>OX336392.1:351750997-353011693 GCA_946902985.2 Meconema thalassinum
AATAACAATTTATTATCATCATCACACATTCATTACAAATGGGTTGTGGCAATCTGGTCAGGAATGCGCATTTTCACCTCACGATATTCTCAGATTAGCGTTTGTAATGAGACAGTTGGCCCTTTATATACACATCAAAACATGATTACACATACTTACTACATCGAGTGGCAATGGTACAAAAATTCCTCCAGGAGTCCGCCATTGCACGAATGGAATGGTCTGCGATGTCGCCAGACATGAACTGTGTCGATCATGTCTGCGATAGGCTGAAGCGTGCTATTGCTCTGTGTCCACACCCTCCCATAACCCACCAAGAGATCTTGGAGACCGCCGTCGAAGAGTGGGATATCCTGTCTCGAGAGGACCTGTACAACTTGATCTGTGGTATGGCACGGCGAGTGAGAGCCCTGCTGGACGCCCGTGGTGGCCATGTTCCTTATTGAAGCTTCACAGGAAGGCAAGATTACAACACATATCAGTCCCTGATTAACAGGTCAAATGTTTTCCTGATTGTATTTTTTTTTTCAAACATGAATAGAGTCTGCAGGATTTGTCAGAATGGTTGATGTGTAGATATCTGGCCTTCCTTAAAAAGATTAACATTTACCATGCTAGGTAATGTAAGATATTTTCCGTATTGATTAATAGATAACTCTTAAAAACTAGGCCAATCAACACTATAATTCATGAACCATCAATTCAATTGTACACGTTTCGACTCTTCAATGGAGTTTTCTTCAGCTTAAATTTAATTTATATAATATTCTGATTGCCGGCCCTGTGGTGTTGGGGTAGCGCGCCTGCCTCTCTCCTGGAGGCTTCGGGTTCGATTCCCGGCTCCGTCAGGGGTTTTAGAAACTGACGTGAGATCTGAAACGGGGTGCACTCAGCCTCGTGAGGATAATTGAGTAGCTCTCTGACAGTGAGGCTGCGTACCGATCACGAAAATCAAGTTTAACGGTCGAGGGAACCCGATGCGCTGATCACTGGTCACCCCAATATCTGCAGGGCAAATGGCTGGGCAGCGGTCACTTGGTAGGCCTAGGCCCTTCATGGGATGTCGTGCCAGGGGTTAATATTCTAATTAAAACTTAGACTAAAATTAACTAATAACTCCGAAGGAGGGCAAAATGTCCTTCCTTGGAGGACTGGCAGCCATCGCGACTGTGGCGATCTTCAGCCCTTGAGTTAAGAAAGTGAAAGGAGTTATTAATTAGATTAGGGGATAGAAAGTTGGTTTGGTAGGAGTTACCCTATCTGCCACAAGGCAAGGCCTCACACCCACCACGCCCCGGAAGACTCCTACAACACCCAGTTTATTGACATGTAAAATATATAAGAATCAGGGAAATGCATAAATTGATTTCTTGAAGCGTAAGAAGTGTAACAATATGTATTAGAGCAAATATTGTGTAGAATAAACTGAAGATAACTGTCTTGAAGTCAAGGTGTCTTGATTGTTAGCCTACTTTTCACATTTTGCAAAAATGAGGAAAAAGTAGACTTATGAGATCGGGCAAATGTGTGTGTGTCTGTCTGTCTGTCCTTCTGTCTGTCTGTCTGTCTGTCTGTGTGTGTCCCCCTATCAACTCCTAAATGGCTGCAGCAATCGAAACAAAATATGGTAGGAGTAAAGATCTATACCTGAATATCTCACGGCCATATTTGAAAATGATGTCAGTGCTACCAACTGCTGAAAAATCGAAATTGAAATTTGAGCTCCATGTTGGATATCTTGGAAAGTATGAATGGGAGCTATTTCAAAATTGGCACACGTATAGTGTACCCATGTGAGTAATCTCCATGGAAAATATGCTTCCGCCTCCAGCTAGCATCAGGACTCGGGCGTGTACCGTTCCCCCATTGAGCAGTTGCATATTTTGGATTTGAAACTAAAAGGTATCAACTCTAAAATGATAAGGCACAACTCTATTCTAAGACTTTAATTCAGTAATAAAATCATGGCTTCAAACAAATAAAACAATCCCAACAAACATAAAACAAAATCAATCTAAAATTACTTCCACAATCCACTAATATTAACATAATATCTACATAATAAACTCATATCATAACTCAAACCTTTACCCTTATATCAACTTTACAATTCACTCTAGTGCGCTGATGCACATACAACTTCAGAAACAAATTGTACTTTAATTCTTCTGTCATCCAATGTGACTTCTTTAATTTCACAAAATTACTTTTTCCTTAAACCTCGTCTTAATTTGACAATTATGTGTGCCGTGTGTGTTTGATCTTTCTCTTACCACCAAATGCTTTACATGCATTAGCCTATTCAGGTGTTGCACAACAATCTACGTGCAACTCCATAATTCTGTACGCTACCCCTACACTTCCTTTATATAAATAGCTCCACTGCATGCCGTTGTGATTTCATCTTAAAAACTTTAGTTAACGCTGTATTGGACGGTACTATTAAACTACCCTTGCGCGCGTAGCCTGTGGCGTTAAGTAACCAACTTCTGAAAAAGTTGTCAGTGACAGTAATAAATGCAACCTCCAACCATTCGTTAGATTGCTAAAAACATGAACCATCAGGGTGATCTATAATTACCAATGTGTTCTTAAACCACATGACTTCATTACGCACTATAACAATGTTTCTTTCAATGCAAGCAAGGTCTTAAATCTTTCCTCTCAAAACGCTAGCCTTCATGGTACGTTTAGCGACCCAGCCCCTTGGAGCTGTCTGTATACAATGGAACGGAGTAGGGGTTGTTCACAGCTGTAAACCGACCCTTGTCTCCCTGATTCCTGGACTTCATCTCCCCATGCAGTAATACAATTTGTAAAGACAATACCGTGGTCACAGTGACACACATATCCCAATGGATTTAAACTGAATATTATGCAAATAGGTATTGGATGAGATTTAACATTTATTCCTACCCTGAGGATATAATAATAACTGGCACCAAATAGGTCCATTTCAACAAGAAGGCACGAGATTCATAAAAACATTGGTCTAGTAGGATAACCGGTATCTTCATAAATGCTGCGGTCAGCCCACATGCTGCCGTCATAAGATTCGCTTCACAAGAGCCGAATCACTCAATAATAAGTTCTCGGGCGATCAGATAGAATGCAGAGGTGTCCAATGTTCCCCTTTCACCTATCACAGGATTCGAACCCGGAACATTCCATATCCATCATCAGAGTTAGGGTCCAACACTAATTACACTCTGGCACAAAGCATATATCCCAGTATACCCACGGCATACGAGATTTCATACGTCGACTAGAATACCTGGTTCCATGACCTAATGTTATAATCTTCGTCCGTTAATTATTAAGAGAAATCTATCAATTACTCTATAAGCTTTTACACAAGCTGAAAATTCAATTCACGAGAAAGCTTTTCCATTTCCTTGCATAATTATATTCCCATTAATACAATATATTCTGATATTAAACTCTTTTCTCAATCCCTTAACGTAATCTTACTGTATAATCTTACTGCTTAGATCGATAAGTCTTCCCATTAGCGTAAATATTTCTTGCTTACCACATTTTTCCTGATGTATTCATTCATACCTTTTATTATTCATTATTATTATTATTATTATTCTTACTGACATAAATTACCAAAATCCGACAGAACTTAACCATCTTAAACAAGATGTTCAGCAAAGAACATATAGCCTACTTTCTCCTAAATGTATGGGTATATTTATAACTCTTTGTCCTCATCCCTAAAACCACCTCTACCACCATGTAGTGTTTGTTTTCTTTTATATTGATAATTAGCCAGTAAGTGTCAAAATCAATATTATATACTTTATGATGATTGAATAACAAAACTACTAACTTATTGTAATGCATTCACGTCCGTTAATCTCTATATTAAGCCAGCCTGCAAACTTAAGGATCTATCGTTTTGGGTACCTTCCCCTTAAAAAATCCGCGCCAATCACAGTAGGTTGGTGCTGCGACCTAGCAGTGAATTCATATTTATCTAGTACGCCTCTGGGTGTTCAACGAGTAGGCAGTTTAAAGTAGCCAGGAGGGAGGCGATCCAACTGGCAGTGTTTAATGATAGAGCGTACAGTCACTCGTCCTGCTAGAAGGACCTTCCGGAAGTACTTTTGTACACAGCGGTGCGTCCTTCCAGCAGGACTTTGGACCCTTATGGCAAATGTTTGAACTGGCCTTCCAGCAGGACGCGTCCTTCCGGCAGTACTTTGGGTTATCAGAGCGTAATAATATTGCAGTTCTGGTACTGGGCAAACAATAAAAGTCTGTAAATATTCTAAAATATTCAATATGACTCATATTGACTAATACAATAACTGTCTCTTAACAACATATTGACTCTAAAATATATAAACGTATAAAGTATAAACGTGTTTTCTTATAGTACAGAGACTAAATAAATGTATGAGCGACGGCGCGTCCATCACTCGAGAATAAATAAATTTAAAAAAAGCCTAGTTGTGTTTTTGTCAATATCCCACTGCACAGTTGCACAACTACACGTAATTTAAACTACAGTACCATGACATTTACTGATATCATAATTACTAGCAAATAACGAGCGACTCCATGCATCTCCGCTGTTTGGAGCATCGAAATAGGTAGCAAAAACATAAACACAGTCACCATTACGTATAATCGCCGCCATTACTAAACGGTCAGAGCTACCAACTTCAGACTTGCATGCGCTGATTCGTTACATTTCCCTCTATATAATGGAAAAAAGAACGGTCCTGCCAGCAGGACGCTTCGTCCTCATATAAGCAATTGAATTACGTACTCAAATGAGGACCTAACTTCCTGCCGGCAGTGCCTTGTACGTTCTATCATTAAAGGTAATCGGAGCGCGATCGTGGCTAATAGTCGAACTACCAGTATTACAAAATTGCCATACTTTAGGAGGCCAGGTATTGACACAGCGGTATATTTGGAACAATACTACCCACATAACCCACAAGAGGACAGCACCATACAGAGACATTAAGAAGGCTGTGGTTGATAACAACGTGTATCTAATTCTTCTATTCTCCTTTTCGTAATGTCTTCTGTTTATGTGCAATGCTGGGACTGTGATTTTATTAATAAACGAGTGTATACATTAGCCTCCCCTTTGAGCTAAATGACATTTTATTCAGTATCTGTGAAAAGAGCTTGTGCACATCATTTGTAAAAGAATTCAAGAAAAAAAAAGTCAACTGTAGCAGTATTCGATCCCCAGTCAACTGCGTGACATGCTAACACGCTAGCCCAGAGCTAAACATATCCGTAACATCATGGCGATCTTAACTGATATATTAGATTCAACCTGTTGGCAAATAATGACTTGAAATAAACTATTTCTTCACTGCAGTACATCTTCATTATAGATCATTTCATACAAAGTTTATATTATTGTATCAGTAGGGTATATCGCATACAACATACTAAAACTACTGAAATATAAGACAGGCTCATGAGGACAGCTGCCATCTTGTCGTGTGGCAGATACAGTTCAGCTCTTTTAAGCCAGTCATACAGAATAATATTATAATATTAAATTATAATAAATAACGGATCACGACCTTCAGGATAGCTTAAACCACCCTAGGCTTGATAATCTGAATTGGTGGGTCTTAAGCTATTGATTATAATGGTTGCATAATTCACACGGCCACCATCCTGAAATGGCAAGGCCGATGACCTTGAAGTTTGGGTGAAAGACGCGTCCTATATAAAGGTATGTTGTCACCAAATTTGGTAGAGATCGGATGATTAGTTTAGCCGTAATTTGATTTTACGTTTTGAACGTTTGAGTGGCCGCCATTCAGTTTTGGTAAAGATGGCGGCGATATAAAGTATGACACTGAGGTGCCCTATGCTAGAGCTACCTCTGTACCAAATTTAGTTCAATTCGGTTCCACCGTGTTCGAATTGATAGGGGGGGACAGACATTCAGAGTACACTCACTCACTCACACACACACACACACACACAGACTCACACACACACATACACACAGACAGACACACAATTTTTCGCCCTGTGTTGATCTCATAAGTCTACTTTCATTTTTTGCAAAAATCGAAAGTAGGCTAAAATCGAACAACCGCGTTCGTTACGTTACGTTTACATAACTGATTTGCCATTTTATTAATAGTGGTAACGATTAATCCACTCACTGATGTAACAACATCTCAACTCTACTAAAATCAACACAATAATGATTAAACCTGGAGGGTCTATCTCCTAATACTGATTTTTACTGGCATCTTTATAACTCTGAAATCACATTACATGCAGTGGCCTATACTTCTACATAATCATAATTTGTGGGGTACTCACATATATAGGCTCATCATGGTGGCTCCAACCACTTATATCCTTCCGGGTCGCCTGCCATATGCAGATTTAGTGCGACATGTGCATCTTGAATACACACATTTTATGATACATTTCTCTCACCAACCGCACGGCACTTTTCATTTCTATAAAGAAGCTATTGCTTCCAAGACACATGACACTTTATGACACTTACTATACCATTAATTTAAAAGATTTTTCACATATGATTTACACATAACACACGTCACTTTTTACACTTTTCATTGGTTGAAATTCCCCGGCAAAATATCAGAATTGCAGGCGTCGACGGCATCTTCCGTGCTCCTACCAACTCCTGATTGAAAGTCTGGTTCATCTGCCTCCGGAATTCACCAACAGTCTATCAATAATCCTACGGTAATCTTCCTGCTTTGCATAAATATGCTAACTTCCGTCCTGAGCGTTACTATTTGGTATTCTTAAGACATTACCAAATGCTTCGTAAAGTTTCTCTCTGCGCATTCCAGCGTAATAAGACATGTATAACCAGTCAATATATTATACACTGCGCTTAACATTGTACATAATTTTTACCCAAATTATTGCTTTCAATAGTTCTGCAACTTATATCACACGGTACTTCCTATGTGAACACAAACCATTGTTCGTACTGCTGACATCACCTGCAGCACGACTTTCCTTAATAAAGCCTTCTAAAGGTTTTACTGCGCGGCTTCCCAAGTTGAAGTCCGGGCCTCCTTCCTTGACTTCGGTAATACGCATTTCACACAATAACGTTCGTTGATTACCGTACTTCTTCTTTGTTTGAGCGTCCTTTCCTGAGCCGGACCGACATACGTTCCGCGCTCGAGTCTGTTCGAAAACAACTACCTCCGACTGTCTGACAACGACTGACTTCTGCTAAGGGTCAACTCCCTTATATTGGTTTCACACAAAAAGTAGAGCTAAATTTCCCGCGCTATCTCAACTCCTCTCCCAGCATGATTCTGGTCTCGAAACCATGCTCATCGGGTTCCTTTTTCTTCACTGATCCCAGAACTATCTGCTTGCTGAGGGATCGATCGGCCAATTAATTAATATTAATTGCTTTTCCCATGGCTTGGGGACGCGGTTTCAGTGGGAATCCCTAGCGACATCGTCAAACCCAGCCGCGAACATCCATCGTCCTGTGTCCCTACGCACTCCATTAAATATGCGTCAATTTCGCAGATTAAAGGCTCTAAAATTAGCCTCCTGGCTAAAGATTCACCTGAGTGCAACTCTCATGTCATTGCGTTGCTCCAATTACGAGTAATCAATGATTTTCCTTGGGATCTTCTCATCCCACTCTCATGTTCCTTCTCAAACGGGGAAGAACCTGGTCATTATTCAACCCCACAACCTCTTCCAGACGACTTAACTAGGTCAGCGAGATTGACACGGCTCCAAGAGTCTCCTCCTACTATTCTGGGCCTATTAGTAAAACGTCAAACTCCCTACTTCTGCGTTCTAAGTCCAGCATAGCCTACTCCAAGTAGTCCAATAATGCTGTATTCCGCTCCTTTTCCCTGCATTATTTTAATAAATAATGTCATTATCAACTGAAATCACACCAGTGATTAAATATATACTTTCCTCTAGGGGTTTTTACAATGAAACTCCCTCAACAGATCTCGGGTTCGTTCCCTGGTGGAACCTTTATTCTGAGATCACAGTCTCTGAGATCCACGTTCGATAACAGTCAGCTTAACCCCCTCGGGTTCAATAGATAATAATATTGCAGTTTAATTTCCGGGAGGCCATACATGGCAGTGTTGCCAAAATGATTATAAGCCTGCTGATAGGTCCAAATTTTAAATGCATATAACTTCTACACTATCAATTGGATTTCAACCAAATTTCGTATCTGCTATGTGTACGTAAACAGATATGACTGAACGTATTCTTAAGAGCCACCAGGGCTCCCAACTGTTAATAAATGATCTCAATTTTTTAAATCCAAATACCCATATATGAGAAAGTATGCAAGCCGACAGCTTTCAACTATGCACACGTATAGTACCTGGCATTCTAGATTAATGTGGAGTAACTAATATAGGCCTAGGCCAGTGCTGCCAACATGATTCTAAGCCTGCTGATAGGTTCAATTTTGAAATGCATGTCGGATTTCATTCAAAATTGACACAACGATAGATGATATTATTTCAGATTATATCTGACCAATACATGTATGTCAATGTTGCCAACATGATTTTACGCGCGCTGTTGGATTCAATGTTTAACTGTATGTAACGTCCATCCTATCCATTGGACTTCAACCAAATGTTGTATTCTGTACCTTAAGAGATGGAACTAAGAATATATTCAGTCACCAGGGCTGCCAACTGTAGTTCTCTATTAGGCTACACTATGCCAGCTATACAGTATATCGAACTAATTAGAAATGTCGATATTAACAAATTAATTTCGTCATTATTCTAGATAGATCCATATAGATTAATCATTGGCATAGATCTTACATTTTAAGAAAAGTAGGCTCTTTAGTTCGTTACGGAACTTCTTGTTTAAAGTGTGATCGTTGCCAAAGAAAGAAGGAAGCTATGGTTAATGCAGGGGAAGGATGTAAAGTAAGATTTTGTATGGATTTATGTACAAGAGGAAAATTCGTAAAAGTAGTTATCTCATCTGAAAAGGATTGTCAGCCAATCAGTGCCTCACTGGATGAATGTGATTTTTAAAAATAATTTAGGGGGGATACTTATCAGGAAGTTGTCTGGATAAATATTATGATCAAGGATTTGAAATATCAGGGATTGAAGGAGAGGCTTAGAGTGCCTAGTAGGCCTCCTGGAGCTTGGAGTCATTAGAATGTCATATGTCAGAGGTTGTCGAATGTGAACTAGAGTAGTGTCTGGAGGGAACTTATTATGATATTGAAAAGATGGCGAAAAATAGATGGAAGTGTCTAAGCTCTAGCAGATTACTACAACGGTACAACGGAAGACAACATTTATTCCCGGATCCCCAGGGATACCTCTGAAAGCAGTACTGTAAGTACGATAATTGCCCAGACAATATGATACGGACAATAAAAATGGTGGTCATTTGTTTGTACCGTAATGAAAGATGCTATCAATCGGCATAACACAGCTCTAACAATACAGTTTATGACGTCTCCCAGGAGGAGATGGGATGTTATTAGTAAGTTCTCTGTTATTACTACTGCTATGTCTGGAGCCAGGGATCGGGTAATCTGATCGAACTGCTGGCAGGTCAGAGAGACTCCAGCCTTGAAGCAGAGCCATTTAGTTTGAGCTGTGAATTAACAAACATATAAAATGCTTTTATTGAGACAAGGAAAAGAAAGGTGGTAGTATTGTTTTTTTTTAAGATTCGAAATTTCTAGGGTGTTTTTGGAAATGAATACTAGTACTAACTACTGATTTACAACTAACCTCTGTACTAGACGATGAAATTGGGCAAAAGACAAGTCGGGGCTAAGGGAAGTGAATTACAGGAAAAAGAACGTCATCAGCCCTCGAAGAATGAGGATTTAGGGACTTAGAAAGTAATGGAGTCATGAAAGGCAGCTAGGAATATAAAATAGGAAAGCATCTGTCCCAAGAGTATTTATTTAATTAATAATTATTAGGTGTTCATTCAAATGTGGCAAAACCTATAGTATTTTCTATTCATTATTTTTAAATGTTATAAAACCACCCCCTCTGGAATCCTTAGGAGTAGCCCTCTCCTCAACTCAAGAGCCGTGAGTCTTTGAGGGTATAGCGTTATCAAGGACGCACTATGCGATGTGGGCGACATACTGCTCCCGTTTGCTCCGGTATGGCGAAGTGATGGACCAAGTCATATACACCGAAATGTCGTTACAAGCGTACAAAACACCCTACCATGCATCTGGACTACTCCTGCATTCGAGACTGTTAATCAACAGGGAGTGTCGGGTTGGGTTAGAAGGTTAAGAAACTAGCCCAGAATGCTGCTCCAAAAGTAAAGGGAAAACCAAAATAGAACACCAGTTTTAAATAAAACCAAACTCCCATCAGGAGACCAGGTTAAAATCAAAAAAAGTCCTCTCGGCACGCCGGAAGGCGGAGGTAGATTTCACCGGACAAACTTGGGGATAGGCGAAAATAGGCATAATATGCAGATTTTCGTAGAAGGATCAGACCTCATTTAATGCGAGAAGGTATTTTATAATTGGAGCTTAATTAACTTTGTTTTTCGTCATTTTATGCTTATTTTAAACATTTTATTGTCTTATGGGAACGGTAACCTTCTTGTCATTTGGGGTCCATTTTTATACTTGTGGTCACACTGTCCTTATGCTAGGTTTCGACACTGATGTGCAACTATGTAACGGTCTGTTACTTCTTCACGCAAAATTATATCTACCGCAGAGATTTTGGTTGGTTCCTCAGTTTAGGGGCTGCGACAACGCGGTCATGTAACCCCGTGTACTTTGGGATGGCTGTATTAGTCTGTAATTCAGGTAAGGACTGCAGACGGTCAATTTCAAGCAGTAGTTACTAATGTTGCTACCAGGTACTACCGTCAACGACACCTAGCTGTGAACTTGGCTACTAGATGCCACCGCAACCAGCAACTCGCAACGAACGTTGGAACTTCCCCTCCAAAGGAAAGCATACTGAGGGATTTTTGGCGCTCTTAGAAAATCCGACGACTTCGGCCGGCTTTGAACTCGCGACCTTGGGCATAAACATTCAGCATGCTACCAGTTACGTCACCGAAGCCGCTTCACACTTAGATGGAAATCTGAATCTGATCTCGTGCAAGTGCGTTATCTTGGCAACGTCTGATGGCTCATCCCTCATCAATTTAGTAGTGTTGCCATGGCAACCACTGATAGGTCTTGGCATTTTCTTATAATTCCGAAATTATTTTTCTCATCCCTTGGCATAATGGTGGGTTATATCAAAAATTCTTTCAGACAAAAGTTTTAGGTAATTATTATGGGAATATTGTCCATTTTGTACGGTTTTGATATTGTGCCTATTAAGAGAGATATGATTAATGTTTCCCGAAAAACCCACTTTTTCCCACCCCTTTGGTCAATGGTTGGTGCTATAAAAAAAACTCTTCAAACATACATTTTTGGGCTTTATCCGACACATAGTATGAACGTTGAACGGATTCGATATTTCACATATTAAGAGAGTTATAGCAATATTTCACTTTTTCGAAAAAAAAGCCCCCCATTTTCACCCCCCAACGACCGATTTAGCCCAGTAACGAACTCGACCGAGATTTTATAGGTATACGTATTCGGTAAAAAATTCAAAGTGATTGGTACAAAATTACGGCAGTTATCGTGTCCACAATAAACTGATATACATATACATACATAAATTATATATAACTTTTGAACTGACGGTGGTTTTGGGGCCTGGGGATGTGAAACGCGAAGATATGTCGAAATTTTCCGGAAGTCGAAACATGGTACCCATTGCAATAGTTAGCTTTCTAACGAAATCTACCTCTGGTTGGTTCCTCAGTTTAGGGGCTGCGACAACGCGGTCATCTAACCCCGTGTACTTTGGGTGAGTGTAGAATCTGTCTGATACACGGTGTGAATTGTAATGGCTGTATTAGTCTTAATTCATGTAAGTACTGCAGACGGTCAATTTCAAGCAGTAGTTCCTAATGTTGCTACCAGGTACAACCGTCAACGACACCTAGCTGTGAACTTGGCTACTAGATGCCACCCCAACCATCAACTCGCAACGAACGTTGGAACTTCCCCTCCAAAGGAAAGCATACTGAGGGATTCTAGTGCTCTTAGAAAATCCGACGACTTCGGCCGGCTTTGAAACCGCGACATTGGGCATAGACATTCAGCATGCTACCAGTTACGTCACCGAAGCCGCTTCCCACTTCATCAGGCGGCTTTGGTGGCGTAGTCGGTAACATGCTGAGCTTCTATGCCCAAGATACCGGGTTCAAACCCGGCCGAAGCCGTCGGATTTTTTAAGAGCGTTAAATATCCCTCAGTATGCCTTCCTTCGGAGGGGAAGTAAAGCCGGCGGTCCCATGTCATAGATTTATGGCATGTTAAAGATCCTTCCACTAATTGCACCTGTGTGAAGCTAAATTGGATAGGTTAAGAATGTATACAACGCTCTTAGGTTTCTATGTTCGTTGCCAAGAGCCGACTGCGGCGGCGTCTAGTAGCTCAGTTCTGAACTTGGCCTCGTAGTCGTTGACAGTGGCGCTTGGCGGCAAAAGTAGGAACTATCTGAAAAATTGTTAGTTGCAGTACTTAAATTAACAAACAGATAACACACACTAATACAGTCATCACAATTAACACCGGTTATCAGACAGATTCTACACACACCCAAAGTACACGGGGCTACATGACCGCGTTGTCGCAGCCCCTAAACTTAAGAACCAACCAACCAACCACTTAATCAGATGGATATACTGAATCTGATCTCGTGCAAGTGCGTTGTCATGGCAACGTCTGATGGTCCATGCCTCATCAATTTAGTAGTGTTGCCATGGCAACCACTGATAGCTCTTGGCATTTTCTTATAATTCCGAAATCATTTTTCTCCTCCCTTGGCGTAATGGTGGGTCATATCAAAAATTCTTTCAGACAAAAGTTTTAGGTAATTATTAGGGGAATATTGTCCATTTTGTACGGTTTTGATATTGTGCCTATTAAGAGAGATATGATTAATGTTTCCCGAAAAACCCACTTTTTTCCACCCCTTTGGTCAATGGTTGGTGCTATCAAAAATCTTATTTGACATAAATTTTTGGCACTTATCCGACACATATTATGAACTTTGAATGGATTCGATATTGCACGTATTAAGAGAGTTATAGCGAAATTTCACTTTTTCGAAAAAAGCCCCCCATTTTCACCCCCTTCGCCCGATTTAGCTCAGTAACGAACTCGACCGAGATTTTATAGGTATACATCTTCGGTAAAAAATTCGAAGTAATTGGTGCAAAAGTACGGCAGTTATCGTGTCCACAAGAAACTGATATACATATATATATACATATATATATACATAAATTATATATAAACTTTTGAACTGACGGTGGTTTTGGGGTCTGGGGGATGTGAAACGCGAAGATATGTCGAAATTTTCCGGAAGTCGAAACATGGGACCCATTGCAATAGTTAGCTTTCTAATGAAATCTACCTAATAATGAAATCTACCTAAAAGGCACTAACCTACTCTCCTATTAGTAACGGGGTGTTAGGCTTTATAGCAAAGTCCTCTATCCAATAATCTCTCCTGCAAAGAAAATCATCCTACTTTTGAGTCGTATAAATTTCCTCCGAGAAGTCCCACAATAAATAGGAGCAACACTGGGCAGATGAGATAAAAGAGAATAAAAATCTATCTAAAATACAACTGTTAATGATAACTAATATTAAATGACATGGATGCTACGTCGATCGAGAGCCCGGTCCTAAGCATCGAATAAGTACAACAGGACCCAATAACAATAACAATATAAATACCATTATAACGTTCATGTTGAAATGTAAATATTATATGTCAGAAAACTGTACCATAATGAGGCTCATTATAGTACAAGTTTTCATTATGATACAGTTTCTCCCTCCAGTCAGAGCTCAAGAAACAGTTGTGTGATCAATTAGGTAAGGATAGCATCGCATCTGTGCTGAGTTCCAAGGCCTTCGAATTTAAATTTCACTGCATGGCCTAGTGTCATAGGGGGGTAATCGAGGAGGCCACGGTCAAATACAAGATATTCTCTGCGTCCCATGCGCTCTGTTCAGTACTTAACACTGGTGAAATCTCGACAGATATTTATGAATATTTATGTTCGAACATAAACAGTCGTATGCAACTCGCCTATAATGGTAATTAAGACACTCGTATGGAAATTATAAAAATTGCATACGCTCGTTTTATAAACATACTCGTGTCTTAATTATTGCCATTATAGGCTCGTTGCATAATGTACTATAAGATGATCGTCATGTCCACATTTACATTTAGGAAGCTAGTTAACATCCTATCCAGTCGTCGGATTTTTAAGAGGGTTAAAAATCCCTCAGTTTACCTTCCTTCGGAGGGGAAGTAAAGCCGGCGGTCCCATTTGTGGTATGAAAATGAACCTTCCACTAACTACACTTGTGGAAGCTAAAATATGTAGGTTAGTTTGATAACGCTATATTAGTTCCGACGTTCGCTGTCAGGTGCTGACTGTGATGACATTTAGTAGCCACGTCCGCAGCTAGGTGTCGTGGACGGTTGCATTTGGTAGCAAAAGTAGGAACTACTTGAAAAAATTAATCGTCTGTAGTCTTTCTACCTGACTCACAGATAACTCACACAATTACAGCCATCACAATTACCAACGGTTATCACACAAATTCTACACACACCCAAAGTACACGGGGCTACATGACCACGTTGTCGCAGCCCCTAAACTAAGGAACCAACAAACATCCCATCCCAACCTGACTATCCACAAAGTTTAATATGATCACACTTACGGAAATACACAAATGTCACCTAAACTACACACTCAACTTGGTCATTGGTTTGTCATACCATCGTTGTTTCATTAATATAAGAATTATAGCACATTCTTTAGAAACGCTCTATTAAGTTCCAACGTTTGCCACTAGGTGTCAGTGGCATATGGTAGCCAATGTTTGAACTACTTGAAATTGAACTTGCTCATTCATATTCATTCATTTCATCTCATTCACACGCGATGGTACTTGTAGCTCACCCTATGGGTGGTCGCGTAGAAGCAGCTACAAACTCTGGTGAGCCGACACTTCTGGCACTAAAAGCCATACGCTATAAGACACTGAGATCGCAAGAAAAGCCACAGCGTGAAGATGAAGAGATTTTGGGAGAAAAGAAAGGCAATGCCGTCAGGTAAATAAGTTCAATCACGCTCCTTAGTCGGGCATGACGAAAAAAGAAAGAAAGAAAGAAAGAAAGAAAGAAAGAAGAAGAGACAATATTAAGCACATTCATTAATCTCAAGTATTAGGATTTACACATAAAACTGTACAACGAATGTCACTATTTGTCCTAGCAGAAAAATGTATTGATAAATAACACAATGCCTATGCCTTGTACGTTAACTTTCGCCTCATGGTCATAATTCTAAAACAATTTTCATTCCCCCACTCACAACGATACCGATATTGAAACGTAATTTCTATCTTCACGATCTGTGCGCGCCACACATTTGAACTCTAATTTACTTCATTCGCATCACTGATTATACATAAACTCCACACGTTGTCTGATCGCACCACGTTTGAATTCATACTTAAAAACTAAAAATAAAAAATAAAAATAAAATAAAAAATAAACAAATGAATTAATCAATTAATTTAAAATTCTGCTTGCTGAGCCCAAGGTTGCAGGTTCGAAACCTGACGCAGTCAGCTGGCATTTGAGGGTGCGCAAATGTGAGGGAGCCGTGTCAGTACATTTACTGGCACGTTAAAGATTCCCTTCGGGGCAAAATTCCGGCACCCCGGCGTTTCTAAAAGCCAGGGTAGTTAAAAGGGACGTAAAACCAATAACATTATTATTATTATTAATTTAAAATTCTGTATTTTCTGGCCAGTTTCGATAGACATATTCTCCGCTACAGCATCAAAATGAGTTCTAGTTCGATCAACAGCTTATGGTCATCACCCTATGGTGTCTGCCGCTCTTGCCACCTCTTTATGAATTCAGTGATTTTCCAGTTGTCTGTTGGCAGAGGCTTGATTAAAATATGACTCTTCACTGATGTCTCAGTCCCACCCATGGCTGTGATTATATGGAAGCTTTGAGGTATGAGTGGTGCAGAGTAATGGTAATCTGGACACAGCTGATGCCTGTGGATGCTGAAAAGTGAAGATAGCTTTGAGGTCATTTTTCAGTGTTGCCTCGTGAGCCTTGTAGCTATCAGTCGGTCAAGAGAAAATAATTTGTCTTTTGTTGTTGCTCTTCTTCATCTCTTCTCCTTCTCCTTCTTCTCCTCCTTCTTTTTCTCCTTCTTCACCTTCTTCTTCTTCATATTCTCCTTCTTCTCTTCCTTCTTCTTCTCCATCTTCTACTCTTCCTTCTTCTCCTTCTTCTTCTCCTCCATTTTCTCCTCCTTCTTATTATTCTCCTTTTTCTACTTCGTCATCTCCTTCTTCTTCATATTCCCCTCCTTCTTCTCCTCTTCCTCCTTCTTCTTCTCCTTTTCTCCTTCTTCTTCTCCTCCTTCTTCTCCTTCTTCTCTTCCTTCTCCTTCTCCATCTTCTACTACTCCTTCTTCTCCTTCTGCTTCTCCTCCATTTTCTCCTCCTTCTTATTATTCTCCTTTTTCAACTTCGTCATCTCCTTCTTCTTCATATTCCCCTCCTTCTTCTCCTCCTTCTTCTTCTCCTTTTCTCCTTCTTCTTCTTCTCCTCCTCCTTCTTCTCCTTCTTCTCTTCCTTCTCCTTCTCCATCTTCTACTACTCCTTCTTCTCCTTCTTCTTCTCCTCCATTTTCTCCTCCTTCTTATTATTCTCCTTTTTCTACTTCGTCATCTCCTTCTTCTTCATATTCCCCTCCTTCTTCTCCTCCTCCTTCTTCTTCTCCTTTTCTCTTTCTTCTTCTTCTCCTCCTCCTCCTCCTCCTTCTTCTCCTTCTTCTTCTCCTTCTCCTTCTTCTACTTTTTCATCTTCATATTCTCCTTCTTCTCCTCCTCTTTCTTCTCCTCCTTCTTCTTCTCCTTCTCCTTTTACTCCTTCTTCTTCTTCCCCTCCTCCCTCTTCTTCTTTAGTCCGTAACAATATATTTAAATCTTAATCACATGTAACTTATTTCATTTTGTGGGGTGGGGGGGGGGGGGGCAGATGACCTCGTAGTTCTGCCCCTTAGAACAACAATAACTAACTATAACTAATAACTCAGTTTTCCTCACATATGCCAGTACTAGGAATTATTTTGTGTTGACCGACTGAAAGCTGCAATATGAATTGGTGTGATAGGTTCGGCTCACAGGGTCAGTAGCGCTATTCCGATTCAGTGTACAAAGAAGCCATGGTAAACTACCTTACTCCTCACCTTGCTTAGTGGACCTCATTAGAGTGCTGCCTTGAGTTTCTGTGGGTTACTATCGACATAACCTATAGAGAACCTTTTTGAGGATCCAACACACCTCCGGGCTGACAGCTGTGAATGGGATCGCTCTAAGAACAGACGCCTTGCGGCCTGGAAGCGAAGAATGGCAGGCTGAAGAGGGAAGCTCTGAGGTCTAGTGCAGGCAATTTACTGCAGGCGAATCCCGTTCTGCTTGGACATTCATCAGACATCGTCTGAGAGGCGATTCGTCTTCTCTCACACTTCGATGATTGCGTATTGATTTGGAATCCATGGCGGGGCTCACTCAACTTGGAAGCACAAGCTTATGAATTTTGACCAGAAATAAGTAAACTCCTCTTCATTATACCTCCAAGAACAGCATATACAAAAATTCAACAAACTGGCAGCTTTCCTGACGATTTCCCGATGTTCTTTCAACTGAAGGTAATGCAAGTGGCTGCAGAAGCACCTAGGGTACAATCAAACTGTGATTCTTAAAAAAGACTTCGCCCCGAGGGCACAGTGGCTATCATTCTTGGCTGTCACCCCTGTGATCCGGGTTTTATTCCCGTCTCTGCCAAGAAATTTAATTCCAGTCTGAGGGCTGGAATGGGTATACTCAACCCTCAAGGCAAAACTGAGAAGAGGTGGTTCGAATCCCACCTCAGCCATTCAGGAAGTAATTTTACTTGGACTCCCTTTTCTACATCAGGAAAATGTCGGGATGGTACCTAATTTAAAGCCACGGATGTCCCCTTCCTATTCATCAACTCAATTACAAATTCACACACTACAAATGATACACAATTGCACACGTTATCAGACCAAGTTTATACACACAAATGCACCCAAGCACACGTGGCTAAATGACCACGATGTCCAAGCCCCTAGAAACATGTCATGAAGACTGACGCTGCGGTAACGTTATCGCCTGCTGTACCCAAGGTGGCAGAATTGAATCCTGGCGTAGTAGGTTGGCATTTGAGGTTGATTAACCCTTACAGTGCCAGAGGATCGATAGGGAGCTTCGCCAAGAGTGCCACAGGCAGCTGTAGGCCTATCAGTGTCGTATTACCGACAGCAGTGGCTCAGCTGGCTAAAGCGCAGCGTTAGGTCATGGGACCAAGCTCTCTGCTGACTCGGTAGACGCGTGGGTTCGAGCCCCACCGTCGGCCGTCCTTGAAATGGTTTTCCGTGGTTTCCCATTTTCAACACCAGGCAAATGCTGGGACGGTACCTTCTGATAGGCCACGGCCGATTCCTTCCACATCCTCGCCCAGTTTCATTCATCTTCATCCATTCCATCTCTCATCCCGACATGCAGGTCGCCCACGGGCGTCGAATAGAAAGACCTGCACTCGGCCTCTGAGGAGGCCACACGATAAAAAAAAAAAAAAAAAAAAAAAAAAAAGTGTCGTATTTATATATTTTTAAATTATTTTTTCCAGCCACGCAGTTCTATTAATGTTGTAGCCAAGACAACGCGGGAATCATTCTCTGTCAGGTTATATCGATGTGTTTAACCCAAGAATGGTAGCGTGCGTCTCCGTGACGAAAACGGGATGCATTCAGCTTCCCAAAATTCTCCATTCTGCCCAATCCTCACCAATGTTTGGCAGTCCTAAAACACAAAACAAAAAATATAAAATAAAAATTAAAAAAAACACAAAAGAAATTGCTCAAAATCCATAAAACTCCCAAAAAAGTCAAAATTTGTCAAAAAAGCTCAAAAAGTAAAAAATGACAAAATAAGCACCTATAGACTAAAAAAATACTAAAAAATCAAAGTTAGTCAAAATGCAAAACAAACCAATCAAAATAAGGCAAAACCCTCATTTAAAAAAAAAAATATTTGTTAATATCAAAAAAGAAAGCAATCACAATTAATTAGTGAAAACCAGCTCAAAAAATACAAAAAATGGAAGGATTCCAAGGGAGGAAGGGAAGGAAACCCTGCTCAAAATGGTCCGAGGTGAGGATGAGGAAACGTAGAGAGATGATGGAGGAATACTGAAGGGAGAAGAAGGAACAGCCAAGGACAAAGCATTGGAATTGGCTTATGGTCCCTAGACGACCGATACGATAATAATAATAATAATAATTAATTAGTCGAAATACAATAATAAAATAAAATAAAAAAACAAGATGTTCAGCAAAGAACATATAGCCTACTTTCTCCTAAATGTATGGGTATCTTTATGACTCTTTGTCCTCATCCCTAAAACAATCACCCCAACCACAATGTATTGTTTGTTTTCTTTTATATTGATAATAAGCCAGTAAGTGTCAAGATCAATATTATATACTTTATGATGATTGAATAACAAAACTACTAACTTATTGTAATGCATTCACGTCCGTTAATCTCTATATTAAGCCAGCCTGCAAAATTAAGAATCTTCCGCCCCAATCACAGTAGGTGGTGCTGCGACCTATCAGTGAATTAATCTTTATCTTGTACGCCTATGCACTGCCATCGTAATGTACTACGATGGCTGTGTTCTATGGGTGTTGAATGAGTAGGCAGTTTAAAGTAGCCAAGAGGGAGGCGATCCAGCTGGCAGTGTTTAAAGGTATTCGGAGCGCGATCGTGGCTAATAGTTGAACTACCAGTATTACAAAATTGCCATACTTCAGGAGGCCAGCTCAGGCATTTACACAGCGTTATGTTTGGAACAATATTACCCACATAACCCACAAGAGGACAGCACCGTACAGAGGCATTAAGAAGGCTGTGGTTAATGACAACGTGTATCTAGTTCTTCTATTCTCCTTTTTCTAATGTCTTCTGTTTATGTGCGATGCTGGGACTGTGATTTTATTAATATACGAGTGTATACTTTATCCTCTCCTTTGAGCTAAATGACATTTTATTCAGTATCTGTGGAAAAAGCTCGTGCACATCATTTGTAAAAGAATTCAAGAAAAAAAAACTAACTGTAGCAGTACTCGATCCCCAGTCAACTGCGTGTCAGACTAACATGCTAGCCCAGAGCTAACCGTATCCATGACGACAGGTGTTCTTAACTGACATATTAGATACAAACTGTTGGCAAATAATGACTTTAAATAAACGATTTCTTCACTGCAGTACATCTTCATTAAAGATCATTTCATACAAAGTTTATATTATTGTATCAGTACGGTATATCACATACACCATACTAAAACTACTGAAATATAAGACAGGCACATGAGGACAGCTGCCATCTTGTGTGTGACACAAACGGCTCAGCTCTTTTAAGCCACTCATACTGTATAATATTATAATATTAAATTATAATAAATAACGGATCACGACCTTCAGGATAGCTTAAACCCCCCTAGGCTCGATAATCGGAATTGGTGGGTCTTAAGCTATTTATTAAAATGGTTGCATAATTCACACGGCCGCCATCCTGAAATGGCATGGCCGATGACCTTGAATTTTGGGTGAAAGACGCGTCCTATATAAAGGTATGTTGTCACCAAATTTGGTAGAGATCGGATGATTAGTTTAGCCGTAATTTGATTTTACGTTTTGAACATTTGAGAGGCCGCCATTCTGTTTTGGTAAAGATGGCGGCGATATAAAGTATGACACTGAGGTGTCCTTTACTAGTGCTACCTCTGTACCAAATTTCGTTCAATTCGGTTTCACCGTGTTCGAATTGATAGGGGGGGACAGACATTCAGAGTACACACACTCACACACACACAGACACACACACACACACACAGACTCACACACACACATACACACACACACACAGACTCACACACACACATACACACACACAGACAGACACACTTTTTTCGCCCTGTGTTGATCTCATAAGTCTACTTTCATTTTTTGCAAAAATCGAAAGTAGGCTAATAATCATACGCAGTCTCCATTCTGCTAGCTTGGAGAGTGAAATAAAAGTTTACGTAAGTAGTATTTATTATCAGTTTCTAGAATCGTAGTCGTCACCGATTCGAAGTGCTACTTATAACAACGTTGCAATTAGCGCTACTGAGGTTGGTTGGTTCTTAAGTTTAGGGGCTGCGACAACGCAGTCATGTAGCCCCGTGTACTTTGGGTGTTTGTTGAATCTGTCCAATAACCGGTGTTAATTGTGATGACTCTATTAGTGTGTGTTATCTGTTTTTATAATTTAAGTACAGACTGCAACTTACAATTTTTCAAATAGTTCCTACTTTTGCCACCAAGCACCACCATCAACGACTACTAGGCCAAGTTCAGAACTTAGCTACTAAACACCACCGCAGTCGGCTCTTGGCAACGAACTTAGAAATCTAAGAGCGTTGTTTACATTCCTAACCTATCCAATTTAGCTTCACACAGGTGCAATTAGTGGAAGGTTCTTTAACATGCGATAAATCTATGACATGGGACCACCGGCTTTACATCTCCTCCTACTGAGGTATTTTTAACGCTCTTAAAAAATCCGACGGCTTCGGCCGGGTTTGAACCCGCTATCTTGGGCATAGAAGCTCAGTATGCTACCGACTACGCCACCGAAGCCACCCTAGCGCTACTGCTCTAGGGTTAAATCCGTGAATAACTGGATTCATAATATTTATTCATGAACATGCTCACTTCCCTCGCATGTTATCTTTTGAAGACGTAGGCTATTTGTTTACGTTCTTGCTCGGAGATGAAACATGTTGATACATGATTAACGAAGAGGAAATAAGTAAGGTTTAAACAAAATATGCTAATTAGATTGTTTAAGTTATCAAATTTTATACTGAAGTTCTAATTATTTTTTTTTTAGTCGTTTACCCTCCAGGTTGGTGGAACCCACGGACTCAGCGAGGGAACTCACCACTACCGCCTCTACGGGCAGTGTCCTAGAGCTGGGAACATCGAATCGGAAGGGATACAACTGGTGAGGTGGGATTGGCACCTCGCCCAGGCGGCTTCACCTGCAAAGCGAACAGGGGCATCATGAGGGAAGGTAAGGGATGGTTAGGATGGATAGACAAGGAAGAGGGAAGGAGGCGGCCGTGGCCTTGAAGAAGGTACCAACCCGGCATTTGCCCGAAGACGATGTGGGAAACCACGGAAAACCACTTCGAGGATGGGTGAGGGGGAATCGAACCCCCTCTACTCATTTGGGCCACCCGAGGCTGAGTAGACCCCGTTCCAGTCCCCGTACCACTTTTCAAATTTCGTGGCAGAGCCGGGAATTGAACCCAGGGCCTCCGGGGTGGCAGCTAACCATGCTGACCGCTACGCTACGGAGGCGACAAGTTTTAAATTGAAAAATGAAATAAAAGTGTTTTCAGTGACTGAAATGAAACGAAACAAACTGCTATATTAATTATTTAACACCTCCTACGTTTAATTATATTTAAAGCGGCTTCGGTGGCGTAGTTGGTAGCATGCTGAGCTTCTATGCCCAAGATCACCGGTTCAAACCCAGCCGAATTCGACGGATTTTTAAGAGTGTTAAAAATCCCTCAGTATGCCTTCCTTCGGAGGGAAAGTAAAGGCGGCGGGCCCATGTCATGGTTTTATGGCATGTAAAAGAACCTTCCACTAACTACAATTGTTGTGTGAAGCTAAATTTGTAGGCTAGATTTGATTCAACGCTCTATTAAGTTTCAACGTTCGCCACCAGGTGCCGGTTGCGGAGGCATCTAGTAGCCAAGTTCACAGCTAAGTGTGGTTGACGGTAACATTTGGTAGCAAAAGTAGTAACTACTTGAAATTGATCGTCTGCAGTCCTTACCTAAATTACAAGATAACACACACTAATAATACAGCCATCACCATTAACACCGGTTATCAGACAGATTCTACACATACCCAAAGTACACGGGGCTACATGACCGCGTTGTCGCAGCCCCTAAACTGAGAAACCAACCAAATAAATATATTAAGTTGCTACGGAAAAGTACCGGTAGGAAATAATGTTTAAAAAAGTTTTTTAATACCATTAAACTTGGTTTGACATTTTTAACATAACCATTCATAATAGCTTGGCATCCAAAGGGTCAAATTAATGTTAGGGAGCCGTTTCAGTGGACGCACCGGAACTTTAAATTTTATTGAAATCTGTAGAACAAGTTCCATTTTAAAGACAAGTGTTATGTTATTTCCAAGATCTCATCTAAGCCGGAAGTAATTTTCAAAATTGAAAACACGCAATTTGGCTCTTATCCAGGTAATCTAGTTTCTCAACTTTTGGCACAATTGTAAAATAACTTGGTTGGTGGTTGGTTCTTCTGTTTAGGGGCTGCGACAACGCCGTCATATAGCCCCGTGTACTTTGGGTGCGTGTAGAATCTGTCTGATAACCGGTGTTAGTTGTGATGGCTGTATTAGTGTGTGTTATCTGTTTCTTATTCAAGTAAGGACTGCAGACATCCAATTTTCAAGTAGTTCCTACTTTTGTTACCAAACGCGACCGTCCATGACAACTAGTTCTGAACTTGGTTACTAGATGCCACCACAGTCGGCTCCTGGCAACGAACGTTGGAACCAAAGTGCGTTAGTAAAATCTAACCTAATTTAGCTTCACACAAGTGTAATAAGTGGAAGGTTCTTTTACATGCCATAAATCTAAGACATGGGACCGCCGGCATTACTTCCCCGCTGAAGGAAGGCATACTGAGGGATTTATAACGCTCTTAAAAATCCGACGACTTCGACTGGGTTTATGTAAAATAACTTAACTTTACATTTTTCCTATACTGGAACCCTACAGTTTGAGTGCTCTTCTAAAATATGTTTTCGACATTAAAACCATTTCCTCATAGATACTCTGCACACCTAATCCCTGATCAGGTTGATATGGGAAATAATAAGTTATGAGTAAATACTAAAGCTTACTCATAATACAGTTGCTGAGTGAAGACGGAATTAAGTTGAGTGGGTGCGGCCTATGGATTCCTGTGATATACAGCTCCTCCTTTGAGCGTTTCACTGTGCAGAATATCAAAGAGGAAGTAAGAGAGAGAATATATCTCCCAAATACTCGGCGCGTTTCCGATTTCAATCGTTCCCGAACAGTGGCAATAGATCTCCCTCCATCTCAGATTCCGCCGGGAAACTTTCTCGGCTGCTTCATCCCGTATGGTAATCAATCTTCCGGCAATAAGAATATGAGGTCTGAGCCTCAAGGTGGCGGGATTTATGGTGTTTATATCCAGTACATTTGACAACATATCTTTTGCAAGTCGGGTAATCACTTGCTCGATAAATTCAAACTTTATAAGTGGTAATGATGTGAAAACGAAGTGTTCACAGCAAAACCTAGCAAACGGGCTCAGAATTACTGGGACGTAGATTGGCGACCACGGGACCCCTGTTGAGTCCCACAATGCTCATTAATTACTTGTGGCTGGCCCCCCATTTTCATCTTTTCTGTCCCCAAGGGGCTCACATCTAGTGGGACGTGGGTTGGCGACCACGGGACCCCCAGCTGAGTCCATCATTGCTTCCACTTACTAATGCGGGTGCCTCTCCGTCTTCTTTCCGGTCGACCTCTCTTGTTCAACACTTGTTCTCTTTTGACCCCAACGATATTAGGGTATCTGAGGCCTAGGGAATCTCTTACTTTCCCGCCTTTATTGGCCCTTCTCTCATCTTCCCTGATTCCTCATTCTTCGAAGGGTCAGATCTCTTGTTCTTCTTTCAGGTATCTCCTGTCGTCTGATCAAGGACCTCAAGGAGGCAGGGTGTGTGTAGCCCCACCACCAGTTCTGGTGCACCTTGGATAGAGCTACGTCCTCAAGGGCTCACAGCTTGTGAGTTCAGCAGTTGGTGACCCCGAGAGATTCCTGAGCTGGGTCTGGTTTGTCTCCTTTTTCCACTGTTTTTAGGGCGGGCCCTCTGCTCTTTCCCCTTTCCTATCAGCCTTTCATGGCTCTCCTTCTTTCTAAGTCCCTCAATACTCATTATTCGAGGGTTGAGGTCATTATTTCCCCATTCTTTTATTTCCCTTAAGCTTCATTTGTTTTCCTATTCTTTTTCTGGTGTGCAAGCTGTAGTTGTAAGTTTGTAGACAGATTTAATTATAGGTTCATTTTCATTTCTCCTGATCACCCAAACCATTAGGGGCCGATAACCTACAGTAGATGTCAGGCCTTTTAAAACAACAAGTATCATCATCTTTTTTAGCAATCTCTATTGATTAACTTTTGTTCTCTTCAGAACCCAGCGCATTAGAGTATCCAAAACCTACTGTAGGTTGTCTTTCATTCTTCCGCCATAATTGGTCATTGTCTTTCTTTTCTGTTACCCTAATTTTTCAGAGTTTCAAACTTCTTCTTTTTTAATATTGAAAACATTTCTTACCCAACAAAGTAAAATTGAGCAATTTCTTTAATTGTACCAAACGCTGAAGGGCTAAATGGACCGGGAAAAATCTCAAATTGAAAGTCTTAGAGAGCGCTATAATAAAAACCAAATTTCGAAAATCACTTCAGGCCTAAATGCAGTTCCGGAAAAACGGCCTAAAATCGGTTGTTTCTTTACTAGTTTTCTTTCTGATTCAAATACTAGTCTGATTAACGTAGGCCTATTTACATAATTCTTTCTTTCGATTTTTTTGAAAAGGGCTTAAGTGAAACTCTGTATTGCCTCAACCTAGCGCTTGTAGTGGCAGAAAAGTTAAACTGTTAATCAACCGGATATGGTTGATTTCCCGGTTAACAATCATGAGCCTACCGCGTGTCATTATGTCGCCACCTCGCAAGAAGCGTTTAGTGTGTCCTCTATGTTCGACGATGTCGAAATATAAACATTATGTGTCAGAAAACTGTATTATAATGAGGCTCATTATAACACTATTTTTCATGAAACAGTTTCTCCCACCAATCAGAGCTCAAGAAACAGTTGTGTGACCAATTAGGTAAGGATACCTTCACGTATGCGCTCAAAATCCGCTGTAAGCAATAGGTGTTCTGTGTTGGCAAGCAAAGTGAATGGTCTCTGCTTTCGGAGTGCATTGACACACGCATGCGCTCTGTTCAGTCAGCAAAGCCAGCGCGCTCTGTTCACTAACTGGATCCCACAGATATTTATGAATATTTAAGTTCAAACATATAATAGAGTTATAATTATCGTCGAGCATAAACAGTCGTATGCAACGAGCCTATAATGGTAATAATTAAGAAACGAGTATGTTTATAAAACGAGCGTAGCGAGTTTTATAATTTCCATACGAGTACTATTACGTTTGGAAGAGTGGAGAAAACAACGAAAATTAATTACAAATGCACCAACAATAAGATTCAGTGATGAGCCGTGTTCGAGTCAGCAATCGGACGAAAATGTAGTCTAACAGTGATCGACAGACAACCGGAAGAAACCGTCACGAACGAAGACTAATCTCCCAAGAAATTACAACGTAAAGTTATAAGTTGATGAAGAGGGAGTGGAGCCGTTGAAACAATGGACGTGAATTTCCTCAGTTTTCATTGAGTTGCTCGCCTGAAGGGCTCGAACTGTGCACTGTAAGGTATTGCATGCAGCCCTGAAGGGGGGACAAGGTGTGTGTACCCCTTCACGCTTGGTGTACCAAGGATAGTATAGGACTACCTCCTCAATGCTTCACGGGTGGTGAACATCCCGCTGAGTTCCTGATCTGGGTCCGTTTTGTCCTCCTCTGTAATTGGCTTTTGGGGTGATTCCCCCTTTCTCATCAGTCTTTCTTGGCATATATTTTTTCAAGTTCCACTATCCTCATTCCTTGCTGGGGGTATTTCTTTCGTCTTTCTATTTTATCAATTCCTTCTTCTGGTATGGAGACTGGATGTGAATCAGTGGTTGGTGGTAGTAATGGCTCTTGGCCCGTGGAATTTGTGCCCCCGCACGTTAAGTCGGATTGTTTTTATTTAGGCCTATGGCTAATTTAAATAAAACAAGAAAATTAATTTTTATTGAAGTTGGATAGGCTTGAACGTTCTTACTACTATACCACTATTGGTTAATCCAACAGCGCTACCACGGTGGGGAGTGTCTTTTTATGTATGTATAAGGTGCGTTCAAAACGTAACGAGCCGGAGCTGTAATGCGCAAACCGGTGAAGACATCGGCTAATCGTGGCGTGTGTAACGAGGTGTGGTTCCGACCAGAGTGTGGAAGGTCACAGCCCGTCGCTAGAGGGCACGCGTGCACGTCACGTGAGATACAAAGCGAGCAGCCGCATGCATCAATCGTCCAACGCTGCCAGTCGCATTTCAAACAGTGACATGGAGGCGTCAAACGAAGAGCAAAGAGGTGTTGTTCGGTTTCTGACAGCGAAAGGAGTAGGGGGAACGTTCATTCATCGCCGAATGACACAAGTGTACGGCGAACACTGCATGTCCCTTGCAAGGGTCAAGGCGTGGCACAAGTACTTCAGGGAAGGACGGGTATTGTTAGCCGATGATGCCAGGTCTGGGGCACCCCCCTGCATTACCGATTACAACGTCCAGCTGGTTGATGCACTCATTACCCAGGAACGCCGAGTGACAGTGAACGCCATAGCCGCCGTGGTCGGATTGAGCGTCGGAAGTGTGCACACCACCATGAAGGAACGACTGCACGTGCGCAAAGTGTGTGCCCAATGGGTGCCCCACAGTCTTCTGCCACACCAGGAAGCATGTCGAATGGCCTACTGGCTTGGTCTTGGTTGGACGATTGATGCATGCTGCTGCTCGCTTTGTATCGTCACGTGACGTGCACGCGTGCCCTCTAGCGACGGGCTGTGACCTTCCACGCTCTGGTCGGAACCACACCTCGTAACACACGCCACGATTAGCCGATGTCGTCACCGTTTTGCGCATTCCAGCCTCCGGCTCGTTACTTTTTGAACGCACCTTAGATATCCCTTATTAGTCCCATTTTCCAACGGGGCCAGGGATGCGATGAAACCACGTGTCTGATAGTTTCTACGGCCGGATGCCCTTCTTGACGCCAACCTCACGAGATGAATTAATGAGAGATGAAATGAATGAGGATGAATGAAAATTCAATTTCAAGTAGTTCCAACTTTGACTACCAGACGCCACTGTTACAAACACCTAGCGGTGAATGTTGGAACTGGAATAGAGCGTTTTCTAACCAGCCAAATAGAAACTACACATTTTGCTACACACCACCAATTCCGGTGGAAGGTTCTTTTCCATGCCATAAATCTGTGACATCGGACCGCCGGCTTTACTTCCCCTCCGAAAGAAGGCATACTGAAGGATTTCAACGCTCTTAAAAATCCGACGACTTCGGTCGGGTTTGAACCCGCGACCTTGGACACAGCTGGGTAGGCTTCCCAACAAGTTCAATTTCAAATTGTTTCAACATTGGCCACCAGAGATGCCATTGTCACTGACACCTAGCGGCGAACATTGGAACTGATAGAGCGTTCCTAACCAAATATCTTACAAATTTTGGTTACACACTACCAATTGTACTGGTAGGTTCTTTTACATGCCATAAATCTATGATATGGGCCCACCGGCTTTACTTCCCCTCCGAAGGAAGGCATACTGAAGGATTTAGCGTTCTTAAAAATCCGAGGACGTCGGCCAGGTTTGAACCCACGATATTAGACACAGCAGTTCAGCATGCTACCGAATACGCCACCAAAGCCTCTAGTAAATTGAAGTATTAGAAGCCATTTTTCAGTGTTACCTAACTGGGTGAGTTAGCCATGGTCGATACGGCGTGGTTTCAGGCAGTTGCTCACATCCGGGAGGCGAGGAGGTTCGAATCCCCTTGCCGGCAACCTTGAAGATGGTCTTCTGTGGTTTTCCATCTTTCTTCCAGGCAAATGCCGGGGTTGGCCCCTAGCTATAGGCTGCAGCCGATACCTTCCAATTCCTCGTTCTTACATTCACCCTTTCCTCCTCAGACAACACTCCCCACGCGACGGTACTTGTAGCCTACCCCACGGGTGTCCGAATAGAAGTAGCTACAAACTCGGGCGAGCCGAAAATGTCCTTGGACACTCAAAAAAAAGTCAACCCCTGGCACTATCCAGCCCATGACGGGCTAAGGCCGACCAAGCGACCGCTGCCCAGCCATTTGGCCTGCAGATATTGGGGTGACGCGTGATCAGCGCGACGGGTCCCCTCGGCCGTTAATCTTGGTATTCGTGATCGGGGCGCTGTCTCACTGTCAGACAGCTACTCAATTGTCCTCACGAGGCTGAGTGCACCCCGTTCCAACCCTCACGTCAGTTTTAAAATCCCTGACGGAGCCGGGGATCGAACCCGGGGCCTCCGGGTGAGAGGCAGGCGCGCTACCCCAACACCACGGGGCCGGCTCCTTGGACACTCCCGGCAATAAAAGCCATACGAAAAACATAAAATTAAAATTTAAAAAATTGTTGCCTAGTCATATTGTAGATTTTATCCAGAAATTGTGCCCAATTAATTACATTAGGCGGAAAAACAAGTATGTATGTACCCTAACCTGAAATATATTTATCACAAAAGAACACGCTTTTATGTACAAAAAAAGGGGGAGGGGATACTTAATTGGATATGTTTCGATCGCCAAGCGACCATCACCAGATCTTTTCCACTTAGACTTAGATAAGGTGACAGGGTATGGCACTATGTAATGTGTCATTGGAGATTTTTCCTCCTTCTCCGTTCATGAGTGAGTAGCGATGTCTCGCGGAGAACCTCTCCTACCAGTGTCTTCAACTGATAAACCCATTTGTTGGCGCTCGTCCTTGGGGTCGCTTTCTTACAAAAGCTGGAATAACTCGATGAACCCTAGTCCCATCCCATGACATCACCTGATGCTTGAGCAAATGTGCTGTACCTCGTATTTTGTAAATAAAATGTCAATAACTGACTCTGAGAAACATCGCTCTGGTAAGAAAATTATGGTGAAGGTTTTATAAAATGATATCAAACACTCCTAAGTTAACTAGTCCACAGACTGATGGCAATCAAAATAAATGAAACTATGCAGTCTATTTCTCAGCCAATCGTCCTGGCCAGGAATCCCCAACAGAAGTGTGAGCAGATGTTTTGCTTGGTTGATATTTTGCTAAGTGGATATTTCTGTTATAGTGTTCTACTAAATTTACTTTTGCCTCCACCCCCTTCCCCCCCCCCGGGGCTCACATCTAGTTGGACGTGGGTTGGCGACCACGGGACCCCAGCTGAGTCCGGCATTGCTTCCACTTACTTGTGCCGGGCTCCTCTCCGTCTTCTTTCCTGTCAACCTCTCTTGGTCAACTCTTGTTCTCTTCCGACCCCGACGGTATTAGGGTATTCGAGGCCTAGGGAGTCTCTTCCTTTCCCGCCGTAATTGGCCCTTGTCTCATCTTTCCTGATACCCTCATTCTTCGAGGGATCAGCCACCTTTTCCTTTATCTCCTGCCTTCTGCTCAAGGCCCTCAAAGAGGCAGGGTGTATATAGCCCCACTGCTTCTGGTGCACCCTGGATATTGCTACACCCTCAAGGGCTCACGGTTGGTGAGCTCGGGAATTGGCGACCCCGAGGGATTCCTGAGCTGGGTCCGTTTCCCCCTTTTTCCATTGCCTTTGGATCGGTACCTCTCCTCTTTCCCTTTCCTTTCTGCCTTTCTTGGCTCTCCTTCCTTCCAAGTCCCTCATTTCTCGTTCTTCGAGAGTTGAGGGCATTTCCTTTCCTCCTGTCTTTTATTTACATCCTTCTCCTTTCTGTTTCCCATTTCCTCTTTTAGTTTGTACGTCATTAGTTAGTTTTAGTTTTTGGTTTCATTTTCACTGTTACCCAAACCATTAGGGGCCGATAACCAAGACGTTAGGCCCCTTAAAACTACAATTATCATCATCATCATCATCATCATCATCAACTTTTGCCCAGGAAATATGCAGATGATCATAACTGATGTACAGTGGATATATAAACGTTATCCGCAAATTACTATATCATATCTTTAGGATAATACAATTTTTGTCTACTTGGTCTGGAGATTTTAGTAGCGATATCTCCCTGACATCTAATCTGAACGGCACGGCCCGGCGCAGGTGAGCTGCCGGCAGTATGTTGTCAGGATTGGTTGATGTGAAACATGGCAGGTGCGCGCCACTTTTTAGATTTCCACTGGGAATCTTATCACATTTCTGCAAGCTTTCTCTCAACCACACGCCATTCAAATAGATATTAACATAGACTAGTTGCATCGTCTGTTGCTACTGATGCGATCAAAAATCCATTATCATGCAACACGATCCACAGCAATATAATTTAATATTTAATGTACATGTGATAGAAGTGAACCATTTAGTACGAGGGCTTACTAAAACAGGAACAGTTCAATACACTGATGTACAGTGTGTTTCAAAATTGAGGCTGCATGAGACAGGATATAGCCTACCTAGGATCGTCTCCCCTCAAGTCTGTAAATACATTCACATTATCTAGGATTGACAATTCCAACAAAAGCCAGAACCTAGAGGGTTCACATAAAATCAAGAGCAATGGCGGCCACCAAAGTCATATACAACATTAAGACAATCACGTAGCTCTCACTGGGAACCGCTATGAGATTATTCGATGCGTAAATAGCGCCCATCACCACATACGGACTAAAAATCTTGTGGGGGAAACTGACCTGAGGACGCTAGAAGCAGTCAAGTCGCACTTCGTGAAAGTTACCCAGGGAATTTCGAAATACGCAAAATCTAGACTGGCGTATGAACTTGCCAAGGCAGCTTCGGTGGTGTAGTCGGAAGCATGCTGAGGTCACAGGTTCAAACCCGGGCGAAGTCGTCTGATTTTTTTAAGAGCGTTAAAAATCCCTCAGTATGTCTTCCTTCGGAGGAGAAGAAACTCCAGCGGGCCCATGTCATAGATTTATGGCATGTAAAAGAACCTTCACTAACTAAACTTCATTGAAGCATAATTTGTAGGTTGGGTTTGATTAATAGATGTACTCTTAATTTCCAACGTTCGTCACCAGGCGCTGGTTGCGATGGCATCTAGTAATAGCCAAATTCACAGCTAGTTGTCGTGCACGGAAGCATTTGGTATCGAACTGCTTGAAATTATCGTCTGCAGTCCTTACTTGAATTAAAAACAGATAACACACACTAATACAGTCATCACAATTAACACCGGCTATCAGTCAGATTCTACACACACCCAAAGTACTCGGGGCACATGACCGCGCAGTCGCAGCCCTTAAACGAAGGCAACAACCGACCGAACTTGCCAAGGAGACCCTTCTCATTGAGGACCTCCGGATGAAGAGAGGGCTACCATACACTGACGCCTGGTAAAAAATAATGCATAACACAGTGAAGAAGAGGGAAGAAATTGGGATCTTCATTTAATCACAGAAGTACAGGCATTTCACTTTCAAGGGTTGAGTTTTACACAACAGAGGCAATGATGAACAGGACGTGGAAAGACACTAACCTAAACCTGCGACACTTAGTTACTCGATGGCGGTACATGTGTACCACCATACACTGCGCTGCACCGAGTTTTTCCATGACCCAGACGACTCCTGAGTATGTAAATTGTGTGGCATGCAATGCTGCCGATACCACGAAATCAAACACAAAATGTAGAGATCAGCCAGTGTGATATTTCGTGAAAGTGAGTGGTCACAGTACGCATGATAATTCAAGTTTGTTATCAACACTATGCAAAATTTGTGTGCGTATCATCATTTCATTTATTTCTTATCCCTCATCGACTTACAAGGCTGCTAATATACAAAGCTTAACAATCATAATAAGGTGGTTTTTTTTTCGTTTGGTCTCCTCAGAGGCCGAGTGCAGGTCTCTCTATTCGACGCCCGTGGGCGACCTGCGCGTCGGGATGGGAGATGGATTGAATGAAGATGAATGAAACAGGGCAAGGATGTGGAAGGAAGCGGCCGTGGCCTATCAGAAGGTACCGTCCCAGCATTTGCCTGGTGTTGAAAATGGGGAAACCACGGAAAACCATTTCTAGGACGGCCGACGGTGGGGCTCGAACCCACGCGTCTACCGAGTCAGCAGGGAGCTTGGCCCCGTGACCTACCGCTGCGCTTTAGCCAGCGTAGCCACTGCTGTCGGTCATAATAAGGTGAAAGAATAAAGATTAGAAGGTTAACAAAATCCAAGTAATGAACTATGAAATGTATGACACACGTATAAATAAGAATAAAAAAAACTGAAGAGTGGGCAAACCGCAACTAAAAATAAATAATAACAAGTAGTTCCGTGAAGAACTATACAGCCTATTTTCATATATCCTACTTACGTTAATTGCCACTATCAACATACACAATTTCAGTTTGATTGCTGTAATAGATTCGTAGATATTGAGAACCGACTAAATATTTCGGATGGTCGCCATGTTGGATTTTATATATGTAGGTCCTAGAGTTATGTACTGTTACATGCAGATTATTGTGAACGTGTAGTATTCAAACTTCAATCGCATAATTAGGACACAAGAAAAAACAAGGAGATTTTAAAAAAATCACAGCTGCCATCTTGTGGTTATGGAAACAATTGAAATAAATTAGATGCCAGTGGATTAACATTCGGATAAAGATTTACTGTACCAAGTTTCACTGCACGCGGATGGTTAAATTGCGAGAAACGTCCATGTGAATATTTATAATTCGCGTCACCGCCATGTTGGATTTGTGATCACCAGGTTATTTAAAGTCCTATAGGTGAACTTAAGTTCATAGCCCCTATGAACATTAAAAAATGCAGTTTGATTGCTAAAATAGATTCGTAGATATTCAGTATCGTCTAAATATTTCGGATGGTCGCCATGTTGGATTGTTAAATGTATAGGCCATAGAGTCATGTACCATTAAAGGAAAATTATTGCGTAGGTTCATTATTCAAACTTTCACTTCGATCGCATGACTACATCACAAGAAATAAAAACTTAATTTTAAAATTCGCACTGCCGCCATCTTGAGGTTATGTAAACATTTGAACTAAATTAGATACCAGTGGATTACAATGTGTATAAATATTTCCTGTACCAGGTTTCAGTGCGCTTGGAACATTAAATCGCGAGAAAGGTCTATTTAAGATGTTCAAATTCGCATGGCCGCCATGTTCGTTTTGTAGTTAAGTGGTTTTTGAAAATCTTATAGATGGACCTTTATCTCCGTACAAAATTTTAGGGAGATACCGCTAATAGTTTCAGAGATATAGAATGCCGGTGAAATATTTCGCACATCCACCATCTTGTGATTATGTAAACAATTGAACGAAGTTAGATGTCGGTGCATTACAATGTATATAAACATATACTGTACCAAGTTTCATTGCGTTTGGTTGGTCAAATCGCGAGAAACGTCTATTTAAAAGTCGCAAATTCGCTTGGCCGCCATGTTGGTTTTGTAGTTACCAGGTTTTCAAAAGTCACATAAGTGAACTTATAGTAGTTCCCTCTATCACCATAGAAAATGTCAGGGTAATATCGGTAATAGTTTCGGAGATATTGGATGCTGGTGAAATATTTCGCACAGCCGCCATGTTGGATTGGTGAGTCGTAACAAAATTTGAAGGGCACGGTCGAGGTCGCCGGGAATAGTGCTATGAACTTTCCGAGTTTCATTGAAATTGCTTCTGCCGTTTAGATTTTATTAGGGGGGACACACACACGAATCACACACACACACACACACACACACACACACACGCACACACACACGGACAAAAGGTGATCTCATAAGCCTATTTTTTCAAAATTGAAAATAGGCTAAAAATAGCTATTCAGCCTTAAAATATACATAATTTACGAATATAGGTGATTTCTCAAAATACTATTGGATCCTAAGGGCTGTTACTGCTATGGTGTTAATGGTGGCATTTGAGATAGGAAATGTTCTACACGTTGCAGCAAAAAGAGAAGGTATCGTTCCCTGGGCCCACACTACTAACCCAATAACTTCTATTTCTTGAAAGCGGTATTTTTCCTTGTAGAAAGGGACTGTAGGCTCGTACACCATGTGGGGACATAGCCACCTAATTATAAAATCACAACCTCTTTTGTTACAGTGGTAGAAGTGTTCAAACGTTATATCATTATTGGGAATACAATTCTGAGCCTTTCGGTAGGAAGGAAATACAGCTACGTAGATCACAGACTTTGTAGTTTTGGAGGACGAGTCATGCCAGCTGAATAACAACGAAGCCTACAGTCGAGGCTTGAGACAAGATGTAGTGTTTATGTCTGGGTGCTTGGTTCCATTCCATGCTGTTACTTCATTAAGGGGATTGTGACATCCCAGATATAAGTCCTGGCTATTTCTGGCTAGGATTTGGAGGAAGGCGGCCGTGGCCTGCCTACATTTACCTGGAGTAGAAATATAACAAATCTGGAAAATCTAAATCAGAATGGTTGAAGTGAGGGGCTGTGACGTCGTGGACATATTGCCCCGTGTATTTGTGTGTGTGTAATTTGTCTGATAGAATGTGTTATTGTGGGAACTGTAATAGTGTGTGTATTTGTACATTGGGGATTGGATTGGGAAGGAAGCCTTAAGTTAGGTATTATCCACCAATTGCCTGGAGTAGAAGTGCGAAACCACGGAATGCCACTTACATCATGGTTGAGGTATAAATTGAACCCGCCTCTTCTCAGTTTAGCCGCACGAGGCTGAGTGTACCCCGTTCCAGCCCTCATACTATAATCAAATTTCTTCCCAGAGCCGGGAATCAAACCTGGACCTCCACGGCGACAGCCAAGCATGCTATCCGCTACGCAACTGTTCTTAGATGCTAGAAGACCCTCGTGTATTGAAGAAACATGATTGGAGCAATGACCTCCATGTTTCAGCAATCATCACCAGGCAACACAATATATTCCAAGGCAGTTGACAGGTTATAAGTAGAGCCCTGTGCGGATATACAAAACGTTATCCGCATCCGGCTCGCATCCGCACGACTGTTATCCACGTCCGCCTTGCATCCGCACGACTTTTATCTGCATCCGCCATGCATCCGTACGACTTTTATCCGTATCCGCACGACTGTTATCCACGTCCGCCTTGCATCCGCACGACTTTTATCTGCATCCGCCATGCATCCGTACGACTTTTATCCGTATCCGCACGACTGTTATCCACGTCCGCCTTGCATCCGCACGACTTTTATCTGCATCCGCCATGCATCCGTACGACTTTTATCCGTATCCGCACGACTGTTATGCGACTCTGCTGGCATTACAATATTATGTGTAATTTATTAGATAAAGCACAAAGTATTAAAGCAACACATTTAGACATTTGAAGAGAAAATCGTTCCACTACGCTATTTGTGAATCGCAAGACAATTTTGACTGATGTTTGTCCCTCTGAGTAACGGCATTTGAAACAGCGGGTGGCTAATTATAGCACTTACTTAGTCGTCGGATATACTCACGCAGGCAAGCACATGTATAAAGGTCTTTTGTTTGGAAAATGTCAACACTAATTGAGGGCAGCCTATTCCCAAGAATGACTTTTCTCACTTCTATATTATTCTCATACAATCCAAACGAAAGCAAAGAGGGAAATAGCAAGAAACGCAGACCCTAGCAAATTCTAAAATTATTTTATGTTCAACCCTGACTATTATATGTCTGAAAACTGTATCATAATGATGGTCATTATAATACTGTTTATCATTATGAAACAGTTTCTCCCACCAACCACAGCTCAAGAAATAGTTGTTTGACCAATTATATAAGGATACCTTCGCGCATGCGCTCAAAATCCAACATGTCTATATAAATTACCGAAAGTGCACCGTCCATATGTTCGCGTAAATAAACTGGTGAATATGAGACAAGAAATAGCACTGTACCTCAATATACCCAAATACAATTTCTACACAGCGCGTTGATTTCAAACGACTACGGTGACAGTTTTACTGAATAGTGGTTCACGATCTGCACATATGGCATTGAGGCACACAGAGCGCATGCGTCGGTCAGCCAGAGAGCTTAGAACACAGAGATATGCTACCTAGCGCACCACCCGATCACAAAATTCAAATTACTGAACAGATATTTATGAATATTTATGTTAAAACATATTGTGGTGTTTGAAGCCATATTTTCAGTGTTGCCTTAGTAAACAAGAGTTTAGTGCTTTTCAGTCCGTCAACACGAATGTACCCAAAAGAGATGGGTTAAGCCCTAATCCTGAAATAAATTACATCAGATTAATAAAACACTAGGATGACCAGTTTCGATCGTCAAGCGATCATCATCAGATCCATTACACTTAGGCTATAAAATATATGTTTGAAATACAAGTGAAAATATTTACAATATGTACAATTATTTAGTTGCAGTATTGGTACTGCAACTGTCAGTGTATGCTAAATGCAGTATATATGATGTTAGGTGAAATGCTAAATGGTGATAGCTATCCGGAGTTTGTACTTTGGAGAGATTGACGGTCTTATGAGGACGTCCCGGCACCTTTAATACTGCCGCGAATATGGGCCTTTGTTTATTGCAGAAGAAAAGTACATCGTACACCTGATCCAGATAACATTTACCTGTTAAAAAAAACCTAATTCCCCCCCCCCCCTTTTTATCTAGCTTGGCTGTGTCACTAAATTGTGTCTTGTTTCCGACAGGGTGTGTTTTTAGTAGCGTGAAGAGGGGTGAGCTCTCCATGAACGTGTGTTCATTTAGATTGTTGGGATTGTTTCGTTTGGCTAGGAGTATCTCGATTGCTTCCTTTATGTCAAGAGCTCTGCCTTTCGATTCGTGATGGATTATTTTAAGGTCCGACTCTATGTTGGTAAAGCTGTGCCTGCGTCACACATATGTTCGCACACGGCTGAATGTGTTCCGTATCTTATCGCATTCCTATGTTCATTATAACGTGTGTCTACTCGTCTTCCACTCTGCCCGATGTAATTAGCTTGACAACCGGTGTCTTGGCACGTTATAAAATATACCCCTGACCTTGAATACGGGTCACATTTATTTAGATTACTATATAGGTGGTGCCTAGCGGTTGTGTTTTTCGTCGTGAAAGCTATCTTTATGCCTTGCTTTTTGAATAGGTTAGTGATTTTATATGTATTCGCATTCACATAGTTGAAACGCGCAAATTTTTTCTCATTACTGTCCGGTTTGGGAATCGTTTTATCTTTATTTTGATGTTTGGCTATAATTTGGTTTATTTTGCTTGGCGGGAAGTTGTTTTCCTTTGCTATTTTCTTAATAGTTCTTATTTCTTTATTATAGTTGTCTTTTGACATGGGTATGTTTAAAGTCCTGTGCACCATTGAATTGAAACCCGCTAGACGAATGTCGTCTGTGACTTTGATAAGGGCTGTCAGAGTACTATGTTTTGATTTATATCCAGATCGGTTCGGGTTTAGAATATTGTTGGAATTTATATATTCATAAAACTGATCAAAAACAATCCGTTCTAACGCTTTCCCAATTGCACACAATATACTGATTGGTCTAAAGTCACTACAGTTTAAGGCGTTCGTGAATTTTGGTATTGCTTTGATGTTGGCTTTTTTCCATTGTGTCGGATAAATACCCATTTGCAGGCTATAGTTAAATATATGCAATAAAACTGGCATGAGGAGGTCCATATTCCTTTTCAATAGCGTAATAGATATATGATCTGGTCCTATGGCTTTTGAAGTTATCCTAAATATGGCTAAATGAATGTCCTCTGGATATATATAGCCAAATCTTCCCGTCGGTCAGTAAATTTTTCCCTGTAGTTAGCAACAGTTGACAAAACTCTATTGCTGTCTACAACGGTTGATACGTTTAAATAATGCTTATTAAGCTCATCAGCGCTCATTGTTGGGTTATTGCTTTTGTGTCTGGATTTTCCAACACCGAGAGTTTTTATAGCTCTCCACAAAGCCGTAGAGTTTTTAGCTGAATTAATTAGCGAATAAGTGTAACGTTTCATTGTTTCAGTAGACTGTGATGTGTGAGGGTGCATGTGAGTGTGCCTGGTGACAGACTGTTTTAGTGGTAGTATTTGTGGTTGGTGGAACTTAAGTTTTTTGTTAGTAGAATTTTGGTATTTAATTGTTAGTACGGTAGAAGGTTAGTATTTTTGTTAGTAGAATTGCTCTTTACTTATTCTGAAAGGGAGTAGCAGCCTTTCAGAATAAATCAATTCTTTACTAGTCTTATAGATTTATATTGATAATATAAGCCAAATAATGACTACACTGCGTCCTGCTGCACGGCTGAAAGCAACGGGAAACTACAGCCGTATGCTATTCCCGAGGATATGCACCTCTCTATGCATAATTACATGTGATGATGGCCTCCTCCCTTGTAAAATTTCAATCCGGAGGTAAACTAGTCCCCCGTTCGGATCTCCGGGTGGGGACTACTCGAGAGGGGGTTAACATCACAGAAGTGACAAAGAGGAAATCTGACATTCTACGGATCGGAGCGTGGAATGTTAGAAGTCTGCTAGGAAGTGGAAGGTTAGAAAACTTAGAAAGGGAAATGGATAGGTTGAGGTTGGATTTGGTTGGGATTAGTGAAATGCGCTGGCAGGAAGAACAGGACTTTTGGTCAGGAGACTATAGGGTCATTAGCACTAAATCAAACAATGGCCAAGCAGGGGTTGGCCTCATATTGAGTAGGAAACTTGGACAGCGGGTGGAATATTATGAGCAATATAGTGAACGGATTATTGTAGCAAAAATCAATACTAAACCTACGTGCACCACAGTGGTACAAGTCTATATGCCTACCAGTCAAGCTGATGATGAGGATGTTGAAAAGGTCTACGAAGAAATAGACGAAATTCTGAGGTATATCAAGGGTGATGAAAATGTTATAGTAATGGGAGATTGGGATGCTGTGGTAGGAAAAGGGAGGGAAGGGAAGATAATAGGAGATTTCGGATTAGGTGAAAGGAATGATCGAGGAAGCAGGCTGGTAGAATTCTGCACCGAACATGAGTTGGTCATAGCTAACACCTTATTCAATAACCACAATAGAAGAATATACACATGGATGAGACCAGGAGATACAGGGCGTTACCAAATCGACTTCATTATGGTCAAGCAGAGGTTTCGAAACCAGATTTTGGATTGTATATCCTGGTGCTGACATAAACTCTGATCACAATCTGGTTGTAATGAAATGCAGATTAAAGTTGAAGAAACTGAAGAAAAGTCAAAAGCCAAAAAGGTGGGCAATAGACAGACTGAAAGAGAAGGATGTAAACGAAAGATTCAAGAAGAGTATAAAGGAAGGACTAATGAAAAACCCTAAACAAACTTCAATTACAGACGAATGGGCACTTTTGAAGAATGAAATAACAAAATCCGCAGAAGAAAACATTGGTAGGAAAGAAAGAATAGGTAGAAAACCGTGGATCACTCAGGATATACTAGAATTGATGGATGAAAGGCGGAAACACAAGAATCTAAGAGATGAAAAGGGGAAAGCAGAATACAGACGTCTGTGAAATGAGGTTAACAAGAAGTGCAAGGAAGCAAAAGAAGAATGGCTGAAAGAGAAATGTGCAGGTATAGAAAATTGTCTGAAATTAGGAAAAGTAGACACAGCTTATCGAAGGATTAAGAATACTTTTGGGGAAAAGAAGACTAAGTGCTGTAATATTAAGGACACAAATGGAAAGCCTCTAACAGATAGGGAAGAAAAGGTTGAGAGATGGAAAGCTTACATAGAGAGTTTGTATAAGGGAAAGGAGATTGAGAATCATGTAATGGAAAGGGAGGAGGAAATTGATGAGGATGCGAAAGGAGATTTAATATTGAGATCAGAATTTGATAGAGCTTTGGAAGACTTAAGCAGGAACAAAGCACCAGGCATAGATGATATACCGATTGAGTTGCTACGCTGCATAGGAGATGAAGGTCTGATCAGGTTATTTCACTTGGTGTGTAGGATTTATGAGACAGGTGAGGTACACCCTGATTTCAAGAAGAATATAATCATCCCTATACCAAAGAAAGTGGGAGCTGACAGATGTGAAGATTACCGTACAATCAGCTTGATTACTCATGCTTCAAAGATCCTGTCTAGAATAATTTACAAGAGGATTGAAAGCCAGATAGAAACGGAGTTGGGTGAAGACCAGTTTGGTTTCAGGAGAAATGTAGGAACAAGGGAAGCTGTACTAAGTCTTAGGCTGATTTTGGAAGGTAGAATAAGGAAAGATAAGAGAACGTTCATGGCTTTGTAGACTTAGAAAAGGCTTTTGATAACGTTGATTGGACTAAATTGTTTGACATTTTGAAATCGATTGGAATAAAGTACAGGGATAGGAGGGTGATATACAATCTGTACAGAAACCAGACAGCAGTCATTCGAGTTGATGGACATGAGAGAGAAGCTGGTATTCAGAAAGGTGTAAGGCAAGGCTGCAACTTATCACCCATACTTTTCAATCTTTACATTGAACAAGCAATGAAGGAAATTAGAGAAAAATTTTAAGTGGGAGTGAAGATTCAAGGAGAAATAATTTCATCTCTGAGATTTGCTGATGACATCGTCATCTTGGCCGACAAGCCTGAGGACTTGAATGAGTTTTTGAATGGTATGGACTCCGTCTTACGGAAAGAATTCATGATGAAAAGAAATAAATGTAAAACAAAAATACTGGAATGCAGCCGAAATAAATCAGAAAACTCTATGGAGATCAAATTGGCAGGTGAAAAGCTGAAGGAAGTAGGAGACTTCTGTTACTTAGGAAGCAGAATAACCAGTGATGGACGAAGCAAAGAGGATATTAAAAGTAGGTTGGCTCAGGCAAAGAAAGCATTTCTACAAAAAAGGTATCTGCTGACATCGAATATAGATTTAGGTATTAGGAAGTCATTTTGGAAAGCCTTTGTCTGGAGCGTGGCGCTCTATGGAAGTGAAACTTGGACTATTGGTGCAGCAGAAAAGAGGAGAATTGAAGCATTTGAAATGTGGTGTTACAGGAGAATGATGAAGATCAGATGGGTAGATAGGGTTACAAACAAAGAGGTATTAAGACGAGTGGGAGAGGAGAGATGCTTCTGGTGACTGCTAATGAAGAGAATAGATAGGTTGGTAGGACACATACTAAGACACCCAGGAATAGCAAGCTTAGTTATGAAAGGAAGGGTCGAGGACAAAAACTGTAGGGGTAGACCAAGGTTAGATTATGTTAAACAGATTGCCTCGGATGTAGGGTGTCGGAGCTATGTAGAGATGAAACGATTAGCTCAGGACAGGGAGGCATGGAGAGCTGCATCAAACCAGTCAAAAGACTGAAGACTCAAACAACAACAGTTTGTGCGTACTGGGGTGATTAGACTGATAGTCGATTGCATGCGAGGTTTGTGTTGCTTTCCGGAATATGGAATATGAAAGATCGTTGTCTTTACGTTCAATAGTTTTATCGAGATAATTTATTTTTCGGTCTATTTCGGATTCCTTAGTGAATTTGATAGATTTGGTGTAGGCTATTAATGGATTGGAGAATTGTTTCTTCGCTTGTTAGTTCAGTATCGTAGATGCAAATTACATCATCTACGTATCTTTCCCATATTACTATTCCCTTTGTTGAAGTCTTTTCTAAGAACGCATTTTCTAGTGCATTGTTGAAGATGTCAGCGATTAACCCACTTAGTGGCGATCCCATTGCTAGACCTTCTCTCTGTGTGTATATTTTATTGTCGAATTGAAACACGTTTTAGGTGAGAACGACCCTCAGTAATTTCACAATTTCTTCAGTTCCTTTTACCGAATTGTTGGATTTTAAGTTGTTTTCGATAGTGTTGATTGCTTCAATAATCGGAACATTGGTGTACATGTTAGTTACATCGAAGGATACTAGCCTGAAGCTAGGTGTCATTTGTAGGGTGTTCAATGCTGTTACCAGTTCTTTTGTGTTCTTTACAGAGTGGTTTTTGTCGTTGGAAAGACGGCATTTTAAGATTTTTTAGTAACTCTTTGCTGATTTTCTAATTAGGGGCATTCCTACAATTGACTATTGGTCTCATTGGGCATTCCTTTTTGTGTATTTTTGGTTGTCCCCTCAATGACGATATTTTCGGGTTCATGTTTATTAGTTTTGATTTTTCGACTTTGGTCAGTATGTATTCTGTTTCTTTTAGCGCACATTTTATTTGTTTTTGGAATTTGTTGGTGGGGTCATTTGTTAATTCCTTGATTTCGTTGTTGTTTAGGAATTCGACTGTTTTTTCAATGTATTCTGTTTTGTTCAAAATTACTGTAGTGTTTCCCTTATCTGCTTTTGTGAAGATTAAGTCATGTTCTTTTATTTTTTGTTTCAATGACTTTATTTCTTTGAGTTGTTTGTTGTTTTGAATGTTATTGCTATCGCCCTCTCGTTTGAGGAACAACGAATTCTCCAATCCATTAATAGCCTACACCACTCTATCAAATTCACTAAGTAATCCGAAATAGACCGAAAAATAAATTATCTCCATATAACTATTGAACGTAAAGACAACGAACGACCTTTCATATTCCATATTCCGGAAAGCAACACAAACATCGGATGCAATCGACAATCAGTCTAATCACCCCATTACGCTCAAACTAGCGGGTTTCAATTCAATGGTGCACAGGGCTTTAAACATACCCATGTCAAAAGACAACTATAATAAGGAAATAAGAACTATTAAGCAAATAGCAAAAGAAAACAACTTCCCGCCAAGCAAAATAAACCAAATTATAGCCAAACATAAAAATAAAGATAAAACGATTCCCAAACCGGACAGTAATGAGAAAAAATTTGCGCGTTTCAACTATGTGAATGCGAATACATATAAAATCACTAACCTATTCAAAAAGCAAGGCATAAAGATAGCTTTCATGACGAAAAACACAACCGCTAGGCACCTCCTAAATAGTAATCTAAATAAACGTGACCCGTATTCAAAAACAAGACGTTCCGTGAAGAACTATACAGCCTACTTTTCATGCCAATGATTATTCTACAGAATATGAACCTATCTAGAATAATGACGATATTAAGTTGCTAATATCGAAATTTCCAATTAGTTCGAAATACTGTATACCTGGCATAATGTATCCTAATAGAGCACTACAGTTGGCAGCCGTGATGACTGAATATATTCTTAGTTCCGTCTCTTAAGGTACAAAATACAAAATTTTGTTGAAGTCCAATGAATAGCAAGGACGTTACATGCAGTTAAACATTGGATCTAACAGCGCGCGTATAAAATCATGTTGGCAACAATGTCATGCATGTATTGGTCAGAAATAATCTTAAATAATATGATCTATTGTTGTGCCAATTTTGAATGAAATCCATTAGTTAGTATAGAAGTTACATGCATTTTAAAATTGGACCTATCAGCAGGCTTAGAATCATGTTGGCAGCACTGGCGTATATTAGTTACTCCAAATTCGTCTAGAATGCCATGTAATATACGTGTGCAAAGTTTAGAGCTATTGGCTTGCATACTTTCTGATATATTGATATTAGGGTAACAAAAATAGGGACAGCACATATTAACAGTTGGCAGCACTGGTTGCTCCTTAGAATACGCATAGTCATATCTGTTATGGTACACATAGCACATACGAAATTTGGTTGATATCCAAATGATAGTATGGAAGTTACATGTATTTAAAGTTGGACCTGTTAGCAGGCTTAGAATCATGTTGGTAGCACTGACGTATATAAGTTACTCCAAATTAATATAGAATGTCAGGTACTATACGTGTGCATAGTTTAAAGCTGTCGGCTTGCATACTTTCTGATATATTGGTATTTGGATAAAATAAATTAGGAGCATTTATTAACAGTTGGCAGCCCTGGTAGGTCTTAAAAATACGCTCAGTCATATCTGGTTATGTACACATACAACATACGAAATTTGGTTGAATTCCAATTGATAATATGGAAGTTATATGCATTTAAAAATTGGACATATCAGGGGGCTTATAATCATTTTGGCAACACTGCCATGTTTAGCCTCCTGGAAATTAAACTGAAATATTATGATCTGTACGTGTGCCAATTTTGAAACAGCTCCCATTCATACTTTCCAAGATATCCAACATGGAGCTCAAATTTCAATTGCGATTTTTTAGCAGTTGGTAGCACTGACATCATTTTCAAATATGGCCGTGAGATATTCAGGTATAGATCTTTACTCCTACCAAATTTTGTTTCGATTTCTGCAGCCGTTTAGGAGTTGATAGGGGGGGACACACACACAGCCAGACAGACAGACAGAAGGACAGACAGACAGACAGACAGACAGACAGACATTTGCCCGATCTCATAAGTCTACTTTTTCCTCATTTTTGCAAAATGTGAAAAGTAGGCCAATAAATTATCTCGATATAACTATTGAACGTAAAGACAACGACCTTTCATATTCCATATTCCGGAAAGCAACACAAACCTCGCATGCAATCGACTATCAGTCTAATCACCCCAGTACGCACAAACTAGCGGGTTTCAATTCAATGGTGCACAGGGCTTTAAACATACCCATGTCAAAAGACAACTATAATAAATAAATAAGAACTATTAAGAAAATAGCAAAGGAAAACAACTTCCCGCCAAGCAAAATAAACCAAATTATAGCCAAACATAAATAAAAATAAAGATAAAACGATTCCCAAACCGGACAGTAATGAGAAAAAATTAGCGCGTTTCAACTATGTGAATGCGAATACATATAAAATCACTAACCTATTCAAAAAGCAAGGCATAAAGATAGCTTTCATGACGAAAAACACAACCGCTAGGCACCTCCTAAATAGTAATCTAAATAAACGTGACCCGTATTCAAGGTCAGGGGTATATTCTATAACGTGCCAAGACACCGGTTGTCAAGCTAATTACATCGGGCAGAGTGGAAGACGAGTAGACACACGTTATAATGAACATAGGAATGCGATAAGATACGGAACACATTCAGCCGTGTGCGAACATATGTGTGACGCGGGGCACAGCTTTACCAACATAGAGTCGGACCTTAAAATAATCCATCACGAATCGAAAGGCAGAGCTCTTGACATAAAGGAAGCAATCGAGATACACCTAGCCAATCGAAACAATCCCAACAATCTAAATGAACACACGTTCATGGAGAGCTCACCCCTCTTCACGCTACTAAAAAACACACCCTGTCGGAAACAAGACACAATTTAGTGATACAGCCAAGCTAGATAAAAAAAAGGGGGGGGGGGGGGAAATTAGGTTTTTTAATAGGTAAATGTTATCTGGATCAGGTGTACGATGTACTTTTCTTCTGCAATAAACCAAGGCCCTTATTCGCGGCAGTATTAAAGGTACCGGGACGTCCTCATAAGACCGTCAACGCTTAGTTCGAATGGCTTATGGTCCACGCGTGGCGAGGGCTAATCCACGGTCTTTAATAGTTGTAGACCCACCTCATTCAATAACATATATCTTATCTAGGTTGGCAACACCTCACATAAACTCATCGCTATCACTCCACCACCACCACCACCAGGCAATTTCTGGGTCGGTTCCTTTCAATAGGTCCACGGCCGATTTCCTTTCATAATCTCCTCCCTGACCCGTCCTGGAAAGAAAAGTACATGGCCATTGGCTGTATAAATCTATATAAAAATGAATTGCTGTTCGTTAGTCTCGCTAAAACTTGAGAACGGCTGGACCGATTTGGCTAATTTTGGTCTTGAAGTATTTGTGGAAGTCCAGAGAAGGTTTAAAAGGTGAATAAGTATGAAAGTTGTAGCGCACGAGTAGATTCAACAAAAGAGTGACGGCACGCGAATCGCTTAAACATAGTCCCGTATGCGTTCATATACCATTCATCCGATTGCTATGAAACTTTGGTTGTATTGTTGTGCACACTCGAGGAAAGGTTTCTGACTTAGTAAATCCTTTTTACAATAGGTAGCGCACGAGTAGATTCAACAAATGGGCGACGACGGCCGAAGTGTTTCAACAAAGCTCTATATGCGTTCACATACCATTCGTCCGATAGCGCTAAAACTTGGGTGAGAGGTTGTGTACACTACAGGCAATGTTTCTGGATTAGTGAATCTATGTTATAATAGGCAGAGCACGAGTAAATTCAACAAATGAGCGACGACGAGTGAAGCGTTTCAAATAAGTCCCGTATGCGTTCATATACTATTCGTCTGATAGTGATGAAACTTGGGTGAGATGTTGTGTACACTACAGACAAGGTGTCTGGCTTAGTAAATCCGTGTTATAATAGGTAGCGCACGAGTAGATTCAACAAATGAGCGACGACGAGCGAAGCGTTTCAAAAAAGTCCCGTATGCCTTCATATACTATTCGTCTGATAGTGATGAAATCGGGATGAGATGTTGTGTACACCTCAGGGAAGGTGTCTGACTTAGTAAATCCACTTAACAATAGGTAGCGCACGAGTAGATTCAACAAATGAGCGACGACGGGCGAAGCGTTTCAACAAAGTCCTGTATGCGTTCACATACCATTCGTCCGATAGCGATGAAACTTGGGTGAGAGGTTGTGTACACTACAGGCAAGGTTTATGGGTTAGTAAATCCATGTTATAATAGGCAGTGCACGAATAAATTCAACAAATGAGCGACGACGTGCGAAGCGTTTCAACTAAGTCCCGTATGCGTTCATATACTATTCGTCTTATAGTGATGAAACTTGGGTGAGTTGTTGTGTACACTTCATGGAAGGTTTCTGGCTTAGTAAATCCACTTAACAATAGGTAGCGCACGAGTAGATTCAATAAATGTGCGACGACGGGCGAAGCGTTTCAACAAAGTCCTGTATGCGTTCACATACCATTCGTCCGATAGCGATGAAACTTGGGTGAGAGGTTGTGTACACTACAGGCAAGTTTCTGTCTTAGTAAATCCATGTCATGATAGGTAGCGCACGAGTAGATTCAACAAATGAGCGACGATGCGCGAAGCGTTTCAACAAAGTCCCGTATGCGTTCATATACCATTTGTCCGAAAGCGATGAAACTTGGATGAAATGTTGTGTACACTTCAGGTAAGGTTTTTGGCTTAGCACATCCACTTTACAATAGGTATCGCACAAGTAGATTCAACAAATGAGTAACGGCGTGTGTATCGTTTAAAAAAAATCCGTATGCATTCATATACCTTCATGCGATTGCAATGAAATTTTGAGAAATGTTGTTTCCACTCCCGTGAAGATTTCTGATTTAGTTTTTTTTTCTTTTTAGCGTATGGCTTTTAGTGCCGGGAGTGTCCGAGGACATGTTCGGCTCGCCAGTTTTGTAGCTGCTTCGAGACGGACACCCAATGGGTGAGCTACAATTACCGTTGGGGAGGAAAGTGGGAATGAAAGGTCGAGGAGTTGGAAGGTAGCGGCTGTGGCCTATAGTTAGAGACCAACCCCGGCATTTGCCTGGAAGGAAGATGGGAAACCACAGAAGACCATCTTCAAGGTTGCCGGCGGGGGATTCGAACCTCCTCGCCTCCCGGATGTGAGCGACTGCCAGCAGTCATGCCGTAACGAACTCGGCTAACTCACCCGGTTTCTGATTTAGTAAATCCATTTTACAATTGGTAGCGCACGATTAGATTCAATTAATGGGCGACAGCGCGTGAATCGTTTCAACCAAGTCCCGTATGCGTTCATATAACATTCATCCGATTATCATAAAACTGTGGGGAGTTGAACACATTCCTACGAAGGTGTATGAATTAGTAAATCCTTTTTCAACGGGTGGCGCACAAGTAGATTCAACAAATGAGTGTCGTCGCACGAATCGTTTAAGCAAAAACCCGTATGCGTTCATATGCCATACATCCGATTGCGATGAAACTTTCATGAGTTGTTGTGTACACGCCAGGGAAGGTTTTCACTTAGTAAATCCATTTTACAATAGGTAGCGTACGAGTATATTCAACAAATGGGTGACGGCGCTTGAATCGTTTCAACAAAGTCCCGTATGCGTTAATATACCATTCATTTCATTGCGATGAATATTTGGTGAGTTGTTGAGCACGCTCCCATGATTTCTTTGAGATAGTAAATCAATTTTACAATAGTTTAGAGGTGGTTAACGGAAAAAGAAAAACAATATTGGGAATCCAAAAGCACTTCAACATACAAAGTTACAATGCCAACACTTTCTTTGATTGGCATTGCAACGCTTGTCGGGTACAGCTAGTACAATTATAAATACCTCAGATTATCCGCTATCCGCACAGCCATGTAAACTCTATCCGCATTGCGAAATATTTTGCGCAGGGCTTTAGTTATAAGCCCAGTGAATGTACAAAGGCTCAAATGCTGAACTCATTTCACTGTACCAAGGTCACCATCTTAAGATATTTAAGTTCGGCCCTCGAATGGATTCAAATTAGCCACGATTTCTTTCATCTTTTCCCTTTGCTGTAGCCTGTATATTAGACATTTGCATCACATCGTTGAATTAAAGCCTCCCCCAATGCTTCGTGCACAAACAAGTACTGCTTAGATTAAGGCTTTCACGGCCCGGAATACTATTACAATTAATCATATTTTTGGGATATTGCCATGTTAAAACAAAATATTAAAATTCCTAGATGTTTCGAGAGGGACACTGCCTCCTATTTCAACAGAATTAAAACAATGTGGCCTAAGAATATATGTCAATGAGCTTACAAAAAACTAGAGAAATTCCTCTGTTTGTCACCAGATAGCATAAAATGCGTAGACATTAGCCATTATGAAGATGGTATAGCTATTATCCGTGATGAGTGGATATTCATCTATAATTATAAGATCCGCCTTTGAAACACTAGAAGGTAGTTTCTTTATAAACCCTGGCACTACAGCCCATTAAGGGCCCAGGCCTACCAAGCGACCGCTGCCCAGCCTATTGGCCTGCAGATATTAGGGTGACACGTGATCAGCGCATCGGGTCCCCTCGCCCGTTAATCCTGGTTTTCGTTGTCGGGGCGCTGCCTCACTGTCAGACAGCTACTCAATTGTCCTCATGAGGCTGAGTGCACCCCGTTCCAACCCTCACGTCCGTTTCTAAAATCCCTGACGGAGCCGGGAATCGAACCCGGGGCCTCTGGGTGAGAGCCAAGCTCACTACCCCATCACCACGAGGTCGGCTAGAAGGTAGTTTACAAATTAAAATATGCGTACGGTACCTGTTTCGTTATTACATTGATAACTTCTTCAGCGTGAGGAAATCTTAGAAAATTATATCAACAAAAATCCAAAAAGAAATTGGGTATCCTTACAGAAATTCATTAATTTAAAACAATTGAATGGACACAAAAAAATAATAAAAACATAATATTATAAATCAACTACCGATAATCTTCAATTTTAAAAAATCACAGTCAGTCTGAAAGACTAGAAGTTTGTATCATTCCAAATGACGCATGCTACAAATGCTACACATGTTATAAAGGCTCAGGAGGGCTTCTCCCAGGACTCTTTCAACAGACTGCATCACCCATTAACTTAGGCTTCCCGCACGGGCACCTCTTTAAGGGTCACAGGAAGAAATGTGTTTCTTGTAGTTGTATTAGAGATGTGTTCGGTTGAATAAAGCGTAAATTGTGTACTTTTTGATAGCGGTTTTGTGGCCCATCATCCCTGACAAGCCGGCGGAAACCTTTGCCTCCCTGTCAGAAGGATCATTTGGCCATAAATGTGAATTAGTGTAAGGATGTAGTATGAGTGTCCAGATTTAGACAATAGCCTACTCCATGAAGAGTCATGACTATGCCTTATATGTTTGTTTAATTAATAGTGTATCTGAAATAAGGGAAGAATACTGATTTACAGATCTGTGGAGTGAGTTTCTGATTTTTAAATAGTGTTTATGAAATTTATGGTAAATGTGAAGGAGAGGTGAACATGATTAGACAATAGCCTACTCCATGAAGGAGTCATGACTATGCCTTCTGTGTCTGTTTAAAGTATAGAGTAACTGAAATGAGGGAAGTTTACTGAATTTGGTGTTTGTAGAATGTAATTTTCGATTTTAATTTGGGTTTTCGTGAAGCTTGCTGCGGAGTTGTTATTTCTCTGAAAAGGAGTGCTTTTGCCCCAGGCAGGCCTGAGTTCGATCTGGCTAGACTAGTGTAACGGTAGAGAGTTGGGAGATGATTTGTAGAACCTGGGAGCGAGCAGTGGCGGGCTGAACAGTAGGGGGGGGGGGGGGGCTATTTTGAGTGAGAGTAGGGATGGAATATTGGGACTGGTTCGATGCTTTGCTCTGACATCCTGCACACCTCTTTAGGCAATCCGGTGGAAAAACTTTGCCTCCCAGTCAGATGGATCATTTGGCCGTAAATTTGAATTAGTGTAAGGTGTGGTATGAGTGTACAGATTTAGACATTAGCCTACTCCATGAAGGGGTCATGACTATGCCTTATATGTTTGTTTAATGAATAGTGTATCTGAAATAAGGGCAGAATACTGATTTACAGATTTGTGGAGTGAGTGAGAGTAGGGTTGGAATATTGGGACTGGTTCGATGCTTTGCTCTGACATCTGACATCCTGCACACCTCTTTAAGAGGCACCCTGTATTCTTATATGGCATCTTGTATATCTCTTTAGAAGTCACCCTGTATTCTTGTGTTCGCTTCGCTCAAAGCCCCGGGTCGCTCGACGTCAGGCCTCTTTCAACAGACTCCAATAATCATTAGCGTCTGCTTCTCGCTCCCCGCGTGAGCATGACGTCACGTTCCCGCGCAGCTGCATGACGTCACTTCCCGCGCGGCTGCATAACGTCACGTCCGTCTCCGTGTCCGTGTCCGTATCCGTAACGCATAACGATGGACCCCAACCATAACGACGAAGTCGGCAAGATCATTTGAAATGATAACATATTGTAACATTCAACAACATCCTATATACATTTACTTCATATAATATGTTTAATTCAAGGTTAATTAATTTATAATATTATGTTTTTATTATTCCTTTTTGTGTCCATTCAATTATTTTAAATTAATGAATTTCTGTACGGATATCCATTTTCTTTCTGTTTCTTTGTTGATATAATTTTCTAAGATTTTCTCACGCCGAAGAAGTTATCAATGTAATAACGAAACATATAGCCTACGTATATTTTAATTAGTAAACTACCTTCTAGTGGTTGACAAGGCGGATATTATAATTATAGATTAACCAGATAGCAGCCAGAAGCTACTGTATGGACCTGGGTACCACTCTTCTTGCCGTTCTACTTAATATGGCGCGATTTTCTACCAAGGTCCATAAAGTAGTTTCTGGTTGCTATCTGGTGACGAACAGAGGAATTTCTCTAGATCTTTCTTTTGTAAGCTCATTGACACACATTGAAAAAAGAGACAAGGTCCCTTGGTTGGTTGGTTCTTTAGTTTATGGGCTACGACAACGCGGCCATGTAGCCCCGTGTACTTTGGGTGTGTGTAGAATTTGTCTGATAACCATTGTTAATTGTGATGGCTGTATTAGTGTGTGTTATCTGTGATTTAGGTAGAAGGACTGCAGACGATCAATTTTTCAAGTACATTAGTTCCTACTTTTGCTACCGAATGCTACCGTCCACTACACCTACTGTAGCTTTGAACTTGGCTACTAGATGCCATCGCAGCCAGCACCCGGCGGCGTACGTTGGATCTAATATAGCATTATCAAACAAACCTACACAATTTAACTTCCAAATGTGTAGTTAGTGGAAGGTTCTATTTCATGCCATAAATCTATGACATGGGACCGCCAGCTTTACTTTCCCTCCGAAGGAAGGCATACTGAGAGATTTTTAACGCTCTTAAATAATCCGATGACTTCAGCCGGGTTTTAACCCACTATCTTGGGCATAGAAGCTCAGCATGCTACCAACTACGCCACCGAAGACGCTAGACAAGGTCCCTCTTAAAATGTCTAACTTTTTTTACCTACTTTTCACATTTTGAAAAAATGAGGAAAAAGTAGACTTATGAGATCGGGCAAATGTCTGTCTGTCTGTCTGTTTTTCTGTCCTTCTGTCCTTCTGTCTGTCTATCTGTGTGAATGTGTGTATGCCCCCCCCCTATCAACTCCTAAACGGCTGCAGCAATCGTAACAAAATTTGGTAGGAGTCAAGAACTATACCTGAATATCTCAAGGCCATATTTGAAAATGATGTCAGTGCTACCAACTGCTGATAACTCGCAATTGAAATTTGAGCTCCATGTTGGATATCTTGGAAGGTATGAATGGGAGCTATTTCAAAATTGGCACACGTATAGATAATAATATTGCAGTTTAATTTCCAGGAAGCCATACATCGCAGTGTTGCCAAAATGATTATAAGCCTGCTGATAGGTCCAAATTTTAAATGCATATAACTTCTACACTATCAATTGGATTTCAACCAAATTTCGTACGTGCTATGTGTACATAAACAGATATGACTGAGCATATTCTTAAAATCCACCAGGGCTGCCAACTGTTAATAAACGCCCTCAATTTTTAAATCCAAATACCCATGTATCATAAATTATGCAAGCCGACAGCTTTAAACTATGCACACGTATAGTACCTGACATTCTATATTAATTAGGAGTAACTTATATACGTCAGTGCTACCAACATGATTCTAAGCCGGCTGAGAGGTCCAACTTTAAATACATGTAACTTCTATACTATCATTTGGATTTCAACCAAATTTCGTGTGTGCTATGTGTACCATAACACATATGACTATGCCGATTCTTAAGAGTAACCAGGGCTGCCAATTGTTAATAAATACTGTCTCTATTTTTGTTACCCTAATATCAATATATCAGAAAGTATGCAAGCCAATAGCTCTAAGCTTTGCACACGTATAGTACCTGGCATTCTAGATTAATTTAGAGTAACTAATATAGACCTACGACAGTGCTGCCAACATGATTCTAAGCCTGCTGATAGGTCCAATTTTAAAATGCATGTAACTTCTATACTAACTAATGGATTTCATTCAAAATTGACACAACAATAGATGATATTATTTCAGATTATTTCTGACCAATTCATGTATGTCATTATTGCCAACATGATTTTACGAGCGCTGTTAGATCCAATGTTAAACTGCATGTAACATCCATGCTATCCATTGGACTTCAACCAAATTTTGTATTCTGTACCTTAAGAGATGGAACTAAGAATATATTCAGTCACCAGGGCTACCAACTGTAGTTCTCTATTAGGCTGCATTATGCCAGGTATACAGTACTTCGAACTAATTAGAAATGTCGATATTACCAACTTAATTTCGTCATTATTCTAGATAGATCCATATAGATTAATCATTGGCATGAATCTTAAATTTTAAGAAGTGTAGGCTCTTTAGTTCGTCACGGAACTTCTTGTATTATAATCACACGGTATCCCAAATATATGAATAATTTTAAGAGTATTGCTTGTTGGCACTATTGCTAGTTTCCTCGCAGAGGGAAGACTGTTTGTACAAGTTGGCAGCAGTGGTGATGGTTATCATACCTGAGCGAGCAATGTCACACAGAGTAGAATGATAGGTCCCTAGGGTCCGCGACTATCCCCTGTGGAACCTCGTACAGAACACGTGTGGGTACATTATCTAGATTACCCACCACATACCGTACATCCTCTTTCGCACCTACCCTGCGCTTTTCTTCACTTAATCATCAAGAAGATTGAAATCCATGTTAGTCCTGTCGTAGCCACCATTATTAATGATAGCGTTAACACGAATCCTCGAACATAATTAACATGATGACGTTATATTTCTCTGCCACAATATCAGTGATCTATAAAAATGTTTCATCAATGTCGAGGAAATTTATATAGCTCAGTGTATAGTGAAGGAGACAAAGTAGGTGTCACTTATGCTGGCTGATCCTTGAACTAGCAGGATAACACATGCTTGTAATAACGACATTATTCCCCAGAGAGAACAAGAGGTCAACAGAAATTCTGTGTCATCTAGTATGATTAATATAGATTAAAACTTGTGACGACTGGTAAATACGAGATATTATGGGGAGGAAAATTGCAAAAATATTGGTTTGCAGCCGAAAGAATCAGAAACCTCTATGGAGATCAAATTGGCAGGTGAAAAGGTGAAGGAAGTAGGAGACCTGTGATACTTAGGAAGCAAAATAACCAGTGATGGACGAAGCAAAGAGGATATAAAAAGTAGGTTAGCTCAGGCAAAGAAAGAATTTCTACAAAAAAGGAAAATTGAATATGGATTTAGGTATTAGGAAGTCATTTTTGAAAGCCTCTGTCTGGAGCGTGGCACCATATGGAAGTGAAACTTGGACTATTGGTGCAAGAGAAAAGAGGAGAATTGAAGCGTTTGAAATGTGGTGTTACAGGATAATGATGAAGATCTGATGGGTAGATAGGGTTACAAACGAAGAGGTATTAAGACGAGTGGTAAAGGAAAGGTGTTTCTGGTGACTGTTAATGAAGAGAAGAGATAGGTTGGTAGGACACATACTAAGGCACCCAGGAATAGCAAGCTTAGTTACGGAAGGAAGGGTGGAGGACAAGAACTGTAGGGGTAGACCATGGTTAGAATATGTTAAACAGATTGCCTCGCATGTAGGGTGTGGTAACTATGTAGAGATGAAACGATCAGATCAGGACAGGGAGGCATGGAGCGCTGCATCAAACCAGTCAAAAGACGGAAGACTCAAACAACAACAAAAACAAAAAATAGCAAACGCTATACACCTGCTTGGCTGGGCAATGGAAGCCAATAAATCTTTATGCTTCGTATTCTCTACGTTTTGGGAATGGTACTTGGCCCACCATGAATCTCATCCCTCAAATTAAGGAACCTAGCACAAGAAGCAGATATTTCGTGTAGATCTATTTCGCTGTCCGAATGTGGCAATCCAAAAATGGTCAGTACCGAATATCTTACAAAATTTAATGTATTTTATGTCAATCAAAATATAATTTATTGCAGCCAAAGGCCATACAATAAGTAGGATCATGTTACACAATTTAGCAACCGTTCAGTCTTTTGCATAGTGGGACAGAGGTAATGAATGTTCTCTGTGTGCACTCAATCAGGTGATACCGTGGGCAGTGTACACACACACAGTCTAAGGATGGTTCATGAAAGCCCTTCCTGTTACAGATTCGATGATTTTTTATTTTTATTTATTTTTATCGTGTGGCCTCCTGAGAGGCCGAGTGCAGATCTTTCTATTCGACGCCCGTGGGCGACCTGCGCGTCTAATGAGAGATGGAATGGATGAAGATGATTGAACCTGGGCAAGGATGTGGAAGGAATCGGCCGTGGCCTGTCAGAAGGTACCGTCCCAGCATTTGCCTGGTGTTGAAAATGGGAAACCACGGAAAACCATTTCAAGGACGGCCGACGGTGGGGTTCGAACCCACGCGTCTACCGAGTCAGCAGGGAGCTTGGTCCCATGACCTAACGCTGCGCTTTAGCCAGCTGAGCCACTGCTTTCGGTGATTCGATGATGAAACCCAAGTATTGCGCCTCTCGTGTAGATGTGGCGTAGCTCGAAGTTTGCTTCTTTCCATTCTTGGTTGATCATAGCCGGAGTTCGATAGAACTCCGGGTTTATTTCTTCTGATTTCAGGAGTTGTTTCTCAAGGCATTATGTGGAGGCTGAGGTTGATGCCAGGTTGTGGGTAGTCATTACATCTTCAATTGAAGATCTGGTACCTGCTAGCTGGTACGCAAGTCGGGTTGGCGCGAATTTGGAAATACAGAGAGCTCGCTTTACGTATTTGGCCTTGGCTCTGTCGAGAGACTGTAGGTTTTTGTGGCTTAGGTGTGGCCATATCATCTCGATGGCATATGACACAACTGGGGCGACTTTAGCTTAAATAGTGCCATTGCGGTTCTAAGGGAGAGGGTTTTCAAGTTTCAGATCTCCATTGTGGCCTTCATCAATCATAGTACCCTAGAAAATAGACAAGTCATCGTAACGATATTCAATCTAAGAGTACGGCTAAGTGAAACTATACGCCGTTATCCCAAAATTTTGGATGCTTCTCCAACTGGCATGGAGAATGAGCTCAGTATGACGTGTTCCCGTCTTGAAATTTTGGATTTTACATGATCTGGCAGCATTCCAAGATAGAGCTCAGTATGTAAGATGTGCCCCCTAGGATCAGCTCTATATTTATGTCGCAGGTGGGCTCTCTACTCCTCTAAAACTTGGTTCGAGTGCACTTTGATTTAATGGAGCAGGTGTTCCGGAGGGCAGGTTTATTTCCGCACAAATGGTATCGAATTCTACCTTCCATCCACAAATATACTGCTGCTACTAGTTATACAAAGCAAAGCAAAGTCAACTCCTTACAGGCCATGGAGGCCCTGGGACTAGTGGAAGGTAGAGGCTCAGGGACAGATGACCTCGCTGTTCTACTCCTTAAAACAACAATAACTAACCAACTAATGTAGAGGATTCCTCTTTAAGTGTATTCGGTACTAGATGGGATGGAGTTGTCAGCTCCATGCTCGGCCGTCTTTGCTCCCAGGAATAAACCTGGTACTCATTTCTGAGGGGAGTACGTACGTCCTATACCTACAGTGTTAAATTTGCAATATTGATGACCCATTATCTCAGAACATTTGACTAATAGAGATCTGAAATTTTGGGAGATATAGTATCACTCTTTTTATGATTACTGAATTAGAATCGTAATATACCGACAAATAATTAGTTAGTTATGATTTTTTTAAATTTCATTTTTTCTTTTAAAAGTCCACTTTTTCTTCTCTAAATAAAAAACCGTTAGAGGCAGAAATGTTTTGGCAGTTCAGTAACTGCAGTATACTATGAGGTAACACTATGTAAAATATGGTAAACATATCTGTAATCGTTTCCGAGATAATGGGTCAAATCTAAAACGAAAAGTCATTTTTGGGAAATCAAGTTCAAAGTTTGACATGGTGTCAACTCACATATGGAGGCATGCCACCTTCCAGGAACAGTCAATTCTTTCTTTATGCACCTCATTCCGTAAAATAGTCTAATATTACTATCAAATAAATCATTCTTGCATTTTCGAAAATTCCAAAATGACTTGCATAGTTGCAATCTCCACTGTAATACCCATTGTTAGCAACTCCAGTCCTTGCAGATATGACTTCAGAGATGCTAATTTGCCCACCACACATTATTTGACACAACAACTAGTGAATCTCGTCCTAAGACACTCAAATTAAATTGTTGTTAATTTAATTAAGGGGCTTGGGACATCTTGGTCATCAGCCCCATGTAGATGGGTGTGTGTTGAATTTGTCTGATGTCCTGTATTTATGGGATGACTGTAGTTATGTGTGTAGCTGTATTAGGGACAGGTTGCCTCGGGACTTCAAATAAGGTACTATCTCGTCATTTGCCTGGAAGGAGTGTGGAAAAACCCGGGGAAATGCCACACTCAAGATAACTATTGTCAGCACCGGGATTTGAACCTACGATCTTTGGATGTGCTGCAGGTGCTCACGCAGTCGTGGTGCATGATTTAACGAGCATCACTACGCCACGGGACTCAAATACAATTAAACATAACCTAAACAATTTACTTGTTGTTCTTTATGAATAAATAATTCTTCTTGTTTACACTTCAAAGCACTAGTGGGCGTGTCCGTATCGACTACCTATAATAAAACAAGTAGTTCCGTGAAGAACTATACAGTCTATTTTCATATATCCTACTTATATTAACTGCCACTATCAACATACAAAATTTCAGTTTGATTGCTGTAATAGATTCGTAGATATTGAGTACCAACTAAATATTTCGGATGGTCGCCATGTTGGATTTTATATATGTAGGTCCTAGAGTTATGTAATGTTACATGAAGATTATTGTGTACGTGTAGCATTCAAACTTCAATCGCAAGATTAGGACACAAGAAGTAATAAGGAGATTTTAAAATTTCGCACAGCTGCCATCTTGTGGTTATGGAAACAATTGAAATAAATTAGATGCCAGTGGATTAACATGCGTAAAAGGATTTACTGTACCAAGTTTCACTGCACTCGGATGGTTAAATTGCGAGAAACGTCCATGTGAATATTTATAATTCGCGTCGCCGCCATGTTGGATTTGTGATCTCCAGGTTATTTAAAGTCCTATAGGTGAACTTAAGTTCATAGCCCCTATGAAGATTAAAAAATCAGTTTGATTGCTATAATAGATTCGTAGATATTCAGAGTCGTCTGAATATTTCGGATGGTCACCATGTTGGATTGTTAAATGTATAGGCCATAGAGTCATGTACCATTGAAGGAATATTATTGCGTAGGGTCGTTATTCAAACTTTCACGTCGATCGCTTGATTACGACACAAGAAATAAAAATTTAATTTTAAAATTCGCATAGCCGCCATCTTGAGGTTATGTAAACAATTGAACTGAATTAGATACCAGTGCATTACAATGTGTATAAACATTTCCTGTACCAGATTTCATTGCGTTTGGAGCATTAAATCGCGAGAAAGGTCTATTTAAAATTTTCAAATTCGCATGGCCGCCATGTTCGTTTTGTAGTTAACTGCTTTTTGAAAGTCTTATAGGTGAACTTCCAGTAGTACCTTTTATATCCGTATAAAATTTCAGGGTGATACAGCTAATAGTTTCAGAGATATAGAATGCCGGTGAAATATTTCGCTCATCCGCCATCTTGTGGTTATATAAACAATTGAACCAAGTTAGATGTCGGTGCATTACAATGTGTATAAACATATACTGTACCAAGTTTTATTGCGTTTGGTTTTTAAATCGCGAGAAACGTCTATTTAAAAGTCGCAAATTCGCGTGGCCGCCATGTTGGTTTTGTAGTTACCAGTTTTTCAAAAGTCACATAGGTGAACTTCTAGTAGTTCCTTTTATAATCTTTATAAATTCCAGGGTGATATCCGTAATAGTTTCGGAGATATTGAATGCTGGTGAAATATTTCACACAGCCGCCATGTTGGATTAGTGAGACGTAACAAAATTTGAAGGGCACGGTCGGGGTCGCCGGGAATAGTGTTATGAACTTACCGAGTTTCATTTAAATCGCTCCAGCCGTCGCAAGGTGGATTGATTCAGTGAAGAACAGCGTAAGAAAAAGAAATCTGGACTGGGACAAGATCGTGGAAGAAGAATGGTGGAAGGAAAGAGGAAAGTGGAGAAGTGCCATAAATACCCCGACCCGGCAGGAGCTGGATAAGGGGAAATGATGATGATGATATTATTGTTGAATCAGAGTGTCGGAGCTTCTTACTATAGTCCAGTCAAATTAGACAAAAAGTAGTCCTGACCCGGACATTTGGAATAACAAGCTAAAATTTGGCGGAAATGTCGAGGATGATGTTCTAATCGAAATCCCAAAAGTCCCAAAATATCCCAGTTGGGGAAAATCCGCCATCTTGAAAACACAGACGCCATCTTGAAATTTTTCGAGTTTGAGCATAGCGACCTAACGAACGGTCCGATTTTCTTTGTTCTTGTTTCAAATTGTTTATTTTGCCGTCTATTATCGTTAAAACAATACATGATTAAATACCACCAATTTGTCAACCAAGGCTACTTTACTATTAGGAGATCTGACAAATTCCTGTCAGGCATATGGACTGACATGACCATTGAGCAGGTGTTGATGAGAAACATGAAGACAGCGGGTGGGCTAACACATGGACGTGGATTGACGGATAGCATTATTGCTCAATGGGTTTGTGCCATGCCTGCATGTGCAAGAATAACACAGGCCAACAAAAAATATTTTTAAAAGCTTTTTTTTTAAATATATGTAATTCCTACGTAATTTTGGGTGCTAAAACCGATTCTGGTGTCAGATTTTTTGTATCACCCGCAGTTCTTTCACATTATGACACCGATTACTCTAAATAATTGGGAAGATGGGGAAATTAGTAATATTCAAGGAAATTACAAATTATAAAATAATATTTATTTATTTAATTATGCTGCAATTGTTGGTTAATTTAAAGACACATAAACACTTGGGGAGTTAATTTTTTGTATTTTCTTTCTCTTTTTTCTGTAAAACTTATTATGTAACTTTTTCTCCGATGTGATGCATTTTGTTGTTCCCGATGAAGTGACCAACAGTAATCACCCAACATGTTGGTGTTCCAAAGTCCCTGTTATCGTTTCTCCATCACCTTGATGCCATGATGGAATCGTTCCCCTTGCTCTTCACTCACATCACCAAGATTTTCAGGGAAAAAGTCAAGATGGTTGTGTAAAAAGTGGACTTTAAGGCTCATAAGACATCCCAAACTTTTAAATTTACTCAGCATATTAGCCACTATGAACTCATAGTTAGGGTCTATTACATTGCCTAAGAACTTGGTTACAACTTCTTTAAATGCAATCCAATCCTCTTTTTCAACCGTAGTCATCTTCGTTTCAAAGGTGGGATCGAACATCATTTTTCGAATATCTGGTCCCACAAAAACGCCTTCTTTTAGTTTGGCCTCTGATAGATGAGGAAATTTTTCACTCAAATACTTAAAACATTCTCCATCTTTAGGCAAAGCTTTTACACACTGTTTCATTAAGCCTAATTTGTTGTGTAGAGTTGGAAGGAGTACCTTTTTTGGATTTACTAAAGACCTATACAAAATGTTTGTTTCGCCAGGTTTTAAAACTTTTCTTGTGGGCCATTGTTTTGTGGACCAATGTTTATCTCTTGCTCTACTGTCCCATTCAAAATAAAACATGGAAACTTAGTAAAACCCTTTTGTTGACCAAGGAGCATGCAAACAACTTTTAAATCTCCACAGAGCATCCAATCGTGAGAAGAATAGTTGATTTTCTGTAAAATCGTGTCAAGATTATCATATGTCTCCTTCATGTGGACTGAATGAGCAATAGGAAGTGAAGCGTAAGTGTTTCCATTGTGTAGAAGGACAGCTTTCAGACTAGTGTTTCATGAGTCTATAAAAAGCCTCCAATCTTCCTTATTATACTCAATACCGAATTCGTTCATTAGACCAACCATATCGTGAGAGTAAACCAAATCCCCTTCCCGCTTGAAAAACTGAGAGATCTGTTTATCTCTAAATCTGTACTTGTAAATTCATGTACCAGGAGCCAATAAATGTTTTTCGTTTAATCTTGAGCCAAGAAGTTCTGCTTTTTTCTTCGTCAAACCTAAATCTAGCACAAAGTCATCTAGCTCAGTTTGCGTAAACAGCGGTGGTTGTAAACTTTCTGAAGAACATTGAAATTCATCATCATTTTCTGGTGCACTTCCATCAGATTCTGATTCACTGGTATTTAAAATGTCGTCAATACAATGAGGAGACTCAGGAACAGGCAGTCCAGGACCATGTTCTACCGGACGGATAGCGGACGGAAAGCTTGGATAAACAATCACTTTCTTATTTTTAGAGTTATACCCAGAAAAATCAACAGTACAAAAATAACAGTCATTTGAATGATTTTTCGCTCTCTCCATACCATATGCACTGCAAATCTAAAAGCTTTCTTTTCTTTTTTATACCACTTCCTTAGATCCTCAATAAAAACATAACAAACCTTGTGAGAAGCCCAACTTTTGTCTTGGTCACCAATTTTAACACCAAAATATGCAAAGTACACTTTTTTTACAAAGTCAGTTATGTTTCTTTGATGTTTCTTAATCACAAAATCACCACATATATAACAAAACGTGTTAGGACAGTTTTTACAACCACGACTAGCCATACTTAAAGCACATAGGACAAAAAGTGAAAAGTGAGGTTATGTTTATTGGAATGAATCAACTGTACAGCTGTTAGAGAAGAAGAAAAAGAATGTGAGAGAAAAACAGTGTTGAAGGTTCTATTTACCACTGCTGCCAACCCACTAACCATTAATTTCTTTGTTTATTTTACTGTTATAATATAAAATAAAAAACAAAAAATGTAATTTTTTATATTTTAAATTAAAAATTGTAGGAAACTGGTGGGTGATAGAGCAATTATAATATGATTTTCGGACTCAGCACACCAAAAATCATTAAATAGAGCTAATTTTATCGAAATTTTTTTTTTGTCGTTGGCCTGTGTAATTGATGCCATTGAAAGTTTTTGCGGAGTGTTCTCCGAAACATCCGACCAACATGTGGAACTAAGAGAGTCTCGGCAAGTTAGAGATAGGCAGACGTTGGGAAGATGCTGAACTGGCTCCAGTCTCACCATCCTTTCGACAGTCCAACGGGCGTTCTTGTGTCCTTATCTACGGGTGTGGTTGCCGACGATACTGTTAACTATGATTGAGGGTCAACGTTTCAGTGATGTTCACTTAAGACGAAAAAAGAAAGTTACGACTCCTGCCAGTATGTCTAAAACCACCAAGATCAAAGACAGTGTCGTTGAAATCAACACTCACCAACTTTTTCATCGATTCCTGTGTGTCGTACGTAACGATTATGACCTTGCAGGGTACCTGACGTACGAACTTGCAGCGAGGCCTATTTCTCTCTTTGACGGAACATTGATGCGAAAAGAAAAAGTCCGCACTGATCACCGTTCTTGAAGGGATGGCGTCGTCTAAGAATACCTTACCAGAGAACTCGGTGTTCACAGTTGACGGTGGGCTCCTGCTGCATCGGGCTGTGTGGTCGCGTCCAGCAAATGTCAGCCAAATCTGCCTCCAGTACGTCAAGTACGTGAATAATCACTTCGGTCGGGATGTCACTGTATTCTTCGATGGATACAGCTCTCCAAGCACTAAGGATGAAGAACATTTCAAAAGAGACGTCAAGGGAGTAGCGCCAGATGCTACACCTTCAACAGCGCCGCAAGGAGTGTTTTTGGCAAACGTCAAGAACAAAGTGCGCTTCATCGCACTTTTAACAAAACACCTCACAGGAGCTGGTATCAAGGTCGTTCAAGCCTCGGATGACACGGATACACTCATAGTGAAGACGGCTGTGCAAGCTGCAAACAACGGTGTGGCAACAGTTATCGAAGGCGAGGACACCGACCTTCTCGTCTTAATGGCTTCTACGTCCAACGCTGGATGTAACGTCCGAATGTTAATACCAGGAGGAAAATATTCAGAACCTCAGATCTTCAGCAGTGAGGTGCTGATCGCCGCTCTTGGAGATCTCCGTGACTACCTTCTGTTTTTCCACGCAGCAACTGGACGCGATACCACTTCTGCTCCGTTCAGAAAAGGTAAAAAAGGATCCTTCAAGAAGCTCCAAGAAGATTCTTCAAGCGAAAAGGTGTCGGTCATCAACCAACCGAATGCTACACAGGAGGAAATCGCGGCAGCAGTAGAATATTTCCTTCTCGCATTGTACGGCTGTGATATTCATGACAACCTAAACAACGCCAGGCTTCGGATCTAAGTGAGGACAGTTGCTAAGCAGTCCGTCAAAGCAACATTTGACTTGGCTGCACTTCCACATACAGTATATCTGCAGCGGCTAAACTTCCTTCGTACCAGGTTTACCACCAGGTAAGGGCAGAGAGTGGGAATTTCTTCTTGATTTTAAAACATAGGTTTTAACTTGCTTTTTTGTTTAACTCTAGGTACAAGTGTGGATGGGTACTCGCCTGCCGGAGAAAGAATGGGGATGGATGGTGCTTAAAGGTCAGCTGAAACCCACTCCGACTGAAGGAGAACCAGCACCGGAGCGTATACTTCAAATTATATCCTGCAACTGCAAATCTGGCTGCGAAATGAAATACCAATGCAAAAGAAGTGGTCTCAGTTGCACATGTATGTGTGGCTACTGCGCTGGACATGGATGCGCAAATCACATGGACTTGGCGGACTCAGACATTGATGACGACCTCACACCTATAGCTGACATGTTGCCATAGAAACGGTAAAATACAACACAAAGATAAAATGAAGCCCTTTCCGTTTTTATTTTTACCTTTGTTAATCAAAGCAATGCTTATGCAGATTATAATCTCTTTCAGGTCATGCTTTCGGTCGAATGATTCAGCAAACAAGTGAACACCGCGTCGTTTCACCAAAAACATTGTATTGCTTGTTGTGTTTTTGTAAATAATGTACATTGTGCCCGCCTTCACTGTCTTCAATGGTTTGTACTCGTAGTAAATTTCTTGATAAAATAGGATTTAAGTTAAGTAATGGCAATCATTTTAGGTCAAAACGCATGTTTTTGAACTTATTTTAATTATGAAAACTAAATTGCTGTTTATTTAAAAATATCCATATTCAATCGTTTTAGTAGTCCAGACGATATGGTACCGAAAGTTAATTAATTTTTCGCAAAAACGAACGCAATCGGACTGCCCGTTCGGTCGCTATACGGAAAACTGGAAAAATCCATGATGGAGGCTGTTTTTTCAAGATGGCTGATTTTCCCCAACCCGGATTTTTGGGACTTTTGGGATTTTGATTAGGACATCAGCCTCGTCATTTCCACCAATCGTTAGCTTGTTATTCCAAATGTCCGGGTTAATGTCTAATATAACAGGACTACTACTGAAATGTATGATTCTCACGTAGCCAGGATGCGCGTGATGGAATAAGTTGTCGTAAGACTGGATGGATGATTGTTGTGTTAGACGGATGGTCGAATTGTGGTGGAATTGATTCCCAATCGTGCGCTACTCTAGCCCAGCAACCAGACAAGGCATGGCGTTCCTGGGTTGGTTAGCTATATATTTGTATTCCCATCGCAGCAGAGTTATAATTGTAGCCACTACGGGCTGAAAATACGTACATGTTAAATACCCTAACAGCATAGAACGATCCTCTAAGTACTGCATTAGTAAACCTAAATGATAATTAGACTGTGCGCAGTCAGTACAATGAGAATAGGTAATGAAATCCTTGGATATTCAATGTTAAAATGTGCCCGTCGTAGAGGAAGCGAAACATATGGTTTCTGAATGAATGGGCAGGTCGTTATTGTTGTGGTAGGTCCGACCGCTAGCCGCCCTCTTGAGGCAGAGAGAGCTGATTTATTACGGTCAGGCGAGAAGCCGGTAGACTCGTAAAAATCCGTCACTGAGTCAGTAATAGCAATAAGACAAGAGCTAGGTTTGAAGCTTGTATAAATGAACTGTAAGAAGCATAAGTATGTGTCTGCTAATGTAGTTATTATACGTGGGGAGATCATCCCGCCTATTAACTTAATGTTATAAAATAAATGCTTTAAAATGTGAGAATTGGTTCCTTACCCTAAAGAATAAAACAGGTTAAGAAAAATCATGAGAATTGAGCTCCAGGGAATGCGAGTTCCATGAAGCTAAATTCATAGGTACACGATGGTTACAATAAACAGTAGTTACAAATGGATGGTACTCGTAGTAAAGTGTATGTATACTGTAGTTATGTGAGAGGGAACACTTGTGTTTTGAGAATATGTGGAGAAAAGAGAGATTAATTCAAGTAAAGTAGAATGATATTGAAGCCTAGAATGTATGGCAAATTGAAGGCATTATTTGTGAAATGTAAATGTCCTGATGTCGAAGCCCGACAGGGTGGAGACTCAGTGAAGAACATGTTAAAGAATCCCAGATTTAAACGTTTTAAGGATATGAAATGCCAATAAAGTAATATAATAATATCATGAAATGGATTATAAAATAAATCCAAAATCGCAAAGCAAGATATAATGATGAACATTAGGGTCATTTGTGTATTGAAGTTGTGGTACATGTTTTCCATTGTTTGAATGCTGTATTGTAATTTTGTTGTTTTGGGTTCTTTTAAGGAATTAAAGTAATAGTATAGTAGACTTTGTTCTAGTTTCTTTATAGCTTGTACATCCTTGTTGTTCACATTCTAAATACTTGGTCAGACAGTGGGAATGAACGGTACACACCCTGATCTGAGCTAGTTACGGATGATGACCTTGTATTTACGCATATCAGACGGATACGCTACCCAGCTAATCTTCATAATTCTCCTGTATCACTACATTTCAAATGATTCTATTCTCTTCTTTTCTGTTGCGTCAACAGTCCAAGTTTCACTTCCATAGAGTACCACGCTTCAGACAAAGACTTGCAAAATTTACTAAATCTATATTTGATGTCAAAAGATGTATTTTGTGTAGAAAATATTTCTTTCTCTGTGCTTCGTTTATCACTGCTTATTTTGCTTCCCAAGTAGCATAAATCTCCTACTTCCTTTAGCATTTCACCTGCCAATTCTATGTCAATAAGGGTTTCTAATTTCTTCCGAGTGAATTGCATTTTAGTTATACATTTTTGATATTCATCATGCATTGTTTCGGCAGGAGATATTAAAAATGAAAGGAAAAAGTGTGACGTTATCCTGATAAATGAAGATATTACGAAAGAACATAACAGGGTCAATTAAAGATGAAATTAAAAATGTGGCATAGGCCTCGGTAACCTATTTTCTCCAGGGATAAGGAAGGGAACATAGAAAGACCTTTTTATTTATTTAGTTTATCTCTTTACTTATTTACCGACAGCGGTAGCTACGCCGGCTAAAGCGCAGCGCTAGGCCATGGGGTCAAGCTCTCTGCAGACTCAGTAGACGTGGGTTCGAGCCCCACCGTCGGACGTCCTTGGAATGGTTTTCCGTGGTTTCCCCCATATTAAAATCCAGGCAAATGCTGGGATGGTAACTTCTGACAGTCCGCTTCTTTCCACATCCTTGTCCAGCCTCTTTCACCTTCATGTATTTCATCTTCCATTATCTCATTACATTAGGTTGGTGTCTGGAAGGGTATCCGGTCAAAAAAACCACCCACCACGTAGCATTTTATCGCATCGCACGTCGAAAACGGGAATAATAAGGGGTATTTTTTTAGTTGTTTCGACCATCAATGGACCACTATGTTCTTCACTCATATGATCACTGTAATGCTTGTTTTCTTGTCAGCCAGTAGATCTTCATTCTTGACGAATATTCAGCTCTCTTTTCTTCCGTCCACTTGCAGTGAGGGCGAGGCATCATAGATGTTAAAGGGTGTAGATTACTGGTTGATTTAACCGACTTTCTGAACAGGTTCCTATCCCAAACCAGAGCTTGATTGATTCGAGCTTCTGTTTGGTCCTTTTTAACTTGCATCGCCCATTTATAATAGGATTTTTTTTTAGAGAGATTGATGAGTGTATTCGATATGAAAGTCGATGATGCTCTATCCGTTCCAAATGTCCAAAGAAAGACATTCTCCTTTTTCTCATCACACTCACCAAATCTTCTATATGTTCAAAGAATTCATTGTTACGTCTTCTTCTGTAAGTCCCATTATCATTAACAGGTCCTAATATTTTCCTTAGAATTTTCCGATCCTTGAGTTCTAATTTTCTCAATGGGCCTTTGTTTGTCATCTGTAAGCATTCTGCGGCATACAGTGCTGACGGCCTAATTACTGTGTTATAATGACAAAGTTTGACATTCCAGGACAAGCTTTTACTTTTGTAAATGTTTTTGCAGGTTTGAAAGGCACCTTCCTATTTGTTACAACTGTTCTCAATGGCAGCTATTTCTGAATTATTAGGGGTAATCGTTCCCCTAGGTATTTAAATTTTTGGACTTTTTTGATTTTTTGCAGACCAATCGTGATGAATTTTGAGGCATCTTTGACATTTGTGATAAAATTAGTTTTATGGAAGGCCACTTTAAGTCCAGTTTTAGCAGCTATGATTTGTAGTTTATTAAGTTGGTCAGTGGCCTCTTCCATTGAATTAGCGAACAAAGCAATGTCATCTGCAAAAGTGAGACAGTTTATATTTATTTATTTATTTATGCATTTATTTATTTATTTATTCCTTTCTTTATTAATTTATGTATTTATTTATTTACTTCTTCCTTCCTTTCTTTCTTTCTTTCTTTCTTTCTTTCTTTCTTTCATTATTTATTTACTTTCTTTGGCAACTTATTTGAAGCATACGCATATTTATAAGTACAATACCAAGAGAAGAATACAAATATAATCCATGATTCCATGTTTTGGTATCTGTATTTCTATAACTTTTTCTATTTTAATTATAACTAAACTGAATTAATAGGGCAATGCTTTACATTTGAATTACACTTTACGGGTGTGGCAGTGTTCTTATTTCCAAAATGTTCTGTTTTGCTGTTACTGTTTATTTCTTAGAGAATTTCTTCGTATTAAAAGTTGAGAACACCCTCAAGTCTTGTTACCTCGATTTCTATAATAAATGTTTGCCATAATTCTTAATTCCCAGAGGGTTTCCTGGATTCTCGGAGCAAAGAACCCTGGAGGCAGGTGCTATAGGCTGGCATGCCCCACCACTTTACGTTCTCAGCCCTCATGCCTTCTCCATACCAAGTGCTTCTCCTTCTCTCTTCACCAGCCCGAGAAAAAATCTGTTCCTTAAGCAAGGCAGCAATCCCTTAGATTGAAACATAAAGTATGCATGAAGCCGTGGCCTCGAAAGCTGATTTCTCTATGCATGCAAAGGTGAGATGTAAAAATGCACGCGACAAAATGAGAGCTTTAGTGCCTTGGTTCTCTCGGGACAGGAGGAAACCTTGCAGCCATGCTTGGAGACACAATAACTCACCCACCCAACGTAACGTTAACGATTATAGTTATGGTCTGATGTTTTAGCAAGTAGGACATATTTCACTAAAAAGAAAATGTAGCGATGCAGTTTTGCCACAAAATATATCTCATACACAAAAGATATTCCCTACTGGACATTGTTATTTATGTCTGTACTTTTGCAACGTTGTGACTGTGACCTTAAATGTGCCTCGAACATAGAAATGAATTATTTTGAATTTTTCACCCAAGCACCGATTTCGACCAACAAAGTCTAAGAATTAGTGAAAAGGAGATTTACATGCTCTTCAGTCGGTCAACGTCCGTCTCCGTGGCTAAATGGTTAGCGTGCTAGACTTTGGCCCGAAGTGCCCCGGGTTCGATTCCCGGCCGAGCCATCAGGGATTTTGATCTCCTGGGATTAATTCCCGTGGCTCGGGGACTGGGTGTATGTGACGTCTTCATCATCACTTCATCCTCATTACGACGCGCAGGTCTCCCACGGACGTCAACTAGAAACACCTGAAATGGGCCTCTCCGGAGGCCACATGATCATTATTAGTCGGTCAACAAGATTGCACCCATATTGTATTGGGTGTTATTCTCTAAACCTGAAAAAAATTACATGAGATTAATGAATACACTTGGAAGACTAGTTTCGAGCGTCAAGAGATCATCGTCGGACCCTTACAATTAGACTGTTCAGGATTGCTTCTTATGCGGGCAGTGTGTTTCGTTGCCAACCCACACTGCAGTGGCGCGGGATGGGTTGTTTTACTAACTGTCGATCTTTTCATATTTAGGTGTCCACCTCTAAAGTATCAATTCCATTCAAAATGTGTATACACTACTTTAATCTGTGTTAAGAGGGGCAGATGTCCTTGTATTTCCGGCCCTTAAAATTACAATAACTAGCTAACTAACCGCTCGTACACATTTTCAATAGGTTACGGAGCTCATTTTACTCATCACAACGTGTTTGGCTAAATATCCTACGATTTTAATTATATGCCATAAATACTGATTGGATTGCATTCATTCAGTGTCTGGCTCGGTGTCCGGATCATACAGGGTCCTACAGTCACTCCTAGTTCAGTACACGAGCTATCGAGTCTAATACCAACCGGTCGGTTGCCGTACCTCTGGTGGTATTGGGTGCTGAAAAGCTCCAATGTTGCGGCATTTGACGCACAATAGGAAAGAAAGAAAAGAAAGAATTTGATTGGTAAAATAATAATGTACCAACTTTAGATTATTGTAGATTGCCCGGAAAGGAATTTGGCCGTCACGCCACTGCCCAACAAACTGAGAGGCATCGAGGTAAAAACAACCGAATGGAAATCTTTCTTCCGATCTAGCCGGAAGGGAACTGTGGCAGTCTGTCGACTCCCGATAGGCCATCTGTATATGCTGCGCCTCTATGCCCAAGATCACGGGTTCAAGCCTGACTGAAGTCATCGGATTTTTAAGAGCGTTAAAACTCCCTCAGTATGCCTTCCTTCGGAGAGGAAGTAAAGCTGGCGGGCCCATGTCATAGACTTATGGCATGTAAAGGAACCTTCTACTAACTACAATTGTGTGAAGCTGAATTTGTAGGTTAGATTTGAATAACGCTCTATTAGTTCCAACGTTCGCCGCCAGGTGCCGGTCGTGTTGGCATCTAGTAGCCAAGTTCACGGCTAGGTGTCGTTGACGGTAGCATTTGGTAGCAAAAGTAGGAACTACTTGAAATTGATCGTCTGCAGTTCTTACCTGAATCACAGCAGCTTCGGTGGCGAATTCGGTAGGATGCTGAGCTTCCAGGCCCATGAACGTGGGTTCAAACCCGACCAAAGTCGTCGGATTTTATAAGAGCGTTTTAATCCTTCAGTATGGCTTTCTTCGGAGGGGAAGTAAAGCTGGCGGTTGCATGTCATAGATTTATGGCATGTAAAAGAACCTACCACTATATTAAACTTGTGTGGAGCTAAACTTGCAGGTTAGATTTCGTTGAAATGCTCTATCAAAGTTCCAATTTTTACCACTAGGTGTCCGCGATATCTGGTAGCGAAAGTTGGAACTACTTGCAATTGAACGGAACTTGTAGCTCACCCTATGTGTGTCCGCTTTGAAGCAGCTACAGACTCTGGCGAGCCGAACACGTCCTAGGACACTCCTGGCACTAAAAGCCATACGCTAAATAAATAAATAAATAAATAAATAAATGAATACCTGAATTACAGATAGTTATTGGAGTTTTAAGGGGCGGAACTACGAGGTCATCTGCTTCTAGAATTACAGATAACACACACTAATACTGTCATCACAATTAACACCGGTTATCAGACAGATTCAACACACACCCAAAGTTCACGGGGCTACATGACCGCGTTGTCGCAGCCCCTAAACTGAGGAACCAACCAACCAACCTGTCTAGGCCGTTAGAGGAGAGCACAGGGAAACTTGCAAACCAGTGGTATGATGTTATGAATATTCATACTGTCCGAACCCCCTTTATCAACAAAAATAATCCATGGTTCACTAATTGAACAGTACAATATAATTTTGGACAAGATGGAAAATTTCATGGGTTGCCGATTCCTCTTGGCGTTGGTAAAAATTATTTGCAAATATTCCATAAAGCAGTCATTTCAATATAATCTCTTCGACTTCTGTACCCAGATATGGCATAGTCATAATATAAAGTACATTCTCACACATAGGCTAGGCTAAATCAATGTGTGGGCCGATAACCTAGATGTGAGGCCCCTTTAAACAACAATTATCATCATCATCATCATCATAATCATCATCATCATCATCATCAAATCAAGGTGTACTGGTAACCCTCTTTTCACAATTGCCGACCCGTGGTGGCTTAAACTACCATCCTTCTCCTCTTGACTGTATTTACAGACTGAGGAGGGGCGTGGTGGCGCAGCGGTCAAGCTGTGTGCCTCTCACCAAGGCGGACCGGGTTCGATTCCCGGTCAATGCATGTGAGATTTTCGATGTGAAATGCCATGTCCTGTGGTTCGGATTCCACGTAAAACGGAGGTCCCGTGGCTTATGATCGCGAGATTGACGGTCACGTTAAACTACAAGCTTCCTTACAGACTGAGGATGATTATTTTAGGAAAAAAAATCCAGGAGTTATTCAAAAACAAGCAAACATTACTGATCCAGATTCAGATGAGTACGGTACTTAGTTGCCAGAGCACAAGACAAAGCTGGTATAGTGTCTGAATCAAATAATCCGCTTCCAGAACCAACCTTAGACAGCAATGCACAGCCTGAGTCCTTCATTGTCGATCTCATAGAATAGAGTGAAGATTATGGCAAGGTTTATATTGCAGGTTATTGTAGCCAACAATTTCCAAGATAAATTTCCACATATTGGGAACTTAACCTACGAATGGCAAACTCTACACGATTATGCATTACTAATCTGTATTAAGCATTTATCATACGGTGGTTTGACCAATCCCTCAGAAACCTGGCTAAACCAGTTTCGGTACATTTCAGGAATATTCTTCACTTTTCACGGAAAATACGGATTTCAACGAGGCAAGAACATTCTAAGAAGAACGACAGATTTTGTGTCGAGAGAAGTTCCTGACGTGCCGTCTGATGTGGCTGAGGTAGCAATGAGAACAATTTTCATCATCAGATTGAAACATTCCAATTCCATCTTACATAGGAAGAGGTTATTGAAAGTCATCAACACCAGCCAGCATCATTGATACCGCCTCCAAGTCTAGGCGAAATTCCAAGAAATTCAAGATCACTACATAAAATGTAGTTGGCTACACTCAGTTATTTAATTACCCTTTTACCAGTAATTTCATCGGAATAAACAGCTGATGTTGACAGTTTTTGTTTGAAGGGCGGCAAAACGCCACGGCTCTCCTAGTCGTAAGATGTTTGCACATTATGTTATGACTTGATGTACAGTAGCTTCTAGTGCACTGCATAGGTGCTGAATTCATTACGGAAGGCAGACTAATTTCAATATAATGCATTTATCAAAAGATAAAAAAAACAAATCCACATGACATGATAGCTTCACATTTTTTCTGAGACTCAGAGAATACAAAAAAAGATAAAACGCCAGTTCACAAATGGAGATATAAGTTATCACCTAGTGGTAACTGGTGAACTAATTCCAAGAGTGAGTGTGATGAGATGGGGGGCATGGATCGATAAATAGTACATTATGCAACGAGCCTATAATGGCAATAACTAAGACACGAGTATGTTTATAAAACGAGCGTATGAGAGTTTTATAATTTCCATACGAGTGTCTTAATTACCATTATAAGCGAGTTGCATACGACTGTTTATGTTCGACGATAATTATTATAACTATTTTATGTTCGAACATAAATATTCATAAATATCTGTCGAGATTTCGCCAGTTTTATGTACTGAACAGAGCGCATGAGACGCAGAGAATGCCTTGTATTTTACCAAGGCCTCCTCGATTACCCTACTATGACACTAGGCCAGGCAGTGAAATTTAAATTAGAAGGCCGTGGAACTCAGCGCATCTAATCATCTAATTGGTCAAACAACTGTTTCTTGAGCTCTGATTGGTGGGAGGAACAGTTTCATAATGAAAAATAGTGTTATAATGAGCCTCATTATAGTACAGTTTTCTGACATATAATAGTCAGGGTCGAACATAAATCATGGAAAAACATTATTTCTATCTAATTTTGTATCTGTGATCATTTCCCTCTCCAACGGTGTATACATTACGATGATCTTCCTTTTGAAAGTATTTTAATTAATGTTTGGGTGCGATGATGCATAGGGTATTTGCTCCCGCAAGACAGGTAAATTTGATATTTATACGGATAGAAGCAGTATTTATTTATTTATTTTTTGCTAGGAGAGTGGTAATTATAAGTAGATGAGGGAAATATAATATTGTGGATCCGTAGTGTTGGGTAGCGCGCCTTCCTCGCACCCAGAGGCCCTGGGTTTGATTCCCCGCTCCGTCAGGGATTTTAGAAACAGACGTGAGGGCTGGAATGGTGTGTACTCGGCATCGTGAGGACAATTGAGTAACTGTCTGACAGTGAGGCAGCGCTCCGGTCACGGAGACCAAGATTAACGGCTGAGGGGAGCCGATACGCTGAACAAGCGTCTCCACTTAACCTGCAGGTCAAATGGCTGGGCAGCGGTCGCTTATTGGTCTGTAGCGTCACGGGGGATACATATTTCTGTGTTAGAAGCATTGTCATGGATTTGATTAGTATTAATATTTTGCAAAAGTTCCGCCTAATCAATACCTTTATTTTACTAAATATAAATGATCACTTAGTGGTCATTGGTACATGTTTCGGGGCCTAATTGTTTTGGCCCCTTCATCAGCCTGTGTAGATAAAAAGTCAAGGCAAACAGGTGGTCGGATAGCTTAACACTCATAAAATATTTCCTTCAAAAAACCTATTATGGTGAACCATAATGAAAGAGGAAAATGTTTATCCAAAGAAACATAAGGAAATAAAATACACAAATAAAATTAAAATTAAAGAATGAAAGAGGAAAAGAAAGGAAGAAAGAAATACAGTAGTGAAATTTGGAGAGAATATATATATATATATATATATGTAATGTGAACACACTCTAAAATTTGGTCCTTTCTTGTTGATCACAGAAATTGTGCATTCTTAAGGTGGTCTCAAATCTTCTGAAGTAGAGTATGTGGACGACAATAGCACATTTGAAATAAACCATAAGCTATACCGTGGCTTGCAGATGTCAATGAAAATACAATGGCTCAGCTTTTTGGTAGTTCAACTTACTGCGGTCTGTAGATGCTAAATGAGACATAATCTGCTTCATGGCAGCATTCCAGATTATATTAATATTCCAATTACAATTCACCAGCGATAAATGTCATGGATCACAATACTTCACCATAGATGAGCCAAAAAAAGAACCATGAAGCTGCAATTTTGTGCCGAAACATCATCTTGCCACAAAGCTTTTGAAAGATTAATGAAGGAACAGGTCTCCAGTTTGAGATTAAACCATTAAGAATGGAATATGTCACATATAAGTCTATATCTGTGATGATATTTAGCAATATGTCAACTTACTTTAGGTTAAACGATAAGTTTATGTCGGCTAAGGCTTGTCTTTTGTTACACGTTATTGTCAATTTTATGGGTACAGGATAAACCCATTACTCAGATATATAGATTATTAAATCATTGGAAAACCAATTATGGTATTAAACTGGGTGTAGATTTATGTTATTAATAAGAAATTTCTCTAATAGTAAAATATTGGCAAAAATTTGAAATAATGTAGGAATAAGATTGAAAATTAGGTGGCTCTTATGAAATTAGAATTTGTTGCTGCAATATGTGCATGATTTAGAGAAACAGAATTTAAAATACTTATGGCTTCATGCTTAAAATAGCTAAAATGCTTAAGGGGGTTTATTTTTGTTGAAGATTTTTAACATTATGTTGTCTGTGAGGGTATCAAACAAAACGTTTGAGTCAAAAATTATCTCATTGAGATTTTTAGGGTCTGAAATTTTATGCGCGGTGTTGATTTCTATGGATTCTAGTACATTCATCAGGGTTCCCTTGTTTGTATAATGTAAGATTTTCAAATCTTTTTCTATATTTGTAAATTTATGACCTGACTCTTCCATATGGGTAGCCATAGCTGAATATTTTCTGTATTTTGTGGCGTTTATATGTTCATTATATCTTATAGCAAAATTTCTTCCGGTTTGGCCTATGTAGTTAGTATTGCATTCATTGCAAATCAATTTATATATACCAGATTTGCTGAATTTATATTTCCTATTGATTGTATTAGAGTTAAAAAACAGGTCATGATTTGTATTATTGGTTTTGTACGCTATCTTCATATTCTGATTTTAAAATTTGTTGGTGAAACCATATGTAAATTTATTGAAATATGTGAAAACTGCGTATGTTGACTTTTCCTTTTGCTCCGGTTGGAGGTGCGTTTCGGGTTTATTTTTTAATTTATTGATTATATTTTCAATGTATGGACGTTTGTAGCCATTAATTCTGGCGATCTGATGAATTACTTTAATCTCATTATTAAAATCTTGTTTGGATAAGGGTAATTTCATAGCTCTGTTTATAAGGCTGATGAAAGTGGCTCTTTTATGACAGCCAGGATGGTTTGAATCGTGTCTTATTGCAGTGTGGGTTTGTGTTGGTTTTCTGAAAACTTGATAGTGTAATCTGTTGTCTTCTTTAATGATGGTTGTATCCAGAAAAGTAATCTTATTATTTATGGCTGATTCCATAGTAAATTTTATGTTATTATCAATGTTATTAAGTTGGTCTAATATTTGTTCTATTGTTTGATTATTGTCATCAACTATGATGAAAACATCATCTACATATCTTCCCCAAAACATAACGCCTTTTATTTTCCCTTCTATTTTTGTTTCTTCTAAATAGTCGAGGTAAATGTTGGCGATGATACCTGATAGTGGTGAGCCCATGGTTGAACCATATTTTTGTCTGTAAAATTTGTTGTTAAATGTGAAGTGACTATTGTTTAGAATGAAACTTAAAATGCAAATGAATTCATCTATTTCTACTTTCGATAATTTGCTATTATTTGCTAGATTTTGCTTAATAATATCTATTGTTGGTAGAATGGGGATATTAGTGTACATATCTTTATTATCAGCGCTATGAAGTGAATGTTCTTGTTTTAATCTCAGTTCTGTTGTTTTTTCGCAAAAATGTAATGTGTTTCTGAAAGATTTATTAGCTTTGAAGCAATAATGCTGTTTTAAAAATCGTTGAGCAAATTGGGCTATTTTGTATATTGGACTGTTTCTGAAATTGACAATTGGTCTAATAGGAATGTCCTCTTTGTGTATTTTGCGTAGGGCACGTAAGATTGGAAGACCGGGATTCATGTGTGTTAAATTATTAATTTGGTTTTCAACTAAAATGAAAACTGTATTCTTAAGGATGTTTTTTAATTTCCTTTGTGTGATTGCTGAGGGGTCTTTTTTTATTTCTTCAAAATTGGTATTATTAAGGAAATTGTAAGTTTTGTTGATGTACTCATTTTTGTCAATGAGTACAATTGTGTTCCCTTTATCTGCTTTAGTTATTATTACATTATTACTCTCTATTTTCTTTTTTAAATTATTGATGTTCTGGTTGTTAACTTTATTAATTGATGAATTTTTACTAATAATTTTGCGAATTTCTTTGTTAGTTTCATGCCTTACTCCATTTTGTTTATCGATGGGTAGTTTACTAATAGCGGTTTCAGTTTCAGCTATTATAGTGGTTAGGACTTTCTTATCTAATTTTATTTACCAATTGTGTTTGGGGCCTTTATTCAAGATGTCTAGTTCATAATCATTGAAACTAAACTTTGTAAGATTTTTTAAAGGTGCCTGAAATTAATGAATATCTTCATCTGAAGGGGAGTTATGTTTGATATTACCTCTATTATGTAAATTATTTAATTTATTTTGTAAAGTGGCTATTTTCTGTCATATTTTTGTGCTAACAATTAGATTAACGACAAGAAAATATTTATCCCAATCTTTTTTGCTAGATAAGTGAGCTGCTTCTAGATGTGTTCGGTATAACATGTTGTTAATATTGTTCTTTTTAATGAAAAGGAATTTTATCTCTCTTTGTAATATCTTTTTGTTTATTATTCTTTGTGTTCTAATTTCACAATGGTTTAAAGGTCCTTTCTTTTGATATGTTTTCAAATGTTGGGGTATTAAATTTAGGTTCTTACATTTCTTTAGGAAATCTATATCTTTTATTGTGTTAGCTAGTTTAATCCTTAGATCTTTGAACTTGTATCTTGCTTTTTTAGTTATTATAGTCTGGCTCGCTTCATTGATTTTAGTATTTGAATGGTTCATTATGGTTCCGTATTGATGCAACAATTAGTATTAATATTTTGCAAAAGTTCCGCCTAATCAATACCTTTATTTTACTAAATATAAATGATCACTTAGTGGTCATTGGTACATGTTTCGGGGCCAAATTGTTTTGGCCCCTTCATCAGCCTGTGTAGATAAAAAGTCAAGGCAAACAGGTGGTCGGATAGCTTAACACTCATAAAATATTTCCTTCAAAAAACCTATTATGGTGCACCATAATGAAAGAGGAAAGATGTTTATCCAAAGAAACATAAGGAAATAAAATACATAAATAAAATTAAAATTAAAGAATGAAAGAAGGAAAGAAAGGAAGAAAGAAATACAGTAGTTGAAATTTGGAGAGAAAAAAAAATATATAAATATATAATGTGAACAAAACCTGCCAACCTGGACCCATTGTTTGGGAAGCCAGGCTCTGCCTGTCACAAGCCAGGACAAATGGTGAGTGATAGAGGAGTAACACCTCTTAAAAAAACCATGGTCCAGTTGTCCCGACTGGTAGTACCATGTATGGGCCCCTTACCAGTGTAACGGTGAAGACCTCAACGGCATTTATGGTGGAGAAGGTAACTTTCGGTACAGCATAATTGGCGGAAGGGGCAACCCAGTGCTCGGGTTAATGAGTAAAAGGTATATGGAGGCCGTATATCAGTCTTAGGGGTATGACGGTTCCACATGTTAGTGGCGATACTCCGACAGCGTCTGTTCTACATGTTAGTGGCGGCTGATTAATAACACTCAGAAGTGGAACTCTGAGCTTAACCCGACTAGAACCTCAATTCTAGTCAAATCCCTAATCCAAGTTAATCAACATGGATGTAGCACGTTCAAAAACAACTTACCCCAGTGGGTCAAATTCCACGGTTGAAAAACCGCAAGTGGTCTATTCGGAATCTGGGGAGACCACAGACGTGTACGATGAGGTAAGTCGGAGTGCCTCGACACCCCGTAAGAAAATTAAACCTAAATCAAAGATTTGGCTAATGACGTTTAACGAAAATTCTCTCTTGAAGATGGGGAAACTCAAATCCATTTTAGACAAATCACGAGAACGTAAAATCAAGATTATTGCTTGTCAAGAATCTAGATTTACAGATGAATATCCTTTCAATTCTGAAGGTTACAGGATTTACAAAGGGAAGCCAGGAGAACGAGCTATGAAAAATTGCCCACAATTTGGTACTGGATTTATAGTCCATCATTCCTTACTTGATTCAGTTACAACCTTCCACTCTCCCTCCGGTCGTCTCTCCACCATGACAATATAATCAGCAAACAAAATTTACACTCTCATTAATGGACATGCCCCAACTAATATCACCAACAGAAAGGCTGTAGGAAAAGTCGAAGAATTTTGGAACCAATTATATGATATACTTCAAAGAATCCCAAGGAATCATGTTAAAATACTTATGGGTGATTTTAATGCCCAAATTGGCAAAGAAAAAATATAGATATTGGGTAGGTAAATGGTCAGGACATAATCAGACCAATCGGAATGGTATGCGTCTTCTTGAAATCTGCAAGAACCATGACTTATTCTTCAAATCAACATTTTTCAAAAAGAAAACCTCTCAGTCCAAGACGTGGGTGTCACCTAACCCACTGTTAGGAGAATATCAATTGGACCATGTGCTGATCTCCAGAGTAAATACTCTCGAAATAATGAAACTTAAAGTCCTTAAGGGTTTAGCTCTGAATTCTGACCATTACCCTACAAAATTTTCATTAAATATTATTCCAGAGAAAAGGCGATTCTCTCAGAAAATCCCACCCCGTAAATATGATGTTCAAAATATTCAAGGTAATGATACATTTAAAAATGAGACTCAACAATTGAATCCACAAAACTGGCAACAGCTCCAAACAGGATTAATAAAAACAGCCGAGAAAATAGCACCACACATGAGAACACGCAAACATCCGTGGTGGACAGCCGAATGTGATGACCTTGTAAGGCTCAGGCAACAGGCATGGCACAATTGGTCTTGCAACAAAACTCCTAAGACTCTGCAAGATCTCATGGATATCAGAAGAACAGTCACAAAATCAATACGAAGAATTCGCAAGCAGAATGACAACAAAATATTACAAGAAATAGAAGCTGACTTCAAACAACATAATTCTAGAAACTACTATAGAACTTTTCGCCAGAAGCTCACTAAATATTCCCCTCCATCACTTCAATTCAAAAATGAACATGGGGATATTGCTCATAGTAACACAGAAAACTGTGAAATCCTTGCAAACTACTTTTCGGTATTGCTCAATTGTGAGAAACCTCAAGAAACATTCACTTTTATCCACACGCAACAAAACCAAGATTCGTATCCACCCAACGTTCAGGAAATAAGAGAGATAATTAAATCATTGAAAAACAACAAAGCGTCGGGGGAAGACCAAATTGTTGCCGAGTTGTGGAAAAATGCAGGAGAAAATCTCATTGTAAAACTCCAAGAAATTTTATAAGAAGTTTGGCGAACTGAAAAAATCCCCTCCGACTGGAAGATGGCACTCATACATCCCTTGCACAAAAAAGGAAATCGGACGGATCCCAACAATTATCGTGGAATTTCATTACTATCCATAACATACAAAGTTTTGTCTAAAGCTCTCCTGAATCGTGCAGAAATTCAATTGGATCCAGTAATCGGCGAATACCAAGGTGGCTTCAGGAAAGGCAGGTCGTGTGTGGAACAAATTATCAATTTAAAAAACTCAATGAAATATTTCCGCAATACATCAAACAAACACTATGTCATTACATTTGTTGACTTCCAAAAGGCGTATGATAGCATCGACCGTGAATCCCTTTTCAAAATACTCAAAGAATTTGGATTAGATCAAAAGACAACAAATATTATTAAGGAAACACTCATGGAAACCAAATCTAAGGTTAAATTTATGGGAGAACTGAGCAGAGAATTCCCCATTGACACAGGAGTCCGACAAGGAGATGGATTGTCCCCGTTGCTTTTCAATTGTGCACTAGAGAAGGTTGTACGAGAATGGCGAAAAGCAGGTGCACCGACGCATAGGATAGGACCAAAACTTAAAGGCATAGAATTAGACTGTTTGGCATTTGCTGATGACATGGCATTAATTGCCCAAAACATCTCTGATGCGCAATACCAACTTGAACTTCTACAAGAACAAGCAAAGAAAATTGGATTGAAAAATCTCATTTGATAAAACAAAATTTATGACAGATATAAAGAATGCCCCATCTGAAATTGAAATTGGTACTGACCATATATCTCGTGTGAAGGAATTTAAATATTTGGGTGAATGGATTACCGACAATTGTAATGAAAAGTGGTCCATTACAACAAGAATTCAAAAAATGGAAACTGCTTTTCAGTTAACGAAAAATACTTACAACAAAAAGAGTCTTTCCTGGAAATGCAAAATTCAACATTATACAACAGTGATCGGGCCCGAAGCTCTCTACGCTTCAGAAACTCTCACTCTTCAACATAGAACACTTCGAGATCAGTTGGAAGTGAAGGAACGTAAAATAATGAGGAAAATCTTAGGGCCGAGAATCAAAGATGGTGTTCATCTTCCAAAGCCAAATGCTGAAATATATAAAACCATCTCCTAAATCACAGACAAAATGCGTATGCGACGAATCCAATTTTTGGGGCACCTGCAAAAAATGGACCCAAATAGACTAACTCACAAAATTCACACATACTTGAAAAACAAAACAACTAGATCAAATTGGTACAAACAGACTGAAAAAGACTTGCAAGAATTAGGGTCGCCAAATCTCCTAGACCGAAATGTCATCAGAACACTTGCACTCACACGGGGTTTCGAGGAGGAAGAAAGACGGCCATACCACCATATCTGGTCTGCACAACGGAAGCAAACCCATTCGTTGCGTATGAAGGAGTACTGAGCTGCAAGAAAGGCTAACCATTGTTGATTCCGCGTGGTCCTAAGAGACCCATTCGCGACGAAGAAGAAGAATAATGTGAACACACTCTAAAATTTGATCCTTTCTTGTTGATCACAGAAATTGTGCATTCTTAAAGTGGTCTAAAATCTTCTGAAGTAGAGTATGTGGACGACAATAGCACATTTGAAATAAACCATAAGCTATACCGTGGCTTGCAGATGTCAATGAAAATACAATGGCTCAGCTTTTTGGTAGTTCAACTTACTGCGGTCTGTAGATGCTAAATGAGACATAATCTGCTTCATGGCAGCATTCCAGAATGTATTAATATTCCAATTACAATTCACCAGTGATAAATGTCATGGATCACAATACTTCACCATAGATGAGCCAAAAAAAACCATGAAGCTGCAATTTTGTGCCGAAACATCATCTTGCCACAAAGCTTTTGAAAGATTAATGAAGGAACAGGTCTCCAGTTTGAGATTAAACCATTAAGAATGGAATATGTCACATATAAGTCTATATCTGTGATGATATTTAGCAATATGTCAACTTACTTTAGGTTAAACGATAAGTTTATGTCGGCTAAGGCTTGTCTTTTGTTACACGTTATTGTCAATTTTATGGGTACAGCATAAACTCATTACTCAGATATATAGATTAGTAAATCATTGGAAAACCAATTAAGGTATTAAACTGGGTGTAGAGTTATGTTATTAATAAGAAATTTCTCTAATAGTAAAATATTGGCAAAAATTTGAAATAATGTAGGAATAAGATTGAAAATTAGGCGGCTCTTATGAAATTAGAATTTGTTGCTGCAATATGTGCATGATTTAGAGAAACAGAATTTAAAATACTTATGGCTTCATGCTTAAAATAGCTAAAATGCTTAAGAGGGTTTATTTTTGTTGTTGATTTTTAACATTATGTTGTCTGTGAGGGTATCAAACAAAACGTTTGAGTCAAAAATTATCTCATTGAGATTTTTAGGGTCTGAAATTTTATGCGCGGTGTTAATTTCTATGGATTCTAGTACATTCATCAGGGTTCCCTTGTTTGTATAATGTAAGATTTTCAAATCTTTTTCTATATTTGTAAATTTATGACCTGACTCTTCCATATGGGTAGCCATAGCTGAATATTTTCTGTATTTTGTGGCGTTTATATGTTCATTATATCTTATAGCAAAATTTCTTCCGGTTTGGCCTATGTAGTTAGTATTGCATTCATTGCAAATCAATTTATATATACCAGATTTGCTGAATTTATCTTTCCTATTGATTGTATTAGAGTTAAAAAACAGGTCATGATTTGTATTATTGGTTTTGTACGCTATCTTCATATTCTGCTTTTTAAATTTGTTGGTGAAACCATATGTAAATTTATTGAAATATGTGAAAACTGCGTATGTTGACTTTTCCTTTTGCGTCGGTTGGAGGTGCGTTTCGGGTTTATTTTTTAATTTATTGATTATATTTTCAATGTATGGACGTTTGTAGCCATTAATTCTGGCGATCTGATGAATTACTTTAATCTCATTATTAAAATCTTGTTTGGATAAGGGTAATTTCATAGCTCTGTTTATAAGGCTGATGAAAGTGGCTCTTTTATGACAGCCAGGATGGTTTGAATCGTGTCTTATTGCAGTGTGGGTTTGTGTTGGTTTTCTGAAAACTTGATAGTGTAATCTGTTGTCTTTTTTAATGATGGTTGTATCCAGAAAAGTAATCTTATTATTTGGATACCTATTAGTAGAAAGGTGCTAGGTGCCATTTTTATGAACATTGAATATTATAGTAAAAAGTGTTTAGTCAGTTTATTTGTGAGTATTTATTCTTCTAATTTGAATAACATACAGATATAGTATTCCTTGCTATCCAGTGGCAGATATAGGTTCATAATATGAAAATTGTGGAATTCAGTTTGAGTGAAATGTTAGAAGTTGTGAAAGGTGCAAAGTCCACTAGTCTTTACGAATGTGCTACGTGCTAATTAAACACTGATGACGGCTTTCCGACACGCAAACACGTGACATACAGTTGTCCATGCACGAAACATTGAAACTCCAAGTTAATTCCACAAACTTCCAACGACTGACCTTGTAATTTGTTGATGGTCATTGCGAAGGCCATAAGCATGGGAAATTGCAACCGCTTAAAATCGAATAGCACGTCTGGTGGAATCATTGGGATGCGCGGAATCAAAACAACTTCTCCATCGATGACGTTGTTCATTTGCTTTTCCACAACCAGTCGTGTTCCATTGCATAGTCGAAGTTGATTGATGTTACGCAACATGATGATGACTGAGCCTACTTTCAATTGCAAATTGTGAGGTGGTAATCCAGGCAATTCCAGCGAATTCAAAAATTCTGTGAGATGGCTGACTACCTCATCCTGGTTGATAACTGTGTCAACCGATTTGAAGGAAAACAACTGTCCCGGAATGAAATTTTGAATTGACTCGTTGGGATCTTTATTTTTCGCTGCCAATATGACTCGTTCGCTCAGCCAATTATGGTTTTTGAAGTTCTGCGCTACGTTCGGAAAAACAAGCCGAATGAGATCCTCCTTTGATTCGGTCAACTGATGTTCCAGGTTCATAGGAGCATCGCGTTGGCGCAATCAGTCATGTCCATTGTGTCGTGCTCGGTGGCGTTGTGTTTAATATTCACGAACTCATTGCATTCTGAATCTATTCGCTGTTCGTTCATTTTCAGTCGCTCTCGAACGTGTCAGACATGCCCATACGACTATTTTCATTATCCGTCGCTCTTTGGTCATCAGTGCGGTTTGCACGTGAAGTAGCTCGCCGCGCATTTAACTGGCTTCGACGACCTCTGTCAGCTCTTCCTCTCCTTGGCATTGTAATGGACACTAAAATGACTTGGAATTTTAGTACCGGTAATGTAATGGACACGGTAAAACGACACGGAATTGTTTTCATAGTAACTCAAATCTATCGAACTTACCTTGAGAACTTGACAATATTGACATCCTTTCCGTTAGTAGTACATTCTCACATTAGATATGTTGGTCGAAACACATTAACGTGAAAAGTAATATTATTATAACATACTTTAATATGCTGTACTTTGATTATAGAGTACTATTACGTTAAGTATTATTTTGTTGCACTTATTGATCAAAGGGTATGGTACGGGATGTTATCTTTGCTCATAGAAAATTTTGAAGTGGATGCACTGTGTCACCATCTGTCAGTCAAGTTATTAGATTCAATATTGGCAAGGCTTTTTAATGTAAATTAATTTAAAAATACTGCCAATTCGATTTTGTTCAAACCACTTTCTAAACACTGTCTATCATAATGAGAACAAATCGTAAAATTTTCATTGAAATCGGAGCAGTAGTTTTCGAGATTTTGCGAGACTAATGCACGGCAAAGTCGCGTGTCCAACGGGAAACAAACTGTGCTATCCGTACACAGGTTCCCACCAGTACGAACTGCTAATAATTGAGTATTCTATGTTCCTTGAACAATTCTGTCAACGATGCACGTATTGGAGGGAAATGAGAACAAATGATTGGCACATTGCACCTTTCTTCTGAATGAGCTGCAGGACTTACCACTAGTGCCATCTTGTGATGCTCTTGGAAGGTCCTTCGATACCACTGAGGAGTTAGCCCTTTTTATATGTAATGCTACATCGCACATAGCACCATTCCAGCAAAAAAACGGCTTTTTTTTCAAAAAATGGCACTTAGCACCTTTCTTCTGAATGAGCTGCAGGACTTACCACTAGTGCCATCTTGTGATGCTCTTGGAAGGTCCTTCGATACCACTGAGGAGTTAGCCCTTTTGATATGTAATGCTACATCGCACATAGCACCATTCCAGCAAAAAAAACGGCTTTTTTTCAAAAATGGCACTTAGCACCTTTCTACTGATAGGTATCCATTTATGGCTGATTCCATAGTAAATTTTATGTTATTATCAATGTTATAAAGTTGGTCTAATATTTGTTCTATTGTTTGAATATTGTCATCAACTATGATGAAAACATCATCTACATATCTTCCCCAAAACATAATGCCTTTTATTTTCCCTTCTATTTTTGTTTCTTCTAAATAGTCGAGGTAAATGTTGGCGATAATACCTGATAGTGGTGAGCCCATGGCTAAACCATCTTTTTGTCTGTAAAATTTGTTGTTACATGTGAAATGACTATTGTTTAGAATGAAACTTAAAATGCAAATGAATTCATCTATTTCTACTTTCGATAATTTGCTATTATTTGCTAGATTTTGCTTAATAATATCTATTGTTGGTAGAATGGATATATTAGTGTACATATCTTTGATATCAGCGCTATGAAGTGAATGTTCTTGTTTTAATCTCAGTTCTATTGTTTTTTCGCAAAAATGTAATGTGTTTCTGAAAGATTTATTAGCTTTGAAGCAATAATGCTGTTTTAAAAATCGTTGAGCAAATTGGGCTATTCTGTATATTGGACTGTTTCTGAAATTGACAATTGGTCTAATAGGAATGTCCTCTTTGTGTATTTTGGGTAGGGCACGTAAGATTGGAAGACCGGGATTCATGTGTGTTAAATTATTAATTTGGTTTTCATCTAAAATGAAAACTGTATTCTTAAGGATGTTTTTTAATTTCCTTTGTGTGATTGCTGTGGGGTCTTTTTTTATTTCTTCAAAATTGGTATTATTAAAGAAATTGTAAGTTTTGTTGATGTACTCATTTTTGTCAATGAGTACAATTCTGTTCCCTTTATCTGCTTTAGTTATTATTACATTATTACTCTCTATTTTCTTTTTTAAATTATTGATGTTCTGGTTGTTAACTTTATTAATTGATGTATTTTTACTAATAATTTTGCGAATTTCTTTGTTAGTTTCATGCCTTACTCCATTTTGTTTATCGATGGGTAGTTTCCTAAGAGCGGTTTCAGTTTCAGCTATTATAGTGGTTAGGAATTTCTTATCTAATTTTATTTCCCAATTGTGTTTGGGGCCTTTATTCAAGATGTCTAGTTCATAATCATAGAAACTAACCTTTGTAAGATTTTTTAAAAGTGCCTGAAATTCATGAATATCTTCATCTGAAGGGGGGTTATGTTTGATATTACCTCTATTATGTAAATTATTTAATTTATTTTGTAAAGTGGCTATTTTCTGTGATATTTTTGTGCTAACAATTAGATTAACGACAAGAAAATATTTATCCCAATCTTTTTTGCTAGATAAGTGAGCTGCTTCTAGATGTGTTCAGTATAACATGTTGATAATATTGTTCTTTTTAATGAAAAGGAATTTTATCTCTCTGTGTAATATCTTTTTGTTTATTATTCTTTGTGTTCTAATTTCATAATGGTTTAAAGGTCCTTCCTTTTGATATGTTTTCAAATGTTGGGGTATTAAATTTAGGTTCTTACATTTCTTTAGGAAATCTATATCTTTTATTGTGTTAGCTAGTTTAATCCTTAGATCTTTGAACTTGTATCTTGCTTTTTTAGCTATTATAGCCTGGCTCGCTTCATTGATTTTAGTATTTGAATGGTTCATTATGGTTCCGTATTGATGCAACAATTAGTATTAATATTTTGCAAAAGTTCCGCCTAATCAATACCTTTATTTTACTAAATATAAATGATCACTTAGTGGTCATTGGTACATGTTTCGGGGCCTAATTATTTTGGCCCCTTCATCAGCCTGTGTAGATAAAAAGTCAAGGCAAACAGGTGGTCGGATAGCTTAACACTCATAAAATATTTCCTTCAAAAAACCTATTATGGTGCACCATAATGAAAGAGGAAAGATGTTTATCCAAAGAAACATAAGGAAATAAAATACATAAATAAAATTAAAATAAAAGAATGAAAGAAGGAAAGAAAGGAAGAAAGAAATACAGTAGTTGAAATATGGAGAGAAAAAAAATATATATAGGCCTATATATAAATATATAATGTGAACACACTCTAAAATTTGATCCTTTCTTGTTGATCACAGAAATTATGCGTTCTTAAAGTGGTCTCAAATCTTCTGAAGTAGAGTATGTGGACGACAATAGCACATTTGAAATAAACCATAAGCCATGACGAATAGAAATAAATAGTGTTATCACTCACCGAGTTCAACCGCGCCCCGCTCGGCTAGTGCTAGCGGCGCTGATCCCCAACGCTACACAGTCAGCTGTTCAATAGTGGGATACGCGTTGGGCTACGTAAACATCTTTACGAAGGCTGCGGTTACGCTGATTACACAAATTGTGTGTTTAGTCTTATGAATAATACTGTCAAAAAGTTATTATTAATATTCTCTGTCCCCATGTAGAACTATCGTTTAAAACCCTCCGTTAGTCGCGCATTGGTCTGACAGCTCCATGGTTCGTTATATTAGTTTTAATATCAAGCCAACAGTTCAAGTTATGATCTAATCGTCTCGTGACATCTTACACCAAACCTTAGTAAGCATTTTTCTGGAGTTGTGAAATAGCGTGCCTAAAAATAACTTTAACACGTGTAACATTTTGTCAGCGTAAGATTGATAGTACCAGCGCTCCCAATGATGTTACATTCTGTCAGTGAGTGGCAGGTGTGCTGTTATACCGATTATTTGGCTTAGTATGTTGCCTTAGTTAATATCAGTAAGGAGATTGCGCCTTACGAAAACCTAAGGATGCAGATGAAGCGTGTCACCTTCTGCTGAAAGATAACGAATAGCTAGTTCATGATTCAGTAATTTCAAAGGAATTTGTGATTCTGATACTGAAGACAAAGTTTAAACAAGATTCGAAGATCAGGAGGACGGTAACGGAAGCAAAGAATTGGATGACCGTTTATTTTATTGGCAGGTTGGCCTTTATTATATGTCCGACTCATTCTTGGCCACTTGGCTATCACCACGGAAGTCCGGGTTTGATTCCCAGCTCTGCCAATAAATTTAATACTGGTCTGAGGGCTGGAACGGTGTTCACTCAGCCTCGTGAGGCAAACATGTTAAGAGGCGCGTTCGATTCCTACCTCAGCTATCCTGGAAGTGGATTTCCGTGGTTTCCCACTTCTCCTGCAGGCAAATGCCGGGATGGTACTGCCCCCGTAATTGAATTATGTAGAGACCACGGTGGCTATATTTGAAATTATGATTAGAGTTATGGCTGTCATAGTTATGACGTGGGTAGTCATGACGTAAGCACGGATGACGTAAATGTTATGCCAGCAAGCTACTTGAGCTGAGATTCTCAGTGACGTCAGCATTTTAGTCCAGAATGTTCCAAGATGTACGACGCAGTCGCAGGAAACGAGGAATTCTGCTGAGGAAGAAACTATGCTATTGGAGGAGAGGCATGAACCAATGAACGATAGTTTAAAGGAAGACGGAGATTGCTGAAACTATGGTATTTTTATGACTTTTTGAATGCAGAATTGTGGAAATCCATTTGCAGTATAAGCATTGATTTGGAATTTTGGTGAAATTTATTTTCAGTTTTTGAATTTTGAAAATCCGTCATGTATTAACGAAGTTGGAAGTTCTAGCGATGACGCAGTATCACGCTTTGGAAGGGATGGTAACGCCCCTCGAGAAGGTAATAAAAGGGCTTGCGCAGAAGAAAGGAGCCTCTTCTCTTCTCTTCTTTTTCGTTCGCTGATCATTCTGAGATCTAATGCTCAGATCATCGAAGTATTTGTGAAAGTCATTTTCTTATATATTCAATATAGTGAGACATCAAAGTGAACAGCAAGTGAAAAGAATCGTTTTTGTAACGCGTGGCGAGGCCACTATGTTAACGAGAGCCAGGTCAAACTAGGTGAAGTTGAAACGGACCTTAGAAAGCTTATATAAGTTTAGCTTCAAACAGTTAGCGGTCTACGATAAGATAATTGTATTGTGCAGTACTACATGCAATTATAGAGAAAAGCTGAACAGTTTCGACCGAGTACTTCAAAAGATATTAGCTGTTTTATACGACTGGCAAAAGTGATTATCTCACCACTAGAGAAACACTTTTGTATAAGCCAGAATCAAAGCAAGGCTAACGCTGCGAGTGGAGTAGAAAGACTTCAGATTGCTTGCTTACAGAACGATACAGTATAATGGAGCATTTGAATACGGCAGTTTGTTCTTCTGACACTACAACCGAAGTGCAGATGGAAGGCTAAGAAGGCTTATTGCAATTGGGACATACTTCAATGGAGTAAGATAGCGACATGGAACTTCGCTAATTGCTATTCCACATAAGCGAACATGCGGTGAATACCATCTACACCCATGTTTCGTAATTAAAGGCTGAATATCATCGAACAGCCATAGAAACAATTTCATACTCTGAATATGAATAATTTCTTCGGAAATTTCTACAAAACGTCATGATGATTGTCTACTGGAACTTCAGGGAATTTTTCAAGAGAGGTCAGGGTAGTCCCGACTCACAATGAAGATTATTGCCGGAAGGATGTCTATTCGTATTCGAGGAGCAGAGCGATTCACGGAGAAGGAAGCAGTTCGATTCTCCGAGGGTGCTATTTCCTATTTCGAGGATGGAGCTCAGCTTTAACGTGGTGAAATGGATCCATCAGCAGTCTTCTTATGGGAATTTTCCTCTGGAACGTCAATCGGCAGATAAGGTAGTCGTGAACGTTTATTGTATTTGAGTAACCTAGTAATGTTTGAGCAACCATTTTTCCCATATTTTTTTACCCTCGTGTATTTTGCCTTATTTTCTTGTTGAGATTCTTATTCTCAGTACACCTTGATGAGTTTTGCATTTTTCGACGATTTATTAATACATTGTTATGTCATGGGCATAGTTAACGATTTTGAATCAGTTGAGACTGATATTTAGATTTTTCAGTAATTAATATATTTTTTTTGTAGTCACGATTTTGTAAGTTAATGATTTTTATGGCAGATTTAAATTCAGACAGCGTGTCACTTTATTAAAGTAATTCTACCCCAGTTTAATTACTTTGAACAATTTTCTGTCATCATCAAGAAGGAAGAACATTTAAATGATTTTAGAGCGTTAAAATCTTACGTTATCGACGATCTTGGAAATACTAGTCGTTATTTGTATTGATTGCAACACAGACATTTATCGTCAGTTATGAATGAACATTGCATCATAGACAATTTTGTGAAAGAGTAATGTTAATAATGAATTATTGATTGCATTAAAGTCAAGTACTTTTGTTAGGAGTTTTTCTCAATTAGAGAATTATATAACGATGTTTGCATTCCCCAGTCTAATTGGATTCTATTCGACTACTTTGCATTTTAGTCGCACTTTATTTGAAGATAGTATTTTCATACTACAATTTCTTTTAAGATGCTAGTCTTAAATTTTGATAGACCAGATAGGCGTATATAAGCGTATTCACTATTAAATTTGTTTGTGATTGGCAAGTTTTGACTTCATTTCAGTTCATGAATGAAATATACGAAGGTTAAATAGAAAAACAGTTTTGAAACAATTTATGATTATAAAATTTTTAAGTGGAACTATGAATGTATAATCGCTAGTGCAGCGCGTGTTGAAAGTCGCTGAAATATAATGCCCTTGAATATGAAGGAAGTTCCCACAAGATTTAATGTTAAAGAATTATTTGTGGAAGTTTTGTAAGTGATGTGAAAGTTTTAAATGCCATATAGATTAATATATGATGATTTTGGGCATATTTTTAATGCAGATTGTGCGTTAACTTGTTAGCGAAGGATTTTCCGCTGGAGTAAGATTGTTATAGTTCGTTGAAAATTAATCAAGTGATTTACTGTTATAATTAACACGAGTTTTGAAAGAATTTGAGACAAGATGTTGAATGAAGGTTGCCGTCACAAATCATTATTAAAAAACTTTATTAAACCCGATTGTGACATTAACATGTATAACTAACCTTCATTGGTCGATTATATTAAACAGGATTATAAAATTACCAACCGAATGAACATGTGGCTAATGTATTTATTAAATTAATAATTTAAACAATTTAAATGTTAATATTGTAAATAATTGTTGTAAATATTTTTGAAAGTAATGTGAAACGAGAGTGATGTTAAAGGCGTGCTTATAATATTTGTATTGTCTTTGACAAACATTATAAACAATTTCTAATTGTTATAAATAATTTATGTGATTTTGTTATAAACATTTAAGAGCTAGTTAAACATTTGGATTGAAGTTAACAAGTTTAAGAAATTTATGTAATGATCCATTAGGATGTGATCAAAGTTCTTGAAAGATTTGCGTAAATATAATGTGAGTTGTCTTGTAAGACATTTAAAAGCTTGAGAGTGCAGGCTGGATTCTTACGTAACATAGCGTGTGAGAAGGGAGTGCATTTGACCAGTATGCGTCAGGCTGGAAGGTAGCCCGCAGCTGTGTCAACATATGGTTTTCAGGGAGTGAGGTCGTTCACTCTGGCCTTGCGACTATAAATATCATTCTCTTGTTTATTAAAAGGAAACAAATGCTCTATATATATGTCACACCCTGACGTCCTTTTCCAATCCAATAGTGTTATGAATATTACGGTATTTGGAGCTCTTGGGAGCTAAAATGTTTTATATCATGTTGTATAATAATTTTGCAAGTCCTACTGGAGGACGTAGTCAGATTGACTTGGGCTACTGATAGCCACGTATATTTTGTTGTGTTAGGAAAATCAGACCCTTTATTAAAATAAAGCTTTTGTACAGTTCAAAGTTCTCGTCTTCGTTTCTGGCTCATTTTTAAATGTCATGGCGGAGATTATTGTGTGAACCGACTTTTAGTGATCCTGTTGTCAACTCAAACCCCGAGATAATTAAGAGGTAAGCAACGGTAAGTATGCACCCCCGTCTATTTTGGTGTGTTCCACAATGATTTCCTGTGAATTTCTGTGCTCTTATCTCGATAGTATCTGTCAGTGCCATTTTCATTGATGTAACTGTGCCGGTGCGATTGATAATTGGCAATCCGATTGAGGGGGCGGATATCTGACAGCCTACTATCCAGGTAAACGGGGACAGAAAGATTGGCGCAGTCAACGTGGGGCGTGTTCGACAAAACTGGATCACCAGGTTGAACACTAGAAAGATTGACAAACCTAGAACGTGAGGTTCGATTAGACTCAAATAAAGAGGTTGATTCTTTGTTAGATGTCTAGGCCAATTGTAGTATTTAAGAGTGTGATTATATAGGAATTAAATGTTGTATTGTATTAGGAAAATTACACTCAGAAAAGATCAGATCTTATACAACTTGAGAAAAGTTAAATGGGCAGGAAACTTAGAAAAATCGCCTATAATCTGGAATCTTATTTTATTTGACCGGCTTATGACATTTTAGTCATATTAAAGATAAAATAAATTATTTGGATTGTAAATGTAAATTATTTGTGTTAGGATATTTTAAAATGAGCCAGAGAAATTTGAACATGTGCTTGAGTTTGTTTCAACATGAAGTATCTTCGAATATTAATTATAAGGTAGTTATAAGTTAGATTTAAGACAGAAAATTGATCAAAAATTATATATATGGTGAAAAGTGTTGCTCAAATGTTGTTATTTTGCTCTTTTGATGTATGTCCCTACAGCAATCCATTTTGAATAATAATATTGTAATGGCAGATGAAAGTTTGAAGAAAATGTTAGAGGAGATGTCTGCTAACATGAAGCAGATGATGGAGGAAAATAATAGTAATTTGTCTGCTAGCATGAACAGTAGTATGAAGCAGATGTTGAATGAAAGCATGAAGGAGAATAATAGTAATTTGTCTGCTAATTTGAATGCAAGAATGGAGGAGAATGCTAGTAATTTAAATGCAAGGATGGAGGAGAATGTTAGTACTTTGTCTGCTAATTTGAAAGCTAGCATGGATGAAAGTTTGAAGGGTATCCAAACTAGTGCTGCTAATTTGGAGGATAATATGTCGCGTTTACAGATTAATACCCTAGGAATTGAGAATACTGTAACGGACATGCGTACAGACGTGTCTAATGTCCACAAAGATGTATCTATTGTGCATAAAAGTGTTGATGATGTTAAAAATGATGTGTCTAAGGTACAGAGGGACCTTACAATGTTAAATTTAGACGTAGCTAATGTCCGAGGGGATATTTCTTGTGCTAGAGCCGAAGTAGTTGTTGTCAAAAACGATGTAGCGACTGTCCAAGACAAGGTCGAGGAAGTCCAGAAAGAAATTCAAAAAGCTAGAACAGATGTATCTAATGTTCAGGTAGACATTAACAATATTCATGCAGATATAACTGAGGTGCAAAGTGATGTAACTAAGATTCAGGTAGAGGTCAACACAGTTTTCGTAGATATCACTAAATCCAAACTGATGTCAATAAAGTCAGGGAAGAAATCGAAAACTCAAAAACTCTTTGTACGCGTAATATAACTGCATTAACGACTAGGTTAGTCGACGAATCGGTTAGAACAACAACGTCTTTAGCAGAGTTGAAGTACGACGTAGAGGTCATGAGAACACAGGTATTAGACCACAATAGAGTATTAAAAGAGGATATCGAAGTAGACATAGCCGAGATGTTAACAGCAAACGTAGCGGTATGGAAAGACGAATGGAATAAGTCCAGTGGGGAACATGTAACCCAAATTCAGGAAAGGATTGAAAGAAAACTTGCCAGTACGCAGATAGAAATTAATAATGAGGTAGTACAGATTAGAAAAGATTTAAGCGTCAGGATAAATTCGCTATCCGAAAAACAAGTTGACGATAGAACACAACTAGATCAGGATATGCAAACTTTAAAATCTACATTAGAGGATCAAATTCATAAAGTTGTCTCTGACGTAAACGAAACGACGAGTAAACTGAAAAACTTGAAGTTAGGAGAGGCTAGTTTAATGGAGAACTACAAGGAAGAGATAGTCAAGAAAGTCTTAACAGAAATCACCGACAAGGATACAGAAGGCTTAACTTGCGAATTGAACAGGAAGCATACCAGAAGATGTCACCTAGATCTAGAAGAAAGAGACGTGACTCCTGAAGAACGTGTATCCAGATTCAGAGAGGAGGATGACGAGAGGAATATGGAATCTGAGTGGAATTATCGAGATAGTGGGAAAAACTATCCGGATTCATATCCGAGGAACGTGACGGTCATTAGGAATTTCGAGGACAAACCACAAAAATTCAGTAACACTGATAGTTTGACACCTATAGAGTATGTAAGGAATCTCAAAGATTATTTCATCGAAGCTCACATTCCCAGAGAGAGAGAGATGAAGATTGTAGAGAGATATCTGATTGGAGGACCCCTTGAATGGTTTAGAGCTTTTAGATATACCTTCAGTAACTTTGACGAGTTTGCAGAGGCATTAATCAAACGATTTTGGTCCATAGAAGCGCAGAATTCGTTAAGAGCGGAGGTATATTCAAGAAAATACTCAGGTACTCTTCCAACGAGGTACGCTGATTTCTTTACGAGTCAGTTGTCCCGCTTGAGATTTTTGCAACCCCCATTGTCCACGGAGCAACTAATAGATGCGATTTCTCGTATGCTGCCAGTTGAGGTGAGGAGACTTATAATTTCGTCCAACATCAGGGATTTATCCAGCATGGATGAATTACTAAGAAGGTTAGACTACACAAGTCCAATGCCTAACGTAGTCCAGAAAGGTCAAAGGCAAGAGTATAAGGAAATCAATACGGTATACATGGACCAAGTCCAACAAACTGACAAGCCAGAGGAGGAGAAAACTGACAATGTAGGTCCTCACAGGAATAATCAGTTTAGAAATTACAGATCACAAGGTTACCGACCATATCAACAGAGGAGAGGTTGGAACTACAACCGAGGAAACTATAATGGAAGAGGCAGATATTATAACAATAATGGGTATAATCGTAACTATAATAGGAATAACCAAAACCAAAATAGAAACCAGAATACTCAAAGTCAGGTTATGACACCTGATCAATATCAGCAAAGAGAAAAGGAAAGCCAGCAATACTTAAAAGAATTAAGGGATAAAGAAGCTGACAATCAAAGGAAAAGGCAGGATGTTGTAATCGATCCTGGTCCTTCTACGAGCCAGCAGAACTTAGAGAATAGAAACACTGGTCAGAAGAGGAATTAGAGAGGAAAGAATACATTAACCACATACAACCCAGAGTAGAAGAGGTAATGATTAAGGAACATAGAGGAAATATTATACTAGAGTAAGCCAGTAATAATTCAATTTCGTGTTCAAGAGAGTTGAGATACTTGTAACATTGAGTTTAAAAACAATTTGCAACTGTTTTTAAAACGTGGTGGGAGGAGAATGCCCCCGTAATTGAATTATGTAGAGACCACGGTGGCTATATTTGAAATTATGATTAGAGTTATGGCTGTCATAGTTATGACGTGGGTAGTCATGACGTAAGCACGGATGACGTAAATGTTATGCCAGCAAGCTACTTGAGCTGAGATTCTCAGTGACGTCAGCATTTTAGTCCAGAATGTTCCAAGATGTACGACGCAGTCGCAGGAAACGAGGAATTCTGCTGAGGAAGAAACTATGCTATTGGAGGAGAGGCATGAACCAATGAACGATAGTTTAAAGGAAGACGGAGATTGCTGAAACTATGGTATTTTTATGACTTTTTGAATGCAGAATTGTGGAAATCCATTTGCAGTATAAGCATTGATTTGGAATTTTGGTGAAATTTATTTTCAGTTTTTGAATTTTGAAAATCCGTCATGTATTAACGAAGTTGGAAGTTCTAGCGATGACGCAGTATCACGCTTTGGAAGGGATGGTAACGCCCCTCGAGAAGGTAATAAAAGGGCTTGCGCAGAAGAAAGGAGCCTCTTCTCTTCTCTTCTTTTTCGTTCGCTGATCATTCTGAGATCTAATGCTCAGATCATCGAAGTATTTGTGAAAGTCATTTTCTTATATATTCAATATAGTGAGACATCAAAGTGAACAGCAAGTGAAAAGAATCGTTTTTGTAACGCGTGGCGAGGCCACTATGTTAACGAGAGCCAGGTCAAACTAGGTGAAGTTGAAACGGACCTTAGAAAGCTTATATAAGTTTAGCTTCAAACAGTTAGCGGTCTACGATAAGATAATTGTATTGTGCAGTACTACATGCAATTATAGAGAAAAGCTGAACAGTTTCGACCGAGTACTTCAAAAGATATTAGCTGTTTTATACGACTGGCAAAAGTGATTATCTCACCACTAGAGAAACACTTTTGTATAAGCCAGAATCAAAGCAAGGCTAACGCTGCGAGTGGAGTAGAAAGACTTCAGATTGCTTGCTTACAGAACGATACAGTATAATGGAGCATTTGAATACGGCAGTTTGTTCTTCTGACACTACAACCGAAGTGCAGATGGAAGGCTAAGAAGGCTTATTGCAATTGGGACATACTTCAATGGAGTAAGATAGCGACATGGAACTTCGCTAATTGCTATTCCACATAAGCGAACATGCGGTGAATACCATCTACACCCATGTTTCGTAATTAAAGGCTGAATATCATCGAACAGCCATAGAAACAATTTCATACTCTGAATATGAATAATTTCTTCGGAAATTTCTACAAAACGTCATGATGATTGTCTACTGGAACTTCAGGGAATTTTTCAAGAGAGGTCAGGGTAGTCCCGACTCACAATGAAGATTATTGCCGGAAGGATGTCTATTCGTATTCGAGGAGCAGAGCGATTCACGGAGAAGGAAGCAGTTCGATTCTCCGAGGGTGCTATTTCCTATTTCGAGGATGGAGCTCAGCTTTAACGTGGTGAAATGGATCCATCAGCAGTCTTCTTATGGGAATTTTCCTCTGGAACGTCAATCGGCAGATAAGGTAGTCGTGAACGTTTATTGTATTTGAGTAACCTAGTAATGTTTGAGCAACCATTTTTCCCATATTTTTTTACCCTCATGTATTTTGCCTTATTTTCTTGTTGAGATTCTTATTCTCAGTACACCTTGATGAGTTTTGCATTTTTCGACGATTTATTAATACATTGTTATGTCATGGGCATAGTTAACGATTTTGAATCAGTTGAGACTGATATTTAGATTTTTCAGTAATTAATATATTTTTTTTGTAGTCACGATTTTGTAAGTTAATGATTTTTATGGCAGATTTAAATTCAGACAGCGTGTCACTTTATTAAAGTAATTCTACCCCAGTTTAATTACTTTGAACAATTTTCTGTCATCATCAAGAAGGAAGAACATTTAAATGATTTTAGAGCGTTAAAATCTTACGTTATCGACGATCTTGGAAATACTAGTCGTTATTTGTATTGATTGCAACACAGACATTTATCGTCAGTTATGAATGAACATTGCATCATAGACAATTTTGTGAAAGAGTAATGTTAATAATGAATTATTGATTGCATTAAAGTCAAGTACTTTTGTTAGGAGTTTTTCTCAATTAGAGAATTATATAACGATGTTTGCATTCCCCAGTCTAATTGGATTCTATTCGACTACTTTGCATTTTAGTCGCACTTTATTTGAAGATAGTATTTTCATACTACAATTTCTTTTAAGATGCTAGTCTTAAATTTTGATAGACCAGATAGGCGTATATAAGCGTATTCACTATTAAATTTGTTTGTGATTGGCAAGTTTTGACTTCATTTCAGTTCATGAATGAAATCTACGAAGGTTAAATAGAAAAACAGTTTTGAAACAATTTATGATTATAAAATTTTTAAGTGGAACTATGAATGTATAATCGCTAGTGCAGCGCGTGTTGAAAGTCGCTGAAATATAATGCCCTTGAATATGAAGGAAGTTCCCACAAGATTTAATGTTAAAGAATTATTTGTGGAAGTTTTGTAAGTGATGTGAAAGTTTTAAATGCCATATAGATTAATATATGATGATTTTGGGCATATTTTTAATGCAGATTGTGCGTTAACTTGTTAGCGAAGGATTTTCCGCTGGAGTAAGATTGTTATAGTTCGTTGAAAATTAATCAAGTGATTTACTGTTATAATTAACACGAGTTTTGAAAGAATTTGAGACAAGATGTTGAATGAAGGTTGCCGTCACAAATCATTATTAAAAAACTTTATTAAACCCGATTGTGACATTAACATGTATAACTAACCTTCATTGGTCGATTATATTAAACAGGATTATAAAATTACCAACCGAATGAACATGTGGCTAATGTATTTATTAAATTAATAATTTAAACAATTTAAATGTTAATATTGTAAATAATTGTTGTAAATATTTTTGAAAGTAATGTGAAACGAGAGTGATGTTAAAGGCGTGCTTATAATATTTGTATTGTCTTTGACAAACATTATAAACAATTTCTAATTGTTATAAATAATTTATGTGATTTTGTTACAAACATTTAAGAGCTAGTTAAACATTTGGATTGAAGTTAACAAGTTTAAGAAATTTATGTAATGATCCATTAGGATGTGATCAAAGTTCTTGAAAGATTTGCGTAAATATAATGTGAGTTGTCTTGTAAGACATTTAAAAGCTTGAGAGTGCAGGCTGGATTCTTACGTAACATAGCGTGTGAGAAGGGAGTGCATTTGACCAGTATGCGTCAGGCTGGAAGGTAGCCCGCAGCTGTGTCAACATATGGTTTTCAGGGAGTGAGGTCGTTCACTCTGGCCTTGCGACTATAAATATCATTCTCTTGTTTATTAAAAGGAAACAAATGCTCTATATATATGTCACACCCTGACGTCCTTTTCCAATCCAATAGTGTTATGAATATTACGGTATTTGGAGCTCTTGGGAGCTAAAATGTTTTATATCATGTTGTATAATAATTTTGCAAGTCCTACTGGAGGACGTAGTCAGATTGACTTGGGCTACTGATAGCCACGTATATTTTGTTGTGTTAGGAAAATCAGACCCTTTATTAAAATAAAGCTTTTGTACAGTTCAAAGTTCTCGTCTTCGTTTCTGGCTCATTTTTAAATGTCATGGCGGAGATTATTGTGTGAACAGACTTTTAGTGATCCTGTTGTCAACTCAAACCCCGAGATAATTAAGAGGTAAGCAACGGTAAGTATGCACCCCCGTCTATTTTGGTGTGTTCCACAATGATTTCCTGTGAATTTCTGTGCTCTTATCTCGATAGTATCTGTCAGTGCCATTTTCATTGATGTAACTGTGCCGGTGCGATTGATAATTGGCAATCCGATTGAGGGGGCGGATATCTGACAGCCTACTATCCAGGTAAACGGGGACAGTACCTAACTGAAGGACACGGCCGCTTCCTACCCAAATCCGACCTCAATTCCAAATACACACACTACTACAGACATCATAATGACACAGGTTATCAGACGAATTCTAAACAAACCCAAACACACGGGGCGACGTAACCACGATGTCGTTAAGTCCCTAAAGAATCAACAACTATTATTATTTTAGGCCTATTATTATTAAGACGGATTTTTTTTCGTTTTAGGTAAGGATGGCACGAAATAGAACAAGTAACCATGGAAGGCTGCCTTCATTCCGTATCCTACTGGGCGGCTTTCGTGATTTTACATCAGTGGATAGATAAAAAAAAATCCACAGCCTGCATCCAGTCTCCGATTGGGTCAGGAATGGAATGAATGAAGCCCCTATCCAGCGGCGAGGATATGAACTGTGCCGGCTGCCGAGGCCTGACGTACTCCTCTGGGGCAATGATTAAATGAATGACAGATGAAATGAAATGATAGTGGAGAGTGTTGCTGGAATGAAATTTTTGACAGGGAAAACCGGAGTACCCGGAGAAAAACCTGTCTGCCTCCGTTTTGTCCAGCACAGATCTCACATGGAGTGACCGGGATTTGAACCACAGACCCAGCGGTGAGAGGCCAGCGTGCTGCCGCCTAAGCCACGGAGACTTCCCAGTGGATAGATATTTCGGTAAATTTTGAAAAATGTGAGGTACTGATACTGGTTTTAATTTCCACTTCGCGCGAGGAATTTCCACGTTCTCATAGTTCACTACGAAACAGTCCGCCTTTATAATAATTAAATCTTCCGAAAAACGCTCGTCACAGGTTCTATTTTTGATCGACAATTGCTTATCTTTCCACGGCATAACTTTCGCCCATTTCGCAAACAGATTTGTTTCTTTTGGCGGTGTGAAAAAATGTCTACCATCAGATTTTCTTCGTAACCCGATTTACTTCCAGGAACGACATTTTCCCGAAACATCAGAAAACTTAGTTGTTTGCACACACAAAGCACTGCACAGACATTCGTAAACTATTACAAAGAAACAAATTCCCTCGAATAATATGACTTCTCGCGCACAGGATATTACAGTACTAACCTCGTGGGTTACTGTCACACGTGCTTATGGTTCGGCGAGACTTCCGCGCCACACACTGGCTGGACCATTAACTACAATGCTTAAGTAGCGGAGTGATGACACTGTTTATTTCTATTCGTCATGCATAAGCTATACCGTGGCTTGCAGATGTCAATGAAAATACAATGGCTCAGCTTTTTGGTAGTTCAACTTACTGCGGTCTGTAGATGCTAAATGAGACATAATCTGCTTCATGGCAGCATTCCAGATTATATTAATATTCCAATTACAATTCACCAGTGATAAATGTCATGGATCACAATACTTCACCATAGATGAGCCAAAAGAAACCATGAAGCTGCAATTTTGTGCCGAAACATCATCTTGCCACAAAGCTTTTGAAAGATTAATGAAGGAACAGGTCTCCAGTTGTAGATTAAACCATTAAGAATGGAATATGTCACATATAAGTCTATATCTGTGATGATATTTAGCAATATGTCAACTTACTTTAGGTTAAACGATAAGTTTATGTCGGCTAAGGCTTGTCTTTTGTTACATGTTATTGTCAATTTCATGGGTACAGCATAAACTCAGTACTCAGATATATAGATTATTAAATCATTGGAAAACCAATTATGGTATTAAACTGGGTGTAGTGTTATGTTATTAATAAGAAATTTCTCTAATAGTAAAATATTGGCAAAAATTTGAAATAATGTAGGAATAAGATTGAAAATTAGGTGGCTCTTATGAAATTAGAATTTGTTGCTGCAATATGTGCATGATTTAGAGAAACAGAATTTAAAATACTTATGGCTTCATGCTTAAAATAGCTAAAATGCTTAAGGGGGTTTATTTTTGTTGTTGATTTTTAACATTATGTTATCTCTGAGGGTATCAAACAAAACGTTTGAGTCAAAAATTATCTCATTGAGATTTTTAGGGTCTGAAACTTTATGCGCGGTGTTGATTTCTATGGATTCTAGTACATTCATCAGGGTTCCCTTGTTTGTATAATGTAAGATTTTCAAATCTTTTTCTATATTTGTAAATTTATGACCTGACTCTTCCATATGGGTAGCCATAGCTGAATATTTTCTGTATTTTGTGGCGTTTATATGTTCATTATATCTTATAGCAAAATTTATTCCGGTTTGGCCTATGTAGTTAGTATTGCATTCATTGCAAATCAATTTATATATACCAGATTTGCTGAATTTATCTAGCCTATTGATTGTATTAGAGTTAAAACAGGTCATGATTTGTATTATTGGTTTTGTACGCTATCTTCATATTCTGCTTTTTAAATTTGTTGGTGAAACCATATGTAAATTTATTGAAATATGTGAAAACTGCGTATGTTGACTTTTCCTTTTGCTCCGGTTGGAGGTGCGTTTCGGGTTTATTTTTTAATTTATTGATTATATTTTCAATGTATGGACGTTTGTAGCCATTAATTCTGGCGATCTGATGAATTACTTTAATCTCATTATTAAAATCTTGTTTGGATAAGGGTAATTTCATAGCTCTGTTTATAAGGCTGATGAAAGTGGCTCTTTTATGACAGCCAGGATGATTTGAATCGTGTCTTATTGCAGTGTGGGTTTGTGTTGGTTTTTCTGAAAACTTGATAGTGTAATCTGTTGTCTTTTTTAATGATGGTTGTATCCAGAAAAGTAATCTTATTATTTATGGCTGATTCCATAGTAAATTTTATGTTATTATCAATGTTATTAAGTTGGTCTAATATTTGTTCTATTGTTTGAATATTGTCATCAACTATGATGAAAACATCATCTACATATCTTCCCCAAAACATAATGCCCTTTATTTTACCTTCTATTTTTGTTTCTTCTAAATAGTCGAGGTAAATGTTGGCGATGATACCTGATAGTGGTGAGCCCATGGCTAAACCATCTTTTTGTCTGTAAAATTTGTTGTTAAATGTGAAATGACTATTGTTTAGAATGAAACTTAAAATGCAAATGAATTCATCTATTTCTACTTTCGATAATTTGCTATTATTTGCTAGATTTTGCTTAATAATATCTATTGTTGGTAGAATGGGGATATTAGTGTACATATCTTTGATATCAGCGCTATGAAGTAAATGTTCTTGTTTTAATCTCAGTTCTATTGTTTTTTCGCAAAAATGTAATGTGTTTCTGAAAGATTTATTAGCTTTGAAGCAATAATGCTGTTTTAAAAATCGTTGAGCAAATTGGGCTATTCTGTATATTGGACTGTTTCTGAAATTGACAATTGGTCTAATAGGAATGTCCTCTTTGTGTATTTTGGGTAGGGCACGTAAGATTGGAAGACCGGGATTCATGTGTGTTAAAATATTAATTTGATTTTCATCTAAAATGAAAACTGTATTCTTAAGGATGTTTTTAATTTCCTTTGTGTGATTGCTGTGGGGTCTTTTTTTATTTCTTCAAAATTGGTATTATTAAAGAACTTGTAAGTTTTGTTGATGTACTCTTTTTTGTCAATGAGTACAATTGTGTTCCCTTGTTCTGCTTTAGTTATTATTACATTATTACTCTCTATTTTCTTTTAGGTAGATTTCATTAGAAAGCTAACTATTGCAATGGGTCCCATGTTTCGACTTCCGGGAAATTTCGACATATCTTCGCGTTTCACATCCCCCAGACCCCAAAACCACCGTCAGTTCAAAAGTTTATATATAATTTATGTATATATATATAGTAGGGTTAGTAGTGAAGACCTCAACGGCGAATACGGTGGAGAAGATGGACTTCAGTACAGCGTATGAGGCGGAGGAGGCACCCCAGTGCTCGGGGTTGATAAGAGTAAAAGGTATATGGATGTCCATATATCCAACTCACTAGTGTCTGTTCTGGCATCCAGCGGCTAGTGAGCAGCGTCTGTTCACCTAGTTGGTGCGGCTGTTCGAAGTACGGCTTAATCTCAACAATTAAGTCTTAAAATCTTGTGATCTCCATCGGAGATCACCACAAACAATCTTCAACTTGAAGCAACCATGGCAGAACGACAGGAAAAGATTCCACTACCCCAGGCCCCAGTCAATAGATTGGATCCCAGTTCTGGTCATAGGATTCTGGGGGACCAGACATGTCATGTAGAGAAGGATCGGAGCTTCTCAAAACCTCTTCGACCTAAACGAAAGTGTTTCATAGGTACACTTAATGTGAACACTTTGCTTAAGCCTGGGAAACTCAAACATCTAACGAACACGCTTGATAAATTCAGCATCAAAATTTTGGCATTGCAGGAAACACGATTTACAGATGAAAATCACTTTGATTCAGAGAATTACAGGCTCTATAAAGGAAAACCTGCAGTGCAGATCAACACAGGACCAAGACAATTTGGCACAGGTTTTGCGGTTAGCAAGTCCGTTACAGATTCAGTAATTGATTTTACTTCACCATCAGAAAGACTCTCAACACTCTCAATAAAATCGGGAAACAAGGTATACACACTGATTAACGTGCATGCACCAACGAATGACTACAACAGGAAAGACCCTCAGGTAATAGAAGACTTCTGGGAACTTCTGGAGGAAATCACGAACAAAATTCCCAAACATCATGTCAAGATTCTACTGGGGGATTTTAATGGTCAGTTAGGAAAAGAAAAGAAATATAGGAGAATTACAGGACCATACACTGCTCATAGCAGAACCAATAAAAATGGTGAACACCTTATAAGCTTCTGTCAAAATTTCAATCTCCAAATTATGTCAACACAATTCCAGAAGCCTACGCGTAAATTAACAACATGGATATCCCCCAATGAAACACTTGGAGAATTCCAGATTGACCACGTTGCTATCTCTAGAAGGAACGCTAAAGAAGTCCTTAATGTGAAAACCAGGAGAGGATTCTTTGACTCAGATCATCATTTACTACAAATCAAGGTAAAATTTCAACCCAACAGACAAAGGATAAGGGGAACCCAGCTTTTCCGAACTGATCCAGAATACCTTGAATTCAACAAGATGAACATCATTGAAGAAATCCGTCAAATGGATACCACGAGCTGGTCTGAACTTGCAGAGAAAATGAAACAAGCAATAATATTCGGTCAACCTCCGAGAAAGAGAAAACATAGGTGGTGGAACATCACATGCGATCATGCTATTGAATATAGGTTTAAAGCATGGAATAATTTCAATAGCCATAAAACAACAGAAAAATGGCAAGAATTTGTGCAGGTTCGGAAAAACACTTCTAAAATTATTCGCCGAGAAAAGCGCAATTATGATAATAATAGGCTAAATGAAATAGAACAGGACTTCACTAAGAACAACACCAGAAATTTTTACAAGACCTTTAGAGAAAATATAGCAGGCTTTCAACCCCCTAGTTTATGCTTCCAACGACCTGATGGATCTCTGGAAACAAATACGAGCAATAATTGTGAAATTCTAGCTAAATATTTCAGTACACTCCTTAATTGCGAAGCACCTTCTGAACAACTTCAATTTGCAAAACCAGTGCCCAACCTTGATTCACTTCCACCATCACATGAAGAAATAGTGGACATAATCAAGTCATTAAAAAACAATAGAGCCCCTGGTGAAGATGGACTTATTGCAGAAGTTTGGAAATTGGATCATGAACACATAACACCAAAAATTCACAGAATAATATCAGATGTCTGGAAAACAGAGAAAATCCCAAAAGAATGGAAGAGTGCTTTGATACACCCACTCCATAAGAAGGGAAGCAAAACTGATCCGAATAATTATAGAGGAATTTCGCTTCTTCCAGTCGCTTATAAAATTCTCTCTAAAGCTTTGCTGAATCGACTCGAGCCACAGGTGGACCACCATATTGGAGAATATCAGGCAGGTTTCAGGAAGGGAAGGTCCTGTATTGAGCAGATCTGGAACCTGAAGACCATACTGCACATCCGACGATGCAGGAACACTACAGTCACATTTGTGGATTTCAAAAAGGCTTACGATTCGGTTGACAGACAAACCTTGTTTAACAGACTAGAAGAATTAGGAGTTGACAGGAAGACGAGGGCCATCATCCAGGAAACATTATTGGGAACTACCTCAAAGGTGAAATTCATGGGAGAAATCTCTAACTCTTTTGCAATACATACTGGAGTTCGACAAGGGGATGGTTTATCACCACTCTTGTTCAACATCGTACTGGACAAAATCATCACAGAATGGGAAAAGCATGTGAAAGGTATCCAAATTGGAAAGGAGAAAGGGAAAAGAGTCACTGTGAAATGCTTGGCCTTTGCAGATGATCTGGCCATCTTAACAAACAACAAGGATGAAGCCATATTAGCGCTAGAGAAACTACATGAAATCTCCAGTAAAACGGGACTTGATATTTCCTATGAAAAAACACAGTATATGGATACCAAATCAACAGGAAACATCACCTTGCGAACGCAATATGGAAAAATCTCGCAGGTCACTCACTTCAAATATTTAGGAGAAGCCATCCAACCCACAGGATTGAACACAATTTCTAATGCAGATAGAATAGTAAAATTGCAGAAGGCGTACAAGCTGACATGGAATCATTATAACAAAAGAGCAGTATCTCGCAATGCAAAATTGCGCCATTATAACACAGTTGTCTTGCCTGAAGCCTTGTACGCGGCAGAAACAACCGTCATTAGAGGAATGACAAGAATTCATGATATTGAGAAACAGGAACGAAAAATTCTTAGGAAAATCCATGGCGCTGTTTTCCGTAATGGAATTTGGGTCAGGAGACCAACAAAGGAACTTTATGAAAATACAGACACCATTGTAGATAAATTTAGGAAGAGACGTCTGCAGTTCTATGGACACATATATAGGATGGATGAGAACAGACTCACTAAGAAGATTTTCAATATCGTGAATGCAAGTAAATTAAAGACCAGTTGGATTAAAGAAGTACATGAAGACATGGAATTACTTAAAATCTCTGAAGACGACATTAAGGACAGAGAACAATTTAGAAATAAAATCAGAAACACGAAAATTGTACAAGTTTCAAGGAAAGATACATCAGGGAAAAAATGGACAGAGGAAAGGAAGAAAAAGCACAGTGAACTAATGAAGAGGTTTTGGGAAGAAAAGAAGAGAGGAAAAGGAAGTGAAGCTGTGATTGGCTCAAGTTCTCACGCTCTCCTGAAGGGGAATAATCGGAAATAATAATAATAATATATGTATATATATATATATATATATATATATATGTATATCAGTTTTTTGTGGACACGATAACTGCCGTAATTGTGCACCAATCACTTTGAACTTTTTACATAATATGTATCCCTATAAAATCTCGGTCGAGTTCGTTAATGGGCAAAATCGGTCGAAGGGGGTGAAAATGGGGGGCTTTTTTTGAAAAATTGAAATTTCGCTATAACTCTCTTAATACGTGAAATATCGAATCCATTCAAAGTTCATAATATATGTCGGATAAGTGCCAACAATTTATGTCAAATAAGTTTTTTGATAGCACCAACCATTGACCAAAGGGGTGGAAAAAAGTGGGTTTTTCGGGAAACATTAATCATATCTCTCTTAATAGGCACAATATCAAAACCGTACAAAATGGACAATATTCCCCTAATAATTACCTAAAACTTTTGTCTGAAAGAATTTTTGATATGACCCACCATTACGCCAAGGGATGAGAAAAATGATTTCGGAATTATAAGAAAATGCCAAGGGCTACCAGTGGTTGCCATGGCAACACTACTAAATTGATGAGGGATGAGCCGTTCCCATGACAGCGCACTTGCACGAGATCAGATTCAGTATTTCCATCTGACTAAGCCGGCCCCGTGGTGTTGGGGTAGCGCGCCTGCCTCTCACCCGGAGTCCCCGGGTTCGATCCCCGGCTCCGTCAGGGATTTTAAAACTGACGTGAGGGTTGGAACGGGGTGCACTCAGCCTCGTGAGGACAATTGAGTAGCTGTCTGAGAGTGAGACAGCACCCCGATCACGAATACCAATATTAACGGCCGAGGGGACCCGACGCGCTGATCACGCGTCACCCCAATATCTGCAGGCCAAATGGCTGGGCAGCGGTCGCTTGGTCGGCCTTAGCCCGTCATGGGCTGGATGGTGCCAGGGGTTGACTTTGACATCTGACTAAGTGGGAAGCGGCTTCGGTGACGTAACTGGTAGCATGCAGAATGTCTATGCCCAAGGTCGCGGTTTCAAAGCCGGCCGAAGTCGTCGGATTTTCTAAGAGCGCTAAAATCCCTCAGTATGCTTTCCTTTGGAGGGGAAGTTCCAACGTTCGTTACGAGTTGCTGGTTGGGGTGGCATCTAGTAGCCAAGTTCACAGCTATGTGTCATTGACGGTAGTACCTGGTAGCAACATTAGGAACTACTGCTTGAAATTGACCGTCTGCAGTCCTTACCTGAATTACAGACTAATACATCCATTACAATTCACACAGTTTATCAGACAGATTCTACACTCACCCAAAGTACACGGGGTTAGCTGACCACGTTGTCGCAGCCCCTAAACTGAGGAACCAACCAGAGGTAGATTTCATTAGAAAGTTAACTATTGCAATGGGTAGGATACCATGTTTCGACTTCCGGAAAATTTCGACATATCTTTGCGTTTCACATCCCCCAGAACCCAAAACCACCGTCAGTTCAAAAGTTTATATATAATTTATGTATGTATATGTGTATTTATATATATTCATATCAGTTTCTTGTGGACACGATAACTGCCGTAATTTTGCACCAATCACTTTGAATATTTTACCGAATATGTATACCTATAAAATCTCGGTCGAGTTCGTTAATGGGCTAAATCGGTCAAAGGGGGTGAAAATGGGGGGCTTTTTTTTTGAAAAAGTGAAATATTGCTATAACTCTCTTAATATGTGAAATATCGAATCCGTTCAACGTTCATACTATGTGTCGGATAAAGCCCAAAAATTTATGTTTGAAGAGTATTTTTTATAGCACCAACCATTGACCAAAGGGGTGGGAAAAAGTGGGTTTTTCGGGAAACATTAATCATATCTCTCTTAATAGGCACAATCTCAAAACCGTACAAAATGGACAATATTCCCCTAATAATTACCTAAAATTTTGTCTTAAAGAATTTTTGAAATGACCCACCATTATGCCAAGGGATGAGAAAAATGATTTCGGAATTATAAGAAAATGCCAAGAGCTATCAGTGCTTGCCATGGCAACACTACTAAATTGATGAGGGATGAGCCATCAGACGTTGCCAAGATAATGCACTTGCACGAGATCATATTCAGAATTCCATCTGACTAAGTGTGAAGCGGCTTCGGTGACGTAACTGGTAACAAGCATGCTGAATGTCTATGCCCAAGGTCGCGAGTTCAAAGCCGGCCGAAGTCGTCGGATTTTCTAAGAGCGCTAAAAATCCCTCAGTATGCTTTCCTTTGGAGGGGAAATTCCAACGTTCGTTGCGAGTTGCTGGCTGCGGTGGCATCTAGTAGCCAAGTTCACAGGTAGGTGTCGTTATCGGTAGTACCTGGTAGCAACATTAGGAACTACTGCTTGAAATTGACCGTCTGCAGTCCTTACCTGAATTACAGACTAATACAGCCATCCCTAAGTACACGGGGTTACATGACCGCGTTGTCGCAGCCCCTAAACCGAGGAACCAACCAAAATCTCTGCGGGAGATATAATTTTGCGTGAAGAAGTAACAGACCGTTACATAGTTACACATCAGTGTCGAAACCTTGCATAAGGACAGTGTGACCACAAGTATAAAAATGGACCCCAAATGACAAGAAGGTTACCGTTCCCATAAGACAATAAAATGTTTAAAATAAGCATAAAATGACGAAAAACAAAGTTAATAAAGCTCCAATTATAAAATACCTTCTCGCAATAAATGAAGTCTGATCGTTCTACGAAAACCTGCATATTCTGCCTATTTTCGCCTATCCCCAAGTTTTTCCGGTGAAATCTTCCTCCGCCTTCCGGCGTGCCGAGAGGACTTTTTTTAAATTATTGATGTTCTGGTTGTTAACTTTATTAATTGATGTATTTTTACTAATAATTTTGCGAATTTCTTTGTTAGTTTCATGCCTTACTCCATTTTGTTTATCGATGGGTAGTTTCCTAATAGCGGTTTCAGTTTCAGCTATTATAGTGGTTAGGAATTTCTTATCTAATTTTATTTCCCAATTGTGTTTGGGGCCTTTATTCAAGATGTCTAGTTCATAATCATTGAAACTAACCTTTGTAAGATTTTTTAAAGGTGCCTGAAATTCATGAATATCTTCATCTGAAGGGGGGTTATGTTTGATATTACCTCTATTATGTAAATTATTTAATTTATTTTGTAAAGTGGCTATTTTCTGTGATATTTTTGTGCTAACAATTAGATTAACGACAAGAAAATATTTATCCCAATCTTTTTTGCTAGATAAGTGAGCTGCTTCTAGATGTGTTCGGTATAACATGTTGTTAATATTGTTCTTTTTAATGAAAAGGAATTTTATCTCTCTTTGTAATATCTTTTTGTTTATTATTCTTTGTGTTCTAATTTCATAATGGTTTAAAGGTCCTTTCTTTTGATATGTTTTCAAATGTTGGGGTATCAAATTTAGGTTCTTACATTTCTTTAGGAAATCTATATCTTTTATTGTGTTAGCTAGTTTAATCCTTAGATCTTAGAACTTGTATCTTGCTTTTTTTAGCTATTATAGCCTGGCTCGCTTCATTGATTTTAGTATTTGAATGGTTCATTATGGTTCCGTATTGATGCAACAATTAGTATTAATATTTTGCAAAAGTTCCGCCTAATCAATACCTTTATTTTACTAAATATAAATGATCACTTAGTGGTCATTGGTACATGTTTCGGGGCCTAATTGTTTTGGCCCCTTCATCAGCCTGTGTAGATAAAAAGTCAAGGCAAACAGGTGGTCGGATAGCTTAACACTCATAAAATATTTCCTTCAAAAAACCTATTATGGTGCACCATAATGAAAGAGGAAAGATGTTTATCCAAAGAAACATAAGGAAATAAAATACATAAATAAAATTAAAATAAAAGAATGAAAGAAGGAAAGAAAGGAAGAAAGAAATACAGTAGTTGAAATTTGGAGAGAAAAAAAAAAATATATATAAATATATAATGTGAACACACTCTAAAATTTGATCCTTTCTTGTTGATCACAGAAATTGTGCATTCTTAGAGTGGTCTCAAATCTTCTGAAGTAGAGTATGTGGACGACAATAGCACATTTGAAATAAACCATAAGCTATACCGTGGCTTGCAGATGTCAATGAAAATACAATGGCTCAGCTTTTTGGTAGTTCAACTTACTGCGGTCTGTAGATGCTAAATGAGACATAATCTGCTTCATGGCAGCATTCCAGATTATATTAATATTCGAATTACAATTCACCAGTGATAAATGTCATGGGTCACAATACTTCACCATAGATGAGCCCAAAAAAAACAAAACATGAAGCTGCAATTTTGTGCCGAAACATCATCTTGCCACAAAGCTTTTGAAAGATTAATGAAGGAACAGGTCTCCAGTTTGAGATTAAACCATTGAGAATGGAATATGTCACATATAAGTCTATATCTGTGATGATATTTAGCAATATGTCAACTTACTTTAGGTTAAACGATAAGTTTATGTCGGCTAAGGCTTGTCTTTTGTTACACGTTATTGTCAATTTTATGGGTACAGTATAAACTCATTACTCAGATATATAGATTATTAAATCATTGGAAAACCAATTATGGTATTAAACTGGGTGTAGTGTTATGTTATTAATAAGAAATTTCTCTAATAGTAAAATATTGGCAAAAATTTGAAATAATGTAGGAATAAGATTGAAAATTAGGTGGCTCTTATGAAATTAGAATTTGTTGCTGCAATATGTGCATGATTTAGAGAAACAGAATTTAAAATACATATGGCTTCATGCTCAAAATAGCTAAAATGCTTAAGGGGGTTCATTTTTGTTGTTGATTTTTAACATTATGTTGTCTGTGAGGGTATCAAACAAAACGTTTGAGTCAAAAATTATCTCATTGAGATTTTTACGGTCTGAAATTTTATGCGCGGTGTTGATTTCTATGGATTCTAGTACATTCATCAGGGTTCCCTTGTTTGTATAATGTAAGATTTTCAAATCTTTTTCTATATTTGTAAATTTATGACCTGACTCTTCCATATGGGTAGCCATAGCTGAATATTTTCTGTATTTTGTGGCGTTTATATGTTCATTATATCTTATAGCAAAATTTCTTCCGGTTTGGCCTATGTAGTTAGTATTGCATTCATTGCAAATCAATTTATATATACCAGATTTGCTGAATTTATCTTTCCTATTGATTGTATTAGAGTTAAAAAACAGGTCATGATTTGTATTATTGGTTTTGTACGCTATCTTCATATTCTGCTTTTAAAATTTGTTGGTGAAACCATATGTAAATTTATTGAAATATGTGAAAACTGCGTATGTTGACTTTTCCTTTTGCTCCGGTTGGAGGTGCGTTTCGGGTTAATTTTTTAATTTATTGATTATATTTTCAATGTATGGACGTTTGTAGCCATTAATTCTGGCGATCTGATGAATTACTTTAATCTCATTATTAAAATCTTGTTTGGATAAGGGTAATTTCATAGCTCTGTTTATAAGGCTGATGAAAGTGGCTCTTTTATGACAGCCAGGATGGTTTGAATCGTGTCTTACTGCAGTGTGGGTTTGTGTTGGTTTTCTGAAAACTTAATAGTGTAATCTGTTGTCTTTTTTAATGATGGTTGTATCCAGAAAAGTAATCTTATTATTTATGGCTGATTCCATAGTAAATTTTATGTTATTATCAATGTTATTAAGTTGGTCTAATATTTGTTCTATTGTTTGAATATTGTCATCAACTATGATGAAAACATCATCTACATATCTTCCCCAAAACATAATGCCTTTTATTTTCCCTTCTATTTTTGTTTCTTCTAAATAGTCGAGGTAAATGTTGGCGATGATACCTGATAGTGGTGAGCCCATGGCTAAACCATCTTTTTGTCTGTAAAATTTGTTGTTAAATGTGAAATGACTATTGTTTAGAATGAAACTTAAAATGCAAATGAATTCATCTATTTCTACTTTCGATAATTTGCTATTATTTGCTAGATTTTGCTTAATAATATCTATTGTTGGTAGAATGGGGATATTAGTGTACATATCTTTGATATCAGCGCTATGAAGTGAATGTTCTTGTTTTAATCTCAGTTCTATTGTTTTTTCGCAAAAATTTAAAGTGTTTCTGAAAGATTTATTAGCTTTGAAGCAAAATGCTGTTTTAAAAATCGTTGAGCAAATTGGGCTATTCTGTATATTGGACTGTTTCTGAAATTGACAATTGGTCTAATAGGAATGTCCTCTTTGTGTATTTTGGGTAGGGCACGTAAGATTGAAAGACCGGGATTCATGTGTGTTAAATTATTAATTTGGTTTTCATCTAAAATGAAAACTGTATTCTTAAGGATATTTTTTAATTTCCTTTGTGTGATTGCAGTGGGGTCTTTTTTATTTCTTCAAAATTGGTATTATTAAAGAAATTGTAAGTTTTGTTGATGTACTCTTTTTTGTCAATGAGTACAATTGTGTTCCCTTTATCTGCTTTAGTTATTATTACATTATTACTCTCTATTTTCTTTTTTAAATTATTGATGTTCTGTTTGTTAACTTTATTAATTGATGTATTTTTACTAATAATTTTGCGAATTTCTTTGTTAGTTTCATGCCTTACTCCATTTTGTTTATCGATGGGTAGTTTCCTAATAGCGGTTTCAGTTTCAGCTATTATAGTGGTTAGGACTTTCTTATCTAATTTTATTTCCCAATTGTGTTTGGGGCCTTTATTCAAGATGTCTAGTTCATAATCATTGAAACTAACCTTTGTAAGATTTTTTAAAGATGCCTGAAATTCACGAATATCTTCATCTGAAGGGGGGTTATGTTTGATATTACCTCTATTATGTGAAATGAAAATCCACAGCCTGCTTCCAGTCTCCGACCGGGTCAGGAATGGAATGAATGAAGCCCCCATCTAGCGGCGAGGATATGAAATGTGCCGGCTGCCGAAGCCTGTCGCACTCCTCTGGGGCAATGATTAAATGAATGACAGATGAAATGAAATGATAGTGGAGAGTGTTGCTGGAATGAAATTGTGACAGGGAAAACCGGAGTACCCGGAGAAAAACCTGTCTGCCTCCGTTCTGCCCAGCACAGATCTCACATGGAGTGACCGGGATTTGAACCACGGACCCAGCGGTGAGAGGCCGGCGTGCTGCCGCCTAAGCCACGGAGGCTTCTACCTCTATTATGTAAATTATTTAATTTATTTTGTAAAGTGGCTATTTTCTGTGATATTTTTGTGCTAACAATTAGATTAACGACAAGAAAATTATTATCCCAATCTTTTTTGATAGATAAGTGAGCTGCTTCTAGATGTGTTCGGTATAACATGTTGTTAATATTGTTCTTTTTAATGAAAAGGAATTTTATCTCTCTTTGTAATATCTTTTTGTTTATTCTTCTTTGTGTTCTAATTTCATAATGGTTTAAAGGTCCTTTCTTTTGATATGTTTTCAAATGTTGGGGTATTAAATTTAGGTTCTTACATTTCTTTAGGAAATATATATCTTTTATTGTGTTAGCTAGTTTAATCCTTAGATCTTTGAACTTGTATCTTGCTTTTTTAGTTATTATAGCCTGGCTCGCTTCATTGATTTTGGTATTTGTATGGTTCATTATGGTTCCGTATTGATGCAACAATTAGTATTAATATTTTGCAAAAGTTCCGCCTAATCAATACCTTTATTTTACTAAATATAAATGATCACTTAGTGGTCATTGGTACATGTTTCGGGGCCTAATTGTTTTGGCCCCTTCATCAGCCTGTGTAGATAAAAAGTCAAGGCAAACAGGTGGTCGGATAGCTTAACACTCATAAAATATTTCCTTCAAAAAACCTATTATGGTGCACCATAATGAAAGAGGAAAGATGTTTATCCAAAGAAACATAAGGAAATAAAATACATTAATAAAATTAAAATAAAAGAATGAAAGAAGGAAAGAAAGGAAGAAAGAAATACAGTAGTTGAAATTTGGAGAGAAAAAAAAAATATAAATATATAATGTGAACACACTCTAAAATTTGATCCTTTCTTGTTGATCACAGAAATTGTGCATTCTTAAAGTGGTCTCAAATCTTCTGAAGTAGAGTATGTGGACGACAATAGCACATTTGAAATAAACCATAAGCTATACCGTGGCTTGCAGATGTCAATGAAAATACAAAGGCTCAGCTTTTTGGTAGTTCAACTTACTGCGGTCTGAAGATGCTAAATGAGACATAATCTGCTTCATGGCAGCATTCCAGATTATATTAATATTCCAATTACAATTCACCAGTGATAAATGTCATGGATCACAATACTTCACCATAGATGAGCCCAAAAAAAAAAAAAACATGAAGCTGCAATTTTGTGCCGAAACATCATCTTGCCACAAAGCTTTTGAAAGATTAATGAAGGAACAGGTCTCCAGTTTGAGATTAAACCATTAAGAATGGAATATGTCACATATAAGTCTATATCTGTGATGATATTTAGCAATATGTCAACTTACTTTAGGTTAAACGATAAGTTTATGTCGGCTAAGGCTTGTCTTTTGTTACACGTTATTGTCAATTTTATGGGTACAGCATAAACTCATTACTCAGATATATAGATTATTAAATCATTGGAAAACCAATTATGGTATTAAACTGGGTGTAGTGTTATGTTATTAATAAGAAATTTCTCTAATAGTAAAATATTGGCAAAAATTTGAAATAATGTAGGAATAAGATTGAAAATTAGGTGGCTCTTATGAAATTAGAATTTGTTGCTGCAATATGTGCATGATTTAGAGAAACAGAATTTAAAATACTTATGGCTTCATGCTCAAAATAGCTAAAATACTTAAGGGGGTTTATTTTTGTTGTTGATTTTTAACATTATGTTGTCTGTGAGGGTATCAAACAAAACGTTTGAGTCAAAAATTATCTCATTGAGATTTTTACGGTCTGAAATTTTATGCGCGGTGTTGATTTCTATGGATTCTAGTACATTCATCAGGGTTCCCTTGTTTGTACAATGTAAGATTTTCAAATCTTTTTCTATATTTGTAAATTTATGACCTGACTCTTCCATATGGGTAGCCATAGCTGAATATTTTCTGTATTTTGCGGCGTTTATATGTTCATTATATCTTATAGCAAAATTTCTTCCGGTTTGGCCTATGAAGTTAGTATTGCATTCATTGCAAATCAATTTATATATACCAGATTTGCTGAATTTATCTTTCCTATTGATTGTATTAGAGTTAAAAAACTGGTCATGATTTGTATTATTGGTTTTGTACGCTATCTTCATATTCTGCTTTTTAAATTTGTTGGTGAAACCATATGTAAATTTATTGAAATATGTGAAAACTGCGTATGTTGACTTTTCCTTTTGCTCCGGTTGGAGGTGCGTTTCGGGTTAATTTTTTAATTTATTGATTATATTTTCAATGTATGGACGTTTGTAGCCATTAATTCTGGCGATCTGATGAATTACTTTAATCTCATTATTAAAAACTTGTTTGGATAAGGGTAATTTCATAGCTCTGTTTATAAGGCTGATGAAAGTGGCTCTTTTATGACAGCCAGGATGGTTTGAATCGTGTCTTATTGCAGTGTGGGTTTGTGTTGGTTTTCTGAAAACTTGATAGTGTAATCTGTTGTCTTTTTTTAATGATGGTTGTATCCAGAAAATTAATCTTATTATTTATGGCTGATTCCATAGTAAATTTTATGTTATTATCAATGTTATTAAGTTGGTCTAATATTTGTTCTATTGATTGAATATTGTCATCAACTATGATGAAAACATCATCTACATATCTTCCCCAAAACATAATGCCTTTTATTTTCCCTTCTATTTTTGTTTCTTCTAAATAGTCGAGGTAAATGTTGGCGATGATACCTGATAGTGGTGAGCCCATGGCTAAACCATCTTTTTGTCTGTAAAATTTGTTGTTAAATGTGAAATGACTATTGTTTAGAATGAAACTTAAAATGCAAATGAATTCATCTATTTCTACTTTCGATAATTTGCTATTATTTGCTAGATTTTGCTTAATAATATCTATTGTTGGTAGAATGGGGATATTAGTGTACATATCTTTGATATCAGCGCTATGAAGTGAATGTTCTTGTTTTAATCTCAGTTCTATTGTTTTTTGCAAAAATGTAATGTGTTTCTGAAAGATTTATTAGCTTTGAAGCAAAATGCTGTTTTAAAAATCGTTGAGCAAATTGGGCTATTCTCTATATTGGACTGTTTCTGAAATTGACAATTGGTCTAATAGGAATGTCCTCTTTGTGTATTTTGGGTAGGGCACGTAAGATTGAAAGACCGGGATTCATGTGTGTTAACTTATTAATTTGGTTTTCATCTAAAATGAAAACTGTATTCTTAAGGATATTTTTTAATTTCCTTTGTGTGATTGCAGTGGGGTCTTTTTTATTTCTTCAAAATTGGTATTATTAAAGAAATTGTAAGTTTTGTTGATGTACTCTTTTTTGTCAATGAGTAAAATTGTGTTCCCTTTATCTGCTTTAGTTATTATTACATTATTACTCTCTATTTTCTTTTTTAAATTATTGATGTTCTGGTTGTTAACTTTATTAATTGATGTATATTTACTAATAATTTTGCGAATTTCTTTGTTAGTTTCATGCCTTACTCCATTTTGTTTATCGATGGGTAGTTTCCTAATAGCGGTTTCAGTTTCAGCTATTATAGTGGTTAGGACTTTCTTATCTAATTTTATTTCCCAATTGTGTTTGGGGCCTTTATTCAAGATGTCTAGTTCATAATCATTGAAACTAACCTTTGTAAGATTTTTTAAATGTGCCTGAAATTCACGAATATCTTCATCTGAAGGGGGGTTATGTTTGATATTACCTCTATTATGTAAATTATTTAATTTATTTTGTAAAGTGGCTATTTTCTGTGATATTTTTGTGCTAACAATTAGATTAACGACAAGAAAATATTTATCCCAATCTTTTTTGCTAGATAAGTGAGCTGCTTCTAGATGTGTTCGATATAACATGTTGTTAATATTGTTCTTTTTAATGAAAAGGAATTTTATCTCTCTTTGTAATATCTTTTTGTTTATTATTCTTTGTGTTCTAATTTCATAATGGTTTAAAGGTCCTTTCTTTTGATATGTTTTCAAATGTTGGGGTATTAAATTTAGGTTCTTACATTTCTTTAGGAAATCTATATCTTTTATTGTGTTAGCTAGTTTAATCCTTAGGTCTTTGAACTTGTATCTTGCTTTTTTAGTTATTATAGCCTGGCTCGCTTCATTGATTTTGGTATTTGAATGGTTCATTATGGTTCCGTATTGATGCAACAATTAGTATTAATATTTTGCAAAAGTTCCGCCTAATCAATACCTTTATTTTACTAAATATAAATGATCACTTAGTGGTCATTGGTACATGTTTCGGGGCCTAATTGTTTTGGCCCCTTCATCAGCCTGTGTAGATAAAAAGTCAAGGCAAACAGGTGGTCGGATAGCTTAACACTCATAAAATATTTCCTTCAAAAAACCTATTATGGTGCACCATAATGAAAGAGGAAAGATGTTTATCCAAAGAAACATAAGGAAATAAAATACATAAATAAAATTAAAATAAAAGAATGAAAGAAGGAAAGAAAGGAAGAAAGAAATACAGTAGTTGAAATTTGGAGAGAAAAAAAAAAAAAATATATATAATGTGAACACACTCTAAAATTTGATCCTTTCTTGTTGATCACAGAAATTGTGCATTCTTAAAGTGGTCTCAAATCTTCTGAAGTAGAGTATGTGGACGACAATAGCACATTTGAAATAAACCATAAGCTATACCGTGGCTTGCAGATGTCAATGAAAATACAATGGCTCAGCTTTTTGGTAGTTCAACTCACTGCGGTCTGTAGATGCTAAATGAGACATAATCTGCTTCATGGCAGTATTCCAGATGATATTAATATTCCAATTACAATTCACCAGTGATAAATGTCATGGATCACAACACTTCACCATAGATGAGCCCCCCCCCAAAAAAAAACACCATGAAGCTGCAATTTTGTGCCGAAACATCATCTTGCCACAAAGCTTTTGAAAGATTAATGAAGGAACAGGTCTCCAGTTTGAGATTAAACCATTAAGAATGGAATATGTCACATATAAGTCTATATCTGTGATGATATTTAGCAATATGTCAACTTACTTTAGGTTAAACGATAAGTTTATGTCGGCTAAGGCTTGTCTTTTGTTACACGTTATTGTCAATTTTATGGGTACAGCATAAACACATTACTCAGATATATAGATTATTAAATCATTGGAAAACCAATTATGGTATTAAACTGGATGTAGTGTTATGTTATTAATAAGAAATGTCTCTAATAGTAAAATATTGGCAAAAATTTGAAATAATGTAGGAATAAGATTGAAAATTAGGTGGCTCTTATGAAATTAGAATTTGTTGCTGCAATATGTGCATGATTTAGAGAAACAGAATTTAAAATACTTATGGCTTCATGCTTAAAATAGCTAAAATGCTTAAGGGGGTTTATTTTTGTTGTTGATTTTTAACATTATGTTGTCTGTGAGGGTATCAAACAAAACGTTTGAGTCAAAAATTATCTCATTGAGATTTTTAGGGTCTGAAATTTTATGCGCGGTGTTGATTTCTTGGATTCTAGTACATTCATCAGGGATCCCTTGTTTGTATAATGTAAGATTTTCAAATCTTTTTCTATATTTGTAAATTTATGACCTGACTCTTCCATATGGGTAGCCATAGCTGAATATTTTCTGTATTTTGTGGCGTTTATATGTTCATTATATCTTATAACAAAATTTCTTCCGGTTTGGCCTATGTAGTTAGTATTGCATTCATTGCAAATCAATTTATATATACCAGATTTGCTGAATTTATCTTTCCTATTGATTGTATTAGAGTTAAAAAACAGGTCATGATTTGTATTATTGGTATTGTACGCTATCTTCATATTCTGCTTTTTAAATTTGTTGGTGAAACCATATGTAAATTTATTGAAATATGTGAAAACTGCGTATGTTGACTTTTCCTTTTGCTCCGGTTGGAGGTGCGTTTCGGTTTTTTTTTATTTTATTGATTATATTTTCAATGTATGGACGTTTGTAGCCATTAATTCTGGCGATCTGATGAATTACTTTAATCTCATTATTAAAATCTTGTTTGGATAAGGGTAATTTCATAGCTCTGTTTATAAGGCTGATGAAAGTGGCTCTTTTATGACAGCCAGGATGGTTTGAATCGTGTCTTATTGCAGTGTGGGTTTGTGTTGGTTTTCTGAAAACTTGATAGTGTAATCTGTTGTCTTTTTTAATGATGGTTGTATCCAGAAAAGTAATCTTATTATTTATGGCTGATTCCATAGTAAATTTTATGTTATTATCAATGTTATTAAGTTGGTCTAATATTTGTTCTATTGTTTGAATATTGTCATCAACTATGATGAAAACATCATCTACATATCTTCCCCAAAACATAATGCCTTTTATTTTCCCTTCTATTTTTGTTTCTTCTAAATAGTCGAGGTAAATGTTGGCGATGATACCTGATAGTGGTGAGCCCATGGCTAAACCATCTTTTTGTCTGTAAAACTTGTTGTTAAATGTGAAATGACTATTGTTTAGAATGAAACTTAAAATGCAAATGAATTCATCTATTTCTACTTTCGATAATTTGCTATTATTTGCTAGATTTTGCTAAATAATATCTATTGTTGGTAGAATGGGGATATTAGTGTATATATCTTTGATATCAGCGCTAGGAAGTGAATGTTCTTGTTTTAATCTCAGTTCTATTGTTTTTTCGCAAAAATGTAATGTGTTTCTGAAAGATTTATTAGCTTTGAAGCAATAATGCTGTTTTAAAAATCGTTGAGCAAATTGGGCTATTCTGTATATTGGACTGTTTCTGAAATTGACAATTGGTCTAATAGGAATGTCCTCTTTGTGTATTTTGGGTAGGGCACGTAAGATAGGAAGACCGGGATTCATGTGTTTTAGATTATTAATTTGGTTTTCATCTAAAATGATAACTGTATTCTTAAGGATGTTTTTTAATTTCCTTTGTGTGATTGCTGTGGGGTCTATTTTTTTTTCTTCAAAAATTGGTATTATTAAAGAAATTGTAAGTTTTGTTGATGTACTCATTTTTGTCAATGAGTGCAATTGTGTTCCCTTTATCTGCTTTAGTTATTATTACATTATTACTCTCTATTTTCTTTTTTAAATTATTGATGTTCTGGTTGTTAACTTTATTAATTGATGTATTTTTACTAATAATTTTGCGAATTTCTTTGTTAGTTTCATGCCTTACTCCATTTTGTTTATCGATGGGTAGTTTCCTAAGAGCGGTTTCAGTTTCAGCTATTATAGTGGTTAGGACTTTCTTATCTAATTTTATTTCCCAATTGTGTTTGGGGCCTTTATTCAAGATGTCTAATTCATAATCATTGAAACTAACCTTTGTAAGATTTTTTAAAGGTGCCTGAAATTCATGAATATCTTCATCTGATATGTTTGATATTACCTCTATTATGTAAATTATTTAATTTATTTTGAAAAGTGGCTAGTTTCTGTGATATTTTTGTGCTAACAATTAGATTAACGACAAGAAAATATTTATCCCAATCTTTTTTGCTAGATAAGTGAGCTGCTTCTAGATGTGTTTGGTATAACATGTTGTTAATATTGTTCTTTTTAATGAAAATGAATTTTATCTCTCTTTGTAATATCTTTTTGTTTATTATTCTTTGTGTTCTAGTTTCATAATGGTTTAAAGGTCCTTTCTTTTGATATGTTTTCAAATGTTGGGGTATTAAATTTAGGTTCTTACATTTCTTTAGGAAATCTATATATTTTCTTCTGTTAGCTAGTTTAATCCTTAGATCTTTGAACTTGTATCTTGCTTTTTTAGCTATTATAGCCTGGCTTGCTTCATTGATTTTAGTATTTGAATGGTTCATTATGGTTCCGTATTGATGCAACAATTAGTATTAATATTTTTCAAAAGTTCCGCCTAATCAATACCTTTATTTTACTAAATATAAATGATCACTTAGTGGTCATTGGTACATGTTTCGGGGCCTAATTGTTTTGGCCCCTTCATCAGCCTGTGTAGATAAAAAGTCAAGGCAAACAGGTGGTCGGATAGCTTAACACTCATAAAATATTTCCTTCAAAAAACCTATTATGGTGCACCATAATGAAAGAGGAAAGATGTTTATCCAAAGAAACATAAGGAAATAAAATACATAAATAAAATTAAAATAAAAGAATGAAAGAAGGAAAGAAAGGAAGAAAGAAATACAGTAGTTGAAATTTGGAGAGAAGAAAATAATATATATATATAAATATATAATGTGAACACACTCTAAAATTTGATCCTTTCTTGTTGATCACAGAAATTGTGCATTCTTAAAGTGGTCTCAAATCTTCTGAAGTAGAGTATGTGGACGACAATAGCACATTTGAAATAAACCATAAGCTATACCGTGGCTTGCAGATGTCAATGAAAATACAATGGCTCAGCTTTTTGGTAGTTCAACTCACTGCGGTCTGTAGATGCTAAATGAGACATAATCTGCTTCATGGCAGTATTCCAGATTATATTAATATTCCAATTACAATTCACCAGTGATAAATGTCATGGATCACAATACTTCACCATAGATGAGCCCAAAAAAAACCATGAAGCTGCAATTTTGTGTCGAAACATCATCTTGCCACAAAGCTTATGAAAGATTAATGAAGGAACAGGTCTCCAGTTTGAGATTAAACCATTAAGAATGGAATATGTCACATATAAGTCTATATCTGTGATGATATTTAGCAATATGTCAACTTACTTTAGGTTAAACGATAAGTTTATGTCGGCTAAGGCTTGTCTTTTGTTACACGTTATTGTCAATTTTAAGGGTACAGCATAAACTCATTACTCAGATATATAGATTATTAAATAATTGGAAAACCAATTATGGTATTAAACTGGGTGTATTGTTATGTTATTAATAAGAAATTTCTCTAATAGTAAAATATTGGCAAAAATTTGAAATAATGTAGGAATAGATTGAAAATTAGGTGGCTCTTATGAAATTAGAATTTGTTGCTGCAATATGTGCATGATTTAGAGAAACAGAATTTAAAATACTTATGGCTTCATGCTTAAAATAGCTAAAATGCTTAAGGGGGTTTATTTTTGTTGTTGATTTTTAACATTATGTTATCTCTGAGGGTATCAAACAAAACGTTTGAGTCAAAAATGATCTCATTGAGATTTTTAGGGTCTGAAACTTTATGCGCGGTGTTGATTTCTATGGATTCTAGTACATTCATCAGGGTTCCCTTGTTTGTATAATGTAAGATTTTCAAATCTTTTTCTATATTTGTAAATTTATGACCTGACTCTTCCATATGGGTAGCCATAGCTGAATATTTTCTGTATTTTGTGGCGTTTATATGTTCATTATATCTTATAGCAAAATTTATTCCGGTTTGGCCTATGTAGTTAGTATTGCATTCATTGCAAATCAATTTATATATACCAGATTTGCTGAATTTATCTTTCCTATTGATTGTATTAGAGTTAAAACAGGTCATGATTTGTATTATTGGTTTTGTACGCTATCTTCATATTCTGCTTTTTAAATTTGTTGGTGAAACCATATGTAAATTTATTGAAATATGTGAAAACTGCGTATGTTGACTTTTCCTTTTGCTCCGGTTGGAGGTGCGTTTCGGGTTTATTTTTTAATTTATTGATTATATTTTCAATGTATGGACGTTTGTAGCCATTAATTCTGGCGATCTGATGAATTACTTTAATCTCATTATTAAAATCTTGTTTGGATAAGGGTAATTTCATAGCTCTGTTTATAAGGCTGATGAAAGTGGCTCTTTTATGACAGCCAGGATGGTTTGAATCGTGTCTTATTGCAGTGTGGGTTTGTGTTGGTTTTCTGAAAACTTGATAGTGTAATCTGTTGTCTTTTTTAATGATGGTTGTATCCAGAAAATTAATCTTATTATTTATGGCTGATTCCATAGTAAATTTTATGTTATTATCAATGTTATTAAGTTGGTCTAATATTTGTTCTATTGTTTGAATATTGTCATCAACTATGATGAAAACATCATCTACATATCTTCCCCAAAACATAATGCCTTTTATTTTCCCTTCTATTTTTGTTTCTTCTAAATAGTCGAGATAAATGTTGGCGATGATACCTGATAGTGGTGAGCGCATGGCTAAACCATATTTTTGTCTGTAAAATTTGTTGTTAAATGTGAAATGACTATTGTTTAGAATGAAACTTAAAATGCAAATGAATTCATCTATTTCTACTTTCGATAATTTGCTATTATTTGCTAGATTTTGCTTAATAATATCTATTGTTGGTAGAATGGGGATATTAGTGTACATATCTTTGATATCAGCGCTATGAAGTGAATGTTCTTGTTTTAATCTCAGTTCTATTGTTTTTTCGCAAAAAAGTAATGTGTTTCTGAAAGATTTATTAGCTTTGAAGCAATAATGCTGTTTTAAAAATCGTTGAGCAAATTGGGCTATTCTGTATATTGGACTGTTTCTGAAATTGACAATTGGTCTAATAGGAATGTCCTCTTTGTGTATTTTGGGTAGGGCACGTAAGATTGGAAGACCGGGATTCATGTGTGTTAAATTATTAATTTGGTTTTCATCTAAAATGAAAACTGTATTCTTAAGGATGTTTTTTAATTTCCTTTGTGTGATTGCTGAGGGGTCTTTATTATTTCTTCAAAATTGGTATTATTAAAGAAATTGTAAGTTTTGTTCATGTACTCATTTTTGTCAATGAGTACAATTGTGTTCCCTTTATCTGCTTTAGTTATTGTTAATTTATTACTCTCTATTTTCTTATTTAAATTATTGATGTTCTGGTTGTTAACTGTATTAATTGATGTATTTTTACTAATAATTTTGCGAATTTCTTTGTTAGCTTCATGCCTTACTCCATTTTGTTTATCGATGGGTAGTTTCCTAATAGCGGTTTCAGTTTCAGCTATTATAGTGGTTAGGACTTTCTTATCTAATTTTATTTCCCAATTGTGTTTGGGGCCTTTATTCAAGATGTCTAATTCATGTTCATTGAAACTAACCTTTGTAAGATTTTTTAAAGGTGCCTGAAATTCATGAATATCTTCATCTGAAGGGGGGTTATGTTTGATATTACCTCTATTATGTAAATTATTTAATTTATTTTGTAAAGTGGCTATTTTCTGTGATATTTTTGTGCTAACAATTAGATTAACGACAAGAAAATATTTATCCCAATCTTTTTTGCTAGATAAGTGAGCTGCTTATAGATGTGTTTGGTATAACATGTTGTTAATATTGTTCTTTTTAATGAAAAGGATTTTTATCTCTCTTTGTAATATCTTTTTGTTTATTATTCTTTGTGTTCTAATTTCATAATGGTTTAAAGGTCCTTTCTTTTGATATGTTTTCAAATGTTGGTGTATTAAATTTAGGTTCTTACATTTCTTTAGGAAATCTATATCTTTTATTGTGTTAGCTAGTTTAATCCTTAGATCTTTGAACTTGTATCTTGCTTTTTTAGCTATTATAGCCTGGCTCGCTTCATTGATTTTAGTATTTGAATGGTTCATTATGGTTCCGTATTGATGCAACAATTAGTATTAATATTTTGCAAAAGTTCCGCCTAATCAATACCTTTATTTTTCTAAATATAAATGATCACTTAGTGGTCATTGGTACATGTTTCGGGGCCTAATTGTTTTGGCCCCTTCATCAGCCTGTGTAGATAAAAAGTCAAGGCAAACAGGTGGTCGGATAACTTAACACTCATAAAATATTCCCTTCCAAAAACCTATTATGGTGCACCATAATGAAAGAGGAAAGATGTTTATCCAAAGAAACATAAGGAAATAAAATACATAAATAAAATAAAAATAAAAGAATGAAAGAAGGAAAGAATAAATAAATAAATAAACCCCCTTAAGCATTTTAGCTCTTTTAAGCATGAAGCCATAAGTATTTAAAATTCTGTTTCTCTAAATCATGCACATATTGCAGCAACAAATTCTAATTTCATAAGAGCCACCTAGTTTTCAATCTTATTCCTACATTATTTCAAATTTTTGCCAATATTTTACTATTAGAGAAATTTCTTATTAATAACATAACACTACACCCAGTTTAATACCATAATTGGTTTTCCAAAGATTTAATAATCTATATATCTGAGTAATGAGTTTATGCTGTACCCATAAAATTGACAATAACGTGTAACAAAAGACAAGCCTTAGCCGACATAAACTTATCGTTTAACCTAAAGTTAGTTGACATATTGCTAAATATCATCACAGATATAGACTTATATGTGACATATTCCATTCTTAATGGTTTAATCTCAAACTGGAGACCTGTTCCTTCATTATCTTTCAAAAGCTTTGTGGCAAGATGATGTTTCGGCACAAAATTGCAGCTTCATGGTTTTTTCTTTGGGCTCATCTATGGTGAAGTATTGTGATCCATGACATTTATCACTGGTGAATTGTAATTGGAATATTAATATAATCTGGAATGCTGCCATGAAGCAGATTATGTCTCATTTAGCATCTACAGACCGCAGTAAGTTGAACTACCAAAAAGCTGAGCCATTGTATTTTCATTGACATCTCCAAGCCACGGTATAGCTTATGGTTTATTTCAAATGTGCTATTGTCGTCCACATACTCTACTTCAGAAGATTTGAGACCACTTTAAGAATGCACAATTTCTGCGATCAACAAGAAAGGATCAAATTTTAGAGTGTGTTCGCATTATATATTTATATTTTTTTTTTCTCTCCAAATTTCAACTACTGTATTTCTTTCTTCCTTTCTTTCCTTCTTTCATTCTTTTATTTTAATTTTATTTATGTATTTTATTTCCTTATGTTTCTTTGGATAAACATCTTTCCTCTTTCATTATGGTGCACCATAATAGGTTTTTTGAAGGAAATATTTTATGAGTGTTAAGCTATCCGACCACCTGTTTGCCTTGAATTTTTATCTACACAGGCTGATGAAGGGGCCAAAACAACTAGGCCCCGACACATGTACCAATGACCACTAAGTGATCATTTATATTTAGTAAAATAAAGGTATTGATTAGGCGGAACTTTTGCAAAATATTAATACTAATTGTTGCATCAATACGGAACCATAATGAACCATTCGAATACTAAAATCAATGAAGCGAGCCAGGCTATAATAGCTAAAAAAAACAAGATACAAGTTCAAAGATCTAAGGATTAAACTAGCTAACACAATAAAAGACATAGAATCCCTAAAGAAATGTAAGAACCTAAATTTAATACCCCAACATTTGAAAACATATCAAAAGAAAGGACCTTTAAACCATTATGAAATTAGAACACAAAGAATAATAAACAAAAAGATATTACAAAGAGAGATAAAATTCCTTTTCATTAAAAAGAACAATATTAACAACATGTTATACCGAACACATCTAGAAGCAGCTCACTTATCTAGCAAAAAAGATTGGGATAAATATTTTCTTGTCGTTAATCTAATTGTTAGCACAAAAATATCACAGAAAATAGCCACTTTACAAAATAAATTAAATAATTTACATAATAGAGGTAATATCAAACATAACCCCCCTTCAGATGAAGATATTCATGAATTTCAGGCACCTTTAAAAAATCTTACAAAGTTTAGTTTCAATGTTTATGAACTAGACATCTTGAATAAAGGCCCCCCACACAATTGGGAAATAAAATTAGATAAGAAAGTCCTAACCACTATAATAGCTGAAACTGAAACCGCTATTAGGAAACTACCCATCGATAAACAAAATGGAGTAAGGCATGAAACTAACAAAGTAATTCGCAAAATTATTAGTAAAAATACATCAATTAATAAAGTTAACAACCAGAACATCAATAATTTAAAAAAGAAAATAGAGAGTAATAATGTAATAATAACTAAACAGATAAAGGGAACACAATTGTACTCATTGACAAAAATGAGTACATCAACAAAACTTACAATTTCTTTAATAATACCAATTTTGAAGAAATAAAATAAGACCCCACAGCAATCACACAAAGGAAATTAAAAAACATCCTTAAGAATACAGTTTTCATTTTAGATGAAAACCAAATTAATAATTTAACACACATGAATCCCGGTCTTCCAATCTTACGTGCCCTACCCAAAATACACAAAGAGGACATTCCTATTAGACCAATTGTCAATTTCAGAAACAGTCCAATATACAGAATAGCCCAATTTGCTCAACGATTTTTAAAACAGCATTATTGCTTCAAAGCTAATAAATCTTTCAGAAACACATTACATTTTTGCGAAAAAACAATAGAACTGAGATTAAAACAAGAACATTCACTTCATAGCGCTGATATCAAAGATATGTACACTAATATCCCCATTCTACCAACAATAGATATTATTAAGCAAAATCTAGCAAATAATAGCAAATTATCGAAAGTAGAAATAGATGAATTCATTTGCATTTTAAGTTTCATTCTAAACAATAGTCATTTCACATTTAACAACAAATATTACAGACAAAAAGATGATTTAGCCATGGGCTAACCACTATCAGGTATCATCGCCAACATTTACCTCGACTATTTAGAAGAAACAAAAATAGAAGGGAAAATAAAAGGCATTATGTTTTGGGGAAGATATGTAGATGATGTTTTCATCATAGTTGATGACAATATTCAAACAATAGAACAAATATTAGACCAACTTAATAACATTGATAATAACATAAAATTTACTATGGAATCAGCCATAAATAATAAGATTAATTTTCTGGATACAACCATCATTAAAAAAGACAACAGATTACACTATCAAGTTTTCAGAAAACCAACACAAACCCACACTGCAATAAGACACGATTCAAACCATCCTGGCTGTCATAAAAGAGCCACTTTCATCAGCCTTATAAACAGAGCTATGAAAATACCCTTATCCAAACAAGATTTTAATAATGAGATTAAAGTAATTCATCAGATCGCCAGAATTAATGGCTACAAACGTCCATACATTGAAAATATAATCAATAAATTAAAAAATAAACCCGAAACGCACCTCCAACCGGAGCAAAAGGAAAAGTCAACATACGCAGTTTTCACATATTTCAATAAATTTACATATGGTTTCACCAACAAATTTAAAAAGCAGAATATGAAGATAGCGTACAAAACCAATAATACAAATCATGTCCTGTTTTTAACTCTAATACAATCAATAGGAAAGATAAATTCAGCAAATCTGGTATATATAAATTGATTTGCAATGAATGCAATACTAACTACATAGGCCAAACCGGAAGAATTTTGCTATAAGATATAATGAACATATAAACGCCACAAAATACAGAAAATATTCAGCTATGGCTACCCATATGGAAGAGTCAGGTCATAAATTTACAAATATAGAAAAAGATTTGAAAATCTTACATTATACAAACAAGGGAACCCTGATGAATGTACTAGAATCCATAGAAATCAACACCGCGCATAAAGTTTCAGACCCTAAAAATCTCAATGAGATAATTTTTGACTCAAACGTTTTGTTTGATACCCTCAGAGATAACATAATGTTAAAAATCAACAACAAAAATAAACCCCCTTAAGCATTTTAGCTATTTTAAGCATGAAGCCATAAGTATTTTAAATTCTGTTTCTCTAAATCATGCACATATTGCAGCAACAAATTCTAATTTCATAAGAGCCACCTAATTTTCAATATTATTCCTACATTATTTCAAATTTTTGCCAATATTTTTCTATTAGAGAAATTTCTTATTAATAACATAACACTACACCCAGTTTAATACCATAATTGGTTTTCCAATGATTTAATAATCTATATATCTGAGTAATGAGTTTATGCTGTACCCATAAAATTGACAATAACGTCTAACAAAAGACAAGCCTTAGCCGACATAAACTTATCGTTTAACCTAAAGTAAGTTGACATATTGCTAAATATCATCACAGATATAGACTTATATGTGACATATTCCATTCTTAATGGTTTAATCTCAAACTGGAGACCTGTTCCTTCATTAATCTTTCAAAAGCTTTGTGGCAAGATGATGTTTCGGCACAAAATTGCAGCTTCATGTTGTTTTTTTTTTTGTTTTTTTTTTGGGCTCATCTATGGTGAAGTATTGTGATCCATGACATTTATCACTGGTGAATTGTAATTGGAATATTAATATAATCTGGAATGCTGCCATGAAGCAGATTATGTCTCATTTAGCATCTTCAGACCGCAGTAAGTTGAACTACCAAAAAGCTGAGCCATTGTATTTTCATTGACATCTCCAAGCCACGGTATAGCTTATGGTTTATTTCAAATGTGCTATTGTCGTCCACATACTCTACTTCAGAAGATTTGAGACCACTTTAAGAATGCACAATTTCTGCGATCAACAAGAAAGGATCAAATTTTAGAGTGTGTTCGCATTATATATTTATATTTTTTTTTTCTCTCCAAATTTCAACTACTGTATTTCTTTCTTCCTTTCTTTCCTTCTTTCATTCTTTTATTTTAATTTTATTTATGTATTTTATTTCCTTATGTTTCTTTGGATAAACATCTTTCCTCTTTCATTATGGTGCACCATAATAGGTTTTTTGAAGGAAATATTTTATGAGTGTTAAGCTATCCGACCACCTGTTTGCCTTGAATTTTTATCTACACAGGCTGATGAAGGGGCCAAAACAATTAGGCCCCGAAACATGTACCAATGACCACTAAGTGATCATTTATATTTAGTAAAATAAAGGTATTGATTAGGCGGAACTTTTGCAAAATATTAATACTAATTGTTGCATCAATACGGAACCATAATGAACCATTCAAATACTAAAAAATGGATTTGATTGTTTAATCAATGTTTTCATTGTTTATTGTAACTGTGGTTACAGGTCCTTCTGTTTAGTTCCATGTTGTTACTGTATTCAGATGGTCCAGTATGCCTCGTGTTAGCCTACTTCTAGTGTGTTCACAAATCGTCTACATTGGGCGAAGAAGGCCAGATTTGGGCTGAACTTTGTTGCTCACCATATAACAAGCAGTCTTCCTAGTAGTAATGTTTACCAAAACCTTGCAACCCAAGCAGAGAACTCCAAGAGTGAAGCCAGTTCCTTGTAAATTCTGGGAGGATGAAACTGGTTGAAGGTATGGAGAAATACGATAGTTTGAACACTGGAATTGAAAGCTGTGAGTTAACTGATATATCACTATTATCGGATTTGCCTGGAAAACATGTGTTGTGTAAACAATGTTTGAGAGAGGGGATGAGTCTGAATGTCAAAAAGCTCATAGGTTTAGCTCCTGAGCTAGAACTGTTTCGTAAATAATCTTAACATAGTAGTACATTGGAGCCTCCGTGGCTTAGGCAGCAGCTCGCCGGCCTCTTACCGCTGGGTCCATGGCTCAAATCCCGGTCACTCCATGTTAGATTTGTGCTGGACAAAACGGAGGCAGGTTTTTCTCCGGGTACTCCGGTTTTCCCTGTTACCAATTTCATTCCAGCAACACTCTCCTCTATCATTTCATTTCATCTGTCATTCATTTAATCATTGCCCCAGGGGAGTGCGACAGGCTTTGGCAGCCGGCACAGTTCCTATCCTCACCGCTAGCTGGGGCGTCATTCATTCCATTCCCTGACCCAGTCGGTCAACTGGAAGCAGGCTGTGGATTTTCATTTTTAGCCTATTTTCTATTTTGAAAAAATAGGCTTATGAGATCACTTTTTGTCCGTGTGTGTGTGCGTGTGTGTGTGCGTGTGTGTGTGAGGAGTGTGTGTGTGTCCCCTAATAACTTTTAAACGGCTAGAGCGATTTCAATGAAACTCGGCAAGTTCATAGCACTATTCCGTGCGACCCCGACCGTGCCCTTCACATTTTGTTACGTCTCACCAATCCAACATGGCGGCTGTGCGAAATATTTCACCAGCATTCAATATCTCCGAAACTATTCCCGATATCACCCTGGGATTTATTACGGTGATAAAGGGAACTACTAGAAGTTCACCTATGTGACGTTTGAAAAACTGGTAACTACAAAACCAACATGGCGGCCACGCGAATTTGCGACATTTAAATAGACGTTTCTCGCGATTTAACCAACCAAACGCAATAAAACTTGGTACAGTAGGCCTATATGTTTATACACATTGTAATGCGCGACATCTAACACCACTTACGCTGTATTATTGATTGCCGCAAGTGAACTTTCACCAACAAATGCATAATCCTCAGTAACAACACATTCCATCCCTTCACTGTCCCTATTATCACCACCAACATCATTATCATCATCATCGTTGTCGTCATCAGAATTATTGAGTGCGAAATACAGGGTATAGTTGGTGTAGGCCTATTGGCTTTTACGGCCAGTGAAGAAAAACTCAGCAATTTTTCTAGGTTTATGCCGTGTCTTGCGTGGGGTAATTGCTTGCTGGTTGCTTGTTTGCTTTCTTGTTGGCCTGCTGGCTTGCTGGCTTGCTTACTTGCTGGTTGGCTGGCTGGCTGGCTTGCTGGCTTGCTTGCTTGCTAGCTTGCTGGCTGGCTTGCTGGCTTGCTTGCTTGCTTGCTAGCTTGCTGGCTGGCTTGCTGGCTTGCTTGATAGCTTGCTGGCTGGCTTGCTGGCGTGCTTGCTTGGTTGCTTGTTTGCTGGCTTGTTGGCCTGCATGCTTGCTGGCTTACTTGCTTGCTTGCTTGCTAGCTTGCTGGCTGGCTTGCTGGCTTGCTTGCTTGCTTGCTAGCTTGCTGGCTGGCTTGCTGGCGTACCTGCTTGCTTGCTGGCTTGCTTGGTTGCTTGTTGGCCTGCTGGCTTGCTGGCTTGCTTGCTTGCTGGTTGGCTGGCTGGCTGGCTGGCTTGCTGGCGTGCTTGCTAGCTTGCTGGCTGGCTTGCTGGCTTGCTTGCGTGCTTGCTTGCTTGCTGGCTTGCTTGCTTGCTTGCTTGCTAGCTTGCTGGCTGGCTTGCTGGCTGGCTTGCTTGCTTGCTTGCTAGCTTGCTGGCTGGCTTTCTAGCTTGCTGGCGTGCTTGCTTGCTGGCTTGCTGGCTTGCTTGGTTGCTTGTTGGCTTGCTGGCTTGCTGGCTTGCTTGCTTGCTGGTTGGCTGGCTGGCTTGCTTGCTTGCTTGCTTGCTTGTTTGTTTGCTTGCTGGCTTGCTGACTTGCTTGCTTGCTGGTTGGCTGGCTGGCTGGCTTACTTGCTTGCTTTGCTAGCTTGCGGATTGGGTGGCTGGGTTGTTGGGTTGCTTGCTGGCATGCTTGCTTGCTTGCTTGTTTGCTGGATTGCTGGCTTGCTTGCTAGCTTGCGGGCTGGGTGGCTGGGTTGCTGGCATGCTTGCTTGCTGGCATGCTTGCTTGCTTACTTGTTTGCTGGATTGCTGGCTTGCTGGCTTGCTTGCTTGCTTACTGGCGTGCTTGCTTGCAGGCTGGCATGCTGGCTTGATGGCTTCCTTGTTTGCTTGCTTGCTTGTTTGTTTGCTTGCGTGCTTGATGGCCGGCTGGCTGGCTTGCTGGCTGGCTGGCTCGCTTGCTTGCTTATTGGCTTGCTGGCTGGCTTGCTCGTTTGCTTGCTTGCTGGCCTGCTTGCTTGCTTGCTTGCTTGCCTGCTTGCTTGCGGGCTTGGTTGCTTGCATGCTGCCTTGTTGGCTTTCTGGCATGCTTGCTTGCTTGCTTGCTGGCCTGCTTGCTTGCTTGCTTGCTTGCGGGCTTGGTTGCTTGCATGCTGCCTTGTTGGCTTTCTGGCATGCTTGCTTGCTTGCTTGTTTGCTGGCTTGCATGCTTGCTTGCTTGATGGCCGGCTGGCTGACTTGCTGGCTGGCTGGCTTGCTTGCTTGCTGGCTTGCTGGTTGGCTGGCTGGCTGGCTTGCAGGCTTGGTGGCTTGCTCGCTTGCTTGTTTGCTGGTTTGCTTGCTTTCTTGCTTGCTTGTGGTGTATTTTTTGGAATGCACGACTAGTCAGAGTTAGCTCTTGCTGCTCTTTGCTTTTTTTATATTTGTTTCATTTATTTAATATCCCTTCTGGCAGACACCAACAGCGACCCTCTGTATTCCATTTTCCTTAAACATGTGCTTAAGTTGCTTTTAAGTTTGTTTCAGATGTGTATCTTCTATGAAATCTACCTAGCAGCATCTCGCGGCAAACCGCCGAAGTTTTTCGAACTTCCCGAGCTCAAGAGAACTTACATACCGCTCCAACAGGCTTCCCTGCTGTCGTCAGCTATCATCTCCATGAAGACACTACTTCATGAAGAAAATTAAATTTTGTAAAGGGTGTTTATTTTTTAATGCTTCCCATTCTGCTATAAGTCTCTTTGTTTCCTTCCCCCTCCTCCTCTCCTACCTAGCTACCTCGTGAGCTCTTCCGCTCGTTCTCGCTTCATATCGAGTCGTCAACTTGTAAGTTCGGCCTTTTTCAGAGGCTACCTCCTCTCAACCAAGGTACAAATTCAAATCGCCGCCATGTTGTGGTATAGAATGTAAGCTAACGGCTACCAGGAGCCATCAACCTTCAGCGGCTATGAAAAAGTTAAGTACAAATCTTCAATGATTTTAAACACCTTTGAATGTTTTTAATCCATGCTGAACGCTTTTAATGGAAATTTATAGACAGTGTGGGGAATTACGCAATATTGTGCAATAACCGTCTTCGTGGGATTTGTCATGCTTTAGCTAACCGAGCTTGTTTTAAAACATGAAATTTAGTACTTCTTGCACCTTCCCTACACCGTGGGATTTCTGCTAATACTCATAGCTGTCTATAAACTCAACTTTTTCCACCGTCGGATTTCTAACGCCTTATTGAACTGTCACTACAGTTCTGGAATTTCCCATTCAAAATATACTTCAAACCGCAAAGAACTATGCCCAATACCGTCAAATTGCTGGAAACTCAAGTTAACTAGAACTATTAACTGCAACCCACAAACTTTCCAACGCAATAAACTTATTCAAGTCAAATTCAACTACGTGTTCTCCATAAGCTGCAATAACTTTTCACTTGTTCCATGAACTTTCAGTGCTGCAATAGTGAAATCTTCCAATCTATCAACAAACTTTAGTGCAAAACACTGTCCGTTCAACTATCAACTACGCCGCGTACGATTGAGAGCAATAAACATTGGCCAGAACTATAAATCCCTATCTCCTTTTCTCAAATACCTTTTACTAACAAATTTAGGTTAATCTAATCATCTGGTTCTATATCAACGAGGCATCGCCAAAACATAGGCGCCCTCCCAACCTTATCTCTTTACAACCTATTCATTGTGTAAAAATATTAGTAGTTATAGAAACTACTTATTAATCTTCCTTTTCATATCCTGCTGGCTCAGGAATTGGTAATCTTCTAATTGTTAAACTTTTGTACCTGATTTGTTGGATCCAGGCTTCGTTAATACGACCTGAACTTTTTGGAATCTAACATTAATTAACTTCAGTTTAAATAATAGCGGTCATCCCCGCTTGTAAATCTCCTTTTTTTCTCCTGTTTTGATCAGGAATTTAGTCTATTTGTTGATATTCTTTTCGCTTGCCATAAGGGCATTCTACTCGTGCTGGTATCTTACCTAACTAATTTAGCAAAATGTTATCATAAAATTGTAAACCTTTTATAATTAACCTAATAGTGGACCCATGTACCATTGGCTCAAAAGGGGTCGAATCCATGTATTTTGTGAAAGGAATGAAAGAAACATACAGTCTCTAATGAAACATAGAGAGATTTCAAGCAAGGGTTCTAGCATAACGTTGCGCAAGCAGCTGGACCAGGTGTTCAGGAAATGAGATCATGCTTCTTGACTCATCGATAAGGAGCCGGTCATGAGTATTAATAGAACGAGTGGAAAGTTTTAGCTGTAAGACAGAGAAGCGTGACTCGGAAATCGAGCTTAGCTTGCAGTAAAACGGCAACAGCGCCGCTATGCCAGAAGAAGAATAATTAAATTTAACCCATTTGCAGGAATAAAAAGAAGTAAATAAATACAGTAGGCTACTGTGAATCATTTCGGATTAGAGATTTTTGTGTAAAGAAATAGCTTGTAATAATTGCACAGGAAAGAAATGCAAACGCAGCATACGTCATCGGGAATTCACTGATACCAGAGGAGTGGGGAATTTAAAAATGAACAGCACCACCCACGCAGCTGAAGACTAAAAATTAATTAATATCTCCGAAATGCACGATCGATTCTTATGCGCAGTGAGATCATTTGACGTTTGGAAGACGAGCTTTCTGGAGATATAACTTTTATAATTGTACGACAATTATTTCAAAAGTTGGTCACGAAAAGGAGTAGGATTTAATTTATTTTTGACTAAATAGTATAAAAGTCCAGGCCAGGCCAGACCAATCATGCAGTTATCAAACGGCCCGAGGGCGCGTCACTGTGCTACATCAGACATCGAAGGCAGTTTACCAGTACTCCTTGAGGGGAGATGTTACATCCGATAGTCCAGGGGACGTGAAGCTACATCGCACCGAAGATAATATACAAGCTTTTCTTGAGGGAAAAACGCTGTATCACATCGCATAGACAATATCCGACAGCCACGGGCGTCGCGGTATCAATAACTTACGTGATCCGTAGGGAGTTGCAAAGAAGTAATATTACAGTATCGCCGTGTTGAAAATTAGGAAAATCCTAGTTACAGGATTTAGGTCCGACAGTATAAAATTTACAGTGAAAAGTTCATAAAATACAGTCAAAGCAGGCTGCGAACTTAGAACTCAGGGCGATAGGTCTTTAAGTAAACGACCAAAAGTATCATAACGTACGGAAGTACCGTAACAGCGAGATAAACATTTTATCAAATTTAAAGAACCCGAGCAGGGAAAGACAGAATAAGGTTCGCAAAGTATTCTAGAAGATTAGAAGTGCGAGAACCGAATAAGCGAAGAAGAGAAGGAAACTATAGACATTGTTTCAAGAAAGCAGACGAACTATTCAAAAGCACTAAGACTCGAGAAGTATTAGTTGCTAAAAATCCATAGGTCACCGATAGATTATCGAGGGGACCGTGAACAGAACAGACTTTCGCTAAGATCAATAAATAGGATCAAAAAGGGGAGCCGTTCAAGTCAGAGAAATAGCAGATCGTCAGGAAAGGGATTCGAAGGAGTGCTATTGCAGGGAGGAAGTAGATGATTCGAGACTTTCATATTCGGAGAGGATAGGAAGCCGACATTACTAAATTTCACCCTTGGAGACGGGAGGTCAAGAGGTCACGTGTGATAGGTTTAATAGCGGCCTTGTGATCAGAATTTGTGAAGTGTAAATATATCAAGATTTTGTGTTAAAAGTAATATATTTTCAGTGTTTTTATTGTGTGTTCTAAACGGATGCACTAGTGTATTTAAAATGTTATCAGTGTTAAATGTATACGTGTTAAATATGTGTCAAGATATGTCTGTACATGCAATGAATTTGTACAAGATGGAGTAATTTAAAAGAGTGGGCAAAATGACGCATCGCACGAGAAGGAAGGTCAGGAAACGACCTAAAGCATGTGAGTAAAGATTTTCATTATGTTTTGGTGTCGGGGGAGTGTTTGTGTACAAATCCACCGGAGTTTTGAGTAAAAGGGATGTTTTTCTAAATAACTAATAACAGAATAAGAACGCGGTCTGAACAAAAATAAAATTTGAGAAATTATAAATAATTATGTGAAAGAATAAATCCTGTAGAGGAAATGTATGGAATAAAATGTCAGTGTATTTGACGAATGTTATAAAAGCAAGCGTATTAATAAATAAATAATAATAATAGTAATAATAAAGGAAATATAAATAAAGATCAAATTGAATGATATGAGAATAAGAGCGTTGGAGCCTTAATAAAAGTATAAGACATGATGTTAATGCATGTTCTTAAAAATAGAGCGATTATTGTCAAAGGAAATATTAATATAAAAATTGAGATATGTATCAATTGTTAATATGGAATTTATCAGTTCTTTGGAAGACGCTAGGCCTTAAAATAATGTATAGCGCAATGGAGCGCAATTAAAATAAAATGTCACGCTAGGAATGCGTAGAATTTAAAAGTACTTGGTAAATTACTTATGAGGGGTAGTTGATTGCGGTATTTTGAGATATGTTGTAAGTCCTCCAATAGTGACATAGATCACGAGGCCATGTGTGTGTTATTATGTTGTAAAAGGGAGCAAATGTATGGTATTATGAGCGTAGGTCATGTAGGCCACGGCCGACCCTAAATCGCATTTTGTATAAGTCCTCCAATGTGGGAATGGTTCCCGAGGCAGGTTAAGAGATTCGAACCTAGAATCCTCTTGTTGTTGAAGCCCCTAATTATTCGTCGTAGAATGTGTATTACTCTTCCCAACCAATGAGGACCCTTCATAATTAATAAATGCCAAGGTTACGAAAGTGGTTTATGAGCCCAATAATATTGTTGAAAGTAAAAAGAGAAGTAAAATGCCAGGTCTCCCCAGAGAACTGAAAAGAAAGGAAGATTTGTTTTAAAAGCATTGAGGAGAGCTCCCACACGCAGACCAGACGGGAAGTCACCCTCACAGTCATAAATCTCATTCAAGTATACGGTCAGACCCTAATAGCAGGAGGGTTGGTGAAGGCCGTCTGTAAGAAGTAATAAATACACCGTGAGTGTTTAAAAGTTGTTAATGACCCGGGCTTTGAACCGAGGTCCTTGTAGATGAAATTATCGCTTGCCAGTTCAGATCGTAGTTTTCTTATGTGATAATGGTCTTATAAGACAAATAAATAAATAAAAATCCCTATTGTAATGTTGTATGGAAGTAGGATTCCACGAGTTAAATGAAGATAACTAGATTCTGGGAGTAATCATAGTTTTTGACTTTGTCAAGTAATCTTTATAACTCTGGGGTACACAAGTATTTTCCCGATCACTATGGTGAATTTGTAAAACTTGAGAGAGATGGTAAATGCCCAAATATTTAAGTAGAGAATTAACATGTATTTTTAAATGTAATTATATATTTGTTCTGATGATAAGAAAATATAAAAATAGTTATTGAGGTTTACAAAAGAATGACACCGTTATTATTGGGAAGTATCGAGCCAAAGGAGCTCGAGGTTATATGGAACTTTAAGATATATACTTTATGGAAGTAAAAATAATTATGAGTTGTTGGTTTAAAGGAAACCATGTGTTTTAATATAATATTTGTTTAATTCTTATGTTATTCCTTGTTCACTTTGAACAAGTAGAAAGATTTTGGTCAGTAGTTTTTGTTTTATTGTTTGTAGCGCCATAATTTTGGTTAATTAAATGCTTTGAAATAGGAGTTGATTTTGTTGTTATTTTGCAAGTGTATCCTCTATTTAATACAAAATGTGTAAGTCACAAAGTGGGAGAACATACTACAACCCCGAAAATCCCGAATTGAGCAATGCTGGCATACTGTGATTTGCATATTTCTTGCTGAAAGGGCACAATAGGTGAGGTTTGAAGCCATTTTTCAGTGTTGCCTAAGTAAACAATAGTTTGGTGCCTTTCTGTCGTTCAACACGAATGTACCCAAAAAGAGCTGGGTTATGTCCTAATCCTGAAGTAAATTACATGAGATTAATAAATACACTAGGATGACCAGTTTCGATCGTCAAGCGATCATCATCAGATCCATTACACTTAGGCTATAACATCTATGTTTGAGAATTTAGGTTGTCCCCTCATTGACGGTATTTTCAGGTTCATGTTTATTAATTTTGATATTTCAGCTTTGGTCAATATGTATTCTGTTTCTTTTAATGCACTTTTATTGGTTTTTGGAATTTGTTGGTGGGGTCTCTTACTAGTTCCTTGATTTCGTTGTTATTTTAGAATTATTACAGTATTACAGCATTACAGTATAACCATAGTTGATTTTGTATAACCATATAATCACCCCAAACAGACAAACTCCGGATTTTTATCACCATTTTAGCATTTCACCTAACCATTAGATATACTACATTTAGCATACACCGACAGTTGCATTACCAATGCTGCAACTAAATAATTGTACATATTGTAAATATTTTTCAACTGTATTCTCAAACATAGATGTTATAGTCTAAGTGTAATGGATCTGATGATGATCGCTTGACGATCGAAACTGGTCATCCTAGTGTATTTATTAATCTCATGTAATGTATTTCAGGATTAGGGCATGACCCAGCTCTTTTTGGGTACATTCGTATTGACCAACTGAAGAGCACCAAACTTTTGTTTACTTAGGCAACACTGAAAAATGGCTTCAAACCTCATAATATTCACGGCCAGTCAGGCAAGTCGTGAAGCCAAGAGGTTCAAAACACTCAGGCTTAAACTCATGAATATAAACAAGTCAATTTGGTTCAACAAAAAATGTATAGAACTAAATCTCATCCCTAAATACGTACCAATTAAAACTGTACCGATTACACCAGCCTCAATCATTTCAACTAAACAAGACAAAGCGCTTTGGATAAAAAAAACTAACTAAGATTTGCATACGTAAGAAAGCAAAAAATCAACCAACAACTATACGATATTCAATTGTTACTAAGTAACTTCTGGCACGCATCCCAATGGGACAGTTTTACCGTGCACCTACATGACAACATCCAAATTAAAGAAACGAGGAAGCACGAAACGCTAGAATATAAACTAAGAAAACTAGGAGATACACAGAACAATCAATCTAATGAACAATACACGAATAACAATGAATTCAATTTCCACAGCAGGGTAAACAACAGAACGAACGTAACCTTTTCTCAAGATGAAGTGAATATGTTAGACAAAGGTTTGAAATACAACTGCACAGACGCACACACGAACCATAATATAAAACAGTTAATCACAGATATCGAGATAGCCAGTCACAAGCTCCCAGCAGAAGACAGGGAATTAACCAAAAATCTTGCCACCAACCAAGCCAAAAAAAAATCCTCAAACGAGAGGGCGAAAGCAATAACATTCAAAACAACAAACAACTAAAAGAAATCAAGTCATTGAAACAAAAAATTAAAGAACATGAATTAATCATCACAAAAGCAGATAAGGGAAATACCACAGTAATTTTGAACAAAACAGAATACATTGAAAAAACAGTCGAAGTCCTAAATAACAACCAAATCAAGGAATTAGCAAAAGACCCCACCAACAAATTCCAAAAACAAATACAAAGTGCATTAAAGAAACAGAATACATATTGACCAAAGTTGAAAAATCAAAACTAATAAACATGAACCCGAAAATACCGTCATTGAGGGGACAACCTAAAATACACAAAAAGGAGTGCCCAATGAGACCAATAGTCAATAAATTGTAGGAATGCTCCTAATTACATAATAAGCAAAGAGTTACTAAAAATCTTAAAACACCGTCTTTCCAACGACAAAAACAACCCTGCAAAGAACACAACGGAATTAGTAACAGTATTGAACACCCTACAAATGAAACCTAGCTTGAGGCTTGTATCTTTCGACGTAACTAACATGTACACCAATATTCCTATTATTGATGCAATCAACACTATCGAAAAAAACTTAAAACCCAACAATTCGGCAAAAGAATCCGAATAGATTGTTAGATTATTGAGGGTCATCCTCAGCGAAAACGTGTTTCAATTCGACAATAAAATGTACACACAAACAGAAGGCCTAGCGATGGGATCACCACTAAGCGGACTAATCGCTGTCATCTTCATTAATGCACTAGAAAATGAGTTCTTAGAAAAGACTTCAACAAAGGGAATAGTAATATGGAAAAGATACGTAGATGATGTAATTTGCATCTACGATACTGAACTAACAAGCGAAGAAACAATTCTCCAATCCATTAACAGCCTACACCACTCAATCAAATTCACTAAGGAATCTGAAACAGACCGAAAAATAAATTATCTCGACATAACCATTGACCGTAAAGATGATGATGATAATTGTTGTTTTAAGGGGCCTAACATCTAGGTTATCGGCCCCTGACCGTAAAGATAACGAACTTTCATATTCCGGAAGGCCACACAAACCTCGCATACAATCGATATTCGAATCACCCCAGTACGCACAAATTAGCGGGGTTCATCGCAATGGTGCACAGGGCTTTAAACATACCCATGTCAAAAGACAACTATAATAAGGAAATAACAACCATTAAGCAAATAGCAAAGGAAAACAATTTCCCGCCAAGCAAAATAGACCAAATTATAGCCAAACATAAAAATAAAGATAAAACTATTCCCAAACCAGACAGTAATGAGAAGAAAGATTTGCGCGCTTCAACTATGTGAATACGAACACACATAAAATCACTATTTTTTTTCAAAAAGCCAGGTATAAAAATAGCTTTCACAACGAACAATACCACCGGGAGGCACCTGCAAAGTAGTAATCTAAATAAACAAGACCCGTATACAAAGTCAGGGGTATATTCTATTACATGCCAAGACACTGGTTGTCAAGCTTATTACATTGGACAGAGTGCAAGGCGAGTAGATACACGTTATAATGAACATAAGTATGCGATAAGATACGGAACACATTCAGCCGTATGCGAACATATGTGTGACACGGGGCACAGCTTTACTAAAATCGAGACTGACCTAAAAATAATTAATCACGATTCGAAAGGCAGAGCTCTCGACATAAAGGAAGCAATCGAGATTCACCTAGCCAAACGAAACAATCCCAACAATCTAAATGAACACACATTTATGTAGAGTTCACCCCTTTTCACTCTACTAAATAACACACCCTGAAGGAAACAAGACACAACTTAGCGATACAGCCAAGCTAGATAAAAAGGGGGGGGGGGAATAGCGGTGGTTAATAGGTAAATGTTATCTGGATCAGGTGCACTATGTACTTTTTTCTGCAATAAACCTAGGCCGGTATGCACGGCAGTATTAAAGGTGCCAGGACGTCTTCAATAGAGCGGGCAGCGGATCGTTGAATGGCTTTTTAGTCCTCGCGTGGCGAAGACGGTTCCACGATCTTTAATAGTTGTAGATCTTCTTGTATTCAATAGCATACATTCTTATCTAGATTTGGCAACGTCACACAAATAAACTTAGCACTGACCTCAGAAAGCACACAGGAACAAAAGGGGGGGAGAAAGGAAAAACCAGTTTCGTCCAGCTAATACCCGGGTTAGTCGACCAAAACTGGTGCAAGTTTGAACACGCAACTGCTCGAAGTCCAGTCAGGAAGACAACCGGATACGTATCAGCCTGTATTATTACAGTATAACCATAGTTGATTTTGTATAACCATATAATCACCCCAAACAGACAAACTCCGGATATTTATCACCATTTTAGCATTTCACCTAACATTAGATATACTACATTTAGCATACACCGACAGTTGCATTACCAATACTGCAACTAAATAATTGTACATATTGTAAATATTTTTCACCTGTAATCTCAAACATAGATGTTATAACCTAAGTGTAATGGATCTGATGATGATCGCTTGACGATCGAAACTGGTCATCCTAGTGTATTTATTAATCTCATGTAATTTGTTTCAGGATTAGGACATAACCCAGCTCTTTTTGTGTACATTCGTGTTGACCGACTGAAAAGCACCAAACTTTTGTTAACCTAAAAGATCTAAAACCTTTTAATTAAACGCTTGATAAATAACTCTTGTAAGAGTTTTTTGTACAAATAGGGGTCTTAGACTTCCAAGTTGTTAAATCCAAACTTCTTTCTTTAGCTTGAAATATCTAAATTGTTATTATTCTCAAACTTTCTCAATTTGTTAAGTAAACTCATTTTTGTTGGTTTCTATCTCTCTTGGTAGAGTAACGGTTAGGCAGGACCTTCTCTTCCCTGATTCTTCTCCTAAAATTACTTTCTATTCAAAGAAAAACAAAAGGCAATCTCTGAATTAAATGAAAAATATCTCGCGTGTTGCTTTTAAAACAAAACTTCCAATAACAACATTTATAAAGTTTCTCCTGGCTATCTTAGCTGATTCTGGTAAATCATTGAGGCAAGTACAGCTCGCTCCGCCAGCTTCCTACTTGTAGAGACTTTCTCTCTGACTTGTGTTCTACTGTTCAAAATTTTGGTTTTGTTTAAGTTAGGTTTGAGATTTCCTCCGTTCTAAACTTTTAGTCGGCACCCTGCTGGGTAAGAGTTTAGCCTGCTTTGGATGCAACAATTGGTATTTTCTTGAAAGTTCCATTTATAATAACAAAACTATTGCTAAAAGCGCTAGAGTTGCTTTATCGCTGCCCACTGTGGGGGCATTCGGCCGTTCTGTCGGGGATCCAACAGTGTCTAGTAATAAAAATATTACGACAAATTCAAGTCCTTTAAGTATCCAGAAGGCTTTCCAAAATCTTACCCTTTTGAAGGGAAAGTGCCTAGATCCTTTCCTTTTGGCATACCTTGCCTTGCTAGAGTATTACCCTTCCCCATAGTACCCGAATACTTGCTCGGGAGGGAAAGAGCACTTGGCGAAAGCTTGCCAGTAACCTTAATTCCTGCTTCGCTCTCCGCTCTCCTTGTGCGATCCCCCGCTCAAGTTAGGTACTTCATAAGTTTTGCACTGCAAAATTCCGGTTTATATCGGTGTATATTAGTGGTTTGGTGTTGGATCCTCTTCCTCTCAGCCTAAAAATTGTTTCCACTCCTAAACTCACCTCCTTTTCTCTCTCATCTTCCCTAAGGTAGTGTTAACATTCATAATAACCTACCAGCTTGCTTCCCTGCTGCCTTTCTTGCTTCCTTGCTGGCTTGCCGGCTTGCTTGCTTGCTTGCTTGCTTGCTGGCTTGCTGGCTTGCTTGTTTGCTTGCTTGATGGCCGGCTGGCTGGCTGGCTTGCTTGCTGGCTTGCTGTCCAGCTGGTTGGCTGGCTGGCTCGCTTGCTAAGGTTTACTATGTACTTTTTTCTGCAATAAACCAAGGCCGGTATTCGCGGCAGTAAGTGCCGGGACGTCCTCAAAGATCGTGCAGCACTTAGTATGAATGGCTATTGGCCCACGCGTAGCGAGGACTGTTCCACGGTCTTTAATAGTTGTAGACCTACCTGTATTCAATAACATACATCTTATCTAGATTATGCAACATCCCACAAATACACATTGCACTGACTTCAGACAGCACATAGGAACAGGGGGAGAAAGAGAAAAACCAGTTTCGTTGAGATAACAGCCCATTTCAGTCGACCACAACGGATGTAAGAGTGAACACGAAACTGCTCGTAGCTCCAGCGAGGAAGACAATCAGATAAGTAGTAGCCTGTAATATTACAGTATAATCATATTTGAATTTTTACAACCATAAACTCCGGATTTCTATCACCATTTTAGCATTTCACCTATCATATACTACAATATTAGCATACACCGACAGTTGCATTACCAATACTGCAACTAAATAATTGTATATACTGTAAATATTTTCACCTGTATTTTCAAACATAGATTGTATAGCCTAAGGGTAATGGATCTGTTGATGATCGCTTGACGATCGAAACCGGTCATCCTAGTGTATTTATTAATCTCATGTAATTTGTTTCAGGATTAGGGCATAATTTAGCTCTTTTGGGTACATTCGTGTTGCACGACTGAAAAGCACTAAACTTTTGTTTACTAAGGCGACACTGAAAAATGGCTTCAAACCCCACAATCTCCATATATATAAAAATGAAAGTATGTCTGTTTATTCTGAATTTCCACGGAAATTTGTGTTATTTGCGCGTTTCAGACTGTTTTATGACGGATGCGCGCAAATATAAGATTTTTGTCTGTCTGTCTGTTTGTTTGTCTGTCTGTGGACAAATTTGAGTCCTTATAACTTGAGAACGGCTCGGTGGATCAACGTAAAATTTGATGCAGATATCCATCAGAGGCACCACACTAATCATTGATGTAACTCATCTCCGTACCTCTCATAAAAGGGGGCCTACCCCCCTAAAATACATGCTGAAATAGGCGTAGAAGGACGAGGCTAAGCTTATTTTCAATCCCTCAATGTGAGAAACAAAACTCTGGGGCCCTAGGGCCCCCGGAAACCTCATTTTAAGTCCTTAAAACCAACAGTTTTTGAGATATTCCCAGAAAACTAATTTCATTCAATAATCTATGAAAGAATGCAAGCCGGTAACCATGGAAACGGAATATCATAGGACCATCTATTTCTGTAAGACGCAATGCAATTCCATTTATTACATTACTGTGAAGTTTTCAAATGGCTATAAGGTCATCACGGAACCAAACTAAGCTGTAAAATTCATCAATACGTATAATGCGCTTAAGGGGGTCAAGGGGTACACTAGAATTTATTCACGCGATTTTCACGTGCGCGTGTGGTACGGAAGGTCTTTTATATCCCCATCCCAATATTGTATTTATTATATTATTCTGTCTGTTAGGTAGTCAGCCCGAAGGCTGGTTGGATCCTCAAAAAGTACCGCCGTTAGGTTATGTGGGTAAATACCCACAAAACCCTAGGCAGCGCTATATTGAGGCGTACTAGGCAAGGTGAGGAATGAGGTAGTTTGCCATTGCTTTCCTCACCGAGTCAGAACATCAGTACTAACCCTATGAGTAGAACCTTTCACAACATCCACAGGCACTGACTGTGCCCTGAATGTCATTACTAAGCACCACCCATACCTCAGTAGCTTCCACATAATCACAGCCATAAGTGAGACTGAGACATCGGTGAAAAGCCACGTTTTACTCTAGCCTGTGCCAACAGACAAATGCAAATCTACTGCATTTATCAAGAGATGGCAAACAGGCCAATTAAATTATTATCATTTTTTTTAAATTATTATTATATTATGGCATACAACGACGAGACAAAGCTCATTTTTTAGCCCCTCGGGGGCAGAAACAAAACTCGAGGGTTCCCGAAAACTACATTTTAAGGCTCTAAAACCAACTGTTTCTGAGATATTCGCAGAAAATTAATTGAATTTAATAAACTAATGAAGGAATGCAAGCCGGCAAAAATGACAACAGGTTCTCAAGAGAAGATATCCAACTATCCATCTATTTCTGTAAAAAAGCAATGCCATTCCACTTATTACATTTCTGTGAAAGTTTTCAAATGGCTATAAGGTTATCATGGAACCAACTTAGACCGTAAAATTCATCAATGCACATAAGGGGGTCAAGGGGTACCCTAGAATTTTTATATGTGATTTACACGTGTGATATGTCGTACAGAATTATATCTCCAAACAGCAACATTATTTTCAAAACTTCCTGTATTGAAATAGTATTTTTGCGGGTACATGTATTAGGAATTTGGGACACTGGAGGCTAAAAAATCTGAATATTCATTCACCACAAGCCTTTATAATTTGTTAAAGTTGTCTTCCTGTGGATGGGGACTTAACACAACGGTGAGGTTCTGTCTACGGGGTTTTCAATTTTATTTTCACGTCAGAAAGTACAAGTTAGGTGAATTTAGATTGAGCACATTCACTTTTTTTTTCGACAAACGGGTTCATAGTAAGGATGATTTTGTTTGATACTGTGTGGTTGATATATCCATATTCGGACATCTGGGTGATAAGTTGTACGTTGGTTGGTTCCTCAGTTTAGATGCTGCGACAACGCGTTCACGTAGCCTCGTGGACTTTGTGTGTGTAGAATCTGTCTGATAACCAGTGTTAATTTTGAAGGCTGTATTAGCGTGTGTTAGCTGTATTTCAGGTTAGGACTGCAGACGATCAATTTCCAGTAGTTCCTACTTTTGCTACTAAATGCTACCGTCAACGACACCTAGCTTGGCTACTAGATGCCTCCTCAACCGGCACCTGGTGGCAAACTTTGGAACTAATAGAGCGTTAATCAAATCTAACCAACAAATTTAGCTTCACATCATTGTAGTTAGTGGAAGGTTCTATTATATGACATAAATCTATGACATGGGACCGCCGGCTTTACTTCCCCTTCGAAGTAAGGTATACTTTCTGTACATCTTTATGTACGCTTATAACTCGTGTTCGAATGTTTGGAGCATCGTAAAATTAGGTATCCATGAGAGTTAATACACCAATCATTTATAAAACTCTTCACCGTACTTCTCATAGAAGGGTGGGTATAGGATTTTTTTTTTCAAAATACATGCTAAAATAGGCGAAATATAAAAATTATCCTAGAAGGACGACCAAAGCATATGTTGCGCTTCTCAATGTGAGATACAAAATTCGGGAGTCTATAAAGAGTCCGAAAACCACATTTTAAGGCCCTTAAGTTAACAGTGTCTGTTATATTCTCAGAAAAATAACTTCGCTCTGATAAACGTATGAAGGAATAACAAGCCCCTAACCATTGCAACAGTAGCTCAATATTGATAACGTCTGGTTATTAATACCGAAGACCGTTCGAAGAGCGGGAACTTCTGCTAGTGAATTAATATATGTCAAAGACACAAGATAAATAGCGTAACACTAAAAAGTCCCTTGTTATTTAACTTTATATGGAGCACCATGAAGAAATATGGGAAATTGAATGCCGAAATCAACACAAAATGATGTATGAAAATATGACTAAAATAATCATTTAGAAAAAATTTGAAACAATATTAAAACTCTAAAGCCTCCGTGGCTTAGGCGGCAGCACGCCGGCCTCTCACCGCTGGATCCGTGGTTCAAATCCCAGTCACTCCATGTGAGATCTGTGCTGGACAAAGCGGAGGCTGACAGGTTTTTCTCCGGGTACTCCGGTTTTCCCTGTCAAAATTTCATTCCAGCAACACTCTCCACTACCATTTCATTTCATCTGTCATTCATTTAATCATTGTCCCAGAGGAGTGCGACAGGCTTCGGCAGCCGTCACATTTCATATCCTCGCCGCTAGATGGGGGCTTCATTCATTCCATTCCTGACCCGGTCGGAGACTGGAAGCAGGCTGTGGATTTTCATTTTCATTAAAACTCTAAAAATTGCCTGATTTTCTTGCAGATCGCTAGTGGAAAAACGTGGCTAGAATAAAGTCTTATACACTAAGAAACACTTTCAATAGGGTAAAACTGTGGAGTTCAAATCTTCAGAAGTATTCATCGACAAGACAAATTTATGAAAATAAACACACGCTTTACTGTGGTCAACCTTTTATGTTTCATTAACATCTGTTGACCACAGTGAAGCTGGTTGCTGAAGCCAGTGAGGATGATGATGATGAATTATTTCAATATCTTCAAAGTAAATGAAATTGATGAGACCTCTGGTCGTATCAGTGGCTCTACCCTGAAGTAAGGCTGAACAGGCAGTTCCGGGGTGGCTTTACGCCAAGTATAGGGTTTGTGGGGATTTAGTAGGCAAGAATCCTGCACAGTTGTAAGTCCGGAAAGTTGCAGTCTGTCTTTTAAAGATTTCCCCCCGGTTTCCCTGGAAAAACAAAAGGACAAAAAAATACTGTATTTCATTTCGGCCAACTAAGAACCACGTTATTTCAAGTGTTTCCTTTGAGCTTTAATATTAGCCCAGTATTTCTTCATTTGTAGATTGTGTTGTTCCTTTTTCTCTTTTGTCTACGCCTTTCCCGTTCTCAGTGTCGGCTTCGGTTGGAAACTCCGATGGTCGAAGAATTTTCTCTTGAACTGATCACGTTCCTGGATATCTTCACATAGAGATCCCAATCTCGTGCAGATCTTCTCGTATCTCATTGAACCGGGCTCCCTTTGTCTTTTTTTCTTGGAGAAAAGTGAAAATGCTACAGGTTAATCGTGCTGACGCCATTTGTGCCACGTGTCCTTAAAACGTAATCCGTATGTTCCGCATCGCTTCAGTAATTTTCTCTACTTGTGTAGGTCGATATAAATCTTGGTTATACCGTCTTCTAAACTCACCATTCTCTTTAACCGGACTTAAAAATTTACCTCAAAATCTTCCTTTTATTGGTTTTATATTTCTCCATACCGGGTGAGTTAGCCGTGGCCGTTCCGGCGTGGCTGCAGGCAGTTTCTCACATCCGAGAGGCGAGGAGGTTCGAATTCCCCCGCTGGCATTCTTGAAGATGTCTTCTGTGGTTTCCCATCTTCCTCCCAGGCAAATGCCGGGGTTGGTCCCTAACTATAGGCCACAGCCGCTACCTTCCAATTCCTCGTCCTTACATTCACACTTTACTCCCCAGACAACACTCCACACGGGACGGTACTTGTAGCTCACCCCACGGGTGTCCGCATAGAAGCAGCTTCAAACTCTGGCGAGCCGAACATGTCCTGAGACACTCCCGTGACTAAACGCCATACGCTAAGGAAAAATAAAATAATCTCCTTTACCCCTTGCTAGTGATGTTAAATACCCAGGTATTTATAAATCGGGGTAAATACGCAAGGGTATATACTCAGGTAAATACCCAATTTGGGTAAATACCCGGGTAGTTTAGATTTTTCATTTTTCATATGATTGGTCATTTTATTAACATTAGCCTGCTTGTATATAACATTACAATACTTGCAGACAACACCGCCTTTGTTATTGTCTTTAAATAACTGCCAAGCTGGACCCTTTTTTTTGCCCGTTTTTCTCACACTAATAGTTCATAAAAATTATGTTTTGACATAAAACATCAACTTAAGCTAAAGGTCTCTTAAGTTCAGATAAAAGACTGAAATGAAAATATATTGCCACTATAAAGTAACAACTCCACTACACTGAAAACGTTACGTTAATAACAGTAGATATCAAACAAAGAATAGAAAATGGGAGGGAACTACAGTGTCAGTTTGAATTCTGGGTAGGACGAGCTGAGCAGTGTTGCCAACCCATATGCTTGATGGCATACATCTTCACCCATTATATAGCCCACATAGGCTACTACAAAAACTTCCTGACATGCATTTATATTATTTAGAGTATAATTTTAAAATATAATATTTTTAGCTAATTTTCAATTTTCAAAAAAATAGGCTTATTAGATCACCTTTTGTCCGTGTGTATGTGCGTGTGTGTGATTCGTGTGTGTCCCCCCCCCCCCTAATAAAATCTAAATTGTTAGAGAGATTTCAATGAAACTCGGTAAGTTCATAGCTCTACTCCGGGCGACCCCGACCGTGCCCTTCAAATTTTGTTACGTCTCACCAATCCAACATGGCGGCTGTGCGAAATATTTCACCAGCATTCAATATCTCCGAAACTATTACCGATATCACCCTGGAATTTTGTATGGTGATAAAGAGAACTAATAGAAATTCACTTATATGACCTTTGAAAACCTGGTAACTACAAAACCAACATGGCGGCCAAGCGAAGTTGCGACTTTTATATGGACGTTTCTCGCGATTTAACCAACCAAACGCAATGAAACTTGGCACAGTATATGTTTATATACATTGTAATGCGCCGACATCTAACTTCGTTCAATTGTTTACATAAGCTCAAAATGGCGGCTGAGCTAAATATTTCACAGGCATTCAATATCTCCGAAACTATTTCTGATATCAAGCTGAAATTTTGTACATTGATAAAGAGCACTACTAAAAAATTATCCATGTAACTTTCAAAAACCTGTTAACTACGAAACGAACATGGCGGCCAAGCGAATTTGAAACATTCTAATACATTTTTCTCGTGATTTAATCATATAAGCGCATTTAAATGTGGTACAGTAAATGATTATACATATTGTCATTCACTGGCATCTAATTTAGTTCAATTGTTTACATAAACTGAAGATGGCGGCTGCGCGAAATTTTAAAATTAAGTTTTTATTCTCGTGTCGTAATCATGTGATCAATGTGAAAGTTTGAATAATGAAGCTACGCAATAATTTTCTTTTAATGGTACATAACTCTATGGCCTATTCATACAACAATCCAAAATGGCGAGCATCCGAAATATTTTGACGGTTCTCAATATCTAAGAATCTTTTCAAGCAATCAAACTGATTTTTCTTATGTTCATAGAGGCTATGAACATAAGTTCACCTATATGACTTTCAGTAACATGGCGGCGACGCGAATAATAAATATTTAAATGGACGTTTCTCGCGATTTAACCATCTGAGTGCTGTGAATTTTTTCACGATAATGCTTATACAAATGTTAATCCACTGGTATCTAATTTATTTCAATTGTTTTCATAACAACTAGATGGCAGCTGTGCGAAATTTTAAAATCTCGTTTTTACTTCTTGTGTCCTAAAAATGCGATTGAAGTCTGAAAACCACTCGTACACAATAATCTTCATGTAATAGTACATAAATAAAAATCCAACCTGGCTACCATCTGCAATATTTAGTCGGTTATCAGTATCTACGAATCTAACATAGCAATCAAACTGAAATTTTGTATCTTGATAGAGGCAATTAATATGAGTAGGATATATGAAAATAGGCTGTATAGTTCTTCACAGAACTACTTGTTTTAATATTTAAAATTGAATGAAAAATGACTTAAAAGGACTTTTACTAAGTTTTTTTCAAATGTCCTTTCTATTTAATATATTTTATTACCTTTCGAGTTTTGCCATACTACACATGTTTCAATTAATATTCATATAGCCTAATCTGTAGCTTTTCCCTCCCACATCTTTGTTGCTGATTTCCAGTACCGTAATAAAACTCGACCTTCTCAATACCTTCGTAGTTAATAAAAATTTAAAACACAAAACAACCAAAAGGTTTTATCCAATATTTTACTTAAGTTTAAGGAAAAAAAACACACTTAAAGACAAGGTTACAGCGACAAAACATATAAATACCCAAAAATAACCAGACATCCATTTTCCGTTTTTGTTTTGTTTTGAAGGATCAATATTGTTCCTGATTTCAATTTAGGGCATCAAATACCTGTTTCAGTCCTTGTTTGTCCAACACTTCATCAACACATCAAAAAGTGTTGTAGAAAACTCAAAAAACTGAAAATACCCTCATTTTGGGTATTTAAATGACCACTGGGTATATACCCAGGTAAATATCCAATTTATATTTGCCTTCCCACTGGGTATTTACCCGGCCCACATCGCTATTCCTTGCTTGTTCATTGCGAGACAATCCGCTGCATATTAAGCTTCTGGCCGGAATATTATTATTGTTTTTAATTTAATTATTTCTTCTATTTATAGTAATAGTAATAATTAGTAATACAGTAATAATAGTAATTAGTATCATTAGCCTATAATAAATGACCAGATTCAAGAAGTTCATAATGATTAAGAACGAAATAATCTAAGACGAAGCTATTGAAAGAGAGATTTTAAGAAAGAGGGAGAAAATATGGGAGTGTTCCAAAACAGAATGGGAAAGAAAATTGTTCTGACGTGGTCCGAGGATAGAAGAAAGAAACACAGTGAAATGATGGAGAAATACTTGAAAGAAAAGAAGAGAAACAACAATTGATGAGGAATTGAAATTGGAATTTGGTCGCTACTTATTTTCAAATCAGGTGTTGGTTCTTCTTCTTTGTGTGCCATCTCCTCTCAGTAGGTCGGCAACCATCATAGAGACTCTTGCTTTAGATGATGCAGCACGAAACAGCTCAATAGTGGAACAATTGAACCAAGTTTTCAGATTATCGATCCAAGAAATGCGTCTTTTGCCTTGTAACGTTTCCTTGAATGACCAGCTGCATCAGATGATATTTCTCTCCTCTCATCGCATGACCCAGATACTGCAGTTTTCTAATTTTGACAATATTTAATAGCCTATTTCCTTTCTCTTTCCCATCCGCCTCATCACCTCATCGTTGGTGACCTTATCTTTCCAACTCAGCCTCAGTATCCTTCTGTACGTCCATAGCTCAAATGCCTCCAATCTGTCCATTTCTCTTTTCTTAATGGCCCAGGTCTCAACTCCATAGAACAAGGTGGAGAAAACATAACATCTCAGAAGTCTAATTTTAGATGTAAATTAAGGTCTCTGCTACAGAACACTCTCCTCATTTTATTGAATGCATTTCTGGCTTGACCGATCCTGGACTCTATCTCCTCAGTACAGTCAATGTAGCAGTTCACATTTGTACCTAAATACTTATACTTTGTCACTTGCTGTGCTGTCTCCCCATTGATTATCAAGCCCTCTTGATGTTGTGTTCGTGATACTACCATAAAACGTGTCTTACTGACATTAAAGTGTTAATCCCCATTGTTCACGTGCCTCGACGACTTTGTTGGTCATTCGCTGTAAATCTTGTAGACTTTCTGCGAATAACAACGTGTCATTTGCAAATCTTAAGTTATTTATTATTTTTCCATTAACTTTAATTCCTGCTGTTTCTTCCTCTAAAGCTACTTGTAATATTTCATCTGAGTATTGATTAAACAGCATAGGAGACAAAACACAACCTTGTCTAACACCGCGTTTTATTTCCACCTCTTCAGATAGCTGCCTACCTCCATTTATGACCGCAGTCTGTTTGTAATAAATGTTGCTGATGATTCTAATGTCCTTCACAACCAAGTTCTTCAGAAGCATTTGGATGAAGCAATCATATCCATACAACTGGTTAATAAATATTCAAATTATAATAATGAAAGTATATGCCGTCTTGGGAAGCGAGGAGTTGGAATGGAAACATGCAGAGTCTACTGTATCATTTGCTATTCCAAACGTGAAGCCTATTTCCCAGTAATGCACTCTCCAGTGACGCCAGCATAGAAGCAAAACACATAACATAAAAGTTTTCCCATTCCAAAACAGGACACCATCCCATTCCAGTGCGCTCCCGGCCCATGTCAGATTACAAGCTCATCCGGGAATCCTCTAATTCAATCATGTTCCCCTCCCCTGCACTATATCGTCTTATAATGTTTCTCTGCGGTCTCTACTGCAGATGGTTTCGTATATCGCCTTTCCCGCCGCCATGCTAAATAGTCCCCGGCGAGCCAGTCAGACCACTCCCAAACATTTAGAGTCTGGATCGAGTAACATAGACTGTCCCCTGAGGGTCAGGCAGCCCGCTTCTCGTAGAGACACGATAAGTCACATAACGGCCAGGCGAACACGCCAAGGACACACATACCGTACTTGCTCACGTAAAGGTTGAGGCAATATTACAGTAATAAATTAGGGGCTTAATTCTGTGGACATAACATTTAATAAAAACATGTTATCCCGCAAACCTTTTTTATATACAATAGGAACTTTTTTTGAAAATAACTGGCAAACGCGTGCTAGAAATGCACAATATATCTTCGTAATATGATCCTATAGCAGATAAAAATCATAATTATCCACATGTGCCATAATTTCATATCCTAGGAAAGACTAGTAATTAATTCGAAAAACATAGTATGTATTAGGGGAAAAAAGTGCATGAATGTTCGTGCATTCGTTATGCGAGTGTTTACGTGCATTTAACCAACATAGTATTTATGGGTCAAGTAATATTGTACTGTTGACAGGGAATTCCCCATTAGTTCAATGCTTAATTATCAATAATTCGCTTTTAAAAGACCACATCAACGTATAAATTATGAAACATAGATCCACGATATCGTAATAACAAGAACGATAGTCATGAAATTCATACTGAGAAATAATCTATTAACATCAGTCTTGATATTATGGCGGTACTCAATATAGATATAATTATAAAACTTCAATTATTTATTCCATATACCGTACTGTATGTTAGTTAGTTTTGTTGTTTCAAGGGGCGGAACTACGAGGTCATCTGCCCCGTACTGTATGTTGATCAAACGATTGCGCCAATTTAATATTTATTTAGCGCAGGGCTCGTCAGAGCTTGTAGCTGCTTCAATGCGGACACCCATGGGGTGAGCTACAAGTACCGTCGCGTGTGGATGAAATGAATGAATATGAATATGAATGATCTTTAGCTTCCAGATGGCACTGACAACTAGCGAGCTACGTTGGAACTTGATAGAGCGTTTCTAACAAAATATATCCTACAAATTTGGCTACACACTACCAATTGTAGTGGTAGGTTCTTTTTCAAACCATAAATCTATAACATGGGCCACCGAATTTACTTCCCCTCCGAAGGAAAACCCGCGATCTTGGGCATAGCAGTTCAGCATGCTACCGACAACGCCACCGAAGCCTCTTTTGTACCAATATATTGCAAATTTTATAATTGTATTTATCAAAGAAGACTTGTACTGTATAATGATCAATAAGGTTCGGAGGTTAAGGAAGAGTCATATTTTTTCCTGGGCTTATTTTGCCTGAAATTTGAAAAATACATGCGAATGAAGAGTCACTGACCCCGTTTAGAGCAATATTATTCACGAAATAAATGCATATTTTGGCCATTATTATGGCTTTTGTAATAGCCTATTTTGCTCATTTTAGAGATGTAATAGTATATTATGCAACGAGCCTATACTGTCAATAATTAAGACACGAGTATGTTTATAAAACGAGCGTAGAGAGTTTTATAATTTCCATAAGAGTGTCTGAATTACCATTATAGGCGAATTGCATACGACTGTTTATGTTCGACGATAATTATAACTTTATTTTATTTAATTTCATGTTCGAACAGCACTATTCATAAATATCTGTCGAGATTCAGCCACTTGAATTTAGTGATCGGAGAGCAAGCACCGAGTTTGCTCTCTGTGCTTTACAAGACCTCTGACCCACGCATGCCCTCTGTCGGCTTGGCAATGCCATATGTTGACAGCCAGCCGTCTGCACCAGCATTCACTCAAACTGTCACCGAAGTTGTATGAAAGAATGTCTTGTGTAGAAATTGGAGTTAGGGATATTAAGGTACAGTGCAATTTCTCTTCTCATATTCGCCAGTTTATTTACGCGAACAAATGGTACGGTGCACTTTCCATGTCGGTAATTTATATAGAAGGATGCTGTGTTGCAATCTTCTGGACGGTGATTCATAAATTTCTTGCATACGTCATAGTATTTTCTTATTAACTTAAAGGTTCGTGCTGATTTTGTCATTGCCATTGTGTTTGCCATTGTGACCACAATGGTTGATCGGATATCTTTTACATTATCAACTTTCAAATCATGTAATTCATGTCCGACATGTTGGATTCAGTGTTCAAGTGCGAAGCTATCAAGTACCTAATTGGTCACACATCATACATCTTGAGCTCTGATTGGTTGGAGAAACTGTAACATAATGAAAACTTATTATAGTACAGTTTTCTGACATATAATATTTACATTTCGACATCGTAATATTTGGTTATATTGGGTATTTTTGTTGACATTTTGACAAGTGTATAAGGGTGGAGTTCGGGATTCGCAAATGGAGCTGTAGAATAGGCTATATTTCTCTGTAGCCTATTCCCGGAACAGGCAGATAGCAGGTTTAAAGTACTTGATTCCAAGAAAAAGTTTATGTGCGGATGTCCCTTTGAGTAAGATGCCTCTCCAGAAGACAAATCTATCTCAGAGCAATTTGCAAACAAAGAGACTCCGAGTTATCTTACGCCCAGTTCAGCCTTGATGGGTCCGGTAGGTATTCACCAGTTTGCTGCATTATGGTATTTTATGTTAGTTATAATCCAAGACTTGTTACACATAACCTAAAATGTATAGGTCATATTTTCCCGTTGCTCGGACTTATTCAGCTATTCTTACGACATATTTTGAACTTTTTTAGGTCTTAAACATCTGAACCCTAATCTCTACTTAGTATAAAACAAAGTCCCAGATTCGTGGATGTCACGGGTAATCTCGAGAACTACTGGATGGATTTTGATGGGGTTTCCAACATTCTGTGAAGAATATCTCGAGGAAGGTTTCTTTAGAAAATAATTCATTTATGATCAAAGGAAGCCAAGCAGTAACGATTTCAGTGAAAAGGTCGAAAAGAGAACCTGGCGTCCGTGTGCGTATAAAGCTTTCGCTGGGCAAACCGTTAAAAATATCTAAATACTATGAGTATAAGAATTGCTCAGCATGAATAGTTCTACAAAATGTCCGTGATAACATATCTCTATCGTCTTCAATACATCCCCCACTATAAGTGTTTTTACGTTTTCATTTCTTCCAACAATCTCCATTCAATTACGGAGGTTAGCGGGCGAGCCTATTACCCCAGATACAGCCAGAAGCAAACGGTCGAGCCGTGTTGAGATAAAACTTCAGAGAAGAGTGGCTGTGTTTGGAGTTTCCCTGGAATTGCAACTGGGCTTCACACAGGTAATACACAGTCAAGTTAAGATTGGATGGAAGGGGAATTTGTGTTTCATGCACCTCGCCATTCTTAAATTACGTCTGACAAGAATTCGTTGCACATGCATCTCCATGATAATATAATTAATAGTCCAGTCAGTGATTTTAAACCATCATGCCGAGACGTAAACCGGATATAGGTCGTAGTTCATTGACATCGAAGAAGAAGCTCTTATCACGTAATGCATTCATTACTGTTTCCGGGAGAAGCCGGGGCGGGTTGCTGGTAATCAATATTAATTCCCCTGTATAACTGTTGTTCGTTTTACCGTTTAATGTGGTTTAACGTCAAATCTACCGGGGTTAGTGGCCTACAAATTGGTATTTCAGAAGAGGATACCTCCGGAATAGAAGCAGTCTATTCTGTAGTCACATCGAGGGAAAGATAATATTGTTCAGTATAGTCTGCAGGATATGCTAGCAGTGCATTAGTACCATACGGGAAGCAAGCAGAGAAATATCGACCTTCCTGATAACGCTAGTTGGGCTGCATACAACAATATTATCAGGGGCAGCTAATTCCCCTGGTGTTATTACAAGGGGCGTGGTGGCACAGCGGTGAAGCGATTGGTCTCACACCAAGGTGGACCGAGTTCGATTCCCGGTCAATGCTTGTGCGATTTTCGAAGTGAAATGGCATGTCCTGTGGTTCAGATTCCACGAAAAAGGAGGTCCTGTGGCTCATGTTCGCATGATTAATGGTCACGTAAAACTCAAAGCTTCCTTTATTTTTTTGTATTATTACTTATTGCAATTTGAAAACTAACAAATTTGATCATAGTTATAGAAATCAACGTGATGGCTGAAAATCCGGTATTGGGAAGATAAATGGAAAAATTGACTTATGCCTTTCGAAATTCATATATAAATTACTTTAAAAATCAAAGACATAAAATGGTAAATGCAGAATTGTATTCCCCTATATTCACAATTATTATGTTGCCCAGTTTCTATGAATCAATAACACAACGGTTCGATGTTCACTCTGCATCAATAACTGTTCAGTGGCAAGGCAGTGGACTCCTCTGGGCATATGAGGTGACCCATGTCAATAACCATTAGTGGTAAGACAATGGTCAACCCTGGGAACAATGGCAGCGGCCAGTGCGGTGTTATAAAACTGAGAAGCGCGTGTGACGCATTCAGAGTGGACATTAGCTTGCGTCCGGCCGCGCCTTACATTAGCCTACCCGCTTAGCCTGAAGTCCAATGCGTCGCCACTCTCAGCGCAAAAAGACGAGCAGCACGTCCACTTTCGTAACGCCTTATCTGGACGTGATGTTACGAGGACTTTCTCCCTGGCGACAGACTTCTCCACCCAAGTGAAACACATGCTCTAGTTTAGATCAGTGTTTAGTTTTGTATTCCAAACAGTTATCCACGTTCATCACCCACAATGTATCTTGTTAAGTAGGGCCCACGGTCAGTGATGTCCGTAATAAGGACGGTTGAGTTCGACCCATGGTCAGCTCGGAAGAAGGTTCTAGTTGGTCCCATGGAATTGCCCCCAGTAGTCATGGACATGATTGAGTTGATCCCACGGTCAAAACATTCCTCTGTGGATTACCATCAACCATATGTTAGGCTAGGTGAAGTTAGGCGAGGTTAGGTGGGGTTAGGTTAGGTGAGATTATGTTAGGTGAGCTTATGTTAGGTGAGGTGAATTTAGGTGAGGTTAGGTTAGGTGAGGTGACGTTAGGTGAGGTGAAGTTAAGCGAGCTTAGGTGGGGTTAGGTTAGGTGATATTATGTTAGGTTAGGTGAATTTAGGCGAGGTTAGGTTTGGTGAGGTGACGTTGGGTGAGGTGACGTTAGGTTAGGTGAAGTTAGGCGAGGTTCTGTGGGGTTAGGTTAGGTGAAGTGAGGCAAGGTTAGGTTAGGCTAAGTGAAGTGACATGAGGTTAGTTGAAGTTAGGTGAGGTTAGGTTAGGTGAATTTAGGCGATGTTAGGTGGGGTTAAGTTAAGTTAGGAGAGGCTATGTTTTGTGAGGTGAATTTAGGTGAGGTTAGGTTAGGTGAGGAGACGTTACGTTGGGAGAGATGACATTAGGTTAGGTGAAGTTACTCCAGGTTAGGTGAGGTTAGGTTAGATTAGTTAGTTAGTTAGTTATTGTTGTTTTAAGGGGCGAAATTACGAGGTCATCTTCCCCTCTTAACACAGATTAAAGAATAAAAATTTGGAATTGAATTTAAAATTTTGAGGTGGACGTCTAAATTTAAAAAGTCCAAGAATTAATAAAACAAAAACAAAAACATTAAATAAAAAATTAAAAATTATAAAAATAAACAAAAATTACGGAAAAACAAACATTATCATTCAAAAACGAACAAGTCGTTGAGTCAATTTATATTGGAAAATTTAGATTACGTTGGGTTAGGTGGGGTTAGATTAACTTACGTGAGGGTAGGTTAAATTATTTACCCCTTTATTGTATTTCATTATAAACAAGTAGTTCCGTGAAGAACTATACAGCCTATTTTCATATATACTACTTATGTTAACTGCCTCTATCAACATACAAAATTGCAGTTTGACTGCTGTAATAGATTCGTAGATATTGAGATCCGACTAAATATTTCGGATGGTCGCCATGTTGGATTTTATATATGTAGGTTCTAGAGTTATGTACTGTTACATGAAGATTATTGTGCACGTGTAGCATTCAAACTTCAATCGCATGATTAGGACACAAGAAGTAACAAGGAGATTTTAAAATTTCGCACAGCTGCCATCTTGTGGTTATGGAAACAATTGAAATAAATTAGATGCCAGTGGATTAACATTCGTATAAGGATTTACTGTACCAAGTTTTCTGCACTCGGGTGGTTAAATTGCGAGAAACGTCCATGTGAATATATACTGCATACTTCGCGTCGCCACCATGTTGGATTTGTGATCACCAGGTTATTTAAAGTCCTATAGGTGAACTTAAGTTCATAGACCCTATGAACAACAAAAAATTCAGTTTGATTGCTATAATAGATTCGTAGATATTCAGAGCCGTCTAAATATTTCGGATGGTCCCCATGTTGGATTGTTAAATGTTTAGGCCATAGAGTCATGTACCATTAAAGGAAAATTATTGCGTAGGTTCTTTATTCAAACTTTCACTTCGATCGCATGAATACGACACAAGAAACAAAAACTTACTTTTAAAATTTTCACCACCGCCATTTTGAGGTTATGTAAACAATTGAACTAAATTAGATACCAGTGCATTACAATGTGTATGAACATTTCCTGTACCAGATTTCATTGCGTTTGGAACATTAAATCGCGAGATAGGTCTATTGAAAATTTTCTAATTCGCTTGGCTGCCATGTTCGTTTTGTAGTTAACCGGTCTTGAAAGCCTTATAGACGAACATCCAGTAGTGGCCTTTATCTCCTTACAAAATTTCAGGGTGATACCGCTAATAGTTTCAGAGATATAGAATGCCAGTGAAATACCTTGCACGGCCGCCATCTTGTGGTTATGTAAACAATTGAACGAAGTTAGATATCGGTGCATTACAATGCGTATAAACATATACTGTACCAAGTTTTATTGCGTTTGGTTGGTTAAATCGCTAGAAACGTCTATTTAAAAGTCGAAAATTCGCGTGGCCGCCATGTTGGTTTTGTAATTACCAGTTTTTCAAAAGTCACATAGGTGAACTTCTAGTAGTTCCCGTTTATCACCGTAATAAATTCCAGGGTGATATCGGGAATAGTTTCGGAGATATTGAATGCTGGTGAAATATTTCGCACAGCCGCCATGTTGGATTGGTGAGACGTAACAAAATTTGAAGGGCACGGTCGAGGTCGCCCGGAATAGTGCTATGAACTTACCGAGTTTCATTGAAATCGCTCCTGCCGTTTAGAATTTATTAGGGGGAGACACACCTCACACACACGCACACACACACGGACAAAAGGTGATGTCATAAGCCTATTTTTTCAAAATTGAAATAGGCTAAAAATACAAAATTAAAATTATATTAAACAAGTAATCAAGGACAGAGTGAAACGGTGATGTTATAATTTCAATAATTGCAATAATTTCAATATTGAATTGAAAATTTAATATTTGTTAATGTGAAAATTGACATTCAAATAGAAACGATCAGCCGAACATCAACAAATGAAGAAACCTGCCCTACTGACAAAGGGCCCAACTAGACCCTGACAGAGCAAGGGGCGAACTTGACTACAACCCCTCCGGGATCGACGGTAATCCAAAGAGGAATGTTTTCAACGCGAGTCCAACTCAAACGTGCCCGTTTGATGTCCCGATGGATGTACTTGCATAACGTATGTTTATTTTCCTTGCTCATTTTTTCCAAGTATTTCTATTTTCTGATTACTGAATAGGCTATTATATTCGAGAGATTCCAATTTGGTACGTTGCTAAAACTTAAGTAAGTGTTGACCGAATTAAAAAGTTATAAATCAGGTTTAAATGACGGAGAATCAGAATTACTTCCTTCTAGATTTGCCACTACCCCACTGTCTAGGTTGGTTGGTTCTTAAGTTTAGGGGCTGCGACAACGTGGTCATGTAGCCCCGTGTACTTTGGGTGTGTGTAGAATCTGTCTGATAACCGGTGTTAATTGTGATGACTGTAATAGTGTGTGTTGTCTGTTTTTTTTTAAATTTAAGTACTGCAACTTGGAATTTTTCAAATAGTTCCTACTTTTGCCGCCAAGCGCCACCGTCAACGACTACTAGGCCAAGTTCAGAACTTAGCTACTAGACGCCACCGCAGTCGGCTCTTGGCAACGGACGTAGAAACCTAAGAGCGTTGTTTACATTCTTGACCTATCCAATTTAGCTTCACACAAGTGCAATTAGTGGAAGGTTCTTTAACATGCCATAAATCTATGACATGGGACCGCCGGCTTTACTTGCCCTACGGAGGATGGCATACTGAGTGATCTTAACGCTCTTAAAAAATCCGACGGCTTCGGCCGAGTTTGAACCCGCTATCTTGGGCATAGAAGCTCAGCATGCTACCGACTACGCCACCGAAGCCGCCACCCCACTGTATAATGGTTTAAAAGAACGATGGCGCTACCTGGGAAACAAGCGCCCACGTGTGTTCTCCGAGTGACCTCACATTAGCCAGGAAATGTTATTTAACAGAAGAAGAATCTCGGAGATAAACTCCACCGCACACACACAGTCCATGTAACGCTGGCTCCGGAAACCGCAACGCCCGACCAGCAGAGCCGGGCCGATATGAGATTTTCCTCGAGGCTGCAATTGACAAACTGAGTGAAAGAGAGAGGGAGACAGAAAGAGAATGAAGTGGGAGGAGGACAGAGAGATTGGAAACAGCTAGGGAGGGAGAATGGAATCCAGCAGTCGTTTCCCACACGGCATACCAGAAGCTGAAGGCAGGCAGCTTGGAAGCTCATATAAACTGGAGCCTCCCCTAGCCCGCCATCCCCCAAAATAACGTGAATCCGATCATTACAGCAGTGCATGGCGTGAGGCGAGGATATTATACCCCATCCCTCTCGCCATATAACCAGTCGTCTCTCAACCTTATAATAGCTGGCTGCACCCACTTCCGTTGCCTGATAACTACGCGTTAATGTTAGCTCTCTCGGTCTGTCCTGTAATTACCAAATCTCGGTTTCGAAACTCACTTCAGTTAAAAGAACACCAGGTTTTTTAAAATTATTCCTACTTTCCATTGATCGTCTTCTAGGGAGTTTTGTGAAATACAGTGAAATAATTGTTTTTCAATTGGTCAACACTATATTGTGCCTGGTTAAATTGGTCGGGGAATATATCTTATATTCTCACAATTATTAAACACTTTTATATTTCTCGAAATTATATAATTAATCTATGTAATATTTCCTCCCTCCACTCTAGTAGTAAAGTTCGCTCAAACCTGGATGAGGGTGTCCTAGTTGTCAGGTAGATAGAGGAGGGTAAATTGCTTGACCACCACACTCATCGGACCTAAACCTTTTGTATTCTTTGTGTGGTTGCATTTAAAGTCGATTATTTACTAAAATGCTATGAATGAACTTTATGGATGTACTGGCTAATGTGACAGAGATGGATGAATTGCTTTGCCTCCACACTCACCGGACTTAAATCCATTGGATATTTAATATGGCTTCATTTAAAGTCGATGATGTACTAAAATGCTGAACAGCATGAAGCAACCCTTTATGGAAGAACTGAGAAAGAACTGCCAGTGAATACGTAAAATGACAGGCATTTTTGAGCGAGTTCCAACCTCAATGCGACGACGAGAAGAAGCCTGCATTAAGGCGGACGGTGGGCATTTCGAACACTTCGTGTAAGACACTAAACATGGTGCATCATTGTAAAAATAAGCTGGAGCTAGTAAACTACTTGTTTGTCTGATATCTCAATTCATATTCTTATCCAATACCGGGTGAGTAAGCCGTGGTCGTTATGGCGTGGCTGCAGTCAGTCGCTCACATCAGGGAGGCGAAGAAGTACGAATGCCCCCGCGGGCCACCTTAAAGATGGTCTTCTGCGGTTCCCCATCATCCTTCCAGGCAATTACTGGGGTTGGTCCCTAACTATAGGCCACAGCCGCGACGTCCTTACATTCACACTTTCCTCACCACACTGCACTCCACACGCGACGGTTGGTACTTGTAGCTCACCCCGTGGGTGTCCACATAGAAGCAGCTACAAACTCTGGCGAGCAAAACATGTCCTGGGACACTCCTGGCACAATAAACCATACGCTAAAAAAAACTCAGAATCAACAGACACCACTACCCTTTAACTTAGGCTTCCCGCGCGGGGAACGGAGAGCGGGAGGTGCACTCTGCTGCATGACGTCACGCACTCGCCGTCTCCGTATCGCATAACGCCAGACCCCAGGAGTAAGCTCAGACTCAGTGCATATGCACTGAACAATATGAAGACGTCATACACGCCGTAACTGTAACGGATAACGGTAGACCAAAGCATAACGATGAAACCGACAAGATCATTTGAAATGATCAAAATAATTTTTTTATCCAGATCAACGTTTATCTATACATAGCATAAATTAAGTCCTTGATTGTGTCTGTTTGTCTGTTTGTCCGAGCTAATGTCAAAAACCATTGGATGGATTTTGGTAGAGTTCTCACCATTCTACGATGCATTTCTCAGCAAAGGTTTGTTTGTGAGGAATAATTGATCTATCAGTCAATTAAAGGAAAGTTTTCAGTCGGTCAAAACAAATTCTGCCCAATTACATTAGACGGGGAAACAAGGAGTTAAACATCCTAACCTGAATGAAATATCACATGAGAGATTTATCAGAAAATAACACGCTTTTATTATATACTAGCTGAAGTACTCGTGCTTCGCTACGCGTCATAAATAAATTAAAATGTGAAGGTGACAGTTAAAACAGGGGATAGGCGAGGTGCTGCGCAGAGGAAGATTAAGGATGGAACATTTTGTCCAACTACACCGCTCGGCGTTGACCGTGTTTTATAGCACAAATTTAGGTTTTACTCACTAACCGTTGGAGATACCTTTCGGATAGAAAATTTAATTTTAAACCTCGTATATGCCATCAAAAGTTTGCTATTTCTTGGCGTTCTCTTTTTATTTGAAATGGAAATATATGAAAGTTTGAAACCAAAGGGTGTAGTGACGTCACTAAAATGGTCGCCATCTTTAAATAGTGCAAAGTATTGAAATCAAAAGTAACCTACATGTTAACCGGGTAAATAAGCTACTTCCATGTAAAATTCATGTAAATCGGACCAGTGGTACTTTCGTGTTGAGTAATAAACAGACACACACCATCTCATTTTTAGCCTCGCTTCGCTCGCGTCATAGTCGTGTCATATTGTTATTCAAGGAAATGCATGTTTAACCCCGTTAACACCCCTTTAGAACCTCAATACCCAAAAATACCTCCTTAGTAGACGTTTTCGACACACAACAAACATATCCCCAAATTATCATTCTTCTAACTTTAATAGTTTTGGTTGGTCGATGAGAGTGAACATCCAAAAATCCTTCCTAAGTGGACGTTTTTCTTCCAGAATTTCACCCCTCCCCATAGGCCCCTTAAATTGTATTTATGAAAAAACGGTCGAACACCTATTTATTTTATTTATTTATTTATTTTTAAGCTGATTGATTTCCTCCGAGTTTCAAACTCCTCGCCTATGTCGTTTGAGAGATACACGCTCCGTTAGGAATCTTTCAACCCCCACTTTTCATCCCTTTCACCTCATAATATACACTACATCGAAAAACCATTAGACATGTGTCAGCTTATTTTTAATGATTAGTATATGTGCCAAGTATCACATCCCCAAATGAAACCACTCGTGAGATATTGTTATTCAATGAAATGCACGTTTACCCCCTTTACACCTCTTTAGAACCTGAATATCCAAAACTCTTTCCTTAGTGGACGTTTTCGACATAAAACGAACATATCCCCAAAATTTCATGTTTCTAACTTCAATAATTTTGGCTGGGCGATGATGAGTGAGTGAGTCAGTCAGGACATTTTCTTTCATTTATTTTTGATAATTTCACCCCTCCCAATGAACCCCTTAAATTGGATTTATGAAACAAACGTCAAACACCGATTTACTTATTTAAAGCTGTTTTCCCCCGGAGTTTGATGAGTGAGTAAGAGAGTCAATCAGTTAGGACGCTTTCTTGTTTTTTTCCCCCCAGGATTTCACCCCTCTCCAAGGGCCCCTTAAATTGGATTTATGAAAAAACGGTCGAACACCTATTTACTTGTATTTTAAGCTGTTTTTCCCGCCGAATTTCAAACTTCTCGCCTATGTCGTTTCAGAGATACACGCTCCATTAAGAATCCCTCAACCCCCAATTTTCACCCCTTTCACCTCATAATATACACCACATCGATAAACCCTTAGACATATGTCTGATTATTTTTAATGATTAGTTTATATACCGAATATCACATCCCCAATGAAACAACTCATGAGATATCGTTATTCAATGAAATGCACGTTTACCCCCTTAACACCTCCTTAAAACCCGAATAAACAAAAATCATTCCTTAGTTGACGTTTTCGACATACAGCGAACATATTCCAAAAATTTCATGTTTCCAACTCTAATAGTTTTCACTGGGCGTAATGAGTGAGTGAGTCAGACAGGACATTTTCTTTCAATTATTTTTACCAGAATTTCACCCCTCCCCATGGGCCCCTTAAATTGGATTGATGAAAAAACGCTTGAACACCTATTAACTTATTTTTAAGCTGTCTATTCCCCCTGACTTTGATGAGTGAGTGAGTTAGTCAGTTAGGACACTTTCTCTCATTTTTCCCCAGAAATTCACCCCACCCCATTGGCCCCTTAAATTAATTTATGAAAAAACAGTCGAATAACGATTTACTTACTTTTTAAGCTGATTTTTTTCGCTGAGTTTCAAATTTCTTTCCTATGTCGTTTAAGAGATAGGCCTACACGCTCCGTTAGGAATCCTTCAACCCCCACGTTTCACCCCTTTCACCTCATAATAATACACCATATCGAAAAACCCTCAGACACGTATCTTCTTATTTTTAATGATGAGTTTATATGCCGAGTATCAAATCCCCCAATGAAACCAATCCGGAGATATTGTTATTCAATGAAATGCAGGTTTACCCCCCTTAAGACCCCTTTAGAACCTGAATATCCAAAAATCTCCCTTAGTGTACAGTTTTGGCATACAACGAACATATCCCCGAAATGTCATGTTTCCAACTTCAATATTTTTGGCTGGGCGATGATGAGTGAGTGAATGAGTCAGGACATTTTCTTTCAATTTTTTTTCTTCAGAATTACACCCCTTCCGATGAACCCCTTCAATTTGATTGAAAAAAAAACTGTCGAAAATCTATTTACTTACTTTAAAGCAGTTTCTTTCCCCTGAGTTTGATGAGTGAGTGAGTCAGTCAATCAGTTAGGACACTTTCTTTCCTGTTCCCCCCCCCCCCAGAATTTCATCCCTCCCCATGGGCCCCTTAAATTGGATTTATGAAAAACGGCCAGACACATATTTACTTATTTTTATGCTGATTTTTTTTCGCTGTTTCAAACTCCTTGCCTATGTCGTTTAAGAGATACACGCACCGTTAGGAATCTTTCAATCCCCACTTTTCACCGCTTTCACATCATAAACACATCTAAAGACCCTCAGACACGTGTCTTGTTACTTCTTAATGATGAGTTTATATGCCGTGTATCACACCCCCCAATGAAACCAATCAGGAGATATTGTTATTCAATGAAATGCAGGTTTAACCCCCTTAAGACCCCTTTAGAACCTGAATATCCGAAAATCCTCCCTTAGTAGACGGTTTTGACATACAATGAAAATATCCTCAAACTGTCATGTATCTAACTTCAATAATTTTGGCAGGGCGATGATGAGTGAGTGTGTCAGGACATTTTCTTTCAATTTCCTTTTTTCAGAATTTCACCCCTCCCCATAAACCCCTTAAATTTGATTTATGAAAAAGAAAACTGTCGAACAGATATTTACTTACTTTAAAGCAGTTTTCCCCCTGAATTTGATGAGTGAGTCAGTCAGTCAATCAGTTAGGACAGTCTCTTTCCTGTTCCCCCCCCCCCCCCCGAATTTCATTTCTCCCCATGGGCCCCTTAAATTGGATTTATGAAAAAACGGTCAACACATATTTACTTCTTTTCTATGTAGATTTTTTTTCGCTGAGTTTCAAACTCCTCGCCTATGTCGTTTAAGAGATACACGCTCCGTTAGGAATCTTTCAATCCCCACTTTTCACCCCTTTCATCTCATAATATACACCACATCGAAAATCCCTCAGACACATGTCTTCTTATTTTTAATGATGAGTTTATATGCCGAGTATCACATCCCCCAATGAAATCAATCGGGAGATATTGCTATTCAATGAAGTGCAGGTCTACCCCCTTAACACCCCTTTAGAACCTGAATATCCAAAAATCCTCTCTTAGTGGGCATTTGCGGCCCTTGAGGAAGCTGCATACCAGATTTCATTCCAATCCGTTCGGTGGTGTCTGAGATTTCGAGATGAATAAATGAGTGAGTGAGTGAGTGAGTGAGTGAGTGAGTGAGTGGTATTTGACAAATATATAGTAGAAAGAAGATAGTGTCAAGTCTTTGTTATGCTAAACTCGGTTGACAGTGCTGTGTGAGCAGTTGAGTAACTAACGGGATTTCAAGTAAAGATCCTCATTTTCTATACCGGTAGTGCAGAGCACAATTGGCATCCAGTCGACCGTGTCTCGACTTGAGCTATGTTACCATGGAAACTATCTGCCTTGCTATTCCTTCATGAGTATATTTTATGATTTGATTAGCCTGTGCTTGAGTGCAAAAGGGCCGAAATCAGAAGAATGAGAAAGACTATCGAAAATTCATGTAGCCAACGATTCCTTCTGGGTCCTAAACTATGTGTATGCAAAATATGGTTGAGATTGGTGGAACGGTGTAGATTTGTATACGGAACCAACCCACATACATACATACATACATACATACATACATACATACATACATACATACATACAGACTTTCACTTTTATACGTATATTAGATAGAAAGGGGGATATTTAATTTGTATTTTTTTGTACATAAAAGCGTGTTATTTTGTGATAAATCTCTCATGTAATATTTGTTTCAGGTCAGGGTGTACACATATTTTCATTCATTCGTTTACTTTATTTGCAAATGGTGTTAATTCTCCGGTGCAAATTGTACACTTACAGAAAATTACCAACAATAATAACAAACACAATATACACAAGTGGCGGTTTGGGAACAATAGTAACATCCGAGTATTTACACAACATTTCAGTCTTCTCTTAATCACTTCAATATGTTGGGGAAAACTCTAAGACTGTGAGTTCCAATTATCAATACCACGATTAATGGAAGAATAATTCCCATAATTTGTGCACTGCAGTTGACTCTTAACTTTATTTGGATGATCTGCCCTGCTCAGGTAGGTGGGATTTCCCAGGCGTTTGCATAGTTCTGCCCATGCTGGCCGATTAGTATAAGTGTTAAACATAGCGTATAGTCTGGATTTGGTCCTTCTATCTTCCAGATATTCTCATCCTAGGTTTTCTATCTTTCAAGTTACACTACTTCTAGAATTAAATCGTTGAACACTTGTTTTCCACCTAATGTAATTGGGCACACGATTTGTTGACCGATTGGAAAGCTTTCTTTAATAGAAGTAGGCAACACTTAAAAAGTGACTTCTAATACTTCAATATCTATCACTGAAAGCGAGCAATAACGATTTAAGTGAAGCAAGTCGAAGGGATTGAACCTACGTCCGTGCACCCTTTCAGCTTACGATTGCTAAACCGTTAGAGATATATCAATATTTAATCAATACTGTTGCTCAGAATAACACATTCCTCAAATATTTCGGGACAGCATCTCTCTATCTTAAATACACAGCCCTCTGTAAGTGTTTTAGGTTAGAATATGTTAAAAATGTGCTATAAATTGCAACGTAAAACCCCTATATATTACCCCCCCCCCGCCCAGTGGCTTCGGTGGTGTAGTCGGTAGAATGCTCAACTTCTACCACCAAGATCGCGGGATCAAACCCAGCCGAAGTAGTCGGATATTTAAGAGTGTTAAAATCCTTCAGTATGCCTTCCTTTGGAGGGGAAGTTATGCCGGCGGGCCAATGTCATAGATTTATGGCATGTAAAAGAACATACCACTACAATTGGTCGTGTGTAGCCAAATCTGTAGGTTATTTGGTTAGAAACGCTCTATCAAGTTTCAACGTTCGCCACTAGGTACGCCTAGGCCTACTAGTGACAGTGGCATCTCTTGTAGCCAAAGTTGGAACTACATGAAATTGAACTTGATGGGGAGCCTACGGGCGTTCAATTAACATACCATATGGCCATTGGCTGCAATTTAAATATAATTTACCCCCCCCCCCCCCCATTACTTGATCGCTATATGATCAAAGTTCTCACGGTTGTTCAAAATTAGCTTGCATTTCAAACAGCGTGCTGTTTTGACCTAGAGCGTGGGTATGTGTGCATTTACTCAAGTAAATTTTTCTTTGAAATTCTATTTTATCCGCCCGTAATTTTTTGTTTGTTATCATAATTATTAGTTTTATTATATTTTTTGTTTCATTAATTTTAGGCATTGTATTTAATCTTATTCAGCCATTCACCACCAAACTTTTAAATTCTTCTAAATTTTTATAATTTTATTTTTGTTAAGGGGGTAGATGGCCACGTTGTTCCACCCATTAAAGCAACAATAACTAACGGCAGTTTTGCAAGGAGGATGGATGCATTGTCAGGTGCTTCCATGAACTTGTGCTGCGAGGCACAGTTCATTAAATGCGCTGCTTTTAAAGCAAGGATTGCGGATTCAATTCCAGCTATGCGGTGACTTCGAAGGGTGTATAACTTTGTCAAGCTCCAGTTGATAGATTGAGTGGGGCGTTCAAGATCCCCTGAAGCATTATTATTATGATTATTAGTATTATTATTAATAATATAATTTTTAAGGATCCCTTAAAGAAGCGACTTCGGTTCCGCAGTCACTAGCATGCTGAACTACTATGCCCAAGAGCGCGGGTTCAAACCCGGCCAAAGTTTGATTTTTAAGAGCGTTAAAATCCTTCAGTATGCCTTCCTTCGGAGGGGAAGTAAAGCTAAATTTGTAGATTATTTGGATTAGTTCCAACGTTCGGCGCTGGGTGACAGTGGCGTCTAGTGATATTGAACTTTCATTCATTTCATCTCTCATTAACTTCTCTCTTGCGGTTGGCGTCAGGAAGGGCATTCGGCCGTATCAACATCAGCAACGTGGAATTTCGTCACATCTCATCCCCCACCCCGTTGGAAATTTGATTAATAAGGGGTAGACATAGATAAAGATCCCTTAAACGTACCAACCCCAAACTCTGCTTCTCCTTGCTCGTCTACTGGATCCGCTACTTAAGTAGCTGTTGTTCCGAGATTCGAAACATGAAACACAAAGATCTCCACAGTACCCACAATATACTTTGTGGGTTCATTTTACTGTGCTTTGATCCAGGCTGTACTTTATGGGTTTCACAGCAATAGGAAACGACTGTCCACAATCCTTGGGCTCCGGCCGACCATTACACCGCTGACCTCTCGCACATATTGCACGGAGTGATTTTCAGCGCTGGAATGTTGGCATCCGCGCATTGCTCTGGAGACGGGGAAATTCCAACCATCCCATCGTTACATTATTTATACCCTGCACTAGAAAAGTCTCGACCAAGCTCAGCCGAAATGTAATTCCGCTAGAGGCAGTACAGCTTTAAATCTGGCGCCATATTAAGGGCTATCGATATTCTACTACCCACTTTGAAAGGAGATTTCTTTTTGTCAGATGACTGGCAATATTGGATATCAATAATACAGATTCAAGCTGGATTTCATGAAGGCTTCTGCAATGTGTACTGTATATCGTCATAAATGCAATCCGTAAATATTTGACATAAAAATAACATCGAGGTGTAGGAAGTAAGGGATGACAAGATTTCAAGCATTTCGAAGATAGATTTGGTGGTTTATTTTTCGATTAGGGACTATAAAATACTGGTTATCAGGCCCATGTACTGTGCGTGGATGAATGTATCAAGCTTTAAAATTAATTTTCTCTGTTGCCTAATTAGAGAGCAAGAAGTAATTCCTCCTTATGTGTGTTATATTTTAACAGAGATATTTTTCAAAGTTTACTTTATTAGCCTACTTTCCATTTTTGCAAAATATGAAAGTAGACTAATGAGAACGGGAGACGCGGCAAATTTGGCAGTAATTTTAACAATTGGACTGGTTTTAAAAAAACATATTTTCATAATTTGGTACATAAAATACTTACATTCAGACATTTTCCTCATGAGAATCTGTATTTAAAAAAGCTAAATGAAAGAAATGACTCATAGTTTGATTACAATGAAGGAAAACACACTTGTTTAAATTGGCAAGTCTCTAGGGTAATTTGGCAATAGTACTCGTTCAATTTGGCAATAGTGTTATTTTTTTTTTAATTAACAGCGTTTAACTTAACAATCTTCAGATATTATTTAATACTTATGTTAATTCATTTTTCACTGCACTCGTTACATCTAAAGTTCAGTCGGTATCGCTTCAGGCCTTGGCAATTCTCATGATACCAATCCAGACACCCTGTACATTGAATCCAGGATTCACCATCACGGTCCTCATCAAATGAACCATCACATGTTTTGCAGATATCTCTACTCGGCGACGTGCTTGCATATGTATTTATGTTGCGTCTGTGAGTCTGACTGGTCTCCGTATGAATATTCGTCATTTCATCATCATCATTATTGAAGCCTGCACTGGCAGACGTTGATGCAAAACTCTCGAACACACGACCTCTTGGCGCTGCGTTACGTCTTTGACGCTCGCTTGGAAACCGCTGTGGCAAGTGCATATTGCCTCCTGGCCGTTCCACTTCGACCATGCCATGCAGTGTTCCAGGATGATACAAATCCTCAGAAAGGGCATTCCTGTTCAAAGGATAAATCCCGGTGGTTCGGAAACCAATCCCAACCTGCTAAACCTTCCTCAGTGTTGAATGGATTTTCACGCCCAATCTTGGCGACGGGTCATAGGCTTGTTTGCGGACATCTGTAGCGGTCAATCCAAAGCCAATATCCTGCATTTCAATGATATAAGAGAGTGCCAGTGAGAACCAGAGGTCTGCTCTTCTTTACTTCTGGAACATCGTGTGGTCCGGCAGTAACTGTGTCATGCCATTATGAAAAGTCACATTTTTGTTAAGCTCTTATTCCTCTTAAAATCAATATATATAGAAAATGTGGATCATACCTTGTATACAGATATTTATTCTTCAAACTTATGTTGAATTAACTTCCATCCAGCTGCTAGTAACGCTACAATCTTAAAAACAACACCAGTATTACACTCACCACTCGCTGTACTCAACTTATAACAAAAAAACGTATTTGTTTCCCCGTAGCGCTCGAAACATTCAGCAAAAAATCCACAAGATTTGAAACATGCTGCACCCTGTTAGTGCAAGCTTAAATCTTACAAAAACGACTCGGATAAGTTAGAAAAATACTGCCTAATTAAACGTACTGCCAAATTTGCCGAGTTTGCCCTACACGGGCCAAAAGTTGTCAGACTGTCTGTGTGTGAGTGTAAGTATGTATTCTGTCCCCCTATATCAATTCAAACACGACGAAACCAAATTGAACGAAATTTGGTACAGAGCAAAGAACACCTCAGAGTCATGTTTTTTATTGCCGCCATTGTTACAAAAATTTAATGGCGGCCACTCAAATGGTCAGAACTTAAAATTAAATTACGACCAAACTAATCATTGGATCTTTACCAAATTGAATAAAGACATGCCTTCGCATGGAACGCGTCTTGCACCCAAACTACAAGGTCATTAACCGTACCATTTCAGGATGGCGGTCGTGTGAATTATGCAAGCTTTATAATCCACGACTTGGGAACCACCAGTTCCAATTATCGAACCGAGAATTGTTTAAACTGTTCTGGTGGACGTGGCCCGTTCAATATTAAAAGTTTATATTATAATATTATACTGCAGAAATGACTTTAAAAATCCGAGCTGTCTCGGTTACAAGACAAGATGGCAGCTGATCTCTCGTTCTGACCTATATTTCACTAATTTGAGTATGTTGCATGCAATATATCCTACTGATAGAAATAATATAAACTTTGAATGAAATGAATTGTAATGAATATATACAGTACTCCAGTGAAGAAATCGTTCAGTCGAAGTCATTATTTGCTAAGACATTGTATGCAAATCCATTGATAACGTTTGACTTGGGTGGACACGTTTGGCTCTGTGGTTAGAGCTCTGGTCTTTCACCCGGCAGGCCGGGCTTCAAAACCTATCAGAGTTGTATTATATTGCTTGATTTTTTTATATTGGTTTCTTTTTCGGTACTGATACGTTAAAAAATTGAGCGTTATGATGTGTATTTTGCAATGAACAATATATATTTAATTAAAACAAAGTACTCCAGCTGATCTGCACGAGTGACATCTACCATCAACCAGTTGAACTATGCCTTTGCTAACCACGGCCTACTAGATGCTAGCTATGCTCTATACCAGCATTGACATTCCCAGTTATTGAACCCATGCATACGGTGTAATTGAAAAATTTCCTCTTGTCGCCGATAGAGCGCACTTGCTATTAAGGATATGCGTGATTAAAATTATCTGTGCGGAAGGTTTATTAAATGTGTTTCTTCCAGTGATACGTTTAGACCAACGAAGTTTTGTTTCAGTTTCAAGAATTATAAGTAGTCGGTGTTAATATACTGAATTCCTACGTTGTTTGGAGTGTTTTGCTGAGGAAATTGTAAATGCTGGGGTAAATTATAAACTATGGTTTGAGCACCCCTGATCAAATCCAGTATGTCATACTGTGGTGTGCCAGTTTTCAGTTCGAATAGTAAGAAAATAGGAGGTGATAAGGACGAAGAGTTATAACTATACTCATACATTTAGGAGAAAATAAGCTAGATGTTCTTTGCTGAACATCTTGTTTATTTATTTTGTCTAATGGAAATTTTAATGAATATTCTGTGTAATTTATACCATTAAAAATCCATAATTCTTTTGCTTGAATTAAATAATTATTCACATGAAAATATTTTTAGGTAGAATCGTACATGTCCCTCCTAATATATAAATTACAAAACCTGTCACACCCCAATTATAGGACAAGGGCGTCCAACCATCCGGTAGGAGTAGCTCAACTAAACTCACTGGATGAGCTATTCCCTGAGAGTTTGTTTTTCAGTCGGTGAACACGATCGTTCCCAATTGTATGGGTATTTCTCATAATCTGAAATAAATTTACAAGAGAAAATAAATAAATTCACTAGGATGACCAGTTTCGTTCGTCAAGCGATCATCATCAGATCAATTACACTTAGGCTATGAAATCTATGACTAAAAGTATTGTGTGTGGGTGATGGTATTTACAATAACTTATGTACATTTATTATGTTACATCAGTTATTATAAACTTGCGCAACTTGTGAAGATTTGTTAGTTATATGTGATTTTGTTAAGTGATGTGGGATCCGTTCACAAACAATAAGCTAAGTCCGTATTCAAGTACAACCTTCATTCTCTAACAATCACTGATATCATACTAAACAAGCAAACTTGAAGGTCGATAACTAGACTACTAACAATATCTTTAGGGGAGGACGTAGGTTACGATTATCCAATGTATCCTATGCTAAAATGTAACATATTTAGGTACACTTTGTAGACACAGGAACCACTAGAATATATTTAAACAAGTAGTTCCGTGAAAAACTTTACAGCATATTTTCATATATACTAGCCTACTTAAGTTCATTGCCTCTGTCAACATACAAAATTTCAGATTGATTGCTGTAATTGATTCGTAGATATTGAGAACCGTCTAAATATTTCGGATGGTTAACATGTTCGATTTGTATATATGTAGTGAACCCTTTATCCTCTGTTGGATAAATGATCCGATGTTTTATTTCTTCAATTAATAAATATTTCTACAAGCATCATGAAAATAGCCAGACGGAGATGAGGAAATTTCAAGCAGTTGCTGGAGACAGTGGGACATACCTGAAGCTGTTTGACAAAAGGCTAAATACTTAGGATTGTGAAAAGAATGACCATAGCTATGATTCAGAAGGACAGGTGGTGGCTACCTCAAAATAGAAGCGACGCGCAGTGAGACACGGCTCTGGTATGTTCATTGTAATATTCGCGCCTAGAAGAAATATGATGCGGTAACGTGAGTGGCTGATGTACATGCTAGACACTCCTACTAGCCAAGGCATGATAAAAACCGCCAAGTTACAGAAAGTGTTGGAACCAATGAGAGAAGAATGTCTTTTTTTTAGCGCGGCAGGTCTAGCGTGGCCACGCTCGGCTAGCATTCACGCGGGAGATCGCCTAGACAAAATCTCTACGATCGATTCTAGGATTAATGGGCATATTCTTGACCTGCGCTATTTTTCGAGTTCAGTGATATTTATTTCATTCCTGTATCACTATTATTTTGTAAATTTTTTATCTAATTTCCCCCTCTATCTACACCTAGGGCTGGTTCATTTATAAGTGGTGTGAAGAGCCAAGACATTGCTTATTACGTTTGTTCGTCTGAGGACGGAAGCTTATTATTATTGTGTGTGTCGAGGACACGGCTTATATTTTACTTTGGTTCGTCTGAGGACGGAGGCTGTTATTTTGTGTGTCAGTGGACACAGGCTTTTATACTTTGCGCGTCTAAGGACGTTGACAGTTATACTTTGCGTGTCATGAAGGACACAGAAACTATTATTAAAAGTGTTAAATTCAGTGTTAGATAGTCACAGTACTATATTTGTAGGGGCAGTATCTTCGATAATTCGCCAACAAACTGTTTTGGGGAAAGAAGTACCCGAACGGCGAATTTAGTAGTCAGACATCAAGTGTATAATAATTTAATTTTTGAATCAGCACGAGAGATGACATCATTGACCATGGAGGAAACCTGGAAATATCAAGACTCCGTCAAGATGGTTGAGATGAGATAAGAAGAATCCGGTTGGGAGATGGCTGCGGATGTTCTTTGACGGGTGGCTGATTGAGGATGAGTACTGAATAATATTTATTATTATCTGATAAATTAACTTATGGTGTATGGGACATATTTTGTTTTGTAAATAATTTGCTTGTGTGATTAACGTAGTCTATTTAGTTTTGGTCTGACACACCTTTTGCATGGAAACAGCTCGCATATGTTATTAGTAGAAGGTTCTCTTCTTGTTTGTTGTTTTAACTAACGTAGCTATGTAGACGACCGTGTTTGCATATGCTACGCAATGCGGTTAAAAACGTGTCTCGGAGATATGTTGTGTTTCAGAAGTAGGACTGAAGTAAATAATTATACAGTAGATTGGAGGGTAATTAATTTCTTTTGTTTTATTATTGATCAGATTCAGTGAGATTATTGCCTTTGGAGCAATGTGATTTGTGACGAAGAGCAGTCAGCTCTATCGTAGGTTTTAATATTTTTTAAAATTGTTGGTGAGCATCCATTCAGCCGATCTGTGTGAAAAACGTATTGTCATTCCCAGATGTGTGTGTGTGAGTGTGTGTATTTTGTGTCATTACAAGCGGGAATTTCAGCGTAGACTGATTTCTGGCAGCTTGATGACGAATCCATATTGTGACCTCGCGAGGGCAATCCTGGATATTTTGATTAATGTCTGACCATAGTGGTTGAGTTTGTTGCAGTTGATCCCTTGAGATAACGGCACAGCTGGTCAGTTATATTTATACACACTGGAATGGGACGATGACAGGTAATTGAGGAAGAGGGGAGATGTTTCACAAGACGGACTGAAGGTTGCCAGCCAGGTCATTAGTGGAGAGTGCTTGTGTGGCTCAGTAATAACTTGAAATACAGAATTAAGAACTGATCAATGATAAAAATTGTTTAATAAATGGGAGTTGCCTACGAATCACGATAATCTCCGAAGCGTTAGCTTAACATGCAGTTTTGTTCATATAAAGTAATGTCAGCCAGTCAGGCTTTTTGTTGTTGTTGGTTTATTCCATGTTTATATTTCATTCAGTGACCCGTGAGTCACGTGTTATGCTGTATTTCCTTGTTTGTGTTGAGCAACTTGGCCAGTCTTGGCAGCTCAAAGTCAAGTGCGTTTTCGCGCTAATGAGGGTCCCGAGCGAGATTCCTGTAAATAGTAGATTTAGTGCGTGTGTCAGCATTACTTTTTAAGGGTTTTTATTAATGTCATGTTCCATATCCGTAAACGTTGGTTTACGAGATGATTGTTCGTAAGCATCGTGGCTGTTAACCCGTTGTAAACGAACAGTCATCCAAAGTACTCATTCCTCGTAGTTAGTCATTACGCGCACATAAAACCCAAATTGCAAGGTAGTGGAACCAGGATCCACATTTTAAATAAAGGGGAGATCCGTCTGACTCCTCAGATTTGATAGATATTCTTGTCATGGGAAATTCAGGGAGGATTGTTTTATATTTTATTGTTGTTTATTTCTTTTTATGCACTATTAGTCATTAAATCTTGTTATTATTTTACATCTTGTCACCCCTTCTTTCTAATTTATAGTTTGCATCCTATGACCCTTACCTCAGTAGAGCATGTTGTTTGGCGAACGTAAACATCACATAGGAACTGAGCGCGACCCCTTGATTAAGATTTCTTACATTAAACACTGCTTTTCTGAAGGGTTCAGTAGGTCCTAGAGTTATGTAATATTACATGAAGATTATTGTGTAGCTCAACTCAGGGCGAAATATGCCATCCCTTACACCAAGAGCCCGCTGGTGAGCCAGCTTGGCGTTCCTAGGTGAAACTCCACTCAAAACACGGCATAGACCTAGAAAAAATGCTGAGTTTTATATACCGTATGCCTACACCTTAATCACATGTAATTTATTTAAGGTTATTTATAATATATTCCAGTAATTGTAATGATTTTGTGTTGACCAACTGAAAGTGAAAATATTAGTATTGTTTGCATCCACACCAGAGGTCTCGAGTTCGATTCTCAGCTCTGCCAATATTTTAACAGTCTCGGTATGGTCTGGTATGTGGTCTCCCAGCTTCGTGTTGCTAACTGGGAACTTGCCTGGTGTTATTGCAGGGGGAGGAGTGTAAAGGAACTGGTCACCCAACCCCACGCAAACTCCGTCTCAATACACAGCCATGAATTCTAATCGGGTCACCTTCATCCGTTGTGGATATGACACTCTAATCTTGAATACTTCTGGTGATGATATTCCTTTACAAAAATTATCATCACTTGTCGTTTTGCTTTAGCAGATCGTCTGTGAGATTCCTTCAATGAGTACCAAATATTCCAGCAAGTCCCTCATGTATCGTTGAAGCTTGGCTTGGCAATCTCGTTGATCAACTGCTCTATAGCATTCAGCAGTAGCGTGGTTTGGTTTTTATGTATGAGTGGAGTCGCTACGAATTTATGCGGCCAACTGGTGTAGATTATATAGAGATGTTCCGGGGACCTGCTGCATTGGTTGGGGGAAGAGGGGAGGGTATTCCTTCCTTATGTAGTCCCACAGGCTCCCTCCCTGCCGTATTATAGTTTAATTGAATACATTTTTTGTTGTTTTGCTTCAACTGAGTGGAGAGTAGAGTTTCTGACTGTGAAATCGAAAATTTGTACTCGGTGTTGGAAAGACACCCCAGAGAGGGTGAGTGTGTGATAAATGGCGTGAGCAGGAACAATATTGATATTCAAATGTGCTAAGAGAAAGGCAAGGGTCAGATGTGGAGGGCGGGAACCTTTAGGGACGCTCAGCTCGGCCAGTTACTGATATGAAGCTGCCCGCCTCATTTGCCTAAGGTTTATGAGGTCTCCTTTATACAGCCACACTAGCATGAGGGCTGGTTGCACCAAACATTGTTATCCCTTGAAGGTAGAATTAACAGGTGCTTAACCCTTATGGGATAGTGGTCTCTATATTAACCACCTGTCTTAAGGACAGTTTATGCTTTCAAAGATGCTGATAGTTTAATGTTTCAGCCAAATTTCGGAGAATTTTCATGCCGAAGTAGGCTACTACTATTTCAAAAAATCAAATACAGTATTATATACGTATCTACTTGACGTAATGTCCTGGATAAAATAAAAATAAAATTAAAACTAACAATATTAACAATGAAAGAGTAAAAAATATAAATATAGGAATAAAAATCATAAAAATAAAATTACAACAATAAGAGAAACATAACAATGAAAATAATTAATATAACTACCTGTATAAAAAGTAATTTCCATACGAGTGTCTTAATTACCATTATAGGCGAGTTGCATACGACTGTTTATGTTCGACGATAATTATAACTTTATTATATGTTTTAACATAAATATTCATAAATATCTGTTGAGAGTCAGCTACTTGAATTTTGTGATCGCAGAGCGAGCGTTGGGTATTATATCTCTGTCTCGCAAGATCTTTGAACGACCGACGCATGCACTCTGTGTGCTTGCAATGCCATATGCAGGCCATATGTTAACATCTGCCGTCCCTCAGTAATATTGTCACCGGAGTCATTTGAAGACAATGCGCTGTGTAGAAATTAGTGTTGGGGATTTTAAGGTACAGTGCTATTTCTTGTTTCATATTCGCCAGTTTATTTACGCGAACATATGGACGGTGCGTATTCCAGGTCGGTAATTTATTATAGCCTAGTTCAATGTTGTGTTCATGTCCGACATGTTGGATTTTGAGCGCATGCGCGAAGGTATCGTTACCTAATTGGTCAATGAGCGAGCTCTGATTGGCTGGAGAAACTGTATCACAATGAAAATCAGTGTTATAATGACCATCATTACGATACAGTTTTCTGACACATAATAGTGAGGGTCGAACATAAATAATTGTAAAAATCAATTCACAATTACTTAATTAATTACACTTAAAGAAAATATATCAAAATTAAATCTTTAAGAACTTAAATAAAAAATAAAAAATAAATAGGCTATATAAACATTAAAATTAGAGAAACAAGAAACAACATTGTTAATGATGATAATAATAATTAAAATGAATTAAAATGTAAAAACACATAAAATTTAAAAATTGTTTTGCCCTGTAAAGGGTTAAAGGAGAGTTAAATTAATGACCTGGTCCTGAAATAAATTATATGGGATTAATTAAACGTGTTGACCAACTGAAAAAAAAATCTCTTACCAAATCACACTAATATATAAAAAAAGTCCTCTCGGCACGCCGGAAGGCGGAGGTAGATTTCACCGGACAAACTTGGGGATAGGCGAAAATAGGCAGAATATGCAGGTTTACGTAGAAGAATCAGACCTCATTTATTGCAAGAAGGTATTTTATAATTGGAGCTTAATTAACTTTGTTTTTCGACATTTTATGCTTATTTTAAACATTTTATTGTCTTATGGGAACGGTAACCTTCTTGTCATTTGGGGTCCATTTTTATACTTGTGGTCACACTGTCCTTATGCAAGGTTTCGACACTGATGTGTAACTATGTAACGGTCAGTAACTTCTTCACGCAAAATTATATCTCCCGCAGAGATTTTGGTTGGTTCCTCAGTTTAGGGGCTGCGACAACGCGGTCATGTAACCCCGTGTACTTAGGGATGGCTGTATTAGTCTGTATTTCAGGTAAGGACTGCAGACGGTCAATTTCAAGCAGTAGTTCCTAATGTTCCTACCAGGTACTACCGTCAACGACACCTACCTGTGAACTTGGCTACTAGATGCCACCGCAACCAGCAACTCGCAACGAACGTTGGAACTTCCCCTCCAAAGGAAAGCATACTGAGGGATTTTTAGCGCTCTTAGAAAATCCGACGACTTCGGCCGGCTTTGAACTCGCGACCTTGGGCATAGACATTCAGCATGCTTGCTACCAGTTACGTCACCGATGCCGCTTCACACTTAGTCAGATGGAAATACTGAATCTGATCTCGTGCAAGTGCGTTATCTTGGCAACGTCTGATAGCTCTTGGCATTTTCTTATAATTCCGAAATAATTTTTCTCATCCCTTGGCATAATGGTGGGTCATAACAAAAATTCCTTCAGACAAAATTTTAGGTAATTATTAGGGGATTATTGTCCATTTTGTACGGTTTTGATATTGTGCCTATTAAGAGAGATATGATTAATGTTTCCCGAAAAACCCACTTTTTCCCACCCCTTTGGTCAATGGTTGGTGCTATAAAAAAACTCTTCAAACATAAATTTTTGGGCTTTATCCGACACATAGTATGAACGTTGAACGGATTCGATATTTCACATAATAAGAGAGTTATAGCAATATTTCACTTTTTCGAAAAAAAGCCCCCCATTTTCACCCCCTTCGATCGATTTAGCCCAGTAACGAACTCGAGCGAGATTTTATAGGTATACATATTCGCAAAAAAATTCAAAGTGATTGGTGCAAAATTACGGCAGTTATCGTGTCCACAAGAAACTGATGTATGTATATATATATATACATACATACATAAATTATATATAAACTTGTAATAATAATAATAATAATGTTATTGGTTTTACGTCCCTTTTAACTACCCTGGCTTTTAGAGACGCCGGGGTGCCGGAATTTTGCCCCGAAGGGGATCTTTAACGTGCCAGTAAATGTACTGACACGGCTCCCTCGCATTTGCGCACCCTCAAATGCCAGCTGACTGCGCCAGGTTTCGAATATAAACTTTTGAACTGACGGTGATTTTTTTTTGGGGGGGGGGGATGTGAAACGCGAAGATATGTCGAAATTTTCCGGAAGTCGAAACATGGTACCCATTGCAATAGTTAGTTTTCTAATGAAATCTACCTCTGGTTGGTTCCTCAGTTTAGGGGCTGCGACAACGCGGTCATCTAACCCCGTGTACTTTGGGTGAGTGTAGAATCTGTCTGATAAACGGTGTGAATTGTAATGGCTGTAGTAGTCTTAATTCAGGTAAGGACTGTAGACGGTCAATTTCAAGCAGTAGTTCCTAATGTTTCTTCCAGGTACTACCGTCAACGACACCTAGCTGTGAACTTGGCTACTAGATGCCACCCCTACCAGCAACTCGTAACGAACGTTGGAACTTCCCCTCCAAAGGAAAGCATACTGAGGGATTTTAGCGCTCTTAGAAAATCCGACGACTTCGGCCGGCTATGAAACCGCGACCTTGGGCATAGACATTCTGCATGCTACCAGTTACGTCACCGAAGCCGCTTCCCACTTAGTCAGATGTCAAAGTCAACCCCTGGCACCATCCAGCCCATGACGGGCTAAGGCCGACCAAGCGACCGCTGCCCAGCCATTTGGCCTGCTGATATTGGGGTGACGCGTGATCAGCGCGTCGGGTCCCCTCGGCCGTTAATCTTGGTATTCGTGATCGGGGTGCTGTCTCACTGTCAGACAGCTACTCAATTGTCCTCACGAGGCTGAGTGCACCCCGTTCCAACCCTCACGTCAGTTTTAAAATCCCTGACGGAGCCGGGGATCGAACCCGGGGCCTCCGGGTGAGAGGCAGGCGCGCTACCCCAACACCACGGGGCCAGCTTAGTCAGATGGAAATACTGAATCTGATCTCGTGCAAGTGCGTTGTCATGGCAACGGCTCATCCCTCATCAATTCAAAAGCGTTGTTATGGTAACCTCTGATGGCACTTCGCATTTTTTAAAATTCCGAAATCATTTTTCTCATCCCTTAGCGTAATGGTGGGTCATATCAAAAATTCTTTCAGACATAAGTTTTAGGTAATTATTAGGGGAATATTTTCCATTTTGTACGGTTTTGATATTGTGCCTATTAAGAGAGATATGATTAATGTTTCCCGAAAACCCACTTTTTTCCACCCCTTTGGTCAATGGTTGGTGCTATCAAAAAATTTATTTGACATACATTTTTGGCACTTATCCGACACATATTATGAACTTTGAATGGATTCGATATTTCACGTATTAAGAGAGTTATAGCGAAATTTCATTTTTCCGAAAAAAGCCCCCCATTTTCACCCCCTTCGACTGATTTTGCCCATTAACGAACTCGACCGAGATTTTATAGGGATACATGTTATGTAAAAAATTCAAAGTGATTGGTGCAAAATTACGGCAGTTATAGTGTCCACAAGGAACTGATATATATATATATATAGGGTATATATATAGATAGATAGATATATACATAAATTATATATAAACTTTTGAACTGACGGTGGTTTTGGGGTCTGGGGGATGTGAAACGCGAAGATATGTCGAAATTTTCCGGAAGTCGAAACATGGGACCCATTGCAATAGTTAGCTTTCTAATGAAATCTACCTAAATGAGATGGTGTGTGTCTGTCTGTCTGTCTGTCTGTGTGTTACTCAATAACGCAAGAACCACAAGTCCGATTTAAATGAAATTTTGCATGGATGTAGCTGATTTACCAGGTTTACATATAGGGTACTTTTGATTTCGAAATTTTGTACTGTTAAAAAATGGCGACCATTTTTGTGACGTCACTACACCCTTTGGTTTCAAAATTTCATATTTCCATATCAAATAAAAAGAGAACGGTAGGAAATAGCAAACATTCGATGGCACATATGAGCTTTGAAATTTAATTTCCTATCTGAAGGGTCCTTATCACTTTTCGTGTATCTCCAACGATTAGCGAGTAAAACCGACATTTGTGACGTCACTACACCATTTGGTTTCAAAATTTCATAATTCCATTTCAAATAAAAAGAGAACGCTAAGAAATAGTAAACTTTTGATGGCATTTATGAGCTTTAACATTTAATTTTCTATCCGAAAGGTCATTATCACTTTTCGTATATCTCCAACGGTTAGCGAGTGAAACCTAAATTTGTGCAATAAAACACGGTCAACACCGACCAGTGCAGTATATCTCTATATATAAAAATGAAAGTTTGTCTGTTTTTCTCTGAATTTCTACGAAAAATTGAGTTGTTTACGCGTTTCAGACTGTTTTTGATGGTTGCGAGCGAATTTTTTTCGTCTGTCTGTCTGTTTGTTTGTTTGTTCGTCTGTGGACAATTTTTGTTCCCTTATAACTCGAGAACGGCTGGGTGTATCAACGTAAAATTTGGTACAGATATCCATCAGAGGCACGACACTTATCATTGATATAACTCTTCTCCATACCCCTCATAAAAGGGGGCCTACCCCTTAAAATATATGCTGAAATAGGCGTAGAAGGACGAGACAAAGCTCATTTTCAGCCCCTCAATGTGAGAGACAAAACTAGGGTATCCGAAAACCACATTTTAAGGCCCTAAGAAGTAGTGGTTTTTGGCCGGTTCAAAACCCTCCTCCTCCTCACCCTCCTCACAAGATGGCGACAGCCCGATAACTCCCGAACCCGTGGTCGGATTTTGACGAATGAGGTGTCATTGAACTCGGGCTGATACCCCCTTTCCAATGGACAGTATATTTCAACCCCAAAAATAAAACCTATCCCTACTAGGGGTGAAATTGAATTTTTTTTGAGAATCTCTCTTTCCAATTGCAACCAATAATCAAAGAGGGGTATGTTAAGCCTTGAGGTGAGAGCCCCTGTTATTGTTGACGAGCCCCCTGCTGTCGGGCCCCTGTGGATGGGTCATTGTTGACGAGTCCCTGTGGACGAGTCCTTGTTGACAGGTCCTTGTTGACGAGTCCTTATTGACAAGTCCTTATTGACAAGTCCTTGTGGATAAGTCCTTGTGGACGAGTCCTTGTGGACAAGTCCTTGTGGACGAGTCCTTTTGGACTGGTTCCTACGGACTAGCTCATGAATTTATTTAAATTATGTCAAAGGACCTAACTACATTTTGCGTGTAAAGCAGTGTGTTGAACTGACGTTGTTCACCAGTCCACCACTACTATAATAGGATAACGATATGAAAGGAAAGTGACGAAATACATGTGAACATACAAGGGATCTAACTTGGTGAATGGATGTGTTCTAACGAGTCATTTGTAGTTGAAAGAGAATAATACATGTTCTTAAGATGTTAAAAACTGTGAAGATGGTACATGCAGTAAACCGACTTGTTACTTCCTGTGTCATACTACAGACATGACAGAGAGCGCGCAGATCTGTTGCTATGACTAACACTGCAGTAATTTGAAACCGCAAGTGTTCATGAAGACAGTGGGTGATGATCATGCAAAAGTTAGCAGTTATTGGATATTACACAGGTGTTCCTTCCGGTGTCATGTTGCTGACATACCAGAGAGCGCACACTGCTGTTGCTATGACTGACACTGCAGTAATTTGAAACCCCATATGTTGATTAAGACAATGGGTGATGATCATGCAAAGTCAGCAGTCATTGAATACCACACAGGTGTTTCTAGTGTACTTTGGACTCTCAACTGTATTGGGAAAGGAATTGCAATGATCTGCAAAAAACTGCTGACACGAGCGATGAGAGTTTATATAAGAGGGGTGTCATATATCTCCCTACTGTCAGTCTTTATTACTCGCTTTGAGTGAACAGTGCTCTATTACTGCTCAAGAGTTGTAAAAAAAAAGCCGTTTTGGTAGAAAATCATTAAATTATTTTGCAAGGTAAGTACTTATTATTAATGGATTGTAGTCTTTTATTACTAATTGATGTTGAAGTTATTGATTGGAATGTATTTATTGATTGATTGATTGATTGATTTGTTTGCAGATAATTGGGTACCTGTAGGTTACCGGATTCCTACAATCTATTCATTCAGTGACAGCAGTTGATAAATTATAAAAAGGTAAGTGCCCCCTCTAATAACTTTTAAACAGTTAGAGTGATATTTTCCAATGTTCACCACTACATGTCAGTGAAAATGGTATATTTGACAGTCAAAAAGTTGGAACTACTTGACCATGGTGTGTAAAGCTAATTTTGTAGGTTAGATTTTGATTACCGCTCTATTAAGTCTGAATGTTCATTGCTAGGTGTCAGTGTCAGAGGGGAATATTTAAAAGACTTAACCTCAGTTCACCTAACATAACCTAACTTTACCTAACTTAACCTTATCATGTTACATGTTTTACAATTTTAAACTTGTTTTAAGACTGGCTATGACGTCACACTTAGCTCACTTAACTGGCGACCGCTGGTTTCTACCACTCTATTAAGTTCCAATGTTCACCGCTAGGTGTCAGTGACAGTGGTATATAGTAATCCCCAATTAGAACTACATGAAGTTAGACTTGCTAGGAGTTCACAGATCGATTTAAATACCATGCTATAACCATTGACTGGAATATAATTAAACTATTTATATTGTACTTTGTTTTATCATTTATTAACATTTATGATTTCTTTCTTTTATAGGTAATTTCGAAAGTGATCATAATGTTCAAGTGTGGTGACTGTAAGAAACAGTTCTCAAGGCCTGACAACCTTCAACGACACGCAAATGCTAAACATGACATTAAAATGTTTGTGTGAAGTCATTGTGCTACCACATTTAACAGACAAGATAATCTTGCACGTCATGTAAATTTAATGCATGTTAGTTCAGCACCATTTTCGTGTTCAGTTTGCGAACTTGGTTTTTCTGCTGAAAAGCGATATCAATCCCACATGGTTGAAGTGCATGGAGAACAACAGGAATTGAAATCTGTAAAACCATTAACTAGCACGGAACCTTTAAATGAATGTGATACTCAAAAGCGTAAACGTTCTCAAGATTGTGAAAATAGTTGTGCAACAAAAAGAAAGAAGAATGGTGAACCTTCAATAACACATTGTGATGTATGTAATATTGATATACCTTTATCAATCATTCATGGACATTTACGCAGTATTAATCATAAAAACAACGCTTGCCATGAAAGAAATTCTGGAAATATTCAACAAATTGGTAGTGCATTTAAAAGTCGAATTGCTAGTTACAGACTTTATAGTAAAGAAAAAACTCAAAGTATTGAATCATTTTTACAGAATGTTCAACCTACTGTGTTCGGCTTAGTAGAAAATGTTTAGTAGAGCATAAAACAATTAAAATGAATTTTGAACTTTTTGGACTCTATGTAAAAACTGGGAGTGAAGGTGAAATTATGGATATCAAATCCTTTAATACAAAAAACATAATTGTTAGCGAATCAACAAATATTAGTGATATGTATCGAAATATTTCAAGTGCTATCATTGTGAAGAGTGAAGAGTTCCAGGAAAGGGAGTCAGGCTGGGCGTTGGTTGAAGTACTTTATTTAGAAACCAACATGAATAAATACAACCCCCTTCAAGCATCATCATATATTGATTTACCTGTATGGATCAAACGAAAGAGAGCTGTTGTGAATGTTTTGAATAGTGATCAAGCATGTTTTGCTTGGGCTGTAACCTCAGCTCTCCATCCAGCAGTGGGGCATGTGGATAGAACATCATCATATCCTCACTATTCTTCAGTGTTAGATTTAAAAGAAATAGAATTTCCTATAGCGATAAAAGACATTAAACGTTTTGAAGAGCTGAACAATGTAAGTATTAATGTTTATGAAATTGAAAATAAGAGTATAGTAGGCCCTCTATATTATACTCAGGAAAAAAAGGATGCTCATGTAAATTTACTTTACATAACCGAAGGTGAAAATGCCCACTATTGTTGGATAAAACATTTAAGTAGACTTGTTAGTAGTCAGATAACAAAAAGAGAACATAAGAAGTGGTTGTGTGATGGCTGTTTGCTATATTTCAGAAAAGAGGACCAACTAACTCAACATCAAAAATGGGGGTGTAATCATGTGAGTACGGTATTACCGACTCCTAAAAATAACATTCTAAAATTTAAGGATTATGAGAAACAGCTTCGAGTACCATTTGTTATATATGCTGACTTCGAGGCTTTGCTAAAACCATTTAATACATGTTCATCGAATCCAGCCCAACCTTTCACCAACACTACTCACATTCATGAACCTTTTAGCTTTGCATATTAAATTAAATGTAGTTATGATGACTCTTTAAATAAGTTTGAGCTCTATAGAGGACCTGATGCACCTAAAGTTTTTATGGAAAGGCTTGAGAAAGATGCCATCGGTATATCCTCTATTTTAAATACGATCATTCCAATGGAACCACTAACTTTATTAGAGCAAATGAATTTTGAAACTGAAACTAATTGTTTTATATGTGGTGAATGTTTATATACAGACAGGGTTCGCGATCATGACCATTTAACAGGAAAATATCGTGGTGCTGCTCACCAAGAATGTAATTTAAATTATAGAGTAAGTAAATTCATTCCGGTCATTCTACATAACGGTAGCAAATACGATAACCACTTTATCGTTAAAGAATTTGGAGCTTCAGATGTGAAAATTGATGTCATTGCAAATAATAAGGAACAATACATATCGTTCACAAAATACATCAAAACTAGCAATAAAAAAACCATTATACTGCGATTTTTAGATTCATTCCGCTTTATGCCGAGTAGTCTTGATAAGCTGGCTAGTAATTTAAAATCAGATCAGTTTCATGAAATTCAACGTGTCTTTCCTAAAGATGATGATTTTAATTTGATTTGTCAAAAGGGTATATTCCCTTACGAATATATTAACTGTGTGGAACGTCTTGAGGAGTGTTCTTTACCACCGAAAGATGCATTTTACTGTTCCTTAAACACAAGTCATATCAGTGATCAGGAATATTTACATGCACAACGTGTATGGACACAGTTCGACATTCAAACTTTAGGAGAATTTTCAGACATATATTTGAAGACAGATGTGTTATTATTAGCAGATGTTTTTGAAAATTTTCGGAATGTTTGTATGAAAACTTATGACCTTGATCCTTGTCAGTATTTCACTGCTCCTGGGTTAAGTTTCAGCTCAATGTTGAAAAAAACGAAAGTAAATTTAGAATTAATGACTGATATAGACATGATCAATTTTATAAAATCATCAATTCGAGGTGGATTAAGCCAATGCAGTGGACGGTACTCTAAAGCGAATAATAAATATATGCCTAGCTACAACCCTTGTGAAGAGTCAAAGTATATTGTCTACCTCGATGCAAATAACCAATATGGTTGGGCTATGAGTCAATATCTACCACTGAAAGATTTTCGCTGGCTGACACAACCTGAAATTGATGTCTTACATGTTGACACTCTTAATGATAACGATGATAAAGGATATATTTTAGAGGTAAATCTTGAGTACCCTAAAGAGTTACATGATGATCATAATGATTTACCATTTTGTCCTGAGAATATGAAATCTCCATACATCACATCACGAACAAAAATGTTAATTGCTAATGTAAATGATAAATGTAAATATGTAATACATTATCAAAACTTGAAACAGTGTCTACAGCATGGATTGAAATTAACTAAAATTCATCGCGTATTGCAATTTCATCAGTCAGCATGGCTCAAACCGTATATTGATCTAAACAATAATTTAAGAACACAGTCAACAAACGCGTTTGAAAAAGATTTTTATAAACTCATGAATAATAGTGTTTTTGGAAAGACTATGGAGAATGTTGATAAACGAGTTGATGTAAAGCTGATAACAAAGTGGGAGAATGATGGTAAAAGGTATGGTGCGAGCAACTTAATAAGCAAGCCTAACTTTCATAGCTGTTCAATTATTCATGAGGATTTAGTTGTAATACAAATGAATCGTCTTAAAGTAACTTACAACAAACCCATATATGTGGGTTACACCATTCTGGAATTGTCAAAAACACTTATGTATGAATTTCACTATGATTATGTAAAGAAAAACTATCTTGATAATGCTAAATTACTCTACGCAGCCACAGATTCTTTTATTTATGAGTTTAAAACTGATGATTTTTATGAGGATATCAAAACTGAGCTAAATAGGTTTGATACAAGTGACTATCCCGAGGATAATATTTACCATTTACCTCTAGTAAACAAAAAGGTACTTGGGAAATTTAAGGATGAATGTGCGGGTGTTATTATAGACACCTTTGTAGGCACAAAATCTAAATCATACAGCTATATGACAATTGATGATGTAGTAGTAAAAAAATTAAAAGGGGTAAAGAAGAATGTTGTTAGTAAAGAGCTAGATATAAGTGATTATAAAAACTGTATAGTTAGTAACCCACCTGTATTATATAAGAAAATGTGTGTATTTAGAAGTAAAAATCATCAACTACATACCAATTTGCTGAACAAAGTTGCTTTAAGTAATGAAGACAACAAACGATTCATTATACCCAACACATTTGATACTCTTGCTTGGGGAAACAGTCGCATTGACGACTATTACTTTACTTAAGTCTAATGATCACTATATTGTAATATTTGTAGTGTGTTTTATATTGTAATATTTTTTGTAAAAACTGTAAGTAGAATGTATAATGTTAGGCTACTGTAGTTTAGTAAAAATAAGATAAGTAATACATTTTAGTGTAAAATGTTTGCTTTTGTATATTACGAAAAAGATTTTAAAAAATGTACAGAATGTGAGAACTAAACAAGGGAAATGTAAAAAATGTCGAGTGGAAATTGTAAATATCCATGTGTGAAAAAGTGAAATGGCTATCACCATTTTAAAATTAAAAGACATTGTGATCTGGTAAACCTTGTTTTTATTTCACAACAACAAAAATGTACAGAATGTGTAAACTAAACAAGGAGAATGTAAAAAAATGTAAAGTGGAAATTGTAAATATTCATGTGTGAAAAAATGAAAATGAAGAAATGGCTATCACCATTTTTAAAAACAAGATGTTCAGCAAAGAACATATAGCCTACTTTCTCCTAAATGTATGGGTATCTTTATGACTCTTTGTCCTCATCCCTAAAACAATCACCCCAACCACAATGTATTGTTTGTTTTCTTTTATATTGATAATAAGCCAGTAAGTGTCAAGATCAATATTATATACTTTATGATGATTGAATAACAAAACTACTAACTTATTGTAATGCATTCACGTCCGTTAATCTCTATATTAAGCCAGCCTGCAAAATTAAGAATCTTCCGCCCCAATCACAGTAGGTGTTGCTGCGACCTATCAGTGAATTAATCTTTATCTTGTACGCCTATGCACTGCCATCGTAATGTACTACGATGGCAGTGTTCTATGGGTGTTGAATGAGTAGGCAGTTTAAAGTAGCCAAGAGGGAGGCGATCCAGCTGGCAGTGTTTAAAGGTATTCGGAGCGCGATCGTGGCTAATAGTTGAACTACCAGTATTACAAAATTGCCATACTTCAGGAGGCCAGCTCAGGCTACACAGCGTTATGTTTGGAACAATATTACCCACATAACCCACAAGAGGACAGCACCGTACAGAGGCATTAAGAAGGCAGTGGTTAATGACAACGTGTATCTAGTTCTTCTATTCTCCTTTTTCTAATGTCTTCTGTTTATGTGCGATGCTGGGACTGTGATTTTATTAATATACGAGTGTATACTTTATCCTCTCCTTTGAGCTAAATGACATTTTATTCAGTATCTGTGGAAAAAGCTCGTGCACATCATTTGTAAAAGAATTCAAGAAAAAAAAACCTAACTGTAGCAGTACTCGATCCCCAGTCAACTGCGTGTCAGACTAACATGCTAGCCCAGAGCTAACCGTATCCATGACGTCAGGTGTTCTTAACTGACATATTAGATACAAACTGTTGGCAAATAATGACTTTAAATAAACGATTTCTTCACTGCAGTACATCTTCAATAAAGATCATTTCATACAAAGTTTATATTATTGTATCAGTACGGTATATCACATACAAGATACTAAAACTACTGAAATATAAGACAGGCACATGAGGACAGCTGCCATCTTGTGTGTGACACAAACGGCTCAGCTCTTTTAAGCCACTCATACTGTATAATATTATAATATTAAATTATAATAAATAACGGATCACGACCTTCAGGATAGCTTAAACCCCCTTAGGCTCGATAATCGGAATTGGTGGGTCTTAAGCTATTTATTAAAATGGTTGCATAATTCACACGGCCGCCATCCTGAAATGGCATGGCCGATGACCTTGAATTTTGGGTGAAAGACGCGTCCTATACAAAGGTATGTTGTCACCAAATTTGGTAGAGATCGGATGATTAGTTTAGCCGTAATTTGATTTTACGTTTTGAACATTTGAGTGGCCGCCATTCTGTTTTGGTAAAGATGGCGGCGATATAAAGTATGACACTGAGGTGTCCTTTACTAGTGCTACCTCTGTACCAAATTTCGTTCAATTCGGTTTCACCGTGTTCGAATTGATAGGGGGGGACAGACATTCAGAGTACACACACTCACACACACACAGACACACACACACACACACAGACTCACACACACACATACACACACACACACAGACTCACACACACACATACACACACACAGACAGACACACTTTTTTTTCGCCCTGTGTTGATCTCATAAGTCTACTTTCATTTTTTGCAAAAATCGAAAGTAGGCTAATAAAAGACATTGTGATCTGGTAAACCTTGTTTTCATTTCACAACAAATAGGGCTTTACAAAATAGAATACAAAGAAATACCAATTCCTCAATCCTTTTCATTGTTCATGTCCACTCATCATTAACTTTCCTTGTATAGCCAATCTCTTCCCCACTGTGGTATTATAGGATGTCAAACGTTGTTTAGCACTTTTCATCAATACTTTATCCACCACACGTCTTAAAGCAGAATGACTATGACGATAAGAAAGGTCGTGTTCTTTACATGCTTGATCCAAAGAATTAATAGATATTCACTTAACATAGGGTCTTGCGACCATGATTTTGGTACATGTTGCTTGATTTCTTTCACGGTATAGTCTATCACATAATAAATGAACAACTTGGAGAATACTAATAATCCTTCTTTGGTAAAACTATCTGCATATCGAGGGCAGATAACCTTGTAGTTACACCCTGAAAACAACAACACTACCTCTTGCATAGTATGTGATGTTGATGGCTCCTGAGACGTGGAAGATGGATTAAACATGACTTTTACAACAAGTTGCTCAATAAACAATGCTCAATCTTGAGTGACAGTTTTTTTTTTCCATAAAACGTGATAGCAAATCACTATTGATTATCATTCAGCATTAGAGTTCTATATGAAATAGATAAGAAAAGGGCCATACTATACTTTTATATAGGTAATAAACGGATCATACTATACTCTCAACTACCCTAGTTACAACTACGTTTAAAATTCACTCTCTTGAACATTGTCGGAGACTATCGATAAACACCTATGTTCACACGGCACACTCTTGCGGCGCACGCAGGCATGAATAATTCAGGATGATGTTAATGGCTTATGTGGATGGCTTAGGTTGGTGGCTTACGGTGGTGGCTTTTTGTTGGTGGCTTACGGTGGCTTATGTTGGTGGCTTACGGTGGTGGCTTATGGTGGCTTATGTTGGTGGCTTACGGTGGTGGCTTATGTTGGTGGCTTAAGGTGGTGGCTTATGTTGGTGGCTTACGGTGGTGGCTTATGTTGGTGGCTTACAGTGGTGGCTTATGTTGGTGGCTTACGGTGGTGTTTTATGGCGGTGGCTTATGGTGGCTTATGTTGGTGGCTTACGGTGGTGGCTTATGTTGGTGGCTTACGGTAGTGGCTTATGTTGGTGGCTTACGGTGGTGGCTTATGGCGGTGGCTTACAGTGGCTTATGTTGATGGCTTACGGTGGTGGCTTATGTTGGTGGCTTACGTTGGTGGCTTATGGGGGACGGGTCCTTGTTGACGGGTCCCTGTGGGCGGGTCCTTTGGACTGATCCCTATGGACTGGCCCATGCATTTTATCCAAATTATATCAAAGGACCCGCCCACAGGGACCCGTCAACAAGGACCCGTCCCCCATAAGCCACCAACGTAAGCCACCAACATAAGCCACCACCGTAAGCCATCAACATAAGCCACTGTAAGCCACCGCCATAAGCCACCACCGTAAGCCACCAACATAAGCCACTACCGTAAGCCACCAGCTAAAGCCACCACCGTAAGCCACCAACATAAGCCACCATAAGCCACCGCCATAAAACACCACCGTAAGCCACCAACATAAGCCACCACTGTAAGCCACCAACATAAGCCACCACCGTAAGCCACCAACATAAGCCACCACCTTAAGCCACCAACATAAGCCACCATAAGCCACCATCGTAAGCCACCAACATAAGCCACCATAAGCCACCACCGTAAGCCACCAACATAAGCCACCGTAAGCCACCAACAAAAAGCCACCACCGTAAGCCACCAACCTAAGCCATCCACATAAGCCATTAACATCATCCTGAATTATTCATGCCTGCGTGCGCCGCAAGAGTGTGCCGTGTGAACATAGGTGTTTATCGATAGTCTCCGACAATGTTCAAGAGAGTGAATTTTAAACGTAGTTGTAACTAGGGTAGTTGAGAGTATAGTATGATCCGTTTATTACCTATATAAAAGTATAGTATGGCCCTTTTCTTATCTATTTCATATAGAACTCTAATGCTGAATGATAATCAATAGTGATTTGCTATCACGTTTTATGAAAAAAAAAACTGTCACTCAAGATTGAGCATTGTTTATTGAGCAACTTGTTGTAAAAGTCATGTTTAATCCATCTTCCACGTCTCAGGAGCCATCAACATCACATACTATGCAAGAGGTAGTGTTGTTGTTTTCAGGGTGGAACTACAAGGTTATCTGCCCTCGATATGCAGATAGTTTTACCAAAGAAGGATTATTAGTATTCTCCAAGTTGTTCATTTATTATGTGATAGACTATACCGTGAAAGAAATCAAGCAACATGTACCAAAATCATGGTCGCAAGACCCTATGTTAAGTGAATATCTATTAATTCTTTGGATCAAGCATGTAAAGAACACGACCTTTCTTATCGTCATAGTCATTCTGCTTTAAGACGTGTGGTGGATAAAGTATTGATGAAAAGTGCTAAACAACGTTTGACATCCTATAATACCACAGTGGGGAAGAGATTGGCTATACAAGGAAAGTTAATGATGAGTGGACATGAACAATGAAAAGGATTGAGGAATTGGTATTTCTTTGTATTCTATTTTGTAAAGCCCTATTTGTTGTGAAATGAAAACAAGGTTTACCAGATCACAATGTCTTTTATTTTTAAAAATGGTGATAGCCATTTCTTCGTTTTCATTTTTTCACACATGAATATTTACAATTTCCACTTTACATTTTTTTACATTCTCTATGTTTAGTTTACACATTCTGTACATTTTTGTTGTTGTGAAATAAAAACAAGGTTTACCAGATCACAATGTCTTTTAATTTTAAAATGGTGATAGCCATTTCACTTTTTCACACATGGATATTTACAATTTCCACTCGACATTTTTTACATTTCCCTTGTTTAGTTCTCACATTCTGTACATTTTTTAAAATCTTTTTCGTAATATACAAAAGCAAACATTTTACACTAAAATGTATTACTTATCTTATTTTTACTAAACTACAGTAGCCTAACATTATACATTCTACTTACAGTTTTTACAAAAAATATTACAATATAAAACACACTACAAATATTACAATATAGTGATCATTAGACTTAAGTAAAGTAATAGTCGTCAATGCGACTGTTTCCCCAAGCAAGAGTATCAAATGTGTTGGGTATAATGAATCGTTTGTTGTCTTCATTACTTAAAGCAACTTTGTTCAGCAAATTGGTATGTAGTTGATGATTTTTACTTCTAAATACACACATTTTCTTATATAATACAGGTGGGTTACTAACTATACAGTTTTTATAATCACTTATATCTAGCTCTTTACTAACAACATTCTTCTTTACCCCTTTTAATTTTTTTACTACTACATCATCAATTGTCATATAGCTGTATGATTTAGATTTTGTGCCTACAAAGGTGTCTATAATAACACCCGCACATTCATCCTTAAATTTCCCAAGTACCTTTTTGTTTACTAGAGGTAAATGGTAAATATTATCCTCGGGATAGTCACTTGTATCAAACCTATTTAGCTCAGTTTTGATATCCTCATAAAAATCATCAGTTTTAAACTCATAAATAAAAGAATCTGTGGCTGCGTAGAGTAATTTAGCATTATCAAGATAGTTTTTCTTTACATAATCATAGTGAAATTCATACATAAGTGTTTTTGACAATTCCAGAATGGTGTAACCCACATATATGGGTTTGTTGTAAGTTACTTTAAGACGATTCATTTGTATTACAACTAAATCCTCATGAATAATTGAACAGCTATGAAAGTTAGGCTTGCTTATTAAGTTGCTCGCACCATACCTTTTACCATCATTCTCCCACTTTGTTATCAGCTTTACATCAACTCGTTTATCAACATTCTCCATAGACTTTCCAAAAACACTATTATTCATGAGTTTATAAAAATCTTTTTCAAACGCGTTTGTTGACTGTGTTCTTAAATTATTGTTTAGATCAATATACGGTTTGAGCCATGCTGACTGATGAAATTGCAATACGCGATGAATTTTAGTTAATTTCAATCCATGCTGTAGACACTGTTTCAAGTTTTGATAATGTATTACATATTTACATTTATCATTTACATTAGCAATTAACATTTTTGTTCGTGATGTGATGTATGGAGATTTCATATTCTCAGGACAAAATGGTAAATCATTATGATCATCATGTAACTCTTTAGGGTACTCAAGATTTACCTCTAAAATATATCCTTTATCATCGTTATCATTAAGAGTGTCAACATGTAAGACATCAATTTCAGGTTGTGTCAGCCAGCGAAAATCTTTCAGTGGTAGATATTGACTCATAGCCCAACCATATTGGTTATTTGCATCGAGGTAGACAATATACTTTGACTCTTCACAAGGGTTGTAGCTAGGCATATATTTATTATTCGCTTTAGAGTACCGTCCACTGCATTGGCTTAATCCACCTCGAATTGATGATTTTATAAAATTGATCATGTCTATATCAGTCATTAATTCTAAATTTACTTTCGTTTTTTTCAACATTGAGCTGAAACTTAACCCAGGAGCAGTGAAATACTGACAAGGATCAAGGTCATAAGTTTTCATACAAACATTCCGAAAATTTTCAAAAACATCTGCTAATAATAACACATCTGTCTTCAAATATATGTCTGAAAATTCTCCTAAAGTTTGAATGTCGAACTGTGTCCATACACGTTGTGCATGTAAATATTCCTGATCACTGATATGACTTGTGTTTAAGGAACAGTAAAATGCATCTTTCGGTGGTAAAGAACACTCCTCAAGACGTTCCACACAGTTAATATATTCGAAAGGGAATATACCCTTTTGACAAATCAAATTAAAATCATCATCTTTAGGAAAGACACGTTGAATTTCATGAAACTGATCTGATTTTAAATTACTAGCCAGCTTATCAAGACTACTCGGCATAAAGCGGAATGAATCTAAAAATCGCAGTTTAATGGTTTTTTTATTGCTAGTTTTGATGTATTTTGTGAACGATATGTATTGTTCCTTATTATTTGCAATGACATCAATTTTCACATCTGAAGCTCCAAATTCTTCAACGATAAAGTGGTTATCGTATTTGCTACCATTATGTAGAATGACCGGAATGAATTTACTTACTCTATAATTTAAATTACATTCTTGGTGAGCAGCACCACGATATTTTCCTGTTAAATGGTCATGATCGCGAACCCTGTCTGTATATAAACATTCACCACATATAAAACAATTAGTTTCAGTTTCAAAATTCATTTGCTCTAATAAAGTTAGTGGTTCCATTGGAATGATCGTATTTAAAATAGAGGATATACCGATGGCATCTTTCTCAAGCCTTTCCATAAAAACTTTAGGTGCATCAGGTCCTCTATAGAGCTCAAACTTATTTAAAGAGTCATCATAACTACATTTAATATAATATGCAAAGCTAAAAGGTTCATGAATGTGAGTAGTGTTGGTGAAAGGTTGGGCTGGATTCGATGAACATGTATTAAATGGTTTTAGCAAAGCCTCGAAGTCAGCATATATAACAAATGGTACTCGAAGCTGTTTCTCATAATCCTTAAATTTTAGAATGTTATTTTTAGGAGTCGGTAATACCGTACACACATGATTACACCCCCATTTTTGATGTTGAGTTAGTTGGTCCTCTTTTCTGAAATATAGCAAACAGCCATCACACAACCACTTCTTATGTTCTCTTTTTGTTATCTGACTACTAACAAGTCTACTTAAATGTTTTATCCAACAATAGTGGGCATTTTCACCTTCGGTTATGTAAAGTAAATTTACATGAGCATCCTTTTTTCCTGAGTATAATATAGAGGGCCTACTATACTCTTATTTTCAATTTCATAAACATTAATACTTACATTGTTCAGCTCTTCAAAACGTTTAATGTCTTTTATCGCCATAGGAAATTCTATTTCTTTTAAATCTAACACTGAAGAATAGTGAGGATATGATGATGTTCTATCCACTTGCCCCACTGCTGGATGGAGAGCTGAGGTTACAGCCCAAGCAAAACATGCTTGATCACTATTCAAAACATTCACAACAGCTCTCTTTCGTTTGATCCATACAGGTAAATCAATATATGATGATGCTTGAAGGGGGTTGTATTTATTCATGTTGGTTTCTAAATAAAGTACTTCAACCAACGCCCAGCCTGACTCCCTTTCCTGGAACTCTTCACTCTTCACAATCATAGCACTTGAAATATTTCGATACATATCACTAATATTTGTTGATTCGCTAACAATTATGTTTTTTGTATTAAAGGATTTGATATCCATAATTTCACCTTCACTCCCAGTTTTTACATAGAGTCCAAAAAGTTCAAAATTCATTTTAATTGTTTTATGCTCTACTAAAACATTTTCTACTAAGCCGAACACAGTAGGTTGAACATTCTGTAAAAATGATTCAATACTTTGAGTTTTTTCTTTACTATAAAGTCTGTAACTAGCAATTCGACTTTTAAATGCACTACCAATGTGTTGAATATTTCCAGAATTTCTTTCATGGCAAGCGTTGTTTTTATGATTAATACTGCGTAAATGTCCATGAATGATTGATAAAGGTATATCAATATTACATACATCACAATGTGTTATTGAAGGTTCACCATTCTTCTTTCTTTTTGTTGCACAACTATTTTCACAATCTTGAGAACGTTTACGCTTTTGAGTATCACATTCATTTAAAGGTTCCGTGCTAGTTAATGGTTTTACAGATTTCAATTCCTGTTGTTCTCCATGCACTTCAACCATGTGGGATTGATATCGCTTTTCAGCAGAAAAACCAAGTTCGCAAACTGAACACGAAAATGGTGCTGAACTAACATGCATTAAATTTACATGACGTGCAAGATTATCTTGTCTGTTAAATGTGGTAGCACAATGACTTCACACAAACATTTTAATGTCATGTTTAGCATTTGCGTGTCGTTGAAGGTTGTCAGGCCTTGAGAACTGTTTCTTACAGTCACCACACTTGAACATTATGATCACTTTCGAAATTACCTATAAAAGAAAGAAATCATAAATGTTAATAAATGATAAAACAAAGTACAATATAAATAGTTTAATTATATTCCAGTCAATGGTTATAGCATGGTATTTAAATCGATCTGTGAACTCCTAGCAAGTCTAACTTCATGTAGTTCTAACTGGGGATTACTATATACCACTGTCACTGACACCTAGCGGTGAACATTGGAACTTAATAGAGTGGTAGAAACCAGCGGTCGCCAGTTAAGTGAGCTAAGTGTGACGTCATAGCCAGTCTTAAAACAAGTTTAAAATTGTAAAACATGTAACATGATAAGGTTAAGTTAGGTAAAGTTAGGTTATGTTAGGTGAACTGAGGTTAAGTCTTTTAAATATTCCCCTCTGACACTGACACCTAGCAATGAACATTCAGACTTAATAGAGCGGTAATCAAAATCTAACCTACAAAATTAGCTTTACACACCATGGTCAAGTAGTTCCAACTTTTTGACTGTCAAATATACCATTTTCACTGACATGTAGTGGTGAACATTGGAAAATATCACTCTAACTGTTTAAAAGTTATTAGAGGGGGCACTTACCTTTTTATAATTTATCAACTGCTGTCACTGAATGAATAGATTGTAGGAATCCGGTAACCTACAGGTACCCAATTATCTGCAAACAAATCAATCAATCAATCAATCAATCAATAAATACATTCCAATCAATAACTTCAACATCAATTAGTAATAAAAGACTACAATCCATTAATAATAAGTACTTACCTTGCAAAATAATTTAATGATTTTCTACCAAAACGGCTTTTTTTTTACAACTCTTGAGCAGTAATAGAGCACTGTTCACTCAAAGCGAGTAATAAAGACTGACAGTAGGGAGATATATGACACCCCTCTTATATAAACTCTCATCGCTCGTGTCAGCAGTTTTTTGCAGATCATTGCAATTCCTTTCCCAATACAATTGAGAGTCCAAAGTACACTAGAAACACCTGTGTGGTATTCAATGACTGCTGACTTTGCATGATCATCACCCATTGTCTTAATCAACATATGGGGTTTCAAATTACTGCAGTGTCAGTCATAGCAACAGCAGTGTGCGCTCTCTGGTATGTCAGCAACATGACACCGGAAGGAACACCTGTGTAATATCCAATAACTGCTAACTTTTGCATGATCATCACCCATTGTCTTCATGAACACTTGCGGTTTCAAATTACTGCAGTGTTAGTCATAGCAACAGATCTGCGCGCTCTCTGTCATGTCTGTAGTATGACACAGGAAGTAACAAGTCGGTTTACTGCATGTACCATCTTCACAGTTTTTAACATCTTAAGAACATGTATTATTCTCTTTCAACTACAAATGACTCGTTAGAACACATCCATTCACCAAGTTAGATCCCTTGTATGTTCACATGTATTTCGTCACTTTCCTTTCATATCGTTATCCTATTATAGTAGTGGTGGACTGGTGAACAACGTCAGTTCAACACACTGCTTTACACGCAAAATGTAGTTAGGTCCTTTGACATAATTTAAATAAATTCATGAGCTAGTCCGTAGGAAACAGTCCAAAAGGACTCGTCCACAAGGACTTGTCCACAAGGACTCGTCCACAAGGACTTATCCACAAGGACTTGTCAATAAGGACTCGTCAACAAGGACCTGTCAACAAGGACTCGTCCACAGGGACTCGTCAACAATGACCCATCCACAGGGGCCCGACAGCAGGGGGCTCGTCAACAATAACAGGGGCTCTCACCTCAAGGCTTAACATACCCCTGTTTGATTATTGGTTGCAATTGGAAAGAGAGATTCTCAAAAAAAATTCAATTTCACCCCTAGTAGGGGTAGGTTTTATTTTTGGGGTTGAAATATACTGTCCATTGGAAAGGGGGTATCAGCCCGAGTTCAATGACACCTCATTCGTCAAAATCCGACCACGGGTTCGGGAGTTATCGGGCTGTCGCCATCTTGTGAGGAGGGTGAGGAGGAGGAGGGTTTTGAACCGGCCAAAAACCACTACTCTAAGACCAACCGTTTTTGAGATATTCCCAGAAAACTAATTTCATTTAATAAACTAATGAACAAATGCAAGCCAGTAACCATGGCAACAGATTCTCAGAGGTCCATCTATTGCTGTAAGACGCAATGCAATTCCATTAATTACATTAGTGTGAAAGTTTGCAAACGACTAGAAGGTTATCACGGAACCAAATTAAGCCGTAAAATTCATCAATACGTTTAACGCGCTTAAGGGGATCAAGGGGTACTCTAGAATTTTTTCACGCGATTTACACCTGCAGGTGTGGTACGGCAGGTCTATTATATTCCTATCCCCATATTATTCATTCATTCATTTCGTATAGGCCATCTATGGACCGCGTCATTCCCACTGTCTCCTACTGGCTTTGATGTTTGCCCTGTACGCCAGCATTCGTTCTCGGTGGACTTCCTTCCGTTCCTGGATCCAAATCTATCCGGTTTTCAGCTTCGGTTTTTCTTGGAAACCTTTACAAGCTTTAAGTTTTCTATTGAGTGGGGTGCGCTCCTGAATGTCTGTTGGTGTAATCCCCACTTATTTCAGATCTTTATCCAGTTCTATGAACCAGGCACATTTTGTTTTCCTCTCCTGAAAGTAAGTTATGTTGCGGTTGGTCAGTCTCGCTGGGCTCATTCGTTTCACATGCCCAAAAAATGGTATCCTTCTCTTCCGGATGAAGTTACTTATCTTCTCCACATGAGTATATAGTTCATGGTTATGCCGTCTTCTGTATTCCCCATTGTCTTTGATGGAACCCAATATCTTTCTCAAAATTTTTCTTTCTTTGGCCTCCAATTTCTCGACCAAGCCTTTTTTGTTCATCGTGAGGCATTCAGAAGCATGCAAGACCTCCGGACGGATGACACTGCAGTAATCTTTTAGTTTTACGTTGAAGGATATTGACCTTTTCTTATAGATGTCCTTAGTTAAATGGTAGGCCATTTCCATTTTGCTCATGCGTGATTGAAAGCTTCTTTCTCTGATAATATGCCTTCCCTGACCCGTCCTGAAAAGAAAAGTACATGGCCATTGGCTGCATTAATAATTTTAAAAAATAGGTGTAAAATTTCTCCCTATATTATATTATATTATATTTTTATTAGTATTATATTATGGCGTACAATGACGAGACAAATCCCCTCGGTGCCAGAAACAAAACTCGGGGGCCCTAAAGGGTCCTCGAAAACTACATTATACGGCTCTAAATCCAACAGTTTCTGAAATATTCCCAGAAAACTAATTTAATTTAATTTAACAAACTAATGGAGGAATGCAAATCGGTAACCATGAGAACATTATATCAAGGGGTGGCTTACAACTTTCCTTCTATTTCTGTAAGAAGATATGTCACTCCATTTATTACATTTCTGTGAAAGTTTGCAAATGGCTATAAGGTTATCACGGAACTAACGTAGATCGTATAATTCATCAATGCAATTAAGTGGGTGAAGGGGTAACCTAGAATTTTTTCATGCAATTTTCACGTTCGACATATAGTACAGAAGGTCTATTATATCTCCAAACAGCAACACTATTTTCAAAAATTCCTGAATTGAACCAGCATTTTTTTTGCGGCTTTTAGGAATTTGGGCAATTTGAGGCTAAAGAACCTGAATTTTCATGCACCACAAGCCTTTATAATTTATGAAAGGGGTCTTCCTGTGTAGAGGGTAACAACGTAGAGGTTCAGTTTTTATGTGACGCGTATTGCGTTTCGTCTACAAGGCTTTCAATTCTATTTCACGTCAGGAAGTACACGTTAGGTGAATTTAGTCTGAGAGCACATTTTAACTAATTTTGTTGTTGTCGACAAACGGTTTCATCGTAAGGATGATTTTGTTTGATACTGTATGGTAGATATACCCATATTTGGATCTCTCGGTAATATGTTGTAGATAATAGAATTGCCTGTGTGTCTTTCTTTGTATCTTTATGTAGCCTACGCCTATAACTCGTGTTCGGATGCTTGGAGCATCGTGTAATTAGGTATGGAACCATGAGAGTCAATACACCAATCATTTATAAAACTCTTCACCGAACTTTTCATACAGTAGAAGGGTGGATATAGAGAAAAACTTCTCAATACATGCTAAAATAGGCGAAATATAAAAATTATCCTAGAAGGACGACCGAAGCATATGTTGCGCTTCTCAATGTGACACACAAAATTCGGGAATCTATAGAGGGTCTCCGAAAACTACATTTTAAGGGCCTTAAATTAACCGTGTGTGTGATATTCCCAGAAAACTAACTTCGTTCTGATAAACTTGATGGAATGACAAACCGCTAACCATTGCAACAGTAGCTCAATTGTTAATGTCTGGTGTTAACAACGAACACCGTTCGAAGAACGGGTACTTCTGCTAGTAGGCCTATATAATAAATTTAATAATTGGTATATTGACTTTCACGATCAGTGAATTAAAACTCAGCAATTTCTGTACTTTTATGCCGTGACTTGTGTGGGGATTTGCCTAGGAACACCAATCTGGCTCATCAGCGGGCTCTTGGTGTCCGGGTACTGCGCGCTATCTCCCATTTAAGAAGCGCACCTGCGATTCTTTACTGCGAGAGCTCACAGCTAAAGCAGTCATTCACTTCCCATGTCATAGATTTATGCCATGTAGAAGATCCTCCCACTAACTAAACTTGTGTAAAGCTATATTTGTAGGTTAAATTTCGTTGAAACGCTCTATGAAAGTTCCAGCGTTCACCACTAGCTTTCAGTGACATCTGGTAGTGAAAGTTGGAAATACTTGAAATTGAAATTTGAAATTTGTAGCTCACCCCATGGGTATCCGCTTGAATTAGCCACAGCCTCTGGCAAGCCAAACATGTCCTTGGACACTCCCGGCACTAAAAGCCATACGATAAATAACTAAATAAGTACCTCCCTATAAAGGCTTCCAAAAAGCTTGGTGTTTCTAGTCGAAACCCTACGCAATACACAGCATAAACTTAAAGAAATTGCTGAGTTTTAATTTAATAATTCCCTCATATGTGGGCACCATTTGTAATTTCAAATAAATTACGAAGTATTTAATGTGTAAATAAATAAAATATCTGAGAACTTGATAAAGACTCTTCTTAATCTCAGGGCATGTGCAGGGAGGGCAAAATACCGGCATCCCGGCGTCTCTAAGAGCCTGAGAAGTTAAATGGGACGTAAAACCAACAGCATTATTATTATTATTATTATTGATGTGTAACATCTTTCCAGTCGGTTGCTGGATATTTTTGTGGGAGTGATTTTGAAAAATGGGACGGAAGTGGATCGGAACTATCGAGGTGGCACCAGCTGGCAGTGATGGATCGAACGGAAGTGTAAGGAATTTAAGGTTATGAGTGGTGTCGCGTCTATTAATCTAGTTGATCCATATCGGATTCTTTAATTAGGCTAGTGCTGGTGGAAGCTACAAATCATCTAAAAAAATGAGTTCCGTATTATAAACTACAATATCTGTAAAACTCTCCCTTTTACAATAGATTAATATTTGTGCCAATAATATTATAAAATACCGATGTATCAAAAATTTCACGTGAGGTTTCTTCTATGTCAGATGTTACACATCATATGCGACTACTGTAAGGCTCGTAATTTTTTGTTATTATATGTGTAGAAACCCCGAAAGGATCTGGCTTCTGAAAATGTAGAAGGGCCGGAACTAAGGAAACTTATGTAACTAATAAAAACTGCCAGTTAAAAAAGAAATTTTATTCTGAAACTTGACAACTGATTGAATTTACATTAGTCTGGCTGGGCGGCTCAGGAGTAACGTTCTCGCTTGCTGAGCCCAAGGTTGCAGGTTCGAAACCTGGCGCAGTCAGCTGGCATTTGAGGGTGCGCAAATGCGAGGGAGCCGTGTCAGTAGATTTACTGGCACGTTAAAGATCCCCTTCGGGGCAAAATTCCGGCACCCCGGCGTCTCTAAAAGCCAGTGTAGTTAAAAGGGTCGTAAAACCAATAACATTATTATTGAATTTACATTAACACAAAAGGAATGAAATTGTGAACATACGAATTAAGAGTGATATTTTACTAAAAGGCGGCCCCGTGGTGTTAGAGTAGCGCGCCTGCCTCTCACCCGTGGGCTCTGCGTTCGATTCTCGGGTCCGTCAGGGATTTTAGAAACTGACGTGAGGGCTGGAACGGGGTGCACTCAGCCTCGTGAGGACAATTGAAAAGCTTTCTGACAGTGAGGGAGCGCCACGGTCACGAAAGTCAAGATTAACGGCCGAGGGGACCCGATGCGCTGACCACGCGTCACACCAATATCTGCAGGCCAAATGGCTGGGCCGCGGTCACTTGGAAGGTCTTGGACCTTCATGGGCTGCAGTGCCAGGGGTTATACGGGGTGTATCTTAATTATACCGACAAAATTCAGGGACGCTCTGCGTGTTATGTAAAAGACGATGCCGCAATCGGATTGGCGGAGAAAATTTTTCCCTCCGAGAAAATGAGGTTACTTTGTTACTCCCGGGCGCGCGATTAAAATCTACGAACTCGCCGTATTTGCTGAGCCAGGCAGCAAGTCGCTGGCCACTGCTGTGCTTCAGGCAAGGGAAGGGAGTGTGATAGAAGGAGACAGAGATATGCTGGCGGGCATGCGGCAAGCCGAGGCGATCGAGGAAACTTGCGCATGCCCGCCAGCATATCTCTGTCACCTTCTATCACACTCCCTTCCCTTGTTTGAAGCACAGCGGTGGCCATCGGCTTGCTCTCTAGCTCAGCAAATACGGCGAGTTCGTAGATTTGAATCGCGCGCCCGGAAGTAACAAAGTAACCTCATTTTCTCGGAAGGAAAAATTTTCTCCGCCAATCCGATTGCGGCATCGTCTTTTACATAACACGCAGAGCGTCCCTAATTTTTTTTGTCGGTATAATTAAGATACACCCTGTAGGCCTATATTTGACTAAATGCAACTCCTCTAGATATACATGTTTTCACACTCTTACCCAAAAATGATCTTCTTCTTTCACAGCGCGCCAAATGATTGAAGAGAATCACCAAGCACCCGCTTTCCGCCTGCACAATGTACGGAATCTTGATCACAGGTTCAGAAGTACACTCGTCAGTTAATTATCAAAATCCAAACGGTACAGATAAAGTCACCCGCACTCAAAGTGATGTCTAATAAGGCTCCAATGCCACACTTGCAATCAAAATAATAATAATAATAATGTTATTTGTTTTACGTCCCTTTTAACTACTGCGGATTTTAGAGACGCCAGGGTGCTGGAATTTTGCCCCCGAAGGGGTTCTTTAACGTGCCCCCCTCGCATTTGCGCACCCTCAGATGCCGGCTGACTGCGCCAGGATTTGAATCTTCAACCTCGGGCACAGCAAGCGAGAACGTTACCGCTGAGCCACGCAGCCAATCAAAATAACATAAAGTCACTGTCTATAGTACCATACTACAAATCAGTGGCGTAACAAAGGGGTGTGATTAGGGGGATCAATCCCCCCCAGAGCCAAATAATTTTAATGAAACCTAAGTTGATGCCATTTCTATTTTAGAAAAAGGCAATTTACGGATTGTTACCAAACGGTTGTATTATGTACGTTCATAAATTCAGAACACTTATCTTTACTTGTGTAAAATATTAAGTGTTAGGCACATTGAGATTTGCAAATGCTATCGAGATCAAACGAGTAGGTTTGTTTCATTGATTGTCTAATGTTGGCCCCACACAAAGCAAACAGCAATAAAAAACACATGATCAAAACAGATAGCTAAAAGGAAAATTCAAAAGAAAAAGCAGAAAACTAACACAAAATCAAGAACAAAAAACAAAAACATAAAATCAAATAAGGACCAACATTAAACCAAAACCAAAAAACTCAAAGCAATGGAAAATAAATAGATAAATAGATAAATAAATGGAGCCAAACTAAGGCACTACAGCACTGTTGTCAAACCAGAAGGTTTATATGCTTCGCAAACCCTGTGTATGAATCGGACAGGACAAGTCAATCAGCTACTTAAAAGAGAACGCAGACTACTACGGAAGATCTTGGGCAACAGATGGGTTGACGAACAGGTTTGACTGGTATCAAATAAAGAAGTATACAGAACGACGGAACAGATAACAACAACAATTAGAAAAGGAAGATTGCTGTTTTATGGACACAGCTTCCGTATGAATAATGACCGACACACAAAGAAAATCTGGAATTTTCTTAAACCGAAGATCTCCAAGTTGAAATGTTTCCAAGAGTGTGAGAAAGATATGAGACAGGTGGACATTACGGAGGATAAAATCAAAGACAGGAATAGTTTCAGGAGGATGGTGAAAAGCTATCAGGGTTTTATGGCGGAGGCAGAACCCAGAAGACGAAGAGGCCCTTTGACAGAGAAGCGGAAGAACAAACTGATAGATGGGCTCAAGAGATACTGGCAAGATGTCAAAGCCGGCAAACGAACAAGACGCAGACACTGAAATGAGAGTGGTTGTTAGCACGCAGTCCATAGAGGCTCAAGTCGACAGTAAAAATAAGATAAGTCACCGACTATAGAGCTATACTCCAAACGGCTACAATACCGTAGTCGCCACTCAGCAATCTTCTTCTTCAAGTTCGTTGTCCTCCAAGAACATTGGCGATCAGTAGTTTGATCTGCTGTTTGTCCATAGCTTTTCTAAACAGCAACATTGTATTCGGTCCAAACCACTGGCAGGATAATCTTCCACAACCTGGACCCCTAATGCCGTCAATCTTCCCTTGAATAGATAACTGCAACTGGCTGTATATGTAGTTGCGCATGAAATGACCAAAGTGCTCTAGTTTTCTCCTTTTAATGATATTGATAATTTCTGAATCTTTGTGCATACGCCGCAATACTTCCACATTGGTGATTTAAGCTGCCCATGGTATCCTTAATAGTCTGCGATACGTCCACATTTCAGACGCCATCATATTTCGTGCTCAAAACCTCGGTACGTGTCCGTGATTCACCTCCATAGAGCAGGGTACGAAATTCGAAGCATCGAAGCAGTCGGGTACGTAATGCGAGACTGAAATCACACTAGTAACAAGTAGTTCCGTGAAGACCTACATAGCCTATTTTCATACATCCTACTAATGTTAATTGCCTCTATCAACATACAAAATTTCAGTTTGATTGTTGTGATAGATTCGTAGATATTGAGAACCGTCTAAATATTTCAGATGGACGCCAGGTTGGATTTTTATTTATGTACTATTACATGAAGATTATTGTGTACGTGTGGTATTCAGACTTCAATCCCATGATTAGGACACAAGAAGTAAAAACGAAATTTTTAAATTTCGCACAGCTGCCCTCTTTTGGTTGTGAAAAATTGAAATAAATTAGATGCCAGTGGATTAACATTTATAAAAGCATTTAACGTGCAAAGTTCCACTGCACTCGGATGGTTAAATCGCGAGATACGTCCATTTAAATATTTATACTTAGCGTCGATGGCATGTTGGATTAGTGCTCACCTGGTTACTGAAAGTCATATAGGTGAACTTATGTTCATAGCCTCTATGAACATAAAAAAATCAGTTTGATTGCTGTAAAAGATTCGTAGATGTTGAGAACCGTCACAATAATTCGGATGCTCGCCATTTTGGATTGTTATATTTATAGGCCATAGAGTTATAAACCATTGAAGGAAAATTATTGCGTAGCTTCATTATTAAAACTTTCATTTCGATCACATGGTTTCGACACAAGAAATAAAAACTTAGTTTTAAAATTTCGCACAGCCGCCATCTTGAGGTTATGTAAACAATTGAACTAAATTAGATGCCAGGGCATTACAATATGTATAATCATTTACTGTACCACATTTGACTGCGCTCAGATGGTTAAATCACGAGAAAAGTCTATTAAAATTATTCAAATTCGCTTGGCCGCCATGTTCGCTTTGTACTTAACAGGTTTTTGAAAGTTACATAGATAAATTTGTAGCAGTGCCCTTTATCACCGTACAAAATTTCAGGTTGATATCATAAACAATTTAGGAGATATTGAATGCCAGTGAAATATTTCGCACAGCCGCAATTTTGAGGTTATGTAAATTAGATGCCTGTGCATTACAATATGTATAAACATTTGCTGTACCATGTTTCATTACATGTGGATGGTTAAATCGCGAGAAAAGTATATTTGAAAGTCTCAACTTCGCTTGGCCACCATGTTGGTTTTGTAGTTACCAGGTTTTTGAAAGTCTCAAAGGTAAACTTCTAGTATCTTCCTTTATCACCGTACAAATTTTCAGGTGATATCGGTAATAGTTTCGGAGATACTAAATGCTGGTGAAATATTTCGCACAGTCGCCATGTTGGATTGGTGAGACGTAACAAAATTTGAAGGGCACAGTCGGGGTCGGCCAGAATGGTGCTATGATCTTACCGAGTTTCATTGAAATCGCTCCAGCCGTGTAGAAGTTTTTATGGGGGACACACACCATTACACACACACGCACACACGGACAAAAGGGGATCTCATAAGCCTATTTTTAGCCTATTTTCAATTTTGAAAAAATTGGCTTATGAGATCACCTTTTGTCCGTGTGTGTGTGCGTGTGTGTGTGTGATTCGTGTGTGTGTCCCCCCCTCTTAAAATCTAAACAGATGGAGAGATTTCAATGAAACTCGGTAAGATCATAGCTCTATTCCGGGCGACCCGGACCGTGCCCTTCAAATTTTGTTACCTCTCACCAATCCCACATGGCGGCTGTGCGAAATATTTCACCAGCATTCAATATCTCCCAAACTATTAACGATATCACCCTGTAATTTTGTATGGTGATAAAGGAAACTACTAGAAATTCACTTATGTGACCTTTGAAAACCTGGTAACTACAAAACCATTATGGCGGTCAAGCGAAGTTGCGACTTTTAAATGGACGTTTCCTGCGACTTAACCAACCAAACGCAATGAAACTTGGCACAGTATATGTTTATATACATTGTAATTCACCGACATCTAACTTCGTTCAATTGTTTATATAACCTCAAAATGGCGGCGGTGCGAAATATTTCACAGGCATTCAATATCTCCGAAACTATTTATGATATCAATCTGAAATATTGTACGGTGATAAAGAGTACTGCTACAAGTTTATCTATGTAACTTTCAAAAACCTGTAAACTACGAAACGAACATGGCGGCCAAGCGAAGTTCAATCATTCTAATACATTTTTCTCGTGATTTAATCATATGAGCGCATTGAAATGTGGTACAGTAAATGATTATACATATTGTCATTCACTGGCATCTAATTTAGTTCAATTGTTTACAAAAACTGAAGATGGCGGCTGTGCGAAATTTTAAAATTAAGTTTTTTTCTTGTGTCGTAATCATGCGATCGAAGTGAAAGTTTGAATAATGAAGCTACGCAATAATTTTCCTTTAATGGTACATAATTCTATGGCCTATACATATAACAATCCAAAATGGCGAGCATCCCAAATATTTTGACGGTTCTCAATATCTAAGAATCTTTTCCAGCAATCAAACTGATTTTTTTTATGTTCATAGAGGCTATGAACATAAGTTCACCTATATGACTTTCTGTAACCTGGTGAGCACAAATCCTACATGGCGGTGACGCGAAGTATAAATATTTAAATGAACGTTTCTCGCGATTTTAGCATCTGAGTGCAGTGAAACTTTGCACGTTAATGCTTATACAAATGTTAATCCACTGGTATCTAATTTATTTCAATTGTTTTCATAACCACAAGATGGCAATTGTGCGAAATTTTAAAATATCTTTTTTACTTCTTATGTCCTAATCATGCGATTGAAGTCTGAAAACCACACGTACTCAATAATCTTCATGTAATAGTACATAAATAAAAATCCCACCTGGCAACCATCTGCAATATTTAGTCGGTTCTCAGTAGCTTATCTACGAATCTAACATAGCAATCAAACTGAAATTTTGTATGTTGATAGAGGCAATTAATATGAGTTGGATATATGAAAATAGGCTGTATAGTTCTTCACGGAACTACTTGTTCTTCATAAAATGAAAATAGGCTAAAAATCATAGCCGCCAGTTATAAGTTCTCATAAAATTCCATTAAATTTGACGTCAATATTATGGCTTGTATGAAGATATACCGTGCCAAGATTCACAGCGCTCGGATGAAAAGTCGCGAGAAAAGTCTATTTAAATGTTTCAACTTCACTTGACTGCCATGTCGTTTTCTGAAAGTCACATAGGTAGCACCCTTTATCACTGTGAAAATTTTGAGGGTGATATCTGTTACTGTTGCGGAGATATAGAATGGCAGTGATACATTTCGAGCGGCCGCCATGTTGGATTGGTGAAACGTATTGAAATTTAAAAAAGCATGGCCGAGGTCTGACGAGGTAGTAGTATGCACTTAGCGAGTTTCATTGAAATCGCTTCAGCCGGTTAGATTTCATTAGGGACACACACATCCGCACATACACACACGGACAAAAGGTGATAAGCCTATTTTTTTTCATAAATGAAAAGAGTCTCAAAGCAGTATTTCTATTGTTTAATGTAACAGATTCACACATTTCTTTTTTTAAATTTTATTAACTGTCATGCACTTACATTTCTTCTTTAAGATACATGTGTTTCATAACGCAATATATGACCAGTTTTAATGCTACCTTATCCTCTGGGTTATTTATGACTTGCACCTTGGTGTGACAATGTTTACATGGAATCCAAACTTCCCAATGTGACATTCCACCTACAAAATATCACGTGCATCAGCCAGGAATTAAACTCAGCCCTCCTAGCATGCAGCCTGACAGCTGACGTCATTTCCTCCGGGTACGTCAATTTGAATTGTTTTTCATGAACACATTTTGTGTTTGTTCTGTAGGATCCGGCTAAGATCTGAAAGTGTGACAATAAACTTCAAAATAGCGGGCATATTACTCGACTGGATCGTTTTATGTTCCGTTATAAAAGGCACATCAGAGCTGGTGTTGAATGATATCGCCATTTATGTCCCGAATGAAAATAGAGATTATATCTCGGCGAAGAAGTTTCATCCAATCGTGTTTTATGTCTGTTAATGTGGAGACGTCAGGACACATGAAGTATATAACGATATTGCATTGATGTTTAGAGACGACATACAGTAATTAGATTGTGAAAGGGAATGAATTCAATATGCAGATATTCGTGTCATCCAGGCTGGAACGAGATTCGCTCAGACTCGTGTGGACAGTGGAGGAGCAGATTGACACCCCCATGGCCCGCAATTGAGCCCAGAGGATTGCGCAAATTCCGATGTAACTGCTGTCCGGCTCACAGCCTACGGATTACGGGCTGGTGCGATGATACATTCAGTCACTAACCTAAGTTCTAGGCTATAAATCAGCTTCTCAATTTTCCTTATCATGTTGAGTATACTGCGCCCTTCAATAAAGCATTGTTTTCTCAAGATTCGTCTACGGGGTCGTGTTCAGTCCTGACTGCTTTTCACAGCAAAGTTCGCATAAAAACAACATGCTCTAATTAATAGAAAGGTCCATGACAGAGGCTAAAATAGAAATAAAATGAATAACAAGTAGAATAAAAAGATATTTAATGACTGAAAATTATGTGCATAATAATAATAATAAATAAAAAAATCCTCCCAGACTTTCACCCCCTTAAGAAAAAAATATATTACTGAGCGGTAGGACTCGCTCCACACAACAAAACAATGTGAATACAGCTTCACTCAAAATGATTAATCATAACATAAAATTGAGCGTTAAAAACTCGCTCGTCACAACTTATGGATGCAAGTCCGTTTTTCCTGGTCAAGAAGTTATATAATGCGTGGTGTACTGCTCTTTAATAATAAAACAAGTAGTTCCGTGAAGAACTATACAGCCTATTTTCATATATCCTACTTATGTTAACTGCCACAATCAACATATAAAATTTCAGTTTAATTGCTGTAACAGATTCGTAGATATTGAGAACCGTCTAAATATTTCAGATGGTCGCCAGGTTGGATTTTTATTTTTGTACTATTACATTAAGATTATTGTGTACGTGTGGTATTCAAACTTCAATCGCATGATTAGACAACAAGAAGTAAAAACGAGATTTTAAAATTACGCACAGCAGCCATCTTGTGATAATGCAAACAATTGAAATAAATTAGATGCCAGTGGATCAACATTTGTATAAGCATTTAACGTGCAACGTTTCACGGCACTCGGATAGTTAATTCGCGAGAAACGTCCATTTAAATATTTATACTTCGCGTCGCCGCCATGTTGGATTTGTGCTCACCAGGTTCCTGAAAGTCCTATAGGTTAACATATGTTCATAGTCTCTATGAACATAAAAAAATTCAGTTTGGTTGCTGTAAAAGATTCATAGATATTGAGAACCGTCTAAATATTTCGGGAGCCCACCATTTAGGAGTGTTATGTGTATAGGCCATAGAGTTATGTACCATTCAAGGACAATTATTGCCTAGGCTCATCATTCAAACTTTCACTTCGATCGCATGATTACGACACAAGAAATTAAAACTTAATTTTAAAATTTCGCACAGCCGCCATCTTGAGGCTATGTAAGCAATTGAATTAAATTAGATGGCAGTGCATTACAATCTGCAAAATCAATTACTGTACCACATTTCACTGCGCTCAGAGAGTTAAGTCACGAGAAAAGTCTATTAAAATATTTCAAATTCGCTTGGTCGCCATGTTCGTTTCGTACTTTACAGGTTTATGAAATATACATAGGTATACCTGTATCAGTACCCTTTATCACCGTACAAAATTGCAGGGTGATATCTGTAATAGTTTCGGAGATATAGAATGTCAGTGAAATATTTCGCACAGCCGCCATTTTGAGGTTATGTAAACAATTGAACTAAATTAGACTCCAGTGCATTACAATGTCTATAAACATTTGCTGTACCAAGTTTCATTACATTTAGATTGTTAAATCGCGAGAAAAGTCTATTTAAATGTCTCAACTTCGCTTGGCCGCCATGTTGGTTTTGTAGTCACCAGGTTTTTGAAAGTCTCATAGGTGAACTTCTAGTTGTGCCCTTTATCACCGTACACAATTTCAGGGCGATATCCGTAATAGTTTCGGAGATATTGAATGCTAGTGAAATATTTCGCACAGCCGCCATGTTGGATTGGAGAGACATAACAAAATTTGAAGGGCACGGTCGAGGTCGCCGGGAATAGTGCTATGAACTTCCCGAGTTTCATTGAAATCGCTCCAGCCGTTTCGATTTTATTAGGGGGGACACACACACGAATCACACACACACGCACACACACACACACACACACACACGCACGCACACACACACACGGACAAAAGGTGATCTCATAAGCCTATTTTTTTCAAAATTGAAAATAGGCTAAAAATGAGTACTGATGCGAGTCCGTTTACAACTGAAACAGTCATGTTGCTCACGGAGTTGCATCTTTTAAATCACCCACCCTTAATTAACACACTATAATTACTACTGACACATGCAAGATCTAATAATACAAAAACATGAAGAACCTCCCTGAGATTCTAGCCGGTGCCAGAGCACACGAAATAAAAAGTGCATGCCGAAAATAGGCCAAAACGCTCGCATCACAAATTGGGAACAGAGCCTCGCACATCCTAATGCCACACGGGGTCATTGAACGCGTAAAATAAACACACAAGAAGTGAAGCAACAGCAACTAAATACAAGCCTAACGGCTGAAAAATTATATTTACATTTTTATAAAACGCCAAACAGATGTTTCGGGAGCTACCTATAGACAACACCCATTTAATCAATCAAATACTCATTATAACCGATCAGGTTTGTGAATTTTAAACAACGTCTTAAATTGAAATACAGGACCCTGGCCTGTTACTAATGACAAGTCGCGTTATCTGATTTGAGCGCTCCCCTCCTGTATGAGTCATCGCTGCCTCAACTCTCTCTCTCAGTCCTTCAAGCTTGGTGCTATTTCCATCTGGAAACGCAGACATATCTCACTCATCCACTTGGGTGGCAAGAAAACACAAAAATAAACCACGAGTTCAGCCTCGCGAGGTTATGAACTGGGCCGATATGCAGCAAGTCAGAATAATCTCTATGATATATTCCCGCGAACACATCGTAAAATCACACACACCATAAAGCTTGGACTGACTCACTCATAAACATACCAACTGGGTCAGCTCAAAACAGATCAACCACCATTGCGTCCATAGACACATTAAACAAAATAAAACAACAAAAACTCGGGTGCAAAGTGCCATCCCGTACAGATCTGCTGGAAAAGCAACTATCAAAATAATCCTGATCCGTCATAAATTCTGCTCACAAATAATCTTTACCCTCCAAATTCTATTTTTTTATCTCAAATTAATTCAGTTCCATTTTTGTTTTAAGGCATACTTCCGAATTTAAAATGCTTGACCGCGATTTACGCAGGCGAATGCGAGCACGCGCTGCGCATAGCCCCGTATAGTTGAACCGAACAAAATCACAATATTTACAAAAATACGAAGCGCTCAGCTTGTCCCATACTTAATGTGTCAGTAAAACAAGAACTAAGAATCTACATTACCAAATTAAAAAAAACAAATATCTACAAAAATATGTCCCATTTAATAAATAAATAAATTCATTTGTACTCATTCCTATAGAACAGCGTCAGGAAAACATCTGCAGCCATCACTCCTTTAAAATGCTTAGCTCGTCATCGACATCTTCTGGCAAATGTCCTGCTGGTTCCAAGATCCGGCCTCGTTCCTAGACGTCATCTCGTGCTGAATTAAATAAAGTTTGTCAGATACACACACGATATATTTCCTATTAAATTCACCGATCAAGTACTAAATTCTTTGAACGTCTATTTGTGAATTATTTCGATGAACTCCCCTATCTGGTAGTACTGGGACTACCAAAAAATCACTGAAGTTACATTTATAACTTGACGAAAATGTTCCATGCTCACACACATGAAAAATATGAAGTTGTGCCTCGCGTCCTCAGACACCTGAATAAAGGCCTTACGACCTCAAATGCTCAAATAAAAAGTCATCTCACAAAGCTTCCTGGACCATTTATAAATGAAACTGGCTAGAGTAGGTATGGAAGGGCATTTATTAAAAAAATATTCCATAATAATTATCAGACTAGCATGCGATCGGTATCATTGAGTTCGTAGCAATGAGGAGGTTACGATTATGCTGTAGCCGGCTCGAATCTATCGTGGAATTAATCTGTAGATAGCTCCCGCGTTAATTTACCAGGGTGCGTTACCACGCCGAGTTTCCGCTTAAACAGGGCGTCTTGATATTATTGGTTCAGACTCTTGTAGATCTTTGCGCGCTCTTACTTGTATTTCTGCCTCAGGGGTGGTTAACATGAAGATTGACCAATTACATCGTAGCATTCGATTTTCTTCTTGGCGCCAACGCTCTTAGCAACAAGCCATATTGTGCGTACCCAAGCCATCTTCGCGCTAAAAGTTGCACCTGTCCTATGTGTCATGAATATTATCCTACTTTCTAAAATACCACAGGAGCTTAAATCATTGTGTTCTCTCTGCCACTGATTTCTCAATATTTCCCAACACCGTCTGGCTCTCATATCTGCTGTCTGTAGAAATGTATCAAAAGATGATGAATAATTTATTAGAATCCTTTATACAGCCTGTGGATAAAGGGTTCAATACCACGTTCGATTCTCGCGTATAATGCTAAATCTATAGCGGAGTTGGAAATCGAACCCGCAGCCTCATGTGTGCTACCCTACACCACGGCAGATGTTCATGATGAGCTTTCATTTCTGAACCCTTTACGCGGGCGGGCACCAATTCCACTCGGGAATTCCAGTCAGGTAGCCAGGGTTACCTCAATTCCGCTCGGTCCTCCAAGGGACCCAAAAATAAGTTCCTCAACTCCACTTAGGCTTTGACAAGGGGTCGGCAAAGGAGTTATCCCCAATGACGTAAACAAATGTCATAACCCTCCTCCTCGCATACCAAGGGCCGGGTCAAACACCTAAAGCAGCACATGAGTGAATTCTTGAATGCAGCTGATTTTTCCGTTCTAGGCTAGAAAACAGTATTTTCAGCATCCGCAGCTGATATAGAAAGTATGTTTTTAGGTACAAATTATACACCTATTATTATCTAAATTTAATTTAATAATGTCTGACTAGGTTAAAAACATACAAACATTTAATTATGCACATGTTAAAAACAATGTATAAAATTTGTAGAAAAAAATAGAAAAATTTTAAATCACTTGTATTTTTTGCCATATAAGTTATAATGTGCCAAACACTTTATACCTGATTTAACGAATGAGCGGACTTGACAGAAGTGACAAAGAGGAAATCTGACATTCTTCGGATCGGAGCGTGGAATGTTAGAAGTCTGCTAGGAGATGGAAGGTTAGAAAACTTAGAAAGGGAAATGGATAGGTTGAGGTTGGATTTGGTTGGGATTAGTGAAATGCGCTGGCAGGAAGAACAGGACTTTTGGTCAAGTGACTATATGGTCATTAGCACAAAATCAAACAATGGCCAAGCAGGGGTCGGTCTCATATTGAGTAGGAAGCTTGGACAGCGGGTGGAATATTATGAGCAATATATTGAACGGATTATTGTAGCAAAAATCAATACTAAACCTACGTGCACAACAGTGGTACAAGTCTATATGCCTACCAGTCAAGCAGATGATGAAGATGTTGAAATGGTCTACGAAGAGATAGATGAAATTCTGAGGTACATCAAGGGTGATGAAAATGTTATAGTAATGGGAGATTGCAATGCTGTGGTAGGAAAAGGCAGAGAAGGGAAGATAGTAGGAGATTTCGGATTAGGTGAAAGGAATGATCGAGGAAGCAGGCTGATGGAATTCTGCACCGAGCATGAGTTGGTCATAGCTAACACCTTATTCAATAACCACAATAGAAGAATATACACATGGATGAGACCAGGAGATACAGGGCGTTATCAAATCGACTTCATTATGGTCAAGCAGAGGTTTCGAAACCAGATTATGGATTGTAAAACATATCCTGGTGCTGACATAAACTCTGACCACAATCTGGTTGTAATGAAATGCAGATTAAAGTTGAAGAAACTGAAGAAAAGTCAAAAGCCAAAAAGGTGGGCAATAGACAGACTGAAAGAAAAGGATGTGAACGAAAGATTCAAGAAGAGTATAAAGGAAGGACTAATCAAAACCCCTAAACAAACTTCAATTGCAGACGAATGGGCACTTTTGAAGAATGAAATAACAAAATCGGCAGAAGAAAACATTGGTAGGAAAGAGAGAATAGGTAGAAAACCGTGGATCACTCAGGATATACTCGAATTGATGGATGAAAGGCGGAAGCACAAGAATGTAAGAGATGAAAAGGGGAAAGCAGAATACAGACGTCTGAGAAATGAGGTTAACAAGAAGTGCAAGGAAGCGAAAGAAGAATGGTTAAAAGAGAAATGTGCTGGTATAGAAAATTGTCTGAAATTAGGAAAAGTAGACACAGCTTATCGAAGGATTAAGAATACTTTTGGGGAAAAGAAGACTAAGTGCTGTAATATTAAGGACACAAATGGAAAGCCTCTAACAGATAGGGAAGAAAAGGTTGAGAGATGGAAAGCTTACATAGAGTGTTTGTATAAGGGAAAGGAGATTGAGAATCATGTAATGGAAAGATAGGAGGAAATTGATGAGGATGCAAGAGGAGATTTAATATTGAGATCAGAATTTGACAGAGCATTGGAGGACTTAAGCAGGAACAAAGCACCAGGCATAGATGATATACCGATTGAGTTGCTACGCTGCATAGGAGATGAAGGTCTGATCAGGTTATTCCACTTGGTGTGTAGGATTTATGAGACAGGTGAGGCACCCCCTGATTTCAAGAAGAATGTTATTATCCCTATACCAAAGAAAGTGGGAGCTGACAGATGTGAAGATTACCGTACAATCAGCTTGATTACTCATGCTTCAAAAATTATGTCTAGAATAATTTACAAGAGGATGGAAAGCCAGATAGAATCGGAATTGGGTGAAGACCAGTTTGGATTCAGGATAAATGTAGGAACAAGGGAAGCTGTACTAAGTCTTAGGCTGATTTTTGAAGGTAGAATAAGGAAAAATAAGTGAACGTTCATGGCATTTGTAGACTTAGAAATGGCTTTTGATAACGTTGATTGGACTAAATTGTTTGACATTTTGAAATCTATTGGAATAAAGTACAGGGATAGGAGGGCGATATACAATATATACAGAAACCAGACAGCAGTCATTCGATCTGAAGGACATGAGAGAGAAGCTGGTATTCAGAAAGGTGTAAGGCAAGGCTGCAACTTATCACCCATACTTTTCAATCTTTACATTGAACAAGCAATGAAGGAAATTGGTGAAAAATTTAAAGTGGGAGTGAAGATTCAAGGAGAAATAATTTCAACTCTGAGATTTGCTGATGACATCGTCATCTTGGCCGAAACGCCTGAGGATTTGAATGAGTTTTTGAATGGTATGGACTCCGTCGTACGGAATGAATAGATGATGAAAATTAATATATGTAAAACAAAAATACTGGAATGCAGCCGAAATAAATCAGAAACCTCTATGGACATCAAATTGGCAGGTGAAAAGCTGAAGGAAGTAGGAGACTTCTGTTACTTAGGCAGAAAAATGACCAGTGATGGACGAAGCAAAGAGGATATAAAAAGTAGATTGGCTCAGGCAAGGAAAACCTTTCTACAAAAATGGAATCTGTTGACATCGAATATAGATTTAGGTATTAGGAAGTCATTTTTGAAAGCCTTTGTTTGGAGCGTGGCGCTCTATGGAAGTGAAACTTGGACTATTGGTGTAGCAGAAAAGAAGAGAATTGAAGCATTTGAAATGTGGTGTTACAGGAGAATGATGAAGATCAGTTGGGTAGATAGGGTGACAAACGAAGAGGTATTAAGACGAGTGGGAGGGGAGAGATGTTTCTGGCGACTGCTAATGAAGAGAAGAGATAGGTTAGTAGGACACATACTAAGACACCCAGGAATAGCAAGCTTAGTTATGGAAGGAAGTGTTGAGGACAAGAACTGAAGGGGTAGACCAAGGCTAGAATATGTTAAACAGATTGCTTCGGATGTAGGGCGTGGTAGCTATGTAGAGATGAAACGATTAGCTCAGGACAGGGAGGCATGGAGAACTGCATCAAACCAGTCTAAAGACTGAAGACTCAAACAACAACGGACTTGACATCCGAGTGGTTGACCTAAAGCACAACAATGTATTGCGAACACCAGCACGCCATCGGTCAAACGCTCTGATGTCAAGTCCGCTCATTCGTTAAATCAGTTATAAACATAATACATAAAGAGCTAGATATTAATCACTGTCGTTAAATAAAAATATGGGCAGGAAATTTAATAAAATAAGAAAAATCAGCATCTTAAAATCACATAAATCTTTACTTCATTTCAAACTATACAAAAACATTAGATGATACTCTTTTCATCCCCTAAATATTTTGAGAAACATACTTCACAAGATCTAATATACTCATTGATTGGTTGTCGTACTGCATGAGCTTGTTTTCAATGAATTCTTTCCTCTCACGACTATTCTTGTCTTTGCTCGACACCCGTCCGCTGCTATTAAGTAGAATGTACGTGTCTGTCTGTATCTGACGTAGGCACTTTGGTATGCGAGCAAGAGGGTTATGACATTTGTTTACGTCATTGGGGATAACGCCTTTGCCGACCCCTTGTCAAAGCCTGAGCGGAGTTGAGGAACTTACTTTTGGGTCACTTGGAGGACCGAGCGGAATTGATGAAAATCGAGCGGTATTCATGTTCGACCCTTTAAGCCACTGTACGAGGAAACGGCATTCAATTGCCCCAGACGCTCACTAGTTACTAATTATTTTACTAAAAAAAAGGCGCAATCAGTGTCGAAGACAAAGAGGGAGGTGGGGGAAGGGGGGTGCCCAAGGGGTCTGGACACCCCCATAATTTTACGACTTACAATTAATAATAAGAAGGTGAATAAATACAGCAATAGAAACAATATTAAAACATATGTTGGAAATAAAAGCGTACTGTACTTGTAACTTACATGGAGGAATAAGATTTCTAGTTGGTGTTATGAGTTAGTAAGTTTGATCATCAACGTTAACCGCACCGATTCTGGCTGTGGTGTAATGAACTGAGTCTGTTACGTGCAACACTAGCGTTGGCGTCTCCTAGGTTGACTGACTGCACAATTCTTCTTCTTCTTCTTTCTCTCCTTCCCAGCGTTGTCCCGCTGATGCAGGGTCAGCTTTTTTGGTCATTGACCTCCATTTTGTCTGGTTTCGTACGTCAGCTGGATTTAGGCCGGTAACCTTCAAGTCACCATTTATTGTGTCTTGTCAACGCTGCTTCGGTCGTCCTCTGGGGCGTAGGCCTACAACCTCAAAATGAAGGACAGTGTTAGTAACAGTATCAGGTGCTTCACGCAGGGCATGGCCATACCATCGGAGCCGTCTCTCCTTCATCTTGTCCACAATTGGGGCGACACCCATTTGCTCCCCAATTGTGTCGTTTCTGACATGGTCCAACGGAGCATTCTCATTTCCATGGAGTGCAGGCGACATTCTGAATATTTTCGGATGGTCGACATTCAACTCCATACAGCGCAACTGGTCGTACCACTGTCCGATATAAGTTATCTTCGATTTGAGACGAAGTGGCATTTTCTTGTCGCAAAGCACACCCGTGCCCTCCTTTCAGCGCAACCAGGTTGCGTTTACCCTGGCTCTTACTTCATCATTGAAGTTGCCATCACTCTGAAGACGAGATCCAAGGTACCTGAAGCATTCTGTCTTGACCGTACCGTCGCTTGGGTTTAACTCCAGATACTCCGTCTTTTTCACATTCAGACATAGGCCATATTGGGAGAGGCGGTTATTCCAGTCTTCAACTTGACATTGGAGTTTTTCTCGGGTGTAATCTGCAACCATTATTTCATCTGCATACAGAAGGGTCCAAGGAACATTCCGTTGCAGGTCACGAGTGATGGCGTCCATCACAAGAACAAATAGGGACGGCGATAGTGCTGAGCCTTGGTGGACGTCGACATTTACAGGAAAGTTTTCCGAGGTGCCAACAGCACAACGTACTCTACTGCTGGTGTTCGTGTATAACATCTTGACCACATTTACAAATGACTCTGGCACACAATGGTTGCGGAGCGCATACCAAATCAACTCATGAGGAACACGATCGAAGGCCTTTTCAAGGTCAAGAAAGGCAATATGCAGAGGTTTTCTTTTCTCACGGTGCTTCTCCATGAGTAACCGTGCTGCGAAGATGGCGTCAGCGGTTCCAGCTCCCTTGACTGCACAATTGACTTAAAAAACGTATTTTGCAATATACGATTCTACACACAGTTGAATTTATACTTTGACAAACCCCACCCTGTCTAGATTAGACCATTCTAAGCAAATCGTGTCCGCAATACGAATAATTTTATGTATTCTTAGCCTATTTTCAATTTTGAAAAAATAGGCTTATGAGATCACCTTTTGTCCGTGTGTGTGTGCGTGTGTGTGATTCGTGTGTGTGTCCCCCCCTAATAAAATCTAAACGGCTGGAGCGATTTCAATGAAACTCGGAAAGTTCATAGCACTATTCCCGGCGACCTCGACCGTGCCCTTCAAATTTTGTTACGACTCACCAATCCAACATGGCGGCTGTGCGAAATATTTCACCAGCATTCTATATCTCCGAAACTATTACAGATATTACCCTGACATTTTCTATGGTGATATAGGGAACTACTATAAGTTCACTTATGTAACCTTTGAAAATCTGGTAACTACAAAACCAACATGGCGGCCAAGCGAATTTGCGACTTTTAAATAGACGTTTCTCGCGATTTGACCAACTAAACGCAATGAAACTTGGTACAGTATATGTTTATATACATTGTAATGCACCGACATCTAACTTCGTTCAATTGTTTACATAATCACAAGATGGCGGATGTGCGAAATATTTCACCGGCATTCTATATCTCTGAAACTATTAGCGGTAAAACCCTGAAATTTTGTACGGAGATAAAGGCCACTACTGGAAGTCCATCTATAAGACTTTCAAAAACCGGTTAACTACAAAACGAACATGGCGGCCAAGCGAATTTGAACATTTTAAATACACCTTTCTCGCGATTTAATGTTCCAAGCGCACTGAAACCTGGTACAGGAAATATTTATACACATTGTAATCCACTGGTATCTAATTTAGTTCAATTGTTTACATAACCTCAAGATGGCGGCAGTGCGAATTTTTTTTTTATTTCTTGTGATGTAGTCATGCGATCGAAGTGAAAGTTTGAATAATGAACCTACGCAATAATTTTCCTTTAATGGTACATGACTCTATGGCCTATACATTTAACAATCCAACATGGCGACCATCCGAAATATTTAGACGATACTGAATATCTACGAATCTATTTTAGCAATCAAACTGCATTTTTTATTGTTCATAGCGGCTATGAACTTAAGTTCACCTATAGGACTTTAAATAACCTGGTGATCACAAATGCAACATGGCGGTGACGCGAATTATAAATATTCACATGGACGTTTCTCGCAATTTAACCAACCGCGTGCAGTGAAACTTGGTACAGTAAATCCTGATACGAATGTTAATCCACTGGCATCTAATTTATTTCAATTGTTTCCATAACCTCAAGATGGCAGCTGTGAAAATTTTTAAAATCTCCTGGTTTTTTCTTGTGTCCTAATTATGCGATTGAAGTTTGAATACTACACGTTCACAATAATCTGCATGTAACAGTACATAACTCTAGGGCCTACATATATAAAATCCAACATGGAGACCATCCGAAATATTTAGTCGGTTCTCAATGTCTACGAATCTATTACAGCAATCAAACTGAAATTTTGTATGTTGATAGTGGCAATTAACATAGGATATATGAAAATAGGCTGTATAGTTCTTCACGGAACTACTTGTTCAATTTAAAATTAAGTTACAAAAAATAAATGTCTTGTATACAGTAACTGTGTGTGTCGGGCTTCTGTTTCCTCGAGCGTATTGTTGTGATATCCTTGTGGTTCGATAATGGAATCAATACCACGTGTCAAGGTCATGTTTGCTTCAGCACACGGACGATTTATTTATTTATGTATTTATTTATTTATTTACTTATTTATTTATTTATTTATTTATTTATTTACCATCTAAGCCTCCGTGGCTTAGGCGGCAGCTCGCCGGCCTCTCACCGCTGGGTCTGTGGTTCAAATCCCGGTCACTCCATGTGAGATCTGTGCTGGACAAAACGGAGGCAGACAGGTTTTTCTCCGGGTACTCCGGTTTTCCCTGTCAACATGTCATTCCAGCAACACTCTCCACTATCATTTCATTTCATCTGTCATTCATTTAATCATTGCCCTAGAGGAGTGCGTCAGGCCTCGGCAGCCGGCACATTTCTTATCCTCGCCGTTAGATGGGGGCTTCATTCATTCCATTCCTGACCCGGTCGGAGACTGGAAGCAGACTGTGGATTTTCATTTCATTTACCATCTATGACCAAGAAAATAATCCGTGTATAGCCTAATACTTGTTCCTAAGAAGGAAGTTCCATGGTTTCAATACAAAGTGACTATTTTTACTATATTACTTGTAGCGAAGGGTACATCGTATGGTTATTATAAAAATAATAATAATTATTATTATAATTAACCGACAGCGGTAACTACGCTCGCTGACGCGTAGTGCTAGGACATGGGGCCCCACCGGCGACCGTCCTTGAAATGATTTACCATGGTTTCCCCATTTTCTACTCCAGGCAAATGCTAGGATGGTACCTTTTCCACATCCTTACGCAGTTTCATTTATCTTCTTCCATTTCATCTCATATTTACTCCTCTCATGAGGTTGGCGTCAGGAAGGGTATCTGGTTGTAAAATCCACCCGCCACATAGACCTTCGCATCTCGTCGCCGATCCCGTTTAAAACGGGAATAATAAGTTGTTATTCTTCTTCTTCTTTAATCGTATCGGCCAACTAAGGACCACGTTATTTCAACTGGCTTCTCTGGGCTTTGATCTTTGCCCAGAGTTCCTTCATACGTTGCCGGTGTTGCTCTTTTCTTTCTTCCGTCCACATCTTTCCCGTCTTCAACTTCGTTTTTTCCTGAAAACCCTGGTGGTCGTGTAGTTTCTTCCTGAGGGAATTGCGTTCATGAATATCCCCACAGGTAATTTCCATCTCTTGCAGGTCACTTTCCACCTCTTCGAACCAGGCTGGCTTGGTCTTCTTATTTTTAAAATAGTTAAAGATCCGGTTCGTCAATCGTGTGGGTTTCATTCTAAGCAAGTGGCCATAAAATGCAATCCTCCTTTTCCTCATTACATCAGAGATCTTCTAGACATGAATATACAGCTCATAGTTATGCCGCCGTCTTTATTCACCGTTGTCTTTAATCGGGCCAAGAATTTTCCTCAAGATCTTGCTTTCCTTGATCTCCAATTTTTCTACCAGGCCTTTCTTGTTCATGGTGAGGCATTCCGCTGCGTACAGAGCCTCTGGTCGTATGACAGTGCATAATGCCTAAGTTTTGCGTTCAGGGATATTGACTTTTTGTTGTAAACGTCCTTGGTGAGTTGGTACGCCATTTCCATTTTGTTCATGCGCGAAGTGAAGGTTTCCTTCTCACATACGTTGGGTTCTACCCACTCGCCAAGATATTTAAACTTATCTGTCCGTTTGATTTTCCCCTGGTTTACTTTTAGTTCCCTTGGTGCTGGCTTGATGTTATTTATGAAGTGTGTTTTCTCCAAAGAGATCTGAAGACCAACTTTTGTTGCCTGTACCTGCAGCTGGTTAATTTATTTTGTGGCCATATCTAAAGAGTCGGAGAAAATTGCAAGATCATCTGCAAAAGCTAGGCAATCAATAGAAAGGTTCATGTTCTTGTAACCCAGTCGTACTCCATTTTGGACCCCATCATTCATTTCTTTGCGCCACTCGCGGATGACTTTTTCAAGTGCACAGTTGAAGAGCAGGGGTGAAAGCCCATCTCCCTGCCTAACTCCTGTCTTAATTTCGAAAGAGTCTGAAATTTCTCCTCTGAACTTGACTCTGGAGGTTGTGTTAGCTAAGGTCTGTTGAATGATTGCCCTGGTTTTATTATCCAATCCAAATTCCTTTAGAATTTGACTAAGAGCTATTCTATCCATCGAATCATAGGCCTTCTTGAAGTCAACGAAGGTTACCACAAATTTCTTGTTCCTTTGCTTCAGATAGAAAAGGATGGATTTCAGATTCATAATTTGTTCGGCACACGAGCGCTCTTTCCTGACCCCTCCTTGGTACTCTCCTAATTGTGGATCAAGTTGTTGTTCTGCCCTAATCTGTAGAGCTTTTGAAATAATTTTGTAAGTTATCAGTAGGAGGGAAATGCCGCGGTAGTTGTTAACGTCCGTTTTTTCACCTTTCTTATGCAGGGGATGAATCAAGGCAGAAGTCCAATCACGTGGAAGTTTCTCAGTTTCCCAAATCTCCTTGATAATGTCAGTCAATTTATCAATCATATTTTCACCAGCATACTTCCACAGTTCGGCGATTATCGAGTCCTCACCTGGTGCCTTGTTGTTCTTAAGTGACTGGATAATCTGTTTGATTTCTTCTTTCGTTGGAGGGGATGAATCTAGGTGGACTTTTATGTTGTCTTCAAATGAGAAAGTGGAGTTTGGAGTCTCACAATTAAGGAGGGATTCAAAGTATTTTGCTAGAATCTGGCAATTTTCACTTTCACTGTAAGCTAGTCTCCCATTTGAGTCTTTGAACTGTAGACTCGGAGGATTGTATTTGCTTGGATTGCATTTGAAGGTTCTGTAGAAGTCCCTTGTGTTGTTCCTCTGAAAGTCTAGCTCAATTTGAGTTAGTTGGCTCTTGTTGTAGGAACGTTTAACATTGCGGATGATTTTTGCAGCGCGTTGTCTCTCGTTCACGAAGTTTTCCAATTATCTTGGTTCTTTCCCGAGTTCCATTTCTGCCAGGCAAGTTTTCTTTGCTTTACCACTGAATCACATGCATTATTCCACCACGCATGTTTCTTTGACTTCGTCAGTGGAACTGTCTCCTGTGCTGTTGTGACCAAGGCCTGTTGTAGTTCATCCCAGTTTTCGGGATTCCACGATTCTAGTATTTGAGTAAATTCAGGGCACAATCGTAGTTTTTCAGTATCAAATTGATTGATCTTTTTTAAGACGGCCTTTCTGGTGTTTCTCGGAATCAGTTTAACTTTGATTTTGGATAGATAGTGATCCGAATCTAGATTGGCATTTCTTAGAACCTTCACATTCTGTATTTCTCTCTGAGCTTTACGTGCAATTGCGACGTGATCAATTTGAAATTCGCCGAGATTTGGATTCGGAGATGTCCAAGTCTTCTGTTTTCTGGGAAGGTGTTCGAACGCTGTGGATTTTATAACAAGATTGAAAGCCTTACATAGTTCTACGTGCCTCTCACCATTGCAATTTGTTCTCTGGTGAGCTGGATAGTTTCCGATAATGTTTTGGAACTTTCTTTCCTTACCCAGCTGTGCATTGAAATCTCCAAGAAGCATAATTGTGTGTTTGTCTGGAATCATACAGAGAACATCTTCAAGGTCTTCCCAGAATCTATCCGTTCCTTCCGGGTCTCTCTTATTCGCTTGATTGATTGGCGCATGGACATTCACAACAGTATAAACTTTGTTTGTGCTCCGGAAGCAGAGAGTTGAAACTCGACTGCTAGGCGAGTTGAAGCCAATGATTGAATCCAAAATCTTCCTACTGACGATGAATCCTGTGCCAAGGTTGGGAACTGTTTTTATTACACGTTTACCAGTTTTACCTTTAAAAATTCTGTAGCCTTCTGACTCAAAGGGTTGTTCATCTGTGAATCTCGTTTCTTGAATTGCTGCAATCAGGATTTGATGTTGGGATAAGGAATCAGTTAGTTGTTTCAATTTACCAATCTTCCGAAGGGAATTCGTGTTAAAGGTAGCAAAGAAATTCCGGCGTTTGTGTTGGATCTTTCCTGGAGTCTCCGATACCTCCAAGCATGTCGGCGCAGGCTCCCCAGATTCCGAAGGCCTGTATGCTTCGCTCAAGGCGAAGGTGGATTGGTTACCACCTGGGGTAGTAGCTTTTGCTGAACTTTCCTCCATGCTTTGAACAGTTGAAAAACTGTAGTTTGGGGTCAGTGATGTTTCACACCGACCAGGGTACTACCAAGGTTGTGAGCCTTGGATCCCCCAACACTGATCGGCTCGCCGACCCAGTTTCCCGCTGGGAATGGTTACCCAACCTTCCACTGAGTTGCTCGACTTAACAGGGGCACCTCTTGTAGGTTATGTGCTGGAGTTGGAATGAAAGAGGCTAGTTGGATTCTCTTGCTGAATCCAATATGTTATGGTTGCAGTTGACAGGCAACGACGCATTTCACTCCCATTTGCCCAGAGCCACAAGGACTCCTCCCAGGTTAATTCTTATTATTATTATTATTATTAATAAAAATATTATTCTCTATTATATAATACGCTCATTTCATCCGACAAAAATCTCAAACTCCTGAATAAGAGGGAGTTAGAAGGTGCGTTTTGTGCCAAAATCTTCCAAATCGTCTCAATAGTACAAGAAAAATCTTGAATGTCTTGAAAAGTCAACGGAAATATATTTAAGTTTTTTTTAAAGAGTGTTTAAACAAATAAACAAGACGATAGCCCTTGGCAGAAGTGTGTCGCGTCCATCCTACATAACACTAGAACCCGGGTGGGTAGTCTGTACACATGGGCGCACATAACCCACTGTGTATTGAAAAGAATAATTAAACGGAAATACCCGCAACAAAGAAGATTCGCACTCTGATTTGATAAATATCGACAATTTGTTTAAATAGTGCGTTTAAACAAATAAACATATAGCTATTATTATTATTATTATTATTATTATTATTATTATTATTATTATTATTATTATTATTATTATTACATCCTTATTGCATACGAAGTGCTTGAGGCCATAGCTGCTACGAGCAGCTAGTCTTTCTGTGTGTTTTTGTGTCCACGACTCCTCTCCCACTGTTCATCATTCAGTCCTCTCCACCCCACGTTCCTTGGCCTCTCTCTCATCCACCCCGGGCTCGGAGCTGTGCTGTGCAGTATTTATGAACACTGAACTATGTAATAATCTGAGACTTGGCCGCCCCGGATTTAATTTCGTGGACTGATTTCACACAGTTAATCACCCGGCATAGCGGCGCTAGGGTGCGCACCCAAAGTAGCTTCATAAACAGCGCGTGATGGATGGACTCGCATTCTGGTTACGGGCTCATTACGCGCGAAGCGGAGCACATAAATTGCGATCCTTACACTATAAATAATGTATCACATTACACTGTGTGAAGCTTGCTTTACTGAATTACACAAATGTCTGGATGTCCATCTACTTTCACTAGCTGACTCTCCAACTCCGACATAAATTACACTGAAAAGATGTCTTTTCTCTGTGAGGAGAAATTGGTAAGGTATTCACCTCCCGTGCGCAAGACATAAGTGATAATAATAATAATAATAATAATAATGCTATTGGTTTTACGTCCCTTTTAACTACTGCGGCATTTAGAGACACCGGGGTGCCGGATATTTGCCCCTAAGGGGATCTTTAACGTGCCAGTAAATCTACTGACATGGCTCCCTCAAATTTAGCAGCCTAAAATGCCAACTGACTGCATCATGATTCGATCCTACAACCTTGGGAACAGCAGGCAAGAACGTTACCGCTGAGCCAAGACATAAATGGCACAGTTACATCAGGCTAGAATTTAGAGTCCTAACAGTCTTCAGCATTAAACATTATTTGGTGTTGCTGCTTGAGTGTTCAGTCTTTTGACTGGTTTGATCCAGCACTCCATGACTCCCTGTCCTGAGCTAATGGTTTCATCTCTACATAGCTCCTACACCCTACATCCGAGGCAATCTATTTAACATATTCTATCCTTGGTCTACCCGTACAGTTCATGTTCTCGACCCTTCCTTTCAGAACTACTGTAAGTTTGCTACTCCTGGGTTTCATAGCATGTGTCCTACCAACCTATCTATTCTCTTCATTAGCATTCGCAAGAAACATATCTCCTCTCCCACTCGTCTTAATACCTCTTCATTTGTTACTCCACGTACCCATCTGATCATCATTCTCCTGTAACACCACATTTCAAAATCTTCTATTCTCCTCTTTTCTATTACGCCAACAGTCCAAGTTTTACTTCCATACAGCGCCACGATCCAGTCAAAAGCTTTTAAAAATGACTTCTTAATACATAGATCTATATTCGATGTCAACTGATTCGTTTTCTGATAAAATGCTTTCCTTGCCTGAGAAAAAGCGTACTTTTTATACCCTCATTGCTTCGTCCATCTCTGGTTATTTTGCTTCCTAAGTAATAGAAGTCTCTTACCTCCTTTAGCTTTTCACCTGCCAATTTGATATCAATAGGGTAAATATTATTATAGAACAAACAAGCAGTTCCGTGAAGAACTATACAGCCTATTTTCATATATCCTGCTCATGTTAATTGCCTCTATCAACATACAAAATTTCAGTTTAATTGCTGTAACAGATCCGTAGATATTGAGAACCGTCTAAATATTTCAGATGGTCGCCAGGTTGGATTTTTATTTTTGTACTATTACATTAAGATTATTGTGTACGTGTGGTATTCAAACTTCAATCGCATGATTAGAAAACAAGGAGAAAAAACGAGATTTTAAAATTACGCACAGCAGCCATCTTGTGGTTATGCAAACAATTGAAATAAATTAGATGCCAGTTGATCAACATTTGTATAAGCTTTTAACGTGCAACGTTTCACGGCACTCGGATAGTTAATTCGCGAGAAAGTCCATTTAAATATTTATACTTCGCATCGCCGCCATTTTGGGTTTGTGCTCACCAGGTTACTGAAAGTCCTATAGGTGAACATATGTTCATAGTCTCTATGAACATAAAAGAAATCAGTTTGGTTGCTGTAAAAGATTCATAGATATTGAGAACCGTCTAAATATTTCGGAAGCTCGCCATTTAGTATTTTTATATGTATAGGCCATAGAGTTATGTAACATTCAAGGACAATTATTGCCTAGGTTCATTATTCAAACTTTCACTTCGATCGCATGATTACGACACAAGAAATAAAAACTTAATTTTAAAATTTCGCACAGCCGCCATCTTGAGGTTATGTAAACAATTGAATTAAGTTAGATGGCAGTGCATTACAAACTGCAAAATCATTTACTGTACCACATTTTACGGCGCTCATAGAGTTAAATCACGAGAAAAGTCTATTAAATATTTCAAATTCACTTGGTCGCCATGTTCGTTTTGTACTTTACAGGTTTATGAAATATACATAGATAAACCTGTATCATTACCCTTTATCACCGTACAAAATTGCAGGGTGATATCCGTAATAGTATCGGAGATATAGAATGTCAGTGAAATATTTAGCACAGCCGCCATTTTGAGGTTATGTAAACAATTGAACTAAATTAGACTCCAGTGCATTACAGTGTGTATAAACAATTGCTGTACCAAGTTTCATTACGTTTGAATATTTAAATCGCGAGAAAAGTCTATTTAAAAGTCACAACTTCGCTTGGCCGCCATGTTGGTTTTGTAGTCACCAGGTTTTTGAAAGTCTCATAGGTGAACTTTTAGTAGTGCCCTTTATCACAGTACTCAATTTCAGGGCGATATCGTTAATAGTTTCGGAGATATTGAATGCTAGTGAAATATTTCGCACAACCGCCATGTTGGATTGGTGAGACGTAACAAGATTTGAAGGGCACGGTCGAGGTCGCCGGAAATTGTGCTATGAATTTACCGAGTTTCATTGAAATCGCTCCAGCCGTTTAGATTTTATTAGGGGGGGACCCACACACACCTCACACACACACACACACACGCACAAACACACCGACAAAAGGTGATCTCATGAGCCTATTTTTTCAAAATTGAAAATAGGCTAAAAATGTTGTCTGATAATGTACAATATTCACATACTCAAGAGTACACATTATCCTTAATGGAAAGGACGTTACGGTCATCTTCACCAAACTTTTGGTGCAGTTATTGTAAATTATGAATGATACGCTAGATAATTTCTCAAAAACAACATCTAATACTTAGAGATGACGGCGATGATTGTTGTTTTAAGGGGACGAACAACGATGTTCGGGTGATAGTGAAAGTTAAAATGATGACGAAATGGAAACTACTGCTACTCCTATGGATACTAGCACTAACTATAGACTTATAATTAACTTACAGTACATAGCCTACTAGAAGAGAACAGAAAGAAAGTGGGAAATAAATGAGAAGAAAAGAAATGCCCTCAACCCTGTATGAATGAGGACTGATGGACTTGGAAGAAAATAGAGCTATGAAAGGTAGATAGGAGAGGAAGGAGAGGGTCCAGCTTAGAGGCACTGAAAAAAGGGGAAGAAACCGGACTCACCTCAGGAATCTCTACGGGTCGTCAACTCCGAGCCAACCAGCCATGAGCCCTTGTGGGTGTAGCACTATCCAATGTGCGACATAAGTATTATTTATTTATCGTATGGCTTTTAGTGCCGGGAGTGTCCGAGGACATGTTCGGCTCGCCTGAGTCTGTAGCTGCTTCCAGCGGACACCCTAAAGGGTGAGCTACCAGTTCCGTTCAATTTCAAGTAGTTCCAACTTTCGCCACCAGATATCAATGATACCTAGTGGTGAACGTTGGAACTTTGATAGAGCGTTCTGACGAAATCTAACCTAACAAATTTTGCTTTACACAAGTTTAGTCTGTGAAAGGATCTTTTACATGCCATAAATCTATGACATGGGACCGCCGGCTTTACTTCCCCTCCGAAGGAAGGCATACTGAGGGATTTTTAACGCTCTTAAAAAATCCGACATAAGTGATGTTGCTACACACACCCTTCCTCCTTTAGGGCCTTGAGCAGAAGGCAGGAGATATGAAATGAAAAAAGAAATCTGACCCCTCGAGGAATGAGGGTATCAGAAAAGATGAGACAAGGGTCAATTAAGGCGGGAAAGTGAAAGACTCCCTAGGCCTCAGAAATGACTTAAGATCACATTTTCGCCATTGCTCGACAGTTATCAACGACTTCCTACGCAATTTAAAATCATAATTGCGAATTCCCTAAGTTTTTCTCATCAAAAGGAGATCAGTAATGATGAGCAAATTATTTGCAACCGAAACAATAACATCCTACTGTTCCAGACCCTTCCTTAGTTTGATGATGAGTGGATAGGTGTGCTAGAGACACGGGAAAGTGGAGCCATTACTCCGGAACGAATGTGAGTCGGTGTTAAACGGACTGCGTAATGTGAAACGGTGTAAACGTGCGACACGTCAGCTCGTGTGTGTGAGTGTGTTTACAAGGCGTGACCAATCCACGCCACTCACAGCTATTGTTGTACGTACTGTAGTAAAGAATGGCCCCACATTCTATATGTTCAGTTGTTAATTCTTTTCAGGTGCTTTGGACACCTTGGTATTCAGCCCCGTTTATTTAGTTGTGTGTTGAATTTGTGTCATAACCTATATTTATGGAGTGATGTCTGTCACTGAAATTCTTAGTTTTGAGTAAATGGGATAAGTTCCTTAGTTCTGCATAGCGAGATAGTTATATATTGTTGTTTTAAGGGGGAACGTACAGCTAAAGGGGTCAAAATAACTATTTTAATATTATAACTATGTCGGTCATAAATCTTGTGCAACAATTATATTTATTTCCAGGGAAACACATACATCTTGGTATTTAGTAACGTTTAAAATTTTCATAATTCAAATTGTAACTAGCTTATTTGTATCCATTTATCAAAATGCGGATACTCTACGAAGGAGCTATACTTTCTAGGTGCCATCTGCATTTGACGCAATCACAAAGGAGAGAGGGGGAGTGGAGGAGGGGCATAAATGAAATGATTACGTAATCCAATAACAAATAACAAAAAAATCAACTCATTTTACACTCTAAGTGGTTATCCAGCCGCGCTGATGGAAGGCGCGAGCGAAGCCAGCGCACGACAGGACGTAGGGGTATTAGCAGATGCTTTACCATGTAGGTTTAACGAAAAGGTCGTTTTTGTTTTACTTATACAATTAGCAGAAGCCTCACCTTGTTCAAAGAGCACTTCTATTCTGATCATAAAAATGGTTCAAATATATTTTTGATGAAAAATAAAGTAGTGTGCCCGTTTAGACCGGAGTCCGCACGACCACATATGCATTTTACCAAGAATCAGTCAGCACGAGAGTCAAAATATCCCGGGGCGCCAGATGGGTTAAAGCTAATCGCAAAAACGACATCAAATGAAAAAATTGCTTTACTGATTTTTGGCTCAATGCGACAATAAGGATAGAAGGAGATTCAACTGGCATAACACATCATGTAAAATTATCTCATTTTATTCTGAATTAAATATTGACTGCAAAATAAAATGCTCAAAGCAGCATCATTCATGTGTGGCGACCCACATTACTATTTACACAATGTACAGAAATTTTCCAACACATTGGACAATTATCTTTGGAGACACAAGTCTGATTATCAGTCCTGTAGACTGTGTTCCAAAATTATAATAATTATTTATGATTAAATCCAGTTCAAATTTAATTGTCTTTACTGGAAATACTGTAGTTCACTGGTTGAACTTTTACATAATATTAACACTCGTAGAATAATTGTTCATAGAATTTTTAACTTTCACTTATTTTTCCAGTTTCAAAAAATATTGTCAAAAAATATTATTATCATCTCTGAATCAACACAAATTATGTACACATATTAATAACAACATCTGAAAAGTATCTGACCCTTGAGCATAGCATCGAAGAACTGTGCGAAGCACAACAAAATTAATTGTTCATCCGACCTTAAACGTTTCGAGAAGTGACTCGATTATGAACTTCAAGTTCCTAACAAAATATATGATTTCTGAATCATCAACTTGATCAATAAGTTGTTGGACCATTCAACTATTCGATTTTCCACTTGGAATCATTAAGAAAAATATTTATACCTGTGGTCATTTTAATAATTTTCACAACTTGCAATTCTTGAACAGAATGCGGAAATAAGAATTGTAGCTTCATAATAAATTCATTTATTTCATGACACTAGGATTGAAAACATCCTTCAAATTATTCGTGGTTATAGAATTATTTTTAATTGACAGTGGCCCATTCTATTATTTTTATAAGAACACAAAATTCCAACAACAACGGCATAGGTCTTCCTCTGAAGAAGAATAAAATACTATCATGACAAAATCCGGGTTCTAGCAAAATCAAAGTCTTAATGGAATCCGTAAACAAGATTGAAATAAGAACTGATGTTTTTTAAGAAATAACCTTTGTGTCATTCATACGACGCAATGTGTAGTTCCAATACTCCTTCTTTAACACTGAGTCATCGAACCTGCTATTTGATTGATGCTCAAATAAAAACCTCCTCATTCCTGCGACTTAAACATGCGCACCCGGGAATGGCATTTCAACTACTCCACACACATAAATTTTCTTCCCAAAATTTATACAATAAATCAAGCCTCTGCTTATTATCCACACTGGAAGATTTATAAACTTACAAGTTTATTTTATTTTACCATTCAGTTCAAATCGTGAAGTTACCACACTTATGATACTCTCGATTTCACTTTCGAATGTGTATCTAGGTCATGATTTTATATAAATACAAAATATCCTAAGTGATACAAATATCATTTGCTTCCCGTTTCATGCCTCTCCGTGTTATCTGAAAAATATACTTTGCTCATGGCAAATATTAACTGTTCAACCAGAACTGTCATGTTGGTTGAATGCGGACTTGCGCTAACCACTATCCTTCGGAAAATCACCTGTTCCAAACTAGAAATGATTAAACTACTTCATAAGCTCTCTCTCAATGAATGTGATTATTAGAATATATAAGATCCAAGAATTATTTAGAAAAGTTATGAAAATTATTATTATTATTATTAGTGGATTATTATTATTATTATTATTAGTTATATTATTTTAAATATGTTTAATTATTATATCATTATGTGAGAATCCACATGTTCGATTCTTCGAATATGGATAAAATCTCCATTTCTCAACAAAAATAATTATTAACTTTTACAGTTACCTCGGCTGATTACCGTGATTATCAAAAAATATGAAACATTCAAATAAATGCTCGTTATGCTCGGTCATCGATCCTAAACTGTTCTGAGTGCTGAAAATACTCAGAATAACCCTAATGTGTCTTGCGTAAATCATTGCAAGATTTAAATACGAAGAAAAATAAATGTGTGGGTCATCTGCAGAAAATGAGTTTGTTCCAATTAGCTAGGCATAATATAAAATAAAATGTGGCTTACATTTCTCGTTGGTCTTGAAGCGTAGTGAACCTGGTCTGTACCAGATTTATCCAGATACATGCCCTATTGGACACGCACGTCTAATCCTTGTATCGGCCGCCATTATATACCCACAATCTGTCTAACAAGACATAGTGGAAATATCTCTTGAAGTTGGAAGTAACTGTTGATCCATTATAATATTTACTTCTGTTAAAGCCATAGCAGTTTGCTTAAATGGGGTCAGATCCAAATGATCTATTCTCAAATACGTCAGTTGTAACATAACTCACGGTAATCTTTTCAGTACAAGAAAACACTGAGAGTCTAAATCAATCAACGGCTGTTCTGAAGATCGTTCCCTGGGCATGGTTTATCACCATCTATCATGCGCGAAGCAACTTATAGTTTCCCTTTGTCGGCTAATGAACAACACCGTGATAGACTGGCCTTCAATATACTGAAAGATCGGAGTGGTTATCAAGTTACAATATATGAAACTGACTAATTGGATTTAAAATATCCAAGTATAGAATTATTATTACTGGACTGTGACAAAGTACTTTCTAGACAAAGTCTAGCATAGGTCCATATAGAAATAAAGTATTTCACCAGTGTCCGTAGAAAAATAACAATCACCTTAGTGATTCCCTCTGCCGGAAACTATGTTCCACACGTATCGTAGTACTTTTGTAACTATCACAATTTAGAGATATCTTCGGCGTAGATCCGGCAACCATGTGCCTTGGCTCAACGTAGCAGCAGCACCTTGTCATGCAAGAGCTTGGTTCGAAGTGAGCTGATGATGCTTGGGCCGGTCGGCTTTTATTCAAAACGGTCGGGTCCACGCTGGATCACGCTGAAATCTGGAAATCCTCATATCTCCGGTGTCTCTGGTCCAATTCACTTGGGACTAAGTGCATTCTCTTTCATTTGGCCGTGCCAGTAATCTGATCCAAGTCTCAAGTCTCTACTCCATGGCTAACTATTTAATCAACAAATAGTCTCGACCTCTGCTACTACTCGCTACGTCACTTGACATGCTCTTGGCTGCACAAAGTTTCCATTTCCTTCTAGAAGTAGTGGAGCGCGATATTCAAATATCTCAAATTTCAAAAGCGGCTGTAGCCTTTCCCTTGATATCTAGGTGTCTGAATCTTGGAATACCCATTCCTAAAGTTGGGCACATCCACCCCACACCTAACAAAAAATAAAAATTGATTTTTTTTATTTTTCCTATCTACACATTAAATCATCTGGTTCTTGAATAATAAATCTTCAAATTCGCTGCATTTTAAGTTCCCACGATGTTACCAGTTCGTGTATTGGCGATTTTATAGCTTCCATTGTTGTTCTCTTCCACAATACGATAGGGTCCAACGTAAAGGCTTGCAAACTTCGAGTACACTCGATTTTGCACGTCAGAGGGTGTAGGTCTTTTCACTAAAACAAGAGCTCCTACGCGCAAGGGTCTGCGAAAACGCTTTCCTCTCACTCTGCGCTCTCTCTTCTCAGCTTGGCTCCTCAACTTGTCTAAAGCTAGAGTCTCCCTCATCTGACGACTTGATTTCTCCTCTGGGATAAATGCAACAATCTTAACCTTCTCAAGGTATCCTCATCCTCCTGCGTCAGGTTAACTTGAAAAACCTTAGATGTAGACTCCACTGCTCTACTCAATAAATCGGCTCCAACGTTCAATTTTCCAGGAGTGTGTTCAATAACTAGGTTGAATTGTTGGATAAAAAGTGACCATCTAGTTATCCTATCAATGGCAAAGTTTGTTCTCAATAGAAACTCCAATGCATGGTGATCAGTCCTCACAATTACTAAATGTCCAATTAACATTTTCTTCCACGACTCCAACGCGAAGATTACAGCAAGGGCTTCTAACTCTGTGGTGTAATAATTCCTTTCTGATGGACGAAGTTTCCTGCTTATGATCGCCAGGTAACGTCTCTTGTGATCGTCATCTTCTTGAAGAAGAATAGCTCCAATCCCTACGGTGGATGCATCGGATTCTATGATGAAATTCTTGGTAAAGTCAGGATACTCCAATTTCACGCTGTTCACCAATAACCTATTGGCATCTTGAAATGATTGTTCACAATCTTCATTCCATTTCCATTTATTTCCCTTTTTTAATAATTCCCACAAGGGAGCAACCGTCTTGGTGAAGCTTGGACAATGCCCCGCGAAGAATTGGCATGTCCCGAGAAAACTGCGGACATTCTTCACTCTAGTAGATCTAGGGAAATTTGCAATCACCTGTATCTTTGTCTCATTGGGACGGTATCCTTCACCATCCAAAATGTGGCCCAAAAATTTTATTTCCTTCCGAAAGAACTGACATTTTCGAAGGTTTACTTTAAAGTTCGCTTTTCTCAAATCTGTGAATAACATCTGAAGATGTAACAAATGTTCCTCCTTAGTCTCAGATGCAATTAGGATATCATCCATGTAACGAATTGCTATCTCTTTTACTTCAGGACTCAAGTTTTGTTCCAGTGCTCTGATCAAAACAGATCCAGATGTTTTGACCCCAAATGGTAGACGGCGGAATACATATGTCTGCTGGTCAAACATAAATCCTGTAAACTTTTATGGAATCTTCACTAAGCCTAATGTGGTGGTAGGACGAAGTGAGATCAATGTTAGAGAACCAGACCTTGCCTTGGAATTTCCTTAACAGTTACCTAATGATTGGTGGTCTGTCATACTCTGGCAGCAATCTTGAATTCAAATTTCGCGCGTCTAAACACAGTCTCAGACTTCCATCTGGCTTAGACACTACTGCTAATGGATTGACATAAGAGGTAGTGTACTTTTCAATCACATTGTTACTTTCCATCTCTTTGATAAGCACTTTTACCATTTCTCGATGCTTTTCCGCTACCGGATACAATTTAGCATGGAAAGGTGCATCATCATTTACACGAATACGATATTCAAAATCTTTAATTTCACCAGGTTTAATATCAAAAATATCGTGGTACTCTTCCAAAATTTTTCCTAGCTCTGGGGACTCCTTCTCAGTGTAGACTTCTCTTCCTTCAGTTTCATGAAAAATCAGAGACCATTGAGCATCTCCCTCGATGTCTTCCTCTTCCTTTCCCTAGAAGTTTATCTCTTCGGTATTCTTGGATCTGATCGTCTCTGTCTTCATGTCTATCACTGCTTGATATTTCTGAATGAAATCCGCTCCCAACATCATGTCAAAAGCCATGTCCTTCATTACTACAAACACATGTCGGAAATCGTGTCCTCCAATAGTAATACATAAGTATAATTGTGTTTTACACAGAGATATTTTGTTGGGTATTGTTCCTTGGATTTTAATTCCTGATACTGGAATCTCCTCTAAATTCTCTTTGAGTTTCCACAGAATATAAAGCTTCTCGCTCACAAGACAAAGCATAGCCCCAGTATCAATTAAAGTATCGACAGGCATACCGAATACTTCGCATGATATGATTGGCATTTTAATTCTTGTACCCATTTCTTTCCGTTCGTCATTATGTTGAATTAAGTCATCATCCTCTGCTTGCCATTCAATAATCCTGGAAGTGAAAGTGTTTAAAATTCTATCTTCTACTGTGAATTCGAAGTTTTTTTTCTTTCCCATTCCCCCGGGATTGTTGTGTTCCCGATGGACCTGGTTCATTGGACTTCTGTTCCAAGAACTGCAAGTTTTCTTGGTGTCTTTCTTCCAAGTTCTTCCTCGTCTCCTTATTGAACTCTTCATTGGACTGACGAGTATTCACATTCCCTCTGTTATTGTAGTTATTGTTTCTACCATAGTACCTTCTTTCCTGGTACCTTCCTTGATTATCCCTTGGCCTTCTCCATCGAGTATTATATCGATATCCACCATCCGGTCTCGCATAAGGCTTGTTACTGTATCTGTTATTGTTCTGATTCCATCCTCTTTTATCGGGCTCTTCCCTCGGCGTTTTCTCTTCTCGCCCCTCTCGAATCTCTCGAGGTGTTTGGGAATAACTGTCGGCCATAACAGCGTATACAGCGTTGCTATTCTTTCCTCCCTTCTGATGGAAGAATTGAGCGTTCGTGTGATCAAGTTTCTGCAATACCTCGTCAAATTGCTCCATATTATAAATGTCAGCAGCGATCAAAGTTCTTTGGACTTCTGCTGGAAACTGACGTATTAATGCAGTAATTAATTCATTATCTGGCATCGGCGGATCTAAATGTTGAAGTTTAGAAAGCTGTCCAGAAAAATACGTAGAGTATCGAGTAGGTTGTGACGTCGAGAATCTCTTTGAATATAATTCTGCTCTGACTTGCTGTTGGGTTTCCGGGGACCAAAACTTTTTTAATAACCCACGGGAAAACTCCTCAAAATTGGTGAGAGTGGACCTGAAAGCTCTAAACCAAAGAAGTGCGGGACCTTCCATAAAATTCCCTATCACTCGGATTTGTCTTCCTTAGGGATTTTGGAATCTTTTAGGTAATCACCTGCTTCTCTCAAGAATTCTACGGGTGTCACAGAATCTCGCCCTGAAAATTTAGAAGGCTTATCCTCTACATTCTTGAATACAGTTATGGGGTTGGATTGAGATACTGTCCTGACCTCATCGTGTCTTTGACTATCAGTTTCTCTAGCTGCTCCTAGGTTTATCTGTATCGGTTCTTCTCCCCTTATACTTGGCATTTTCAACAGATGGTCAGACTGTTTCTCGTCCTTGATTTGGGTTTTCATAGCCTCAATTTCCTTATGGTTTTCTTCTGCCAGTTTTCTAATTTCTTCGGTTTCGTTACAGTTCTCCTTGACATCAGTGGATATCTGGTTCATAACAGCCTCGTGACTTTTCAACGATCCTGTCACATCTGATATGTCCTTCTGAGTTACTTGAATATCTTTGGAAATTACTTGAATATGGGATGACAAAGATTCCCTAATCTCCTTGACTCCCTCTTGGTTCTCCAACTTGAGTGTGTCTTTAATTTCATCGATAACTGTGGTTTTAATTTCAGCTTGTAATTCACTAATCACACCTTCTCTTATTTCTCCCATTATGAGTTCTTTGAATTGTTCTGTCAAACGTTGAACAACTAGAGTTGCCATCACATTCTTCTCTTTCTTCACCCTGACTTCTAGGTTGATCATGTCTTCACCAACTTTCCTAAGACCAAGTTCTATCCTATCAGCTAAGCTTTGGGATCTTAGATCGGCATCGCGAAATTTATCGTCCATTAAACTTGCGTTAGTGGCTAATGAAGTTTCGAGCTCATGTGTTTTTTCGCATAATTTAGTCATTTTACTCTCAAGTGACATTTTCAAGATTTCTGCATTCTCTTTAAATTTATTTTCCATAGAATTAAATTTACTATTTAAATTTTCTTTCAAGTTATCTTTTAACCTGCTCTCTAACAAATCGGAATTTTCCTTAAGTTTATCATTTAAAGAATCAGAATTTTCTTTAAGTTTATGATTTAAACTTTCTTTAAGTTTATTTTCTAAAGAATCAGAATTTTCTTTAAGTTTCTTTTCCAAAGCCTCTGTATTTTCTTTCATAATGGCTGCTACACGCAGTCCAGCCACTTTGGAACTCTCTTCCAAACTCCTCATCATCCTCATCATCTCTTCCATAATTTTCAATTATTATTCAAAACTTAGGGGTATACATGTCGGCAGACACAACTAGAACAAGAAATATGAATAGCTAATTGGAACACTCTAATAAAATGAGATTTGTCCTAATGTCGACGTGATGGAAAAACAAAATTCTCTACTTTTACGAATTATATTTACCACAATATCACAAGAAAAATATGCAAGTGCTCAAATATCCTCCACCTGGATTCTAATAATGCGTATGTCCAGTCATCGAACGTTTACTACTGAATTTACTTGACGCCCTAATGGTTAAGCCATTATCAAAAATAATCAAACCCATTCTAATTATTAACCCAGTTAAATTTTTAATATTCCCCAATAATTGGGTTTCCTACTAAATTATTCATCCAAACCAGACATCTCTCAACTCCCAAAATATCTATATAAAAATTATCACAATTTAAATCGGCATGCGATTGACCATGTCTAACTCGATCCCCACGTTGAGCGCCATTTCTCTCTCTATATTATTTTATGTGTCCGTTTAGACCGGAGTCCGCACGACCACATATGCATTTTACCAAGAATCAGTCAGCACGAGAGTCAAAATATCCCGGGGTGCCAGATGGGTTAAAGCTAATCGCAAAAACGACATCAAATGAAAAAAATGCTTTACTGATTTTTGGCTCAATGCGACAATAAGGATAGAAGGAGATTCAACTGGCATAACACATCATGTAAAATTATCTCATTTTATTCTGAATTAAAAATTGACTGCAAAATAAAATGCTCAAAGCAGCATCATTCATGTGTGGCGACCCACATTACTATTTACACAATGTACAGAAATTTTCCAACACATTGGACAATTATCTTTGGAGACACAAGTCTGATTATCAGTCCTGTAGACTGTGTTCCAAAATTATAATAATTATTTATGATTAAATCCAGTTCAAATTTAATTGTCTTTACTGGAAATACTGTAGTTCACTGGTTGAATTTTTACATAATATTAACACTCGTAGAATAATTGTTCATAGAATTTTTAACTTTCACTTATTTTTCCAGTTTCAAAAAATATTGTCAAAAAATATTATTATCATCTCTGAATCAACACAAATTATGTACACATATTAATAACAACATCTGAAAAGTATCTGACCCTTGAGCATAGCATCGAAGAACTGTGCGAAGCACAACAAAATTAATTGTTCTTCCGACCTTAAACGTTTCGAGAAGTGACTCGATTATGAACATCAAGTTCCTAACAAAATATATGATTTCTGAATCATCAACTTGATCAATAAGTTGTTGGACCATTCAACTATTCGATTTTCCACTTGGAATCATTATTAAGAAAAATATTTATATCTGTGGTCATTTTAATAATTTTCACAACTTGCAATTCTTGAACAGAATGCGGAAATAAGAATTGTAGCTTCATAATAAATTCATTTATTTCATGACACTAGGATTGAAAACATCCTTCAAATTATTCGTGGTTATAGAATTATTTTTAATTGGCAGTGGCCCATTCTATTATTTTTATAAGAACACAATATTCCAACAACAACGGCAAAGGTCTTCCTTTGAAGAAGAATAAAATACTATCATGACAAAATCCGGGTTCTAGCAAAATCAAAGTCTTAATGGAATCCGTAAACAAGATTGAAATAAGAACTGATGTTTTTTAAGAAATAACCTTTGTGTCATTCATACGACGCAATGTGTAGTTCCAATACTCCTTCTTTAACACTGAGTCATCGAACCTGCTATTTGATTGATGCTCAAATAAAAACCTCCTCATTCATGCGACTTAAACATGCGCACCTGGGAATGGCAATTCAACTACTCCACACACATAAATTTTCTTCCCAAAATGTATACAATAAATCAAGCCTCTGCTTATTATCCACACTGGAATATTTGTAAACTTACAAGTTTATTTTATTTTACCATTCAGTTCAAATCGTGAAGTTACCACACTTATGATACTCTCGATTTCACTTTCGAATGTGTATCTACATCATGATTTTACATAAATACAAAATATCCTATGATACAAATATCATTTGCTTCCCGTTTCATGCCTCTCCGTGTTATCTGAAAAATATACTTTGCTCATGGCAAAAATTAACTGTTCAACCAGAACTGTCATGTTGGTTGAATGCGGGCTTGCGCTAACCACTATCCTTCGGAAAATCACCTGTTCCAAACTAGAAATGATTAAACTACTTCATAAGCTCTCTCTCAATGAATGTGATTATTAGAATATATAAGATCCAAGAATTATTTAGAAAAGTTATGAAAATTATTATTATTATTATTAGTGGATTATTATTATTATTAGTTATATTATTTTAAATATGTTTAATTATTATATCATTATGTGAGAATCCACATGTTCGATTCTTTGAATATGGATAAAATCTCCATTTCTCAACAAAAATAATTATTAACTTTTACAGTTACCTCGGCTGATTACCGTGATTATCAAAAAATATGAAACATTCAAATAAATGCTCGTTATGCTCGGTCATCGATCCTAAACTGTTCTGAGTGCTGAAAATACTCAGAATAACCCTAATGTGTCTTGCGTAAATCATTGCAAGATTTAAATACGAAGAAAAATAAATGTGTTGGTCATCTGCAGAAAATGAGTTTGTTCCAATTAGCTAAGCATAATATAAAATAAAATGTGGCTTACATTTCTCGTTGGTCTTGAAGCGTAGTGAACCTGGTCTGTACCAGATTTATCCAGATACATGCCCTATTGGACACGCACGTCTAATCCTTGTATCGGCCGCCATTATATACCCACAAGCTGTCTAACAAGACATAGTGGAAATATCTCTTGAAGTTGGAAGTAACTGTTGATCCATTATAATATTTACTTCTGTTAAAGCCATAGCAGTTTGCTTAAATGGGGTCAGATCCAAATGATCTATTCTCAAATACGTCAGTTGTAACATAACTCACGGTAATCTTTTCAGTACAAGAAAACACTGACAGTCTAAATCAATCAACGGCTGTTCTGAAGATCGTTCCCTGGGCATGGTTTATCACCATCTATCATGCGCGAAGCAACTTATAGTTTCCCTTTGTCGGCTAATGAACAACACCGTGATAGACTGGCCTTCAATATACTGAAAGATCGGAGTGGTTATCAAGTTACAATATATGAAACTGACTAATTGGATTTAAAATATCCAAGTATAGAATTATTATTACTGGACTGTGACAAAGTACTTTCTAGACAAAGTCTAGCATAGGTCCATATAGAAATAAAGTATTTCACCAGTGTCCGTAGAAAAATAACAATCACCTTAGTGATTCCCTCTGCCGGAAACTATGTTCCACACGTATCGTAGTACTTTTGTAACTATCACAATTTAGAGATATCTTCGGCGTAGATCCGGCAACCATGTGCCTTGGCTCAACGTAGCAGCAGCACCTTGTCATGCAAGAGCTTGGTTCGAAGTGAGCTGATGATGCTTGGGCCGGTCGGCTTTTATTCAAAACGGTCGGGTCCACGCTGGATCACGCTGAAATCTGGAAATCCTCATATCTCCGGTGTCTCTGGTCCAATTCACTTGGGACTAAGTGCATTCTCTTTCATTTGGCCGTGCCAGTAATCTGATCCAAGTCTCAAGTCTCTACTCCATGGCTAACTATTTAATCAACAAATAGTCTCGACCTCTGCTACTACTCGCTACGTCACTTGACATGCTCTTGGCTGCACAAAGTTTCCATTTCCTTCTAGAAGTAGTGGAGCGCGATATTCAAATATCTCAAATTTCAAAAGCGGCTGTAGCCTTTCCCTTGATATCTAGGTGTCTGAATCTTGGAATACCCATTCCTAGAGTTGGGCACAGTATGACTTTCGTCAATGAATTGTTCGTACCGTTATGTTTTTTTTACGGAGCAGCCGATATTGTAGCTCGAAATAATATAAAAGACGCAGACTACATAGGCTAAAGCAGTTCACATATTTTGCCTTATGGGCCGATAACCTAGATGTTTGGCCTCTAAAACAACAATTATCATCATCATCATATTTCTCTGGCTATTGCGGCTTTTCACGGATGACAGTAAGTTCAACATCTTCCAGTGTGATGGCCCTGAGTCTCTGACATTGTATTTCAAATTTCATATCTTTATGCAGATAAATCGTGGCGATTTCAATATTAGGCATTGCTTTGTGACTACGTAAGAATTCCTGGGGGGGGGGGGGGGGGTTGGAGAGGGGGGGAAATGTGATGATTATGTATTATTACATGAGTCAATAATTGACCAAAAAGTGATCACGTAATACAGTATATTGACGGCCCCAAATGTTCAAAACAACCTGAATTCGAACGAGTCTACAACCTACTAACAAACAGTCGGACACTAAAGTCTACAAGCAATAAAAATTAACATATAAAGTCAAAATCAATTAAGAAATTATTCTGTATTCACTTACTGGGAAATAAACATACATGTTAGGAACGACAAAAAACATATATACTGCATACTGAATAATAGTTCCATACTGACATCTCGATCATACAAATGGAACACCGGTCAGGTACAATAGTAAACATACCCTGTAATGTTGTTCACTTGCAGGCATGCTTTAATATTTTGTATTGCCGCCCTTTGTTTCGATCACAGCTTCCAAATGGCGAGGCATCGATTCCACCAATATTTTTGAGTCCGCAGCTGTAAAGTTCTTCCACTCTTTCACTAAGGCTTCTTTCAAATCAGTTTTGCTTTTGCTGTTGAATTGTTTTTATCCTACTCTGTAGTTCTCCCCACAGATGTTCAATTGGGTTCATGTCTGGTGACTAGGGAGGTGAATGTAACTGTTTTGCTACATTGTAAAGTAGCCATTCTTTTATATGCTTCGGGTCATTGTCTTGCTGAAACACCCAGTCTGTTCCGAGTCTCAGTTTCTCCGCAGATTGTTTCAAATTCTCATTTAAGATGGTCATATACTTCAATTTGTCTATAATGTCCTCATTAAATACTAAATTCTCAACCCCACCTCCAGACTTGCAACCCCACACAAGAATGTTTCCACCACCATGCTTCACTGATGGGACAAGATTTTTCTTCTTCAAACTTTCGTTCCTTTTTCGCCACACCTATGGCCTTCCATCACACTGGAAGATGTTGAACTTACTCTCATCCGTGAAAAGCACTGTATTCCAAAATGTTAAATCCTTATTTCGATGCAGAGTTGCAAAGTCAAGGCGCTTCTGTTTATTGACCCTGCTTATGAACGGTTTCTTCCTTGTTGTTCTATTGTCAAACTGATGATTGCGCAGAAGTATTCGTACTGTGATGGGATGAACGATATTTCCACTAGTACAGTATTTGCGACATCTACCGCCAACTTCGTAGCTTAATTCTGGTATCTGCGTTCACTTTTCTAATTGTGTGTCGGCACTCCCTGTTGGATAATTTGTGTGGTCGTCCACATCTAGCTTTGTCTTCTACACTTCCTCGATCATTGTAGTTTCTTATTACGATTTGGACACTTACATGGTTGCTTCTAACAATTTCTCCAATTTTCCGCAGTGAAAAATCCTTTTTTCTTATCTCAATTATATTTTTCTTCACAACCACTGGTATTTCAGTTCTTTTTGGATCCATGTTACGGGATCGAATTATGTATTGCAATACACTTCTACTGAATCAACAAACCACACCACTTTGACTGTGTTCACTGTAACGGCTCTCCTACAACTGACGACAGACTCGCCGTGCATGTTGACTTATGTACCGCAGTAAACACACACTGTTGCACCTAGAACACTTGTAGTGCACGATACCGGTTTGAAGGCCTTGGTTTATGATGTTGTGGACTTGGATGCAGACATAGCTGTACGTCCACGTCTGTGCATCCAGGGTTGTACACAACATGCTACAAAATGGGTGTGTATGTTGACTTTAGAGCCTACAGACTTGGCAGACAGAAATGTTCTGGCCAATGTTCAACATTAAGAATTCCTGGGTCGAATAAAATTATACCGAGAAAGTTGGTCTCCTAGAATGTCTCTACTCCTGATCGCGGGATGGTTTCTTCTTCAGCGTTGTCAATTGGTTGTGGCTTGAATCCTTGTAACAGACATCTCATCAAATTGCTGAATGTAACCGTTCATAAAGAGTTCAGATGAAGTGTGATTATCATATGTCTGCCTATCCTCTCCTACACGTTCACTCAGTGATGTGTCACATTTACTCCAAGGCGTTATTCGATTCGGCGTATTGGGCACCTACTGTATACGAGGGGTTGTAGAAAGAATACACCCTTCTCATCTCCCAGGGGCTCACATCTAGCGAGATGTGGATTGGTGACTACGGCATCCCAGTTGTGACCAATATTACTTCCACTAACTTGTCCCGAGCTCCACACCATTAAATATCCTTACGATCTATCTGGATCAATTCTTGTTCTTTTTCGACACCGACGTGTTCGGGTATCCGAAACTATAGTCTAGGCGCCGAGTCTCCGGCTGACGTTTCTGTTGAGGGATAGAGACACCGTTGCCGATATTGTACCGCGAAATATAAAAGACGCGGACTACATAGGCTAAAGCAGTTCACATATTTTGCTTTATAGGCCGATAACCTAGATGTTTGGCCTCTAGAACGACAATTATTATCATCATCATCATCATCATGATATTTCGCTGGCTATTGCGGCTTACACACAGTTAACCTGTAATCGTGCACACAACAGCAAACCTAATGTGACCTGCACAAACACAAAGAGTAACTGGAGAGCAGAAAAGAGACTTGGCAACAACGCACTAAATTCAAAGACCCGCTTACCAGCACAACCACTGATTGGCGGTAAGTGACGACATAAGCCTCTTCCCGCTGCGCGAACATACACGGAATTCCATTGCGATCGAAGAATGTAGGTCTTGTAATCGCAAATCGTCGAAAACATAAGTTGAAAAAGGATCTGATATTTTAACGTTACATTATATATTTGCATTGCAGCCAATTGAACGCCCATCAAGTTCAATTTCAAATAGTTCCAACTTGCCACTGTCACTGACACCTGGCGACGAACGTTGGCTACTTGATAGAGCGTTTCTAACCAAATAACCTACAAATTTAGTTACACTCTACCAATTGTAGTGGAAGGTTCTTTTACGTGCTATAAATTTATGACATGGGCCCGCCGGCTATACTTCCCCTCTGAAGGAAGGCATACTGAAGGATTTTAACGCTCTTAAAAATCCGACGATTTCGGTCGGGTTTGAACCCGCGACCTTGGGCATAGCAGTTCAGCATGCTACTGACTACACCACCGAAGCCATTACATCTTACATTATTAAGACGTTAGAGAAATATTACATTCATAGCAGGTTTGAAGGATCAGTTAACAGCTTCTCACTGTCGTAGGTTGGCTCTGTTGGTCTCTTTCCCCATTTCTCCCACCATTGCCAAACGTCGGGGCCGGAGAGATAGCGGCTGAACTTTAACTAATCAGTATATGAAGATTATCACGGTTGTACATTTTGCCGACTTTCACTCCAATCGCTCGATTAGGACACAAGAATTTAAGGGGACCTCGTGGCCTAGAGGGGTCAAATCTGTGAATATGTTTACTGTTTATGCACATATCTATACTAATGTAATAAAGCTGAAGAGTTTGTTTGTTTGTGTGTTTAAACGCGCTAATCTCTGGAACTACCAGTGGAATTTGAAAATTTCATTTTCTATATGATTCAAGCCTGATTCAAGAGGAATAGTTTAGGCTATGTAGCATTAGGCTACACCTCTCATGTAACCTTAAAGATTGCTTTTTGTTCAGTAAATTGGAAGAACAAGCGCTCCAGAACGGCTTCAATAATACCGAAGTCTATTGTTGCCATGTAATGTGGGCTGCATCACGTCGCCCCTACTAATGTTCTGGTGCAGAATTGCGAGCTGCTTATAAATTGCAGTCACGGCGATGGTGTTGGGGCACTATACTGAGGTTATCAGCTGCAATAAGCGTTGGTGCTTTCAAATTTACTTTCATTTATTCCGATCCTTATCCTTGAGAGCTCAAGTTCTGTAAAACAAATAAATCCACCGGGCGAAACCGGGCACTACTGCTAGTTTCTGAATAAATCTACGTTTTTTCTCATGAAATTCAGACAGTTATTTTCTTCTATTGTGTAACTTCTTACAGTGGAGGTAACTGAGAAATTTCATTTGTGTAACTTAAATTGATACTACCATTGAAGTGATTTCCTTAGTTTTAGGTACATGTTTCTTGAAAAGTAAAAGTGATATAAGAATGAAACTTACACAATTTTCTCTTCATACGCAACTGATGAAAATATTGCACAGTTATGGCAATCTGTTGCGTAGGAGTGAAAATACTTGAATGACAAGCACTGAAAATATGGCCTTTATTAATCACATATTATTTAATTTATATCTCAGATCTTATGAGTGCTAATCTGCATGACATTGCTCAACATATAATACCCTATAACCATGATTTACTAGAGATATTCCAGTGGTTCTTTTGTCTACAAAGTGTACCGAAATATGTTATATTTTAGCATTGGATAAATAGGATATTCGTAACCAACAAGGTCTCCTTAAAACATATTGTTATAAATTCGCACAGCCGCGATGTTGAATGACTCAAAACAAATAAACAAAAGAAATGGCAGTATAAAGATTTATTTATTATTCCAGGTTTCATTACGCTCAGAAGATGAAGTCGCGTGTAAGATCCATTTTAATATTTGAACTTCTCATTGGTTTCGAGTTATGAAATATTTGACAGTCACATTGGTTACATACAGAATGTGAGGTTCTTAGCGGTAATAGTTTTGGAGAAATTAAAGTCGCAAAAATAATTCTCGCGGCCGACATGTTGATTGGTGGTACTTATTAAAATATGAAAGACGTGATCGAGGTTGGACGAAGTGGTAGTAAGCCTTTACCAAGTTTCATGGAAATTGGTTCAGCTGTTTAGATTTAATTAGAACACACACACACACACACATACAAACGCACGTATATGGGCAAAATGTGTCCTCATAAGCCTATACCTATTTAATAAATGAAAACAGGTTAAAACCCATCTTACAATATTTATAATGCCAGGTTTTGTTGCGCTTAGATGATTAAATCGCGTGTAAAGTGCATTTTAATGTTTGAACCATATTGCTTTTAGACATCAGTGACATCATCACAAAAGTTGTTGTTGATTCTTTAGGGGTCATGTAGCCCCGTGTACATGGGTGTGTTTAGAACTTATCAGACAACCTGTGTAACTGTGATGCCTGTACCAGTGTGTATTTGTAATTGTGGTAGGATTTGTGTAAGAATCTACCGTGGCCATAAGTCAGGTACGATCCAGGCATTTTCCTGGAGTAGAATTGGAAAATCACATGATGGCTAAGGTAGGAATCGAACCCACCTCAGTTTCCCTTCACAAAGCTCAGTGTACCCCGCTCCAGCCCTGAGACCAGAATAACATTTCTTGGCAAAACCGGGAATCGCACCCGGGTTTGCGCGGTGACAGCCAAGAATGATAGCCACTACTCAACGAGGCGGACACGTAACTAAGAGCTTGAGTTGTTATAGCAACGTACAGATGACGCTACTGATATACAGTAGTTTAATACTCGTAGTTCTGTTACTTTCCTCGTTAACGAGCGGCGACTCAAACGTTAGGCAGTCCCACGCACCGTCAATAACCATTGTTCACTGTTGACAAATAGCTGATGGTTCTTGACCAATAGCATGTTCCCTCTATCTCTCCATGTGGAGTTCAGAGTACAGTCCTGGCTACCAGCTCGAGTGTCAGGTGTCCAGTGTTGCTGAGTTTCATGCAGTTCTGTCCAGTCTCGCTCCTTGTTCTCAGTGGCTACGGTGGAAAGTGACAACGCTGTGCCACACGCTGGGGAAGCCTTGGCTCCAGGCATCCATGGAATGTAAACATATCCGACCAGCTAAGTTTCAAAGGCGAGCCGCTCGTTAACGAGGAAAGTGAGAGAACTATACCTATACTGTAGATACGTAATGATATGAACTTAATCATATTCTTTATTTTCTTATTGACATTCAATCTTTTCCCAATTAATTGGGGTCACCGGAGCCAAACAAGCTCATTTCGGTTTTGCATGGGAAAGTAAGGCCGGTTGCCCCTCCTGACGCCACGTGATTTTTCAGGTGAAAATTTCTCCCCGCTGTCACTGGGATTCGAACCCCATCCGTCCGGGTGAAAGACGATCAGCTAAGTAATCTAAAAAGAAATACCCACAGGTATTTAACAAATCTAATACACCTTAGTCAATCAAATTTCTAAATTAATATTTATTAATTAAATAGCAGTTTCGGCAACACTATGGCCTTCTTCATTTTTTCAAAGAAGTAAAGAAAGAACTTATGGAAAACTACGAGCAAATCTTATGAAAACAACATTTAAACTTTGTCTTTCCGATTAATTTTTTTCTATAAATCATATATTAAAAAACAGATCTGTCACTCATGTGGGTTTTAATTTGATTATATACAATAATTTTGAGAAAAATGACATAAACCTAAAAAAAAAAAATTGTGTTTGTATTCCCATAAATAGACTAAAATTTTGTCTTTAAAAAATCTTGATATGGTCTTTCTCTGAGCTCTTCGCTGAGTGGTGCATAAGTTGGAATCTTTATTGTAATTATCCTCCGCTCCAATGAAAATCTTTGATGCGATATGAAAAATGTTGATGATCCTTGACTAATAGCTCTTGTGTTGTAATCTATGATTGATTTTGTCATATGTTATTATATGCGTTGGTTTTCATTAGTAGTGTTCATGGAAACGTTATACTGTTGGTTGGTTCCTCAGTTTAGGGGCTGCGACAACGTGTCATGTAGCCCCGTGTACTTTGGGTGTGTTTAGATGATGATGATAATGATAAGTGTTGTTTTAAGGGGCCTAACATCTAGGATATCAGCCTCTAATGGTTTGGGTGATAGTGAAAGATGAGGTGAGAATGAAAACTAGAACTAATAGGCCAACTAATTACAAACTTACATACTAGAAGAAGAAATGGTAAACAAATAAAGGATAAGGCAAATAAAGGACAGGAAGAAAAGAAATTTCCTCAAGCCTCGAATAATGAGGATTGAGGGACTTGGAAGGAAGGAGAGCCATGAAAGGCAGATAGGAAGGGGGGGGGGAGAGGAGAAGGCCCACCCCAAGGTCAGTGAAAACAGGGGGAAAAAACAGACTCAGTTCAGGAATCTCCCTGGATCGCCAACTCCCGAACCCACCAGCCGTGAGCCCCTGAGGGTGTAGCACTATCCAGGGTGCACTAGAAGAGGTGGTGCCTTCTTGAGGGCCTTGAGCAGAAGGCGGGAGATAACATAAGAAAAAGATGGCTGACCTCTCGCAGAAGGAGGGTATCCGGAAAGATGAGGCAAGGGCCAATTAAGGCGGGAAATGAAGAGACTCCCTAGGCCTAGGATATCCTAATACTGTCGAGGTCGGAAGAGAGGTCGACAGGAAAACATATCCCTGTTAAAACAGATGTCTATTCGTCGCTTTCTAGCAGAGCGTTTCGCAATTCTGATGCAACAACCATCTCGCCCCTTCAGCGAGGACAAATAGAGAAGGGTATAAGAGAAGAGAAACGATTAGATCAACAAATTAATCGGAAGGGGCGGGAGGGCCGGCCCATTTGTCACGTGCTAAGCGGTGAACACATGGCATCCACCCCTCCCCTGCTAAGAAAGCAGTCTCGATAGCGTGTCGTGGACCCTCCACACGCGCACTCAACAGGAAATGATCAAGAACTCTATTATTTAATACTTCCGGAAATATTTGAGTCATTTGTTTTACGGTAAACAATGTCAACTCTGTACTATACGATAAAGAAACCAACCATGAGGGGATAAACTAAACGAGGGTTATGAAGACAGGTTACACGTTTTTCACTTGTTTAAATGTAACAGTATTGTACTTGTTAAGGGCCAGATGACCTTACTGTTCCGCCCCTCAAAACAACATTAAAAAACTATACTTGAATTATATGTTTTTCAGTCGGTCAACACAATTGCACCCAATTGTGATGGCTGTTGCCCTAATCCTGAAAAAAGTTAACATGAAATTAATAAATACACTTGGATGACCAGTTTCGATCGTCAAGCGATCATCATCAGATCCTTTAGCTTGCCACGGTGGGTGAGTGGTTATCGTGTTGGATTACTAACCCCAAATTTGCAAGTTCGCTCCTGGCCGTGGTAAGTGATTTGTTGAAAGGTAGAAAAAATCACGATACGCATGTCATAAGAAGTTGGCATGTTAAAGAACCCATTTAAACTCAGTAGGCCGTGTTCGTAGTGGCAAAATTAATCTCGGGATTTTCCGCCAACACAAAGTTCCACATTTCTCCACTAGAAAGCGCTGTAGTGTCAAGGAGCTTAAATATCTAACCTCCTTGACTTTCATAGTGCTTCAAGGAACAACAAAATGTGACATGCAAGCTGCCCTCTGGGTGTCAAATAACAAAGCTTGCACCCGGCACCGAGGCCATACGATATTATTATTATAATATTAGAAGATCCATTACACCTAGGCTATTAAATCTATGTCTAAAGGCATGGGTGATAATATTTACAATATATACACTTATTTAGTTGCGTAGTAGTTAAAATAATACAGCTAGTCAATATTTGTTAGTTAGAGTCCATGTGATGATTTGTTAAGATACTGGAAGTGGTGATTGACCTCCAAATTTGCTTGCTTATTGTTAGTGTGGATATGTGATCGTTGTTGAATGGTCAGTTCAAACTATAATTGTTATTGTCATCATTGACAATGTCGAACGGTATGATCTATTTACGATTACTGCAAGCACCACCCTGGATTCATCGAAATAATTTGGACAGATCAAATTACGGAGACTTAGAGATGGACTCTATTTACATCTATACTACTACAATCGATCCTCGATATCTCGAATCTCCATTACTTGAATGTTCGATAACCCATAGTAATTCTTCTTCTTCTTTCCGATGAGGCCTGCTAGGGACCACGTGCCAATTTCAATTCTTCACACTTTGTTGTTTTCTCTTCCGTTCCCTCCAGTACTCCTTCATCCGTTCACTATATTATTATTATTATTATTATTATTTTTATTATAATTATAATTATTATTATTATTATTATTATTATTATTATTATTATTATTATATCTCGAACAAACGTTCAATAATTTACATGCATTTTATCTCTTTAAGTCGAATTTCCATAACTAGAGTTGTTTTCTCGAAGTTTAAATTATATTCCTGGCACTTAAACTTGTTCTTTATCTCAAACATTTACGTAAATTTGCAGTGAAACATGTCTCATTGTTATATCTAGATTGTAAGGCTAGGAGCGTTACCAACCGTTCCAGGATTATGGTGGAAGGTCCGGGAATAAAGGCATTCGTGTCCTGATGCCAGACTAACTCTGGTTCTAATTCGAATATTCCACCAATTACTGCAGTTGATTCCTGTTAAAATTATACACCTATCAATACAATTCATGAAACATACACTGCCGGGGGGGGGGGGGGGGGGAGGTCACCTGAAAGGACAACTTCGATTTTGATCCGACGATGGCAGATGCCACCTGGGGGATAGTAGATGTACTGATAAGGGTTTCAACGTCGTCCGCCAATAAATAGCGTAGTGGAATAGCAACCAGAGCGCCATCGGTGTCTACCATTTAATAGGGAAAGCTCACAGCGATACGGCTCATTGTGGTGCAAACGTGTGAAGCAAGCAGGTACAATGCCACGGAGACGCACTCGTGCTTCCAATAGCCAACTGAGCGAGTTTGAAAGGGTTCAAGTTGTGGCCTTCCGAGTGTCCGTTGTGCAAAGATGCTGGTATCAGTGGTCACATGAACATTCTCACACCCGTAGACGAGGTTCTGGACGTCCACGCACCACAGACATTCTCCAGGATCGTCGTATTGTAAGGGCAGCAGTGGCAGTTCGTACAGCTACCAAGCACAGAAACGAGGGTTTGTGAGCCCAGAATTGTCAACACGAACTGTTGCGAACCGGTTACTAGCAGTGGGACTACGGGCACGCACACCTCTAGCCTGTCTTCCACTCACACCACAGCATCGACGTGCAAGGCTCGACTGGTAGAGGATCACTTGGAAGATAGAATGGCGCGCCGTGGTCTTCAGCGATGAAAGCAGATTCTGCCTGCACGCAAGTGATGGTCGTTGGCGCGTTCGACGTAGACCTGGTGATCGGTGTCTCATAGAGTGCATTCGTCCAAGAAACACCGGCCCCACCCCAGGCCTTATGGTCCGGGGTACGATAAGCTACAACTCTCGTTCACTTTTGGTGTTTGTGGAGGGAACGCTAACCAGCACCGTGTACGTGCAGGATGTTGTTTGACCCGTTCTTTTGCCGTTCTTGCAACAGGAAGGGGATGTGTTGTTCCAACAGGATATTGCTCGCCCACACACTGCCCGTGCAACTCAACGTGCACTGCAAGACGTGTAGTAACTTCCCTGGCCAGTGCGATCGTCAGACTTGTCGCCAATCGAGCACGTGTGGGACTTGATCGGCCGACAAGTGACTCTTGCGACTCGTCCACCCACAATTCTTACATAACTGTGTGAACAGGTCGAGCAAGTGTGGAATAACGTATCCCAAGACAGTATTCGCCATCTGTATGATCGCCTGGATGCAAGAGTCAGTGCCTGCATTGCCGCTCGTGGAGGCTACACCTTGTACTAATATGGGTATTTCAGCATGGGTCGATACCTGGTATCTGAACTGCTTGACCTATTGATCTGTATATTCAATCATTCCATGTATTCCATATGCACTGGTACCACAATAAATCTTGAGTGAATTGATAACTTCTAAAAGGGTGACCTAATTTTGTTTTCCGGCATTGTATATTGTAATAAAAAACATATTCGATTCTTCGATGGTGTCTTCTTCACCTTTTTTCTAGGGCAAAATCTATTCTAATTAGAACTTATAGTCAAACTATTCTTAAAGCTATATTTTGGTTCAAATAAACTGTAAATAAATAAATGGATATCCTTATAAAACATTAAATTTCAAAAATTGATTGGAACATTATGAATAAAATGCATGGCTTCACAAAACCTTAAAGTCGAGTGCCTCAGGGGTCTCTCCTAGGCCCAATGTGCCTCTCGTTTTATATAAATGATTGATCAAGTTTATATATTCAAGCCATTGTTGTTGATTAATTTAGGTGCTTGCAATATCGTGGTCGTTCCTCCTCGTGTAATTGAGCGTCACTGTATGTGTAGGATGGTGTCCATAGTAGTGACTGCAATTGAGCACAGGAATGGATAGGGGGCGTGCGTGATGTTAATCACTTTTAGGATGGCTGAACGGGGTATTAAACCCACCTCCTCACTGTTTAACTTCACAAGACTGAATTTACTCCGTTCTAAGCCCGAGACCAGAATTGAAATTTTTAGTCACGCCAGAAACTGAACCTTTAAGACAGAAGTCTTATAAGACGGGATCAATACATTCTTATATCAGCCATATGATGTCCTCGAAGAATGTTTTGGATAGTGTTTGATATGAACTAGTAACGGGGAAGACTCTCAAGAAAATAACCATCTTCTCGTATGCATATTTAGCGTCGTGTGATCAGCCAAAATTAATTGTTATTGTTTGAGTCTTCAGCCTTTTGACTGGTTTGAGGCAGCTCTCCATGCCTCCCTGTCCCGAGCTAATCGTTTCATCTCTACATAGCTACTACACCCTACATCCGAGGTAATCTGTTTAACATATTATAACCTTGGTCTACCCCTACAGTTCTTGTCCTCGACCCTTCCTTCCATAACTAAGCTTGCTATTCCTGGGTGTCATAGTATGTGTTTTACCAACCTATCTCTTCTCTTCATTAGCAGTCGCCAGAAAAATCTCTCCTCTCCCACTCGTCTTAAAACCCCCTTCGTTTGTAACCCTATCTACCCATTTGATCTTCATCATACTCCTGTAACACCACATTTCAAATGCTTCAATTCTCCTCTTTTCTGCTGCACCAATAGTCCAAGATCGAATAATTTTCGTAATTTAATGTCACTGAGTGTGAAAATTAGCCTTATATTGTTCGAATGAATAGTGTTTTGAAGATAAATGGTTACACCGACGCAATTATTCTCCTATTGAATGAATGAATAAATGAATGAATAACTGAATTAAATAATTAATTAATTAATTAATAACCCAAGGAGTTATTTTTCATGGCTTTCCACTTCTAATTCATGCAAATGCTGGGATGGTTCTTCACTGACTGCGTTTTGCCATTTGTTATTTGAGGGTTCTTAAAAGCGAGGAAGCCCTTACTGCAACGTTCAAGGTCCCCTTCGGGGTACGATTCTGGTACACTGGAGTCTCTAAATGCCACAGTAGGTAACAGAGACGTAAAATCAATAATATTATATTAGTATAGGTAATTGACTCAAGGTCACAATCACCTACTTCCCACTCCTGGCCTGCATTATAAATATATACGCTTCTACTGACCCTACACTATCGCAGGTTATCAGACAAATTGCACACACGCATACACCTAAGCACATAGGTCTGATGACCACGATGCCCAATTTCTTAAGAAATATTACAGCAGAGTGGAATTGTCAGGTTGTGTTGGAATGGCGTATTTCCTGTGCTCCCTCAGTGCGGTGTAAGCAGTGCCAAGGAGGGATCGGTTGGCAGCGCTTCACGTGTCAGGCTGCCAACTTACCGCTCTCCGCGATTTCCGTAGGGAGACACAAGAGTCCAGTGAGTAAGCAAGCAGTGTCAATGTGTCTATATTCTGTGCATATTTCATGCGAACTGTCTCGACTTTGTTCTCTAGACACTGACATTTACAGGTCACTAATAAAACAGTTCAATTTACTGAATGGTTATTTCCTGTGTTCTCCCAAACGATCCTCAGTCCTCAGTCCTAAAGATGTTGTTTCATTTAAGGGCGTGGACATCGTGGTAATTTCAACCCCGTGTACTTGGGTGTGTATATACATAATTAATTAAGAGAGGATCTCTAAATTACAAAAAGTCTATAGTATCACCTAGAACAAATACAATAAAAGAATTAATATGCAAAATTTGTAACCCTATAGCATGGTAATTCAACCTGAAGCATAATACACGTAAGAAATCCTGATCGTTGGAGGCAGATCTCTAACTAAGAATTTATAAAAACAAAATTGTAGTGATAGAAGCCATTTTTCAGTGTTGCCCAATTCTAATAAACAAAGCTTTTCAGTCGCTCAACACGAATTGTGCCCAATTACATTAGGCAGGAATTCTACTTAATTGGTCGAACGTCACGCGTTCATAGGAAGCGGATAACCTCTGTTCACAGAAGAGCTGCCCTCAGAATAACTTCTGCCTATCGTACAGTGTCTGGACCGGCAGTGCTAGTAATAGCTGGGGCGATACCCATTTACATCCTGGCCAAGGAAAGGCACCGTATATACTTGCGCAAAGACGAGCATTCTAAGATACGCGTGAAGAGGGAGGAAAGAGACAGATCTCTTCTGGAATGGCAGGAAGAATGGGAACGTGAACATCGTGGCAGGTGGACCGCTAGGCTCATCAAGCAACTGAAGCCATGGTTGTCGAGGGAACATGGTGAGGTTAATTATTACATTACCATGTTTCTCTCTGGCCATTGTTATTATGAAGCATACCTCCATCGAATGGGAATTTCATCAAGTTCACGGTGTCGTTATTGTGATGATCAATGGGACGACGTTCAGCACACATTCTTTGCATGCTCGAGGTGGAGAAATCTTCGAAGGCTTCTGGAGACAAAAGTTGGAGTCATTACACCAGATAATGTGGTGGATAAATTGCTCAGCAGCAGAGAAAGTTCGGCACAGATTGCTGTCTACATCTCTGGGCTGCTGAAAACAAAAAAAGAAGAGGAACCGAGAAGATTGGTTGCTGAAGATAGTGAAGATGATGATGAGTAATTTCATTATCATCACGTTAAATGAAATTGACTGAGACCTCTGGTCGTAACAGTGGCTCCACCCTGAAGTAAGGCTGAACAGGCAGTTCCAGGGTGGCCTTAAGCCAAGTATAGGGTTTGTGGGGTTTTAGTAGGTAAGAATCCTGCACAGTTGTAAGTCCGGAAGCTTGCAATCTGTCTTTTGAAGATTTCCGCACGGTTTCCCTCGGAAAAAAAATATTATTATTGTCCCATAAGTTCACCATATCGTTGGGTACAATTCACCACTTCATCGGCATTTGTTCCAAGATGGAGTGGAGTTCTCTAAACTGGTAGGTTGAAGATCGAACGAACTCTGAAGCAGGTCTCTAAAATAACTACTTTCTGCATACTAGTATGCAGTTTATGGTGAAGCCCCAATTTATCGAGGCTGACCTTCAGCGACTTCGTTATGATCCCTGTGGAAGAGATTATGATAGGCAATACAGTGACAAATTCCTGTCGCCACATCTGTCGGATCTTTCAGCCAGAGGCATTATTATTATTATTATTATTATTATTATTATTATTATTTAACCCTACCAACCTGGGCCCAATAACTGGGAAGCCAGGCTCTGCCTGTCACAAGTCAGGACAAAATGGGGAGTGATAGAGGAGTAACACCTCTAATTAAAAAAAAAACCTTGGTCCAGCTGACCCGGCTGGTAGTACCATGTAAGGGTCCCTTGCCAGGGTTACGGTGAAGACCTTAACGGCACTTACGGTGGAGAAGTTGTACTTCAGAACAGCGTAAATGGTGGAAAAGGCAGCCCAGTTATCGGGATTAATAGGTAAAAAGGCATCTGCACACTTGGACAGATGTCAGCTCCGACTATCTCCCGGGATAAGGAGATACCTTTTACCAAGTGCCAACAGCCTTCGGGGTGGATGAGCGGGTAAAAGAAGGGCACTCTCTTGCCCTTGGAGTAAGAAATTACTCCTAAAGGCGGATGAGCCTACCGGTAAAGCCAACGGCATAGGATGAAAAAGGCAAGAGGAAACCATTTCATTAAAGATCCTATGGATATCCTTTGTTACGCAGCAAATATGACAGGCTTTGTAACTAAATTCAATTCCGGAGGTAAAATAGTCCTCCATTCGGATCTCCGGCGGAGGACAGTATCGAAGCTAAGAATTCCAATACGACCACTCAGAATAGGAACTTGTAACGTACGATCGCTCATGATCTGCGGAAAACTAGAGAATGTAAAGTATGAAATGACTAGGCTCGAGATTGACATCTTAGGAGTGAGTGAATTACGATGGCCAGAAAGTGGGGATTTTTGGATTGGTGATATGAGAGTTATACATTCTGGAGAAAAGGGAAGCTATGCAGGTGTAGGCATCATCCTCCAACGACATGTGGCTAATAAGGTAAAAAGCTATGTGCAATACAGCGACAGAATAATAATGGTCAGGTTAGAAAATGACCCAGTAGATATAGTGTTACTTCAGGTACACATGCCAACTTCACGACATACTGATGAGGAAATGGATCAGGTGTATCAACAAATAGAAGAGCTATTGGATCAACTAAAAGATAATGAGAACCTCATTTTATTAGGTGATTGGAACGCTGTTGTGGGCGAGGGAGAAGATGGGAAAACAGTTGGTAAATATGGACTTGGCAATAGAAATGATAGAGGTCAACACTTAGTAGACTTCTGTAAACAAAATCATCTCATAGTTACTAATACATTGTTTGAACATCCTGCGAGGCGACGGTATACGTGGACTGTCCCTGGCGATACAGCACGTTACCAATTAGATTATATAATAACAAGAAGAAGATACTGCAACCAAGTCAAACAATGTAAAAGCTATCCTGGGGCGGATGTTGCGAGTGACCACAACCTTGTTCTAATGAAGTCTAAGTTGATCCTCAAAAAGAAAAGACCCATTATTCAAGACCGTAAAATGTTCGATGTCGGCAAGTTTAAACATGCCAGCATTAAGTTGCAATTCCAAGACCAGATACAGGAAAGAATCTATATATATAAAGCACAAAGTTTGTCTGTCTGTCTGTCTGTCTGTTATGTATACAAATCTACACCGTTTCACCGATCTGAACCAAAATTTGTATACTTACCCTTTGGAACCCGACGAGTACCCTATCAACTTTAAATTTCAGACAGACCACCCCATTCCCTGCATTTAAGCCCTTTTGCACAAATCTACACCGTTTCACCGATCTGAACAAAAATTTGTATACTTACCCTTTGGAACCCTGCGAGTAACACTGTCCACTTAAATTTTCGGAAAGACCACCCCATTCCCTGCATTTAGGCCCTTTCGTCCAAATCTACACCGTTTCACCGATCAGAACCAAAATTCGTATTCTTACCCTTTGGCACCCTGCGAGTAACACTGTCTGCTTGAAATTGCGGACAGACCACTCCATCCCCTGCATTTAGGTCCTTTGGCCCAAATCTACACCGTTTCACCGATCTCAACCAAAATTTATATATGTTCCCTTTGGAACACTGCGACTAACACTGTCTGCTTGAAATTGCGGAGAGGCTACTCCATCCCCTGCATTTAGGCCCTTTGGCACAAATCTACACCGTTTCACCGATCTGAACCAAAATGTGTATACTTACCCTTTGAAACACTGCGAGTAACACTGTCCATTTAAAATTTCGGACAGACCACCCCATTCCCTGCATTTAGGCCCTTTGACACAAATCTACACCGTTTCACCTATCAGAACCAACGTTCGGATACTTACCCTTTGGTATCCTGTGAGTAACACTGTCCACTTGAAATTTTGGACGGACCACTCCTTTCCCTGCATTTAGGACCTTTGGCAAAAATCTACACCGTCTCACCCTTCTCAACCAAATTTTACATACTTACCTTTTGGAACCCGACGAGTAACACTGTCTACTTAAAATTTCGGACAGACCACTCCATTACCTGCATTTAGGCCGTTTGAGAAAATCTACACCGATTCACCCATCTCAACCAAATTTTACATACTTACCCTTTGGAACCCAACGAGTAACCCTGTCTACTTGAAATTTTGGGCAGACCACTCCTTTCCCTGCATTTACTTTTAATTTTGGGCAGACCACTCCTTTCCCTGCTTTTAGGCCCTTTGGCAAATATCTACACCATTTCACCCATCTCAACCAAATTTTACATACATAACCTTTGGAACCCGACGAGTAACCCTCTCTACTTGAAAATTTGGGCACACCACTCCTTTCCCTGCATTTAGGCTCTTTGCTAAAAATCTACACAGTTTCACCCGTCTCAACAAAATTTTGTTCTTGCTCGACTGTGATTCATTATTACTATTACGTTAGTTTGTAAGTTTGACGTGCCAATTCAATAGTTGTAGTGTATGTATGTCCCCTATGCGTTCATATTCCATTCATCCGATTGCGATGATACTTGGGTCTGTTGTTGTGTGGATTCCAGGGAAGGATTCTAGCTACAAATTAATTATGAATGTAACACGAAAGGGTGAGGGACTTAACAGGAAGTTTTAAATGCCCCAGTAACCCAATTGCACAATGCCAGTTGTGATGATGATGATGATGATGATGTTTAAAGGGGCCTAACATCGAGGTTATCGCCCCTAATGGTTTGGGGGATCGTGAAAATGAAACTAATACTAAAACTAACTACAAAACTTATGGGCTAGAAGAAGATAAAGACAAAAGAAAGGAATAAGGGAAATAAAAGACAGGAGGAAATGAAATGCCATCAACCCTAGATAAATGAGAATTGAGGACTTGGAAGGAAGGAGAGCCACGAAATGCAGATAGGAAAGGGAAAGAGGACAGGTTCCGTCACAAAGGCAATGGAAAAAAGGGGTAAAACCGGACGCAGCTCAGGAAACCCTCAGGGTTGCCAGCTCCCGAACTCACCAGCCATGAGCCCTTGAGGATGTAGCACTATCCAGGGTGCACCACAGAAGTGGTGGGGCTACACACGCCCTGCCTCCTTGAGTGCCTTGAGCAGAAGACATGAGATATTAAGAAAAGAAAAAGAAGGCTGACGCCTCGAAGAATGAGGCTATCAGGAATGATAGACAAGGGCCAATTAAGGCGGGAAAGTGAAAGAGTCGCTTGGCCTCGGATACCCTGATACCATGGGGTCGGAAGAGAACAAGAGTTTGACCAAGGGAGGCTGACTGGAAAGGGAACTGAAAGGAGCCCGGCACCAGTAAGTAGAAGCAATGCTGGACTCAGCTGGGGTCCCGTGGTCACAAACCCACGTCCCACAAGTTGTGAGACCCTGGGGGTGGAGGGTTGGAGGAGGGGGCAGGTGTGAGAATAGCTTGCTAATTCATCGCGAGGTGACATGAGAGGAGTGTCCGGAGGCCGCCGTGTTACCAGTTATTGCTGACTATGCTGATGTTCATACAGGGTCTTTGCTCAAACCACTTTAGTGTTACGAAAGAGTGAGTGATTCACCGGCCAATGTATAGGACCGGGAACCCCCCCGAACGTCTGTCATCATATATCGTCGTCAACTTTGATATTCTCAGGTTCGTGCAGCTTGGACCCGAGCAGTACTTCATCAGCTTTTTCTATAGACGCTTCGAGTATAGGCCTAAGCCACAAAATAAGGTTCAGACTTTGGAAGACATCGAAGGTAGAAATCTGAATTACCTATATCAGATTTAAAATTACACCATGTTCGTTTAGTAGTCATTTTTCATTACCTTATTATTATCATAATAAGGGAAAATGACCTAGATGTTACGTCCATTATACTACTAAGCAACACCACAGTCTACCTAGCCTGTGATTTTTAAAATATGTATTTCCATTAGATTGTAAGTTTGATATACCCGTTCAGTAGTAGTCGTCTACATAAATAAAATTTATCACGTTGAGTGTTCAGGAGACTGAGATATTATCATCATTCCCCCGGGCGAAGCCGGGTACTACTGCTAGTAAAGGATATATCCGCTAGTACAGTGAATGAAAAATGGATTGGCTTCAAACAAACAATTCTTTAAGTGGCTGATAAAACAGTTGGAAAGATGAAAGCATCACCTCAGAAACCCTGGATCACTGATCGACTACTTGAGCTTATAGAGGAGAGAAGAAAGTATAAAAACTCTAGAAGTGATGAAGGAATTCGTCATTACAAGAGCCTTCGAAATATCGTAAACAGGGAAGCTAAGAATGCAAAGGAGGATTAATAATGAGACAATGCTTAGAAATTGAAGATAGTTTGAAAAATGGACAAGTAGAGAAAGCTTACGACTTGATTAATAAGCAATTTAAATGGAGAAAGGGTCGTAGTGTTTGCATAGTGGATGAATATGGGAAGCTAATGATTGAGAGCAAGGACGTAGTGATGAGGTGGAAGAATTATTTGGAAAATCTGTATGCAGACCCCACACAATTGACTGAGCTGGAAAATGGAGATACTATTTCGCATGATAACTTAGGACCATCCATTCTTGAATCAGAATATTTTCATGCTGTGAATGAGCTGAAATCACATAAAGCCCCATGATATGATAAAATAACAGCAGAAATGTTACAAGCCTTGAATTCTAGGACACACAAATATCTGTTTGGGTTGATCAGTGAAATATATAAAAATGGAGAAGTGCCAGACGACTTTCCAAAGAGTCTCATGATACCAATACCAAAGAAACAGGGAACACTGAAATGTGAGGAACATCGTACCCTTAGCATCGTATCGCATGGATCAAAAATATTGACTAAAATAATTTACAGACGAATAAAAAACAAAATAGAGCAAAATCTGAATGAAGATCAATTTGGCTTTAGGCAGAACAGAGGAACAACGGAAGCCATATTACTAATTCGGGAAATAATTGATGAAATGATGGATATAAGGAAACCACTTTACAATGCTTTTGTGGACCTAGGAAAAGCATTCGATAAAGTGAATTGGAATATTCTCATGGAAATTATGACTGATATTGGCTTGGATTACAGAGATAGGCGGATAATCTATGAACTTTATAAAAACCAAAAAGGCATTGTGGACATATGCGGAGTAGTGCAAGAAGTTTGTATTCACAAAGAAGTTAGACAGGGATGCAGCTTATCGCCTGCACTTTTCAACTATTATTGAGAAAGGCATTGAGGAATGTAAGACAGTTATGAGAGGAGTTAAGATCAACGGAGTAGCAGTCAAGACAATAAGGTTTGCAGACGACATAGCAGTCCTGGAAACCAGTGAAGAGAAACTGCAACATGCACTCACGGAAATGAACAGGATTCTACATGAAAAATATAATATGAAAATCAATATTAAAAAGACGGAAATAATGGTATGTGCTAGAGAACAACATAATGCAGCTATTCACATAGCTGGTGCTCCACTTAAGCAAGTTAACACTTTCACCTATCTAGGGAGTAAAATTACTTCCACTGGAAAAAGTTCAACTGATATTCAAGCTAGAATTGTCCAGGCCAAAATTGCATTTAACAGCAAAAAATCCCTTCTGACTTCAAATAATATATCTATTGAGACCAGGACTAAATTTATAAAATGTTATGTGTGGAGTGTAGCCTTGTATGGCTCAGAAGCCTGGACAATGGGATGTGCTGATAAAAGAAGACTTGCAGCTTTTGAAATGTGGTGTTGGCGGTGGATGGGAAAAATTCCATGGATCGCAAGAGTGACGAATGACGAAGTGCTCAAAAGCATTAACGAAAAGAGAGCATTTCTCAAAACAATACGGAAAAGACGAGACCAACTGATAGGACATTTCTATCGCCACAATGACTTTATGGTAACTGTGTTAGATGGCAAAATTCGGGGCAAGAGGGGAAGAGGGCGACCGAGACTGCAATACATCAAGCAGATCATAACAGATGTTAATGTCCATTCATACAGAGACATGAAGAGACTGACTGGCGACAGGGAAGAATGGAAGAGGAGGATTGCTGCCGACGAATCTACGGATTGAGAACATGAATGAATATTATTATTTATTTTGCGCATGCGCTCACACATTCTCAGCATATTTGCTGGAAAGAAAACATTTACAATCCCAGATACCGTATATATCATAAGGAGCAAATTCTTGGTGACTGCATTCAGTAGACTAGTAGCTTTAAGCTTTTCCCCCACTCCTTTAGGCCTGATTACCCAAGAACAGCCTTACTACGCGACACGTAGATAGCATGACAGGTTTCTGCATCAGTTTGAAAAGGCCAGGGTCTAATTTCAACTCAGTGAGCGATTCCTTTAAGATGTTTGGAATCACGCCAGTGCAGGAGAAGATAATAGGAACTGTCCTGACTTGTGCCATGTGCCATTGCTTCCTTATCAGTTCTGAAAGCTCTGTGTATTTTGACAGCTTTTCAACATGCTTTGTTAGCATGTTGCCACTGTTTGAGATTGCCACATCTATGAAGGTAGTGTGCTTCATGCATTTGTCAACAAGAACCAAATCAGGTCTGTTGTGCACAGCTGACTGGTCTGTCAACACAGTACGATCCCAGTACAACGTAAAGCTGTCATTTTCCAGTACACTTTCAGGAGAATATTTATAGTACTGCACTTTATCCTGGCTCAGCAGTTGAAGGTGTATAGCCAGTTCTTGATGAACTATCTTGGTAACAAAATCATGTCTCTTCCTATATTCTGTCCCTGCAAAATGGCGACAACCTGATATTGTACAGGCCCCCAGGGGGCTGCACCCCCTGAAGCCACCCTCCATCATCTATCAAAACCACCCCTAACTGGCAGACATAATAAAGCCCGAACAGTACCTTTTACACAGCAAGGGCGGCTGCCCAACTTGGGGAGCCTGCCAACCACTTGCATCACACTCACAAACACCTACACAATGGCTAACTAGGACACCTACATCGATGGAATGCCGACGAAGCAACGCCGAAACCTATAAGAGGGAAGGCCTTAATGAGGACAGGCTCTCTATTATCAGTCATACAGTGTGTGTAGCCGGAGGCCCTGTGACAAGCTGTTATCATCAGGTGAGTCAGCAAGTGTTCAGATATCCTATACTTTGTAAAACCTGCCCACAAACTTGTACACATAACTTGCATTATTATTCACATCTCCCTAAAAGGGACATACAATTTCATACATCACTGACCAATAAATATTTGGTCAGTAAACTACACCTTGTATTCGTAATTACGCGCCTCTTCACATCCTAACACCCTTCCCGACTCTCGTCACGAGTAAGCGTGACAGCAGTAGCCGGTAATCGCCTACTCAGGTGCCACTGTGTCTCTCGCACGTGACCGCTGGCAGCACGCCGCCGGCCTAGCTGACATAAGCAGGTCTGTTATATAATTCCTTTCGACCAGCTGGGAATCCAGTACATTAACCTGGCTCAGAGGATCATCCCCTAAGCGTCACTTACGTCTTCATAGGAGCACCCCCTAGCATTTAAACATCATACAACACTCTACACTGGTGAGCCTACCCAGCTACGGGAAGCTGCCCTCTCTAGAAATCACCTTCTAAATTGGTACACTAACACATATGTTTTAGACCCAACTACCCCCAACTAAGGGATCTAAAACAATATAATATGTTGAACAGTCTCCGATGTTGGGCAACCGTATCTGCAATGGTCATCTTGCACAGATGCATCCTTGATAATGTACTTTAGGTAGTTCCTCGCGGGGACAACCTGGTCCTGAATAGCCATCATAAAGCCTTCTGTTTCAGGAAACATCTGCCCAGAAATCAACCAAAAGTTCGACGCTAGCTTGTCGACGTGAGTTTGGATGACTTCATTGGGATGTCTTCCGTGCCGTGGCTTGGACAACCAGGCATTGAATCTATCCAAATCACTGCGCACCTGATTCTGAGTCTCTTCCTGACTTAAGAGTAGTGGAGTTGAATCATCTGCTTCTGTGACAGCATTGTGCAGTATCGAATGGTTCGATACAGAACAGAACGATTATTATTATTATTATTATTTCCGATAAGGCCTGCTATGAACCACGCGCCAATTTCAATTCTTCACTCTTTGTTATTTTCTCTTCCGTTCTTCCCAATATTTCTTCAATCTTAGACTATGCAGTTTCTTCCTGTCCTCAGACCACTTCGCCCCAGGTTTCCTTTTACACCCTTCCCTGGAATCCTTCCATACTTTACACCTTCTTTCGAAAAATCACTCTGTCCACAGTGTCTTCTTCTCTTATATTATTTCTTTCTAAATAATTCTTTACCTCTTGAATCCAGCTAGTCGTTAACGTCTCCAAAAGGTACTTGAATATCCTTCTTGTTAATAATAATAATAATAATAATAATATCGTATGGCCTTGGGTGCCGGATGCAAGCTTTGTTAATTGACACCCAGAGGGCAGCTTGGGTGTCGAATTTAATGCTCCTTGCAGTGCTATTAATGGCAAGGAGGTTAGATTTCTAAGCTCCTTGACCCTATACCGCTTTCTGGTAGAGAAATGAGAAACTTTGTGTTGGCTGAAAATCCCGAGATTAATTTTGCCATTATGAACACGGCCTACTGAATTCAAATGGGTTCTTTAACAAGCCAACAACGTATGACATGAGTATCGTGATTTTTGTCGCATTTCGAAAATCACTTAGCATGGCCAGGAGCGAACCTGCAAGCTTGGGGTTGGTAGTCTGACACGATAACCACACACCCACCGTGGCAAGCATCCTTCTTGTTAATCTGGAATCATGCATTCTGTAAATATTCCACAATATGTCAATCTACTTTTTCTTATCGTTTCCGTTATGCTTTCTATAGTCCTGTATATTTCAACATTAGATCTTAATTTCTATACTTCTTTTGTTTTCATTGGACCTAATATTTTTCTCATTATTATTATTGTGGAAGCCGGATGAGGATCAATACGGTCGAGTATGGGAACTGGGGGGCGCAGGAGTAAGCTCAGTGCCATTGACTGAGAATAAAAAGAAGAGAAGCAATATTCCGAGTTCCGATGAGCCGCGAAACACATTCCCTTAATTCCATATATTGTATTCTAATAAGTTTCTTTGTTTAAATAAATAATTCAGTCCTATATTCGATGCTTGTGAGTGTCATGATCTGGAAACCGTTTCCCAAAAATGGGAACTCGTCCGGGATGAACTGAAACAACGAGTTACAACGCAATCCACGACACGGAGTACGACGCAAAATACGACGCTATTTTCGACGAAGTGGACGGCTAATCATATTTGTTGCTGTTGCCTACGACGCTGATGACGAGACGACGTGCAGTTTTGTGAGCCCACGACGTGCGAATCTACGACGAGGATTCATAGGCTAGCAAAATTTGTTCTTCAGTTTCAGTGACAATTAGTGGTGCCGTGACGACGACGAGGGTCGGAATCTAAACGACGACAGAGGATTGTGGATGTGGTAAGAGGATAGCGACTCGTCAAAGAGAAACGACGGGAAGCGGTATTCAACGATATCACCTACAAATATCACCGGTTTGGTGAATGAGGTTAAACAGGTTTGATTGCGAGGTTTTGAGGAAGCAACATTGACAGAAATCTACTTGATAGACGTGAGTAAACAAATAAGATGACTACACTCGGTGCAATAGAGAAAATAAATAGGAACATAAGTGATGCTCCGGTCAAAGCAATCAAAGTTTTACATAACCTCATTTTCGAGCATATACCAGACGACAGGAAGAATGGAAAGCGACTGCGAGAGTTTCCTGGATTCGATGTTGACGTAAATTCCATTGAAGAGGAAGCTAAGAAGAAATTTATAGAAGAAACATTTTCCAAGGCTGATCTGTTGCGTGTTTCTGAGATTCTTAATACCGAGATCGGGACAAAGGAGGTAATGATTAACACCATTTGTATTACTTGAAGAAATTGGACGAACTCGCAACTAATACAGACGATGATGACGAAGATGAAGAAGACGAAGAGAGCGAAGAGGAAGACCAGCACAGAAGGTATAGAGAACAACATAAGTTTTCATTGTCGTTCCGCGATGTAGAGGGCGCTATGAAAACGTTTAACGGTAAGGATGGTTACCCGGTGAAGAAATGGATTGCAGATTTTGAGGAGACGTCAATCTTGATGGGATGGAGTGAGCTGCAAAAGTTTATTATCGCTAAGAAATCACTCGATGGTTTAGCTAAGCTTTTTATTCAAGGAGAAAGGACTGACGTCCTGGACTGCACTGAAGAAGGCCTTGAATGAGGAGTTTGACGTGGCGGCAAGCAGTGCAGAAATCCACAAGTTGTTAACCCAGCCACGAAAAAAGCGCGACGAATCTCTACAGGAGTACTTTCTTGTTATGAAGGAAATCACCAGTTGATGTGATGTTGAGCAAGTTTCTCTGTGTCAGTACGTGATTGATGGGATCGAACACGATTCAGGATCAAAACTTCTTCTCTATGGAGCAAAAAATTCCAAGGATTTCAAGGAGAAAATGAGAAGTTATGAGATGGCGGTGAAGTCTTTGCCAAAGAAAAGCACAAAGTATAATAACAGTAATTTTCAAGGAAGTGCCAAAAGTGCAAACGAGAAGGACGGAAAGTGCTGGGGCAGTACAAAGAAGAAAGAGGCCAGTAGTGGTGATAGGTGTTATAATTGCGGTGGATCTGGTCATAGTTCAAAGGAATGTGAGCACAAGGATAAAGGCAAGAGATGTTTCAACTTTCAACTGCAACGAATTTGGCCACATTTCATCCGAGTGCAAAAAAGAGAGGAAGAACGATAAGAGGAATAATCAAGGTATCAATCTTATTGATGAAAAGAAAAGCTGCCTCAAGTTCAAAGAGGTTAGTTTTTGTCTGCAGAAACTTCAGACACTTATCGACTGTGGCAGTCCTTATAACCTACTTCGACAAACTATCTATAAGACCATGGGTTCCCCAGGATTGAAGAGCACGGATAATGTTTTGAAAGGATTCGGTAATGGTTTTGTTGCTCCTCAAGGTTACTTCAAAACAGTCGTTGTGGTAGACGAGCTGGAGTTCCAAACCAACGTCTATGTTGTTTCTGATGATACTATGGAGTGGGACATGGTGATTGGTAACGATCTATTGGATCAGGGCGAGGTCATCCTGAGCAAGCAAGGAGGTCCCAATGATGTTGATCAGGGTAGCCGACGAACAGGAATTGGATATTGAGAACTGCGTTGATGAGGAAGAAAGGGAACAGATACAGGATTTGGTAGCGAGATATGTACCAAAGAAGACCAAATCTACTGATGTCAAGATGAAGATCACTTTGAAAGAAGAAAAACCTATATTTAGCAGGCCCAGACGAATGGCACCGCTTGAGAACGAGTTTGTTGATGAGCAAGTCGAGGCGTGGCTGGAGGAAGATATCATAGAACCTAGTCAATCAGAATATACATGCCAAGTGGTGGTAGTCAAAAAGAAAAATGGAAAAAAGCGACTTTGTATTGATTTTCGTCCAGTGAACTCAATCGTGGTTAGGGATCTATTTCCCTTGCCAGTTATAGAGAATCTTGTGGACAAGTTACAGGATGCTACGGTCTTTTGCACCTTGGATCTCAAGAACGGATTGTTTCACGTGGAAGTCAAAGAAGGAAGTCGACGATGTTTGTCATTCGTAATGCGTTCTGGACAGTACCAGTACACAAAAGTCCCATTTGGATTTACCAACTCACCTGCAGTCTTGCAAAGCTTTATTAAAGCTTTGTTCTGGGAGTTATTCCGAGAGAACATAGTGTTTACCTATATGGATGACTTAATCATCCCAGCGAAGGATGACGACGAGGCATTCCAACGATTGAAACGAGTGTAGGAATTAGCTGCAGAGTACGGGCTGGAAATCAACTTCGAGAAGTGCCAGTTTCTCAAGAGGAGGGTACAGTTCCTTGGATACACTATTCAACGTGGACACATTCAACCCGCTACTGAGAAGGTCCTTGTTGTACAAAACTTCCCGGAGCCAAAGACGATCGCTGCGCTGCAGAGCTTTCTCGGATTGGCTGGCTATTTTAGAAAATTTATCCCAAATTTCTCGATTGTAGCCAAACCACTAAGCGATCTGTTGAGAGGTAAGCCGGAGTTCAAGTTTGGCGAGGAACAACGATGTGCATTTGTTGAGCTCAAACGTCTTCTCGCTTCAGAACCTGGGTTGAAGATATACAATCCGAAATACGAGACGGAGCTGCACACTGTCGCCAGCAAGAGTGGGTATGGCGATGTGTTGTTGCAAAAGTACCCATAGGACAACAAACTACATCCAGTCTCATACAAGAGTAAAATGACGACGATACAGGAGGAAAAATACAGCAGTTACGAGCTCGAGATCTTAGCTGTGGTGAATTCATTAAAAAAGTATAGGGTATACTTGCTTGGAATTCCGCTCAAGATCGTGACTAACTGTATGGCAATCCAAAAGAAAATGCACAAAAGGGACCTGGTCCCACGAGTAGCTAGATGGGCTATGGCCTTGGAGGAGTTTGACTATACAATCGAACACCGAACTGCAACCAGGATGAAACATGTCGACGCTCTGAGCCGATGTCCAGCAGTGATGTTTGGATTCGCTGATGGCCTTGCAGCGAGGATCAAAATCGCCCAGAGAAAAGACGAAGGGTTGACAGCGATATGAGCTATAATGGAGAAAGAGCCTTACGAAAACTTCATCGTCAGAGATGGAATGCTGTTTAAATTTGTTGACGGGCGAGAGACGTTGGTGGCCCCGCGGGCAATGCACCATGAAATCATCAGAGCTGCACATGAGAAGGGACACTACGCTGTTAAAAGGACTGAAGAAGACGTGAAGCAGGAATATTATATTCCAGACTTGGCCAACAAGGTGAAACGAGTCATAGCCAACTGTGTGAAATGTCTGGTGGTTAACAGGAAGGCAGGCAAGAAAGAGGGTTGGTTACATCCGATGTTCAAGGAGAGTGTGCCATTGCACACCTACCACATGGATCACATTGGACCACTTAAGTCTACACACAAGGGATATGAACGCATCTTCTGTGTGATAGAAGCCTTCACGAAGTTCACCTGGCTGTATCCTGTGAAAACTACCAAATCGGCCGAGACGATTGAAAAGATGGAGTTTCAGTGGACGAACTTTTTGGAAACCCAGTTCAAGTGATCACCGACAGGGGACCATCGTTCACCTCCCATGAGTTCCAGGACTACTGCAAATCGCAGGGTATCAAGCACGTCTTGATCACAGCTGGACTGCCAAGAGCCAAAGGTCAAATCGAGAGAGTCAACTCAACTGTGACCAAGATCATCGCTAAACTTAGCATATACGATCCGACAAAATGGTACAAGGTTGTACCATCCGTCCAACGAGCTATCAACTCTACGTTCCAGAGGAGCTTCGGAATGTCACCTTTCGAGCTGCTGACTGGAGACAGAATGCACAACCAAAATGATCTACGTACAGTGCAACTCATCGAAGAGGAGCTGATCGATTCGTTCAACGAAAAACGTGATCAGATGAGAGAAGATGCAAAAAAGCAGATAGAAAAAGTACAATCTGAAAATCGTGCTGAATTCAACCGACGACGTAAGGAGCCTAAGAAGTATCAGGTCGACGACCTGGTTGCCATCAAACGCACTCCGATCGGTCCACATCTGAAACTAAAAACCAAAAGTCTAGGACCTTATCGAGTGACTCGAGTTAAACTCAACAACACATATGACGTCAGCAGAGAAGAAGACCATGCTGGACCAAGAATCACATCGTCCTGTGCGGAGTTCATTGATCCCTGGCCGGGCGGATCTTCTTCATCCGGGTCGGATGAGGATCAGGACGGCCGAATGTGGGAGCCGGATGAGGATCAAGACGGCCGAGTATGGGATCTAGGGGGCGCAGAAGTAAGCTCAGCGCCATTGTCTGAGAATAAAAAGGAGAGAAGCAATATTCCGAGTTCCGATGAGCCACGAAAAACATTCCCTTAATTCTATATATTGTATTGCAATAAGTTTATTTTTTTAAATAAGAAATTCAGTCCTATATTCGATGCTTGTGAGTGTCATGATCTGAAAACCGTTTCCCACATTATTATTATTATTATACCGACAGTAGTGGCTACGCTGGCTAGGTCATGGGGCCAAGCACTCTGCTGACTCGGTAGACGCGTGGGTTCGAGCCCCACCGTCGGCTGTCCTTGAAATGGTTTTCCGTGGTTTCCCATTTTCAACACCAGGCAAATGCTGGGACAGTACCTTCTGACAGGCCACGACCGCTTCCTTCCACATCCTTGCCCACTTTCATCCATTCATCTCATCTCTCATCCCGACGCGCAGGTCGCCCACGGGCGTCGAATAGAAAGACCTGCACTCGGCCTCTCAGGAGGCTAAACGAAAAAAAATTATTATTATTATTATTATTATTTATTATTGTCTTTTGAGTGGCGAAGTTATGGCTCTCGGCCCTCTCTTACACTTAACCACATATTGTGCTATTAATTTGGCATGCAGAAACATTAAGGCCTTTTACATTAGATTTTGTAGAAACAAAACACAAATTCAAATTAATAATCATTCCAATACATACTTTCTTAAAGAACAAGGCTGCTAGACCGAATTGGTATAAATTTCCAGAGAAAGGTGTAAAGGAATTACGATCACCAAACTTACATGACCGGAAGGAAATCAGGAAAATCACTCAGACGCGGGGTTTCGAGGAAGAAGAGATGAAGTCTACACAACAACGAAGCAACGAAAACAGACCCACTCGTGACCAACAGGAAGGCTGGAAAGTGTCGATTCCACGTGGTCCTAAGCGACCCATTCGCGAAGAAGAAGAAGAAGAAGAATTACAATTACAATTACACAGTCATTCACACAAATCAGTCAGCAGTACTCATCAGATAAATCAAAACTATGGGAATTATAGTGTCAGGCTTCGGGATAAGTACTAGGTCCTATAACTGAAGTCAATTGACAAGAAGACATATTTTCAACAAATAAACTTTATTTGCATAAAAAATAACAAGTGAAAAATAAATTTTGAGAACACAACTGAATGATTAAGAATTTGTTTTTCAAAACTTTTGCATCAAAATAACAGAAAATATTATACAGTAAATACAATAACAGTCAGATCTCCAGGTGTGTGAACATTACAGGAAAACATTGCTCCAAATATCGATAACTCCAGAGGAAAGGAATTCATAGGACTTTACCGAGGTGGGTTGTTGATGAGGGGCAATATTTCTGAGACGTAGAGAACTTCCCAGACAACGGTCAACAGAGTATGCTAGCTACAGTTGTCGGGGTAGTTGCTAGATAAGGTATTATGAGTGGTATAGTTGCCTCGAGAATACAGTAGGTTCACAAACGGCTCGCATTGAAGTGCTAATGAAGAGATTGGTTTTGCTCCTCGAGGAGTGTCACTACCAAAGGGCTAACAAATAATGCAGATGTTGCTAAGTTGCTCCGCTCTTTGATGGGACTATTCACCGAGGCCACTATACTCTTCCTGTAATGTTCACTATTGTCTTCGCGGGTGTTTCTAGGCCAGGTAGGAGTACGCCGCTGGGTAGGCAGCCAGAGAAGCGGCATGCACTGCGGGTAGCGCTAGAGGGGCAGCGTGCACTGCGGGTAGAGCTAGGGGTGCGGCATGGACGGCGGCAGGAACAGCTACAGGGGCAGCAATAGCGTGGTTGATAGCGTGCGCCGTGTACGAGCTGGCGAAGGGAACGGCCGCCAATGGTGCGATACCGGCGTAGGTGGACACTGCCAGGCAGGCGAGGACAACGATCTGAAATGTGAACAAGTGCAAGAGATGAGAATAGGTTTATCATCGCTTGACACCTACCCCACACATTGGTACAGCCATGACAAAAACACAGGTTATCAGGCGGGAAATATGAGACTCTACTTGAAAAATATACAGGTGATTAATTATTTGCACAGATTATAAGGGGGATGTTGTTAATATTAATAATTAAAAATAAATAGTATCTTATTTCAAGTCTCGGGAGACCTACCATATACCCCAAACTGTTACAGTCATCACACAAGCACAGGTTATCAGATAAAGTGAATACACATCCCAAGTGCATGGGACTGATGACCAAAGATGGCCCAAGCCTCTAAAATTTACAACTTGTTTTAAACTAAATTAAAATTTTACCTAATGGATAGATAAATAATTGATAACCCACCTTAAAGTCAATAATGTATTGAAACTAATTATGATATTGGTTGGTTGGTTCCTCAGTTTAGGGGCTGCGACAACGCGGTCATGCAGCCCCGTGTACTTTGGGTGTGTGTAGAATCTGTCTGATAACCAGTGTTAATTGTGATGGCTGTTTTAGTGTGTGTTATCTGTAATTCAGATAAGGACTGCAGACGAACAATTTCAAGTAGTTTCTACTTTTGTTACCAAATGCTACTGTCAACGGCATCTAGCAGTGATGACGTAATACCAGGTTTGGTAATTTTGCAACCTTCTTCTGTTATACTAAAAATAAAAATATTAATCTACGAGCATCAATCTAACAATAACATTCTATGAAAAAAGAGATGAAGACCAAAAATAAAATATTCACTATATTTTTCTTAAACGTCAAAACAATAAGTGCAACATTTGTTTGATGGTTAAAATTAAACTTATTCTGCGAGTGTGCAGCCTGCACACGTCTCTGGCAGGTAAGGAAGTCAAGAGAATTAATACATTTTTACGTTATTAAGAAACGGACCCTTAACTTTCTAACGGTACATTAATGTTCTTCGTGGCTCATTTCTTAAGATTACTTTCATTATACCATCCCACACCCGCTTCCTATTAGTAGCCCATAATGTAGATTATTATTTTCTTGTCTATTTTTCACTAGATTCATCTCTTGATTTTTAGCCTATTTTCAATTTTGAAAAAATAGGCTTATGAGATCACCTTTTGTCCGTGTGTGTGTGCGTGTGTGTGTGTGTGTGTGTGTGAGGTGTGTGTGTGTACCCCCCCCCCCCTAATAAAATCTAAACGGCTGGAGCGATTTCGATGAAACTCGGTAAGTTCATAGCACTATTCCCGGCGACCTCAACCGTGCCCTTCAAATTTTGTTACGTCTCACCAATCCATCATGGCGGCTGTGCGAAATATTTCACTAGCATTCTATATCTCCGAAACTATTACCGATATCGCCCTGGAATTTTGTACGGTGATAAAGAGTACGGATACAAGTTTACTTATGTATATTTCATAAACCTGTCAAGTACGAAACGAACATGGCGACCAAGCGAATTTGAAATATTTTAATAGACTTTTCTCGTGATTTAACTTTCTGAGCGCAGTGAAATGTGGTAGAGTAAATGATTTTGCAGATTGTAATGCACTTCCATCTAATTTAATTCAATTGTTTACATAACCTCAAGATGGCGGCTGTGCGAAATTTTAAAATTAAGTTTTTATTTCTTGTGTCGTAATCATGCGATCGAAGTGAAAGTTTGTATCATGAACCTAGGCAATAATTGTCCTTGAATGGTAGATAACTCTATGGCCTATACATATAACAATCCTAAATGGCGAGCTTCCGAAATATTTAACGGTTCTCAATATCTATGAATCTTTTACAGACACCAAACTGATTTTTTTTTATGTTCATAGAGACTATGAACATATGTCCACCTATAGGACTTTCAGTAACCTGACGAGCACAAATCCAACATGGCGGTGACTCGAATTATAAATATTTAAATGGACGTTTTTCGCGAATTAACTATCCGAGTGCCGTGAAACGTTGCACGTTAAATGCTTATACAAATGTTGATCCACTGGCATCTAATTTATTTCAATTATTTGCATAATCACAAGATGGCTGCTGTGCGTAATTTTAAAATCTCGTTTTTACTTCTTGTGTTCTAATCATGCGATTGAAGTTTGAATACCACACGTACACAATAATCTTAATGTAATAGTACAAAAATAAAAATCCAACCTGGCGACCATCTGAAATATTTCGACGGTTCTCAATATCTACGAATCTGTTACAGCAATTAAACTGAAATTTTGTATGTTGATAGAGGCAATTAACATGAGCAGGATATATGAAAATAGGCTGTATAGTTCTTCACGGAACTACTTGTTAGTTTTCTCTCAGTTAGACAATAGACATTAAAAAATAAGAAAGCAAAACGAGTGTTGCGGTATTGCAGCACACCTCGTCCTAAAACCAAACCAATACTTTCCTCCACCTTCGGAAGAATATTAGATTCCAGTTTCTTGCTAAAATAGCTTTCTTCATTTGAAAAACAATCCTTTTTTACGCAACTTTCTAACATGTAAAGCTGAAAGTTTTAGAAGTAATTCATCCTTATGTGTGTTAAATTTTAATTCAGCCGTTTATCAAAACTTAAGTTTAATTTTTCCACATTTATTTTTTGTCGTGTAGCCTACTGGGAGGCCGAGTGCAGGTCTTTCTAGTGAACGCCCGTGGGCGACCTGCGCGTCCATATGATGATGTAGACGTCACATACTTCCAGTCCCCGGGCCAGAGGAGTCAACTACAGGAGATAAAAATCCCCAATGGCCCGGCCGGGAATTTAACCCGGGACCCTTTTGTTTAAGTTATATTAATTTATTGTACGAAGCTACCATTGTAATATTAATAAATATATAGTAAATTCTTCATATTTGTTTATTTGTAAGAAATCATACTTTTGTGAAGTAATCAATGAAATAGCCGGCCATGGTGGCCGAGAGCACTAATATGCTACCTCGTGCCTGGCTTGCATTGGAAGAGCGTTGGTACAAATCCCACGTAGGCTATTTCAAATGTTTCAGATGGGTTCCGTGGTTTACCATTTTCACCACCAGGAACATACGGGAAAGGTTCCTTTCAACAGGTCCACGGCCGACTTCACTAAAAAAAATCTTTCCCTGTCCCTTACTAATATAAACCCAAGTTAGCGGTCACCTGGCCTATCGGCCTGTCACCATCCCCAGTTGTATCTGCTGTTAAAGTGTGTTTGGCTTCAAGACACTGTCATTGTGACGGTAGAGGAATGAGACCTCGCAGAGTCCGTGGGTGCAGCCGAGCTGACAGGATAAGAATTAAAAGAATGTATCAAAGAACAGCGGAACAGAATTAACTATTTCAAGACAACTTGTTACCAAATGAAAATGAAAATCCACAGCCTGCTTCCAGTCTCCGACCGGGTCAGGAATGGAATGAATGAAGCCCCCATCTAGCGGCGAGGATATGGATTGTGCCGGCTGCCGAGGCCTGACGCACTCCTCTGGAGCAATGATTAAATGAATGACAGATGAAATGAAATGATAGTGGAGAGTGTTGCTGGAATGAAATTTTGACAGGGAAAACCGGAGTACCCGGAGAAAAACCTGTCTGCCTCCGTTTTGTCCAGCACAGATCTCACATGGAGTGACCGGGATTTGAACCACGGACTCAGCGGTGAGAGACCGGCGTGCTGCCGCCTAAGCCACGGAGGCTTTGTTACCAAATATACGGTGCAATTTGAAACTAATCCAAAGGTCTACGTTATAATATCAAAGGGAATGTATTCATGTCTACCCCTTATTATTTGCGTTTTCCAACGGGTTTGGGGATGAGATGCGATGAAAGTCTTTGTGGTGGAAGGACTTTACACCAGGATGCCCTTCCTGACGCCAACCGCAAGAGAGGAGTAAATGAGAGATGTAATGAATAATGGGGAAGGAAACTGGGCAAGGATGTCGAAGGAGGCGGCCGAGGCCTGTCAGAAGGTACCGTCCCAGCATTTGCCTGGGGTTGAAAATGGGGAAACCACGGAAAACCATTTCAAGGATGGCCAACGGTGGGTCTAGAACCCACGTCTACCGAGTCCGCAGAGAGCTGGGCCCCATGGCCTAGCGCTGCGCTTTGGTGAGCGTAGCTACCGCTGCCGGTTATATCCAAGAGTATAAGTAAATAAATAGATAAATAAATAACAAAAATCTTCCGAAAATCATGTATGAATAATATTTCATTCCCGTAAAGATTTGCCCTTCCTTGTCTTTCAGACAAATTTCCCTATACATTGCTTCATTCCTTGCTTTCTAACTAAGGGGAATGACCGGGCAGAAGCGCAGTGTTCTGATGAAGGAACGATTGGCAATCAACTGAAGGAGCCTTATTTTAATGCAGGACGAGACGCACTTTCTCCTACACACAGCACGTTCTCCTCCTCATTGCGTAATACGAACAATACGAGAGTACATCAGTATTCTCCTCGGTAGGTGTTAGTTAGCACCTGGAGTCGTGGATAGATAAGCTAGTTACTGATCGCTTCGGTGGCGTAGTTGGCAGCTTGCTGAACTGCTGTTCCCAAGATCGCAGGTTCAAACCCGGTCGAAGACGTCGAATTTTCTAAGAGAGTTAAAAAAATCCATCAATATGACTTCCTTCGGCGGGGGGAAGAAAAGCCGGTGGTCCCATGTCATAGATTTATGGCATGTAAAAGATCCTTCCAATAACTAAACTTGTGGGAAGCTAAATTTCTAGGTTAGATTTCGTTGAAACGCTCTATCAAAGTTCCAGCGTTCACCACTAGGTGACTGTGATATCTGGTAGCGAAAGTTGAAACTACTTGAAATGGAATGGAAATTGTAGCTCACCCCATGGGTGTCCAATTGAAGCAGCTACAGCCTCTGACGAGCCGAACATGTCCTCGGACACTCCCGGAAATAAAATAAATAAATCCGACTGTCGTACATCTATTAGCGGAAATGTTTCTCCTGTGCTTGCCTGGTTGCGTGGTGCAGCAGTCAGAGGATCGAATCCCGGCGCTGTCAGTTGGCATTTGAGGTTGTTTTTCTGTGAGAGATATTCCTTATTTGTTACGATCGGTTACTTGTGGACACCCTGTGTGTATAGGCCACTCGCCCGGCTTTCCTATTATGCGGGTTCAACGCGACACAGTTTTCTCAGTGGCTATCGTCTTGCTTACTTGTTTAAATGAACTTATAACCCAATAAATATATTTCCGTTGACTTTTCAAGAAATGCAAGATGTTTCCTGTACTATTGGGATGATTTGGAAGATTTTGAAACAAACTGCACCCTCTAACTCCCTCTGGTTTATGAGCTTGAGTTTTGTGAAACATATAGGGACAGATGACCTCGTAGTTCCGCCCCTTAAAACAACAATAACTAACTTACTAACGTTGTGAAACATACAACTTAGCGTTTTATATAGCCTATATGTACTAGGTGAATCGGCTGCCCCTAATATTGTTTTATGAATTCCAACTAACGGGTGTTATCAGGAAGGTCGATATTTCTCTCCTTGCATCCCGTATGGTACTAATGCACTGCAAGCATATCCCGCAAACGATACTGAACACCATTATTTTACCTCGTATTAGTCTGTAGTCACATCGGGGGAATAATAATATAATAATAATAATACAACAAACGAGCTTTATCATACAAGGCCAAAATCAGACAGTACAAATAGGTAGAACAGCCTGAAGGATTGTACGCTTCAGAGTGTCTGATTATAACTAAAAAGGGAGAACTTCAAGTACTAGAAAAGGGAGAAAGGAAGATTGTGAGAAAAATACTTGGACCACAGAAGACTACTGATGGGACATGGAAGAAGAGGAAAAATGAAGAACTTTACAAATGTACTGAAAGGATCACAGACGTAATGAAGAAGCGGAGGCTAAAGTTCTACGGACATTTACTACGAATGGATGAAGGCAGGCTGACCAAAAGGATCTTCAGCTACATCATGTGGTTAAAGGTCACATGTAAATGGGTAGATGAGGTGAATAGGGATGCAGCAGAAGTTGGAATTACTCCACCGATGGCCTACGATAGAAGAGAGTTCCGCAGTCGAGTTGACGGAGTAATATCATTTCAGGAGAAACCACCAAGCAGGAGGACCAAACGGATCATTTCCGAGGAGGAGAGAAAACAAATAAGTGTCAGGATGAAGACGTTCTGGGAAGAAAACCAATAAGTCTTCATTTCCTTGCGGTCCATAGTTGGCCAAATTCGATGATAATAATAATATTAATTTGAATTTTATTTTTTGTCGAGGTTGTCCGAGAAAAATTTTCCTCCAGGACTTCACACTAACTCATCGTTATGGTTCCTACTATCAAATGAACCGAGGTGCTGAAGACAGAGAACAATGGTTGCGGAGACAATGAATTGCCTTTAGAAGTTGATGATAATGATAATGCGTAGGAAATGACATGTAGCCGAGGATTAACTACTACAAAAGCTGTGGGACTGTTATTATAATATTTCTACATGTGTTAAAGTTTCAGTTTGGTAAAATTCCAAATTTCTCCTTCGCACATATACCAGGCGTAACAGCTGCCCCTAATAATATTGTTTTATGCATCCCAACTAGCATTATTATCAGGAAGGTCGATATTTCTCTGCATATCCCGCAAACGATACTGAGCACTATTATTTTTCCCTTGGTGTGATTACAGACTAATACGAGGGAAAAATAGTAGTGTTAAGTATCGTTTGCGGAATATGCTTGCAGTGCATTAGTACAATACGGGATGCAAGCAGAGAATTATCGACCTTCCTGACAATACGCGTTAGTTGGGCTGCATAAAACAATATTATTAGGGGAAGCTGATTCACATGGTATATACACCAATAATTCGCTGATTTTCGAATTGTTTGGTGGGGTTCTTGGACCACCTCCGCAGGGAGAGATGGAAAACCGCCAAACATGGAACACTGACTGCAGCGTTTGGACGACTGTTATATATGTTTTAATTTGGACAGCCTGGAGTGTTTAAGGCTTATAAGTGCTTTTGACTTTAAAATGGTGCAGTGACGATTACTTTCTGTGTTGACCTTTACAAAGGTGCAGTGACAATTTGTTTCTGTGTTGCTTTACAAACAATGGTGCAGTGACTTTTATTTTCTTTGTGCACAGACAATTCCTTTCTGTGTGTGTAAAGTTATTACTATGCCAATAAAACCCCTTATGTAAAAACAATGTTTGTAATTCTTTTAGTCCGACCTCTAGACCTGTACAAAGTAATGCATTTGCAATGATTCGTGGAATTTGAACAGTAAATGTGAGAGTTATCATGTTTTTTGTTGTTGTTACATACAAGCATAAAATTTGGAGAATAGAATATTTTGTGAAATATCTTTACCTTACTACAAAAAATATACTTGTGTATCTAAGATTAAAGTATGAAGTATTAGTCTCATTTATTGGTTTACAAAAATTAATGCAGTTACTTAGGTAGATAATTTTGAATTTTAACCACACGGAAATGGCTACGAGCGCTGTATGATCCCCCTTAAAATGATTCTTATTGCAAAATATTTCCTGTTCACAATATTAATGAGAAATAAATAGTTTTCTGTATTTTAGTAGCGAAGAAATATTTAGAGCTATATTCTACTCATTTAAAACATCCCACTAAATTTGAGTAATTTTGTCTGACAAGAATTTTTGGGGAAATTATCCCTGGAATATTCCCTATGGCAATGTTCTCTGGATTTTACCCACCAAATGTTGTATATCAGCGATGCCGCTGACACCTCAAAACAAAACTAAATTTCTTGACAGAGATGGTACCAAAGCAAGGCATCGTGACTGTTAGCCAGCAATGGTAACCACTATACTATTGAGGTATTAGAAGCGATCCTTCAGTGTTGCTTAGTATTCGATCGTTTCAGTCCATCAGCATGATAGAGTCCAATTAGATTAGATGGGGAATACAAATATTTTAACACCTTCCATGAGTCATGTATCACAAAAAATTTGCGTTAATAAGTGATATTTTTTTATTTTTATTTTTATCCTATCACTTAAACATCCTAGCTCGCCTTCACCCACGAACTCTGCGAGAGATCATTCTTCCACCATCGCAAGGACATTGTCAGGGAGCTTAACACGTTTTGTCAGCAGATACAACTGGGGATGATGACAGGCCGATCGACCAGGTGACCGCTAACTTAGATCAGAGAAGGGATTTGGGAAGGACCTGTTGAAAGGAACCATCCCGGTATGTCCATGGTGGTGAAAGTGGGAAATCACGGAAAACCATATTCACGACGGCTGAGGAGGGGTTCGAACCCACTCTCTCCCGATACCAGCGAGACATGAGGTAGTGACCGGTTAATTAATTAATAATTTATGTAATGATTCTTTCAGGTTACGGTTTCAAATATTTGTATTTCCCGCCTCATATAAAAGAACACAACCTTATTTACCGACTTAATATCATTCTATGATTGTCTATACTAGGTGGCGTACAAATGAATGATGAAACGTCACAAGCACCCTGTCAGGAAAACTAAACATGCAAGTTAAAAAACGGAACTGGTTATACAGTAAGGTTATTGTTTCCAGTGTAGTCCACGTTGTTATGTAGAGACTAGCATTTTCGGCTGTCTCCACAGAGATCCGGGTTCGAGTCCCGGCTCTGCAATGAAACATAACTTTTGTCTGAGGGCTGGAACGGGGTACACTCAGCCTTGTGAGATAAAACTGAGAAGAGCCCAGTTCGATTCCTACTCCAGCCATCTGGGATGTGGTGTGCCGAAGCAAATACCGAGATGGTAGTTAACTTAAGGCCACGGCCACTTCATACCCAAATTATATCTCAATTCTGAATGCACTCACTAGTACAGACATCCAAGTAGACGCCAAGCCCCTAGAGAATCAACAAGGAAAGTGAAGATGTACTCACCACGACCTTGCAGACCATGGTGCTTGTTGGAGTTGGTGGTTAGCTGCTGGAGAGAGCTGGACAGGTGATGATGTCCCAGTGCCTGGCTTGCACCTTATATACCCAGAGTCCTAGCGCCAGCACTACCTCGTGACTTGAATCCCTTAGCCTTTCCGGTCTTCTGCCCCACTTCTAGACAAACCACACCCTGCATGGGCCAGACACACTTTCCAAATCTCCTCTCTTGGCATATTGCTTAAATTGATCATACTTTGTGGAAATTTGTTTTTCCATAGAAGTTCATATTTGGCAAAACAATCGTTCATCTTTTTTTTTGGTTTATTTAATTTATTTATTATGGTGTTTGAAGCCATTTTTCATTGTTGCCTTAGTAAACAATAGTTTGATGCCTTTCAGTTGGTCAACAGGATTGAATAATATAAAAATCTCATGTAATTTTCTTCAGGATTAGTGAATAACCCATCTCACTTGGGTACATTCGTTTTGACCAACTGAAAAGCATCAGACTTTTGTTTTATTTATTTATTTCTTGATTTATATAACTGGCCGCTAACGCACTACCTCGTGCCTTGCTGGTATCGGGAGAGCGTGGTTTCGACGCTCACCTCGGCTGTTCTGAAAATGGTTCATCGTGGTTTCCGATTTTCACCCCCAGGCAAATACTGGGACGGTTCCTTTCAACAGAACGACAACCTTCCAAAAATACCTTCCGTGACCATTTTTAATTAGATCCAAGTGGTCGCTTGAGCGATCGGTCTGTCACCTTCCCAAGTTGTATCTGCTGACAAACTGGATTCAACTCCAAGACACCGTCCTTGTGACGGTAGAGGAATGATCCCTCGCAGAGTCGGTGAGTTAAGCTGAGCTAGGAGGATAAATCATTAAAAAGTATTTTGTTATTTCTTTATTGAAGAGGGTGGTGGAGAATAGAGAAGATTGGCGAGTTGCTGCACACCAGCCCCAGGGCTCTTAACTTAAGAGATTTATTTATTTATTTATTTATTTATTTAACATACGGCTCGCACTGCTCCTGGGATTAAAGTCACTGAGCACAAATCTAGCGGCCTTTCTTTGTACCATTTCCAACTCATTGATGAGCCGTACTTGATATGGAATGGAAACCGCCGAGGCATATTCCAGAATAGGTCTTACAATTGACAAATATACTAATTCTTTAGCAGGGGTACTACTTCCTTTTAATACCCTCATTACAAAGTGCCGAGGTTTGTTAGCTTTTGATGATGATGATGATGATAATTGTTGTTTTAAGGGGCCTAACATCGAGGTTATCGGCCCCTGTTAGCTTTTGAAACTACACATCCTATATACTACTCCATTTCAAATCACTCCTTACGTGAACACTCAAATATTTGCTAGAATCATCTTCTACAAGTATTTCCAAGCCAATGTTATATTGAAAATCTTGCCTTCGCTCTTTATCTTTATGAGACTACATTTTCTGGTATTTATTTTCATTTTACTTTCAATCACTCACTTATAGACCAGGTTCAGGTCATCTTGAAGCACTCCGTTGTCTCGTGAGGCATGTACGAGTATCTTTCGATAATATTACACAATCATCCACAAAACATCGACTGTCAGAGAGAATCCCATTTGTAAGTCATTTATAACCGCCAAAACCCTACCCTGAGGGACACCAGACGTTACGATCATTTCTTCCGAGAATAGGCTTTCGACTTTTACATTCTGGGAACGACCCGTCAACAAATTTTCGATCTATTAAATTCCTCTTCCATCAATCATCGTTGAAGCAAATTTATGGAGTAGCATGTCATGCGGCTCGACATTAAACGCCTTCGCATAATAATAATAATAATAATAATAATAATAATAATAATAATAATAATAACTCCGCCACTGCCGGTCCCAAGCCCGGGGCCTCATCTCGTAAGTGATGAGGAAGGAGGAGGGGGAGGAGTAACACCTCGTTAAAAAACCTGGGTCCATCTGGCTCCGGATGGTAGCACCCTGTAAGGGCCCCTGCCTAGGGTTACTAGGTGAAAATTGGTCAAGGGTCCTGATGGCGGAAGAGGAATCTAAGATTCCCAACGATGAATGGAGCGGAAGAGCCAGGTGGTTTCCCCACCAATAAAGAACTCTAAATCCAAAAGCGTTTGTTCCCAGATTGGGCGGCTTATGGTCAGCGTCTGTTCACCAAGTGGTGCGGCTGTAAACATGCTCCAGGAACTAACAATCCCTGGTTCTAAGAAACCTAGTGGATAACCACTAGACCCCATTTCTTACAAGTAACCATGGCGCGTGCAAATAATAACAGTATTACCCCAGGTGGTAACCAATCCACCCGTCATCTGACGGCACCCGGGCGTTCGGACTCTGGGGGACCCGGGCAACCACGGCCACAGAGAAAATCGGAGTTCTCTGGCAAACATCCACATAAGACACCAACATACTTAGGCACTCTAAACATCAACATTCTCATACAGCCTGGAAAGTTGCACAATCTAGTGACAGAACTCGATAGACAGAAGCTTCTAATCCTCGCGCTGCAGGAGACACGTATCACAGATGAAGACACCATGGACTACGGCAATTACCGCTTGTTGAAGAGCAAGACTGACAGGTGCGTTGCCAAAGGCGCTCCACTTCTGGGGATGGCCTTCATGGTCCACAAGACCATAGTAGAATCCTTAGAAGAAGTTACTCCAGTAAACAACAGATTGATGAGCATGCGCTTCCGGTGCGCCAACAAAAAATACACATTGATCAACGCACACGCCCCCACTAACCAAAGTAACAAGAGCGATCCACAGTCCGCAGAAACATTCTGGTCGACCCTTGACACAGTGATGTCCAAAGTCCCCAGGGATGACGTCAAACTCCTCATGGGCGACTTCAATGCACAGATCGGTAGAGAAAAGATGTACAGGAAAACAGTCGGAAACTATCCTGCACATAAATTCACAAATAAAAATGGCACACGACTCATAGAACTCTGCCAGCAGAATAACCTCAAGCTCACGTCAACATCTCTTAGAAAACATCCTAGAAAACAGAAAACCTGGCGTTCTCCAGTCCAGCAGTTAGGTGAGTTCCAAATCGACCATCTGGCAATCTCATATCCAGTACAGAAGGAGATTCATGATGTACAGGTACGCAGAGGAGCCAACATTGACTCTGACCATTACCTAACCCGCGTCAAGGTCAAGTTCACCCCAAAGAGAACTTTCTGTAAGAAAACCCCCCTACCAAAATTTGACACAAAAAAGATCGCAGATTCTGGAGTGAAGGAAGCCTGGGAAAAAGAACATGCCAATGACTGGCAAAATTTCCACCGAAAAATCATAGAAACAGCACAAGCTCTCATTCCTTTGAAGAAGAATTCCAAACATCCTTGGTGGGATGTTGATTGTGAGAATGCACTCATTACCAGGAAATTGGCATATCAGAAATACAACAGTAAAAAATCCCCAGAAAATTTACAGACTTTTCATGAAACACGAAAAGCAACCGCAAAAATTATCAGACAATCCAAGAGGAGATACCTGAAGGAACAGTTGGACTCCATTGAGGACAACTTCCGTAACTACAACGTAAGGGACTTCTACAGAACGTTTGCAGGACACATCAGAGGGTACACACCACCAAACCTTTGCTTCAGAAAATGTGATGGAAAATTAGCACTAACGAATAAGGAGAATTGCAAGGTGATGGCACAATACTTCTCTGATCTTCTCAACTGTCCAGAACCAATAGAGAGATTCTCAGAGGAAGAACCTACAGTCAAGAACGCAGACTCATTACCTCCGACACAAGAGGAAGTTCACAGGCACATAATCAAACTTAAGAACAACAGGACATCTGGTGAAGACGGCATAGTGGCCGAACTACTGAAAAACCTAGGGCCACACTCACTTAGAGAACTCACACAGATTATCACTGACATCTGGACATCAGAAAAGCTACCAGATGAGTGGAAATGTGCATTGATCCACCCATTACACAAAAAAGGCGACCGCTCTGACGTAAACAATTACAGGGGCATTTCACTATTACAAGTTACGTACAAGATCCTCTCAGCGTGCCTACTCCAAAGGGCTCGGGACCAGCTGGAACACAAGATTGGCGAGTACCAGGCGGGATTTCGTCCTGGTCGCTCCTGCGCGGAACAAATCTTCAACCTAAAAAGTATATTGAAAATCAAAGCCCTCAGGAATACTCCAGTTATATGTACCTTCGTTGACTTCAAGAAGGCATATGACTCCATTGACCGTCAGTCATTGTTCAACATCTTACACGAGCAAGGTTTGGATAGCAAGACCTTGCGATTGATCAAACAGACACTGACAGACACGACATCAAAAGTGAAATTCATGGGGGAAATATCAGAACCATTTCAGATCAATACAGGTGTTCGCCAAGGTGACGGTCTCTCTCCGTTCCTCTTCAACCTAGTGCTGAACAAAGTTATCAAGGAATGGGAGAAAGAGCTGGGACTTCAAGGTTACTGGAGGCCAGTGCGACTAGGACGACCAAAGGACGAACTGGAGGTTGGATGTCTAGCCTTCGCGGATGATCTGGCTCTACTCTCAGATAACGAAACCACATCAATCAGACAGATAGAAGTACTCCAAGAGTGCGCCGAAAAAGCAGGACTACAGATCTCGTTCCAAAAGACAGAGTTTTTCTGTACGAAATTCGACATACAGAATTTAAACACGAAATATGGCAAGATCAATAGAGTCGCCCACTTTAAATACCTAGGTGAAGTGCTTGAACCGACGGGAAAAGAGAAAATCGCGCAGAACACTAGGTTAATGAAAATGAAGAGAGCCTTATACAAGACACAGAGTGTCTACAACAAAAAATGTCTGTCCACATTCACTAAACTTCGTCATTACAACACGGTTATTAAACCTGAGGTGCTTTATGCTAGTGAGACGTTGACGTTACACACTAAGGGCGACTTGGAAAAAATCCTCACAGAGGAAAGAAAAATAATAAGGAAAATAATTGGACCAAAGCACACAGATGAAGGATACAGGCTTCACTCCAGAGACACCACAGAGAAATTGTCCAACCTCGCAGCAGACATCAGAAAGAGGCGCCTAAAATTTTACGGCCACATCAGCAGACTCCCACAAACCAGACTCACCAACAAAATTCTTAGATACATACAGCGGCTCAAGATTACTACACCCTGGATGATGCAAGTCAAAATTGATCTAGTAAAAGCACAGGTCGACCCAGAAGACGTCATAGACAAAAGCGTATTTAGACACAAAGTATACAAGTGGGAAGTGTTGTCAGAGAGAGCTGCACTTACATACCAAAGACCAAAGTGGACCGAAGAAAGGAAGAGGGCCTTGAGTGCACGAATGAAAGAGTACTGGAAAGACAGGAAGAACAAAAAGTCATGATTGCTTCGCGTGGTCTAATAGGCCTGTAACGTGTAAAATAAATAATAATAATAATGATAATGGTTTTACGTCCCTTTAAACTACTGCGGCCTTTAGAGACGCCGGGGCGCCGTAATTGAGCCCCGAAGAGGATCTTTAACTTGCCAGTAAATCTACTGACACGGCTCCCTTGCATTTGTGCACCCTCAAATGCAAGCTGACTGCGCCAGGATTCAATCCTGCAACCTTGGGCACATAATTACGGCGTCGACTAAAACTTCATTGTCTAATGATTTGCTAATATCTTGAAAAAGTGATAGCATCTGACTCCGCACGAGTAACCTTGCTGAAATCCAGGTTACCTATCATTAAACCATGATAAATGTTTCACCTGTCTACTCCTCTACTCCAGAGGTCCTCAAAGTGGGGGACGCGACCCCTCAGAGGGGCGCAGAGAGTGATAAAGTGGGGTGCCGGCTCTGATTGAAATATTTATATGTATTCTGTAACAAATATTGCTATCCTCATATCCATGAACCTATCATAGACAGGAAGCTATTCAAGTCTATTGAACTCGTCATTTTGCTGTCTTATTTCACAAGAACTGACCAGTAGGTCCTGTCAGCAGGAATTCTGAGGTGTAGAGTAACATTTCCCACACAGCGCCCTTTCACCCGCCACTCTCAGCGATATCTCCTTACCAAACATTTAACAACCACTAATGACAATAAGCTGTTTGACAATGTGACCGCCACTTCCTTACAAGAATATATTCTTCTATTTCTGCCATTGTCGACGACTTGAATTAAGCCAGGCCTTTGCAGTCAGTTTAAAGACAGTGAGTGAGCAGGTGAGTTCTAGTGCATGTTCAGTGGAAGTAGTTAGCCCGATTTACAATAAACTGATACATGTAACGCCATTACCCATGGATAAGTGGATTATTAACAATGGTAAAATAAGACCTCATGAAAGTGATAGTGCTTGCCCTCCTTCGGAAAGGAAAATAAGGTGGGGGCGCTAGATATTCGTATTTGAAGTTTAATGTTTCATAAGGAGGAGGGGGGGGGGACAGAAGAAGTTTGTGAACCCCTGCTCTACTCTGCTGTCTACTCCTTCCTATTCTTGTACGCCCCAACTTAGAGCTGGAGCACCTAGTCGTGCGGATCATATAGATAACTATCAGATCTCGAACTAACCAATGCAGTTGAACTTCTAATTTCGAGAATCTCTTCGAAGGTGATAAGTATTTGGGAGATTCTACAAACGATTTATTGAATGTAAACTGAAAAATAATCCGAAATTAAACACCTCCATCGCTTGACAGGGCTTTCTCTAAACTCTGCAAGGACAAGATTCCTCTCCATCAACTGTGTGACAAGTGAAGACATTTTTTCTTAGCTAAATAAGAAACAGATATTTAAAATGCTAGTTAATAAGTAATATCATTCTTTGTGGTGTTTGAAGCCATATTTTCAGTGTTGCCTTAGTAAACAAGAGTTTAGTGCTTTTCAGTCGGTCAACACGAATGTACCCAAAAGAGATGGGTTATGCCCTAATCCTGAAATAAATTACATGAGATTAATAAAACACTAGGATGACCAGTTTCGATCGTCAAGCGATCATCATCAGATCCAATACACTTAGGCTATAAAATCTATGTTTGAAATACAGGTGAAAATATTTACAATATGTACAATTATTTAGTTGCAGTATTGGTACTGCAACTGTCAGTGTATGCTAAATGCAGTATATATGTTAGGTGAAATGCTAAATGGTGATGGCTATCCGGAGATTGTACTTTAGAGAGATTATATGGTTGTAAACTATGGTTAAACTATACAATTTTAGGCTAACTACTTATCTGATTGTCTTCCGTACTACAGCTATTCGCAGTTTCCGTGCTCACTTGAACTCGCTGTGCGGCCGACTGCGGTGGTTATCTTAACGACTGGTTTTTCCCTGCCTTCCCCCCCTGTCCCTACGTGCTGTGGGGAGTGATCGCGATGTGTTTATGTGAGGTGTTGCCAACCTAGATAAGATGTATGTTATTGAATGAGGTGGATCTACAACTATTAAAGACCGTGGATTAGTCCTCGCCACGCGTGGAGCATAACCCATTCGAACTAAGCGTTGACGGTCTTATGAGGACGTCCCGGCACCTTTAATACTGCCTCTAATATGGGCCTTGGTTTATTGCAGAAGAAAAAGTACATCGTACACCTGATCCAGATAACATTTACCTATTAAAAACCCCCTAATTTCCCCCCTTTTTTATCTAGCTTGGCTGTGTCGCTAAATTGAGTTTTGTTTCCGACAGGGTGTGTTTTTTAGTAGCGTGAAGAGGGGTGAGCTCTCCATGAACGTGTGTTCATTTAGATTGTTGGGATTGTTTCGTTTGGCTAGGTGTATCTCGATTGCTTCCTTTATGTCAAGAGCTCTGCCTTTCGATTCGTGATGGATTATTTTAAGGTCCGACTCTATGTTGGTAAAGCTATGCCCTGCGTCACACATATGTTCGCACACGGCTGAATGTGTTCCGTATCTTATCGCATTTCTATGTTCATTATAACGTGTGTCTACTCGCCTTCCACTCTGCCCGATGTAATTAGCTTGACAATCGGTGTCTTGGCACGTTATAGAATATACCCCTGACCTTGAATACGGGTCACGTTTATTTAGATTACTATTTAGGAGGTGCCTAGCGGTTGTGTTTTTCGTTGTGAAAGCTATCTTTATGCCTTGCTTTTTGAATAGGTTAGTGATTTTATATGTATTCGCATTCACATAGTTGAAACGCGCAATTTTTTTCTCATTACTGTCCGGTTTGGGAATCGTTTTATCTTTATTTTTATGTTTGGCTATAATTTGATTTATTTTGCTTGGCGAGAAGTTGTTTTCCCTTGCTATTTGCATAATAGTTCTTATTTCCTTATTATAGTTGTCTTTTGACATGGGTATGTTTAAAGCCCTGTGCACCATTGAATTGAAACCCGCTAGTTTGTGCGTACTGGGGTGATTAGACTGATTGTCGATTGCATGCGAGGTTTGTGTTGCTTTCCGGAATATGGAATATGAAAGGTCGTTGTCTTTACGTTCAATAGTTATATCGAGATAATTTATTTTCCGGTCTATTTCGGATTCCTTAGTGAATTTGATAGAATGGTGAAGGCTATTAATGGATTGGAGAATTGTTTCTTCGCTAGTTAGTTCAGTATCGTAGATGCAAATTACATCATCTACGTATCTTTTCCATATTACTAGAAAATGCGTTCTTAGAAAAGACTTCAACAAAGGGAATAGTAATATGGAAAAGATACGTAGATGATGTAATTTGCATCTACGATACTGAACTAACTAGCGAAGAAACAATTCTCCAATCCATTAATAGCCTTCACCATTCTATCAAATTCACTAAGGAATCCGAAATAGACCGGAAAATAAATTATCTCGATATAACTATTGAACGTAAAGACAACGACCTTTCATATTCCATATTCCGGAAAGCAACACAAACCTCGCATGCAATCGACAATCAGTCTAATCACCCCAGTACGCACAAACTAGCGGGTTTCAATTCAATGGTGCACAGGGCTTTAAACATACCCATGTCAAAAGACAACTATAATAAGGAAATAAGAACTATTATGCAAATAGCAAGGGAAAACAACTTCTCGCCAAGCAAAATAAATCAAATTATAGCCAAACATAAAAATAAAGATAAAACGATTCCCAAACCGGACAGTAATGAGAAAAAAATTGCGCGTTTCAACTATGTGAATGCGAATACATATAAAATCACTAACCTATTCAAAAAGCAAGGCATAAAGATAGCTTTCACAACGAAAAACACAACCGCTAGGCACCTCCTAAATAGTAATCTAAATAAACGTGACCCGTATTCAAGGTCAGGGGTATATTCTATAACGTGCCAAGACACCGATTGTCAAGCTAATTACATCGGGCAGAGTGGAAGGCGAGTAGACACACGTTATAATGAACATAGAAATGCGATAAGATACGGAACACATTCAGCCGTGTGCGAACATATGTGTGACGCAGGGCATAGCTTTACCAACATAGAGTCGGACCTTAAAATAATCCATCACGAATCGAAAGGCAGAGCTCTTGACATAAAGGAAGCAATCGAGATACACCTAGCCAAACGAAACAATCCCAACAATCTAAATGAACACACGTTCATGGAGAGCTCACCCCTCTTCACGCTACTAAAAAACACACCCTGTCGGAAACAAAACTCAATTTAGCGACACAGCCAAGCTAGATAAAAAAGGGGGGAAATTAGGGGGTTTTTAATAGGTAAATGTTATCTGGATCAGGTGTACGATGTACTTTTTCTTCTGCAATAAACCAAGGCCCATATTAGAGGCAGTATTAAAGGTGCCGGGACGTCCTCATAAGACCGTCAACGCTTAGTTCGAATGGGTTATGCTCCACGCGTGGCGAGGACTAATCCACGGTCTTTAATAGTTGTAGATCCACCTCATTCAATAACATACATCTTATCTAGGTTGGCAACACCTCACATAAACACATCGCGATCACTCCCCACAGCACGTAGGGACAGGGGGGGAAGGCAGGGAAAAACCAGTCGTTAAGATAACCACCGCAGTCGGCCGCACAGCGAGTTCAAGTGAGCACGGAAACTGCGAATAGCTGTAGTACGGAAGACAATCAGATAAGTAGTTAGCCTAAAATTGTATAGTTTAACCATAGTTTACAACCATATAATCTCTCTAAAGTACAATCTCCGGATAGCCATCACCATTTAGCATTTCACCTAACATATATACTGCATTTAGCATACACTGACAGTTGCAGTACCAATACTGCAACTAAATAATTGTACATATTGTAAATATTTTCACCTGTATTTCAAACATAGATTTTATAGCCTAAGTGTATTGGATCTGATGATGATCGCTTGACGATCGAAACTGGTCATCCTAGTGTTTTATTAATCTCATGTAATTTATTTCAGGATTAGGGCATAACCCATCTCTTTTGGGTACATTCGTGTTGACCGACTGAAAAGCACTAAACTCTTGTTAATATCATTCTATTGGGGCATTAAGAAAATAATGCAAATGTACTTATAGTAAATTAATATTTATCAATAAAAAATAGAAACAAGTAGTTCCGTGAAGAACAATACAGCCTATTTTCATATATCCTACTTATGTTAATTGCCTCTATCAACATAAAAAAATAGTTTGATTGCTGTAATAGATTCGTAGATATTGAGAACCGACTAAGTATTGCGGATGGTCGTCATGTTGGATTGTTATATACGTAGGTCTTACAGTTATCAAGTACCATTAAAGAAAAATTATTGCGTAGGTTCATTATTCAAACTTTCACTTCGATCACATGATTACGACACAAGAAATGAAAACTTAATTTTAAAATTCGCACAGCCGCCATCTTGAGGTTATGTAAACAATTGAACTAAATTAGATACCAGTGCATTAAAATGTGTATAAACATTTCCTGTACCAGATTTCATTGCGTTTGGGTCTTTAATCGCGAGAAAGGTCTATTTAAAATTTTCAACTTCGCTTGCCGCCATATTCGTTTTGTAGTTAACCGGTTTTTGGAAGTCTTATAGATGAACTTTCAGTAGTGCGCTTTATCTCCGTACAAAATTTCAGGGTGATACCGCTAATAGTTTCAGAGATATAGAATGCCGGTGAAATATTTCGCACAGCTACCATCTTGAGTTTATGTAAACAATTGAACGAAGTTAAGATGTCGGTGCATTACAATGTGTATAAACATATACTGTACCAAGTTTTATTGCGTTTGGTTGGTTAAATCGCGAGAAACGTCTGAATATACTAAGAACGTTTACGCATGAAGTACTTGAAATTAATTTATGTTTTAAGCACCATACTAACCATAGGTATATTGAAGTTGGTACTTAAGTGGCCTAGTCGGTAGCATGCTGAACTGCTATGGCCAATATCGCAGTTCAAACCCGGCAGAAGTCGTCGGATTTTTAAGAGCGTTAAAATTCTTCAGTACGCCTTCCTTCGGAGAGGAAGCCCATGTCATAGATTTATGACATGTACAAGAACCTTCCACAGAAATTGGTAGTGTGTAGCAAAATGTGTAGGTTATATTTGGCTGGTTAGAAACGCTCTATCAAGTTCCAATGTTCGCCGCTAGGTGTTAATGACAGTAACATCTGGTAGACAAAGTTGGAACTACTTGAAATTGAGCCTGTTAGGAGCCAACGGGCGTTCAATTAAAATACCCTGCTATGGCCATTCGGCTGCAATTCATAACTTATCTAATATACGTTCAAATACTTACTAACGTTACCGTACAGTTAATTCATGTTTTCACAATTTAAAGTTACAGTGTTTTAAACACAATGCCATGACCAGTGGTTTATAAAATATATATTCAAAAAATCCTATAAATTAATAAATTGAACATATAAGATCCTATAGCCGGCCACATGGTGTTGGGGTAGCGCGCCTGCCCCTCACCCGGAGGCCCTGCTTTCGATTCCCGGTCCTTTCAGGGATTTTACAACTGACATGAGAGTTGGAACGGGGTGCACTCAGCCTCATGAGGACAATTGAGTAGCTGTCTGACAGTGAGGCAGCGCCCCGATCACAAAAACCAAGATTAACGGCCGAGGGGACATGATGCGCTAATCACGCGTCACCCCAATATCTGCAGGCCAAATGGCTTGGCAGCGGTCGCTTGGTCGGCCTAGGCACTGCATGGGCTGTATAGTGCTAGGGGTTGTTTGTTGTTGTTATAAGATCCTATAAAATCCTAATATACTGAAAGATAAATCTAATATTCACTTTTTAGAACCTAAAAGCCTGGGTCCTACTCATAATAGGCTACTTGTATTTTCAACCTCTAACGCTCCTTTAATTTAAGAGACAAACGTATTTCTGCACCCTGTATACAGTGTATATGAAAATGAAAATCCACAGCCTGCTTCCAGTCTCCGACCGGGTCAGGAATGGAATGAATGAAGCCCCCATCGAGCGGCGAGGATATGAACTGTGCCGGCTGCCGAGGCCTGACGCACTCCTCTGGGGCAATGATCAAATGAATGACAGATGAAATGAAATGATAATGGAGAGTGTTGCTGGAATGAAATTTTGACAGGGAAAACCGGAGTACCCGGAGAAAAACCTGTCTGCCTCCGTTCTGTCCAGCACAGATCTCACATGGAGTGACCGGGATTTGAACCACGGACCCAGCGGTGAGAGGCCAGCGTGCTGCCGCCTAAGCCACGGAGGCTATACAGTGTATATAATAATAATAATAATAATAATATAAATAATAACCCCTGGCACTACAGCCCGTGAAGGGCCTAGGCCTACCAAGCAACCGCTGCCCAGCCATTTGGCCTGCAGATATTGGGGTGGCGCGTGATCAGCGCATCGAGTCCCCTCGGCCGTCAATCTTGGTTTTCGTGATCGAGGCGTTGCCTCACTGTCAGACAGCTACCCAATTGTCCTCACGAGGCTGAGTTCACCCCGTCAGTTTCTAAAATCCCTGACGGAGCCAGGAATCGAACCCGGGGCCTCCGTGTGAGAGGCAGGCGCGCTACCCCAACACCACGGGGCCGGCGTATACAGTATTTATAAATTACATTATTGTGCAGAATTTAATCCATTCCACCGAAGTGGCCATGAATATTTTATTCTTATTTACCTCGACGAATTACTTTTTGAAATCTTAGCACCAATAATGTTTCTGTCCCGAATAGCACGGAAAGCCATTCTCCCACTTGAACTCGCGCTGTAAAATAAATGAAAGGTATAAAAAGGTACTATCTCCGCTCACCGTGAATACAAATTGGACTAAGGGAGGAGATTAACAGATTTACTGCCGGCCTGTGACTTGATGAATCCTGCCCTTGTGGAGTGCATTAGCGATATTAAAATGCACTGCAGCACGCTGGAAGATAAGGTCGAGATTGAATTGTCAGATGAGTGGGAGATCATAAATCTACCAGTATAGGCCGTGATGTGGAGCATTGTACCTCACTCTAATTCCATAGACTAGACTGAAATGCATATACATTTATCAGCCTGACGTTTAGGACTTCATTTCCATCGAGAAGTACTATATTTGCGAAGTATTACTAATAGATAGATGTAATTTTAAGTTACGGTTTCATCTAGTGATAAACTAGATTTTAAACTAAGGAAAGATTGAACCTAGTCTATACATTTTATGTGATGCCAATTCCGATTCTTGTAATTTTGCTACTACCACCGCACACATGATACCTTTGTGACTTTTAACGTTAAATATATTAAACAAATCGAACATAGACAAGAACAAAACATTATTAAATGCAATTAACAATAACCAAATATTGCCATACAATGTGCACAGCCCTCTTGATAAAACCCGAAAGCAAGAAGAACAAACCAAGAATACACAATTATAAAGAGAAAGTTCTTAAAGATCATGTCGTATTTGAGGTCCTACACTACAGTCCGCCTGAGTTTATATACTGTCGTATTTGAGGTCGTACCGTACAGTACACCATGAGCTTATATAGGCCTACTGTCGTATTTGAGGTCGTACACTACATTCCGCCATGAGTTTATACAAGGTGAATCAGCTGCCCCTAATAATATTGTTTTATGCAGCCCAACTAACGCTTGTTGTCAGAAAGGTTGATACTGTATTTCACTCCCATATGGTACTAATGCACAAAAAGCATATCCCGCAAATAATACTGAACGCTATTCATTTCCCTTCGTTGTAGTCTGTAGTCACTTCGAGGGAAAAGCAATACATAGCTGTGCTGTTTTCATGATCGGGTCATAGTGTAATCAATATGGCCTGAAGGACTCCAAGCCCGTAATGAACACTTTGTAACCAAACTAGCTCCCCTCCTCGGCTTTGAAGGGTAGCAGTTATGACTTTAAAGATACTCCTAACCGAGAACTCTTAAGATTTCCTTGTAGACGACTTTAGTACAAACTTTTCGATTTCAATGTTGGGGAGAGTTAGATTAATCCGTAATATTAAGAGATTGATGGTAAACATGATAAATTAAGGGAAAGGCTTTCAAATAACCAATATATTAATTAAATTACTAGCGGCTCCTGTAGCATGCTGTACTGCTATGCCCAAAATCCTGGGTTCAAACCTGGCCTAAAACGTCGGATTTTTATGAGCGTTAAAATCCTTCAGAATGACTTCCTTAGGAGGGGACGTAAAGATTTATGGCATGTAAAAATCCTACCACTACAATTGGTAGTGTGTAGACAAATTTGTAGCTTATATTTGTCTGGTTAGAAACGCCCTATCAAATTCCAACGTTCACCGATAGGTGTCAGTGACAGTCGCATCTGATAGCCAAAGTTGGAACTACTTGACATTGAACTTGCTGGAAGCCCACGATCCTTCAATTGAAATGCCCCGCTGTGGGCATTGGCTGCATTTCGTATTGGCCTATAATAAATTAAATAACTGCATATTTGTGACAAATTCAGTTCTTAACATTTCATCTGGCATGGACTTAAAATAACACTTTCGAAGAAATTTGAATTAGCAATCTTTAGGGAGTTTTGGTTGATGCTAGTGGTACTAGGACTAAATCCGCGGTATCTTGTCTAAATCTGCAATAACATACGGCATAAATTCATCACCGAAATACATGAGATTTTATAAACACTCGGCCAACAAAATACAACATATGTTTTCAAAATTTTCCCACCACGTGGTGCCATTTGTCGTTTCGAAATTCATAGCCGAGAGGCTTGCCACGGTGGGTGAGTGGTTATAGTGTCGGACTACCAACCCCAAGATTGCAGGTTCGCCCCTGGCCATGGTAAGTGATTTTTGAAGGCGACAAAAATCACGATACTCATGTCATACGTTGTTGGCATGTTAAAGAACCCATTTGAATTCAGTAGGCCGTGTTCAATGGCAAAATTAATCTCGGGATTTTCCGCCAACACAAAGTTCCTCCATTCTCTACTTGATAGCGCTGTAGTGTCAAGGAGATTAGATATCTAACCTCCTTGACTTTCATAGCGTTCAAAGGAACGACGAAATTCGACATGCAAGCTACCCTCTGGGTGTCAATTAACAAAGCTTGCACCAGGCACCCGAGGCCATACGATATTATTATTATCATAGCCGAGAGAAATGTAATAGTTGACTCTACACAACTGGTGTGATGAAATCGTCTCTTGCGCTGCAGAAAAGGAATATTTGAAGTTTTGCGGAATTGGCCGTACCGCGGAATTAGCAAAATCTACCCTACTAATTTTCAGGCAAATTTTATTTACGATGTACGTCCTTAAAGTAAGTTCCATTTGGTAATATCATTAAATTGTGTACAGATACAGAAAAAATATTTATTGCACAAAATTCTATAACCCTTAAACTACTTTTCCACATAACTGCCGAAATGTTGCAGGCATTTGTCGTAGCGTGGCACGAGTTTTTGTATACCTTCATCATAGACGTGTGCCGCCTGTGTCTTCAACTAGTTGTACGTTCCGCTGTAGCGCAGTTCCGCATATGCGCGGTAGACACTCTGTATCAAGGAGAAGAAACGTTCGCCATTTGGAGAGCGCTGTCAGCCACGTACGCGTTGTTGTGCATGTTTATTCGTACAATGACGGTGTTGATTGAAAATCCCGCCGCCTTTGAAATCAGGTCTGTGATTCGTTTTCTGAATACTAGGAAAGTGAAACCAATTGAAATTTATCGGCAAATTTGCGAAGTGTATGGACAAAATGCGATGAGTGATTCAATGGTGAGAAGATGGGTCCGACAGTTCAATGAAGGACGTAGTGAAGTGCACGATGAAGAACGAAGAGGGCGTCCATCTTTGGTTACAGAAGAACTGGTTCACGCGATTGATGACAAGATCCGGGAAAACCGCAGGTTTACAATTAGTGCTCTCGCTATGGAATTTCACCAAATCTCCCGATCACTAATTCATGAAATTGTTACCGAAAAACTGAACTTTCGTAAACTTTGCCGACGTTGGGTACCAAAGATTCTTACGGAGCAACACAAAACAAAAGCCGTTACAATGAAGGTGGCGAAGAATTTCTGACACAGATAGTCACAGGAGATGAAACTTGGGTTTCTTACGACACCCCTGAAAGTAAGCGGCAATCAATGGAATGGAGGCACACTTCATCCCCAGCAAAGGTTAAGCCGAAACAAATCTTGACACCTCGGAAAATGATGTGCACAGTGTTCTGGGACTGGAAAGGCATCTTACTCATTGATTTCCTACCGCGTGGTCAATCAATCAACTCAAATGCTTACTGCGAGACACTTAGGAAATTGCGCCGCGCAATACAGAATAAGCGCCGAGGGTTGCTGTCAAAAGGTGTTGTTTTTCTTCACGACAACGCACGGCCAAACACTGCAAATGTGACGAAAAACCTCCTACAGGGATTTGGCTGGGACGTGTTTGACCACCCTCCGTACAGCCCTGACCTCGCTCCTAGCGACTTTCATCTGTTCACACATCTCAAGTCTTTCTTTGACGGTCAACACTTCAACAATGACGACGAGCTGAAAGAAGATGTTTCCAACTGGTTGAAGACACAGGCGGCAAACTTCTATGAAGAAGGTATCCAAAAACTAGTGCCACGCTATAACAAATGCCTGGTGAGAAAAGAAGTTTAAGAGGTGTAGAATGTTGTGCAATAAATAATTTTTCTGTATCTGTACACAATTTAATTTTATTACCAAACGGAACTTACATTCTGGACGTGTCTCGTATGACACAAATAGGATTATGTGATCACATTTGGTCCGTGTGTGTGGGCGTGCGTATGTGTGTGTATCCCCCTAATCAAATCTAATGGAATGGAGCCATTTCAATGAAATTCGGTAAGTTGATAGTACTATTTCGTCCAACCCTGACCGTGCCCTTCGAATTTTATTACGTCTCACCAATCTAACATGGCGGTTGTGCGAAATATTTCACCGGCATTCTATATCTCTGACACTATTTCTGACATCACCCTGAAATTTCGTACGGTGATAAAGGGCACTACTAGAAGTTCACGTATGTGACTTTCATAAATGAACATGGTGACCAGGCTAAGTTGAAACATTTAAATAGACTTTTCTCGCGATTTAACCATCGACCGCAGTGAAATATGGCTCAGCAATAGTTTATAGGGTACACATTGCAATGTACTGACATCTAATTTACCGTACTTCATTTGTTTACATACCTAAAGATGGTCGCTGTGCAAAATTTTAAAATTAAGTTTGTATTTCTTGTGTCCCAATCATGCGATCGAAGTCAACGTTTGAATAGGCCTAATGAATCTACCAAAATAATCATTATTTAATACTGTAGTACATAACTCTTTGGCCTACATATATAAAATCCAACATCCAACGGACGGTTCTCAATATCTACAAATCTATGACAGCAATCAAAATGAAATTTTGTATGTTGATAACGACTATAGTTTTAAGTTCACCTATGGGACTTTAGTTATCTGGTGAGCACAAATTCAACATGGTGGCGACGCGAAATTAAAATATTTAAATCAATTTTTCTTGCGATTTAACCATCCGAACGCAGTGACACTTGGTACGTTAAACACTTATACAAATTTAATTTAATTCACTGACATTAATTTGAATTGTGTTCATAACCACAAGATAGCGGCTGTGCGAAATTATAAAATCTCGTTTTTAGCCTATTTTTATTTAGGAAAAAAATAGGCTTATGAGATCTCCTTTTGTCCGTGTGTCTGTCAGTGTACGCGTGTGAGTGATTCGTGTGTGTGTCCCTAATAACTTCTAAAAGGCTGTGGCGATCTCAATGAAACTCGGTAAGTTCATAGAACTATTCCGGACGTCCCCGACCGTGCCCTTCAAATTTTGTTACATCTCACCAATCCAACATGGCGGCTGTGCGAAATATTTCACCTGCATTCAATATCTCCGAAACTATTACCGATATCACCCTGGACTTTTGTACGGTGATAAAGGGAACTACTAGAAGTTCACCTATGTGACATTTGAAAACCTGGTAACTACAAAACCAACATGGCAGCCAAGCGAAGTTGCGACTTTTAAATGGACGTTTCTCGAGATTGCCAAATGCAATGAAACTTGGTACAGTATATGAATATACACATTGTAATGCACCGACATCTAACTTCGTTCAATTGTTTACATAACCTCAAGAAGCGGCTGTGCGAAATATTCCACCGGCATTCTCTATCTCTGAAACTATTACCGGTATCACCATGAAATTTTGTACGGAGATAAAGGGTACTGCAGGAAGTTCATCTATGAGACTTTCAAAAAACGAACATGGTGGCCAACTGAAGTTTTAAATAGACTTTTCTCGTGATTTAATAATCCAAACGCATTGAAACTTGGTACAGCATATGTTTATACACCTTGTAATGCACTGGTATTTAATTTAGTTCAATTTTTTTACATAAACTCAAGATGGCGGCTGTGCGAATTTTAAAATTAAGTTTTTATTTCCCCATGTCGTAATCATGCGATCGAAGTGAAAGTTTGAATAAAAAACCTACGCAATAATTTTCCTTTAATCGTACATGAATCTATGGCCTATACATAGACTATAACAATCCATCATGGCAACCATCCGAAATATTTAGACGGATCTCAATATCTACGAATCTATTACAGCAATCAAACCGATTTTTTTATGTTCATACGTTCACCTATAGGCCTTTCAATAACCTGGTGATCACAAATCCAACATGGCGGCGACGCGAAGTATAAACATTCACATGAACGCTTCTCACAATTTAACCATCCTTGTGCAGTGACACTTGGTACAGTAAGTCCTTATACAAATGTCAATCCACTGGCACTGCATTGTTTTCATAACCACAAGATGGCAGCTGTGCGTAATTTTAAAATCTCGTTTTTACTTCTTGAGTACTAATCATGCAATTGAAGTTTTAATACTACACGTACACAATTATCTTCATGTAAGAGTACATAACTGTAGGACCTACATATATACAAATCTAACATGCCGTCTGTCCGCAATATTTAGTCGATTCTCAATATCTACGAATCTATTACATCAATCAAACTGAAATTTTGTATGTGGATAGTGGCAATTAACATAAGTTGGATATATGAAAATAGGCTTTAGTTCTTCACGGAACTACTGGTTAATTCTTGTGTCCTAATCATGCAATTGAACTTTGAATAATACGCCTACGTAATAATCTTCGTGTAACACTACATATTTCTATGGCTTACATATATAATAATCCAACTTGGCGACCATCCGAATTATTTAGACGGTTCTCAATATCTATCAATCTAGTACAGTGAAATGAAAATCCACAGCCTGCTTCCAGTCTCCGACAGGGTCAGGAATGGAATGAATGAAGCCCCCATCTAGCGGCGAGGATATGAACTGTGCCGGCTGCCGAGGCCTGACGCACTCCTCTGGGGCAATGATTAAATGAATGACAGATGAAATGAAATGATAGTGGAGAGTGTTGCTGGAATGAAATGTTGACAGGGAAAACCGGAGTACCCGGAGAAAAACCTGTCTGCCTCCGTTTTGTCCAGCACAGATCTCACATGGAGTGACCGGGATTTGAACCACGGACCCAGCGGTGAGAGGCCGGCGTGCTGCCGCCTAAGCCACGGAGGCTAATCTAGTACAGTAACCAAACTTAAATTTTGTATGTTGATAGAGGCAACTAACATAAGGAGGATATATGAAAATATGATCTTAAATTCTTCACGGAACTACTTGTTAATATTGGCTGGCTGCGTTGCTAAGCGGTAACGTTCTCGCGTGCTGTTCCCAAGGATGCTGGATCGAATCCTGGTGCAGTCAGCTGTCATTTGTGGGTGCACAAATGCAAGGGAACCGTGGTAGTAGAATTAATGGCACGTTAAAGATCCCCTTCAGGGAAAATTTACGGCACTCTGGCGTCTCTAAAAGCCGCAGTAGTTAAAAGGGACGTAAAACAAGTAGCATTATTATGTAAGTTTCAATATTAAGTCCTGAGACTCCTATCCCTAACTTAATCTCTAATAATTGCAGTTGCGAACACTACTACAGTCTTAACACACACAAATGCACGGTGCTTATGACCAAGATGTCCCAAGTCTCCAAAACGAACGAACAACATTGATGAAATGGTAACTGGACTCGTTGAGATCCAGTTAGGAGAATGGTCAGTGAGCTCATGTTACAATCCGGGTAATTTGACTTGTTAAATGGACTCAGTAAACCGGAACGAGTGCCTGTCCTCGCCAAGTGTCACAGCATCTTATAAGGAAGTCCAATTGTGTTTTCCAGCCGTACTTGGAATGGCCAATGACCGCCCCTCAGAGCCAGATAAGAAATTAAGAAATTCGTTAAGATTGTTATGTATTTATCTATTTACTAGCTGAAGTACCCATCCTTCGATCGGCTTTTAGTACTTGCTGGCCTAAATCATAAATATAATCACACATTCGTAATGTAGTTATGTTATTTCCATGTTACCAACTACATGTGTAGACTACATGCATTTTCACTCACCCAATTATTAATCAGAGGTAGGAAAGTGAAAATCCACAGCCTGCTTTCAGTCGACCGACCGGGTCAGGGAATGGAATGAATGAAACCCCCATCTAGCAGCGAGGATATGAACTGTGCCGGCTGCCTAAGCCTGTCGCACTCCCCTGGGGCAATGATTAAATGAATGACAGATGAAATGAAATGATAGTGGCGATTGTTGCCGGAATGAAATTGTGACAGGGAAAACCGGAGTACACGGAGAAAAACCTGTCTGCCTCCGCTGTGTAGGTAGGAAAGTGCGTTTATACATTGGAAATAAATATCAGCTTCTATGTAGTAAAAGTTAAATAACCTTTCTTAAGTATTGAACACCTATCGTTCAACGTCTTCATACTTTATTTAAACATATAAACGGTATGCTAAAAATACATCACACTTGGTAGCAATTGCCATATCCCCAGTAAGTAATATTGAGGAAACTACAGTACGTATCATGTAGTATCTCCCGTGATACTATTGATAAAGAGTAACAGTAACAGAACAAACTTGAATCATCCTAAATAATAATAACAAAATCAGTTTTAATCACAGCAAATTTTCTAAGTTTATGCCGTGTCTTCGCCTAGTAACTCCGAGATGGTTCATCAGAGAGCTCTTGTGGTCCATTTTCGGACCACCTAAGGTATAGCAAACTGCGCGATGCCTCAATTCTTATCTAGAACACCTCCGGTACTTTACAGCGAAAGCTAAACGCTAAAACAGTCTTTCACCTCCCTATAAAGGCTTCCAAAATGATTGTATATTGAATTTCAGGGCCAAGCAATTAAAACTCAGCAACTTTTCTAGGTATACGCCGTGTTTTGTGCGGGGTTTCATTGGCCGAGAAAGGCAAAATACCAACTTTATTGAAATAAGGTTGCCCAGTTCTGCAGTAGGATTAATTATGAAAATTAAATAACCTGATTTGACAGTACGTAGACTTCGACACATTCGTCTGTAAATTTGGGTTTCTGATCATGGTAATAAAACGACAAAAAGCAGATAAATATTGGCCAACAGAAATATCAGTTAACAAAAAACAAATCTATAAAAAGTAAGAAAGCATACCGTGCAAAGTAGAAAGCACTATAACATTGTAAAACAGCGTAAAAATCCAATTAATCACATACAATAACCGGCACAAAGAGTATAAAATTAGACTCGAAATCACGCCTCGATTCCGACCCTACAAACCACCTCTATAAATAAAACAGTTCATGTAGGGACTAACATAGACTAACATAGCTCGGCGTTGACCGTGTTTCATAGCACAAATGTAGGTTTTACTCGTTAACCGTTGGAGATTCACGAAAACTGATACGGACCTTACGGATAGAAAATTAAATTTTAAACCTCGTATATGCCATCAAAAGTTTGCTATTTCTTAGCGTTCTCTTTTTATTTGAAATGGAAATATGAAATTTCGAAACAAAAGGGTGTAGTGACGTCACTAAAATGGTCACCAACTTAAAATAGAGTAAAATATCGAAATCAAAAGTAGCTTGTATGTTAACCCGCTACATCCATGCAATATTTCATTTAAATCGGACCAGTGGTTCATGCGTGATAGAGCAACACACAGACACACACAGACACACACCATCTCATTGTTATATATTAGTATGGATTTATTTAATCGAATAGCACTATTACAGAGTACGTAAAATCAATACTTAAAATCTTGACACATGATTCTTTCTCTCTGCCCACATTCGATTCATCCTCTCTGATCTATGTTTTCGGGGCTGTTCAATGTTACGTGGCTGCGTTCGTTGTCTTTCTTGCTCCTCCCTGAAGATCACTTTTTGAATTTTGTCCCGAAATAGATTCTTATTATATGTATCTTTAATGTCAATGTCGGGTTCCTTAAGATCCTTTAATGTCTGTGTAAACCACGCTGGTTGAACTTAAAGTTTTGAAATTTTATTAAAAATTTGTTTTGATAGCCTTTCATTATTTATGCTATTTAAATGCTCTAAAAATGGCATTCGTCGTTTGCGCATGGTATGAATTATCTTCTCCACATGGGTCTGTATTTCCTTGTTAGGTCATGGTCTGTTATAGTCTGTTTCTGTTTTCCTTGGGCCAAGGATGCATTGAACCAATCTTCTTTCCATGAGCATGGTTTTGTTTATGTCACCTTTCCGCATTAACTTTAAAGTTTCAGCTCCAAAGAGTGCTTCAGGCCTCACCACGGGATTGTAATGTTTAATTTTAGTGTCCCATGATAATGCCTTCTTCTTGTATACATTTCTGATGATCTTAAATGCTACGTTAAGATCTTACAATAAAATCACTCTCCGGATTGATGGCAAACGATTGGATTATGTAAATTTATACAACATTACTAATTTGGAATCATATCTTTTCGCTCGTGTAATTTATTTTAGCATAAACCTTAACTTTTACTAAGGGAGAGCTCTCGTGCGTTATAAAGTGACTCGTTAAAATAATAAGTAATTTTGTTAGCATCACTCTGAAACGTGTTTGTACCTAACGGGCCATTACACATAATGGAATCATTTAAGGGACACTGGGACTGAGTTTTCATATTTCTGTAATTATCAATGGATATTATTCTAATTTTATACACATCACTCAAATACTAATATACACTATACTACTGATTTACACTTTTCTATCTCTAACTGTTTAGGAGATATGATTATTTTGATATAGAAATTATGCAAATTTTGAAAATGGTCCTTGCGTTAAACAGATAGAGGTAGCTCATTTATCATGACTTACCCTTATAGATATTTAGTATGAAAGCAATCCTAGTGATTGGTTTTGAGTTCATATGAATATGTGTTGAGATATCAATTAACTCATTTCACAATTAAAATATTTTTAATGGCAAACCTAGGAATACTACAGTAAAACTAATCACTGAACTTATGGATGCATTAATATAGAATATGAATACAAATTTGCAATATTATAGCAGCAAATCTAATGCGCAAGGACCAAATGTTGTATCAAAAATGAGAAGCCGCGATAAATGGACTTTTATAAAAACATGCATATTTTTTGGTTATCAGCTTTCAATTTTAGGTAATTATCAATGCATATTGTTTTAATGTTACACACAGCACTCTAATAGTAATATACACTAGACTTCTGATTTACACTTTTCTATCTCTAACCGTTTAGGAGATATGATTATTTTAATATGAAAAATATGCAAATTTTGAAAATAGTCTTTGCGTTAAACGGATAGAGGTAGATCAATTATCATGACTTTCCCATATAGATATTTAGTATGGAAGCAATCCTAGTGATTGGTTTTAAGTTCATATGAATATTTGTTGAGACATAATTTAAGAAATTTCACAATTTATTTATCCCATTAATTGCCTATTATTTGAAAATTAAAATATTTTTAATGGCAAAGCAATGAATACTAAAGTAAAAATAATCACTGAATATGCATTAATATAGAATATGAATACAAATTTGCATTATTATAGCAGCAAATCTAATGCGCAAGGACCAAATGTTGTATCAAAAAATGGGAAGCCGCGATAAATGGACTTTTATAAAAACATGCATATTTTTTGGTGATAGGCTTTCAATTTTAGGTAATTATCAATGGATATTGTTCTAATGTTACATTCAGCACTCTAATAGTAATATACACTAGACTACTGATTTACACTTTTCTATCTCTAACCGTTTAGGAGATATGATTATTTTAATATGAAAAATATGCAAATTTTGAAAATAGTCTTTGCGTTAAACGGATAGAGGTAGGTCATTTATCATGACTTGCCCATATAGATATTTAGTATGGAAGCAATACTAGTGATTGTTTTTAAGTTCGTATGAATATTTGTTGAGATATAAATTAACATATTTCACAATTTATTCATCCCATTAATTGCCTATTATTTCAAAATTAACATATTTTTAATGGCAAAACGATTAATACTACAGAAAAACCAATCACTGTGCTTATGGATGCATTAATATAGAATATGTAAAAAAAATTTGCTACATTATAGCTACAAGTCTTATGCATATGGGGCGAATTTTGTTTCAAACAAGAAGTTCCGTTAAGAACTATACAGCCTACTTTTCATGCCAATGATTATTCTACAGAATATGAACCTATCTAGAATGATGAAGAAATTAAGTTGTTAATATCGAAATATCTAATTAGTTCAAACTATACCTGGTATAGATTAATGTAGCCTAATAGAGCACTAAAGTTGGCAGCCCTGGTGACTGAATATATTCTTAGTTCCATCTCTTAAGGTACAGAATACAAAATTTGGTTGAAGTCCAATGGACGTTACATGCAGTTAGACACTGGATCTATCAGCACGCGTAAAAGCATGTTGCCAACAATGTCATGCGTGTGCTGGTCAGAAATAATCTGAAATATTATGATATCTTGTTGTGCCAATTTTGGATGAAATCCATTTGTTAGTATAGAAGTTACATGTATTTTAAAATTGGACATATCAGCAAGCATGGAATCATGTTGGCAGCACTGCCTTGTATTAATTACTCCAAAGTAATCTAGAATATCAGGTGCTATACGTGTGCAAAGTATAGAGCTGTTCGCTTGCCTACTTTCTGATATATTGATATTAGGGTAAAAAAATATAGACAGCATTTATTAACAGTTGGCAGCCCTGATTGCTCCTAACAATACCTATAGTCATACCTGTTATGGTACACATAGCACATACGAAATTTGGTTGAAATCCAACTGATAGTATAGAAGTTACATGTATTTAAAAATTGGTACTATCAGCAGGCTTATAATCATGTTGGTAGAACTGACGTATATAAGTTACTCCAAATTAATCTAAAATGTCAGAATATTCGTGTGCATAGTTTAAAGCTATTGGCTTGCATACTTTCGGATATATTGGTATTTGGATAAAAAAATAGAGAGAGCAATTTTTAACAGTTGGCAGCCCTGGTGGCACTTAAGAATACGCTCAGTCATATCTGTTTATGTACAGATGTTACATACAAAATTTGGTTGAAATCCAATTGATAGTGTAGAAGTTATATGCATTTAAACATTGGACCTATCAGAAGGCTTAAAATTATTTTGGCAACACTGTCATGGTTGGCCTCCTGGAAATTAAACTAAAATAGTATTATCTACATGTGTGCCAATTTTAGAATAGCTCCCATGTATACCTTGCAAGATATCCAACATTGAGCTCAAATTTCTAGTGCGTTTTTTCAGCAGTTGGTAGCACTGACATCATTTTCAAATATGGACGTGAGATATTCCGGTGCACATCTTTACTCATACTAAATTTGGTTTTGATTGCTGCAGCCGTTTAGGAGTTGATAGGGGGGGACACACACACAGCCAGACAGTCAGACAGAAGGACAGACAGACAGACAGACAGACAGACACACATTTGCCCGATCTCATAAGACTACTTTTTCCTCATTTTTGCAAAATGTGAAAAGTAGGCTAAAAATTGGGAAGCTCAGAAAAATGCACTTTTATAAAGCCATGCATATTTTCTTTAGTTATCAGCTAAAACTGCCCAGCACCATATGTTAACACTCTCTTTCTTGCTTCTCTGAGCTCCTTATTAGGAAGATAAGTACCGAAATACTCGCCTCAATGAAAGTCCATGAATAGGAGGCGTTTAAATACCATGCACTAGACATTTCAAGAATTCGCTGGGCCTTTAAATATGGCGGAATTCGGAAAAGACTTTGACTGAATTATCCGCTTGAGTCAGGAGCATAATTATATCAAAGAATAAAAAAATCAATATTTTTGCGATTTCTGACAAAAACTCAGTCCCAGTGTCCCTTAAGTCTCTTATAATTATATTTCTTTGCTCAATATTGCAAGGAAACCTGAAACAAAAACTCAATCCATTTCTATATTCGTATGAATGTCTTTGCTTGAAACTGGTAGGTATATGCCTTAATTGTGTTTTCCATTTGTGTGCCGTATACCAATCTCTGCCAAGAAATTTAATTCTGGTCCGAGGACTGGAACAGTGTGGACTCAGCCCCGTGTACTGCATTCTATCCCTCAGACCAAACGTTAAATTTCTTGGCAGAGCAGGGAATCGAACCCAAAACCTTTCGGACCAGAATCGCAATACCGTACGTATCTCGTGACCACAGCTAACGCTGCCACAGTGGAAATATTGACGGGTACAATAATAACCTTCTTCATTTTCTCTTAATGTTTACTGAATTTTCCGGGTTCGATTCCCGGTCAATGCATGTGAGATTTTCGGTGTGAAATGCCATGTCCCGTGGTTCGGATTCCACGTAAAAAGGAGGTCCCGTGGCTCATGATCTCGAGATTAACGGTCACGTTAAACTACAAGCTTCCTTCCTTCCTTTTAACTGAATTTTCAAAGATCAATCAAATAGGCCTATATCGTCTTGTAATTCTTTTGCCGGAGTGTTGTCAGAACTGGTAAACCCAAGTTACAATCTTATCACCAGTGATCAAGTTTGGTCTAAGCTGTCTTGTCCCAAGCCAAATAATGAAAGTGCAAACAGTGTGCGTGCAGCATTGCGTAATGGTGCGTTCGTTGGCTGTACGACAGCGTGTGGACTGACTTGAGTACATAATTAGTTAGCAGGGCAACGATGGTAATCAAAATCGTGCTGATTGAGTAATACACCTGACGTAATTTGGACTCTAAACTCCAGACGAGGAGGGACTTCTCAAAGTTTCATTATGATTCTCAATATTTCGTGATATTAATAATAGGCTATCACTCGTTTTAGAGAGCCTCCGTGGCTTAGGCGGCAGCACGCCGGCCTCTCACCGCTGAGTCCGTGGTTCAAATCCCGGTCACTCCATGTGAGATCTGTGCTGGACAAAACGGAGGCAGACAGGTTTTTCTCCGGGTACTCCGGTTTTCCCTGTCAAAATTTCATTCCAGCAACACTCTCCACTATCATTTCATTTCATCTGTCATTCATTTAATCATTGCCCCAGAGGAGTACGTCAGGCCTCGGCAGCCGGCACAGTCCATATCCTCGCCGCTAGATGGGAGCTTCAATCATTCCATTCCTGACCCGGTCGGAGACTGGAAGCAGGCTGTGGATTTTCATTTTCACTCGTTTTAGAGTAAGATTGTCTTCTAAAGGTGAGTTCTTAGATAACTATATAGCCCAATCCTGGGCACACAAACTCTCCCCAGTAGCGACACACGTTCTTCGGAGCAACCACTGGCTCTTGTGGGTTGATCCTCCTGTAAACCTCACGCTCTTTCCTCGCATTGTACTTCTCAGTCTCACAACTTCGCCAATGTTATTCGAAACATAGTGGACCTTGGTGGACGATGCGACGCCATACCTGACGATTTGATGCCGTAGTCTCCCATTTATCCGTGTCGATTTGACATTTGGTTAAATTGTATTATAGGACGACTTTGAAGCGTTTCCGGTGCTTTCTCTGTCCAATCTGCAACTGGCAGTACATGATTTGTTTTGGGAGACGTCGTTCAGACATGCGAACAACATGTCCTGCCCATTGAAGCTGATGCTTGAACATCAAAGCCTCAATGCTGGTAGTATTCGCTTCCTCCAGGACACTGTTGTTGGTGCGTCGGTCCTGCCACTTAACTCCGAGAATTCCCCTGATGCAATGCTGATGCTATCTTTCAGTCACTGAATAGTTAATGGTCCTTGCACAGTTTGAAACAAATACCATTGTTGATATTGCAGCATTTCAGTCGGCAAAAGAGTTACAAGACGATATATTTGATTTATTTTCTCCAGGTACTCCGGTTTTCCCTGCCACAAATTTCATTCCAGCAACACCCTCCACTATCCTTTCATTTCATCTGTCATTCATTCAATCATTGCCCCAGGGGAGTGCGACAGGCTTCGCCAGTCGGCACAGTTCATATCCTCGCCGCAAGATGGGGGCTTCCCTGACCCGGTCGGTCGACTGGAAGCAGGCTGTGGATTTTCATTGTCTTCATTGCTGATATTGCAGCTTTTCATCGGCCAACAAAATATAATCCCATATGAAAACAAGTACTGTAGTTCCGTGAAGAACTATACAGCCTATTTTCATATATCCTGCTCATGTTAATTGTCTCTACCAACATACAAAATTTCAGTTTAATTGCTGTAACAGATTCGTAGATATTGAGAACCGTCTAAATATTTCATATGGTCGCCAGGATGGAATTTTATTTTTGTACTATTACATTAAGATTATTGTGTACGTGTGGTATTCAAACTTCAATCGCATGATTAGAACACAAGAAGTAAAAACGAGGTTTTAAAAGTACGCACACCAGCCATCTTGTGATTATGCAAACAATTGAAATAAATTACATGCCAGTGGATCAACATCTGTATAAGCATTTAACGTGCAACTTTTAACGGCATTCGGATAGTTAATTCGCGAGAAACGTCCATTTAAATATTTATACTTCGCGTCGCCGCCATGTTGGATTTGTGCTCACCAGGTTACTGAAAGTCCTATAGGTGAACATATTTTCATAGTCTCTATGAACATAAAAAAAATCAGTTTGGTTGCTGTAAAAGATTCAGAGATATTGAGAACCGTCTAAATATTTCGGAAGCTCGCCATTTAGGATTGTTATATGTATAGGCCATAGAGTTATGTACCATTCGAGGACAATTATTTCCTAGCTTCATTATTCAAACTTTCACTTCGATCGCATGATTACGACACAAGAATGAAAATTTAATTTTAAAATTTCGCACAGGCGCCATCTTGAGGTTATGTAAACAATTGAATTAAATTAGATGGCAGTGCATTACAATCTGCAAAATCATTTACTGTACCACATTTCACTGCGCTCAGAGAGTTAAATAACGAGAAAAGTCTATTAAAATATTTCAAATTCGCTTGGTCGCCATGTTCGTTTTGTACTTTACAGGTTTATGAAATATACATAGGTAAACTTGTATCAGTACCCTTTATCCCCGTACAAAATTGCATGATGATATCTGTAATAGTTTCGGAGATATAGAATGTCAGTGAAATATTTCGCACAGCCACCATTTTGAGGTTATATAACCAATTGAACTAAATTAGACTCCAGTGCATTACAATGTGTATAAACATTTGCTGTACCAAGTTTCATTACGTTTGGATAGTTAAATCGCGAGAAATGTCTATTTTAAAGTCTCAATTTCGCTTGACCGCCATGTTGGTTTTGTAATCACCAGGTTTTTGAAAGTCTCATAGGTGAATTTCTAGTAGTGCCCTTTATCACCGTACACAATTTCAGGGCGATATCGGTAATAGTTTCGGAGATATTGAATGCTAGTGAAATATTTTGCACAGCCGCCATGTTGGATTGGTGAGACGTAACAAAATTTGAAGGGCACGGTCGAGGTGTCCGGGAATAGTTCTATAAACTTACCGAGTTTCATTGAAATCGCTCCAGCCGTTTAGATTTTATTAGGGGGACACACACACACACCTCACACACACACACACACGGACAAAAGGTGATCTCATAAGCCTATTTTTTTTCAAAATTGAAAATAGGCTAAAAATATCCTGAAAACATTGCATGTGATTAAAAACTATAGGATGACATGTTTCGCTCGTCAAGCGAGCATCATCAGATCCAAATATTCAAGACAAAGCTCTACTACCAAACCAACAATGACACACATAAACGGTCTCTGCCTTCCATAAACAAAACGCGCGTCAAAATACGAAGAAAGTCTGGCAACTATTACTGATGAATACTAAAGCATTAAGCACCCGGAAATAAACTTTTTTTTTTCATATCTACAATGTTACAAGACGTTCCCATCAGCATGTAATTTTTTCAGGTTATTTTTTCAAATGCCCCAGTAATTTGGTTGGTTCTTAAGTTTAGGGGCTGCGACAACGCGGTCATGTAGCCCCGTGTACTTTGGGTGTGAGTAGAATCTGTCTGATAACCGGTGTTAATTGTGATGACTGTATTAGTGTGTGTATCTGTTTTAATTCAAGTAAGGACTGCAGACGATCAATTTTCAAGTAGTTCCTTCTTTTTCCGCCAAACGCCACCATCAACGACTACTAGTTCAGAACTTAGCTACCAGATGTCACCGAAGTCGGCTCTTGGCAACGAACGTAGGAACCTAAGAGCGTTGTTTACATACCTAACCTATACAATTTAGCTTCACTCAGGTGTAATTAGTGGAAGGTTCTTTAACATGTCATAAATCTATGACATGGGACCACCGGCTTTACTTCCCCTCCGAAGGAAGGCATACCGAGGGATTTTAACGCTCTTAAAAAATCCGACGAATTCGGCCGGATTTGAACCCACGATCTTGGGCATAGAAGCTCAGCATGCTACCGACTACGCCAACGAAGCCGCCCCAGTAATTTGGATTAGGCCTATACTCTGTTGACTGACTGCAAATTTGCAATATCAATTGTCTTTATGGCAACTCTGAAAAAATGGCTTAAATCCCTCCCTATATTATTCTGCTAAGGTCCCATTCCAGTTTTGTACCGAAAATAAGGTCCCATTAACACCAACCTACACATATGGGGTACCTACAGGTTCAGCATAACCCAATGCGTAAGCGAAACGCTCTCACTTACTCTTTAAATGCCTCACAATTAAATAAATACCTTAAAACATGTATATTTACAATGTAATAATAATAATAATATCGTATGGCCTCGGGTGCCGGGTGCAAGCTTTGTTATTTGACACCCAGAGGGTAGCTTGAATGTCGAATTTCGTGGTCCCTTGAGACACTATGAAAGTCAAGGAGGTTAGATGTTAGATATCTAAGTTCCTTGAACACTATACCGCTTTCTGGTAGAGAAATGAGGAACATTGTGTTGGCGGAAACTCCCGAGATTAATTTTGCCATTATGAACTCAGCCTACTGAATTCAAAAGGGTTATATGACATGCCAACATCGTATGACATGCGTATCGTATTTTTGCCGCCTTTCAAAAATCACTTACCACGGCCAGGGGCGAACCTGCAATCTTGGGGTTAGTAGACCGACACGATGACCACTCACCCACCGTGGCAATGTAATAGTGAAAGAATGCAAGATGGTAACCATGGTAACAGAATCTCACAGGTCTATCTATTTCTGTAAGACGCAATGCAATTCCACTTATTACATTACTGTGAAAGTTTCCAGATGGTTATAAGGTTATCACTGAACCAAATTAAGCTGTAAAATTCATCAATACATACAGTATAATGCGTTTAAGGGGGTCAAGGGTCACTCGAGAATTTTTTCACGCAATTTTCACCTGCGAGTGTGGTACGAAAGATCTTTTTCACCCGACTATAAAGAGTCTCCGAAAACCACATTTAAAGGCCCTTAAATTGACAGTATCTGTGATATTCCCAGAAAACTAACGTCGCTCTGATATACCTTTGAAGGAATGACAAACCCCTAACTACTGCACCAGTAGCTGAATTGATAAAGTCTGATTATTCATACCAAGGATAAATCAGTCATAGCATTCATGATTGAGATTTGGCTAAGTGTACTCTTTACAACTAGAATATTTGTGGGCGAAGCCGCGATGGGTAATGCTAGTAAAAATATTTGTGCTAATCTCTCCTTAGTGTGTTTATGAATCCTACTTTATAAGGTTAGTTTCGTGGTCGCGGTGGCTGTTGATTTAACGGAAGAAACATCTAGTTCATCTGTCCCCCAATGACTGGGGACCTTCAGTCGGTCAACTCAAATAAAATATCCCCAAATTAATTGAGCTCCTTTTATGTGGATTTATGAGTTAAAACGTGTAAGTGGCTCATCTTTTTTCTTTTTTCTTTTTCTTGTGGCAAAAATGTAATTTCTCTTGAAAACATCTGAAAATCCACAGCCTGCTTCCAGTCTCCGACCGGGTCAGGAATGGAATGAATGAAGCCCCCATCTAGCGACGAGAATATGAACTGTGCCTGCTGCTGAGGCCTGACGCACTCCTCTGGGGCAATAATTAAATGAATGACAGATGAAATGAAATGATAGTGCAGAGTGTTGCTCGAATGAAATTTTGACAGGGAAAACCGGAGTACCCGGAGAAAAACCTGTCTGCCTCCGTTTTGACCAGCACAGACCGGGATTTGAACCACGGACCCAGCGGTGAGAGGCCGGCGTGCTGCCGCCTAAGCCATGGAGGCTTTCTTCCCTTGAAAACATCTACGACTGATAAATCTGTACAGACTGAAAAAGGAGAGGGGATATTAAAAGGATCACATGTTTCATCCGTGAAGCAACACCAACAGATCCTACACATTCAAACCATACAAATATAAAAGACCAAACTGCTATACGAGATACTAACAGAATTACATTTAAAGAAATAAAGAATGCCAATCACATATTGTGTTAGCCCTCCAAGTCTGGTTGGTTGGTTGGTTCCTTAGTTTAGAAACTGCGACAAAGGGGTCATGCAGCCCCGTGTACTTTGGGTGTGTGTAGAATTTGTCTGATAACCAGCGTTAATTGTGATGGGTGTATATGTGTGTGTTATCTGTGATTCAGGTAGAAGGACTACAGACAATCAATTTTTCAAGTAGTTCCTACTTTTTCTACCAAATGCTACCATCAACGACACCTAGCTGTGGACTTGGCTACTAGATGCCAGAGCAACCAGCATCTGTCGTCGAACATTGGAACTAATATAGCGTTATCAAACTATCCTTCAAATTTTAGCTTCCACGAGTGTAGTTAGTGGAAGGTTCATTTTCATGCCATAAATCTATAACATGGGACCGCCCGCTTTACTTCCCCTCCGAAGGAAGGCATACTGAGAGATTTCTAACGCTCTTAAAAAAATCCGAAGACACTGTCCGGGTTTGATCCCGCGTACTTGGGCATAGAACCTCCAAGTCTAACCCGCCAAGTTGCAGCGAAATCTTAATGAAGTGTGTTTACTACTTCTATGAAATATTTGAGTGTTTAGCCCCGAAAATCAACTATTTTAATATCAACGATTTCTCTTCTCTTCTTCTATGGGTCTACAGTTCATTGTGAAACTTAGCCTCTTGAACAATCTCGATCAAACGCTATAACTTTACAATTACTATAGCCCATTTTCCAAAGATCTTCAATGACTCCATCCATTCATCTGGTTCTGAGTCGACTACGTCCTCTCTGTCTCCCAGGATTTCCATATAACATCTTTTTTGGTACTTCCTTATCACTCAATCATGATACGTGCTCAGCCCACCTCAATCTGGATAATTTGAGAACTGTATTCTTCCAATAGGTGTACAACTCATGATTGTACTTCTCAAGGACTAAGTCTGCCAGTTCTCTTCTCTACACTTGAGTGACGTCGCTCTCCACGGCTAAGTCTTCCAAGACTCATCTTTAAACTTGAGTGACGTGGATCTCAAAGACTAACCCTGCCAGCACTGATCTCCAAATTTGAGTGACGTCGATCTCAAGGGCCAAGTATGCCAGTACTCATCTTTAAACTTGCGTGACGTGGATCTCAAGGACTAAGCCTGACAGTACTGATCTTTAATCTTGAGTGACGTGGATCTCAAAGACTAACCCTGCCAGCACTGATCTCCAAATTTGAGAGACGTCGATCTTAAGGGCCAAGTCTTCCAGTTCTTATCTTTAACCTTGAGTGACGTGGCTCTCGAGTCCTAAGCCTGCCAGTACTGATCTCCAAACTTGAGTGACGTGGATCTCAAGGGCCAAGTCTGCCAATACTTATATTTAAACTTGAGTGACGTGGCTCTCGAGTCCTAAGCCTGCCAGTACTGATCTCCAAACTTGAGTGACGTGGCTCTCGAGTCCTAAGCCTGCCAGTACTGATCTCCAAACTTGAGTGACGTGGCTCTCGAGTCCTAAGCCTGCCAGTACTGATCTCCAAACTTGAGTGACGTGGCTCTCGAGTCCTAAGCCTGCCAGTACTGATCTCCAAACTTGAGTGACGTGGCTCTCGAGTCCTAAGCCTGCCAGTACTGATCTCCAAACTTGAGTGACGTGGCTCTCGAGTCCTAAACCTGTCAGTACTGATCTCCAAACTTGAGCAACGTGGCTCTCGTGTCCTAAGCCTGCCAGGACTGATCTCCAAACTTGAGTGACGTGGCTCTCGAGTCCTAAGCCTGCCAGTACTGATCTCCAAACTTGAGTGACGTGCTACGCTGACTGCGTGAGCCTCGCCCTCTCGAGCCAGTCTTATCAGCGACGCGAATCTGTGCCGCAACCACGCCTAAGCGCCACGATGTTCTCCCTGGAGCAATCAGCGCGAGTGTGAGTCACGTGACCCGAGGATTTATTAGATACGCTCCCGAGTAGTGTCACGCAAAACACAGTGTCGCCACTATATGACAACCTAAACCACGGCTGGGGCGTGAATTCCTTGTCAATGTAATATAGGTCAGTATTATAGCGATCACCAACCAATGCGTGACCGACCACAATGCCTCAGTGAGATTGAAACGTTTGCTCAAATGTTCTGGACTTGCGAGGCAGTTTCGAATTCTCTCCTACTACTAACCCAATCGTACACCAATCGTACCTTTCAAATTTCAATTAGCTTTGGTTGGTTGGTTCCTCAGTTTAGGGGCTGCAACAACGCGGTCATGTAGCCCCGTGTACTTTGGGTGTGTGTAGAATCTGTCTGATAACCAGTGTTAATTGTGATGGCTGTATTAGTGTGTGTATCTGTTTTTTAATTCAAGTAAGGACTGCAACTTTGAATTTTTCAATTAGTTCCTACTTTTGCCGCCAAACGCCACCGTCAACGACTACTAGGCCTAGTTCAGAACTTAGCTACTAGACGCCACCGCAGTCGGCTCTTGGCAACGAACGTAGGGACCTAAGAGCGTTGTTTACATTCCTAACCTATACAATTTAGCTTCACACAGGTGCAATTAGTGGAAAGTTCTTTAACATGCCATAAATCAAAGACATGGGTCCCCCGGCTATACTTCCCCTCCGAAGGAAGGCATACTGAGGGATTTTTAACGCTCTTAAAAAATCCGACAGCTTCGGCCGGGTTTGAACCCGCTATCTTGGGCATAGAAGCTCAGCATGCTACCAGCTACGCCACCGAAGCCACCTCAATTAGCTTTACCCATCCACAATACAAGCCGATGGCATATTTTACAAATGCTCAGTATCTATGAAACTATTCACCAAAGAACCTGAAATTTTGTATGATGATTGAAGTAAGTTTACGTATGTGATCTTCTGAATCACAAAACCAACATGGTGACCATGTGAATTTCAAATACTTAAATGGGCATTTATGGTGACTTAATCATCCGAGTGGAGTGAAACTTGACATATTAAATCTTTATTTAGAGATTAATATACTGATGGACGTGAAATTGTAAATCAAACGGGTTGAAAAGTTAAAGATGGTGGCTATGCGAATTAAAGTAAAATTTGTATCGTGGGATTCAGTCCAGCTAGTAGCTTATCATCTGTGTGAGGTGAAGAAATAAAGCGTAGTTCTTCTTTTGACGCACTAGCTTAGGTGGAGACTGCCTGAGCTATAAGTTGTTGACAGGCGTTAGATTTACCAATATGTTTCTAGTAAGTGGTTATACAAAATTTTCCAACGTGAGTGCAATAATTCCGAGAGGAGATGTTGTTCGGTTTTAAGTGTGAAGATAATTTCGTACGTGAAATTACGGTTCTCCAGATATTTTTAATGAAAGTCCAACCAGCATCGTCCAACCGTGCAGTGCGCGCGTTGAATTCGCGGAGAGAGGAACTGCTGGAATACCAAGCACTGTATTCTGTATAGGCTACGCGGCAAGAGAAGTCCTCTGGGTTTGAACTGCAGTTGCCTCCCCACGTACCCTACATTCCAAAAACCTCAAAAAATCAGTCATTACAGTATCTGCTTCGCCTACTAAGTACTTGCTTTATTTATTTATTTATTTATTTATATATATACATTTATTTATATATATACTAGCAGAAGTACCCGTTCTTCGAACGGTGTTCGGTGTTAACACCAGACATTATAATAATAATAATAATGTTATTGGTGTTACGTCCCTTTTAAGTACTGTTGCTTTTAGAGACGCACCAAACATTATCAATTGAGCTACTGTTGCGATGTTTAGCGGCTTGTCATTCCTTCATAAGTTTATCAAAACGAAGTTAGTTTTCTGGGAATATCACACACACTATTAATTTAAGGGCCTTATAATGTGGTTTTCGGAGACCCTTTATAGACTCGCGAATTTCGTGTCTCACATTGAGAAGTGCAACATATGCTTTGGTCGTCCTTCTAGGATAATTTTTATATTTCGCCTATTTTAGCATGTATTTTGAGAAATTTGTCCCTATATCCACCCTTCTACTGTATGAAATGTACGGTGAAGAGTTTTATAAATGATTGGTGTATTGACTCATGTTTACCATACCTAATTTTACGATGCACCAAGCATCCGAACATGAGTTATAGGCGTACATAAGGATACACAGAAAGACAGACAGACAGACAATACTATTGTCTACAACATATCACCCAGAAATCCAAATATGGGTATATCTACCACACAGTATCAAAGAAAATCATCCTTACTATGAACCCGTAGTTCGACAAAAAAAAAAAGTTAGTTGAAATGTGCTCTCAAACTAAATTCACCTAACGTGTACTTCCTGACATGAAATAGAATTGAAAGCCTTGTAGATGAAACGCAATACACGTCACATAAAAACTGACCCTCTACGTTGTGTTGGGTCCCCATACACAGGAAGACCTCTATCATAAATTATAAAAGCTTGTGGTGCATGAAAATTCAGGTTCTTTAGTCTCAAATGGCCCAAATTCCTAAAAGCCGCAAAAAATGCTGATTCAATTCAGGAATTTTTGAAAATAATGTTGTTGTTTGGAGATATAATAGACCTTCTGTACTATATGTCGCACGTGAAAATTGCATGAAAAAATCCTAGATTACCCCTTGACCCCCTTAATTGCATTGGTGAATTATACAGTCTACGTTGGTTCCGTGATAACCTTATATTTGTAAACTTTCACAGAAATGTAATAAATGTAATAAATTGCTTCTTACTGAAATAGATGGAAAGTTGGATGCCACCCCTTGAGATAATGTTGTCATGGTTACGGATTTGCATTCCTTCATTAGTTTGTTAAATTAAATTTAATTAGTTTTCTGGGAATGTTTCAGAAACTGTTGGTTTAAGAGCCTTATAATGTAGTTTTCGAGAACCCTAGAGTTTTATTTCTGGCACCGAGGGGCTTTGTCTCGTCGTTGTACGCCATAATATAATACTACTAATAATAATATAATATAGGGATAGGAATATAATAGACCTGCCATACCACACCCGCAGGTGTAAATCGCGTGAAAAAATTCTAGACTACCCCTTGACCCCCTTAAGCGCATTTTACATATTGATGAAATTTACAGCTTAATTTGGTTCCATAATAACCATCTAGCCGTTTGCAAACTTTCACACTAATGTAATTAATGGAATTGCATTGCGTCTTACAGCAATAGATGGACCTCTGAGAATCTGTTGCCATGGTTATCGGCTTGCATTCGTTCAGTAGTTTATTAAATTAAATTAGTTTTCTGGGAATATCTCAAAAACGGTTGGACGTAGGACCTTAAAATGTGTTTTTAGGGCCCCCGAATGTTATCTCTCACATTGAGGGGCTGAAAATGGGCTTTGTCTCGTCCTTCTACTCCTATTTCAGCATGTATTTTAAGGAGGTATGCCCCCTTTTATGAGAGGTACAGCGAAGAGTTACATCAATGATTAGTGTCGTGTCTCTGATGGATATCTGTACCAAATTTTACGTTGATACACCCAGCCGTTCTCGAGTTATAAGGGAACAAAGTTGTCCACAGATAATCAAACAGACAGACAGACCAAAACATTATTTTCGTGCGCATCTAGCATAGAACAGTCTGAAACGTGTAAATAACTCAAATTTCCGTAGAAATTCAGAAAAAAACAGAGAAATTTTATTTTTTATATATGTAGAGACAAACTGCACCGCTCGGTGTTGACCGTGTTTTATTGCACAAATTTAGGTTTTACTCGCTAACCGTCGGAGATACACGAAAAGTGATAAGAACCTTTTGGATAGAAAATTAAATGCTTAAGCTCGTGTATACCATCAAAAGTTTGCGATTTCTTAGCGTTCTCTTTTTATTTGAAATGGAAATATGAAATTTTGAAACCAAAGGGTGTAGTGACGTCACAAAAGTAGGTTTTACTCGCTAACCGTTGGAGATACACGAAAAGTGATAAGGACCTTTCGGATAGAAAATTAAATTTCAAAGCTCGTATGTGCCATCAAAAGTTTGCTATTTCCTACCGTTCTCTTTTTATTTGATATGGAAATGTGAAATTTTGAAACCAAAGGTTGTAGTGACGTCACTAAAATGGTCGCCAATTCTTAATAGTGCAAAATATCGAAATTAAAAGTATCCTATATGTAAACCTGGTATTTCAGCTACATCCATGCAAAATTTCATTTAAATCGGACCAGTGGTTCTTGCGTTATTAGGTAACAGACAGACAGACAGACAGAAAGACAGAAACACACCATCTCATTTTTATATATTAGTATGATTTATTTACCTCTTTATTTATTCATTTATTCAATTATTTATTTGTTACATTTATTTATTTTTATACTAGCAACCCGCCCCGGCATCGCCCGGGAACAGTTATGAATGCATTACGTAATAAGCGCTTATTAGCCTATTTTCAATTTTGAAAAAATAGGCTTATGAGATCACCTTTTGTCCGTGTGTGTGTGTGTCCCCCCCCCTAATAAAATCTAAACGGCTGTAGCGATTTCAATGAAACTCGGTAAGATCTTAGCACTATTCCCGGCGACCTCGACCGTGCCCTTCACATTTTGTTACGTCTCACCAATCCAACATGGCGGCTGTGCGAAATATTTCACTAGCATTCAATATCTCCGAAACTATTACCGATATCGCCCTGAAATTGTGTAAGTTGATAAAGGGCACTACTAGAAGTTCACATAAGAGACTTTCAAAAACCTGGTGACTACAAAACCAACATGGCGGTCAAGCGAATTTGAGACTTTTAAATAGACATTTCTCGCGATTTAACTATCCAAACGTAATGAAACTTGGTACAGCAAATGTTTATACACATTGTAATGCACTGGAGTCTAATTTAGTTCAATTGTTTACATAACCTCAAAATGGCGACTGTGCGAAATATTTCACTGACATTCTATATCTCCGAAACTATTACAGATATCATCATGTAATTTTGTACGGTGATAAAGGGTACTGATACAAGTTTACCTAAGTATATTTCATAAACCTGTAAAGTACAAAACGAACATGGCGACCAAGCGAATTTGAAATATTTAAATAGAATTTTCTCGTGATTTAACTCTCTGAGCGCAGAGAAATGTGGTACAGTAAATGATTTTGCAGATTGTAATGCACTGCCATCTAATTTAATTCAATTGTTTACATAACCTCAAGATGGCGGCTGTGCGAAATTTTAAAATTAAGTTTTTATTCTTGTGTCGTAATCATGCAATCGAAGTGAAAGTTTGAATAATGAAGCTAGGCAATAATTGTCCTTGAATGGTACATAACTCTACGGCCTATACATATAACAATCCTAAATGGCGAGCTTCCGAAATATTTAGATGGTTCTCAATATCTATGAATCTTTTACAGCAACCAAACTGTTTTTTTATGTTCATAGAGTCTATGAACATATGTTCACCTATAGGACTTTCAGTAACCTGGTGAGAACAAATCCAACATGGCGGCGACGCGAAGTACAAATATTTAAATGGACATTTCTCGCGAATTAACTATCCGAGTGCCGTGAAACGTTGCACGTTAAATGCTTATACAAATGCTGATCCACTGGCATGTCATTTATTTCAATTGTTTGCATAATCACAAGATGGCTGGTGTGCGTACTTTTAAAATCTCGTTTTTACTTCTTGTGTTCTAATCATGCGATTGAAGTTTGAATACCACACTTACACAATAATCCTAATGTAATAGTACAAAAATAAAAATCCATCCTGACGACCATATGCAATATTTAGACGGTTCTCAACATCTACGAATCTGTTACAGCAATTAAACTGACATTTTGTATATTGATAGAGACAATTAACATGAACAGGATATATGAAAATAGGCTGTATAGTTCTTCACGGAACTACTTGTTTTTTCTATGTCAATGAACTAAGACCTATATCCGTCTTACTTCTCGGTATGATGGTCTAAATTCACTGACTGGACTGGACTATTAATTATAATATCATGGAGATAGCATGTGTAACGAATTCTTGTCAGACGTAATTTAAGAACTGCGAGGTGCATGAAACACAAATCCCCCTACCGTCCAATCTTAACTTGACTGTGTATTTTGTGGAACGAAAAGTTCACAGCCGAAATGAAGAAAAGCCGAGTTGATCTTCCAGGGAAACTCCAAACACACCACTCTTCTCTGAAGTCTTAACTCAACACAACTCGACAGTTTGCTACTGGCTGTATCTGGGGTAATAGGTTCGCCCAATAGCTAGGTTGTAACTAGCTAGCTTGTAAACTGTCGCCTCAGTTATTGAATGGAGATTGTTGGAAGAAATAAAAACGTAAAAACACTTATAGTGGGCGATGTATTGAAGATCTCTCGCGGACTTTTTCGTAGAACATTTCATGGTGATCAATTCTTACAGTCATAGTATATTGATATTTTTAACGGTTTGTCCAGCGTAAGTTTAGAAACCTCACGGACGCCAGGTTTTTTTCGACTTTTTCGCTGAAATCGTTACTGCTTGGCTTTCTTTGATCATAATAAAATTATTTTCTACAGAAAGCTTACTCGAGATATCCTTTACAGAATGGTGAAAACCGCATAAAATCCATCCTGTGGTTCTCGAGATTACCCGTGACATCCAAGAATCGGGGACTTTGTTTGATACTAAGTAGTGATTTATTTATTTCTTCTTCTTGCTTTTCCGTACAGAGTAGGCCAACTACGGACCACGATATTCAACTATTGTGTTTAGAGTGAGTCTTGATGTTTGCCCAGTAGTCACGCATCCTCTGGCTGTGTTGTTTCTTTCTCTCCTTTGTCCAGATTGCACCTGCCTTCTTCCTTGGGGTTTCTTCCTGGAACTTAATTTGATTTAATTTACTCCTGAGAGACAGACGTTCGAACTTTGATGTCTTTTTCCGTAACTCCCAGCTCCAATAGATCTTCGTCCACTTTTATTAGCCACGGTGACTTGGTTGGTTCCTCAGTTTGGGGGCTGTGACAAGGCGGTCATGTAGCCCCGAAGGTGACTTGGTATTCCTTCTTTACCAACATGAGAGAAACTGGTTGGTTGACCTGGTTGGATGCATCCTGGATACGTGTCCATAAAATGCTAGACGTATCTTCCTAGCCACGTCTGTAATTCTTTCAGAGTATCTATAGAGCTCCTGGCTGGGTCGTCCTTGACTGGTCCCAGTATCCTCCTCATTATCTTCGTCTCTTGGATTTCTAGTTAGTCCTTGAATCATTTATTTATTTATTTATTTATTTATTTACTATCCAACCAATCCGTACAACTGTTCAGTTTGACTCAAATTATTTTGATGGCATTCTATAATGGCATGCAGGGCACATTAGTGCAGCTCCTGCACCATAAAACAGCTTGTGTTAAATAATAAGCTCATTCCAGAGCAATAATTTTATAATTATTCATGGAATGGAAACAGGAGTATTAACTGCATTTTCTACTTAATAATTGGACCTCCGTAGATCTCACTTGTTAGACGCATCCCATAAACTTTGACGTGCCTATACAATGTATTCTAAAGAGTTCGCTGAATGCTATAAGAAAGCAAAATATTTAGACGAATTACCTTTATTGGTCTTCAAAATAATCATCATCCGCCACAATACACTTTAGACAAAATATATAAAGATTCTGGAACGATCAGATAAGGTCTCTGTTATAAATTGATCGCAGAACCTTCGTCACAAGTCTTTGGACTGTTGAAGTGAATTGTTTTGGGTTCACAGGAATGGCAAAGAACACTATACCATCTATTGCCACTTCGGTTATCGATCGAACTGGTATCACCAGATCTCAACCACAGTGAGCGTTTAAGAGCTTGAGTTTCGTGAAACATAACCTACACCTAAGCGTTTGTATACCAGGTGAATCAGCTGCCCCTAATAGTATTGTTTTATGCAGCCCAACCAACGTTGTTATCAGGAAGATCGATTTTTCTCTGCTCCATCCCGTATGGTACTAATGCGCTGCAAACGTATTCTGCAAACGATACAGAACACTATTAGTTTTCCATCGATGCGACCACAGACTATTACGCGGGAAGCATAATAGTGTTCAGTATCGCTTGTGGGATATGCGCGGGGAGAGGGGAGGGGGGGGGGGGGGAGTAATCTCAGGCAAGGACGTCATTAGTGGCGTCTATAATGGGGACTTTGTGCTCATGATAGTGCTCATTTTGCTCCGTAATTTGGTACGAAGTATAATTGATTTAAGTAATTACAAGTTAAGTAACCTGTTTACTTCTAGAGCTATATGTTTAGTGCAAATGTCCTCTTACATGCAATTTACTGTTCTACTGTATCATGTTACTGCTTTCCGAGGAAAGATTCATACCAGCTAACTTTAGAAGTTTTCTCAATTTTAATATATCGGCTTGCTTTTTTCCATTTTCCTGGGATGTATAACATAGCGGCTTGCTTTTGACATTTTTCCTTTGGGAACTTTTCATGGTTTACTTTTCTTTGCCTCATGGCAAATCATAAGACTTTCTTTTCATAAGGTACTGCAGGATTCAGCCCCTGACAGCCATTAGCCCCTTTTATAGGCTATGTCTTTTCTTTTCATGTTAAAACTAAGCTGTGCATTAAAGCATTTAAACTGTCGCACATGTTCAAGGATAAATTAAATTATCTCTTTTTTTAGTAAAGAAAAGCCCTTCAAGCATTGATAATAATGTTAGTCATGCTAAACTATTTAACCAAAAAATGATGTGTTCTAAATTGTGTCATTTGTTTGTAGAAAATATATATGTTAAAGCTACATGCTGTCTCTATCTCTATTTTCTTGTGTCACTACGATAATATCTTTCCCATGTTCCTTAAAGATCAAACTGAATTTGATTCTAAATTCACTCAGAATTCCGTCTGAAAATGGAGACCTTTAATTGGTTGATCCAATGGTTAGTGATAGTTAATCACACCACGTGGTGTTAACTCAAGTCGAAGGATTAGACCTCTCTGCCTAATTTTAACTGCACTTATTATTTCCAAATCCAAGCAATATGGTTGCATTTAGGAGTCCTTGGGAAACGTTCAGATTTCTAAGCAGCATAACGGGTCATTTAGTTCCAAGGAATTCAAGAACTCTGAGGAGTCTAATACAACTGGCCGCAAACCGTCGCTTATAATTTTGGAATATAACGAAGAAATGCGATGATGTGCAATCACATACATTTTAAAACAATGTGACCGTATGCTTGTGGCACAGTAACATTGGCACCAAATGAAACGAAGGACATTGCATTGTACTGCCGATTAGTCTCTCTGAAATTCCTTGAGATATCATCTCCAGTGAAAAATAATTGTTGCAGCCTGTCAAATTTTATATTTACTCAGATTAATTTTACCACTACAACAGCTAAGGTCAAAGTAACCAAGTGTAGATTTCTCTCAAGAGAAATACAGTGCAGAACAATGCTTACACTTGTTCGTCAAGGACCCTACACTGTAACGGCATGGTATCTGGAATTGTTTCTGAAATGCCATATTTATATTGGATTTTAAAAATGGCCTCGTATTTTTCTCCGATTTCCCACTTTTTGAGGCTAATGTTCTATTTCGTCAAATGGGTTTATTTATAGCAGCATTTCTCCCCAAATTAACGTCATATTAAATAACACAATAGTGGCCTGCATCAACGCAGCGGCCAAATATTAAATGGCAAATAACTTCCATTGCCAAAATCAACTGCATGGTTAGACTCATTGTTATGTACTCTAAAGAAATAATCAAAAAATTTTTTTTCGTGTGGCCTCCTGAGAGGCCGAGTGCAGGTCTTTCTAGTCGACGCCCGTGGGCGACCTGCGCGTCAGGATGAGAGATGGAATGGATGAAGATGAATGAAACTGGGCAAGTAGGTGGAAGGAAGCGGCCGTGGCCTGTCAGAAGGTACTGTCCCAGCATTTGCCTGGTGTTGAAAATGGGAAACCACGGAAAAAAATTCACGGACGGCCGACGGTGGGGCTCGAACCCACGCGTCTACCGAGTCAGCAGAGAGCTTGGCCCCATGGCCTAACGCTGTGCTTTAGCCAGCGTAGCCAATACTGTCGGTATCAATAAACAATAATATTCACTTATACAATGAAGTTCAGAGACTTCCATTCTCAAGTTGGTTGCTGATGAGAATGCGATGAGACTGATCGCCAATAATAAAATCCTTGCAATTTTTGCAATTTGCTTGCAAATGCAACTCAGGATAACGATCTTCATTTTAAAATAAACAGAATGAAACTGCTCTAAATAATCAATTTCCATCACCTGCTGAAGATACAATACTTTGCATATCCATGACAGGAAATTATGCAAGGGAGCATAGAATCACTTCGCCATTACTGGAATGAGCATAGACTCACTTCGCCAGCCACCGTAATGGAGGGAGTTTTAGAATTATATGTTCAGTGCTTGTCAAAGATCGTATTAGCACAGGGAAGCCCACTCTTAAGGCTACATTCTGAGCTATCGCCCCGGATTCCAGGTTCGATCCCTTCTCTGCCAAGAAATTTAATTCTGGTCTGAGGGCTGGAACTGGGCGCACTCTTGAGGCAAATCTAAGAGGAGCAAAGTGTGATTCCTATGTCAACAATCTTAGATGTGGTTTTCTGTGGTTTCCCACTTCCACTCCAGGCAACTACCGGGATAGTTCCTAAGTTATAGCCTCGGTCGCCATTTCCCCATTCCCCACATTAATTACAAATGCATACATCAACACAGCCATCACATTAACACAGGTTATCAGAGAAACGTTTACACTCACACACCAAAGTAGACGGGTCTGAGTGACCACGAAGTCTGAGTCCATCAAATGAATTATGTTCGCCAATTTTCTCTCATGGCGAAAGCGATTCTGGCCATTTTTATTTAATAATTTAAAAGTATATGGCAACGTAAATCATGGAGAATTCCTTACCTTACGGGAATAATAAACGTAACATACAGTATGTTTGGACAATGTAATACCAATTGCAAGATAGAATAATTGGGAAATAAAATTACATATCTCAGGTGGGAATCAAACTCCTTCGACGATTCATAATCAATTTCGTTGTCCACAATGTTAGCCGCTGAGTCACCCAGACAACGAAATTAGAGTGCAATATTAAGTGACGTAAACAACAAACGCACTCAACTGCCAGTTACAATTCTTCAATATTTCCCTTATTTCATGATTCTATTCCAGTATATATCGGGAGACAACATAATTTCAATTCTCATAAACGAAGATCACACTACGATACGATGGATCTTTTATCCTCCATTTCTCTCGTGAAGAAACGCCATTGTGCGCACGAGCAATTGCCACATATCACATTTTTCTTTAAACATTTAAAAATGTACAGTAACATATATTTTCCATTTAAAGACACACTGCAAATCTACAGGCCAACGGTTTTCGTAAGAAATCTTTACGAAGCCAAATTGTTAAGCCGTTTTCTCAATCTCGCAGTAACAAAAATCATCTTAGTGTTTTAAATATATATGGCAACGGAGAATTCGTTACTTTACAGGGATGATAAAAGTGAAATATGTTTCGACAGTGTAATACCAATCGTAGGAAGGAAGAAAACGAAAATAAAAAAACATATCCGAGTTGGGAATCGAACCCTCTCAACCATGCATGTTAAAACTTACTGGGCAGTAACCATAGCCCCTCGGCCACCCAGATAACCATAAGTTACTGCAATATTAAGCTACCTAACCAGTATACACACTCAACCTGCAGTTTAAGTCCTTCAATACGTGGCTTATTTAATATAATTCTATTTCAATTCATATTGTAAAAACATAATTAACATTATTGGAGACCCTTTTTAATGATCATAAACAAAGACAGGAGCGGATCCAGACACTGATCTTGGAGGGGGCGGTCATGATATCTGTCCTCAAAATAGAGGGGGGGCCGTAATATACCATAATTAGATATGAAAATTTAAAAGTTAACAATAATTGCGCATACATTTATCAAAATGTCATTTTTTTTTCGAAATGTGAAATTTTTCGTTACTTTCCTACTTTCTGTGTGGTCACTAAACAATATTTTGTTTGCTCATACTAACCTATACTTACGTACACTCTATCAGTATCGGACTGGCCCTAAGAGCCATTGACGGGAGCGGGAGAGTAGGGGCCTTACCCTCCCCCTCCCCAGTGACTTTTTCCAATTTTTACGCGGAAAAATATATTTATGCGGAGTTTACTAACACGGGGATCGCGCGCATTGAAATACTGTGATCGTAATGAGCCCCCGTCGGAACGTACCCCCTCCCCCTTTCCCCATTTTTAGATACAAGATAATAAGCTGATGTTAGAGGCCCGAGGCCCCTTGATGCCTCAGATGTCTTGAATGGTCCGAGCGGAGTCAAAAGTCCCCCGGACCTCCCAATAGGTAATGATTGGCTTTGTCCATTTTGCGAGTAGCCCTCCCTCTCTTAAGTTGTAAACAAAGACGCAGAATATATTAGCTAGCTAATAACTGGGGTCACAGGCCTATTTGCGCAAGGGCTTAAGGGCGGGCCTCGGCACTCATAGTCTCCTGGCCCGAGGCCTCGATGGGAACTTCCGTTCATCCCAAATGGCCAGTCTGACACTGCACTCTATTTTATCATTTGCCATGCCAATAATATCGCTAGAGCGCAATCGTAAATATAGACTTTTAATTTTATCCAAAAAGCTATCATACCGGGTTCATAGTTTATAGTTACTGTATTAATGTAATTAAAGGGTAGGAGAGTAAAATCAGAGTTATATAGTTTGCTGACTGACAACCGTATAAAATAACTATATAGCTTAGACAATAGCTTCAAGATTAAATAAAAACCCGGTTCGAGGCCCGAGGAATTTCAATCGATCGACGAGAAAAAGATCGTTAAAGTCACAATTTAATCAGATTTACCTGAGTTTATAACCATATTTAACCTTTATTTCAGGAGTATAGGTTGAGCGAAATAAGAACAAGGCTACCCGAAAATATGACAGGTACATGTGTATTGCTAATTGTACGTAAATATTACAAATATAGCAATTTTGTTCATAAAAACAATTTTAAGCTGAACAACAAACTCTAGTCGCCGGTTTGGTTTTTTTCGCGTACCGATCAATCACGCGAGATGGGTCAACATAAACATCGTAGTGGACGTGCAACAAAGCAAGTCCGTTTAATCGTTCATCGGACATAGTTGACCACAACCACGTCTTCAGCCTTCTCAGAGAAGAATATGACCTTTCCGATGAAGCGGCGCTGACGGGTAAAGTAACATAAATCTTGAGGCATCGATGAATTTTGGGGTACAACTCTTTATCGCAGACAATTAAAGCTTCCATAGCTTTCTTTGTGATGGTTGACCCCGATTCAAGCTCCCGGGACCACTTTGCCTTCCACATATGAAGTTCAGCTTGTAGAAGCCTTGCCGCAAACGCGGCAGAATTTGATTGAGAAGTTCGAAGTACGTTGCAGCGATTGTGTCCACATCCGCTGACGTCCATGATGATATTGGCATCATTGCTGATAGGCTGTGTAACTCCTGCGTTGCTTTAGGGAAGCGAGTGTTTAGGTCTTCTAGGACGTAGTCTAAAATGGGTATGAAAACGGCCCGACGATAGTACTCTTCTACGTTGACGCTGGATGATTTTCGCGGTGCTTTTGCCGTTGTGCAATGCGTGGAAGCAGAAGTTCGGTTCCAAGTTGTTTTGCCAGAGCTTCTGCTTCTTGGAAGAGCTCAGCAAATTGTGTTTCGCCCATTGCTCAACACAGTAATTGTGTCGTCTAGCGCATCCTAGGCTTCCTTCAAGTCTATTTGCCCTTTTTGAAACAAAATGCTGAGTGTTTTAATGTCTCCAAGGATTTCTGACAAGCCAATGATGGTAACTATAAAACACTCTCACAAAGAGCAGCTATGAGCGTTTTTGCCTTAGAAGCACTTTCCGAGTCCTTCCATAAAGTAATCAAGTCTAAACTCTCGACTATGTTCGGGAGTAAAGAGCAAAATTGTACAAAACCGTCGTGCCGTCCGATCCACCGCGTCTCACAAAGTCCACATAAAAGTTCACCTAGAGTTGCTTTAAATTACATAGGAGCGTTTTGAGGACCAACCAATGAACGTAATAGTGGCCTTCATAACTCCTATTGCATTTCGCATGGCGACGAATTTCGAGGACTTCGAAAAATTCAGAGCGTGGTTATAAGTAGGTAACTAACGGTAAGCTCTGCTTCGGTTTGCACCTCGGCGACAGCACCACAAGCTTCTGACGCCATCATAGCGCACCCGTCAGTACCAACGCCAACACACCGACATAGGACAAGACTGTGATGCTTGAGAATACTCAACACGGCTCTGGGACTCCTTGGGTTTCTTGTTTCTTGTTGGTTCTCTCTGGGGTTTGCGTTTCCTTCTTCTCCTCTATAGTTCTTTCATCTGCATCTTCATCTCTTGTTTGTTGGTCGTATTCATCTTCATCCTCTGATTCTGCTACATTTTTCTTCTTTTTCTTGATAGTAGGCTCTGCAATTTCTTTGGTTTCTTGTTTCTCGGCTTTATTTTTGGCTTGAAATTTTCTCTTCGAATCCTCCTTAGTTTCTTCTCCATCTTTATCTCTTGCTTGTGGATTTCTTCTTCGGTTTCTGCTTTCTTTGGTTCTTTTCCTTCCTGTAGCTCTCGCTCGGTTTCTGTTTCCGTCACGCAGTTTGCTTTTTCAGTATTGTCATCATTTAGCTTCTCTTCTCCAGATTTCGGATTTGTCGATTCTTGCGCTAGCCCTTCAGTATTAATTTTATTTCTCTTCCCATCGACATTCCCTTCGTTTCGGGCGATATCGTTCTGTTCGGATACTGGGATTTCGTCTTTTTTTTTCTTCCTTTTACTTTCCCTTTAATTACGTCTTTTCCCTTCAAACTGTTGGGCACTGTTTCTCGGAGATTTATAAAGCTTGTGAAGTCTTCATACAATTTACCTCGATAGACATATCTCAGGCACGGGTGGAGCGGGCCGAAAGGGATTGTTCGTTTGTACTCGGCTCCGTTCGGATAGGCGGCGCGGTGGCGCGGCGGCTGCGCTGTTCTCAGTCAGCTCGGCTCTTTACAACAATAGCAACAGTGCTGGAAAATAAGCGAGCGGGGTAGCGAGAAGAGAGCATCGTGGCTAGATAATTTAATATACTGCATATTGCACGATTATTAACTGAATACTAGTTAGGTTAAAATCGTTGTTTATAGTTGGTTTTGTGCGTCTCCTCCTTCGCTTCTCTCCTCCCTCTTCTCTCCTCTCCTTCGCTTTCCCCTTTTCCCTTTCTCTTTTTTCCTCTTTTCTCTTAAGGGCGATCGCCCCTCATCCTCCCCGTGGATCCGCCCCTGAACAAAGATCTCAGTTAGACGCGGCCGGAATCGCCATTTTCCTGGTTGAGAAATGCCATTGTGCGCATGCGCGGTAGTGTCAAATATTACATATTTCATTAATCATTTAAAAATATACCTGCAGTACCTGTGTACAATAAACAACTTAGTGTTTAAAAAAAATAAGGATTGTTTCACGTAATAAATAAGCCCACTGTTCAGAATTGAGATTATCCTCCCTTTAGTTGAGCCATGGCCTCGATAGTCAGCTTCGTGGGCAAATGTATTTAATAGTATAGCCCTCCACTTAGCTAACCATCGGCTGTAATTTTACAGTAGTGAAACAGCAGCAGCAGCATTTCAGGGAAGGTGGCGAAAAGCAAGAAGTTGCCAAGTGGACTTAAAAAACGGTTACCAATACGTTGATATTTTGCTACAGTCCAAATCCAAATCAGAGTACGACACCCAGACGACGCCCCTTGGGCGTAGGTGGTTAGTATATTACTCTATAGGATGCAGCAGAGAAAATTATATCGACCTTTCTGATAACACGCGTTAGTTGGGCTGCATAAAACAATATTATTAGGAGAAGCTTATTCACATGGTATATCAAAATAATAATATGGCTTCAGCTAGTTCTACCGTGGCATAGGTCTCTTGAATTGAAGTCATTCAGGCGATCTATTCTCCAATGTCGATGTCCTTTTTAGCACTGCCATCTGGCAGAGAAAATTAGAACTCTACTGGGCGACCAGTGGCTGAGGTATAATTAATTTTCCCTAGTAATTACCAAATGGGATACGAGAGATCGTTTGCGAGTCACCATAGTCCGACTGGAAGAGGCAGTGGATTTTCTGTCCATCGAAAACCTGACTTCTAAAATAGAACCTACGATTACGGGATCGTGAGGTGGACACGCTACCACTAACCCACAAGGGAAGCTAATGTTGATTATATATTCCTACTAGCAGAAGTACCCATTCTTCGAACGGTCTTCGGTATTAATAACCAGACGTAATCAATTGAGCTACTGTTGCAATGAAAAAAGACAAAGAAAAATGATTAGTTAAAATATGCTCTGAAACTAAATTTACCTAACGTGTACTTCCTGACGTGAAAATAAAATTGAAAACCCCGTAGACGAAACGCAATACACGTAAAATAAAACTGACCTTCACTGTTGTGTCAAGTCCCCATCCAGAGGAAGACCCCTTTCATAAATTATATAGGCTTGTGGTGCATGAAAATTCAAGTTTTTAGCCTCCAATAGCCCAAATTCCTAAAAGCAAAAAAAAAAAAAAAACTATTTCAATTCAGGAATTTTTGAAAATCAAGTTTCTGTTTGGAGATATAATAGACCTTCTGTACGACATAACGCACATTTAAAATCTAGGGTACCCCTTGACCCCCTTAAGCGTATTGATGAATTTTACAGTTTTAGTTGATTCCGTAATAACCTTATAGCCATTTGCAAACATTTAGAGAAATTTAATAAATGGAGTGGCTTTACTTCTTGCGAAAATAGATGGAAAGTTGGATGTCACCTTTTGAGATACCGTACCGTACTGTTGTCATGGTTACTGGCTTGCATTCCTTCATCAGTTTATTTAATGAAATTAGTTTTCTGGGAATATCTCAGAAACTGTTGGTTTTAGAGCCTTAAAATGTAGTTTCCGGGGAACCTTTACGGCTATTTAGGGGCACCGAGTTTTGTTTCTGACACCAAGGGGCTGAAAATATGCTTTGTCTCGTCGTTGTAGGCCGTAGTATAATAATAATAATAATAATAATGATAATAATAATATAACAATATAGGGATAGGGGTATAATAGACCTTCCACCACACCCGCACGTGTCAATCGTGTGAAAAAAATCTAGAGTACCCCTTGACCCCCATTAAGCGCATTATATGACATTGATGAATTTTACAGCTTAATTTGTTTCCGTTATAACCTTATAGCTGGTTGCAATCTATCTGAGTGATGTAATAAATGGAATATTGTATTGCGTCTTACAGCAATAGATGGACCTGTGAGATTCAGTTGCCATGGTTACCGGCTTGCATTATTTCGTTATTGTATTAAATGAAACTAGATGAAACCCGTCAAAACATGACGGACAATGGAAAACAAATTTACTGAAGAAGCTTCTTATATAAGTTACATTCTTTGTACGATTACTTTTTAGCACTATTGCAACTTTAAGGGCGTCAAAAGATAGCACTCTCAGCATTGCAACATATTGCTGGTCATGACTGAAAACGTGATGAGGTCATCATCGTCTTGCACAGTTTCCAGCCAACGGCCGGGTCTGTTTGGAACACAAGCCTCTCCAACGTCTTCTGTCTTCCCACCATCTCTCAGCATCCACCCTTGTCCAGTCTTTTCCTCTCTTCTTCACGCTTTCTTCCACCCCCTTCAGCCACCTGTCTCTCGGTCTCCCTCTTGGTCTCTTTCCTTCCCACTTCGTCTCGTGTATCCTCCTGGGTATCCTCTTCTCCTCCATTCGTTTTACATGTCCATACCATCTAAGTCTAGATTTCTCTATACCATCCTGTAATGGTTACTCCTTCATTAATTCTCTGGTCCTCTCATTTCTTATTCTGTCCATCTTTGTAGCTCCAATACTGCTTCTCAAGAACCTCATCTCACTGGCCTGTATTTTGCTCTTCTCCCTTCCTTTCATAACCCAGGTCTCAGAGGCATACGTCAGGATAGGGGCATAGTACCTCCGATATATGATCTTTTGCTGTTCTGAGGGACATCTTTGCTCCATAACATGCTTCTCACACTCCTCCGGAATTCTTCTGCTTGTCTCTCCCGCTCACTTATTTCTCTATCGTTTCTTCCATTCTCTTCTCAGGCTTCCCAGATACTTGAAACTCTCCACTTTCTTCAGCTGTTCCCCACCAATTGTTATTCCTGTTGTGGTTCTTTCCTTCTTCCTTGTTGTGATCACCATCTCACTCTTATTTATGCTAAATTTCATCCCATAACCTTGTATTATTGCTTCCCACACGTCCAACTGTTCCTGTACCTCCTCCTCGTTGTTTCCCCAAATCGTCAAATCATCTGCAAGCACCATTGCTTTCATCTTTCCTTCCCCAATTACTTGTGCCACTCGGGTCATTATGTCATCCATCACCACAATGAAAAGTAACGGTGACAGTGCACTTCCTTGTTTCAGGCCTTTTCTCTGTTCCAAACAGTCCGATCTCTCTCCTCCCACTTTCACAAAGCTCACGCTTCCCTTGTACATCTCCTTTATCCTCCTTATAGTCCATTTTTCTATTCCTCTATCCTCCAGGGACTTCCATACTTTGTTTCTGCATACACTGTCATATGCTTTCTCAATGTCCAGGAAGGCCATCAGTAGATCTGTTCCATACTCATAGTGCTGTACTTGTAACTACCTTACAGCAAAAATCAAATCAACTATGGACCTTCCTGCTCTGAAGCCATGTTGTTCTTCCCTCATCCCTCCTTCTATCCTTGTCCTAATTCTCCTTTCCAAAACTTTCTCAATCATCTTTGCACAATGACTCATCAGTGTTATTCCCCGATAGTTTCTGCATTCTGTTCTACTACCTTTCTAGCAGATCGGGACAATTATTCCCTTTTTCCAGTCCTCTGGGGTCTTCCTTTCCTTCCATGCTGTCTTCATCACTCGGTACAACCATTGTATCCCCACCTCTCCTGCTGCTCTCACTATCTCCACACTCAACTCATCCACACCCGGTGTCTTCCCTCCTTTCATCTTCCTCACTGCATCTTCCACTTCTTTCCATGTTAAGTCCTTTTCTGTTTGCAGTTCATCTACTGTACCTCTTCCCCGATTTCTTCCTCCACGCCGTGGTTTCCATTTGGGTTCAGGACTTCTTCAAAATAATCTTTCCACATTTTCTTCAGTTCTTCCCTATTTTCTATCTCTTGTCCCCTTTTGTTCATCATTCTAACATAATCCGTAGGATCCTTCCGCCTCTTATTCTTTACCATCCCAGACAGGACCTTTTTTGTACCTTCACTATCCTGCTGGTCATGACTTAAAACGTGATGAGGTAAATAGCCCAATACGTTCAAGAGTTTCTCCTTGAGCTTGATTGATTGTGATAAATTAGGCCGAGCGAATAGGACATTGTTGCCTATTAAAAGAAAATGTACTGTATCTGCAAGTGTTTTATCGGAAGGTGTTAAATCAAGTCGTAGGATTTGAGCTCTCTGCCTAATATTACTGCACCTATTATATCCGAATCCAAGCAATTTCTTACATATTTCTTACAATTAATATATTACCATATATGAGTCCTTGGGAAACGTTCAGATTTCTAAGGAGCATAACTATGGCTCAAACGTTCGGAGTATGTGGAGGCGAATCACTTAATTCCAAGGAATTGAAAAATTCAATAATAGGGAAATGAAGTAGCTGGCTTTCATCTTCAGTATCCAATCTGTTAACGCTGATGTATGTGTTTGAACTACTGGATATAAGTTCAGTGACTTTTCAATTAATATCATTACATTGTTGCAGCTTGGCAAATATGTTATAGTCCAGCAGATCAATTTTACCCTCACAACAGTAAAGACCAAAGTAATCACGCATAGATTTTACGCAAGAGAAATACAATGTAGAACAATGTTTACATTTGATCGTCAAAGACCTTACAGTACACTGTACTGCATAATATCTGGATTTGTATCTGAAATGGCCTATTTATATTGGATTTTAAATGTGGCTTCGTATTATTCGATAACACTATAGTGTCCTGCAATAACGGAGCCGCTAAATATTAAATGACAAATAATACTTCCATTGCCGAAATCAACTGCGTAGTTAGACTCAGTACTCTAAACAAATAATCATTAAACAATTGTCTTATACAATGAAGTTCAACATGACCGTCCAGAGACTTTCATACTCAAGTTGGTTGGTGATGAGAATGCGATGAGACTGATCGCTTAAAATAAATTCCTTATAATTGTTCCTGCCAGCGAATTTTTTTGCAATAGCTTGAAAACGCAGCCCAGAATGACATTCTTCATTTTGTTATAAACAGTACGAAACTGCTCTAAATAAGCAATTTCCATCACCTGTTATAGGTTATGGCAGTACATTTTGCAGGGGAACATAGAATCACTTCGCCAACTACTGGAACGACCATAGGCTTATACTCAATACTCACTTCGGCAGTCACCCTAATAGAGGCAGTTTTTGAATTCTATGTCCCGTGCATGTCAAAAATCGTATTAACACATGGAGGCCCACCTATTCTTGTCTATCGCCCCGGAGACCAGGGTTACATTTCCTGCTCTGCCAAGAAATTTAATTCTGGTCTGAGGGCAAAAACGGGGCACATTCAGTCTCTTGAGGTATAACTAAGAAGAGGAAGGTTTAATTCCCACCTCGACAGTCTTGGATGTGGTTTTCCGTGGTTTCCCACTTCCACTTAAGGCAAATACCTGGATGGTTCCTAACTTAAGGCCTTGGCCGTCTCCTTGCCATTTACCACCTTAATTACAAATACACACAGTAATGCAGCCATCCCAATAACACAGATTATGAGAGAACATTTCACACATACACACCCAAGTACACGGGGCTGAGTGACCACGATGTCGGAGCCCTTCAAACGAATTATGTTTGCCAAGTGTCTCTCATGGCGAAAGCAATTGTGGACACGCGCGAGTGCCTGGAAAACTACATTTTTCTTTAATAAGTTAAGAGTATATCGACGATGCATAATTATAACTTTTAGTCTAGGACGCTAATAAAGCCTCCGTGGCTTAGGCGGCAGCACGCCGGCCTCTCACCCCTGGGTCCGTGGTTCAAATCCCGGTCACTCCATGTGAGATCTGTGCTGGACAAAACGGAGGTAGACAGGTTTTTCTCCGGGTACTCCGGTTTTCCCTGTCAACATTTCATTCCAGCAACACTCTCCACTATCATTTCATTTCATCTGTCATTCATTTAATCATTGCCCCAGAGGAGTGCGTCAGGCCTCGGCAACCGGCACATTTCATATCCTCGCCGCTAGTTGGGGGCTTCATTCATTCCATTCCTGACCCGGTCGGAGACTGGAAGCAGGCTGTGGATTTTCATTTTCAGTCTAGGACGCTAATAACTTGACCACCGAAGCATTGGGAAGAAATTGCAATATTAAGGTACATAAACAACATAGCCTACACATTCAACTGTCGGTTAATGCTCCTCAAAATTTCCCTTCTTAAATATTACCCTCCTTTATAATTCTCCATCACGTGAAAAGGTGCCATGTCTTGTGTTTTAAATATATCGATGTAATGGTGCTGCCATCTGCTGTCAGTTACTGGAACTATATGGGCGATGTACTGCCATCTGTTGTCAGTTATACGAACTGATTGCAGATATTTAAACGGCGTACCATCTGTGCGGCGTACTGAGGACAACAGTTTGCTCTTTTGGTCACATGCTGTAATGCAATGGTAAACCGGAAATAAAACGTATTGAGAGGGAATGTAGAAATATGTACCTTTAACAGACATAAAACCTTACTAATACTCCTTGATTAAACAATATTTCAGTGGTAAAATATATATATATATATATATATATTGGCGAGGGCTGGGAGCGAACCGCTGAACCTTGGATCAACAGTTAGTCGCCTTATCCACATAGCTACTTACGCACTCTTATACAGCAGCAGACGCAGGCATTCATTATCTTTAAAAGCCGCTGTCTGAAGGAAATACTTCATTTCATTATCCAAATAAATCAATGTTGCACATTCGTATACGATCATACTGTTATTATATTTTATTGTCAGAACTTGGTTAATGTATGTTTTCAATTACATGGAGGCTTATTAAATAACTTACATTTTAATGGACATCTCACCGCCATTTTGTCATGACCCCAGGCGGATTGTGCGCATGCGTGAGGGTCAAGAATTCTGCTATTTTCTATATTAATTCAAAAATATACCGTAATATATTTGTTTATTTTAGAGACACTCTGCAAATCTAGAGGCCAAGAGCTTTCGTTAGAGTGCTCTACGAAGTAAATCGGTTCTGTTGTTCTCTCAATCTCGTGGTAACAAAAATCAGCTTACTGTTTTAAATATATAGATTAGTTTTCTGGAAATATCTCCAAAAACTGTTGGTTTTAGGGCCTTAAAATGTGATTTTAGGGCCCCCGAGTCTCGTTTCTCACATTGAGGGGCTGAAAATGAGCTTTGTCTCGCCCTTCTACGCCTATTTCAGCAAGTATTTTAAGGGGTATGCCCCCTTTTATGAGAGATACAGAGAAGAGTTACATCAATGATTAGTGTCGTGCCTCTGAAATACATCTGTACCAATTTTTACGTTGATCCACCCAGCCGTTCTCGAGTTATAAGGGAACAACCACATTGTCCACTGACAGACAGACATACATACATACATACAGACAGACAGACAGACAGACAAAATATTTTCGCGCGCATCCGTCATAAAACAGTCTGAAACGCGTAAATAACGCAAATTTCCGTAGAAATTCAGAAAAAACTGACAAACTTTCATTTATATATATACGGCAGAAGTACCCGTTCTTCGAACGGTGTTCGTAGTTAACACCAGCCATTATCAATTGAGCTACTGTGCAATGGTTAGCGGTTTGTCATTCCATCAAGTTTATCAGAACGAAGTTAGTTTATTGGGAATATCACACACACTGTTAATTTAAGGCCCTTAAAATGTAGTTTTCGGAGACCATTTATAGATTCCCGAATTATCTGTCTCACATTGAGAAGCGCAACATATGCTTTGGTCGTCCTTGTAGGATAATTTTTATATTTCGCATATTTTAGCACATATTGAGAAGTTTTTCTCTATATCCACCCTTCTACTGTATGAAAAGTACGGTGAAGAGTTTTATAAATGATTGGTGTATTGACTCTCATGGTTACCATACCTAATTTTAAGATGCACCAAGCATCCGAACACGAGGTATAGGCGTACATAAAGATACACAGAAAGACAGACAGACAATTCTATTGTCTACAACATATTACCCAGATATCCAAATATGGGTATATCTACCACACAGTATCAAATAAAATCATCCTTATGATGAACCCGTATGTCGACAAAAAAAATTAGTTAAAATGTGCTCTCAGTCTAAATTCACCTAACGTGTACTTCCTGACGTGAAATACAATTGAAAGTCTTGTAGACGAAACGCAATACACGTCACATAAAAACTGACCCTCTACGTTGTGCTAGGTGCCCATACACAGGAAGACCCCTTTCATAAATTATAAAGGCTTGTGGTGCATGAAAATTCAGGTTCTCTAGACTCAAATTGCCCAAATTCCTAAAAGCCGCAAAAAATGCTAGTTCAATTCAGGATTTTTTGAAAATTATGTTGCTGTTTGGAGATATAATAGACCTTCTGTACTATATGTCGAACGTGAAAATTGCATGAAAAAATTCTAGGTTACCCCTTCACCCACTTAATTGCATTGATGAATTATACGATCTACGTTAGTTCCGTGATAACCTTATAGCCATTTGCAAACTTTCACAGAAATGTAATAAATGGAGTGTCATTGCTTCTTACAGAAATAGATGGACAGTTGTATGCCACCCCATGAGATAATGTTCTCATGGTTACCGATTTGCATTCCTTCATTAGTTTGTTAAATTAAATTAAATTAGTTTTCTGGGAATATTTCACAAACTGTTGGATTTAGAGCCTTATAATGTAGTTTTCGAGGACCCTTTAGGGCCCCCGAGTTTTGTTGCTGGCTCCGAGGGGCTTTGTCTCGTCGTTGTACGCCATAAGATAATACTAATAATAATATAATATAGGGAGAAATTATAACACCTATTTTTTATTATTTTTTATTCAGCCAATGGCCATGTACTTTTCTTTTCAGGACGGGTAAGGGAAGGGATATTATCAGAGAAAGAAGCATTCACATCGCGCTTGAACAAAATGGAAATGGCCTACCATTTAACTAAGGACATCTATATGAAAAGGTCAATATCCTTCAACGCAAAACTAAAACATTACTGCAGTGTCATCCGTCCGGAAGTCTTGCATGCTTCTGAATGCCTCACGATGAACAAAAAAGGCTTGGTCGAGAAACTGGAGGCCAAAGAAAGAAAAATTTTGAGAAAGATATTGGGTTCCATCAAAGATAATGGGGAATACAGAAAACGGCATAACCATAACCTATATACTCATGTGGAGAAGATAAGCAACGTCATCCGGAAGAGAAGGTTACCATTTGTTGGGCATGTGAAACGAATGAGCCCAGCGAGACTGACCAACCGCAACATAACTTACTTTCAGGAGAGGAAAACAAAATGGGCCTGGTTCATTGAACTGGATAAAGATCTGAAAGAAGTGGGGATTACACCAACAGACATTCAGGAGTGCGTCCCACTCAAAGGGAAACTTCAAGCTTGTAAAGGTTTCCAAGAAAAACCGAAGCTGAAAACGGGAAAGATTTGGACCCAGGAACGGAAGGAAGTCCACCGAGAACGAATGCGGGCGTACAGGGCAAACATCAAAACCAGTAGGAGACGGTTGGAATGACGCGGTCAATAGATGGCCATTACGAAATGAATGAATGAATGAATGAATAATATGGGGATAGGAATATAATAGACCTGCCGTACCACACCCGCAGGTGTAAATCGCGTGAAAAAATTCTAGAGTACCCCTTGATCCCCTTAAGCGCGTTAAACGTATTGATGAATTTTACGGCTTTGGTTCCGTGATAACCTTCTAGCCGTTTGCAAACTTTCACACTAATGTAACTAATGGAATTGCATTGCGTCTTACAGCAATAGATGGGGCCTCTGAGAATCCGTTGGCATGGTTACTGGCTTGCACTCGTTCATTAGTTTATTAAATTAAATTAGTTTTCTGGGAATATCTAAAAAAAGGTTGGTCTTCGGTCCTTAAAATGTGGTTTTCGGGGACCCGAGTTTTGTCTCTCACATTGAGGGGCTGAAAATGAGTTTTGTCTCGTTCTTCTACGCCTATTTCAGCTTGTATTTTAAGGGGGTAGGCCCTCTTTTATGAGAGGTACGGAGAAGAGTTACATCAATGATTGGTGTCGTGCCTCTGATGGATATCTGTACCAAATTTTACGTTGATACACCCAGCCGTTCTCGAGTTATAAGGGAACAAATTTGTCCACAGACAAACAAACAAACAGACAGACAAACAAAAAAATTATTTTCGCGCGCATCCATCATAAAACAGCCTGAAACGTGTAAACATCTCAAATTTCCGTAGAAATTCAGAGATAAACACACAAATTTTCATTTTTATATATAGAGAGATATACTGCACCGCCCGGTGTTGACCGTGTTTTATTGCACAGATTCTGGTTTTACTCGCTAACCGTTGGAGATATACGAAAAGTGATAAGGACCTTTCGGATAGAAAATTAAATGTTAAAGCTCATGTATACCATCAAAAGTTTGCTATTTCTTAGCGTTCTCTTTTTATTTGAAAAGGAAATATGAAATTTTGAAACCAAAGAGTGTAGTGACGTCACAAATGTCGGCTTTACTCGCTAACTGTTGGAGATAAACGAAAAGTGATAAGGACCTTTCGGATAGGAAATTAAATTTCAAAGCTCGAATGTGCCATCGAAAGTTTGCTATTTCCTACCGTTCTCTTTTTATTTGAAATGGAAATATGAAATTTTGAAACCAAAGGGTCTAATGACGTCACTAAAATAGTCGCCATTTCTTAATAGTGCAAAATTTCGAAATCAAAAGTATCCTATATGTAAACCTGGTAAATCAGCTACATCCATGCAAAATTTCATTTAAATCGGACCAGTGGTTCTTGAGTTATTGAGTAACAGACAGACAGACAGACAGACAGACAGAAAGACAGACACACACCATCTCATTTTTAGCCTATTTTCAATTTTGAAAAAATAGGCTTATGAGATCACCTTTTGTCCGTGTGTGTGTGCGTGTGTGTGTGTGTGTGTGTGTGTGTGTGATTCGTGTGTGTGTCCCCCCCTAATAAAATCTAAACGGCAGGAGCGATTTCAATGAAACTCGGAAAGTTCATAGCACTATTCCCGGCGACCTCGACCGTGCCCTTCAAATTTTGTTACGACTCACCAACCCAACATGGCGGCTGTGCGAAATATTTCACCAGCATTCAATATCTCCGAAACTATTACCGATATTACCCTGACATTTTCTATGGTGATAGAGGGAACTACTATAAGTTCACTTATGTGACTTTTGAAAACCTGGTAACTACAAAACCAACATGGAGGCCAAGCGAATTCGCGACTTTTAAATAGACGTTTCTCGTGATTTGACCAACCAAACGCAATGAAAATTGGTACAGTATATGTTTATATACATTGTAATGCACCGATATCTAACTTCGTTCAATTGTTTACATAATCACAAGATGGCGGATGTGCGAAATATTTCACCGGCATTCTATTTCGCTGAAACTATTAGCGGTATCTCCCTAAAATTTTGTACGGAGATAAAGGGCACTACTGGAAGTTCATCTACAAGACTTTCAAAAACCGGTTAACTACAAAACGAACATGGCGGCCAAGCGAATTTGAAAATTTTAAATAGACCTTTCTCGCGATTTAATGTTCCAAGCGCACTGAAACTTGGTACAGGAAATATTTATACACATTGTAATCCACTGGTATCTAATTTAGTTCAATTGTTTACATAACCTCAAGATGGTGGCAGTGCGAATTTTAAAATTCTTGCAATGCTTGAGATAGGATGTTAGAGTGTGTGTCTGTATGGTTGTGGTTGCTGATTTATAATAGATTAGTGTATTGCTATTTTTGTACGTGTTTGCTGTTTTTGTTTTGTTTATAATTGTAAATTTTATTGTTAATTATTATATTGTCACTAGTGGAGTCTATCTGTCTGACAATAAAGAATACATACATACATTATTTCTTGTGATGTAGTCATGCGATCGAAGTGAAAGTTTGAATAATGAACCTACGCAATAATTTTCCTTTAATGGTACATGACTCTATGGCCTATACATTTAACAATCCAACATGGCGACCATCCGAAATATTTAGACGATACTGAATATCTACGAATCTATTTTAGCAATCAAACTGCATTTTTTTTAATGTTCATAGGGGCTATGAACTTAAGTTCACCTATAGGACTTTAAATAACCTGGTGATCACAAATCCAACATGGCGGTGACGCGAATTATAAATATTCACATGGACGTTTCTCGCAATTTAACCATCCGCGTGCAGTGAAACTTGGTACAGTAAATCCTTATACAAATGTTAATCCACTGGCATCTAATTTATTTCAATTGTTTCCATAACCTCAAGATGGCAGCTGTGAAAAATTTTAAAATCTCCTTGTTTTTTCTTGTGTCCTAATTTTGCGATTGAAGTTTGAATACTACACGTTCACAATAATCTGCATGTAACAGTACATAACTCTAGGACTTACATATAAAATCCAACATTGTGACCATCCGAAATATTTAGTCGGTTCTTAATATCTACGAATCAATTACAGCAATCAAACAGAAATTGTGTATGTTGATAGTGGCAATTAACATAAGTAGGATATATGAAAATAGGCTGTATAGTTCTTCACGGAACTACTTGTTATAATTAGTATGATAGAGAGAGAGAGAGAGAGAGATTCCCTGGCATTCCATTTCCTACGCGGTCGGTGATGACACGAGTCTCAATGTGGAGAATGTTTGATGTTGATTCATTTCGGAGCATTACGACATCGTGGAAATGTAGTCCCGTGTACTAGGGTGGGCTTTAAATCTGTCTAATAACCTGTGTCATTGTGATGGCTGTACTCGTGTGTGCAATTGTAGACTAGTTGGAGCTAAGATTTGAGCAGAAGTCAGTCGTGACCATAATAGTGGTACCATTCCAACACTAATACAATCGGGATCAAGAAATAACAAAGATTGACCAAAGGGTGTCGACAGAAAAGAGAGGAGCCCAGCACAAATAAGTGATGATAATAATAATAATGTTATTGGTTTTACGTCTCTTTTATCCACTCTGGCTTTTAGAGACGCCGGGGTGCCAGAATTTTGTCCCAAAGGGAATCTTTATCGTGCCAGTAAATCTACTGACACGGCTCCTTCACATTTGCGCGCCCTCAAATGCCAGCTTACTGCGCCAGGATTCAATCCTGCAACCTTGTGAAAAGCAGACGAGAACGTTACCGCAAAGCCACGCATATAAGTGAGTCCTCCCCGTTGCTTAGCGGCTAGCATTCTTGGCTGTCGCTGAGGAGGCCCAGATTCGATTCCCTGTTCTGCCAAGAAATTTTATTGTAGTTTGAGGGCTGGAACGGGGTGCACTCAGTCTTGTGAGGCAAAACTGAGAGGAAGCGGGTATGGTTCGTACCTCAGCCATCCTGGGAGTGGTTTTCCGTGGTTTCTTACTTCTACTCCAGGAAAATGCTGGGATGGTACCTGACGTGAAGCCACGGCCGCCTCCTACCCAAATCCTACACACTCTAGTGCAGACATCATAGTGTCACAGGTTATCCGGCATCTTCTATACACATCTACGTACACGGGGCTACATGACCATGCTGTCGCAAAGCCCCTAAAAATTAACAACACAAATAAGTGGAAGCAATGCTGGACCCAGGTGGTGTTTCGTAGTTGAGAACCCTCGCCTCACTAGTTGTTAGCCTACTTTTCACATTTTGCAAAAATGAGGAAAAAGTAGACTTATGAGATCGATCCGGGAAAATGTGTGTCTGTCTGTCTGTCTGTCCTTCTGTCTGTCTGGCTGTGTGTGTCCCCCCCCCCCCTATCAACTCCTAAACGGCTGCAGCAATCAAAACCAAATTTAGTATGAGTAAAGATGTGCACCGGAATATCTCACGTCCATATTTGAAAATGATGTCAGTGCTACCAACTGCTGAAAAAACGCACTAGAAATTTGAGCTCACTGTTGGATATCTTGCAAGGTATGCATGGGAGCTATTCCAAAATGGCACACATGTAGATAATACTATTTCAGTTTAATTTCCAGGAGGCCAACCATGACAGTGTTGCCAAAATAATTTTAAGCCTTCTGATAGGTCCAATGTTTAAATGCATATAACTTCTACACTATCAATTGGATTTCAACCAAATTTTGTATGTGATATCTGTACATAAACAGATATGACTGAGCGTATTCTTAAGAGCCACCAGGGCTGCCAACTGTTAATAATTGTTCTCTCTATTCTTTAAATCAAAATACCAATATATCAGAAAGAATGCAAGCCAACAGCTTTAAACTATGCACACGTATATTCTGACATTTTAGATTAATTTGGAGTAACTTATATACGTCAGTTCTACCAACATGATTATACGCCTGCTGATAGTACCAATTTTTAAATACATGTAACTTCTATACTATCAGTTGGATTTCAACCAAATTTCGTATGTGCTATGTGTACCATAAAATATATGACTATAAGTATTGTTAAGAGCAATCAGGGCTGCCAACTGTTAATAAATGCTGTCTATATTTTTTACCCTAATATCAATATATCTGAAAGTATGCAAGCCAACAGCTCTATACTTTTCACACGTATAGCACCTGACATTCTAGATTAATTTGGAGTATTTAATACAAGGCAGTGCTGCCAACATGATTCTATGCCTGCTGATATGTCCAATTTTAAAATACATGTAACTTCTATACTAACAAATGGATTTCATCCAAAATTGGCACAACAAGATATCATAATATTTCAGATTATTTCTGACCAGCACACGCATGGTATTGTTGGCAACATGCTTTTGCGCGTGCTGATAGATCCAGTGTCAAACTGCATGTAACGTCCATTGGACTTCAACCTAATTTTGTATTCTGTACCTTAAGAGATGGAACTAAGAATATATTCAGTCACCAGGGCTGCCAACTGTAGTGCTCTGTTATGCCACATTATACCAGGTATATTTTGAACTAATTAGATATTTCGATATTACCAACTTAATTTCGTCATTATTCTAGATAGGTTCATATACTGTAGAATAATCATTGGCATGAAAAGTAGGCTGTATAGTTCTTCACGGAACTTCTTGTTAAATTGTATTGCCGCTAACGCACAGAAACCTTGCAGCGATCGGCGGATACCATATTTTAAGTCCAACACCTACACCTAAAATATTACCAAAATATGACCTTAAACCATTAGTATTGACGAAATATGACAATAACTACTCAGACTGATACCTTTGATGAAGCTGAGATTTCTTTAACTGTAGCATTAGAAGAGCTAGGTATTTATTATGAGAAAAATCCTCTGAAACCAAATCCAGCCAAGACCCATATTTGCGCCTTCTATCTACGGCATGTACAGGCCTCTCAGAAGCTCAATGTATTCTGGAAAGGGAGTTTACTGGCACATTGCTATACACCAAAGTACTTGGGAGTTATGCTGGATCGCACATTAACATACAAGAAACATTGCCAAAAGTTAAAACATAAGACAGCTGCTAGATACAACATCCTACGCAAATTGTCAGGAACCAGTTGGGTAACACAACCACAAACAATAAGAACATCAGCTCCAGCTCTATGCTACTCTGCAGGGGATTATGCCTCCCCGGTTTGGTACAGATCAGCCCATGCTAAGCGTATCGACATCGCTCTCAACGAAAGTTGCAGGATCATTACAGGATGCTTAAAACCAACACCTATTGAGAAGATCCAACTTCTAGCTGGTATTGCTCCTGGTGAGATTCATAGGGAGGTAGCAGCTAACAAAGAGAGGCTCCAATCAACTACTTCAGAAGCACATCCCCTCTATGGATACCATCCTGCCACATGGAGGCTGAAATCTAGAGAGTGTTTTCTCCACACATCAGTTAAGCTTCAAGGGAAAGCAGAGAATGCTAGGATCAAGATGTGGAAAGAAAGAACTTACCACCTTTCCAACTGAATGGAGCCGAAGGAAAGTCTTCCATGTGGACACCAGGAGAAGTGGAGATCTTGGAAAGCCCTTAACAGACTCCGTACAGGAGTCGGCAGAACAAGAGTAAATCTGCGGAAGTGGGGTTTCTCAAGCGACTCATCACTCTGTGACTGTGGAGAGCTGCAGACAATCCAACATCTATGTCAGTGTGACTTATGTCCTTCAAAGTGCACTATGAAAGATTTGATTGCAGCCTCCTCCACCGCTATTGACGTCGCCCAATACTGGGCAAAAATCATCTAGCTCAAATTTGTTGCTTCAATATTTGATTTTTTTTTGTATAATAGACCTGTATATACTGTATGTATGGTAGAAATATAGATATTCTATATTCAATATTCAAAATGCATATTGATACTTCTGACACGAATAAAGAAGAAAGAAGACGATGAAAATGACCCAAAATATGCATTTATATGCTCTGCGAATCCACCTAAAAAGAATCAGGATCATTGAACTCCTGCTTAAGTAGAGTTTTTAATGAAAATGTAGTCAAGGATAATAATATGACATTTCCTAAACATTCAAAGCTTAATTATAATGATGATGATAAAATAACATGAAACTGAACAACCTCTTCACAAAATGAAAGTATGTAGAGAAGCTTATTTCTTTAGGATGTTCATGCCGTTACTCTATGGATCTCCTCCGTAATTTCCTAATGGTACTGAAACAAGCTACTGTGTGTAGTATTTTAGGCTGGCGAACCACAGAGTGCAATTTCTTGATATTGTTGATGACAACAACGCCCCAGCTGGCTGGGTAAATGACAGGGAGTAGTGTAGATAGAGTGGGGATATCGAGCTAATGTGCTCCCAGATGTTTATCAGCTGAATGATATCATGTAATAAGTACAAGACTCCACATCCACTCCTTTTAGTTTAATAAACCCTGCTCCAGATGGAGATTAGACGGTTCGTGAATAATTAAAAGTGAACATTGTGTAAACAATTGAAGTTTTGAGATAATGAGCGTGAACATTAATCAGGTGTGGTGTAGCGACAATTCTTAGTACAGAGATTAATTTTAATTTCTCTTTCTATCGTGCCGTATTTAAAGACCCTCGGGCGTTATACCAACCAGACATCCACACGTGTATACAACACAGAGGTTTAACAAAACCTATTGAGACCACCTCGAGGTGTAGCGTCTAGCGTTCTGGAATGTCGCCCCGGAGAACGGGGTTCGATTCTTCTACTCTGCCAAGAAATTTCAATTCTGGTGTAAGCACTGGAACGGGGTTCACTCAACCTCGTGAGGCAGAACTGAGAGGAGGTGGGTTAGATTACTACCTCAGCCATCCTGAAAGTGGTTATCCGCGGTTAGCCACTTCTACTCGAGGATTATCACTTTAGTTAGTGTATCACAGCGTAACTTGGTTACATTCTGGAGGGGAAGAAGCTGGGTGAGGTTTCGGGTGTAATGAAACATAATTACTGCGAGAAAATATACGAAGTTTCAAAACCTCCTATCTACATTTTTTTCATATTTTATTTCATTAGGAGGAGTGGTGCCACAGCAGTCAAGCTGTTGGTCTCTCACCACGGCAGACCGAGTTCGATTCCTGGTCAATGCATGTAAGATTTTCAAAGTGAAATGCCATGTCGTATGGTTCGGTTTCCGCGTGAAAAGGAGGTTCCGTGGCTCATGATCTCGAGATTAACGGTCACGTAAAACTAAAATCCTCCTTCCTTCCTTGATTTCATTAGCATTTGATACATTGTATTTGCACTTTTCAATGTGCAATTATCCGAAAACTTACATTTTTGTCGATATTAAATTAGAAAGTCTAATTTTGTTCGCGAAATCAATGTCCCTTTCTATTCCACGATATTGTATAAGTATTAATAAATAAAGTTTAACATAAAAGAGCAATTAAACTCATCAATGTGGCTTCGGTGGCGTAGTTGGTAGCATGCTGAGCTTCTATGCCCATGATCGCGGGTTCAAACCCGGCCGAAATCGTCGGATTTTTAAGAGCGTTAAAAATCCCTCAGTATGCCTTCCTTCGGAGGGGAAGTGAATCCGGCGGTTCCATGTCATAGATTTATGGCATGTTAAAGAACCTTCCACTACTTACACCTGTGTGAAGCTAAATTGTATAGGTTATGAATGTAAACAACGCTCTTAGGTTCCTACGTTCGTTGCCAAGAGCCGACTGCGGTGACGTCTGGTAGCTAAGTTCTGAACTAGTAGTCGTCGACGGTGGCGTTTGGTGGTAAAAGTAGGAACTACTTGAAAATTGATCGTCTGCAGTGCTTACTTGAATTAAAACAGATGCACACACTAATACAGTCATCACAATTAACACCGGTTAGCAGACAGATTATACACACACCCAAAGTACACGGGGCTACATGACCGCGTTGTCGCAGCCCCTAAACTTAAGAACCAACCAACCAAACTCATCAAAATATTGTCCACTTTCTAAAATAACACTCTAACTCACACACAAACCGGATGACAACTGACAAGTGGTGAATCTTTGGATAGGGATGAGCAAAGAACTCGCTGCCACCCTCCTAACTACCTGATCTGCTGACCATTTTGCTCATTCAATAAGTTTTAAGTTAGGATAACGCTAATAGAAATTACACGAGAGAAAATAAATGCTTTCATATTAGTTAGTATAAACTTACACAATTCAATCGTTTGTATCAATCCAAAGACTGAGTGTACTCAAAATTTAAATCTTCACCAAATTTCATATTTTTGTTTATTGGGCTCTGGGGGATTATTATTTATTTATTTATTTATTTATTTATTTATTTATTTATCGTATGGCTTTTAGTGCCGGGAGTGTCCGAGGACATGTTCGTCTCGCCAGAGGCTGTAGCTGCTTCAAGAGGACACCACTAGGGTGAGCTACAAGTTCGGTTCAATTTCAAGTAGTTCCAACTTTCGCTACCAGATATCAATGATACCTAGTGGTGAACGTTGGAACTTAGATAGAGCGTTACAACGAAATCTAACCTAGAAATTTAGCTCCACACAAGTTTAGTCTGTGGAAGGATCTTTTACATGCCATAAATCTATGACATGGGACCGCCGGCTTTACTTCCCCTCCGAAGGAAGGCATACTAAAGGATTTTAACGCTCATAAAAAATCCGACGACTTCGGCCGGGTTTGAACCCGTTATCTTGGCCTCAGTAGTTCAGCATGCTACCAACTACGCCACAGAAGCCGCTTGGGGGGGGGGGGGGGGGAATTGATCCCCCTGATTAACCCTCGTAATTACGCCACTGAATGGTAGTTACAACTTCATACAGTAGTTCGTGAAGGGAGACTGTTTGTGGGTGTAATTGTAATTTATCTGTCTTGCAACCTTGTAGATATTAAAACAAATAGTTATTTATTCGGGTGCGTGATGTTTTAGTATTTCTCAACAGTACTAGCCACATTTTTTTTTAAAGATTTTGCAGTGCCTTTATCGCATCCCAAACAAATATAAAATATTAAAATCATTTAATCACCACCTAACAAACTTAAAAATCCGAAATTTGTCAAGAAAATATTGGAATTACCCAGACCAGGCAATCTATCGAAGACACAAGTTCATCTATTTCATACATCCATTATGGCCTTGCGGATTATTGAAACATTCTTATATACAAATTGCAATCTAATTGAACAATTCTCACAAAACATGGTGCAAGAGAAGTTTTGAGAGACCATAAAAAAGAAGGTTATTGGAGTAAATATTACCGATAACCGCCATGATGAAAATATAAATATTAAAATCTATAATTCGTCATCTGTTAAAGTTATAAATTCGAAACTTGACAAAATGAGAGAATTGCCCTGCAGAACGATCAAGTGGCTTGACTTCGTATATTTAAGATGGTGGCCATACACTATACTGTACATTAAATTCAATCAATTCGGATGTAACTGAGTTTTACACACGGAACTGGCAGAGGAGAATTCTTGAATGACAGATCTCAACTGAATGAATAACAAGAATTCAATACTGAACATTAAGCGCAAACACCAATTTGAATCCACATTAGAGTGTTAAAATACCACTTATCAAGATCACGGATATGTTCAAACAAATTTCGAAATAATGTTATTGTTCAAGATTGCTTGTAAACTACTCAAATTCAGACATATTTCTAATTGTTAGCCTATTTTCATTTATGAAAAAAAAAGGCTTATGAGATCACCTTTTGTCCGTGTGTCTCCGTGTGTGTGCGTGTATGATTCGTGTGTGTGCGTCCCCCTAATAACATCTAAACGGCTAGGGCGATTTCAATTAAACTCGGTAAGTTCATAGCACTATTCCAGACGACCCCGACCGCACCCTTCAAATTTTGTTACGTCTCACCAATCCAACATGACGGCTGTGCGAATTATTTCAGCAGAATTCAATATCTCCGAAACTATAATATTACCGATATCACCCTGGAATTATGTACGGTGATAAAGAAAACCACTAAAAGTTCACCTATGTGACTTTTGAAAACCTGGTAACTACAAAACGAACATGGCGGCCAAGCGAAGGTTGCGACTTTTAATTAGACGTTTCTCGCGATTTAACCAACCAAATGCAGTGAAACTTTGTATATTATATGTTTATACCCATTGTAATGCACCGACATCTAACTTCGTTCAATTGTTTACATAACCTCAAAATGGCGGCTGTGCGAAATATTTCACCGGCATTCCATCTCTCTGAAACTATTACTGGTATCACCCAGAAATTTTGTACGGAGATAAAGGGCACTACTGGAAGTTCATCTATGAGACTTTCGAAAACCGGTTAACTACAACACGAACACGGCGGCCAACCGAAATTGAACGCTTTAAATAGACTTTTCTCGCGATTTAATGATCCAAACGCAATGAAACTTGGTACAGCAAATGTTTATACACATTGTAATGCACTGGTATATAATTCAGTTCAATTGTTTACATAACCTCAAGATGGCGGCTGTGCGAATTTCAGAATTAAGATTTTATTTCTTGTGTCGTAATCATGCGATCGAAGTGAAAGTTTGAATAATGAACCTACGCAATAATTTTCCTTTAATGGTGCATGATTCTATGGCCTATACATATATCAATCCGAAATATTTAGACGGTTCTCAGCATCTACGAATCTATTACAGCAATCAAACTGAATTTCTTTATGTTCTTAGGGTCTATGAACATAAGTTTACCTATTGGACTTTCAATAACCTGGTGATCACAAATCCAACATGGCGGCGACGCGAAGTATAAATATTCACATGGACGATTCTCGCAATTTAACCATCCGAGTGCAGTGAAACATGGTAGAGTTAATCCACTGGCAACTAATTTATTTAAATTGTTTCCATAACCACAATATGGCAGCTGTGCGAAATTTTAAAATCTCGTTTTTACTACTTGTGTCCTAATCATGGGATTGAAGTTTGAATACTACACGTACACAATAATCTTCATGTAACAGCACATAACTCTAAGACGTACACTACATACATAAAAATCAAACATGGCGACCATCCGCAATATTTACTTGTTTCTCAATATCTACGAATCTATTGCAGCAATCAAACTGAAATTGTGTATGTTGATAGAGGCAATTGACATAAGTAGGATATATGAAAAAAGGCTTTAGTTCTCCACGGAACTACTTTTTTTTTAAACTGAGAAGGTCCCAGAGAGGGCCGATCACGTTCGCTACATCTTAAATGCTTAAGAGATTATTTTGTTGAATATAATAATGAGCATCTGTTTGGAGCACCAGAGGCAAATGGAATTATTATAATTAGGCACTCGAAGCTAACTCTTCATCAACATTGTCTCACTGATACCTACTTTCTGTGATGATGGATATAAAATTTTATCTTGTTCCACGTTTATCCTTTTCATACTGAGAATATTCAAAGCTGCTGAATTGTTTTGTTTTCCTCTTGCTCTTCTAATAGCAACCACAACGAGACGTACTTCTGTTCTGGAGGTAGCTGCGACGTCTCATTTGGGGAGCTGGGGAAAGGACGTTAGCATGGTGATGACTGCGATTATAAGGCGCCCGGCATATTCGCGTCCAAAGCAACTCGCGCGCACGTGGAGGGCGTCGCGTCGCGTCGCACTGCCTTACTAACAGATTCTACACTTCTTCCAACATATTACTGCACTGTAATACCCTAGTACTCCTCAGTTCACAAACAGGGTTGAGATATACCTTAAAGTTATACATCGTAGTAATAATTGTTTTAAAGGAATGAAACAAACTCCCAATTCCTTTTCATTTACCGAGTTGATAATACTAGAGTCCGCATCGTTGCGTTGTAACTTGCATTCTTGGCGGTAACCCTGACGGTCCAGGTTAGATTCTCGGCTCTGAAAAAAAATCTGATCTGAGGGCTATAACTGGATACACTCAGCCTCGTGAGACTTTCCGTGGTTTACCATTTCTACTCCAGGCAAATACTGGTGGATGGTTCCTAACTTAAAGCAACGGCTGGCTCCTTCCCAAAACAAACCCGAATTACAAATACACACATTACTATTACAGACCCCACAGGTTATTCTACACACAACCAAGTACACGGGGCTATGTGTCTAGGATGTCAAAGCCCCTCATTTGAAACAACAACAACAACAACAACAACAAATAGATAGTCTAATTTTGAGTTGACTGGTCGGAATTATTTACTTCTAACGAGTTGCAAACACCAAGAAAAATATTTGAGGTCATCTTATATATTAAAATAGCCAGGTAGAAATGTAACCTTTCACTAAAATTAAAATATCTTGGGATGTATTTGCGCTACGAAAACGTGTGTTGTCTTAAAATGTAATGCACGTGGCGCATTATCGATTGAGCCCCAACGAACTTGATTATGTCATAAGTGTATTAAAATAAATTCGAATACTCATTTCTTCAAGGTCACATTTCACGTTTTACTAAAACTGAAATATAATAATAATACTTTTATTGCAGCCAAATAGCCATTGGAAATAAAGTATAAAAACGTACACTAAAATTGTACTCTGATACTTTGAGTTGCATAGTCTTTGATTGATTTTGTCCTTTTCCTACAGAGCTTTAAGTGGTAGCGATCACATGGTTGTCCACGTAGTTGGCATACACACGTCACTGTAGGTTCATGGAAATATTTGCTAACTCAAATAAGGTGGTGAAAACCAGGGACAGTCAGACGTGTAAACACATGCCCCAACTCAAAGTTGGCTGCTGTCCACGTCCGGTCAATCATGGCTCCGGTTCCAAAAAATTCTTGAGGTATGTCTTCTCGTTTTTTCGTCAATCATGTTAGTAGCTTTTCCGAGGCTCTGGTATTCGGTAGAGGTAAATAGTTTCTAAGGTCTTCTATAAGAAATGATTCTCGTGCCAGGAGGGTAGACGAATCGTAACCTGGTAGTTTTTGACACTCCGATTGCTTTTTTTATGAATAATGCCTTCACTCTTTCTAGTGAGGAAAGGTACTTTTATGTTAGAATAGGCAAAATTTTATTTCTGAACAGAGCCATTGCTGTCTCTAATCTGAGGATTCTCAAGTATCTAATTTCATGCATTGCCCGTAGGCTACTACTTGCGTTGATTTCTCTATCACATGATATGTGAAACATTTAGCACTTGTTTGAAGCGTGATACCCAAATATTTGAATTCTTTTACAATGTTTATTTTCTTCCTCTTGATGAAAATTTCTGTCGCTGCTGGAACCTTCCCTACTTTTCTAAAAACCATCATTACTGTTTTTGAAACGTTGATTTCAAACTTGTGATCGGAGCACAAATGTTCCATTTCTGTTAATGTGTTTTGGAGTTTTGTGACGACTTTAGAGCCAAATACTATGTCATCAGTGTACGCGTATGACACTACTTCCCCTCTTTGAGCTATTCTCAAGATTTTTTCAGTTGCCAGAATGAAAAGTAAAGGGCTAATTGGATTACCCTGAAGTATTCCGTTTGTTTGCAATAATGGTTCTGAAATATCTTGATAAGTATTTGCGCCAGGACAACGTTTGATGTATTAAAATGCAAGGCACGATACGCATTATCGATTGAGCCTTTACTTACTTGATTCTGACATCCGTGTATAGAAATAAATGCGAATATTCATTTCTTCAAGTCAAAACGAAATAGATGTTCCACTTTTAACCGGCAAATGGTAGACTACACAGCACGTAAGTGATGCAATGGTTGACCACTTTCTGATTCTCAGCCAAATACAGTAAACTGTCACTAAATCGGACTAACGGGAGCGAGGTCCAGTTTGTTTCAAATCATAAATGAAAGGAAGGAAGGAAGGAAGCTTGTAGTTTCACGTGACCATTAATCTCGCGATCTTGAGCCACGATACCTCCTTTTTACGTGGAATCTTAACCACTGGACATGGAATTTCACTTCGAAAATCGCACATGCTTGACCGGGAATCTAACCCGGTCCAACTAGGAGAGAAGCCAACAGCTTGACCGCGCCCGCAAAATCATAAATGCATTGATTTAGGGCATTTTGAGTGATTTATCAGCCAAATGCTTCCTAACCCTAGTCATTACGCCCCATAGCGTAGACGTGCACGTTAAATCACCCACCACGATCGCAATGGTGATATGCAACAAGTCAGGAGATCGGAGGTTTAAATCCCGGCGCTGATTGTGATTATTTACCAGGTTTAATCACACTCCCTCCAGGAAAATGCCGAGATAGTAGCTTAATTCAAGTTCCAGCACACCCCATCCCTCATTCTAACAGAGCTACACAAACTACTATAGAAAAACAGGTTATCACAGAAGTTCAAACTACACCCAAATACACGGGGCTGATGACCGAGATATCTCAAGACCTTAATATGAATAAAATACAAAAACTAGCCATTTCGGACCACCTCGTGTTTTAGTGGCTAGAATCTTGGTCCGGGTTCAATTTCCTGCAATGCCAAGGTATGTAATCCTTGTCTGAGGGCTGGAACAGGATATACTCAGCCTCGTGAGGCAGAACTGAGCCATCCTAGAAGTGGCTTTCAGTGGTTTCCCACTTCTATTTCAGGCAAATACCGGGATTGCAGTTAATGGTACTGTTACGTGTTATCCCCAGTAGCATGTTCGTTAATTGGACTACAGTGGTTAAAAGCACAACACAGTTTGGCCCTTAAAGAAATATACGTTTTATTGCAGGTCGAGCAAGTTACAGTACACCGCACATTAAACAAATACAAGCAATTAGTATCTCACTCTAGTTTCCCTCTTGTTGGGAACACTTCCCTTTCACTTTCTCGAGCAGCTATCCATTCACTAATTAGGTAGACCCGTGTCCAGCCAGTCTGTCACTCACTGAAATACCTGCACACTTCCTTTAGTACACAAACTACAGTTACTTACGAGTCTGCTACATACTGCTCTGCAGGCTCGGAAAGAATCTCACTGGGTTTCGCAATTCACACAACACTTCACTGCAATAACCTCTGTCGCTCAGTGGAACACACTCATTCGCTCAGAAAACACAGTCCCACCTCACCCGCCAGGGTCGCTCTTATATATCGGAGCTGATGACTCAATGGATGCTTCGAGAGCGGACCAGGGTTCACGGTTTCTCAAAAGTTCCATTTCTGGGTGGGCTGCGTAGGTTCTAGACCGTGCCCTTTTGTTCTTACAGCCCTGTTGCGTAAGGCGCTGGTAACACACAGTCTGGAATAGCCTGGAGCGGACTGAGTCACGCGCGGGCGACGAAACTGTCAAGCATTCGTAACAGTACGGACACCTCCAACCCAATCCTAGCCCCAAGTACAAATACAAACACTAGAACAGCCATATCAATGTCAAAGGTTATTAGATATATTCCATACACAACCAAGTACACAGGGAGACATAACCACGATGTCGCAAGCCCCTAAATGAATCAACAACAACTTGTTATGCGTTTCAAATTTACTTTTTAAGGCAGATAGATATTTGATTGTTGTTGTTGTTATTGTCGTCATCGTTGTTTCATTTGAGGACATCGTGGTTGTTTATCCCCGTTTACTTGTATGTATGTGGAGAGCTATGTCTGATAACCCAGGTTAATTTGATGGCTGTGTTCGTTGTAATTAAGTTGAGGATTGGTAAGGAGACGTTCGTAGATTGAAGTTAGGAACCATCCCGGCTTTCATCACGAGTAGAAGTGGCAAACCACGGAAAAACACTTTCAAGATAGCTGAGGTGGGAATCGAACCCTCCTCAACTCAGGTTTGTCTCACGAGGCAGAGTGTGCCCTGTTCCAGCCCTCAGGCCAAAATTAAGTTTCTTGGCAGAGCCGGCAATCGACCTTGGATCCCCGGGGCGACAGCCAAGATTGCTATCCGCTACACCACGAGGTGGTGGTATTTAATTATAACCATTGAAATTGGTACGAATTCCGGAATTTACCGGTGACATATATTTTGAGGAGACCCTAAAAGAAGCCATATTTAGGGTCTTTCCACGAGAATTAGTGACAGCTGGTAACATTATTCCAATCATATTTATAATGTACAGAAATGAAATGCTTAGAAAATATTCGAATACAAACCAAGTAGTTCCGTGAAGAACAATACAGCCTATTTTCATATATCCTACTTATGTTAATTGCCATTATCAACATATAAAATTTCAGTTTGATTGCTGTAATAGATTCTTAGATATTGAGAACCGACTAAATATTGCGGATGATCGCCATGTTGTATTTTTATATACTGTAGTGTATGTAGGTCTTAAGAGTTATGTACTGTTACTTGAAGATTATTGTGTACGTGTAGAATTCAAACTTCAACCGCATGATAAGGACACAAGAAGTAAAACCGAGATTTTAAAATTTCACACAGCTACCATCTTGTGGTTATGGATACAATAGAAAAGAATTGGATGCCAGTGGATTAACATTTTTATAAGGATTTACTGTATCAAGTGTACTGCACTCGGATGGATAAATTGCGAGAAACGACCTTGTGAATATTTATACTTCGCGTCGCCGCCATGTTGGATTTGTGATCACCAGGTTATTGAAAGTCCTATAGGTGATCCTATGTTCATGAACATTAAAAAATTCAGTTTAATTGCTGTAATAGAGTCGTAGATATTGAGATCCATTTAAATATTTCGGATGGTCGCCATGTTGGATTGTTATATGTATAGGCCATAGAGTCAAGTACCATTAAAGGAAAATTATTGCGTAGGTTCATTATTCAAACTTTCACTTCGATCGCATGATTACGACACAAGAAATAAAAACTTAATTTTAAAATTCGCACAGCCGCCATCTTGAGGTTATGTAAACAATTGAACTAAATTAGAAATCAGTGCATTACAATGTGTATAAACATTTCCTGTACCAAGTTTCATTGCATTTGGATAATTAAATCACGAGAAAGGTCTATTTAAAATTTTCAAATTCGTTTTGTAGTTAACCGGTTTATGAAAGTCATATAGATGAACTTTCAGTAGAACCCTTTATCTCCGTACAAAATGTCAGGGTGATACCGCTAATGGTCTCAGAGATACAGAATGCCAGTGAAATATTTCCCATTGCCGCCATCTTGAGGTTATGTAAATAATTGAACGAAGTTAGATGTAGGTAAATTACAATGTTTATGAACATATACTGTACCAAATTTTATTGCGTTTGGTTGGTAAAATCGCGAGAAACGTCTATTTCAAAGTCGCAACTTCGTTTGTCCGCCATATTGGTATTGTAGTTACCAGGTTTTCAAAAGTCACATAGGTGACCTTCTAGTAGTTCCCTTTATCAACGTTAAATATTCCAGGGTGATATCGGTAATACTTTCGGAGATATTGAATGCTGGTGAAATATTTCGCACAGACGCCATGTTATATTGGTGAGACGTAACAAAATTTGAAGGGCACGGTCGGGGTCGGCCGGAATAGGGCTATGAACTTACCGAGTTGCATTGAAATCGCTCCAGCCTTTTAGAAGTTATTAGTGGGGGACACACACCATCACACACACCATCACACACACCATGACAGACGCACACACAGACAGACACATGGACAAAAGGTGATCTCATCAGCCTATTTTTTAGCCTATTTTCAATTTTGAAAAAATAGGCTTATTAGTTCACCTTTTGTCCGTGTGTGTGCGCGCGCGCGCGCGCGCGTGTGTGTGTGTGTGTGTGTGTGTGTGTGTGTGAGGTGTGTATGTGTGTGTCCCACTAATAAAATCTAAACGACTGGTGCGATTTCAATTAAACTCGGTAAGTTCATAGCACTATTGCGGGCGACCCCGACCGTGCCCTTCAAATTATGTTACGTCTCACCAATCCAACATGGCGGTTGTGCGAAATATTTCACCAGCATTCAATATCTCCGAGACTATTCACGATATCACCCTGGAATTTTATACGGTGGTAAAGGGAACTACTAGAAGTTTCCTATGTGACTTTTGAAAAACTGGTAACAACAAAACCAACATGGCGGCCACGCGAATTTGCGACTTTTAAATATACGTTTCTCGCGATTTAACCAACCAAACGCAATAAAACTTGGTACAGTATATGTTTATACACAGTGTAATGCACCGACATCTAACTTCGTTCCATTGTTTACATAAACACAAGATGGCGGATGTGCGAAATATTTCACCGGCATTCTATATCTCTGAAACTATTAGTGGTATCACCCTGAAATTATGTACGGAGGAGAAGGGCACTACTGGAAGTTCATCTATAAGACTTTCAAAAACCGGTTAACAACAAAACGAACATGGCGGCCAAGGGAATTTGAAAATTTTAAATAGACCTTTCTCGCGATTTAGTGTTCCAAATGCAATTAAATCTGGTACAGGAAATGTTTATACACATTGTAATGCACTGGTATCTAATTTAGTTCAATTGTTTACATAACCTCAAGATGGCGGCTGAGCGAATTTTAAAATTAAGTTTTTATTTCTTGTGTCGTAATCATGCGATCGAAGTGTAAGTTTGAATAATGAACCTACGCAATAATTTTCCTTTAATGGTACATGACTCTATGGCCTATACTTATAGCAATACAACATGGCGACCATCCGAAATATTTAGATGGATCTCAATATCTACGAATCTATTACAGCAATCAAACTGAATGTTTTAATGTTCATAGGGGCTACGAACTTAAGTTCACCTATAGGACTTTCAATAACTTGGTGATCACAAATCCAACATGGCGGCGACGCGAAGTATAAATATTCACATGGTCGTTTCTCGCAAATTAACCATTCGAGTGCAGTAACTATTGGTACAGTAAATCCTTATACAAATGTTAAGCCACTGGCATCTACTGTTTTCATTTTTTTTCCATAACCACAAGATGGCAGCTGTGCGAAATTTTAAAATCTCCTTTTTATTTCTTGTGTCCCAATCATGCGATTGAAGTTTGAAAGCTACACGTACACAATAATCTTCATGTAACAGTACATAACTCTAAGAAATGCATATATTAAAATTCAACATGGCGACCATCCGCAATATTTAGCCGGTTCTCTATATCTACGAATCTATTACAGCAATCAAACTGAAATTTTGTATGTTGATAGAGGCAATTAACATAAGTAGAATATATGAAAATAGGCTGTATAGTTCTTCACGGAACTACTTGTTTCATAAATGAAAATAGGCTAACAAAAATACTAATCTTCTGCTGTTGGTGATTTATACAGTATATTGATTATGTTCGACCATGCCGAAATATAAATATTATATGCCAGAAAACTGCATCTTAATGTGGCTCATTGTAGTTCAAGTTCCATTTAGATACAGTTTCTCCACCAATCAGAGCTCAAGATTTTCATTACGATACGGCTGTTTGACCAATTAGGAAAAGATAGTATCGCACCTGCACTGAACGCACTTGTTTCCAAAATTAAGCATGTCGGACACAAGTGATAACATTAAACTTACACCACCGGAAATATCCGCAAATGTAAAGGGTATCGGATCAACCATTGTAGTTACCATCCCAAACACAAAGACAAAATCAGCACGAACCTTTACGGTAACATGAAAGTACTACGTAATTTGCAAGAAATTTATGAATCTACGTCCAGAAGTTTGCAGCACTCCATCCTTCTTTATGAATTACCGACATGGGAATTGAACCGTCTAAAATGTTGGCATACATAAACTGGGGAATATGGGAAAAGAAATAGCACTGTATCTTAATCTCCCCAACACCAATTTGTACACAGAGCATTGCATTCGTAAGAGTTCAGCGTCAATTTTAGTGAGTGCTGGTGGAGATATAACGACACAGATGACATTGTCACGATGTTTGATCCACGGAAAATCAGTAACCTAGCGCATGCGCTCTATTCAGTAAACACTTCTGGGAACCCAGCGTAATCACTCTGTTCAGTAAACAACTGGGATCGCAGTGCATGCACTCTGCTCAGTAAACGCAACTGGGAATCCTGCGCATGCGCTCTGTTCAGTTAACAACTGGGAACACAGCGCATGCGCTCTGTTCAGTGAACGCAACTGGCGGAATCTCAACAGATATTTATGAATAATTATGTTCGAACATGAAATAAAGTTGTAATTATCGTCGAACATAAACAGTCGTATGCAATTCGCCTATAATGGCAATAATGAAGACACGAGTATGCTTATAAAACGAGTGAAGCGAGTTGTATAATTTCGATACGAGTGTCTCAATTATTGCCATTATAGGCTTGTTGCATAATGTACTATTATACAACTGATATATGAGGCGTACACATTTTTCTCGAAAATGACCTGCACACCCTCATATCTTCCATTAGAGTTATTGATTGTTGATTCATGCAAGGGCTTTGAGACATCGTGGTCCTATAGCGTGTGTGTGTGTGTGTGTGTGTGTGTGTGTATGTGTGCGTGTGTGAGTGTGGTGTGAGTGTGGTATCCGTCTGAAAGCCTGTGTCATTATGATGGCTGTAGTAGTGTGTATATTTGTGAGACCAGGAGCCGGTCGTGACTCTAATCCATCCCAGCATTTGTCTGATGTAGAATTGTGAACGACGAAAGAATGAACTCTGCCCAGAATTGAATTTTCAGGCAGAGCTGTGAATCCAACCCGGACTTCAGGGCCGACAGCCAAGAGATAGTCCTCAGAAAATGGACGTGATGGTCCACATGAGAAGTATTTATCGGCTATACATTGTGGCACGCGACTCGTGGGGCACCCTGTAGATGCAGAGGTGTGAAAATTATTAGACTCGTTCTTTCTTTTTATGACTTTAGTAAAAAATGTTTGCGTGGCATATTTTTCAAATGATTAACCAATTGTCTTAATTATATGTTCCCTTAGAAATTCGACAGTAAAATCATTTTCTTAGAATTTTCACTGATTGAGCAGCTTTGCTAATGCAGAATGTTATAAGTTTTATTTGTTTTTGAATACGTAATTCTAGCTTTTTGCGAATTTAGTGCAGAGGGATTCGAGGTATTTTATTACTGATGGTCTGCTCTTGAACTATTTAAAAATTCGTGGGCCATGGGTTGAAATAACATCAATTAGAAGGTACATTCCAAAGTCAATGAAAAAAGAGAAAACTGGCCAGCTCAGGTATCCCTCAGAATCTCCAATTTCGAAAATTCCTTACGGGAAAAGTTGTAAGTCCTTAGGGGAGAAAATAACACTAAGTAGGATAATACAAATAAAATAGAGTGATTTTGAATGAAAAATTTTGACTGATTTAAGTCCACTAATTTAGTCCAAGTTATAATTTGCACAGCTCTGCAAGGTTCAATTTGCTTATGTGTCTCTAACAAGTGTTTTCAATATACGACAAGGAGATATGATGTTGTTAATTCATTTAAGGGCATTGGGACATCCAGATCATCAACACCACGCACTTAGATATATGTTGAACTTGTCGGATAACCCGTGTTTCTGTGATGGCTGTAGTGTGCCTGTATCTGTTTGAGGACAGGGATAGGGTAGCTGCTCGGGGGCGTGAAATAAGGTGGCGTGTCAGTTTAGTGTGTGTCACCTTGCCACCAAAACGTAAGAGGCGTTTGTTTATTACACAAAATATTCACAAGTGAATTAAGAAAATGAAATAATAATAATAATAATAATTTCATATGGCCTCGGGTGCCGGGTGCAAGCTTTGTAATTTGACACCCAGAGGGTAGTTGCATGTCGAATTTCGTTGTTCCTTGAATCACTATGAAAGTCAAGGAGGTAAGATATCTAAGCTCCTTGAACACTATAGCGCTTTCTAGTAGAGAAATGATGAACTTTGTGTTGGCGGAAACACCCGAGATTAATTTTGCCATTATGAACACAGCCCACTGAATTCAAATGGGGTCTTTGACATGCCAACATCGTATGACATGCACGTCGTATTTTTGCCGCCTTTCAAAAATCACTTACCACGGCCAGGAGAGAACCTGCAATCTTGGGGTTAGAAGGCCGATACGCTATCCACTCACCTACCTTGGCAAGCTATAATAAAATTGAAAAGCAGAAAGTAGTGAGATTCAGCAATGAACCTGGAACGAGTCAGCGACATGATAAAGTGTAATGGATCTGATGATGATCGCTTGACGAAACTGGTCATCCAAGAGCATTTATTAATCTCTCTCTTATTGGAGTTGGCAGTTGGCAGTCAAAGTGAAAGGTCGTCTTTTTCCCGAGCTCTCAGGTGTGCTGAAATGGGTTGTTCTCTGGAGTGTTATCGCGCGAGGATCGGACTGTGGTATGCGAAGGGTAGTCGGGATTTCCGGTGTTTGTGTGTACGTACGGGACCTAGTAACTTGTGGTTTACAGTCCTAGTGATAGCTGCATTGTTAGTTATTGGTGGAGTGGAAGTGAATCCAGGCCCTGTTACTCCAAATGTGAATCAGGCAAATGATCCAGTGGCAGCATTAAAGTGTTCGACGTGCAGTAAAACATTGAAGAAAGGTGTTCAGTGTGGTCTATGTGAGAAATGGTTTCACTTCGGCTGTATTAAGGTCAAGAAGGAGGATTGTGATGTTGGGAATTGGTTTTGTAAAGTATGTAATACGCCGGACTGTTTGAGGGTGCAAATCAAAGCAAGGGATCAAATAATACAGGAGCTTAGAAAAAAGCTTCGTGAATCAGAGAAAACTGTGAAGGATGAGACTGGCTTTCTACTGGGATCAGTGCGGAAGAGGGCGTGCAGGAGCAAACTGAAGATGACGTTATCATAATGGGTGATTCTATGATACGATGGAGTGCGAATATCTCGAGGAAATCAGGTGCGAAAGTGCGGTGTTATCCGGGGATTAAAACTGACCAGCTTGCCCAACAAGTGGAAGAAGCAAATGTAGAGGGCTGTGACAAAGTTAAAGTGATGTTGCTCCATGTTGGGACGAACGATTTGAAGAAGAGGGCTACAGCTGATTACATCATGGGGGAGCTCTACGAACTAGGCAGAAAAGCTAAGCAACTTTAGAAATGCAAAAATTATAATGAGTGGCATTGTTCGGCGGGGAGATGTTCCGTTAAGGCGAGTTAAGACTGTAAATGACCGCATGGCCTGGGATTGTGCACAACTGGGATTAGTGTACGTAGATGCTGACTGCTGGATTGGTGGCCGTGACTTCGCCCGAGACGGGCTGCATTTAAATCGACGGGGCGCTTTCAACCTAGGGAGCCGACATGACAGGGTCATCGGTTCGTGCCGGCCATTGTGAGGAGGAGCAGGTCCAGAGGTTGCCAGCCGACGGGAACAGAAGGAGCTACTTCGGGATATTTGCTGCGGAGGTAAGACTCTAAGATTACTGCAGGTTAATTGTCAGAGTTTAGGAAATAAATTAATTGAATTTTGGAATCTTTTAGAGACGTATTCTCCGGACATTGTCATTGCTACTGAATCTTGGTTATATGAGGATATAAATAGTAATGAAATATTTCAAGGGACCTACGAAATGTACAGAAGGGATCGGGGGAAGCGAGGTGGTGGGCTATTTATTTGTGTGCGGAAAAATATAGCTAGTTTCTTAAAGTGGGCTGATACGGATCATGAAATGTTATGTGTACAAATTTCGGATAAAGGAAATAAATTCCCTCTTCAGGTGATAGGGGCGTATAGAGCACCGAAAGATAACTTTTCGCTTCTCGACACACTGTATGATAAAACTTGTACGGGAAATGCTATGAAAAAGAGCATAATAATTGCCGGAGATTTAAACCTCCCCAAAGTAGACTGGTCTGGTGAGTCTACTAGCTGTGGTCAAGCTCAGAGCGCTGCAAACAAATTCTTAAGGGAGGGAGGATTTTCCCAAGTAGTTGACTTCCCAACTACAGGCAATAATACCTTAGATGTTTATCTCGTAAGGCCTGTAGAGCTGTATATTAACTGTCTGAAAGTTCCAGGAATTAGTGACCATTCTGGGGATGAATTAAATATTAGATACGGTGACATTACAAAATTAGACTCTGATGTAGCAAATAATATCATATTCCAGTATCGCAGGGTGGATCAGGGCAAATTTTAGGGGTATTTGAATGAGCTTTTGTAAGATGGGCATCGGAAGGAAATCACATTAATATCCTGTGGACTAACTATTTGAAAATTTTAAATAGTGCTAGTGATAAATTTGTTCCATTTAAATTACTGATACAAAACCCAGATCCTGAGTATTACACACGGGAAATCAGGAGTCTTAACCGGAAAATTAGGAAATTATACAATAAAAGACATGATAGTGACAAGTATATGTTGAAATTTAACTCCTTATCAAGAGAGCTCGTCTTAAAAAAGAGGGCTGCACATGACAATTATATGCAAAGTTTACTTGTTTCGGGAGGCGATGGGTGGAAAAAAAATACAGTTATGTTAGGAGAAGAAAGGGAAATTCAAATAATTTGACGATGATAATATCCGGTGACGGTAAATTAATTATTGAGAAGCAGGCCATTGCTAATGAATTAATTGTCTTTTATGGTAGTGTGTTCAATAAATCCAATAGCTCTGTGTAGGACCTTAACGGTGAATCAGGGGCTCCACTTCTCCAAATAAACCAATCAGCAATTTTAAAGCTAATACAAAAATTACGTTACAATATATCGAAGGGTCCTGACAATATTGTTAGTGAAGTACTTAAACTAGGAGGTAGGGCCGTGGCTCGATACATAGAGGTGATGTTTAATGTGTCCATAAACAATGCGCAAATCCCGGATGACGGGAAAAGAGCTACGGTAGTCCCAATATTTAAGGGAGGGAGCAGACTTGAATTGGGCAACTAGAGGCCGGTTAGTCTTACGTCCATCGTTTGTAAACAGATGGATCATCTTATTTGCGACTACTTGAGGGAACAGTGGGAAACATTTTCATGGTTTAATGATAGGCAACATGGATTTCAGAAAGGTTACTCATGCGAGAGTCAGATGCTATCACTTTTTCAAGACATTAGCGAATCGTTAGACGATGGAGTTTCAGTCGACGCCGTAGTTATAGATTTTGCGAAGGCATTTGATGTCGTGCCGCATGACATGATAGTCCATAAATTAGCTTCGAAGAAGATTGATAGAAGAGTAATTTTATGGATCCAAGAATTTTTGACGGGTCGTTCCCAGAAAGTGAAAGTTGAAGGCCGATTCTCGGATGAAATTACCGTAACGTCGGGTATCCCTCAGGGCAGAGTAATCGGAACTTTGTTATTTTTGCCGTTTATAAATAACTTACCAAATGGGATTCGCAGTGACTGTCGATTGTTTGTGGATGATTGTGTAATATATCGAAAGATACATGACTCACAAGACAATGCAGTACTTCAAGATGACCTGAACCTGGTCTATAAGTGGGCGATTGAAAATAAAATGAAAATAAACACAAGAAAATGTAGTCTAATAAAAATAGGGAAAGTGCGAAGGCAAGATTTTCAATATAACATTGGCTCGGAAATACTTGTAGAAGAAGATTCTTGCAAATATTTTGGCGTTCACGTAAGAAATGATATGAAATGGAGTAGTCATATAGGATGTGTAGTTCCTAAAGCTTACAAATCCCTGCACTTTGTAATGAGGGTATTAAAAGGAAGTAGTACCTCTGCTAAAGAATTAGGTTATTTGTCACTTGTAAGACCTATTCTGGAATACGCCTCGGCGGTTTGGGATCCATATCAAGTAGGGCTCATAAATGAGTTGGAAATGGTACAAAGAAAGGCCGCTAGATTTGTGCTTAGTGACTTTAATCCCAGGAGCAGTGTTAAAGAAACTTGGGTGGGAATCACTTGAGGCTAGGAGGATGAAATCTACACTCTGCGCTATGTACAACACGTATACAAATCAACCAGCATGGGGTGAGCTTAGCAAACGTATGGAAAAGCTCCTTACATGGGTAGGAGCGATCATCCTTTCAAAGTTAAGGGCCGACCACAGCGAACAAATTATGGTAAATATTATTTCGTAAACCGTGCCATTGATAATTGGAACTCTCTACCTGCCGCAGTCTTAGAGCCTTTTCCCAAACATATAGGTGTGTTTAAGAAAAGACTGACTATTTGTGTAAATACTCCAGTTTAATTGTTAGTGAATTCTTATGTACAATTATTTATATGTTATGTATATCTAATTTTCCACCGGGGGTCACACCCCCAATTGCAAATAAACGAATGAATGAATGTAATTCTTTTCGGGATTAGGGAATAACCCATCTCGTTTCGGAAATCAAGTGTTGACCGTCTAAAAAGCATCGAACTTTCATTTCCTTTCTGTTTTGTTATCCTAAAATCGTATTACCCAAGTGTCCAACACCATGGCGAATTGGTTAGCACGCTAGGCTTTGGCTCAAAAGGTCTCGGCCGGGCCATCGGGGATTTTCATCTCCTAGAGGTGGCTCCCCTGTCCCGGGGACTGTGGGTGTGTGTGTGTGTGTGTGTGTGTGACACGGGCGTTCACTAGCAAGACCTGCACTCTGCCTCTCAGTAGGTCACACGACCAAAGAAATCCCAAGTCTTGTTTTTAACATTAAGTTCTTAGCCTGAAGGACTAACTGTGTTTTTTTTTTTTGTGAAGAAAGGAATGCCATAGTGAAAAAGTCATATACTGATTTCAAAATCGTGGCCCGTAAGTAAGCCAAATGGTAATATAGTTGATAAAATATTCGACTGTCTAAAGATTTTGCATCATAATGACAGATTACTCTGCAAATATGGGCAGTGTGAAGTTACGATTGTTAAGCCGATTTCGAGGAATTAGAGTAATTCACGAATACCGTTGTGGCCCTTTAAGCAGTATTTGTAAAGATGTTCAGCATCGCTGACTTCCGATAGACTAGAATAGCTTCTTATGTGTATATTAAGGCTTTCACGGCCCGGATTATACAAATAATTCATGTTTTTGGGCTAATGCCGTGTGTATTTAGATTAGGTTTCTCCGAAACGTATGGTTCTAACCTAAATACACACGGCATTAGCCCAAAAAATTTGAATTATTTATAGAATAGCTTCTTGTTGGTTAAATGTAGGGGCTTTTTATATCAGCCCCATACACTTGGGCGTCGGTGGAATTTGTCTGATAACCTGTGCTATTGTGGTTTCGGTAGTAGTGTGTGTGTATTTTAATAGACGTTAGGATAGGAAAAATAAACAGCCGTGATTTTCAGTGCGGAACAATTCGGCATTTGCAACAATTGATGATGATGATGATGATGATGATAATTGCTTAAAGGGGCCTAACACCTAGGTTATCGTCCCCTAATGGTTTGGGTGATAGTTTTAAAGATGAGATGAGAATGGTAACTATAACTAATATTAACTACAGACTTAAATACTAGAAGAAGAAATGGTAAACAAATAAAGGATAAGGCAAATAAAGGACAGGAAGAAAAGACATGCCCTCAACCCTCGAAGAATGAGGATTGAGGGACTCAGAAGGAAGGAGAGCCATGAAAGGCAGATAGGAAGGGAAAGATGAGAGGGCCTGCCCCAAAGTCAGTGGAAAAAGGGGGGGGGGGAAATGGACCCAGCTCAGGAATCCCTCGGGATCGCCAACTCCCGAACTTACCAGCCGTGATCCCCTAAGCGTGTAGCAATATCCAAGGTGCACCAGAAGTGGTGGGGCTACATACACCCTGCCTCCTTGAGGGCCTTGAGCACAAGGCAGGAGATAGCATGAAAAGAGAAAGAGGGCTGACCCCTGACAGAAGGAGGGTGCCAGGAAAGATGAGACAAAGGCCAATTAAGGCGGGAGAGGAAGAGACTCCCTAGGCCTCGGATACCCTAATATTGTCGGGGTCGGAAGAGAACAAGAGTTGACCAAGAGAGGTCGATAGGAAAGAAGATGGAGAGGAGCCCGGCACATGTTTAGTGGAAGCAATGCTGGACTCAGCTGGGGTCCCGTGGTCACCAACCCACGTCCCACTAGTTGTGAGCCCCTGAGGAGGGGCAACAACTGAAATGGGGGCAAGTACGGTAAACCTCATCTAAGATGGCTGTAGTGTGAATCGAACACACCTCCCCTCAGGTTTGTCAAAAGAGGCCTACAGTTAGTGTACTCAGTTCCAACCCTCAGACCAAAATAATTAATTTGTTTTTGCATGACCGGAAATCGATCGAATTCAGGACCTTCTTTTTTTTTGGGGGGGGGGGGGACTGAGGACTTACGAGAAGAATGATTTTTTACAGTTGGATATCCATCTTTCCCGTGGTGCTAGGGTAGCATGCCTGCTTCTCAGCCGGAGGTCGCGGGTTCGATTCCTGGCTCCATCATGGATTTTAGTAACTGGCGTGTGGGTTGGAACGTGGTGCACTCTGCCTTGTGAGGGCAATTGTGTAGCTGTTAGACAGTGAGGCAGTGCCCCGGTCACAAAATCCAAGATTAATGGCGCTGACCACGTGTCACCCCATAATCTGCAGGTCGCTTGGTAAACGTAGGCCCTTCATGTTGTTGTTGTTGTCGTTGTTGATTGATTTAGAGGCTTTGTGACAAGTATCCCCGTGTACTTGGGTGTGTGTGTGGAATTTGTCTGATAACCTGTGTTATTCTGTGGGCTGTATTTGTGAGTGTGTTTGTAATTCAGATGAGGATTGGGAAGGAGGTGGCTGTGGCCTTAAGTTAGGAACCATCTCAGCATTTGCCTGGTGTAGAAGTGGGGTTACCACGGAAAACCACTTCCAGGATGGTTGAGATGGGAATGGATCCCACCTCTTCTCAGTTGTGCGTCACGAGGCTCTCAGACCAGAATTAAATTCCTTGTCAGAGCAGGGAATCAAACCCTGGCCTCCGTGGTGACAGCCAATCATGCTAGCCAATACGCAACGTGGTGGACGCAGGCCCTTCATGGGCTATGGTATCACGGGGTTTGGATTTTGGATATCGTTCCTGATAATAATAATAATAATAATAATAATAATAATAATAATAATAATAATATCGTATGGCCTCGGGTGCCCGGTGCAAGCTTTGTAATTTGACACCCAGAGGGTAGCTTGCATGTCGAATTTCGTTGTTCCTTGAATCACTATGAAAGTAAAAGAGGTTAGATAATAGATATCTAAGCTCCTTGAACACTATAGCGGTTTCTAGTAGAGAAATGAGGAACTTTGTGTTGGCGGAAAATCCCGAGATTAATTTTGCCATTATGAACTCGGCCTACTGAATTCAAATGGGTTCTTTGACATGCCAACATCGTATGACATGCGTATCGTATTTTTGCCGCCTTTCAAAAATCACTTACCACGGCCAGGGGCGAACCTGCAATCTTGGGGTTAGTAGACCGACACGATATCCACTCACCCACCGTGGCAAGCTATCGTTCCTGATGGAAACCTCTCAATGTTGTCATTGTCAGGTTGGAATTCGAACTTCAAACATTCAGAACTATGGCTCTCTAGGTAAGTGTATGTAATATCAGTTTTATCAGGATCGCGAGGCGAGGTGCAGTCTCCATACGTCAGGGAGAGTACCTACTTTATTCCGAGGGTAGGTTTTTATCTTGGTAATAGTCACTTACTTTACCCAGTTCTCTTGCAGCACACTACCTTATATCTTTCATCACAGCAGCCATTGCATGCAATTCCCAGAAAAACAAGACTAACCCAGAAAGTATAGAGTCCCCCGGCAAGATATAATCTTCATAGTCTTTGTATGCAAATGAGGTCGGAGGTTTTTTTTTTTCCATGAAAAAATGACTTGCTTTTCACAAATTAAAACATGGCGCAAACTCTCCTCCACTGCTGCTGTTTTAATATTAGTGAAAATCCGTAGGAGTTTAATTATTGTACAGGCTTGAGTGTAGGTAACGCAATGTGAGATGCAAAGACTCCCGTTTTATGGTCGAACGAGGTTAGCTCCGTAAAAGAGTCGGCGGGGAACGATTAATATGCAAAGCAGTGGTCGATTGAAGCCATAAGACGCTACATTCACAACACCGTTTCTATTTAGAGTGATATCCGTGTCATTACATTATAATATCAACAGCAGCACCAAGAGTTGGATATTTTGAATGGTATATTCTTTTACCACTCTTCTTCAGTTTTTAAAAAGTTCCCTGGCGAGTGGTTTGGAGATAGCAATGACTGGGGAGGAACCTCATTTCCGCAATACACACTTATTATTTTTTTTAAATGCTGAAATAACTTGGTTTTGAACTGGAATATTAATATAGCGTATTGTATGAAGGAATACCGCAATACCCTTATTGTATAAATGAAATGAGGAAGGTTCCCGGAAAAAGCAATGAGGGAAATTACATTATTTCAGCAGGATCTAGTAGAGAGAACAATGGGACTTGAAAAAGTTGGGGGAATAGATTGATTGCTTGATCGATCGATTGATTGATTGATTGATTGCTTTATTTATTTATTTATTTATTTAACTTATCTATTAATTTTTCTTTATTAATTTCTTTGTTTTATTTCTTTCTTTCTTAGTTTCGTACTTTTTTCTTTCTTTCTTTCTTTCTTTCTTTCTTTCTTTCTTTCTTTCTTTCTTTCATTCATTCATTCTTTTGTCAATTATTTATTTATTTATTTACTCCTGTATTTGCTTCTTCCTTCCTTTGCTTGTTTGTTTGTTTCTTTTTTTCCTTCTTCATTTATTTATTTGGTTCTTTCTTCCTTTCTTTTCTTCTTTATTTATTTATTTATTTATTTATTTATTTCGTTACTTCTTTATTTCCTTCTTCCTTCCCTTCTTTCGTTCTTTTTTCTTTCTTCATTTATTTATTTATTAATTTATTTATTACTTATTAATTTATTTATTTGCCTATTTATGTTTCTTTTTTCATTGTTTCTTCGTTTCCTTATTTTGTATATTTTTCTTTCTTTCTGTATTTATTTATTTATTCATTCAAATTTAACGTATGGCTCAAACGATGCATATTAAAGTAAAGAGTGTAATAATAATTAGAGTGCACATTTAATTGTTAAGCACATGCCAAGACGGGAACAACAGTTTCAAGTAAGGACAAGAACAACTTACTATCAAACATGAAAAAGGACACACAAAGACCTACCCACACAAGATGAGTTACAAATTGAGGTTGTGTTGGTCATATCCCTACATTCAGTTCTTCCCATCATCCGCATTAATAATAATAATAATAATAATAATAATAATAATAATAATAATAATAATAATAATAATAATAATTGTATAGGTCATCAAACCCGAAACACTCTACGCCAGTGAGACCTTAAGCCTCAAATTATAAAGGGGATCTTGAAAACATTAAGAAAGTAGAAAGGAAAATCATCCGAAAAATTCTTGGCCCAAGACTTACAGATGAAGGATATCGTTTACAATCGTTTACAATCGCACAAGATCACAGAAAAATATTCAAATATTGAAACCGATTTCCGTAAACGACGCTTGAAATTTTATGGACACATTATGAGGCTAGATGACAACCGATTAACAAAGAAAATATTGATGTACTCACAATAATTAAGGACGACAACGGTTTGGATTAAACAAGTCCAAACTGATCTCAAAAATGCAACTTCACACCCACAGATATCGAAGACCGCAAAACTTTCAGACATAAGATCTACACTCGGGAAGCTGCATCAGAAGATAAACCCAGCAGACCTAGGAAAAAATGGACTGAGGAACGTCGAGCTAAACATAGCGACATGATGAAAGAATTCTGGAAGTACAAGAAAAATAACAGCAACAGATCATAACTTGCTTTATGTGATCCTGTACGGGTCGAAACATACTAAATAAATAGTAATTGTATAGCATTAACTACCCCTTTTTAAGATGTCTTGTCCACAGAGGAAGCACTTTATAGTGAGTTATCAAGTAACTGTTATTCTGTGACAAATGAACTATGAAATTGTATCTTAGTTCACTTTTTAATGACTGTCAGCTCTACATTATCATCCGTGCTGTGATACAGTGAGGAACCTCCCTGTCGAACGAAGACTCGTGGTGGCCGCGTGACGGACGGGGGCACTGTCGTTAGCTACGTGTCGAGCAAGGTATTGGCGCTAGCAGCAGCGTAGTACCCAACTAGCTTATCACATTTACATTATTTAACGTATTTAATCATCATAATTACATGAATTTCAGAGTAGTTGCTGAAAATGCTGTCCTTCAATTTCTAAACACACATTGCACCGACGTGGACAGTTTTGCTACACTCGCTTCAATTCATCGTCACTGATATTTAGTATCAGTGCAGGTATTTCGTTCTCGAGAGACTCCAGAGTGCGCGGATAGTTTCTGTATACACTTTGTTTAAAATTCCTCCACAAAGAAAATCGCACGGCACTGCAACGTACGGACACGTTTGCTGCAAACGTCTTGAGAAGATAAGTCTCCACCAGGAAAATGCGTAGTTATGTTCCACACCTACCCATGTTCACGGGATACGAGACAGCCTACTCACCACAAGTCTTAATTATGTCAACTAAGACCTGTTTCCAGCTCCGTATCTAATAAATGTAATGCCAACATTCTGGGCTTCCCGTCCTGCTCTTGTGTTATCGCTAAATGCTAGGCTAGTGGCGGTGACTAATCACTCTACGCCCACCACACTGGTAAGCAAAGTTCCTTTCTATAGGTAAAGGCCTGCGTGGATGCGGATATCCGCAGATAAACCCGCGGATATCCGCAAAAGTTTTCACCATGCGGATATAGTTTGCATGGTTGTTTGGATAGTGGATAAGAGGCGGATAATATTGGAGTAAATTTTTCGGATAGTTTTTAGAATACAATCCGAACATATTGAATACCATTAGCCTACTAGGTACCGGATGTTTATACCATATATTTATGTTCGACGATGTCGAAATGTAAACATTATGTGTCGGAAAACTGTATCATAATGAGGCTCATTATAACACTATTTTTCATTATGAAACAGTTTCTCCCACCAATCAGAACTCAAGAAACAGTTGTGTGGCCAATTAGATAAGGATACCTTCGCGTATGCGCTCAAAATCCAACATATTTCTGTGTTGTCAAGCAAAGTGAATGGTCTCTGCTTCCGGAGTGCCTTGACCACGCATGCGCTCAGTTCAGTCACCAAAGCCTTGTTCACTAGTAACTGAATTAACTGAATCCCACAGATATTTATGAATATTTATGTTAAAACATATAATAAAGTTATAAGTATCGTCGAACATAAACAGTCGTATGCAACTCGCCTATAATAGTAATTAAGACACTCGTATGGAAATTAAAAAACTCGCATAAGCTCGTTTTATAAAGACACTCGAGTCTTAATTATAGCCATTATAGGCTCGTTGCATAATGTACTATTATGTTCGACCCTTACTATTATAATCTGAAAACTGTACTATAATGAGGCTCATTATAACACTATTTTTCATTATGAAACAGTTTCTCCCACCAATCAGAGCTCAAGAAACAGTTGTTTGACCAATTAGATAAGGATATCATCGCACCTGCAATGAGTTCCACGGCCTTCTAATTTAAATTTCACTGTGTGGCCTAGTGTCATAGTAGGGTAATCGAGGAGGCCATGGTCAAATACAAGGCATTCTCTGCGTCTCATGCATTCTGTTCAGTACATAAAACTGGCGAAATCTCGACAGATATTTATGAATATTTATGTTCAAACATAAAGTAGTTACACTAATTATGGTTGAACATAATCAGTCGTATGCAACTTGCCTATAATGGTAATTAAGACACTCGCATGCGCTCGTTTTATAAACATACTCGTGTCTTAATTATTGCCATTATAGGCTCGTTGCATAATGTACTATTTTCTGTTATGTCTTTTCATGACAAATGTAAGATGATGATTTAAGCTAATCTCATTCAAATTATGTCATTAAGCATAATTAACACTCCGAACTGAAAAGGGTTGCAATTCTGGCTGCGTAGCATACATTTTAAGCATAGCACATGACATAAACAGTCTAAGGGAACGACTTTCTCCTCAAATGTCTAAATGCGTTGCTTTAATACTTTATGCTTTATCTAATAAATTGAAAATACTAATGTCAGTAGATTCGGATGACAGACGAGCGGATGCATATAACAGTCGTGCGGATGTGGGGCGGATGTGGATAACGTTCTGTTTATCCGTCTCCTTCCCTCTTCTTTGTCAGTTCCTCCCACTCTTCCCATCCCCTCATCAGGCTCCTGTTCGCTTTGCAGGTGAGGCCACCTGAGCGAAGTGCTTGTCACACTCCCCAGTTGTATCCCTCGTCTCAGAGCCTCAAACTCCAGGACACTGCCACTCAGTGGCGGTTGAGGTGGGATCCTTCGCTTAGTCCGTGGGAAAAGCTAACTCTGGATGGTAAAACGATAAATATATTTTTTTAAATAACAAATCAGTCTGTGCAAACTATTACTGTAAGTATACAACCTTGCCACATCCCCGGCAACTGCGTGTAAAAAAAAAAAAGATACAGTCACCCTGAAAGACTAGTCTTTATATAATTTCAAATGACGCATGCTACAAATGCTACACATGTTAGAAAGGCTCCGGAGGCCTTCTCGCTTCGCTCGAAGCCCCAGGACTCTTTGCACTCTGCTGCATGACGTCACGCACTCGCCGTCTCCGTATCGCATAACGCCAGACCCCAGAAGTAAACTCAGACTCAACAGACTCCATTACCTTTTAACTTTGGCTTCCCCCGCGGGAGCTGCATGACGTCACGCACTCGCCGTCTCCGTTCGCATAACGCCAGACCCCAGGAGTAAACTCAGACTCGGTGCATATGCACTGAACAACGTGATGACGTCATACACGCCGTAACAGTGACGCATAACGGTAGACCTAAGCATAAATATGAAGTCGACAAGATCATTTGAAATGATTAAACAAAAAAGCCCCTAACTGTAGAACCCGAATGTTCTCAGATGAATAGTCGTCCCCGTATTTACCTGTGTCACAGCCTGCCTGCGTGGGTCTATAGATAGGTTACATTGTACTGTAGGCTACACGAGTCATCACTCCCTCATTATTACACTGTGATTGATTGATTAATGTTTTATTTATCCTGGCAAGATTAACCCCTCCCCTCACTCTTTGATGTAATTTCCAATGAAGCACTAAGCTTCAGATTGTAATAGCAGGTGGTGGGTTTTAAATCCCACAGCACGCTACGCTATGCCACCATCACAAATAGAATCAATATTAGTGACTAATGAGTGGTACCACAACTCATTGTCATATCATTATTGTATTTCATGGATCTTTTACCACTGTTCATCAATGACTTTGTACACCGTGTAAATTAAATCCCTATGAATTGCTGATTACAAAGAACAATAATTTCCTATACCTCAGAATTTAAACATTTGACACAACAACATCGTAATTAATGAGCTAACTTAATATTAAACTTTAGCTGAAGAAGGCTTCACTGTCAAGCCGAAATATGTACAACAATTGAATAGTTGAGTGTGTTTAAGTGTTCAGCCTATTGACAGGCTTGATGCAGCAATCCATGCTCCCTGTACTGACGTAATCGTTTCAACTCTACATAGCTACCACACCCAACATCCAAGGCAATCTGTTTAAGCCCTCAGGGGCTCACATCTAGTGGGACGTGGGTTGGCGACCACGGGGCACCAGCTGAGTCCGGCATTGCTTCCACTTACTTATACCAAAATCCTCTCCGCCTTCTTTCCTGCCGACCTCACTTGTTCAACTCTCTCTTCCGACCCCGACGGTATTAGGGTATCCGAGGCCTAGGAAGTCTCATCCTTTCCCGCCTTAATTGGCCCTTGTCTCATCTTTCCTGATTCCCTCCTTTTGCGAAGGGTCAGCCTTCTTTTTCTTTTCCTGTTATCTCCTGCCTCCTGCTCAAGGCCCTCAAGTAGGTAGGGTGTCTGTAGCCCCAACACTTCTGGTGCACCCTGGATAATGCTACACCCTCAGGGGCTCACGGCTGGTGAGTTCGGGAGTTGGCGACCCGGAGGGATTCCTGAGCTGGGTCTGGTTTTCGCCCTTTTATCCCTAACCTGTGGGGCGGACCCTCTCCTCTTTCACTTTCCTATCTGCCTTTCATGGCTCTCGTTCCTTCCAAGTCCCTCAATCCGCTTTCTTCGAGGGTTGAGGGGATTTCTTTTCCTCCTGTCCTTTATTTGCCTTATTCTTCTTTTGTTATCCATTTCTTCTTCTAGTATATAAGTTGGTAGTTAGTTTTTAGTTATAGTTTACATTTTCATTAACATCTTCACGATCACCCAAACCATTAGGGGCTGATAACCTAGATGTTAGGCCCCTTAAAACAATAATTATCATCATCATCAATCTGTTTAACATATTCAACCTAGCTCTTCCCCTACAGTTCTTGTCCTCGACCCTCCCTTCCATAACTAAGTTTGCTATTCCTCGGCGTCTTCATATGTGTCCTACCAACCTATGCCTTTTCTTCATTAGCAGTCGTCAGAAAAATCTCTCCTCTCCCAATCGTCTTATTACCTCTTCATTTGTAACTCTATCTATCCATTTGATCTTCATTATTCTCCTGTAACACCACATTTCCAACGCTTCAATTCTCCTCTTTTTTGCTGCACCAACAGTCCGATTTTCACTTCCATAAAGTGCCACGCTCCAGACGAAAGCTTTCAAAAATAACTCCCTAATACCGAAATTTATATTTGATGTCAACAGATTCTTATTCTGTAGAAATGCTTCCCATGAATGCGCCAACCTACTTTTATATCCCCTTTGCTTCGTCCATCACAGGCTATTTTGCTTCCTAAGTAACAGAAGTCTCCTACTTCCTTTAGCCTTTCATTTGCCAATTTGGAGTCCATAGGGTTTTCTGATTTCCTTCGGCTGTATTCTAATATTTTTGTTTTACATTGCTTAATGTTCATCATGATTTCTTTCCTCAATACGGAGTCCATACCATTTAAGAACTAATTCAAATCCCTCTGGTGTGTCAGCTAAGATGACGATGTCACCAATAAATCACAGAGTTGAAATTATTTCTCCTTGAATCTCTACTCCGTTGGTTGGTTCTTAAGTTTAGGGGCTGCGACAACGCGGTCATGTAGCCCCGTGTACTTTGGGTGTGTGTAGAATCTGTCTGATAACCGGTGTTGTGATGACTGTGTTAGTGTGTGTTATCTGTTTTTAATTCCCGTAAGGACTGCAGACTTTTGAATTTTTCATATAGTTCCTACTTTTACTGCCAAACGTCACCGTCAACGACTACTAGGCCTAGTTCAGAACTTAGCTACCAGACGCCACTGCAGTCGGCTCTTGGCAATGAACGTAGGAACTTAAGAGCGTTGTTTACATTCTTAACCTATACAATTTAGCTTCACACAGCTGTAATTAGTGGAAGGTATTTTAACATGCCATAAATCTATGACAAGGGACCGCCGGCTTTACTTCCTCTCCGAAGGAAGGCATACTGAGGGATTTTTAACGCTCTTAAAAATCCGACGACTTCGGCCGGATTTGAAACCGCGATATTGGGAAAAAAAAGCTCAGCATGCTACCGACTACGCCACCGAAGCCGCTAATCTTTACTCCTACCACAGCTTATGGAACGCTATGCTCCTATTTTGATTTTTCCTCCAATTTCCTCCATTGCTTGTTCTACAGTATGTATAGATTATAAAGTATGGGTGATGAGTTGCAGCCTTACCTTACACCTTTCTAAATACCAGCTTCTCTTTCATGACCTTCGGCTCGAATAACTGCTGTCTGGTTTCTGTAAAGATTGTATTGCTCTCCCAGGGACTCTCAACTGCCATATTTCCTCTCGACCTCCCTCGGTCAACTCGTATTCTTTACAGACCCCAACAGTATTAGGGTATCCGAGGCCTAGGGAGTCATTTACTTTCCCACCTTAATTAGCCCTTAATTGGCTATTTCCTGATCCCTCATTCTTCGTGGGGTCATTCGTTTTGTTTTCTTTTCTTTGTATCTCCTGCCTTCTGCACAAGGCCGTCAAGAAAACAGGGTGTGTGTAGCCCCAACAATTTGCACCCTCGATTGGGCTACACCCTCAAGGGCTCATGGCTAGTTGGTTTGGAAGTGGTGACCCCAAGGGCTTCCTGAGCTGGGTCCGGTTTCTCTCCTTCTTCCATTGAATTTGGGGCAGACCCACTCCTATTTCCCTTTCCACTCTACCGTTCGTGGCTCATTTTTTCCAAGTCCCTTATTCTCATTCTTCGAGGGTTGAGGGCATTCATTTCCTTTCCCCCTGTTCGTTGTTTCACTTATTCTTATTTTTAGCCTATTTTAAGCCTATTTTCAATTTTGAAAATAGGCTTATGAGATCACCTTATGTCCGTGTGTCTGTGTGTGCGTGTGTGTGTGTTTGTGTGTGTGAGGTGTGTGTGTGTCCTCCCCTAATAACTTCTATACGTCTGGAGCGATTTCAATATCTCCGAAACTATTCCCGATAACATCCTGGATTTTTTTACGGTGGTAAAGGCCACTACTAAAAGTTCACCTATGTGACTATTGAAAAACTGGTAAATACAAAACCAACATGGCGGCCACGCAAATTTGCGACATTTAAATAGACGTTTCTCGCGATTTAACCAACCGAACGCAATAAAACTTTTTAGAGTATATGTTTACACACATTGTAATGCACCGACATCAAACATCGTTCAATTGTTTACATAACCACAAGATGGCGGGTGTGCGAAATATTTCACCGGCATTCTATATCTCTGAAACTATTAGCGGTATCACCCTGAAATTTTGTACGGAGATAAAGGGCACTACTAGAAGTACATCTATATGACTTTCAAAAACCGGTTAACTACAAAACGAACATGGCGCCCAAGCGAATTAAAAATTTTAATAGACCTTTCTCGCTATTTAATGTTCCAAACGCAATGAAATCTGGTACAGGAAATGTTAATACACATTGTAATGCACTGGTATCCAATTTAGTTCAATTGTTTACATAACCTCAAAATGGCGGCTGTGCGAATTTTAACATTAAGTTCTTATTTCTTGTGTCGTAATCATGCGATAGAAGTGAAAGTTTGAATAATGAACCTACGCAATAATTTTCCTTTAATGGTACATGACTCTATGGCCTATACATTTAACAATCCTACATGGCGACCATCCAAAATATTTAGACGGCTCTGAATATCTAGGAATCTATTATAGCAATCAAACTGAATGTCTTTATGTTCATAGGGGCTATGAACATAAGTTTACCTAAAGGACATTAAATAACCTGGTGAACACAAATCCAACATGGCGACGCAAACTATAAATATTCACATGGACGTTTCTCGCAATTTAACCATCCTAGTGCAGTGAAACTTGGTACAGTAAATCCTTATACGAATGTTAATCCACTAGCATCTAATTTATTTCAATTGTTTCCATAACCACAAGATGGCAGCTGTGCGAAATTTTAAAATCTCCTTGTTACTTCTTGTGTCCTAATCATGCGATTGAAATTTGAATGCAACACGTACGCAATAATCTTCATGTAACAGTACATAACTCTAGGTCCTACACATATAAAATCGAACATTGCGACCATCCGAACTATTTAGTCGGTTCTAAATGTCTACGAATCTATTACAGCAATCAAACTGAAATTTTGTATGTTCATAGTGGCAGTTAACATAAGTAGGATATATGAAAATAGGCTGTATAGTTCTTCACGGAACTACTTGTTATTATATGAGAAAAAGCAAGATGTTCAGTAAAGAACATATAGCCTACTTTCTCCTAAATGCATGGGTATTGTTATAACTCTTTGTCCTTTTCAAGGACAATAATTGAATGTTGGTTGTAGTAGCTTGTTGAAATACAACGTGCTATAGGGAAATTAAACATGAATATGAGGTACCCTTTGCTAGTGATACCTCTGTAAATAATTTAATTCAATTCGGTTTCACTTTGTTTGAATTGATATGGGCAATCGATTTGCACACATACATGGCGGCTATTTGCAAATTATTGGGCTGATGACCTTGTAGTTCAGTCAAAAGATTATTCCCACAAAAAAGTATGTTGTTGCAAAATTTGGTAGAGATCAAGTGATATGGGGAATGTATTTGGACACATACATGGCCGCTATTTGCTAACTATTGGGCTGATGACCTTGTAGTCAGTCATAAGATGCTTTCCACAAAAAGGCAGGTTGTTGCAAAATCAGGTAGATATCAAATTATTAGGATGGTAGTAATTTGATTTAAGCTTTTAAAATTTGGGTGGCCGTCATTCCGTTTCCGTCAAGATGGCGGTGACATAAAACATGACACTGAGGTGCCCTTTGCTAGTGCTACCTCTGTACCAAATTTCGTTCAATTCGGTTTCACCGTGTTAGAATTGATAGGGGGAATCGATTTGCACACATACATGGCCACCATCTGCAAACTATTGGTCTGATGATCTTGCCGTTTTGTCAGAATATGCTTCCCACATAAAGATATGATGTTGCAAAATTTGGTAGAGACTAGATTATAAGGATGGTCGTAATTACATTTTAGCTTTTAACATTTGGGTGGCCGCGATTACGTTTCCGTCAAGACGGCGGTGATATAAAACATGACACTGAAGTGCGTTTTGCTAGTGCTACCTCTGTACTGTACCCGTTCGTCCTGGGGATGCGATGACCCATCTGCTATAACATCACATCCCTGGAGTTCCAGGACAGAGCGGAGTTAAATGAACCTCTAGTCAAATAAGGAATGTGTCGGAAATTCAGCTGAGTTCTTGAAAAAGCAGTGGGTTTCACGAGACAAAGTATCTCTAGGGTCGTTACGGGCTTAAGTTAATAAAAATAATTCAAATATAAATGGGCGCCATCAACTGAATTCCTAGCAAAACCACTTCCTTTCCGGATAAGCCTTACTCAAGACAAGGAAAGTAAAAGGAACATCACACCATCATCAGATCACAACTAAGATAAAAACAAATTTATTTTACTTTGATAGTCAGACAGACATTTTAAATATAAATCCTACCTAAGAGTATGGTCGAATGCAAAGTTAAATTGTCATTGTCCAAAAATCGAACCATCTCCTTTCTAATGCAAAATTATTTCAATCCACATAACAAGAAAATGTATAAAGTTCTCTTGGGTTCTCAGGATCACTGTCGCACTATGTCTTTCGTCACTGACATTCGTGAAGCCTGAGACCTAATTCTCTTTAATTTAACATCAATGTGGATTTAATTAAGTTACTAATCTGCCTAAACATACACATATAATAATCACTCATGTTAAATATCATATAAATTATGGTTTGCATGGTATAATTTGAACGTAGAACATGTTAATCAAATGTTCCTAAACATTTACTAATTAATTTACATTATTTACATCGTCATTAATCTCTTATCTGTGAATTACAGAAAATTCAAATTCTCATTGGTCATCCTCATCATTATTATCAAAATTAAATATTTCTCACATTAATTCTCACTTCAAAATTCCAAATATTCCTGTCAGAATCGTTAATTCATCACCATTACATCATTTAAATTCACATTTCAAGTTGCAATTCCTTCGAATTATCTCTCAGTTAAATTTATTTAATTGCATATAAATTCATTAATCATCAGCTTCTTTAATTAATCATCACCTTCTAATTCAGTTATTCATCATCATTACAATCGTCTAATAATTCATTTCAATCAGTTTAATCAATTCAATCTTTAATTCATCCACTTATTTAATTCATCGATTTATTTCAAAATTTAATTTATCAACTTATTTAAATTTCAATCATCTGGTTATTTAGATTATTATTTCATCTAGTCATTCTGATTTTTATTTCATTAGGTCAGATCGTTAATATGCTTAAATCTCAGATTATTATTTCATTAATTATTATTTTCAGAAAATCTTGTATTATCAACTTCATTTACTTGTTTAATTTCCTAACAAATTGTTTAATAAGGTTTATAGAACGTTGTCTTACAGTTTTATTACTTCCAAGTTATATCTCGTATTTAATTATCATGCCAAAAATATTATTGTCTCCACGACATCACGTTGGATCTAACTATCCACAACGACATTATACTTCTTCAATATTCCAAATATCACATTTGAATATAAGAATTGCTACAAAAACTCCATAAATATTCAGCACATACAGCATGAATTTCAACAAATACGCTAGACTGGGTACGACAACCTCATGTCCGCTTCAAAATACATTATCAACGTTGCAACTATCAAATGGCAAATTCCACAAAATGCCTATCACAAACTTCATTTAACCACGTTGCATGATCTACAAAAATATATAAATGGCTTCAAATTATTAACGCACATAATCTCCAATGACTGTAATTACTCTGATCACATCTAGACAACTTCTTAAACAATTGGAAAAACATTACTTCAGTAATTTAATATTTGCTTTCAAATAGCATAAATTCTCTTTCACAAGTTTCATAATTCACATCGTAGAAAAACACCAATGTGCTATAATCTCTCACATCAAAATCTGCAATACTGATCTGCCTTAAAATAATTATGACCATTAATGATTAATCTTACAAGATTAAATTACTTTAAATCCTTCTCAAAGGTATCAAACACAATTATAAAAATCATCAAAGCATCAGCTGTGATAGCTGTTAAACTGAAATTACTCTCAAAAGAGTATAGCAACAAAATATTGGATTGGCAAACAAGAATTACTAAATGCAATCCTGTTGACATTTATCGTTACTTTATTTAACAAAATTTCGACTGATATGTGACTAGTAGTTCCTTGTTTAATTCACTTACATCTCGTGTACATTCGGATGATAAAATGAGTTCCTCAATGGCGAGTAAGATGTGTAACCACCGTGCAATCGTATAAATACGAAGGACCTCGCCCCGTCGACTTGGATGATAGTTCCCTGAACGGTGGGTAAGGTGAGTAGCCACCATACAATCGTATAAATACGAAGGACCCCACCTCGTAGGCTATATGAGTGAATGTACCAGAAAGGAATCAACAAGTTTCTAGTTGTCATATAAAAGCGACGTTCATTCACTAACGTGAATAACTTCTTAATATCTCCAAACAATCCAATGGAAAAAAATCCCTACTGATGAATAATACACACTCGCTAGTATGCAATGAACTGACGAAGTAGTTTCTGATAATCAATTGCAGATCACGAGTTCGAAATACTCGCTACTCAAAAAAAAACTATCCATGAAAAATATCCTAGCTGGAAAAATGTCTATAAGACCAAACATCTTCTTAATAAAGCCAAACAACGGTGAGAATATCGAATAATGATGCCTGCCATATCATATGGTCACTCCATATTCTAGCAAATTCGAAGTATATAAATTCAAACCATGTCTTAATAATCAAATCACTCCTATTAGAAAAATATACATGTGTGCCCAGTATTCATGAAAATAATCGTATCAGGTAGATAGAACTCTTACAATACCTTTCATTATCAGTTGTAATATAATTTCCAAGTTCGTCGTTTTTCCCTACCTAAAGATTTCTCGTAAGATCGGCGTGAATATCATTTCATCCATGAAATGACGATTTCCTTCGAAATCCCTAGCGAATCAGCTGTTGGACTCCTCTCGTCAGGAACCGAATCCATCGCTCTGTGGTGCCATCTTGTCTCTATTCACGTTTACTCGATCATGTTGAACCTCGGATTACCCATAGCGGATATCGTCCAACTCCTTCTCGAAAAGTTCATGGAAACAGCGGACCCCCTACTCTTCTTCTAATATACGCCACTGTTCCGATAAATGTTCAGTTTGAGAATTGTAAGTCCTCTCTCAACTTACTGCAAAGTTCTATTTGAGTAAAATAAAAATTTTACTAGATAGTGTTCAAGATTACGATACACCCTGTATCTGTCTGTAATATGTAATCCATGAAAATGGCATAAGATATAAATCTTATCAATGCACGCTGTAATGTTCATCAGAGCCTATGCTAAACATTCAGTTTACTTGGAATAGTAAAAAGTCGCTTTGAATGTATTATATAACAGCATGGTTATAAGGTTATTTGTGAAAGCCTGTGTTCGAACAACGTCGAAATGAAGCTTGAAATAAAGTCTTCATATGCGATCAGTGTGGTTTTGAAATACCCCGGCTATCTACAATTGTCTTCTCGGCTAGGTCGCCTGTATCAACGACCCGCTCGGCCTCTGTTGCTCGGTGATACGAGAAATGTCGCCTACACTTGCCGTGACGGTTTACGTGTGTTGCGTGACCTTCAATGCCCGTCTCGCTGTGCTATAGAGCTGCTCTGTACTGCTCGCCTCATTGAGCCCAACTGAACTGCTTAGCGCTGTGTCTCAGCTTATGAGCTCCGTGCGGCACGTGGCTAATTCTCCCCACTACAGTGCTCCTGCGTCACGAAGATAGTCTCGAACCCGAATCCTCTCGGCTGTTCTGTTATACAATAACTTATTTCCATAAAATTATTTCCACATATAATGCATGTTATATATACTCTTCTAAGTTGTTTTAACTTATTATAATCCCATATATATTTCAATAAAGCTTCACATCTTTATTAATAATTCTATCTTCTTACAGATTTCAATGCCTCCTTGATTCTTGACCTCCTACGTCATCTTGGCTTTCTTCTTGACGCGATCGATGCGCTATCTTATCGGCTTGCTTTCCAAAACCTCAACTACAGCTTAATGTCAGCTGGCGTAGCCGATAGCCTAAAATAGGTATCGGGTACAGTACCAAATTTCGTTCCATTCGTTTTCACCGTGATCGAATTGATAGGGAGAATCGATTTTCACACAAAGATGGCCGCCATCCGCAAAATATAAGCTAATGACCTATTAGTTTGGTCAAAGGATGCTCGCTCCATAAAGGTATGTTGTGGCAAAATTTGGTAGAGATCGGATGATTAGGTTAATCGTAATTTGATTTAAGGTTTGAACATTTGTGTGGCCGCAATTACGTTTCAGTCGAGACTGCGGCGATATAAAACATGACACTGAGATGCTCTTTGCTAGTGCTACCTCTGTACCAAATTTCGTTCCATTCGGTTTCACCGTGTTCGAATTAATAGGGGAATCGATTTTGACACAAAGATGGCCGCCATCCACAAACAATTAGGCTAATGACCTATTAGATTGGTCAAAGGATGCTCCCTCCATAAAGGTATGTTGTTTCAAAATTTGGTAGAGATCGGATGTTTATGTTAGTCGTAATTTGATTTAAGCTTTGAACATTTGGGTGGCCGCCAATACGTTTCTGTCAAGATGGCGGCGATATAAAACATGTCACTGAGGTGCCCTTTGCTAGTGCTACGTCTGTGCCAAATTTCGTTCCATTAGTATGCACCGTATATGAATTAATAGGGGGAATCGATTTTGACACAAAGATGGCCGCCATCCGCAAACTATTAGGCTAATGACCTATTAATTTGGTCAAAGAATGGTTCCTCCAAATAGATATGTTGTTGCAAAATTTGGTAGAGATCGGATGATTAGGTTAGTCGTAATTTGATTTCAGCTTTGAACATTTGTGTGGCCGCCATTACGTTTCCGTCAAGATGGTGGCGATATAAAACATGACACTGAGGTGCCCTTTGCTAGTACTATCTCTGTACCAAATTTTGTTCCATTCGGTTTCGCCGTGTTCGAATTAATAGGGGGAATCGATTTTCACACAAAGATGGCCGCCATCCGCAAACTGTTACGCTGATGACCTATTAGTTTGGTCAACATACCCCCCATAAAGGTATGTGGTTGAAAAATTTGGTAAAGATCGAATGATTAGGTTAGTCGTAATTTGTTTTAAGCTTTGAACATTTGTGTGGCCGCCATTACGTTTCCGTCAAGATGGCGGCGATATAAAACATGACACTGAGGTGTCTGTTGCTAGTGCTACCTTTGTACAAAATTTCGATCCATTCGGTTTCACCGTGTTCGAATTGATAGGGGGAATTGATTTTCACACAAAGATGGCCGCCATTCGCAAAATATTAGGCTAATGACCTATTAGTTTGGTCAAAGGATGCTCCCTCCATAAAGGTATGTTGTGGCAAAATTTGGTAGAGATCGGATGATTAGGTTAATCGTAATTTGATTTAAGGTTTGAACATTTGTGTGGCCACCATTACGTTTCAGTCAAGATTGCGGCTATATAAAACATGACACTGAGGTGCCCTTTGTAGTGCTACCTCTGTACCAAATTTCGTTCCATTCGGTCTCACCGTGTTCGAATTAATAGGGGGAATCGATTTTGACACAAAGATGGCCGCCATCCGCTAACTATTAGGCAAATGACCTATTATATTGGTCAAAGGATGCTCCCTCCGTAAAGGTATGTTGTTTCAAAATTTGGTAGAGATCGGATGATTCTGTTAGTCGTAATTTGATTTATGCTTTAAAAATTTGGGTGGCCGCCATTAGGTTTCTGTCAAGATGGCGGCGATATAAAACATGACACTGAGGTGTCCTTTGCTAGTGCTACCTTTGTACCAAATTTCGCTCCATTCGGTTTCACCGTGCTCGAATTGATAGGGGGAATCGATTTTCACACAAAGATTTCCGCCATCCGCAAAATATTAGGCTAATGACCTATTAGTTTGGTGAAAGGATGCACGCTCCATAAAGGTATGTTGTGGCAAAATTTGGTAGAGATCGGATTATTAGGTTAGTCGTAATTTGATTTATGCTTTGAACATTTGGGTGGCCGCCATTACGTTTCCGTCAAGATGGCGGTGATATAAAACATGACACTGAGGTGCCCTGTGCTAGTACTACCTCTGTACCAAATTTCGTTTCATTCGGTTTCACCGTGTTCGAATTAATAGGAGAATCGATTTTGACACAAAGATGGCCGCCATCCGCTAACTATTAGGCTAATGACCTATTAGATTGGTCAAAGGATGCTCCCTCCATAAAGGTATGTTGTTTCAAAATTTGGTAGAGATCGGATGATTCTGTTAGTCGTAATTTGATTTATGCTTTGAAAATTTGGGTGGCCGCCATTAGGTTTCTGTCAAGACGGCGGCGATATAAAACATGACACTGAGGTGTCCTTAGCTAGTGCTACCTTTCTACAAAATTTCGTTCATTTCGCGTTCACCGTGTTCGAATTGATAGGGGGGGACAGACATCCAGATTACACACACTCACACACACACAGACTCACACACACACACACATACACACAGACAGACACACTTTCTTTCGCCCTGTGTTGATCTCATAAGTCTACTTTCATTTTTTGCAAAAATAGAAAGTAGGCTAATAGGCTTATGAGATCACCTGTTGTCCGTGTGTGAGTGCGTGTGTGTGTGATGTTGTGTGTGAGTCCCTAATAACTTCTAAACGGCTGGAGCGATTACAATAAAACTCGGTAGGATCATAGCACCATTCTGTCCGACCCCGACCGTGCCCTTAAAATGTTATTGTTTCTCACTTGGAGGCTGTGCGAAATATTTCACCAGCATTCAGTATCTCCAAAATTATTACCGATATCGCCCTGAAATTTTGTACGGTGATAAAGGGTAGTACTAGAAGTTCACCTATGAGACATTCAAAAACCTAGTAACTACTAAACCAACATGGCGGCCAAGCGAAGTTGAGACTTTTAAAAAGACTTTTTTCGCGATTTAACCATCCAAACGTAATGAAACTTGGTACAGCAAATGTTTATACACATTGTAATGCACTGACGTCTAACTTAGTTCAATTGTTTACATAACCTCAAAATGGCGGCTGTGCTAAATATTTCACTGACATTCTATATCGCCGAAACTATTACAGATATCACCCTGAAATTCTGTACGGTGATAAAGGGTACTGATACAATGTTTGTCTATGTAACTTTCATAAACCTGTTAAGTACAAAACGAACATGGCGGCCAAGCGATGTTGAAACATTTTAATAGACTTTTCTCGTGATTTAACTCTCTGAGCCCAGTGGAATGTAGTACAGTAAATGATTATACATATTGTAATGCACTGGCATCTAATTATTTCAAATTTTTCATAACCTCAGGATGGCGGCTGTGCGAAATTTTAAAATTAAGTTTTAATTTCTTGTGTCATAATCATGCGATCTAAGTGAAAGTTTGAATAATGAACCTAGGCAATAATTGTTCTTGAATGGTACAAAACTCTATGGCCTATACATATAACAATCCAAAAGTGCGAGCATCCGAATTATTTAGACGGTTCTCAATATCTACGAATCTTTTACAGCAATCAAACTGAATTTTATTATGTTCATAGAGGCTATGAACCCATGTTCACCTAAAGGACTGTAACCTGGTGAGCACAAATCCAACATGGCGGCGACGCGAAGTATAAATATTTAAATGGACGTTTCTCGGGATTTGAATATCCGAGTGCAGTGAAACTTTGCACGTTAAATGCCTATACAAATGCTAATCCACTGGCATCTAATTTATTTCAATAGTTTGCATAACCACAAGATGGGAGCTGTGTGAAATTTTAAAATCTCGTTTTTACTTCTTGTGTTCTAATCATGCGATTGAAGTTTGAATACACGTACACAATAATCTTAATGTAATTGTACATAAATAACAAGATGTTCAGTAAAGAACATATAGCCTACTTTCTCCTAAATGCATGGGTATTGTTATAACTCTTTGTCCTCTTCAAGGAGTATAATTGAATGTTGGTTGTAGTAGCTTGTTGAAATACAACGTGCTATAGGGATATTAATCATGAATATGAGGTGCCCTTTGCTAGTGCTACCTCTGTAAAAAACTTCATTCAATTCGGTTTCACCGTGTTTGAATTGATCTGGGGAATGGATTTGCACACATACATGGCCGCTATTTGCAAACTACTGGGCTGATGACCTTGTAGACAGTCATAAGATGCTTTCCACAAAAAGGCATGTTGTTGCAAAATCCGGTAGAGATCAAATTATTAAGATGGTCGAAATTTGATTTAAGCTTTTAACATTTGGGGGGCCGTCATTCCCTTTCCGTCAAGATGGCGGCGATATAAAACATGACACTGAGGTGCCTATTGCTAGTGCTACCTCTGTACCAAATTTCGTTCCATTCGGTTTCACCCTGTTCGAATTAATAGGGGGATCGATTTTCACACAAAGATGGCCGCCATCCGCAAAATATTAGTCTAATGACCTATTAGTTTGGTCAAAGGATGCTCCCTCCATAATGGTATGTTGATGCAAAATTTGGTAGAGATCGGATGATTAGGTTAATCGTAATTTGATTTAAGCTTTGAATATTTGTGTGGCCGCCATTACGTTTCCGTCAAGATGGCGGCGATATAAAACATGACACTGAGGTGCCCTTTGCTACCTCTGTACCAAATTTCATTCCATTCGGTTTCACCGTGTTCGAATTAATAGGGGTAATCGATTTTGACACAAAGATGGCCGCCATCCGCAAACTATTAGACTAATGGCCTATTAGATTTGTCAAAGGATGCTCCCTCTATAAAGGTATGTTGTTGCAAAATATGGTAGAGATCGGATGATTAGGTTAGTCGTAATTTGATTTAAGGTTTGATCATTTGTGTGGCCGCCATTACGTTTCCGTCAAGACGGCGGCGATATAAGACATGACATTGAGGTGGCCTTTGCTAGTACTACCTCAGTACCAGATTTCGTTCCATTCGGTTTCACCGTGTTCGAATTAATAGGGGCAATCAATTTTCACACAAAGATGGCCGCCATCCGCAAGCTATTAAGCTGATGACCTATTAGTTTAGTCAAAGGATGCTCTGTTCCTAAAGGTATGTTGTTGCAAAATTTGGTAGAGATCGGATGATTAGGTTAATCGTAATTTGATTTAAGGTTTGAACATTTGTGTGGCCACCATTACGTTTCAGTCAAGCTTGCGGCGATATAAAACATGAAACTGAGGTGCCCTTTGCTAGTGCTACCTCTGTACCAAATTTCGTTCCATTCGGTTTCACCGTGTTCCAATTAATAGGAGAATCGATTTTGACACAAAGATGGCCGCCATCCGCTAACTATTAGGCTAATGACCTATTAGATTGGCCAACCGATGCTCCCTCCATGAAGGTATGTTGTTTCAAAATTTGGTAGAGATCGGATGATTCTGTTAGTCGTAATTTGATTTATGCTTTGAAAATTTGGGTGGCCGCCATTAGGTTTCTGTCAAGATGGCGGCGATATAAAACATGACACTGAGGTGTCCTTTGCTAGTGCTACCTTTGTACCAAATTTCGTTCCATTCGGTTTCACCGTGTTCGAATTGATAGGGGGAATCGATTTTCACACAAAGATTTCCGCCATCCGCAAAATATAAGGCTAATGACCTATTAGTTTGGTGAAAAGGATGCTCGCTCCATAAAGGTATGTTGTGGCAAAATTTGGTAGAGATAGGATGATTAAGTAAGTCGTAATTTGATTTAAGCTTAGATCATTTGTGTGGCCGCCATTACTTCCGTCAAGATGGCGGCGATATAAAGCATGACACTGAGGTGCCCTTTGCTAGTACTACCTCTGTACCAAATTTCGTTCTATTCGGTTTCCCCGTGTTCGAATTAATAGGGGGAATCGATTTTCACACATAGATGGCCGCCATCCGCAAACTGTTAAGCTGATGACCTATTAGATTGGTCAAAGGATGCTCCCTCCATAAGGGTATGTTGTTTCAAAATTTGGTAGAGATCGGATGATTATGTTAGTCGTAATTTGATTTATGCTTTGAACATTTGGGTGGCCACCATTAGGTTTCTGTCAAGACGGCGGCGATATAAAACATGACACTGAGGTGTCCTTTGCTAGTGCTACCTTTGTACCAAATTTCGTTCCATTCGGTTTCACCGTCTTCGAATTGATAGGGGGAATCGATTTTCACACAAAGATTTCCGCCATCCGCAAAATATTAGGCTAATGACCTATTAGTTTGGTGAAAGGATGCTCGCTCCATAAAGGTATGTTGTGGCAAAATTTGGTAGAGATCGGATGATTAGGTTAATCGTAATTTGATTTAAGGTTTGAACATTTGTGTGGCCGCCATTACGTTTCTGTCAAGATGGCGGCGATATAAAACATGACACTGAGGTGCCCTTTGCTAGTGCTATCTCTGTACCAAATTTCGTTCCATTAGTTTGCGCCTTATTTGAATTAATAGGAGGAATCGATTTTGACACAAAGATGACCGCCATCCGCAAACTATTAGGCTAATGACCTATTAATTTGGTCAAAGAATGCTTCCTCCATAAAGATATGTTGTTGCAAAATTTGGTAGAGATCAGATGATCAGGTTAGTCGTAATTTGATTTAAGCTTTGAACATTTGTGTGGCCGCCATTACGTTTCCGTCAAGATGGCGGCGATATAAAACATGACACTGAGGTGCCCTTTGCTAGTACTACCTCTGTACCAAATTTCGTTCCATTCGGTTGCACCGTGTTCGAATTAATAGGGGGAATCGATTTTCACACAAAGATGGCCGCCATCCGTAAACTGTTACGCTGATGACCTATTAGTTTGGTCAAAGGATGCTCCCCCCATAAAGGTATGTTGTTGCAAAATTTGGTAAAGATCGAATGATTAGGTTAGTCGTAATTTTATTTAAGCTTTGAAGATTTGTGTGGCCGCCATTACGTTTCCGTCAAGATGGCGGCGATCTAAAACATGACACTGAGGTGTCCTTAGCTAGTGCTACTTTTGTACAAAATTTCGTTCATTTCGCGTTCACCGTGTTCGAATTGATATGGGGGGACAGACATCCAGATTACACACACTCACACACACACAGACTCACACACACACACACATACACACAGACAGACACACTTTCTTTCGCCCTGTGTTGATCTCATAAGTCTACTTTCCTTTGGCTATTAGCTGCAATAAATATTTTATTTTTTATAAGTCTACTTTCATTTTTTTGCAAAAATAGAAAGTGGGCTAATAGGCTTATGAGATCACCTTTTGTCCGTGTGTGAGTGCGTGTGTGTGTGATGTTGTGTGTGAGTCCCTAATAACTTCTAAACGGCTGGAGTGATTACAATTAAACTCGGTAGGATCATAGCACCATTCTGTCCGACCCCGACCGTGCCCTTAAAATGTTATTGTGTCTCACTTGGAGGCTGTGCGAAATATTTCACCAGCATTCAGTATCTCCAAAATTATTACTGATTTCGCCCTGAAATTTTGTACGGTGATAAAGGGTAGTACTAGAAGTTCACCTATGAGACTTTCAAAAACCTGGTAACTACTAAACCAACATGGCGGCCAAGCGACGTTGAGACTTTTAAAAAGACTTTTTTCGCGATTTGACCATCCAAACGTAATGAAACTTGGTACAGCAAATGTTTATACACATTGTAATGCATTGACGTCTAACTTAGTTCAATTGTTTAAATAACCTCAAAATGGCGGCTGTGCTAAATATTTCACTGACATTCTATATCGCCGAATCTATTACAGATATCACCCTGAAATTCTGTACGGTGATAAAGGGTTCTGATACAATGTTTATCTATGTAACATTCGTAAACCTGTTAAGTACAAAACGAACATGGCGGCCAAGCGATGTTGAAACATTTTAATAGACTTTTCTCGTGATTTAACTCTCTGAGCCCAGTGGAATATAGTACAGTAAATGATTATACATATTGTAATGCACTGGCATCTAATTATTTCAATTTTTTACATAACCTCAGGATGGCGGCTGTGCGAAATTTTAAAATTAAGTTTTAATTTCTTGTGTCATAATCATGCTATCTAAGTGAAAGTTTGAATAATGAACCGAGGCAATAATTGTTCTTGAATGGTACAAAACTCTTTGGCCTATACATATAACAATCCAAAATGGCGTGCATCCGAAATATTTAGACGGTTCTCAATATCTACGAATCTTTTACAGCAATCAAACTGAATTTTATTATGTTCATAGAGGCTATGAACATATGTTCACCTAAAGGACTGCAACCTGGTGAGCACAAATCCAACATGGCGGCGACGCGAAGTATAAATATTTAAATGGACGTTTCTCGGGATTTAAATATCCGAGTGCAGTGAAACTTTGCACGTTAAATGCTTATACAAATGCTAATCCACTGGCATTTAATTTATTTCAATAGTTTGCATAACCACAAGATGGCAGCTGTGTGAAATTTTAAAATCTCGTTTTTACTTCTTGTGTTCTAATCATGCGATTGAAGTTTGAATACACGTACACAATAATCGTAATGTAATTGTACATAAATAACAAGATGTTCAGTAAAGAACATATAGCCTACTTTCTCCTAAATGCATGGGTATTGTTATAACTCTTTGTCCTCTTCAAGGAGTATAATTGAGTGTTGGTTGTAGTAGCTTGTTGAAATACTACGTGCTATAGGGATATTAAACATGAATATGAGGTGCCCTTTGCTAGTGCTACCTCTGTAAAAAACTTCATTCAATTCGGTTACACCATGTTTGAATTGATCTGGGGAATGGATTTGCACACATAGATGGCCGCTATTTGCAAACTACTGGGCTGATGACCTTGTAGTCAGTCATAAGATGCTTTCCACAAAAAGGCATGTTGTTGCAAAATCCGGTAGAGATCAAATTATTAGGATGGTCGAAATTTGATTTAAGCTTTTAACATTTGGGTGGCCGTCATTCCGTTTCCGTCAAGATGGCGGTGATATAAAACATGACACTGAGCTGCCCTTTTCTCGTGCTACCTGTGTACCAAATTTCGTTCCATTCGGTTTCACCCTGTTCGAATTAATAGGGGGAATCGATTTTCACACAAAGATGGCCGCCATCCGCAAAATATTACTCTAATGACCTATTAGTTTCGTCAAAGGGTGCTCCCTCCATAATGGTATGTTGATGCAAAATTTGGTAGAGATCGGATGATTAGGTTAATCGTAATTTGATTTAAGCTTTGAATATTTGTGTGGCCGCCATTATGTTTCCGTCAAGATGGCGGCGATATAAAACATGACACTGAGGTGCCCTTTGCTACCTCTGTACCAAATTTCATTCCATTCGGTTTCACCGTGTTCGAATTAATAGGGGTAATCGATTTTGACACAAAGATGGCCGCCATCCGCAAACTATTATGCTAATGACCTATTAGATTTGTCAAAGGATGCTCCCTTCATAAAGGTATGTTGTTGCAAAATCTGGTAGAGATCGGATGATTGGGTTAGTCGTAATTTGATTTAAGCTTTGAACATTTGGGTGGCCGCCTTTACGTTTCCTTCAAGATAGCGGTGATCTAAGACATGGCACTGGGGTGCCCTTTGCTAGTGCTACCTCTGTACCAAATTTCATTCCATTCGGTTTCACCGTGTTGGAATTAATAGGGGTAATCGATTTTGACACAAAGATGGCCGCCATCCGCAAACTATTAGGCTAATGACCTATTAGATTTGTCAAAGGGTGCTCCCTCCATAAAGGTATGTTGTTGCAAAATTTGGTAGAGATCGGATGATTAGGTTAGTCGTAATTTGATTTAAGGTTTGATCATTTGTGTGGCCGCCATTACGTTTCCGTCAAGATGGCGGCGATATAAGACATGACACTGGGGTGCCCTTTGCTAGTACTACCTCTGTACCAAATTTCGTTCCATTCGATTTCACTGTGTTCGAATTAATAGGGGTAATCGATTTTCACACAAAGATGGCCGCCATCCGCAAAATATTAGTCTAATGACCTATTAGTTTGGTCAAAGGATGCTCCCTCCATAATGGTATGTTGATGCAAAATTTGGTAGAGATCGGATGATTAGGTTAATCGTAATTTGATTTAAGCTTTGAATATTTGTGTGGCCGCCAATACGTTTCCGTCAAGATGGCGGCGATATAAAACATGACACTGAGGTGCCCTTTGCTACCTCTGTACCAAATTTCATTCCATTCGGTTTCACCGTGTTCGAATTAATAGGGGTAATCGATTTTGACACAAAGATGGCCGCCATCCGCAAACTATTAGGCTAATGACCTATTAGATTTGTCAAAGGATGCCCCCTCCATAAAGGTATGTTGTTGCAAAATTTGGTAGAAACCGGATGATTAGGTTAGTCGTAATTTGATTTAAGGTTTGATCATTTGTGTGGCCGCCATTACGTTTCCGTCAAGATGGCGGCGATATAAAACATGACACTGGGGTGTCCTTTGCTAGTGCTACCTTTGTACCAAATTTCGTTCAATTTGCGCTCACCGTGTTTGAATTGATAGGGGGGGGGGCAGACATTCAGAGTACACACACTCTCACACACACACACACACACACACACATACACACACACACAGACAGACACACTTTTTTCGCCCTGTAGTGATCTCTTAAGTCTACTTTCATTTTTTGCAAAAATCGAAAGTAGACTAAAAATCCAACCTGGTGACCATCTGAAGTATTTAGACGGTTCTCAATATGTACGAATCTATCACAACCATCAAACTGAAATTTTGTATGTTGATAGAGGCAATTAACATGAGTAGGATATATGAAAAATAGGCTGTATAGTTCTTCACGGAACTACTTGTTATTTTCCATTTCATCTTCTAGTATGTAAGTCAGTTGATAGTTTTAGTTGTAAGTATGTAGCCTACATAGTTTAGTTGTAAGTCAGTAGATAGTTTTAGTTGTAAGTCAGTAGATAGTTTTAGTTGTAAGTCAGTAGATAGTTTTAGTTGTAAGTCAGTTGATAGTTTTAGTTATAGTTTCATTTCACTTACATTGTCACTAACACCCAAACCATTAGGGGCCGATAACCAAGATGTTAGGCCTCTTAAAACAACAGTTATTATAATTGTCTTAATCAGATTTTATTGATTAACTTGTATTGATTGGCTTAGTGTTATTATGAATTATCTATTACTCAGTAACCTACAATAAATATCATACAGTCTATTAACAAGGTAAATGTTATTGCTTTTTGTGGTTCAGTACCTCCATACCACCAAAATGTTCCACTTTTCTTGAAGTATCCCTGCACGTGGATATCCTTGTGTCCAAGAACCATGTGCCCTTGCTGGAAGCGGCGAACTGTGGGGCTTTACATATGCAATGAGGCGTGTGTTAGGACGAGGAGCGATTTCAATCACACGACCACTGCTCTCCCTGGTCTCCCACCTCAGATTATCCGCAGCAGTCATTGCAATTCATGAGGACTGAAGTCATGAAGTTCCAGATCCGAATTTGTCACTTAGTTTTAGTGTGCGCCTACCATGGGTACTGCCGTTAAACTGGGTTTACATGGAGCAAGTCGAGAGGTAAGTTGCTCCTGTATATAGATCCATAAAGTCCATATCTTGCCGTACGTCTATGTAATTCATAAGGTGGGTTTTAAGCTGATTATTACTAATGTTCCTAATTGTCCTCCATGATTAATAGGGCCTCTATTCATGAAAAAAATTAGAGACTTCGAAGTCCAATCAGAAAGTAACGAGACTTCAGAAATTGACGCGATATATTTATAAGCATTTAAACCCTTTTGACGCCAAGATATTATGAGTGCTTATGTTACAAATACCACACCAAGTTTAGTGAAGTTACAAGTTTTCGATAAAACTTATCTCCTGCCTACTTTTTAAGATAAAATATTGACAATTTTCTGCAGTAGGTAAATATATTTTAAACGTATTAGAAGCTTAATATTTAATATGTTGTTTCATCAACTTTTTACGTTTTTCTTTTTAACCCTGTAAAGGTGGCGCTCCTTGATGCGTCGTGAGATGTGGAGCGGGGTACTTTCTGACCCCCATGACGGAACTTGCTCTAATAACAAAATTACTAAGTTTTATGTATCATACTTTGATGTATTGGGTTTATTAACTCAATTGCATGCATATTAGCTTCAGAGCATAGGTAATGATCGTGTGGCCTCCGGAGAGGCCGAGTGCAGGACTTTCTAGTTGACGCCCGTGCGCGTAATGAGGATGAAGTGATGATGAAGACGTCACATACACCCAGTCGCCGTGCCAGGAGATTAAAATCCCTGATGGCTCGGCCGGAAATCGAACCCGGGGCACTTCGGGCCAAAGTCTAGCGTGCTAACCATTTAGCCACGGAGCCAGACACAGCATAAGTTACCAAATAATATACATGAATCCATAGATACCTCACTAGCACAGGTTATGAAACAAATTGTATACACCCAATAGGTACACGGATATAATTTTACTATGTGCCCAGTAGCTAAATGAAACACCAAGGAACCATCCAACCAATATTTAAAAAACTTTCGAGAAAGCAGGCTTTCAATAAATCAACTATGGGGTTCTTTAACACGCACCGCTGGACAACAATCCCTCTTTCTAAGAATGGACACCTTTCATTTCATTGTTACTGGCCTCAGACTAACAGCAAAGAATGTCGGGAGAGGTATCTGGCAGCCAAGGTCTTTAAGTTAAGAAACAACCACACTCTAACAAAATGAATTTGCGCCAGGTCACAAAAGACCCCGCGCCACCACTCCCGGGTTAAATTTAAATTGTGAATTTTAATATAATTTGAAAGCCTATGCAATTAAAAGGGCATATTTTATGTAAACCTTATTTTATCTTCGTTCACCACAACGTATCTTATTTAGCTCCGAATAAGTCTTCAAAAGATAACAGCGTGGGAAGTCAGCTGACTTCAGCTTGTCCAATGAATACCAATTATTAATCCAGTTATTCACAGAACTTAAACCATCGATATATCGTGAGATAGAATGATTCCTACTTTATTTTGGTTACAACACTCATAGCAATACGTGGCTGTAAATAATAATTAATATTTTATTTAAAACAACGCGACCTATGGCATTTTGAGAAAATGCTCCCTCAAATGATATCTGGCAGTCTTCTTCTTCTTCCTAGCGTTCTCCCTCTGGTGCAGGGTCCGCCATTTTGGTCATTGACCTCCATTTTGTCCGGTTTCGTGCGTCAGTTGGATTTAGGCCGGTAATTTTTAAGTCACCATTCATTGTGTCTTGCCAACGCTGCTTCGGTCGTCCTCTCGGGCGTAGGCCTTCAACCTCAAAATGAAGGACAGAGTTAGTAACAAAATCAGGCGCTGCACGCATCGGAGCCGTTTCCCTCTCATTTTGTTCACAATTGGGGCGACACCCATTTGCTCCCGAATTGTATCGTTTCTGACATGGTCGATAAGGGAGATGCCCATTGTCCAGCGGAGCATTCTCATTTCCATAGCGTGCAGACAACGTTCTGAAATTTTGTCAGATGGTCGACATTCAACTCCATACAGCGCAACTGGCCGTACCACTGTCCGATATATCTTCGATTTGAGACGAAGTGGCATTTTCTTGTCGCAAAGCACACCCATGACCTCCTTCCACCGCAACCAGGTTGCGTTTACCCTGGCTCTTACTTCATCATTGACGTTGCCATCACTCAGAAATCGAGATCCAAGGTAGCTGAAGCATTCTGTCTTGACTAGATTTTGTCCAGCGACTTGAATGGTACCGTCGCTTGGGTTTAACTCCAGATACTCCGTCTTTTTCACATTCAGACATAGGCCATACTGAGAGAGGCAAACGCTATCTGGCAGTATAAGGGTTAATTTGGCAACAGAATGCAGCGCACTTCCAGTGGAACACTCAGCGATGTACTCGTATTTCTATTATTTTCCTTGCCGTTGCCATGTATCAAAATAAGATAAATGCGTCCGTTGTGCAAGCCATAAGTATTCAGTTCCTACACCCCTGGCATCACAGCCCTTGAAGGCCCTAGGCCTACCAAGCGACCGCTGCCCAGTCATTTGGCCTGCAGTCATTGGGGTGACACGTGGTCAGTGCATCGGGTCCCCTCGGCCGTTAACCTTGGGTTTCGTGACCAGGGCGCTGCCTCACTGTGAGACAGCTAATCAATTGTCCTCACGAGGCTGAGTGTACCCAGTTCCAGCCCTCACGACTGTTTCTAAAATCCCCGATGGAGCCGGGAATCGAACCCGGGGCCTCTGGATGAATTCAGTTCCTAATGCGACAATGTTTTATTTAATGTGTGTGACATTTGGGAGCACCTAATTCAATCGATTTCAGTAGCTACAGGTGCTGAGTACGATGAATACAGATCCACAGACACAAAGTGGTGGAGGGGTGTTTCCATTTCATCGCATACTAGTGGGTGTATTTTGGATTTTATCATCAAGTTATCATTAAGAGTTAATAATGTAGTGAAATGTCGGTTGGTTGGTTGGTTGGTTCCTTAGCATAGGGGCTGCGACAAAGCGGTCATGTAGCCCCGTGTACTTTGGGTGTGTGTAGAATCTGTCTGATAACCGGTGTTAATTGTGATGACTGTATTAGTGTGTGTACCTGTTTCTTTAAATTCAAGTAAGGACTGCAACTTTGGATTTTTCAAAATTGTCCTTCTTTTGCCGCCAAACGCCACCGTCAACGATTACTAGGCCTAGTTCAGAACTTAGTTACTAGACGCCACCGCAGTCGGCTCTTGGCAACGAACGTAGCAACCAAAGAGTATTGTTTACATTCTTAACCTATACAATTTAGTTTCACACAGGTGTAATTAGTGGAAAGTTCTTTAACATGCGATAAATCTATGACATGGGACCGCCGGCTTTACTTCCCCACCGAAGGAAGGCATACTGAGGGATTTTTAACGCTCTTAAAAATCCGACGGCTTTGGCCTGGTTTGAACCCGCTATCTTGGGCATAGAAGCTCAGCATGCTACCGACTACGCCACCGAAGCCGCTAGTGAAATGTTGTTTTATTATTAATTCTACATTGAAACCTAATTTTTTTTAAATCTACGCTGATTTCATGAATAGGGCTACTATAAAAATGGTTTCCTCAAATGTTTATCGTAGAATGTTTGAAGAGACTCGTGGAAAGCGGCTTATTGTTCACCTTTTCTCGCGTGAAAAACTGCGACACAAATCACACTTCCTGTAAAAGAGAAAGAAAATATCCTAAGTTAAAAGTACTAATATTTTCTGATAGTCTGCAACAACTGGCAAGTTTTAAAAATTTTAGTGCAGCTAACGCACAGAAACATTGCAGCGGCCAGCGGATGCCATGCTTCAAGTCCACCACCTACCACTAAAGTATTACCTAAATATTGCCTAAAACCATTAACATTAATGAAATGTGACAATAACTATGAAAATGACCCAAATATGCATTTACATTACATCTAATATATAACAGTGAAAGTCTGTATGTATTTATATTTGTTCCGTTCCACAAATCTCAACCAAGTTTTGCATACACATAGTTCAGAACCCAGAATAAATCGCTGGCTACATGAATTTTCGATAGTCTTTCTCATTCATTTTTCTGATATCGGAATTTTTGCACTCGAGCAAAGGCTAATAAAGTCAGAAAATTAACTGATGAAGAAATGGCAAGACCGGCCATCTCCATGGCAACAGTAGCTCAAGACGCGTCCACTAATTAGTTTCCATCTCTTTCGGTAAGAGGCCATGCCACTCCATTTACTCAACGGCAACAGTAGCTCAAGAAGTGACCACCAGGTTTCCACCTATCTCTCTGTAAGGGGCCATGCCACTCCATTTTCTCCTTGACTACAGTAGCTCAAGACGTAAACACCAAGCCATGGGCCTCCATTTCCTATCCAAGCCACGATAACAACATTAGGAGTCTGAACGCCATAAAAATCTGAAAACGAAATTTAAAAAAAGAATTATTAACAGGGGTCGATGTGAAAATGAAAATCCACAGCCTGCGACCAGTCTCCGACCGGGTCAGGAATGGAATGAATGAAGCCCCCATCTAGCGGCGAGGATATGTAGTGAGCCGGCTGCCGAAGCCTGTCGCACTCCTCTGGGGAAATGATTAAATGTATGACAGATGAAATGAAATGATAGTGGAGAGTGTTGCTGGAATGAAATTGTGACAGGGAAAACCGGAGTACCCAGAGAAAAACCTGTCAGCCTCCGTTTTGTCCAGCACAGATCTCACATGGAGTGACCGGGATTTGAACCACGGACCCAGCGGTGAGAGGCCGGCGTGCTTCCGCCTGAGCCACGAAGGCTCAAGGGGTCGATGTAGGGAATTAAAATTTAAAAAATAAATAGGCCTACAATGGCTAACCCTGCACGCGGCCTAAAGTAGCAACGGCTGGAGATTTCATCACGAAACTAATTATTACACGGGGCTACGTGATCACAATTTCGCAAAGTCCCCACAAGAACCAAAATCTCCATGAGTTAATCAATAAGACCAAGTTCAAAATAAGCCTCACCGTATAGTGTTATTTTTAAGCGTATGGCTTTTAGAGCCGGGAGTGTCCAAGGACATGTTCGGCTCGCCAGAGTTTGTAGCTTCTTCTAAGCAGACACCCATGGGGTGAGCTACAATTACCGTCGCGTGCGGAGTGTTGTCTGGGGAGGAAATTTGAATGTAAGGACGAGGAGTTGGAAGGTAGCGGCTGTGGCCTATAGTTAGGGACCAACCCCGGCATTTGCCTGGAAGGAAGATGGGAAACCACAGAAGACCATCTTCAAGGCTAACCCTGCACGCGGCCTAAAGTAGCAATGGCTGGAGATTTCATCACGAAACTAATTATTACGATTAAATAAGCTTAAATGATTCTGTTATTGTTGATTGATTTAGAAGCTTTGCGACATCATGGCCATGTAGCCCCATGAACTTGAGTGTGTATGAATATGTTCCAATAACATGTGTTACTGTGATGGCTGTAGTAGTGTGTGTATTTGTAATTCAGGTGAGGATTAGAAAGGAGGATGCTGTTGCCTTCAGTTAGGAACTATCCCGGTATTTGCTTCGAGTAGAAATGGGAAACCACGGAAAATATGTTCCGGGTTTTTCGTCGGGAAGCGCAGCGTACCCCGTTCCAGCTCTCAGACCAGAATTAAAATTTCTCGGTAGAGCCGGGATTCAAACTCGCACCTCCAAGGCGACAGCCGGGAATGTTAGCCGCTAATCCACGAGGTCGTCTAAATGTGAAATTTTGGGTCTAATTTCATAGTCTTGATGCCGCTGCTGTTACGGGAGATTTTGAATCTTTACCTTATGACGGAAGGTATCACTCGCAATATATTGTACTGTAGTGTTATACTCTCCATTAAGGTGTGTTCTACTACTAATATGTTGATGTTTATGTTTGTTAATCCTAATGTTTTTATGCTGCATTTTTTCATTGTTGACAGTGTTAATCTGTACGGTACCGGTTGTCTTTTGTATTACAAATCAGGAATACAAGAACTATGATAAGACTTGACTAAGACTAACAAAACCAGAATAATTTGTAGCAACCAAAATGAAACAGTACCGTAACCTAAAATGATTGACCACACCATGAACGAGACCTCTTTTCTACTTAATATGCAGGGTTCAGTTTACAGGTACTGCGGCAGCTCCCTGTACACTCTATAAGTCAAAAAGATGACTATAAGAGTAAATGAATTGTACAGAAAATCACATCCTTCACTGCCCTCAGCAGATACAGTACCGTAGTAAACTTACAGGTAACTGACGTCACCAATAATTCTCCTAGTAATCATTTGAAGTCATGACCAGGCTCCTTTTGTACTTAAACATACAGTAGGTACATTCAAATTACTAAGTGAATAATATCGTACGTATTTCATACATGAAACAACTACATCTATACTAATATATAAAAATGAAATGATGTGTGTCTGTGTATTACTCAATCACAAAAAAACACTGGTCGATTTATATGAAATTTTACAGGAAAGTAGCTGATTTACCTGGTTAATATGTAAACTACTTTTGATTTCGATACTTGGCACTATTTAAAGATGGCGACCATTTTAGTGACGTCACTACACCCTTTGGTTTCAAACTTTTATACTTACATTTCAAATAAAAAGACAAAGCTAAGAAATAACAAACTTTTGATGGCATATACGAGGCGTAAAATTTAAATTCCTGTCTGAAAGGTCCTTATCACTTTTCATGTATCTCCAACGGTTAGCAAATAAAACCTAAATTTGTGCTACAAAACACGGTCAACGACAAGCGGTGTAGTCGGACAAAATATTCCATCCTTAATCTACCTCCGCGCAGCACCTCGCCTATCCCCTGTTTTAATTGTCACCTTCACATTTCAATTTATTTATGACCAGTAGTGAAGCACGGGTACTTCCGCTAGTGCTCTAAATATCCACCCAAATATACTCAGGATCATTGAGCTCCTGCTCAATTACAGTTTTTAATGAAAATGCAGTTAAGGAAAAAATAGGACGTTTCCTAAATCTCCGATCCTTAGTTATCATTAATCTGCATAACAAAATGGACTCCCTCCGTAAAGGCCCTAAGGAGGTCTTCATAACTTGAGCTGCTCTACATCGATACAGTGATCGTTCTCTTAGAGAGTTACTCACACCACTTCCTGGAGTAGCGGCTAGCATGCTTGACTGTCGCCCCGGTGGTCCGGGTTCGATTCCAGGCTCTGCCAAAAAATTTAATTCTGGTCTGAGGGCTGGAACGAGATACACTCAGCCCCTGGAGTCAAAACTGCTAAAAGGCGGGTCCGATTCCTTCCTAAATCATCCTGGAAGTGGTTTTCCGTGGTTTTCCACTGCTACCTAACTTAAGGCCACGGCCACTTCCTACCAAAATCCTACCTCTATTACAAATACACACACTAGCACAGACATCACAGTGGCATAGGTTATTAGACAAATTCTATACACACCCAAGTACACGGGGCTACATGATCACAATTTCGCCAAGTCCCCACAAGAACCAAAATCTCCATGAGTTAATCAATAAGTTGTTGTTGTTTGAGTCTTCAGTCTTTTGACTGGTTTGAAGCAGCTATCCATGCCTCCCTGTCTTGAGCTAATCGTTTCATCTCTACATAGCTACCACACCCTACATCCGAAGCAATCTGTTTAACATATTCTAACCTTGGTCTACCCCTATAGTTCTTGTCCTCAACCCTTCCTACCATAACTAAGCTTGCTATTCCTGGGTGTCTTAGTATGTGTCCTACCAACCTATCTCTTCTCTTCATTAGCAGTCGCAAGAAACATCTCTCCTCTCCCACTCGTCTTAATACCTCTTCGTTTGTCACCCTATCTACCCATCTGATCTTCATCATTTTCCTGTAACACCACATTTCAAACGCTTCAATTCTCCTCTTTTCTGCTGCACCAATAGTCCAAGTTTCACTTCCATATAGCGCTACGCTCCAGACAAAAGTTTTCAAAAATGACTTCCTAATATCTAAATCTATATTCGATGTCAACAGATTCCTTTTCTGTAGAAAGGCTTTCCTTGCCTGAGCCAACCTACTTTTTATATCCCCCTTTGCTTCGTCCATCACTGGTTATTTTGCTTCCTAACTAACAGAAGTCTCCTACTTCCTTCAGCTTTTCACCTGCCAATTTGATGTCCAAAGAGGTTCCTGATTTATTTCGGCTGCATTCCAGTATTTTTTGTTTTACATTTATTAATTTTCATCATGTATTCATTCCGTAAGTGGGCGTGGTGGCTCAGCGGTCTAGCTGTATGCCTTTCACCAAGGCGGTCCGGGTTCGATTCCCGGCCAATGCATGTGAGATTTTCGAAGTGAAATGCCATGTCCTGTGGTTCGGATTCCACGTAAAAAGGAGGTCCCGTGGCTCATGATCTCAAGATTAACGGTCACGTTAAACTATAAGCTTCCTTCCTTCCTTCATTCCGTAAGACGGAGTCCATACCATTCAAAAACTCATTCAAATCCTCAAGCGTGTCGGCCAAGATCGAGTTCAAAATAAGCCTCACCGTATAGAGTAAGCCCCACATATTGGTCTGGGGCAAATGACCTCGCTGTTCAAACCCTTAAAGCAACAATAACATAACACGGGGTGGAAGGCATTTGAATGGATACGCGTACCTCCTTCAATGTAAAGTCCAGTGCTTTGCCATTTCGACTCTTTTCAACCAAACTGTCATGAGGGAAGTGGGGAGAGAAATTTTAAAGATAAGTTCTTCTGAACAGCATCGTATTCGCCGAGCGAAGGAACAAAAAAGCCTATCAGGGTAAAGATGAAGGTCTGTGAATAATGCAGTGATGAGATGGGGAGGAAAACCAGAAAGTGGAGAGGTATATAGCTGTGGCAAGGGGGAGGGGTGAGACGGTGGTGGAAAAATCTACTGCAAAGTGGATTCAGCACATTCAATTTCAAGCTTTCGTTTCGTTCTCGCGTTCCCCCACCTCCTCTTTTTTTTCCTAACTGTATATTTTACCTGAACTCTCAATGTCCCTAACCTCCGCCCACCCCCTCTTTCCTTGACTCGGCAGATTGGAATACATCGCTATACGCCAGCCGAAGAAGGACAGACTAATGCCGAGAACAGAATGCCAAGAGAGATGGAGACACATCCCTGTAGTCCCATCTCATTCGATGCTACAGCGCGATCTCTAAACCGGCCGACAGATTAAAATACGCCTTCTCTCCCACCCAGCACCGCATGATCCGGCCAAGGAACTGCTACGATCGATGTGGCAGTGCCATAAGACATGGCCTCTTGTGTTCAAACCCGCTTTCATTCGTTAGGTTTCTCGCCTTAGGACCGCTACCAAGGAGATTGCAATACTGATATTACTCGTTGAACTCTAGGTAATACTGGAATGCCGACTGTATGGGACAAAAGTGCGGATTTTGGTGTGACTAGTTACGCCTGGTAGTGTACGGCAAGGAGGCTAGTTTGCCGCATACGTACACAAGGATGATGTACGTACGTTCAACGAGATACAAGTAGAAGAAGTTCTTTAGAACATTTAGGCAAACGGTAAACTAAACGGACTACATCATTATATAAGTAATAACCTATAATAGGACTTATCTTTATTTGTCATATACATATTATGTTTTTTTTAGCGTATGGCTTTTAGTGCCGGGAGTGTCCGAAGACATGTTCGGCTCGCCAGTTTTGTAGCTGCCTCAAGACGGACACCCAGTGAGTGAGCTATAAGTACCGTTGGGGAGAAAAGTTGGAATGTAAGGGCGAGGAGTTGGAAGGTAGCGGGTGTGGCCTATAGTTAGAGGCCAACCCCGGCATTTGCCTGGAAGGAAGATGGGAATCCACAGAAGACCATCTTCAAGGTTGCCGGCGGGGGGATTCGAACCTCCTCGCCTCCCGGATGTGAGCGACTGCCAGCAGTCATGCCGTAACGACCACGGCTAACTCACATTTTTTAAAAATATCCATGAACGCAGAATACTTAATTACAAATCTCAATTCGAAAATAAAGTATAAGTAAATCTACTGTATCATTTCGAAATGCCATATTTGTCACGTTGAACAGAGACAGTGCTTACCTGTGGAAATGAAGCATTTGTGAGTACTTCGCTTGCCTATTAGAGCATCCAAATGCTACACAAGAAATAGGCACCTTGATCTAATAACATAATCGACGTACGATCAAATTTATATGAAACAAATTAAAAGAACCACGACACTCAGCTGACTTCCAACCTGCGTAACATGTCACAAGTGACGTACAACTCCGGACATGACTAGCCGATGACCAAGTAAGCAGTTTTTAGCGAGGGTTACTCTGAGAGGAGTTGTTCCAGTTCAATGATATTACTAGAGGCACAATTGGTGCTAATAACGCGTACAAAATTGAAAGCCACCATCATTCATTGATCTCCACCTTTAAGGCCCCCATACACCGTACACGTGTGAATATACTCCTAGAGTGTGCATATTTTACTGCTGGGAGTGCGCACGCCTTTTACTCCTCAACATGACCACAGTCATTCAGTTAAAACTCAACTCCAAAGCAGGGAATGCTGTACTTATTTGAATAAGCGGAAATTAGCAGTTAGCCGGTGGTCCCATGTCATAGATTAATGGAATGAAGAAGCTTCGGTAGCGTAGTTGGCAGCATGCTGAACTGCTGTGCCCAAGATAGCGGGTTCAAACCCGGCCGAAGTCGTCGGATTATTTAAGAGCGTTAAAATCCTTCAGTATGCCTTCCTTCGGAGGGGAAGTAAAGCCGGCGGTCCCATGCCATAGATTTATGGCATGTAGAAGGTACTTCCACAGACTTAACTTGTGTGAAGCTAAATTTCTAGGTTACATTTCGTTGGAACACTCTACCAAAGTTCCAACGTTCACCACTAGGTATCATTGACATCTGGTAGCGAAAGTCGGAACTACTTGAAATTGAACGGAACTTGTAGCTCACCCTATGGGTGTCCACTAGAAGCAGCTATATCCTCTGGCGAGCCGAACATGTCCTCGGACACTCCCGGCACTGAAAGCCATACGATAAATAAATACCTAATAACGGCATGAAAACGAACCTTCCACTAACTACACTTGTGTGAAGCCAAAATGTGTAGGTTAGGGTTGATTAATGCTCTTAAGTTCCAATGTTCGTCACCAAGCGCTGGTTGCAATGGCATCTAGTAGTAGGAAAGTTCACAGCTAGGTATCGTGGATGGTAGCATTTGGTAGCGAAAGTAGGAACTACTTGATATTATCGTCTGCAGTCCTTACTTGAATTAAAACAGATAACACACCCTAATACAGACAACACAATTAACACCGGTTATCTGACAGATTCTACACACACCTAAAGTACACGGGCCCCTAAACTGAGGAACCAACAACCAAACAACCAAATTAGTTGCATTTGTAATAGTTATTGAAAATGATGCTGGTGAAGTTAAACGTAGAAAAAAAATTACGAGCCTTACAGTAGTCGCATATGATGTGTGACATAGAAGAAACCTCACGTGAAATTGTTGATACACCGGTATTTTATAGTATTATTGGCACAAATATTAATCTATTGTAAGAGGGAGTGCTTTACAGATATTGTAGTTTATAATACGGAACTCATTTTATTAGATAATTTGTAGCTTCCACCAGCACTAGCCTAAATAAAGAATACGATATGGATCAACTAGATTAATAGACGCGACACCGCTCATAACCTTAAATTCCTTATAAACAGGTCCTCTTGATTCACAGACCAACACGTAATTTCATATGAATTCTGTTAAAATGAGTCATATTGATACGATAAATATTGTTTAAAATGATAATCTGGCAGCAAATATATCTACCCTGCCCAGGATTCGAAACCAAGATCTCTAGATTCACAGTCATACGCAATGACGCCACGGCGATTTCGGCTACGCAAATATTGTGCACAAGATGGTGACTTATTTCCACGTTCCAAAAATACTGCATTATGGAATTAAGTTTCATTTATATTTTGCTTGTTTCGATAATGTTCCTGAGTGTTATTGAGTTTAAAATGCCTTATGCCAATGCAATGCCGACTACTTACAATGTTTGATAATAAGGCATTTTACCATTTAAAAAAAACTGGTAAGAAGACTTCGAACATGTACCATGTCATTTGTTTCAATCACTTGACACCAGAGTTCGCATGAGCGTTTTCCGTTCAGTATGTCATATACATTCCACATGGCCGAGAGTGCGTCAAGGCCCTTTACAGGATGTCGTACTACGTGTGACGTAAGCGAGGTCCACAATGCCAGGCGAAGGTAATCGAGCTAATCCATTAATTCCAATATCAAGTGGCAAATTGTTGATTTATTTTATAGTATTATGGGCATAGGTTGGTTGGTTGGTTCCTCAGTTTAGGTGCTGCGACAACGCGGTCATGTACCCCGTGTACTTCGGGTGTGTGTAGAATCTGTCTGATAACCGGTATTAATTGTGATGGGTGGATGACTATAGTAGTGTGTGTTATCTGTTTTCAATTCAAGTAAGGACTGCAGACATTGAATTTTTTCAAGTAGTTCCTACTTTTGCCACCAAACGCCACCGTCAACGACTACTAGTTCAGAACTTTGGTTACCAGATGCCATCGCATTCGGCTCCTGGCGACGAACATCGGAACCTAAGAGCGTTTGTCAAATGTTTAACCTATATAATTTAGCTTCACACAGGTGTAATTAGTGGAAGGTTCTTTAACATGCCATAAATCTGTGACATGGGACCGCCGGCTTTACTTCCCCTCCAAAGGAAGGCATACTGAGGAATTTTCAACGCTCTTAAAAAATCCGACGATTTCGGCTGGGTTTGAACCCCCGATCTTGGGCATAGAAGCTCAGCACGCTACCAACTAGGCTACGCCACCGAAGCTGCTTATTATTGGCATAATACACATCTATGGTAAATGGTCATATAGCCCCGTGCACTTGGGTGTGTGAGTAGTCTGATAACCTGTGTTATTGTGATGGCTGTATTAGTGTGTGTATTTGAAATTAAGATGAGTATTGCGAAGGAGGCGATCCTGGCCTTAATTTATGAACAATCCCGGCACTCGCCCGGAGTGGAAGTGGAAAACCACTGAAAACCACTGCCAGGATGGCTGAGGTGGCAATTGAACCCAGCTCTTCTCAGTTTTGCCTCAACATTTCTTGGTAGATCCGGGAATTCAACCCGAACCTCCGCAGTGACAGTCAAGTGTGCTAGCCACTACGTCAGTCGAATGTAGATGGAAGGTCGGTCGTGACAAAATGTTGGATGCAATGGGGATACAGTATGCTTTGTAAAGTTGTATGTATTTTTACTGGATCCTTCTAGAAAGGCAGTTTTGGATGCGCAACATGTAAGCTACTTAAGGACACCATGTACTCTTGCATGATGAAAAAATCCATTTTTAATTTTGGTGCCATAAAATTCTTCATTCTTTTCTGAATCCAAATCTATATACACACATCAAAAAAAGTTTTGCATCACCTCGGTTCCAAGAGTTCCGGAACCTTTAAATACAAAGGGAATAGAGATCAACACAAACAACATTTCAGCTCGTTTTATTGCTCATGAGACCCACACATTGCATGTTGTACCATCATACAGCTAGACTTTCAGCATTTGTGGTCCAGATTGCAGTACACACCACTACCTCTAATACCCAGTAGCACGTCCTCTTGCATTGATGCATGCCTGTATTCGTCGTGGCATACTATCCACAAGTTCATCAAGACACTGTTGGTCCAAATTGTCCCACTCCTCAACGACAATTCGGCGTAAATCTCTCAGAGTGGTTGGTGGGTCAAGACGTCCATAAACAGCCCTTTTCAACATATCCCAGGCATGTTCGATAGGGTTCATGTCTGGCGAACATGCTGGCCACTGTAGTCGAGCGATGTCGTTATCTTGAAGGAACGCATTCACAAGATGTGCACGATGAGGTCGAGAATTGTCGTCCATGAAGACAAATGCCTCTCCAATATTCTGCCGATATGGGTGCACTATGGGTCGGAGGATGTCATTCAGGTATCGTAAAGCCGTTTCGGAGCCTTCCATGACCACCAGTGGCGTACGTCGGCCCCACATAATGCCACCCCAAAACATCAGGGAACCACCACCTTGCTGCACTCGCTGGACAGTGTGTCTAAGACGTTCAGCCTGACCAGGGTGCCTCCAAACACGTCTCCGACGATTGTCTGGTTGAAGGCATATGCGACACTCATCGGTGAAGAGAACGTGATGCCAATTCTGTGGGGTCCATTCAGCATGTTGTTGGGCCCATCTGTACCGCGCTGCATGGTGTCGGGGTTGCAAAGCTGGACCTCGCCATGGACGTCGGGAGTGAAGTTGCGCATCATGCAGCCTATTGCGCACAGTTTGAGTTGAAACACGACGTCCTGTGGCTGAACGAAACGCATTATTCAACATGGTGGCATTGCTGTCAGGGTTCCTCCGAGCGGCAATCCGTAAGTAGCGGTCATCCACTACAGTAGTAGCCCTTGGGCGGCCTGAGCGAGGCCTGTCATCGACAGTTCCTGTATCTCTGTACCTCCTCCATGTCCGAACAACATCGCTTTGGTTCACTCTGAGACGCCTGGAAACTTCCCTTGTTGAGAGCCCTTCTTGACACAAAGTAACAATGCGGACGCGATCGAACTGCGGTATTGACCTTCTAGGCATGGTAGAACTACAGACAACATGAGCAGCGTACCTTCGTCCTGGTGGAATGACTGGAATTGATCGGCTGTCGTACCCCCTCCGTCTAATAGGCCCTGCTCATGCATGGTTGTTTACATCTTTGAGCAGTTTTAGTGACATCTATGAACAGTCAAAGGGACTGTATCTTTGATACAATATACACAGTCAACGTCTATATGCCGGAGATCTGGGAACCGAGGTGATGCAAAACTTTTTTTGATGTGTGTAGTTTGTTGGGGTTTTGATGTCTACAACTACGGTATCTTAAATTCATTTTTTAAAATTAGCGTCCCATGCTCTGAATAATACACTTTTAACTTTGCCAGCTGTTTTCCGTTAATACTCATTTTTCATGTTTAGGCACCTATAACTAGGAAATCATTTAAGATAGAGGGCTAATTTTTACATTAACTTGCCTAATGGAGTACTTGAATGTTGACCTATTTTCACTTCCAAAACATAGTAGGCATGGATTGGGAAGAGAAAAATTGATACAAATTTTTCAATAAAGTCGCCTCCGTAGCGTAGCGGTCAGCATGGTTATCTGCCGCCCCGGAGGTCCTGGGTTCGATTCCCGGCTCTGCCACGAAATTTGAAAAGTGGTACGAGGACTGGAACGGGGTCTACTCAGCCTCGGGTGGCCCAAATGAGTAGTGGGGGTTCGATTCCCCCTCAGCCATCCTCGAAGTTGTTTTCCGTGGTTTCCCACTTCGTCTTCGGGCAAATGCCGGGATGGTACCTACTGTAAGGCCACGGCCGCCTCCTCCCCTCTTCCTAGCCTATCCATCCCAAATCTTCCCTTCCCCTCCCTCATGAGGCCCCTGTTCGCTTTGCAGGTAAGGCCGCCTGAGCGAAGTGCTGATCACACCTCCCCAGTTGTATCCATCCCGACCAGACGTTCCAAGCTCCAGGACACTGCCCATAGAGGCGGTAGTGGTGAGTTCCCTCGCTGAGTCCGTGGGAACCACCAACCTAGAGGGTAAATTGACTAAATAAAAATAAATGTTTGAATAAATTTAAAAAGAAAGATTTCGATTTTTTTTTCTTGCATTCTGTCCCAATAATAATGAAAAAAGTGGTTACTCATCTGCCATGATCCATTCCAAGCATGTGAACAAAATTTCAGAATATTTGATTGAAAAACAACTGAGAAATGTGCACCTGAAGCAACTTATACAACATTTTTTGGAAAATGTATCTGTCCAAATTTGTATTCATTTCACACATCCTATAAAAGCAAAGTAGCACTACATGGTCAAAAACAGCTCAGAATATACCGCTTCTTATATGTGACAAGAATCATAGCTGTACCTTTAGCATAAACCCAGAATATACTTAGTAAAGTGATGCCACAAAAATAGACTTTTTCATCGTGTAAGAGTACGTGGTGACCTTAAGGAGGAAGTAGCTTCACAGAATAGAGATTATGCTCGACTTGATGCATTATACTAACAAGCAGCAATTTGACAGGAGCAGTTTAACAAATTTAAAATATCTGCGGTCAACAACACAAATCACAATGTGCATGTTTAAGCCCTGACCATATCTTAACCAGACAATTCTGGAAAATAATAATTAAAACAAGAGCCTTGTAACTGAAGGGTGTAAAATGTACGAATGTCTTAAGTCATATGGCTGCATGAGAAGACCAAAACGTCTCTCTTTTCTTTTCCTTATATCCCAAAGTTTGTCATAAATCTCCTAAATCAACACAAATTAAACCGTGACATGTAGGCCTATTGTAAGAAAGGACGCAATGCATTACGTTGATTGTTGACCCTACCTTCGTATCTGTTGCCTCGTTTACTCTCCACATTGAAGACTGGGTAGCTGAAAATTCGGCACTTCATTGATTTGATTGCCGGTGCTGACGGCAACCTTCCTTAGTGTATTTTCTACACTAACTTTTGGAGAATACCACATTTTGTACCATGTTTCAAGTACCGGGGAACCCATCCCGAAACTAAGGTACCGGTACTCTAAAATAACTGGACATAGCAGTTCAGCATGCTACGCCACCACAGCTGCTAATCGTAATTATTTTGTAACATGAAACCCCAATGGTGACAAGTTAAACAACATGCAATCAAAATGTACGTATAGTTTATTGTACGTAGACGATAAAAGGAAAATTATCTGAGAGAAATAATCTTACAGCCTGTTAAACGTTATTTTGACAGCATTAAAAATTTTACTACTACTGATTCTGTTATTATTACTGTTCACAAACTGCTTTAATTAAATCCACAAAATCACTAATTGTTCTGCCTTGAAATGCCCACAACCAAGAAACAACCTCCAGATCACCTGTGCATTTAATTGGCGTGTTTGGGCAAGACAGCCTGGCCGCGTGTCGTCATTGTTACGTACGCTTCTTCGACAGTGCAGCTGAACCAAATCCGAAAAAGAATAAGTAGTTCCTTGAAGAAATAAACAGCCTATTTTCATATATCCTACTTATGTTAATTGCCTCTATCAACATACAAATCTGTTTTAATGAGAACTTTGTTAAATACAATCCTACAACGAAATATTTGGGTGTCACACTCGCCAGATTCTTAACCTACCGAAAACATCTGTCTAATACTACAGCCGAGGTACGTATCAGGAACAACATCCTTCAAAATCGGTGTGGTACTACATGGGGATCAACAGCTACGCCACGTCGCTGTTCTGCACTGGGACTAGTCTATAGCACAGCAGAATATTGCGCTCCTGTATTGCTAAATAGCAATCATACCAACAAACTCGACACCCAACTCAATACAACTATGCGCACGATCACAGGGTGTCGAAAAACTACTCCTACATTTAGGCTCCCAACTTTAAGTCACATTCAACCACTTGAACTCAGAAGACAGGATGCTTTGGTGAGTGAATATAAGAAAATATTGGACTACCCTGACCTTCCCATTCATGACTTCATTCCAAGTGCAATATCTGACAGGTTAAAATCCGGACAACCAGCATTAAAATCAGCTGAGGAACTTTTTAACAAGGGATTTGATATAAGCGATGTATGGGAACAGAAAAGGATCCAGCATGCACCAGAAGAAGTAATACTCAGTATAAATACTCACAACAAACCACAGGGATTCGATTTGCCTCAACGTACATGGAAAACTGCCAACAGGATTTGCCCAAACCATGGAGTGTGTAAGTCTACGAGTGGAACAAAATTCCCGATCCTGCATAAGTTTGTGGAGCGACACCCCAGACCATACAACACATTGTGCAGCAGTGTAGTATTACGTCATACACAGGGGATTTAAAGGATTTTCTCGTGTTGACTCCAGATGCTGTTAAGTTGATAAGACAATTTAAATTTTACATTATAAGTGCCAATTGTGAATGTAGGTTACACTAATATTCTCTGTTTTGATTTTATAGTAATAATGTCCTAGCATATTTGCTGGAATGTATTCTGAATATTGGTGTGTTTTACAATGTGTTGCCAAACGCTAAATAAATAAATAACATACAACATTTCAGTTTGATTGCAGTAATAGATTCGCAGGTATTGAGAACCGTCTAAATATTTTGGATGGTCACCATGTTGGATTTTTAGCCTACTTTTCACATTTTGCAAAAATGTCTGTCTGTCTGTCTGCCTGTGTGTGTCTCCACCCATATCAACTCCTAAACGGCTGCAGCAATCGATTCCAAATTAGGTATGAGTAAACAGCTATACCTGAATATCTCAAGCCCACATTTGAAAATGATATCAGTGCTACCAACTGCTGAAAAACCGCAATTGAAATTTGAGCTCCATGTTGGATATCTTGGAAGGTATGGATGGGAGCTATTCCAAAATTGGCACACATATAGATAATAATATTTCAGTTTAATTTCCAGGAGGCCATGCATGGCAGTGTTGCCAAAATCCCAAAAATGTTCTCGCCATTTGGTAGTGATGTATGTACTTTTTGTAAAAGGTAACGAATTGAAGCAAAGACTGATGAGCGTTCACTGCTTAATAGCTTCTGTGAGGGTTGAGTTAGCGGACCCAAACTTTCACCAGGCACAGCTCAGCATGGTGTCAACATATAAAGAGACAGTTCCAATGTCAACAATCCGAGTACCTGGAATCAGTTTCCCTCGTCTATTCTGAGAAGCCAGGTATACAAAAATCACTGCCAAATGGCAAGAAAATTTTTGGGATTTTCTTTTCATTTACCAAAACGTTTGTATACATTCTACAATACTTATAAAAATAATCAATAAGGTAACCCCATTGGTTTAGTGTCCACAAATTAATTTGTGGTTGAAAATTTTGTTTTTCTTCGATATTCCACTTGTATTAAAAATTTGTAACTCAAAAACTGAAAGCCATATTACAATGTTGTTGGTACAGGTAGATGTTTATTATATCAAAGTATTTCCATAAAATATTTGGCAAAATTTGAATCAAACATATAAGACCAGCGAGCTTTTGTTGAAAATAAGCTAGTGGTCTTAAACTTTTGGTAGGCACTGTACATCAGTGCTACCAACATGTTTCTTAGTCTGCTGATGGGATCAATTTTTAAATACATGTAACTTCTATACTACCAATTGGATTTCAACCAAATTTCGTATGTGCTATGTGTACCATGAGTGTTATGACTATGCGTACTCTTAAGAGCAACCAGGGCTGCCAACTGTTAATAAATGCTGTCTCTATTTTACCCTAATATTAATATATCAGAAAGTATGTAAACCAACAACTTTAAAATTTGGACACGTATAGTACCTGACATTCTAGATTAATTTGGAGAAACGAATATACGTCAGTACTGCCAACATGACTCTAAGCCTGCTGATAGGTCCACTTTTGAAATACATGTAACTTCTATACTAACAAATGGATTTCATCCAAAATTGGCACAACAAGAGATCATAATATTTCAGATTATTTCTGACCAACACATGCATGACATTGTTGCCAACATGATTTTACGCGCGCTGATAGGTCCAATGTCTAACTGCATGTGACGTCCATGCTATCCATTGGACTTCAACCAAATTTTGTATTCTGTACCTTAAGAGATGGAACTAACAATATATTCAGTCACCAGGGCTGCCAACTGTAGTGCTCTATTTGGCTACATTATACCAGGTATATTTCGAACTAATTAGAAATTTCGATATTACCAACTTAATTTCGCCATTATTCTAGATAGGTATATATAGATTGGCAGCAATCTTAAATTTTAAGAAAATTAGGCTCTTTAGTTCGTCACGGAACTTCTTGTTATATAGTTTATGCAGCCCATATAGTTGTGTACTATTAGATGAAGATTATTGCGTAGGTTTATTATTCAAACTTCAATTTAAAAAAGAAATACAAACGAAATTTTAAAATTTCGCACAGCCGCCATCTTGAGGTTATGAAAACACTTGAAATGAATTAGATGATATTGGATTAAAATATGTACAGGCATTTACTGTAGCAAGTTACACTGCACTCGGATGGTTAAATCGTGGGAAACGTCCATTTAAATATTTAAATTTCGCGTCGCTGCCATGTTAGATTTGTGCTTACCGGGTTATTAAAAGTCCTAGAGGTGAACTTATGTTAATAGCCTTTATCAACATACAATATTTCAGTTTGATTGCTGTCATAGATTAGTAGATATTAAGAACCGTCTAGGCTAAATATTTCGGATGGTAACCATGTTGGATTTTTTAATATGTAGGGCATAGTGTTATGTACTATTAGATGACGATTATTACGTAGGTTCATTATTCGAACTTTGACTTTGATCGCATGATTAGGAAAGAGGAAATACAAACTTACTTTGAGAATTTTGCACAGTCGCCATTTTGAGGTTATGTATACAATTTTGAACTAAATTAGATGTCAGTGCATTACAATGTGCATAAACATTTTCTGTACCATGTTTCACAGCGCTCGGGTGGTTAAATCGCGAGAAAGGTCCATTTAAATGTTTCAACTTTGCTTGGCCGCCATGTTTGTTTTGTACTTGTTGTTCCACGTTGGCAATAATCGCTATGTTCCATGCATATGGCGTCTGTCTTGCCTGGTCCGGCTGCAAAACATGCTAACTGGTACTAGAACAACGAATGTTTCACCCAAAGAACTCTTTTATAGTTTATCATGAAATTTTGTAAAGCAAAGCAAAGCCAACTCCGTACAGGCCATGGAGGCCCTGGGAGTAGTGGAAGGTAGAGGCTTCCTCTTTTTGTGACATCGGCACTAGGTGGGATATAGTTGTCAACTCCACGCCCGGCCGTCTTCGCTCCCAGGAATTATCCTGGTACTCATTTCTGGTGTACCGGGTGAGTTAGCCGTGGTCGTTACGGCATGACTGCTGGCAGTCGCTCACATCCGGGAGGCGAGGAGGTTCGAATCCCCCCGCCGGCAACCTTGAAGATGGTCCTCTGTGGTTTCCCATCTTCCTTCCAGGCAAATTCCGGGGTTGGTCCCTAACTATAGGCCACAGCCGCTACCTTCCAACTCCTCGACCTTCCATTCCAACTTTCCTCCCCAACGGTACTTGTAGCTCACCCATTGGTTTTCCGTCTCGAAGCAGCTACAGTCTCTGGCGAGCCGAACATGTCCTCGGACACTCCCGGCACTAAAAAGCCATACGCTAAATATATATATATATATAAATCTGGTGTAGGCTGAGTGAACCCCAGGGCTATTTGTGTTTCCGAAAGTGGTAGTTTTGTTTCTAAAATCCACTACCTGGGTGGGGATCGAACCCACTCCCTTTTAGTTAGAGTTTGAAGCTCAGCACCTCTACCGACTGCACCGACAGCCCCCTGATGATTTTTTTTTTTTTACGGTGATGAACTACTAGAAGTTCTTCTATGTGACTTTCAAAAACCTGTTAAACTGGATTTGCAACCGTAACCTACATGCATTTAGTGGTTTATGCAAAACGAACGTGTTTTTTTTTTTGCCATTTTCAATATTTTTGAGCGAGTTTTGAACCCTGACATTTATTTCATTGTGTAGACACTTAAAAGACGAACGTGATGGTGTGCTCAAATGAAAATCGAAAAAGAGTGCACTTAGTGGACTTTGCATCTGGGCTAATCATTTAGATAAAAACATAAAGAACATAGCCTATTCCCCTCATAAACATTTAATGGTTTCACTCGTTGGAAAATAACAATGACATTACTAATTGTGGGTAAGTGTGGAATGCTGTTGGAATTATAACTATCAATCCAAACTACCGTGCTTTTACTATGTGGCTGTCTACACACAATACCGCTCGTTGATTCACAGCATACGATATTAGCATCACACCCAGAACATGACGAGATGTCCGTCTGTCCCACAGCCCGTCAACATTTTTTTATTGATGGATTACTTATTGAATACGGCTGACATTTTGATGAATAAAACAGTGTATTGCATGCCTTTATTTCATATATGTACGCTCTTTTGTTGCAATTTTTTAAAACTAATTTTAACGAGAGGAAACCGATCATAACCAATAAGCCTCCTAAAAGGATTATTAGTATGCAGCATTGTGCATTGATAATATGTTTCGCTTCATTTTGTATTGTGTCGTAGCGATACGACGTAAGGTAATTCGAATATTGACGGCTGATGGAAACCTAATTGCTGTGTAGCGAGCCAGCATGTCATCGCCCGCCACCCTTGAGGGCTGTGCGAGTACTGAATATTTCAACCCTGATGAGGCCGTTCAATGGAACAGGGTTGTTGTGGTATCGACTAGAACAGAAAGCGTTATTCGAAACTACTCATCACTAATGAACCTACATGTTTTTGTATTTCATAAACTTGAAGACACCGATTTTCACGCACTATGATTGCTAGAGTGTAGGCATTCGTAAAGAGTATCTATTTTTTTTTCAAATTGAGATGATTGTTTGCTAAAGAATCACCTCAGTCTGAGGACCAGAAAGTCATTTCTCAAGACCTTTGTTTGGAGTATTGTACTGTATGGATGCGAAACCAGGACATTAGGGAAACTGGAGGAAACAAAACTTAAGACTGCGGAAATGTGGTTTTGGAGAAGAACGACTAGAACAAGTTTGATGGAGAGGAAAACAAATGATCTTGTTCTGCAGGGCGTGAAGGAGGATCGATGATTATTAAAGACAATAAAGAAGAGGAAAACAAAATTTCTTGGACATGTACTCAGGCACGACTCTCTTCTTCAAAACATTATCGAGGGCAAGGTATTGGGAAAGAAACCTAGGGTGACGTCCAAGGATATCGTATATCAAGAACTTCATTGGAGAACTGGCATGTGGTTCTTATGGCAGCATGAAAAGACTAGCAGAAAACCGTCAAATGTGGCTGTAGCGACACGGCTTTGCCTTTAGTGATGATGATGATGATGAGATGCTTGTTGTATATTTGCATCAAGCACGATCTAAAACAATGGCGTCCGTAATCATAATATTTGTTACGAGACTAATAGTTAATAGCCACAATTATTAAATTATATGAGCAGATTTTAAAGTAATGGCAACCTTTGTTTTCTCAATACACAGAGTTATTTCATGGATTTAATTTTACAGGCCTTGAATGTAGCGTACAACGTGTTCCGCGTGATGCGGAAGCCACTATGCATAATCTGTGCGAATCGAACAGTCAGTTGCCTCCAAAAGTCTTCAAATATTCGGAAGCGAATCCCACGAAATGATTCCATCATCTTAGGGACAGTCAACATTCATTCATTTACTTTATTTGCAAATGAGGTAAATTCGCCGGTAGCGAATTGTACAATTAATTACAGAAAATTACCAACATTAATCCTTTAAAAACTCGGCAATTTTTCTAGGTTTATGCCGTTATACATACAAAATTTGCTGAGTTTTAATTCACTGACCACGACAGCCAATATACCACATTAATAATTTTGATGCCTAGCTTTAGGTTTATGCCATTATACCTAGAAAAGTAGCTGAGTTTTAATTCACTGACCATGAAAGCCAATATACCACATTATTCCTCTTGATGCCTAGCTATTTTTATTTATTTACTCGTGTCAAAAGCCTACCATTAGAATACACAGAGTTACACACAGTATATATATTTACAAAAAACACATTAAGAAATATGATTGACCGAAATTGCAGATCAGATGGCATTAGTCCAAAATTGAGCCATACCTATCACACTATCGATTGCAAACATAAGGTCCTTCGTTGAACAGGTAAATGGACAAAGAGGGCACTGGCACAAGTGTTCTGCCGTTTGCTCTTTTCCATACTCACACTTGCTATCCTTTGTGAAACCCCATAGTTTAAGGGTGGACTTCACCCTACCGACACCTGTTCTAAAGCAGTTAAGGGACCTCCAAACACCCCAATCCTCGTTGTGACCTGCCGGAAGATGCTTTTGTGGTTACATCCAACCTTGCCTTGTCTGGAGGGACATATTAAAGATGCCAAGCTAAGTTTCTTGAAATTACTAGTATTATTAGTAATGAACTGCCACTGAAGCTAATTAGTCCATTTATGTAGCGTATACAATGTTCTGGCTTAAAGCATTGCAATAAGTAACTAAACCTAGCTTAACAACTAATACAAAAACAAAAAGTTCCGTGACGAACTAAAGAGCCTACTTTTCTTAAAATTTAAGATTCATGCCAGTGATTAATCTTTATGGATCTATCTAGAATAATGACGAAATTAAGTTGGTAATATCAAAATTCATAATTCGTTCGAAATACTGTATACCTGGCATAAGTTAGCCTAATAGAGCACTACAGTTGACAGTCCTGGTGACTGAATATATTCTTAGTTTCATCTATTAAGGTACAGAATACAAAATTTGATTGAAGTCCAAATGGATAGCATGGACGTTACATGCAGTTAAACATTGGATCTAACAGCGCGCGTAAAATCATGTTGGCAACACTGTCATGCATGTATTGGTCAGAATTAATCTGAAATAATATGATCTATTGTTGTGCCAATTTTGAATTAAATCCATTAGTTAGTATAGAAGTTTCATTCCTTTTAAAATTGGGCATATCAGCAGTCTGAGAATCATGTTGGCAGCATCGACGTATATTAGTTACTCCAAGTTAATCTAGAATTCCAGATACTATACGTGTGCAAAGTTTAAAGCTATTGGCTTGCATACTTTCTCATATATTGATATTAGGTTAACAAAAGTAGAGACAGCATTTATTAACAGTTGGCAGCCCTGGTTGTTCTTAAGAGTACGCATAGTCATATCACTCATGGTACACCTAGCACATACGAAATTTGGTTGAAATCCAAATGCTAGTATGGAAGTTACATGTATTTAAAATTGGACCTCTCAGCAGGCTTAGAATCATGTTGGTAGCTCTGACGTATATAAGTGACTCCAAATTAATATAGAATGTCAGGAACTATACGTGTGCATAGTTTAAAGCTGTCGGCATGCATACTTTCTGATATATTGGTTATTGGATAAAAGAAATTGAGAGCATTTATTAACAGTTGGCAGCCCTGGTGGTTCTCAATAATACGCTCAGTCATATCTGCTTATGTACACATAGTACATACGACATTTGGTTGAATTCGAATTGATAGTGTAGAAGTTGTATGCAATTAAAAATTGGACCTATCAGCAGGCTTATAATCATTCTGGCAACACTGCCACTCCTGGAAATTTAACTGAAATATTATCTTCTTCTTATATATAAAAGTGAAAGTCTGTATGTGGGTATGTTGGTGGGTGGATTTGTTCCGTATACAAATCTACACCGTTCCACCAATCTCAACCAAATTTTGCATACACATAGTTTAGGACCCGGAAGGAACGGCTGGCTACATGGATTTTCGATATTCTTTCTCATTCTTCTGATAAGGACCTATTTGCACTCGAGCAAAGGCTAATAAATTCAGAAAATTAACTTATGAAGGAACAGCAAGGCCGGCCATCTCTATGGCAACAGTAGCACAAGACGGGTCCACGAAGTTTCATTCTATCTCGGTAAGAGGCCATGCCACTCAATTTTCTCAATGGCAAGGTAGTCAAGAAGTGATCACCAGGTTTCTACCTGTCTCTGTAAGGGGCCATGCTACTCCATTTTCTCCATGACTACAGCCAAGACGTAAACACCAGGTCATGGGCCTCCATTTTCTATCCAAACCACGATAAGAACATTAGGAATCTGAACGCCTTAAAAATCTGAATACGTAGTTAAGGCTTGGCGACATCATGGCCAAATAGCCCCATGAACTTACCTTTACTTAACTTATATTTACCTTATGATGGAAGGTATCACGCGCAATATATTGTATTGTAGTGTTATACTCTCCGTTAAGGTGTGTTCTACTACTAATATGTTTACGTTTATGTTTTATTAATCCTAATGTTTTTATGCTGCATTGTTTTAATTGTTGACATTGTTAACCTGTACCGGCTATCATTTGTATTACAAATCAGGAATACAGTAACTGTGATAAGACTTGACTATGACTAACAGAACCAGAATAAATTGTAGCAACCAAAATGAAACAGTAACCTGAAATAATTAACCACGCAGTGAACACTCTCTCTTTTCTACTTAATACATGACTATAAGAGTACATAATTTGTACAGAACATTACCTCCTTCACTGTCCTCAACAGATACAGTACCGTAGCAAACCTACAGGTAACTGACGTCACCAATAATTCTCATAGTAAGCATTAGGAGACATGACCAGGCTCCTTTTGTACTTAAACATGAGTACTTTCAAATTACCAAGTAAATAATATCGTACGTTTTTCGTACATCAAAAAACTACATCCATACTAATATATAAAAGAGAGATGATATGTGTCTGTGTGTCTGTGTATTACTCGATCACCAAAGAACCACTGATCCGATTTACATGAAATTTTGCATGGAAGTAGGTAATTTACCTGGTTAATATATAGGCTACTTTTGATTTCAATACATTGCACTATTTAAAGATGGAGACCGTTTAAGTGACGTCACTACACCCTTTGGTTTCAAACATTCATATTTCAATTTCAAATAAAAAGATAACGCTAAGAAATAGCAAACTTATGATGATATATACTAGGTTTAAAATTTAAATTTCTATCAGAATGGTCCTTATCACTTTTCGTGTATCTCCAACTGTTAGCGAGTAAAACCTAATTGTGTGCTATAAAACAAGGTCAATGCCAAGCGGTGTAGCTGGACAAACTGTTCGATACTAACTCTCTCTCCGCGCAGCACCTCGCCTATCCCCTGTTTTAACTGTCACCTTCACATTCAATTTATTTATGACCAGTAGCGAAGCACGGGTACTTCAACTAGTTGTCAATACGTGTGCCAATTTTGAAATAGCTCCCATTTATACATTCCAAGATATCCAACATGGAGCTCAAATTTCAATTGCGGTTTTTCAGCAGTTGGTAGCACTGACATCGTTTCCAAATACGGCATTGAGATATTCAGGTATAGATCTTCACTCATACCAAATTTTGTTTCGATTGCTGCACCTGTTTAGGAGTTGATAAGGGCGGACACACACACAGCCAGACAGACAGACAGAAGGACAGACAGACAGACAGACAGACAGGACAGTCAGACGGACAGGACAGACAGACAGACAGACAGACACACATTTGCCCGGATCGATCTCATAAGTCTACGTTTTCCTCATTTTTGCAAAATGTGAAAAGAGGCTAACAAAATGCAATGACACTTAACTGAACTGCCCAATTAGCAAACATGTCGTATACAAGATAAACAAGTAGTTCCGTGGAGAACTATACAGCCTATTTTCATATATCCTACTCATGTTAATTGCCTCTATCAGCATACAAAATTTCAGTTTAATTGCTGTAACAGATTCGTAGATATCGAGAACCGTCTAAATATTTCAGATGATCGCCAGGTTGGATTTTTATTTTTGGACTATTCCATTAAGATTATTGTGTACGTGTGGTATACAAACTTCAATCGCATGATTAGAACACAAGAAGTAAAAACGAGATTTTAAAATTACGCACAGCAGCCATCTTGTGATTATGCAAACAAATGAAATAAATTATATGCCAGTGGATCAACATTTGTATAAGCAATTAACGTGTAACGTTTCACGGCACTCGGATAGTTAATTCGCGAGAAACGTCCATTTAAATATTTATACTTCGCGTCGCCGCCATGTTGGATTTGTGCTCACCAGGTTACTGAAAGTCCTATAGGTGAACATTAAAAAATTCAGTTTGGTTGCTGTAAAAGATTAATAGATATTGAGAACCGTCAAAATATTTCGGAAGCTCGCCATTTAGGATTGTTATATGTATAGGCCATAGAGTTATGTACCATTCAAGGACAATTATTGCCTAGGTTCATTATTCAAACTTTCACTTCGATCGCATGATTACGAAACAAGAAATAAAAACTTAATTCTAAAATTTCGCACAGCCGCCATCTTGAGGTTATGTAAACAATTGAATTAAATTAGATGGCAGTGCATTACAAACTGCAAAATCATTTACTGTACCACATTTCACGGCGCTCAGAGAGTAAAATCACGAGAAAAGTCTATTAAAATATTTCAAATTCGCTTGGTCGCCATTTTCGTTTTGTACCTTGCAGGTTTATGAAATATACATAGGTAAACTTGTATCAGTACCCTTTACCACCGTACAAAATTGCAGAGTGATATCTGTAATAGTTTCGGAGATATAGAATGTCAGTGAAATATTTCGCACAGCCGCCATTTTGAGGTTATGTAAACAATTGAACTAAATTAGACTCCAGTGCATTACAATGTGTATAAACAATTGCTGTACCAAGTTTTATTACGTTTGGATAGTTAAATCGCGAGAAAAGTCTATTAAAAATCTCAAATTCGCTTGGCCGCCATATTGGTTTTGTAGTCACCAGGTTTTTGAAAGTCGCTTAGGTGAACTTCTAGTAGTGCCCTTTATCACAGTGCATAATTTCAGGGCGATATCGGTAATAGTTTCGGAGATATTGAATGCTAGTGAAATATTTCGCACAGCCGCCATGTTGGATTGGTGAGACGTAACAAAATTTGAAGGGCACGGTCGAGGTCGCCGGGAATAGCGCTATGAACTTACCGAGTTTCATTGAAATCGCTCCAGCCGTTTAGATTTTATTAGGACACACACACACACACCTCACACACACACACACACACACACATACGCACACACACACGGACAAAAGGTGATCTCATAAGCATATTTTTTCAAAATTGAAAATAGGCTAATAATACAAATTGGAATATGATAAATAAATAACATACCTAATTAATTGTTAAATCTAGCCTATATGTAAAAACCAAATTAAAGGTTACAATTGTTATATGTATGATGATATACAGTATGCTCTATTATTAACACAAGTACAAGAGTGACATAATCACTCCGAGCTACTATCAATTCCACGGATGTTGTATCATAGATACTAAACAAGAAGTTCTGTGACGAACTAAAGAGCCTACTTTTCTTAAAATTTAAAATTCATGCCAATGATTAATCTATATGGATCTAGGCTATCTAGAATAATGACGAAATAAAGTTGGTAATATAGAAATTTCTAATTAGTTCGAAATATACCTGGCATTATATAGCCTGATAGAGCACGCACTACAGTTGGCAGCCCTGGTGACTGAATATATTCTTAGTTCCATCTCTTAAGGTACAGAATATACAATTTGGTTGAAGTCCAATGGATATCATGGACTTTACATGCAGTTAAACACTGGACTTAATGCAGGGTGCGTAAAATTATGTTGGCAACAATGTCATGCATGTGTTGGTCAGAAATAATCTGAAATATTATCATCTATTGTTGTGTCAATTTTGGATGAAATCCATTTGTTAGTATAGTAGTTACTGGTATTTCAAAATTGGACCTATCAGCAAGCTTAGAATTATGTTGGTAGCACTGACGTACATTAGTTGCTCCAAATTAATCTAGAATGGCAGGTACTATACGTGCGCAAAGTTTAGAGCTGCTGGCTTGCATACTTTCTGATAGCCTATATTGATATTAGGGTAAAAAATATAAACAGCATTTATTAACAGTTGGCAGCCCTGATTGCTCTTAACAATATGCATAGTCATATATGTTATGGTATACATTGCACATACGAAATTTGGTTGAAATCCAATTGATAGTATATAAGTGACATGTATTTAAAAATTGGTCCTATCAGCAGGCTTAGAATCATGTTGGTAGCTCTGACATACATTATTTGCTCCAAATTAATCTAGAATATCAGGCACTATACGTGTGCGAAGGTTAAGGCTGCTGGCTTGCATACTTTCTGATGTATTGGTATTTGGATAAAAAATAGACAGAACATTTATTTACAGTTGGCAGCCCTGGTGGCTCTTAAGAATACGCTCAGTCATATCAGTTTATTGCGCCCGTTGACACATGTTTGCTCAGGCAACAGAGACGAAAACTTATGCTGAAATGTAATTGAACATACCCTGCGAGTGGCGGGAAGAAGCTGAAGCAATATCGCTTATGATTATATTTTTACTTATTTTTCATATTTCAAAAATCAACAATAATTATAACCAAGTAATTCTGCATATTTGAAGTACAGCACACTTTGAAAATCAAAGAAACTATCAATTTACGCGGCCAGCTCATGTACTGAGAGCTCGCCATATTTGGTAACACCAGTTCCTATTCGTCTGTGGAAGAGACAACATGTGCATGATGGAGCACAAGTGAAAGGAAACCATGTGGCAGGAAAAATCTACGAATAACTTTCTTATGGATAGCCATCATGCATTGTGTAATAATTGAACGATTGAAGACATTCCCCACTACGAGAACTGCAAAATATTTTTATTATTATCCGAGGGGAAATGAAGGAATTGTGTGAAGAAAACTTTGCGACCGCATGGTCTCATTCTCACGCACACACATATATTTCAGTATTCTACAAACCGTGTATTTAATTAACTTTGTAACTGAACAAAACCTACAATCTTTATTTGCCGGATGGGCAGTATTTTATTTAATTTTTGTTAATAATTTTCTTGTGTAAATATCAGTGCAAGTCACGAGTGAGTGTCGCAAAAGCGACAGAAACTAGAGCCAGTGGCGGAGTGAAAATGGGCAATTTTTTACCGCATATTAGCTGCAATGCGCGACAGTTTTATTTAATTATGTGCTACATTTTTACCATCGCTAACATCGCAATAATGATAAACCAGCAGATCTTCAGATACAACTCCAACCGCGTGATGGCATATGATTGCTAAATCATGCGTGAGGAATTGGCGACGGAGGATGTCCAGACACAATGAAATGGTAACCTAAAGCCATACACGAGACCGCATACAACATCTCATGGCGGGACTCGAACCAAGTGACGCTGAATCTGTAAGTCAGATCAAATATTTATAGCGTATTGTAAGAGTGGAAAACAGTAGACTTAGTTTATTTTGGTTTCATTTATTTAGTGCACAATGCAGGTAGATAATTATAAGACGCGTGTGGAAATTAATAGTTTATTAAACATTTATAGAAGCCAGGAAGGCTGGATTTTCAATGCTCATTCGTATCATTTAAAAACAAGTATTATCAACTTTTATTTTGTCAGGCTGATGACAAACAAACTAGTTTGACAATGTTAAATCAGGGCCAAGGTTACGAGCCAAGTTCACTACACAGCACACTCGATTCTAGGCAGTGGATTATTATTTTGTTTTAGAAGGCTGTGAGATTCTTGACATTATTACAAGTGGAATGCAGAGTTCCGTTACTCACATTTATTGGCCAGAACAATACTTGAAAACAGGTTTATTTCTTTAAAAGAAGCCACACAGGCAATGAATGCAATTGTATTTTGTAACCAAATGAACACAGGTTCGATTTGTTCAGGGAAGAGGCAATTTTATAAACGCACACACACAGTTAGCTTGTGTCAAAAACCTTTATGTTTATTTAAAGCGTTGTCAGGAGGTGTTTTTGTACACATACATTTTATTACCAGCAAATCAAACGTGTATCAATTAGGATTCCACACTTTTGTAAATTAAGAGTATTATATGAGTCGTGACGGTGGATGAATACCTCCGACATTGTTATTGTGATTATATCGGTGGTAATGAACTAATTAAAGTCGTACCAAAAACCGAAGGCGCCTGGATCAATGGATCCGAAATAAGAGTAAAGTAATTGGTGAAGACATAGGATGTCTAATAAGTGTGATGAAATATTGGTGAGGACACAGGTTGTCTCGTAAACTATTGAACTATTGAGTTATTTGCTTAAGTTGGATACAAACGTTACCTGAATACACTGAACGCTTTTAAAGGTCCATAAACTGAACAACGATACTGGCAGGAATACATAATTGTGTGAAACTCTAATAATAATCAAAAATAGGGTTTTGAAAACTAACAAATCTTATAAATTCCCCCTGAATCTAAATAAAATTTATAAACATTAAAAATAAACTATTTTTCTGGACCAAATGTTAACACTTAAATACTGTCAAGCTATTGTGGATACATGTTGGTACATTTTCACATGATTAATCGACCACTAATTGGTGATGTGATAACTGAAGCACACACATCAGATTTGTAGCAATATGAGTCGATGTAATTGTTTAATTACTATCGCATTTGCAGGCTTTCCTATATTTTCTATTTTCTTAACACTTTGACGCTATGACCGTTTGTTACAAACAGTAACAAATCGAGTACGTAGGCAGTGCCAATTGCACAACCATAGGAGTGCTGAATTATTGTATGCATTTGTGTTGTATTAGCATATTGTTTTATTCAGCAACATTGTGCACATAGCTTGATTTTCTTAGTAATAAACGCATCTCGTTTATTAATTAATGATAGGTAGGACTATCTAACACTTAACTCTAAAGATAAATGTCAGAGATGGCACCATCATAGCATAGGACAAATTTTCCCCTTGCTATTAAATGTAAATGTTCTAGTATTTGTAAACAAGTAAATGTCTTGCTTTGCTGTACATTCTTTTGATGTTTGATCCACCCGTAAGTTATTTCGATGTAATTGCTTAGGGCAGATCTTACGTGCCATTCTCTTAGCTTGTTCACTTTGTCGAATATTGTATTAGGACCATGAGAGCAATATAGATCTTGTTTAGGACCTTTTTTTATATTTCTTTCAGGGCAGAATAGTATCGGACTTGCCGTTTGCAAGTCTCATGCTAGGCTAGGGATCTATTCTGAATAAAATTTATTGTGATTTTAACCTAAGACTGACCTCTCTTTTCTTGTTTAGTTTTGTTATCGATGCATTCCTCTGAGCTGGTTAAAGATCGATCCTCACTAATTCCCGACACCCCCGAGTGCAGACTTTTGTGGTACACCAGCCTAAGAATGTATCGTCCCCAATACTTGTGTGTAAACTGGAAGAGGGTCTCGGAAGAGTCATTTGAAATTGGTGGCTCCCCGAAACTTTCGGCCAGCGGGCACATTATGTACACATAGTACATACGAAATTTGGTTGAAATTCAATTGATAGTGTAGGAGTTATATGCATTTAAACATTGGAAATCAGTATGCTTAGAATCATTTTGGCAACACTGTCATGTATGGCCTCCTGACAATTAAACTGAAGTATTATTATCTACATATGTGCCATTTTTGGAATAGTTCTCATGTATATATTCCAAGATATCCAACATGGAGCTGAAATTTCAATTATGATTTTTCAGCAGTTGGTAGCACTGACATCATTTTCAAGTAAGACGTTGAGATATCCCGGTATAGATCTTTACTCATACCAAATTTGGTTTCGATTGCTGCAGCCGTTTAGGAGTTGATAGGGGGGGACACACACACACAGACAGACATACATTTTCTCGGTTCGATCTCATAAGACTACTTTTTCCTCATTTTTGCAAAATGTGAAAAGTAGGCTAAACATACTATATTATAAAACAAGCTGTGTGGCATGGATATATTTTCAAAAGTTTCGTATTAACTATTTACCTACAATAGACTACGTATTTGATTTTAAAAAATGATTTCCAACCTATATTTTTAGCCTATTTTCAATTTTGAAAAAATAGGCTTATGAGATCACCTTTTGTCCGTGTGTGTGTGTGTGTGCGCGTGTGTGTGTGTGTGTGTGTGTGCGAGGTGTGTGTGTGTCCCCCCCCTAATAAAATCTAAACGGCTGGAGCGATTTCAATGAAACTCGGTAAGTTTATAGCACTATTCCCGGCGACCTCGACCGTGCCCTTCAAATTTTGTTACGTCTCACCAATCCAACATGGTGGCTGTGCGAAATATTTCACTAGCATTCAATATCTCCGAAACTATTACCGATATCGCCCTGAAATTGTGTACGGTGATAAAGGTCACTACTAGAAGTTCACCTATGAGACTTTCAAAAACATGGTGACTACAAAACCAACATGGCGGCCAAGCGAAGTTGAGACTTTTAAATAGACTTTTCTCGCGATTCAACTATCCAAACGTAATGAAACTTGGTACAGCAAATATTTATACACATTGTAATGCACTGGAGTCTAATTTAGTTCAATTGTTTACATAACCTCAAAATGGCGGCTGTGCGAATTATTTAAACTGATATTCTATATCTCCGAAACTATTACAGATATCACCCTGCAATTTTGTACGGTGATAAAGGGTACTGATACAAGTTTACCTCTGTATATTTCATAAACCTGTAAAGTACAAAACGAACATGGCGATCAAGCGAATTTGAAATATTTGAATAGACGTTTCTCGTGATTTAACTCTCTGAGCGCAGTGAAATGTGGTACAGTAAATGATTTTGCACATTGTAATGCACTGCCACCTAATTTAATTCAATTGTTTACATAACCTCAAGATGGCGGCTGTGCGAAATTTTAAAATTAAGTTTTTATTTCTTGTGTCGTAATCATGCGATCAAAGTGAAAGTTTGAATAATGAACATAGGCAATAATTGTCCTTGATTGGTACATAACTCTATAGCCTATACATATAACAATCCTAAATGGCGAGCATCCGAAATATTTAAACGGTTCTCATTATCTATGAATCTTTTACAGCAACCAAACTGATTTTTTTTATGTTCATAGTCTAAATATACGAGGCACGTCCAGAAAGTAAGCTCCGTTTGGTAATAAAATTAAATTGTGTACAGATACAGAAACATTACTTATTGCACAACATTCTACACCTCTTAAGCTACTTTTCCACATAACTGCCAAACTTTGCAGGTATTTGTCATAGCGTGGCACAAGTTTTTGGATACCTTCTTCATAGAAGTTTGCCGCCGACCCGTAAACGAGAGTGAAGACGCCCCTGTAGGATATCCTACCATTCGGCCACCACTGTTAGGCAAATTGCGTATGTGTTCAGGAGAACTCCTAAACATACGCAGTTCTCCTGGTAAGCACGCAATTTGCCTAACAGTAGTAGCCGAACGGTAGGATATCTTACAGGGGAGTCTTCACTCTCGTTTACGGGTCGGCGGAAAACTTCTATGAAGAAGGTATCCAAAAACTTGTGCCACGCTATGACAAATACCTGCATAGTTTGGCAGTTATGTGGAAAAGTAGCTTAAGAGGTGTAGAATGTTGTGCAAAAAATAATGTTTCTGTATCTGTACACAATTTAATTTTATTACCAAACGGAGCTTACTTTCTGGACGTGCCTCGTATTTTAAATGTATCAGACCCTAAATAATTAAAAATTGGTTTCATTTTTTAGCCTACTTTTCACATTTTGCAAAAATGAGGAAAAAGTAGTCTTATGAGATCGATCCGGGAAAATGTTTGTCTGTCTGTCTGTCTGTCTGTGTGTGTGTGTGTGTGTGTGTGTGTGTGTGTGTGTGTGTGTGTGTGTGTGTGTGTGTGCCTATCAACTCCTAAACGGCTGCAGCAATCGAAACCAAATTTGGTATGAGTAAAGATCTATACCGGGACATCTCAACGTCATACTTGAAAATGATGTCAGTGCTACCAACTGCTGAAAAATCGTAATGGAAATTTCAGCTCCATGTTGGATATCTTGGAATATATACATGGGAACTATTCCAAAATTGGCACATATAGATAGTAATACTTCAGTTTAATTTTCAGGAGGCCATACATGACAGTGTTGCCAAGATGATTCTATGCCTACTGATAGGTCCAATGTTTAAAGGCATATAACTCCTACTCTATCAATTGGATTTCTGCCAAATTTCATATGTACTATGTGTACATAAACTGATATGACTGAGCGTATTCTTAAGAGCAACCAGGGCTGCCAACTGTCAATAAATGCTCTCTCTATTTTTTATCCAAATACCAATATATCAGAAAGTATGCAAGCCAACAGCCTTAACCTTCGCACACGTATAGTGCCTGACATTCTTGAGTAATTTGGAGCAACTAATGTATGTCAGTGCTATCAACATGATTCTAAGCCTGCTGATAGGACCAATTTTTAAATACGTGTAACTTTTATACTATCAATTGGATTTCAACCAAATTTCGCATGTGCTATGTGTACCATAACATATAAGACTATGCGTATTGTTGAGAGCAATCAGGGCTGCCAAATGTTAATAAATGCTGTTTATATTTTTTAACCTAATATCAATATAGGCTATCAGATAGTATGCAATCCAACAGCTCTAAACTTTGCGCACGTATAGTACCTACCATTCTAGATTAATTTGGAGCAAGTAATGTATATCAGTGCTACCAACATGATTCTAAGCCTGCTGATAGGTCCAATTTAAAAATACCAGTAACTTATATACTGAACCCTTGGGCCATAGGGTCCATGACGGTCGAACCAATGTCCTTAAGGAAGAAATGAAAGAAAAGTATAGTTTCTTAAAGGAATGGAGAGAGATTTTAAGCCAGGAATATAGCTCAACATTGTGCAAGCGACTAGGGACAGATGTTCCTTAGATGAGATCACCCCACTCGACATGCCAGAGAGGGCTGGTCACGAGTATTAATAACTGAGTGGAATCTTCCACCGTGATAGAAAGAGAAGCCTGAATCGGAATTCAAGCTGACGTGGCTGGAAATTGACAACGTCGCATATGCACCAGAAGAGGAATAATTAAAATTAACACGTTTACGAGCATAATAATGAGTAAACAAGCACAGTACAGTGAATCATTTTGAATGAGATATTTTTCAGTATAGAGAAACCATGTAATAATTGTGCAGAAATAAACTGCCGACGTAAGACGACGTCATCGGTGAATTACCTAAGCCTCTGTGGAGGGGAGAGACCAAAAAGAATGCAACACCCACACAATTGAGGACGAGAAATTAATTAATATCTCCAAATTGCACGATCGATTCTTAGGTGCAATAAGATCATTTGACATTGAGAAGACGAGCTTTCGGAAGGTATAATTTTTATATTTGTGGCACCATTATTTTAGAAGTTGGCCACAGGAAAGGCTTGAGTCTTATTTTTTTGTAGTAAAACAGTATAAAGCTTCGGGCGTTTCCAAGCCAATCATGCAGTATTCGAACGGCCCGAGGGGTATCGCCACGCATCACGCATCACGAATCCGTCCAGGAGGACGTGAAGTTATATCAGCACATGCAGTTATTCTGAGAGCCCGTGAGGGACGTAACTCTGCGTTACATCGATAACAGCTACCAGTACTCCTTGAGGGGAGAAACGCTGTTTAACACCGCCGAAGCAAGATCCGATAGCCACAGGCGTCACAGTAGTAACGACTTGCTTGCCTCCATAAGGAGCATTCAAGGCGAGATTTTAAAGTATCGCCGTAGTGAAATATTAGGAAAATCCTAATTATAGGATTTAGGCCCGACTGTATGCAAGTTAAAGTGAAAATTCGCAAGTTATAGTCAGAGCAGGCTGCGTACGTCGGACTTAAAGGCGATAGGTCGTTAAATGTGCGAACGAACAGATCATAACGTACGGAAGTATCGTACCAGACAGATAAACTGTTATTTAAATTGAAGCAACCTAAAAGAGAAGAACAGAATAGGTTCGAACGTAAGAGTGTTAAAAACAGTTCAAACAAAGAGGATAGGAGACTATAAATATTAGCTCCAGAAAGCAGGCGAACAATTCTAATAGTACTAGAATCGAGAAGTGCTAGCTGCTAGAAACTAAATCTATAGGTCTTAGAGGAGACCTCGATCCATATAGACTCTCGTTAGGATCAATAGACAGATCGACAGAGAAGCCGTTCAAGCTAGATAATAGCCAGTTATCCAGGATAGGAATAGCAGAATTGAACTCCAGGGAACAGTAGATGTTTCAGGACTTTCGCATTTCTTCAGAATAGGAAGCCGACATCAGATAAATCTCACCCTTGGAGACGGGAATTAAAGAAGATCACGTGTGATAGGCTCAGAAGTACGGCCTAGTGATCGAGTAATTGTGAAGTGTAAAATAATCAAGATTGTGTGTTAGATAATATTTTTAGTGTTATTATGTGTTCAAAAGGGACACACTAGTATATAAAAATGTCGTCAATATTAAGTGTTCTAGATATAGGTCAAAAAGTGTTTCTACGTAAGATGAATACCTTCAATATGGTGTAAAAAGTTCAAAGTGGGCCCCAAAAATGAAACACCACACCAGATTTAAGATCATGGGATGATCTGAAAATATGTAAGTACAAAATTCATTTTTATTTTGGTGTCAGAAATTGATTGTGTGCAACTCACCGGAGTTTTGAGTGAAAGGGATGTGTTTTAATGAATAAATACTGAATAATCAAGAATACGGTCTGAACAATAATAAAATAAATAGAGAAATTATGAATAATTATGTAAAGAATAAATCCCGTAGAGGTAATAGGTGAATAAAGGGTTAAAGTATTTAACAAATGTCATAAGAGCAAGCGAAATATCATTTAATTATCATGAAAGACATTGAAATAAAGTAAAGTTGAGATATGAAAGAAATAGCTTTTGAGCTTATATAAAGAATAAAGAATAATAATAATAATTAAATATGGAAATGTTAAATAAAAATCAAATAAATTGATATGAACATAAGAACGTTAAGCCTTAACGTATGTGTAAGAAATGAGGTTCAATGGAATATTTTAAAACAGGGAACGATTTATCGACCATGGAAAGATTAATATGTGAATTAAAATAATATTGAATTGTTACTAAAGAGATTTTATCAGTTCTTGGGAAGACATTTTCGGCTTAAAATAATGCATAGCGCATAATGAGCGCAAATATAATATTAAAGTGTCACGCTCGGAACGCGTAGTAGTTAAATACTTGGTACATTACTTATGGAGGGTAGTTGATTGCAGTGAATGATAATTGTATAAGTCCTCTATTTGTGACATTAGTATCACGAGGCATTGTGTATGTATTTAAAAAGGGAGCTAATATATGGTATTATTGAGCGTATGTCATATGGGCCACGGCCGACTCTAAATCGCATTTTGTATAAGCCCTCTGCATGGGATTAGTTCCCGAGGCACCTGAAGAGATTCGAATGCAGGATCTTCTTATGATAAAAGCCCCTGAAATTCTCCGTCGTCGTATGTGTATTTAATCTTCCCAATCAATGAGGACCCTCTCATAATTAATAAATGCCAAGGATATGAAAATGGTCTGTGAACCAAAGAATAGTTGTTTGAATGTTACGGTACAATAAAGCCTGGTCTCCTCAGAACTGGATAGAATGGAAAGGTTTGTTTTGAAAGCCTTGAAAATAAGCTACTAAAATGTTGGGTCAGACGGGAAATCTCCACCACCCTAACAGGTCATAAATCGCACCCCAGTAGTAGAGACTAGCTCTTTTAAAGCGAGATGGAACAGAGACCGTCTCGTAAGCTGTTGTAAAGAGAGACGAATACACCAGGAGTGTTTAGAGTTGTAAACGACCCGGGCATTGAACCGAGGCCCTTAAAGATGGATATTTCGTTTGCCGGTTCAGATCGTAGTTTCTTATATGATAATGATCTATTAAGACATAAGAGATAAATAACAATCCCTATTGTAATAATGTAAGGACGTGGGATTCCACGAGTTGATTGAAGGCAACTGAGTTCGGGAGTAACTATAGTTTTTTGACTGTGTCAAGTACCTTCACGCTCTGGAGTACACAATTGATTTTCTGATTACCTTAATATATTTGTGAAATAAAGAGAGATGATAACAACTGAATGTGTGGACATGCCCAAAAATATTGAATTAGATAATTAACATAGATTTTAAATATAATTATATGTTTGTTCTTGAGAAATAAGAAAATATAAAAGCTAGTGTTTGAGGTGTGCAAGAATGACACCGTAATAATGTAAATGCATGGAGCCAAAGAGCTCGGAGTTATGTAAACTTAATGTTAGTGCTTTATGGAAGTGAGACTAAGTAAGAATTGTTGGTTTATGTGGAAACCACAGGTTTTGAATTCAATATTTGTTTATTTTATTTTGTGATCCCTTGTTCATTTGGAACAAGCAGTTGATATTTTGGTCAAGAATTAAAGTGTTAAAATGTTTGTAGCGCCATTAATTTTATTAATTAAATATGTTTAAATAGGAGTTGATTTTGTTGTTATTTTTGCAAGTGTATCCTCTAATTAATCCAAAATATGTGAGTCACAGAGTGGGGGAACTTACCACTGCCCCGAAATCCCGAATTGAGCTACGCTGGTATACTGTGATTGGCATATTTCATGCTAAATGGGCACAGGGGGATATATAAATACTGTGCTGGATTAATAACTAGAGGAACACTTAAGTCGGTCATATCATGTAAAATTAAAGTAATGATAGGAAAAGCTACAACGTAAAATATTAACTGACCGCATGGGTCCCTGGAAACTCATACCGAGCAGCCCTGATTAATATATATATATTATATTTAAACCCCAAGCAAACCACTTCTTTATAAACATGGCGCCCAGTACGCAGGGCTGAGTTTTCCTAGGGAAAACCCGAGTTTTCTCGAAAAATCAAAATTTTCACTATTTTGAAAAAAAAAATGGTTTTTCGAAATTTTGAATTTTAAACACTTCCATAAAGGTTTATGAAATTGAATAAAAGTAGTAAAAGGGTACGTTGTAAGTGAATACCCGTACCAAAGTAATATCTTAAAAGAAATTGGGACACACCGATTCAGAGTATCATCTCTCAAGCATGTACTAGTGTGGTGGCATTTGTGGCCCACTGTATTTTTATAGTAGAAAAGATGGTGACGATGATGGAGTTAAAGGAGTGTTTGGATGAACATTTCCAAAAGAATAGGGAGGAGATAATAAAAATAAGTACGCAAAGTACGGAAGATGCAAAAAAAGAGAATAGGGTAGAGAGGCAGGAACTTTTGGAGGCGATAAAAGCCGATAGTAATGAGAAGTTGGAGGCGATAAAAGCCGATAGTAATGAGAAGTGGGAGACCATGAACAATAAATGGGGAACAATAGATAATACATTGAGTCTCCAAAAGAAGGAAAATAACATAGTTTTCGAATCCATAAATGAAAGTTTGGAGTCAATAAAAACTGATAGTGCTAATATGGGCACTAAATTAGAGAATATCGAAGCTAAAAGTAATACCATGGAAACTAAATTAGAAGCTATCGAGGCTAACTGTGTAAAAATGAATGATGAATTGAAGGCGGAGATAGAGGGCAAATTGAATAGTATAAAAACAGAAAATTCAGATCATTTTTCAGCACAATCTAGGGTTTTGGAAGATAAACTAGGAATAATAGAAAGGAAATTTGAAAACGAATTACATTCCTTTCAGGAGAAGATTATAGGTGATAATTTCTTGAAAAGTCAAGCCATGAACACTAAACTAGAGGCCATGGAGACTAAAATACAAAGTAATATAAATGAGAAATTAGAAGGAAACATAGAGTCCAATTTTCAACTATTGGATAAAACATTTGGGGACAAGTTAAAGGCATTGCAAACTGAGAGTAACACGTTTCATGCAGGATTGAGAACCCAGATAAGTACTATAGAAAAAAATAGTATAGAATCCAAAAAGGAATGCCAGGATAATTTTAAAATTATTGAGGGTAAAATTAGCTCCATGGAAAATAAATTTGGTTCTATAGAAACTAAATTAAATAGCTTGGAAACAACTTGTAAACAAAATGGGGACGAATGTAAAAAGGAACTTGTAACCCAGATCCAAGGTGTGCAGAAAATTTTAGAAGCTCAAATAGAATCGAACAAAAGTATTTGTGAAAAATCCCAGGGAGAGATAAAAAGTAGTATTGAGGCGTTAGGAAACAGGTTTGGAGGGATGGAAAAGAAAGTAGAAAACCTCGAGGGGAAAGTCGAGAAAGTACAGACAAAGATAACTGAGGTTAAGAAGCAAGCTGAGGCCGATGCCAACAAAAGGGAATTGCAATTTAACGTATTCACGGGACAGGTGGACGAATGGTTGAGAAAGCATGAGGGGGATATAACTACGAAGTTACGCGAATACGAAGGGAATCTTAAGAAGGAAAGCACGCAACGAAAAAGGGATCGTGATGAACAACTTATAAAAATAGAGAAGATAGATAAAGGGGTTACTGGAATTCAGGAAACCGTAGTAGGATTAACAAAACAAATGGGAGACACAAAGGGAGAGATAGATAAGGTTATGACCGACATAACAATTATATTCGAGGAGCAAGGAAGGGCTCGAGAGGATATGAACAAGATCCAGGATAAAGTCTACAAAGGACAAAAAGAAGTGGATAAGCAAATAAAGGAGATACGAGAGGGCTTGGAGACCATAGGTGACGTTAAGCCAGAAATTATAGATCAAAGGGTCATGATCTTTAAGAAAGAGGTAGAAGAACAACTAAAGGAATTCAGGGATAGTTACAGGGATGAGCAATTCCAATCCAAAAAGGAAGAGGAAGAGATTAAAAGGAATCAAGAAAGAATTCAGAATGAATTAAGATCTCGATTGGAGAGGACGGAACATAAGAACAGTCAAATGGAAATCCAACTTATGGCAAATGAAGAAAGTGCCCGAAGAGAAAGGAAGCTAGAATTCGAAAATCAGGAGGAGTTTCCAAAAACAGGATGGGCAGATTCTCGTGAACAAGGCACAGATGCGGAGAGGGACTTAGGAGGGGAGAGCCCTTATAAGATCCCAGGATATCCAATGGCGATGTCAACCCCGTACACGAATCAGACAAATGGCCAAATAATAAACATTATTAAATCCAATGAGGATAGACCAGTAAAGTTTACGGGTAATAACATGTCTATTACTCCAAAATACTGGCTAAAAGAAGTGGCAGAGTATCTAAATGAAATGAAGGTTCCTCAGGATCGGAGACTGAGAGCTATTGAAAAGCTGTTGGCAGGTGATTGTCTCACCTGGTTCAGAAGCTTTAGATACACTTTTGATACGGTGGAAGGCTTTAGGGAAGCATTTTTAAAGCGATATTGGGCAGCAGATGTCCAAGAAAATTTAAGGCTAGATCTGTACTCTAGGAAGTACAGCACCAATGCACCTACTAAATACTCGGAATTTTTCACCGCTCAGCTGTGTAAATTCCGCGAACTGGATATTGCTCCGGCAGAAAACGACCTGTGTGCCGCCATTGCAAGACAGCTTCCATATGAGATTCAGAGGCTGCTAATCTCATCCAAAGCCAGAAGTGCTGTGGAAGTGGAAAGCGTATTACGTCAGTTAGATATGACGACTTCGCACGTAACACCTCGGCATCAGAGACAAACTGAGCAAGTACACATGGCCAGCAGTCAGGAAACTGGAGAAAAACCAGCGACCAGGAATCAGTCCACCAGTACGGATACTCAAGGACGAGATCGAGAGTATGGGCACCAGGAGCCTAGAAGGATACAGCCATATTACCGGGGAGGATATCGAGGAAGGAATCCTAGAACGACGGGTTATAGGCAACAGGAAAGCCGACCCTATAACAATAACCAGCAAAGGCCGGACAATAGAAAGAAATGGGAGAATTATCCCAGGAGGAATGTAAGGCCAGGCGATAGGGATGATGAATATCGGGCCGAAATAGAAGAAAGATATCAGGAGAGTCTTCGTTATATGAACGAAAGACCAGATGAACCTGATAGGCAAAAAGTCCGTTGGAGTGAGGCAATCAAGAACCGGAAATCACCCGACCGACTAGACGGAGCTCAAAGCTTGGAACTACAAGCTCAGCTAAAGAATGAGGGAAAAGGGAGCCCTCAGGATAAAAAAAAACTCCAAATTTAAATTGTCAAAAGTGGAAACATACCAGGAGCTGGGAGGAGGTAGAAATTGTAAATTGGATAGCCAGACCAGATGAACTAATTAACGAGGATGTGGAAGGAATCCCACCTGTTAAAAGAGAACTACCTATAATTATGCTTAGGATAGAAGGATTACTGGTCAGAGCATTGATTGATACTGGATCCACAATAAGTTTAATTACACAAACCCTTTTAAGTGAATTGGAAACAAGGGGCCGAGTACTAAAGATTCCCACATCAAGTGTAAAGATTAAGGGAATTATCCCTGAAAAATCTTTGACGTGTAAATTTCAGGTATACATTGATTTAATCATGGGTAACGCTGAAATTTCGCAGTGCTTTTTGCTGGTAAATCAATTACCGTATAATGTCATATTAGGTATTGATTTTATCCGTGAGAACAAGGTCATTATAGACCTAGCGCAAAATTGCATTAGAATTCAAAGAGAGGATGTGGATGAACAAAACATTAACCTACAGGATCAGAAGGTGAAAATAGCAGAACAGGTATGGCATATGGAAGAAGTGATTGAGGAAGATTATAAGGACATAGAAAAAATATTTGAAGTCCTCAACATAGAACTCGAAGATAATGTGGAAAATGAGTTCGAGACCAACCTGTCAGGAAAAGTGGAGGAAGCTAAAGTCAGCCTCGAAATCAAGGAACAATTAAAGAAATTATTATTGGATTATAGGGACGTATTTGATTCCAAGCCAGGGAAGATTGAAAATTTTAAATACGCGTTCCAAGTCAACGATTGGGCACCGTTCAAACAAAAACCATACCCGGTTGCGGAAAAACATTACCCACAAACCAAGAAAACACTGCAGGAGATGATGAATGCAGGTGTTATAGAAAAGATGGCGACACCATATGTTAGTCCATTAGTGATTGTGAGTAAACCGGATGGCTCAGTAAGGGTGTGTTTAGATGCCAGAAATCTAAATGCAAAAATTATACCAGAAAATGATTCGGCACCACCCATAAAAGAAATACTGAGGAATTTTAAAGGCAAGAAGATTTTTACAAATATTGACATGACTTCTTCGTATCATCATCTCGAACTGGAAGAGAAAACCAGCTTGTTGACTGGATTTCAGTTCGATCAACAAACATACTGCTTTAGAAGATGTCCGTTTGGATTAAAGACTGCAGGATCCGCATTAATAAGAGCGCTGGATCGAAACCTGTCAGAGGAAGTGAAAGAGTGCACTATCCGATACGTAGATGACATTTTGCTTACCTCGGAGAACATTGAGGAACATTTAGAAAATTTGAAGAAATTATTAGAAGACCTAAGAAGGGCAAATTTTAAGATAAATTTAAAGAAGTCGAACTTCTGTCAAAGGCAAGTGACATTTTTAGGGCATGTGATTGACAAGGATGGTGTTAAACCAAATCCATGCAAATTGGAATCGATAAGGGATTTTCCAAGGCCTTTGAAAGTGAAGAACGTTCGCCAGTTTTTGGGATTGATTGGGTTCTTCTCAGGACATTGTCCATCATACACCAAAACTGTTGCACCACTACAGGACCTTCTGAAGAAGGGGGGCAAGTGGAAATGGACGGAGGAAGCAGAAAAAGCATTCGTGGAGGCCAAGGAAATGCTCTTAAATTACGTGAAGCTAGGATATCCTGATTTTAATCAGAGATTTATCATTCAGACAGACGCATCCCAGATTGGAATAGGGGCAATGCTATATCAGGAGAACCCGGAAAACCCTGATAAGAAGAACTATCTAGCTTTCACAAGTAGGAGACTGAAACCACACGAGAAAAATTATACGATCAGCGAGATCGAGCTGTTAGCGATATTGCACGCGTTGCAATATTGGCGGAAGATCGTATATGGGTTTCAGGTCATTCTAAGGACGGATCATAAAGCCTTAACCTTTTTGATGAAGACTGATTTATCCAGTCAAAGGTTGATGCGTTGGGCTTTATATATTCAACAATTTGATGTCAAGATAGAGTACTGCCCAGGAAAGGAAAACATAGTTCCAGACTACTTAAGTAGACAGCCAGAGTCCATAGAAGAGGAAGTAATGGCTATAGATTTGGAAGACAGGGATCAGCGTACTCTTAATGAGTTAAAAAGCATTAGTCAAAGGCAACGGGAGGATCCATGGATGAACATGCTCATATCATTCCTTGAGGGAAGCTTGATAAGAGGAACACCAGCGTACACGGAAGCTGAGAAGATAGCACAGGACTACACGTTTTATAATGGGTTATTGTATAAGTTTGTGGACTCTGACCATACGAAATTAAGGATTGTTGTACCTGCAATTTTGCAGAGGAAAATAGTATGGTTAGCCCATAGATCGTTCGGACATATGGGAGTCGACAAAACAGTCTCGATGCTGAAAGAAGCATTTATATGGCCGAGACTGAGAGAAACTGTAAGGGACACGCTAAAGACATGTGATCTTTTTCAAAGGATTAAACCTAATGCATTTTTGATGAGACAGAAGCCTATTACATTGTTGCCTGAAAGGCCCGGCCAAATCATATCTATCGATAATTTTGGACCTTTGCCAAAGGCAAGAAGAGGAAATCGACACATAATGGTGGCTATGGATGTCTTCACTAAAATGGTTGTCCTTGCTCCCATACAGAAGACTAGTACCAAACAGGTGTTAAAACGACTTAAAGAAAAAGTGATACCGATTCTGGGGAAACCTGAGAATTTGTTGTCGGATCACGGCAGTTGTTTCACCAGTGTAGAGTTCAGACGAGAATTAGAAAGACTTGGGATACGTCAAATTTTGTCAAGTGTTCGCCATCCTGAGGCAAACCCTGTAGAGAGAGTTATGAGAGAAACGGCCAAGTATTGTAGAATATACTGTGCCGAAGAAAATTGGAAGTGGATAGATATTTTGGATATTATTGAATTTTGTATAAATAATACAATCCATGAATCCACAGGAGAGATACCCATAACGTTACATCGGAATGAGCAACCAGAAAGACCTTGGAATCTGGTAATTCCTAGACCAGCAGACGCTCAGCCGGGAAGAGATGTACGAATTAGGAGAGCCTTTGAGCATCTAAAAGCTCAAGCCGACAGGAGGCAGAGAAGAAATAGGCATAAGAGGTATCATCGACCATTATTAGCAGGAGAAATGGTGTTAGTGAAAAGACCAGCCATTTCGGATCCAGGGAACCGTGTGTACAAGAAGTTCCAGAAAATGTACCACGGACCATATCAGATAATCAGAGATTTGAGGAATAACGCATATAGAATTCGGCACTGTGAAACGGATCACGAAGTGACCATGAATTCAGCAAATTTGAAATTATATTACCTTCCCGAAGATTTTGATGAAGAAAATGAACAAGCCCTGGTTATGGAAACATTTAGAGATGAATCCGCTTTTGACATAGACAAGAATAAGGAAGAAATAGAAAATAGAGCTCAAGCATTCGAGTGCGAATGCGAATTGGAGAAAGTATATTGGGAAATTAAAGAAATAATTGAATTTATTGAAGAAGAAAATTCCAATTTAAGAAAAGAAAATGATGAAATAAGGAAACGGGTAGGGATAGACCAAACCCGTAAGGGAGAATGAGGTTCTGGGAACTTAAAGTCCAGACGAATAAAGAAAGAAAGAAAGGGTAGGGACAGAGCATACCCGACCTACACAATTACCGGATACGACTTAAAAAAAGTAAAAACAACAGTAAATGCGGATGACGTTATGATGGATTCGACGGAAAGGAAATACAAATTAAATTGAAATAAATTTCCTCAAAATTTTCGAAAATTTATTTACCTAAGGAGGGGAGAGATGAACCCTTGGGCCATAGGGTCCATGACGGTCGAACCAATGTCCTTAAGGAAGAAATGAAAGAAAAGTATAGTTTCTTAAAGGAATGGAGAGAGATTTTAAGCCAGGAATATAGCTCAACATTGTGCAAGCGACTAGGGACAGATGTTCCTTAGATGAGATCACCCCACTCGACATGCCAGAGAGGGCTGGTCACGAGTATTAATAACTGAGTGGAATCTTCCACCGTGATAGAAAGAGAAGCCTGAATCGGAATTCAAGCTGACGTGGCTGGAAATTGACAACGTCGCATATGCACCAGAAGAGGAATAATTAAAATTAACACGTTTACGAGCATAATAATGAGTAAATAAGCACAGTACAGTGAATCATTTTGAATGAGATATTTTTCAGTATAGAGAAACCATGTAATAATTGTGCAGAAATAAACTGCCGACGTAAGACGACGTCATCGGTGAATTACCTAAGCCTCTGTGGAGGGGAGAGACCAAAAAGAATGCAACACCCACACAATTGAGGACGAGAAATTAATTAATATCTCCAAATTGCACGATCGATTCTTAGGTGCAATAAGATCATTTGACATTGAGAAGACGAGCTTTCGGAAGGTATAATTTTTATATTTGTGGCACCATTATTTTAGAAGTTGACCACAGGAAAGGCTTGAGTCTTATTTTTTTGTAGTAAAACAGTATAAAGCTTCGGGCGTTTCCAAGCCAATCATGCAGTATTCGAACGGCCCGAGGGGTATCGCCACGCATCACGCATCACGAATCCGTCCAGGAGGACGTGAAGTTATATCAGCACATGCAGTTATTCTGAGAGCCCGTGAGGGACGTAACTCTGCGTTACATCGATAACAGCTACCAGTACTCCTTGAGGGGAGAAACGCTGTTTAACACCGCCGAAGCAAGATCCGATAGCCACAGGCGTCACAGTAGTAACGACTTGCTTGCCTCCATAAGGAGCATTCAAGGCGAGATTTTAAAGTATCGCCGTAGTGAAATATTAGGAAAATCCTAATTATAGGATTTAGGCCCGACTGTATACAAGTTAAAGTGAAAATTCGCAAGTTATAGTCAGAGCAGGCTGCGTACGTCGGACTTAAAGGCGATAGGTCGTTAAATGTGCGAACGAACAGATCATAACGTACGGAAGTATCGTACCAGACAGATAAACTGTTATTTAAATTGAAGCAACCTAAAAGAGAAGAACAGAATAGGTTCGAACGTAAGAGTGTTAAAAACAGTTCAAACAAAGAGGATAGGAGACTATAAATATTAGCTCCAGAAAGCAGGCGAACAATTCTAATAGTACTAGAATCGAGAAGTGCTAGCTGCTAGAAACTAAATCTATAGGTCTTAGAGGAGACCTCGATCCATATAGACTCTCGTTAGGATCAATAGACAGATCGACAGAGAAGCCGTTCAAGCTAGATAATAGCCAGTTATCCAGGATAGGAATAGCAGAATTGAACTCCAGGGAACAGTAGATGTTTCAGGACTTTCGCATTTCTTCAGAATAGGAAGCCGACATCAGATAAATCTCACCCTTGGAGACGGGAATTAAAGATCACGTGTGATAGGCTCAGAAGTACGGCCTAGTGATCGAGTAATTGTGAAGTGTAAAATAATCAAGATTGTGTGTTAGATAATATTTTTAGTGTTATTATGTGTTCAAAAGGGACACACTAGTATATAAAAATGTCGTCAATATTAAGTGTTCTAGATATAGGTCAAAAAGTGTTTCTACGTAAGATGAATACCTTCAATATGGTGTAAAAAGTTCAAAGTGGGCCCCAAAAATGAAACACCACACCAGATTTAAGATCATGGGATGATCTGAAAATATGTAAGTACAAAATTCATTTTTATTTTGGTGTCAGAAATTGATTGTGTGCAACTCACCGGAGTTTTGAGTGAAAGGGATGTGTTTTAATGAATAAATACTGAATAATCAAGAATACGGTCTGAACAATAATAAAATAAATAGAGAAATTATGAATAATTATGTAAAGAATAAATCCCGTAGAGGTAATAGGTGAATAAAGGGTTAAAGTATTTAACAAATGTCATAAGAGCAAGCGAAATATCATTTAATTATCATGAAAGACATTGAAATAAAGTAAAGTTGAGATATGAAAGAAATAGCTTTTGAGCTTATATAAAGAATAAAGAATAATAATAATAATTAAATATGGAAATGTTAAATAAAAATCAAATAAATTGATATGAACATAAGAACGTTAAGCCTTAACGTATGTGTAAGAAATGAGGTTCAATGGAATATTTTAAAACAGGGAACGATTTATCGACCATGGAAAGATTAATATGTGAATTAAAATAATATTGAATTGTTACTAAAGAGATTTTATCAGTTCTTGGGAAGACATTTTCGGCTTAAAATAATGCATAGCGCATAATGAGCGCAAATATAATATTAAAGTGTCACGCTCGGAACGCGTAGTAGTTAAATACTTGGTACATTACTTATGGAGGGTAGTTGATTGCAGTGAATGATAATTGTATAAGTCCTCTATTTGTGACATTAGTATCACGAGGCATTGTGTATGTATTTAAAAAGGGAGCTAATATATGGTATTATTGAGCGTATGTCATATGGGCCACGGCCGACTCTAAATCGCATTTTGTATAAGCCCTCTGTATGGGATTAGTTCCCGAGGCACCTGAAGAGATTCGAATGCAGGATCTTCTTATGATAAAAGCCCCTGAAATTCTCCGTCGTCGTATGTGTATTTAATCTTCCCAATCAATGAGGACCCTCTCATAATTAATAAATGCCAAGGATATGAAAATGGTCTGTGAACCAAAGAATAGTTGTTTGAATGTTACGGTACAATAAAGCCTGGTCTCCTCAGAACTGGATAGAATGGAAAGGTTTGTTTTGAAAGCCTTGAAAATAAGCTACTAAAATGTTGGGTCAGACGGGAAATCTCCACCACCCTAACAGGTCATAAATCGCACCCCAGTAGTAGAGACTAGCTCTTTTAAAGCGAGATGGAACAGAGACCGTCTCGTAAGCTGTTGTAAAGAGAGACGAATACACCAGGAGTGTTTAGAGTTGTAAACGACCCGGGCATTGAACCGAGGCCCTTAAAGATGGATATTTCGTTTGCCGGTTCAGATCGTAGTTTCTTATATGATAATGATCTATTAAGACATAAGAGATAAATAACAATCCCTATTGTAATAATGTAAGGACGTGGGATTCCACGAGTTGATTGAAGGCAACTGAGTTCGGGAGTAACTATAGTTTTTTGACTGTGTCAAGTACCTTCACGCTCTGGAGTACACAATTGATTTTCTGATTACCTTAATATATTTGTGAAATAAAGAGAGATGATAACAACTGAATGTGTGGACATGCCCAAAAATATTGTATTAGATAATTAACATAGATTTTAAATATAATTATATGTTTGTTCTTGAGAAATAAGAAAATATAAAAGCTAGTGTTTGAGGTGTGCAAGAATGACACCGTAATAATGTAAATGCATGGAGCCAAAGAGCTCGGAGTTATGTAAACTTAATGTTAGTGCTTTATGGAAGTGAGACTAAGTAAGAATTGTTGGTTTATGTGGAAACCACAGGTTTTGAATTCAATATTTGTTTATTATATTTTGTGATCCCTTGTTCATTTGGAACAAGCAGTTGATATTTTGGTCAAGAATTAAAGTGTTAAAATGTTTGTAGCGCCATTAATTTTATTAATTAAATATGTAAAATTAGGAGTTGATTTTGTTGTTATTTTTGCAAGTGTATCCTCTAATTAATCCAAAATATGTGAGTCACAGAGTGGGGGAACTTACCACTGCCCCGAAATCCCGAATTGAGCTACGCTGGTATACTGTGATTGGCATATTTCATGCTAAATGGGCACAATACTAACAAATGGATTTCATCCAAAATTGGCACAACAATAGATGATAATATTTCAAATTATTTCTGAGCAACTCCTGTATGAGATTGTTGCCAACATCATTTTACGCACGCTGATACGTCCAATGTTTAACTGCATGTAAAGTCCATGCTATCCATTAGACTTCAACCAATGTTTGTATTCTGTACCTTAAGAGATGGAACTAAGAATATATCCAGTCACCAGGGCTGCCAACTGTAGTGCTCTATCAGGCTACATAATGCCAGGTATATTTCGAACTAATTACAAATTTAGATATTACCAACTTTATTTCGTCATTATTCTAGATAGCCTAAGTCCATATAGATTAATCATTGGCATGAATCTTAAATTTTAGTTCGTCACGGAAGATCTTGTTTTCATTGAAGTAATAATTTTTTTATATGTTGTATTGGAAATTTTTCAAAGTTGTTGTCATCACTCAAAAATTCACTGTCCTACACTTCTCTTAACGTTAAAACATTACTTATTTCCTCTTCATTCAATGAGTTTAGATACTTTATCGCCAATCTAAATTAGCTCGAACTAAGAACGTAAAGAAACACAACCACACAAGTTCAATCGCACAGGAAGTCAGCTTACTACAGCATGTTTAAAGATTACTTCTTACTAATCAAGCCATTCAGGGAATTAAACACGTCGATATATTCAGTGAGAGAATGATTCCCGCGTTGTCTTGGTTACTACAGTGATAACACTGCTTGGCTGGGGATAATTTAAAAATACTTTTATTAAAACGGGGCCGATATATCGGCCTGTGGCACTATAAGGGTTAATATCTAACACAATGCAAATAAGTCACGATTTGGAAACTACAGTAAAGTAATTAAATCGTAGTATTTACACAAAATTTCAGTCTTCTCTTAAACACATCAATTTGTTTTGGGAAAGGCTCTAAGACTGTGGCAGGTGAAGTTCCAATAATTATCAATAGCACGATTAATGAAAGCATATTTTCCATAATTTGTACGCTGCGGTCGGCCCTTAAACCCTTTATAGGGCAAAAGTCTGGGGGTATAAAATTGCACATTAGTAATTTGGGGTGATAGATGAGTAGGAATACGCAACAATCTTATGGGTATGGGCTCTATTATATGAAATACGGGGTGGGAAATTATTATCCCACTGCCCACACCCGACAGTATGTTTTCTTAAATGAGCAATGGGGTAATAATCTCCCACCTCCAAATTATGATGATACTGTGTTTATCACTCAATAATGAGGTTTATTTAACAGGATATATTTTGTAAAAACACCCATCACGCTCTATAATTTAAACAAGAAGTTCCGTTAAGAACTATACAGCCTACTTTTCATGCCAATGATTATTCTACAGAATATGAACCTATCTAGAATAATGACGAAATTAAGTTGCTAATATCGAAATTTCCAATTAGTTCGAAATACTGTATACCTGGCATAATGTATCCTAATAGAGCACTACAGTTGGCTGCCCTGATGACTGAATATATTCTTAGTTCCATCTCTTAAGGTACAAAATACAAAATTTGGTTGAAGTCCAATGAATCGCATGGACGTTACATGCAGTTAAACATTGGATTTAACAGCGCGCGTAAAATCATGTTCGCAACAATGTCATGCATGTATTGGTCAGAAATAATCTGAAATAATGTGATCTATTGTTGTGCCAATTTTGAATGAAATCCATTAGTTAGTATAGAAGTTACATGCATTTTAAAATTGGACCTATTTAGCAGGCTTAGAATCATGTTGGCAGCACTGACGTATATTAGTTACTCCAAATTCGTCTAGAATGCCAGGTACTATACGTGTGCAAATTTTAGAGCTATTGGCTTCCATACTTTCTGATATATTGATATTAGGGTAACAAAAATAGGGACAGCACATATTAACAGTTGGCAGCCCTGGTTGCTCCTTAGAATACGCATAGTCATATCTGTTATGGTACACATAACACATACGAAATTTGGTTGAAATCCAAATGATAGTATGGAAGTTGCATGTATTTAAAGTTGGAACTATCAGCAGTCTTAGAATCATGTTGGTAGCACTGACGTATATAAGTTACTCCAAATTAATATAGAATATCAGGTAATATATGTGTGCATAGTTTAAAGCTGTCGGCTTGCATACTTTCTGATATATTGGTATTTGGATAAAATAAATTATGAGCATTTATTAACAGTTGGCAGCCCTGGTAGGTCTTAAGAATACGCTCAGTCATATCTGGTTATATACACATACAACATACGAAATTTGGTTGAATTCCAATTGATAGTGTAGAAGTTATATGCATTTAAAAATTGGACCTATCAGGAGGCTTATAATCATTTTGGCAACACTGCCATGTTTGGCCTCCTGGAAATCAAACTGAAATATTATGGTCTGTACGTGTGCCAATGTTGAAATAGCTCCCATTCATACTTTCCAAGATATCCAACATGGAGCTCAAATTTCAATTGCGATTTTTTAGCAGTTGGTAGCACTGACATCATTTTCAAATATGGCCGTGAGATATTCAGGTGTAGATCTTTACTCCTACCAAATTTTGTTTCGATTGCTGCAGCCGTTTAGGAGTTGATAGGGGGGGACACACACACAGCCAGACAGACAGACAGAAGGACAGACAGACAGACAGACAGACACACATTTGCCCGATCTCATAAGTCTACTTTTTTCTCATTTTTGCAAAATGTGAAAAGTAGGCTAAAAAGAACGTAACTCCCACGCAACACAAGGTCAGTGACCTATATCATCATTACCGAAAACTGCACAAAAATATAAAAGTGATTTTGGAATGTTATAAGTTATTATATTCGAATATTATTGAATAATTTCAAAATAGTATTTACTAAATACACAGAAAATAAATGTTAAGAATGTTCTATTCTCTGGCAAACACCCTGAGCAGGATAATTATTTCCATTCTAGCTGAAATATATTTACTCAAGTGACCAAAACCATTATTAACATTGTATTTCAGTTATATACCAACGTTTACAAATCTCTTATCTTCAATAAAAATCAACTTCTTCTGTAAAACAATGCATTTCTTTCACTCAACACAACCGAACTGGCGATCACGTGCACTGTGGAGATCACTGGGATATATGCTTCCCACCTTTGGTTTCTGATGACTGTATACATCAAATTAACGAGTTTTCAATATTTCTCTGCATCTAGCTTGTGGATGCATGTGGAACTGCTTGAAATGAAAGGGGTGGGAAAATTCTCTCCCTAACACCGTTCTATAAATACATGGTGGGAAGATAGTATCCCAAGGACCTATAAAGGGTCTTTGTTTGAATGATATTCCCTGTTCAGGTATGTAGGATTTCCCATACGTTTGCTTAGTTGTCCCCATGCTGACCGATTAGGAACTGGGAGAGTATGGGGTGTGGTTGAGCACTTCCCAGCCCAAGGATAGAATAATTCACATACAGCTCATGCTGTAGGGAGAGGGGGGCATGTTGTTAACAGGGGCACGTTGTTACATGTTAGTTTTAAAATCACCCGTGTGGCTGAAGTGCGTAACGATCAGCTACTAAAGCGTGGGGAGCCTGTCTGCAGATGCTGTGAAAACAAGGAAACCATTGTATGTATTTGAAGAGGGTTATAAAGGATTAAGTGTTTTTTGAAGTGAAAAGTAAAAATAAATATTCGACTTTGAAGTCATCTGTCTTCTTCTGTGTTGAAGGTAAGTACTTGCATGTCCCTGAGATTGTAGTTGGATATCTTACGAAAGAAATGCTTGTGAGAGTAGTTAGCTAGGCTACTCCCCGCCGAAGTATTGACCTTGAATACAAAATGTCGGCCGGTGGGGCAAGTTGTTACAGTTAGCTGGGGGCATGTTGTTACACTGTAACAACATGCCCCATGGTATCGTAATATTATTTAATTGCTAATTATTAAGGCCCGGATTGTTATGTGGTTTAATATTTTTAATTAACTAAATATTTTCTTTTTATTTACATGTTTTTACCGTTTTTTTATAAATACATATTCTGGTGTATTTATTCATAAGTACATATTTCCTATATTTGGTGGTATATTGTACTCCTTAGATGATTGCTGCCCACATTTTCGACTCTTGGCAATTCCAGTAATTGGCTTATCTATTTATAGAATGCACCCTTGTCTCTGTATTGTATTTCAAACAGGAATTCCCAGGTCATTAAGTATAGCAGGGGGACTGGAGTCAACAGTCTCATTAAGCCTCCAATAGTCCTTACCTTGAAAGGAAATTTTACTTGAAATTACAGAGGTCTGCAAAACTTGTGAATATTGACAGATTGCTATGAAAGTTTCTGATGTGACCTTTTTTTCTGCTCTTTAGAATGAAATTCGAAAACAGCATATATATGATTTCGTATCGCGCATCTGCGGTACAGTAAGACGGACTCGGAAACTGAGGCGAGCCCCGGCCTGTTAAGCGGGAACATTTTTTGTACAGTAGACAGGATTATGGATTATTCAAGCAGCTGGACGTTTCAACTATATTTCGAGGAATTAGGGGACACAAATTTGATACAAATTTAAGAACATTTTTTGGAAATTTAATCACATATTTTTCACTTTCTGAAAAGTTAAGCACATAACTATCCGGCCCTACTATAAACGTATTAACGTATTTGATAGTTGATTATTATTACCGGTATCATTATTATTTCTCTATTCCGACAGTGATAGCTATGCTTGCTAACGCGCAGCGATAGGCCAAGCTCTCTGCTAATTTGGTAGACGAGGGTTCGAGCCCCACCCTCTGCCGACCTTGAAATGGTTTTCCGTGGTTTCCCCATTTTCAACTGCAGGAAAATGCTGGGACGGTATTTTCTGACAGGTCACGACCGCTTCCTTCCACATCCTTGCCCAGTTTCATTTTATCTTCATTCATTTCATATTTCATTCACTCGTCCCATGACGTTGGCGTCAGGAAGGGCATTCTGCCGTAAAACCAGAATTGTGAAATGTGATAAATGTATTTCAAGGTTGACTGTTATATTATTTCGAGTTAAAAATACAAGATTGTAGTTACAACTATGTCGTATTTTATTAATAAGTTGAGTGTAACAACTTACCCATTGCATATAACAACTAGCCCCGTTGTGGGGCATGTTGTTACAATTTACCACATTAACAAGAAAAATTATTTATACTGAACCCTTTACCCTATGTTGGTTAAATGATTCTACTTTTATTTCTTCAATTAATATATATTTCAACCAGCATCATGAAAGTAGCCAGACAGCGATGAGGAAATCTCAAGCATTTGTTGGAGACAGTAGGGACATACCTGCATCAGTTTAACAAAAGGCTAAGTACTTGAGCTATGAAAAGAAATAGCAGAGCGATGTATCATAAGGACAGGTGTGGCTACCTCAATTTTAGAAGCGACGCGCGGTGAGACATGGTTCTGGTATGTTCATTGTGATATTCGCGCCTAGAAGAAATATGATGCAGTAACGTGAATGGCTGATGAAGAAAATAGACACTCCCAAGACGCCAAGATCTACTAGAAACCGCCAAATTACAGAAAATGGAGAACCAATGAGAAGAGAATGCCTACTTGCGCGCCAACTCTGGCTGGGGTACGCGGCGGCTAGCATTCACGCGGGAAATCGCCTAGACAAAATCTCTACGATCGATTCTAGGATTAATGGGCATATTCTTGACCTGTGCAATATTACGAGTTCAGTGATATTTATTTCATTCCTGTATCACAATTATTTCGATAAATTTTTACATAAAATCCCCCTCCATCTAGACCCAAGGGCCAGTTCATTTATAAGTGTGTCGAAGAGCCAAGACATTGACTTTCATTCCGCGTGTTGAGGACACACTATTATTATTCTGTGCGTCTACAGACATTGACTTTCATTCCGTGTGTCTAGGAGACATGACTTTTATTCCGCGTGTCGAGAACACAGGACTTTGATTCTGTTCGTCTGAAGAGATAGACTTTCATTCCGTGTGTCTAGGAGACATTATTATTATTCTGTGCGTCTACGAACGTAGACTTGTATTTTTGTGTCGAGGACACAGGAGATTCATTGAAAAGTGGTAAATTCAGTGATAGATAGTCATAGTACTATAGTTATAGGGACAGTAGCGTCGATAATTCGCCAACGAACAGTGACAGGGAATTTAGTACCTGAACAAGCGAATTTAGTAGTCAGGCATAAAGTGTATAATAACCTAATTTTTGTATCAGCGCAAGGATGACATCGATGAATGCAGAAGAAGTGTGGAAGTCTCAACAGTCCGTCCAGATGGCTGCTATGAGATAGAGAAGCATCCAGTTGGGGAATGGCGTCTGATGTTCTTTGACGGGTGACTACAACACGAGATGAGTACAAATAATATTTTATTATTTATTAAATTAACTTATGGTTTATGGGACATATTTTTGTAAATACTTTGCTTGTGTGATTTAATGTAGTATATTTTGTTTTGATCTGACACACTTTTGTTTGGAAGCAGCTCGCACAATGGTAGTTAATGGAAGGTTCTTTTCTTTGTGTTGTGTTAACTAACGTATCTATGTGAACGGCCGTGTTCGCCTAGGTTACGAAGTGCGGTTAAAAACGTCTCTCGGAGATATGTCGTGTTTCAGAAGTAGGACTGAATTAATCTAATTATATAGTAGATTGGAGGGTAATTAAATGTTATTGAGAATTATTATTGATCAGATTCAGTGTGATTATTGCCTTTGGAGCAATGTAATTTGTGACGAAGAGAACTCAGCTCTATCGTAGGTTTTAAATATTGTGTTAAATGTTTGCGAGCTTTAATTCAGCAGACCCATGTGAAAGGTGTTATGTCAGTCCCAGATGTGTGTACTGTGAGTATATTGTTGTGGTATTACAAGCGGGAACTTCAGCAGAGACTGATTTCTGTCAGCTTGGTACCAGATTCATATTATATCCTTGCGAGGACAATTATGGATATGTGATTATTGTCTGACCATATGTTGAGTGGGAGGAGATGTTAGCGGCTGTTGATTCCTTGAGATAACAGTTCCGCTGGTCGGCTATTTATATACACTGGATGGGGGACATGACTGGTATTGTGGAAAGGGGCGAGTTGTTGTCACAAGGGCTGACTGAGTTTCGCAAGCAGAGCTCATTAAAGTGGAGTGCAAGTCTGGCTCCAAATTACTTGAAAATAAATATAAATGTGAGAAACTGATCAATGGTAAAATTGTTTAAGTAAATGGGAGTTGCCTACGAAACACGATTACCTTCGAAGCGTTTCATTAACATGCAGTTTTGTTAATATAAAGTAATCTTAACCACTCAGGTTGTTTGTTGTTGTTGGTTTATTCTTTGTTTATTGTACATGTCAGTGACCCGTGAATCACGTGCGGCGCTGTTATTCCTTGTTGTTGAGTATCTGGCCATTGTGGCAGCTCATTTGTTAAGTGTGTCACCACACTAATAAGGGTCTCAGAGAGATGCCTGTAAATAGTGGAGTTGTAATATGTGTGTCAGAGTTAGATTTAAGGATTTTTATTAATGTTATGCCCATAGCCATAAAAGTTGATTTTACGAGATGATTGTTCGTGAGCACCGTGGCTGTTAACCCGTTGTAAACGAATGATCATCCAAGTACTCATGTCTCGTAGATAGTCACCACGCGAACATAAATTCATATGCAAGATAGTGGAACTTGGATCCACATTTTACTAGAAAAGGGGAGAGCCATCTGACTCCTCAAAGTGATAAATATTCCTGTCAGGGGAAAAGTCAGGGAGGATTTTGTTTATTATTGTTTGTTTTATTCTTTTATGCACAAATTAGTTATTAAATCTTGTTATTATCTTACGTTTTGTCTCCTTTCTTTCTTAGTTATAGTTTTCATCCTATAACCCTTGCCTCAGAAAAGCACGTAGTTTGGCGGACGTAAACACCACACTATGAACTGAACGCGACCCCTTGATCTAAGATTCTTGCATAAAACACTGCTATTCTGAAGGGTTCATAGGTGAAAACTGGCGGCCAACGGTGGGGCTATTCACTGTGGTGTAACGGGGAGATTACACATGTCAATAGTGGCGTATTTGAGTAAAACTGGCATGCCGCAAGTGCAGGCAGATATGACAGTATTTAATCACCGGAAGTGATATTTTATTAAAAGTAGTTGAGGCGAAGTGGATACCGCCAAATGTGTGAAAGATAAATTAAAATCAGGAGTTTGCAAAGTAAAATACGGTTCACGTTGTTGTATTTTAAATTAAAGTAAAATTAAGATGTGATACCGGGCGCCCAATGATAAAGTTAAAACTAGATTTGTGTAGAAAGTCAAACTCATGGAAATATTAGGAGGCTGTAGCCTAAAATGACAATTAATACTTTGTTAATTAGTCAGTGTTAATATCAGATCAGGATAACTGTTTAATGACTAAATATGTGCTTGGGGTTAAAATTAAATTGAGTAAAACTAGAACTACTCAGAGATGCAATCAACTAATGGGATTAAAGGTAAAAATAAATGAACTGAGTAGAATAAAGAAATTAAATGTGCATTGGATTTATGTGCGTGTCAAAGGGCATTGGCGTAGGCCATTTCCCATATGTCTCATATATATTATAAAACATGGCAACGGTGGCGCAGATCCAGGAGATCATTGAAAGTGCAGCGAAGAGAACGCAGGAATTGTTGGATACTAAACTAGCAGAACAGAGTCAATCTATAAACACTAGTATGTTGGAGCAAAGCGAAGCGTTGAATACTAAATTATCAGAACAGAGTCAATCTATAAACACTAGTATGTTGGAGCAAAGTGAAGCGTTGAATACAAAATTATCTGAACAAATAAATACTAAACTGTTAGAGCAAAGTGAATCGCTAAATACGAAGATGTCAGAACAAAGTGAATCGCTAAATACTAAACTGTTAGAGCAAAGTGAATCGCTAAATACGAAAATGTCAGAACAAAGTGAATCGCTAAATGCTAAACTGTTAAAACAAAGTGAATCATTGCGGACACAGTTAAATAACCGCAGAATTGAGCAAAATGAATATCAGGCGGAACAAGCTAGGTTATTAAAGAGTGAAATTAATGACACTATAAATTCACAGTTAGAGGCGCAAAATAATAAAAACACGAACCAATTAGCTTCGTTAACCGCAGAGATGAAAGAGCACACAAACCAACAGATGATATTACTGGCCCTTGATGTAAACAAAAATAATGAGAAACAATTAGAGCAGATTAAACAAATGGAGAGTATTTTCGATAAAAAACTTAGCATTCTCGATGAAACGGTGTTAGCTAAATTAGAACAGATTGAAATAGCATGCACAATGAATACAAGCGAGGTCAAAATAGCTCAAGATAGGTAGGAAGGACGATTTAAGTAGATGGAGAAAAGTGGCAGGGTCATTCAACAACAGATATCAGCAGTAGATGAGAACATATCAGGCATAATTAAAGATATGGACCGTCTAGAGATAAAATCAGCGGAACAGTGGAAAAGCTTAGAAACGGAACAAGAACAATTTAAGAGTACATTAGACGAAAGGCTGAGCCAGATAGAAAATAATCAGGATGAAAATAAGAGCCAAATTGAAGAAAAAATAAGCACGATTAAAGAACAGATCAGGAAAGATTGGAAGAAAATGAATATTGATTCTAGAGAGGAAAGATCCACCATTATTAAAACAGTAGGCGAAAACCACACGCGTATTCAAGCTTTGGAGCAAGAGGTAAAAAATAGACTTAAAGAACAGACAGACAGGATCATTAAAGCCGAACTTCGCTCATTAGAACAATCGTCTATATTTAAAACGGGAGTATTGAAAGACAAGCAGGATGACTCACATAGTCCCCAACCCAGCATAGCAGGAAGTCAGAATCAAGCAGAGAGCCCATTAACAACAAACACGGAAGGATTTCGTAAGAACGTAGATAGAAGCTCGACACCACAGGACGGTCATCAGCCCACACAACTTATTCAAGTAATTCGCTCAAATGACTACAAACCGCAGAAATACACCGAAAATTCAGGGGTAACACCTAAGGCCTTTATCAAAGATATTGAAGACCATTTTAATGACACTGGAGTACCTGAAGCACGTAGATTGAGAATGATGGAGAGATTTTTATCAGGGAATGTTCTCACCTGGTTCTTAAGTTTCAAATACACATTTGGAACCATGTCAGACTTTAACTTAGCGTTTCTGCGCAAATACTGGTCTCCCGCCATACAACAGAGTTTAAGAATGGAGCTTTACTCTAGAAAATACCAAACTACCCAGCAGACAAAATACTCAGATTTCTTTAACATGCAAATGCTAAAATTTCGCGATCTGGATTACCCATTAAACGAATCAGATTTGGTGATGACAATAGCAAGGCAAATGCCGGTTAATGTACAACAAGTGCTAGTCGCAGCAAACGTCAGTACGGCCCTACATGCAGAGCAGATATTACGGCAAATAGATGAGACCACATCTCATAGTCATTTTAGAGGAGGAAGACAGCTGGAATTAGTCAACACTACAGAGGTCGTAAAGACAAAACAGGGAAATACTAAAACGCAGGGTACTAATACGAGCACCTCCACACCTAGGCGAAACCAGAAAGAAGGGGAAAACAGACCATATCAGCGTAACGAAAATTACTACAACAATAGATACCAGGGCAACAATAGATACCAACAGAGAGGATATCAACAATGGCGTGATAATCGAAGGAATGACAGGCCTTATGGAAGATACGGTGATTATAATGCCAATCAACGATGGAAAGGAAGGAGGGATCAAAATCAAGGAGATCAACGTAACTATCGAGATGACTGGGATGATAGGCACGCTCAATCACAAAATTACTTAGAGGAGTTACACGCTAATCAAGGTGGAGAGCTAGGAAGATGGGAAAAGGCCATTGGGAACAGAAAGAACCCAGATACACATACTGAGGAAGCGGGAAGTCTACTGAGACAAGAGGAATATCAAGGACATGAGCGACAGAAGGATGATGGGAGTCGAAATGGAGCTAAAAAAAATGTTAATTTTGGATCAAGGAGACAGTCTCCAAACACAACAGTCGGAAGTTGAAGATGGATGGATAGTAGCGAACATACAAGAATGGATTGCTTTACCAGAAGACTGCCTGGAGGAGACGGTGAAACCACGGAACGATGAAATTAGGCAATTACCCATTATTTACGCAAGGATTGGTGGAATTAATATAAGATGTTTATTGGATACAGGGTCACAGATCAGTCTAGTATCGGAGGCCTTGGTTCGACAGTTGGGACGGACTCAGAATATTCCTGTAATTCCGGTACCACAGCTCAAAGTGAGGGGTGTTATTCCTGAACGCACCGTCACTTGTAAACATCAGGCATACTTAGAGCTGAACATATTGGAACATACTTTTGGGCAAACATTCATTATCATGGCAAAGATGAATTTCAATATAATTCTTGGTGCAAATTTCATTTGTGACTATCAAGCAGTGATAGATTTACACAAGAATACAGTCAGTTTTAGAGAATATGACCAGCTGAAAAACGTGGGATTGCATATGGATGAAATCACTACCGGAAGAGATGTAAATTCTTGGGCATTGGAAGCAATATCAGAAGAGACGGAAGAGGAGGTACGAAAGGCGGAAGATAACATCGTAGAAGGGGCTGTTGTGGAACTAGATGAGGAGATAGAATCCCAGGAGATATGGTCTTTATTAACAGAAGGAGATGACAGCGATGCACAATTTGAAGAGTTACTACAGGAGCGGCTCAATGACATTCAACTTGGGGGTGAACACAGAAAACAGTTGGAAGAGATTTTAAGGAAGCACAAAACAGTATTTGATACAGTACCTGGGAAAATATTAAATTTCAAGTACTCTATGCAAGTCGAGGACTGGTCACCTTTCAAAAGCAGATTGTACCCAATTCCTGAAAAATATCGTGGTCAAGTTAAAATCATTATAGATGAGATGTTAGAAGCTGGAGTGATAAGGAAGACACCTACACCTTATCTAAATGCGATTTTGGCAGTCACAAAACCAAATGGATCTATTAGACTTTGTTTAGATGCCAGAAATCTCAACATGAGACTCATTTTTCCTGAGTATGACACAGCGCCAATTATCAGAGACGTATTAAAAGGCTTTAAAAACAAGAGCATTTATTCATCAGTCGACCTGACGAGCTCGTTCCACCATCTTGAGTTGGATGAGAAGTCACAGCTTCTAACTGGCTTCTTATTCGATAACCAGACATATTGTTTCGTCAGAATGCCTTTTGGGGTCAAAACAGCGGGCTGTGCTTTAATCCGAGCACTGGACCGGAACCTAACCGAGGAAGTAAAGGAGATGACGGTGCGATACATTGACGACATTCTGTTGGCATCCGACAACATTGAAACTCACATGGAAAATTTAGATAAAGTATTGGATAACTTGAACGCATCGAATTTCAAAGTAAACCTGAAGAAATCGCATTTCTTCAAGAGCGAGATCTTATATTTGGGTCACGTCATTGACAAGGAGGGAGGGATGCCAAACCCAGCTAAGATTGATGCGATAAAGAATTTCCCTACACCAACGAGAGTCAAGCACATTCGGGCTTTCTTAGGCGTAACGGGATTCTTTAAAGAAAACTGTCCGGGTTATACGGAGACTGTAGCTCCAATGCAAGAAATGTTAAAGAAAAATAACAAATGGTCATGGAACGCGGAATGTGAGAAGGCATTCCAAGCAACAAAACAGCTATTGGAAAACTGCATTAAATTAGGCTATCCAGATTTCAAGCTCAAATTCATAATCCAAGCGGATGCTTCACTAATTGGGATAGGTGCTATGCTCTACCAAGAGGATCCAGCTAACCTGCAGCACAAAACATATTTGGCATTTGTCAGCCGAAAATTGCGTAAGCACGAGCGGAACTATACTGTAACCGAGCTAGAATTGTTGGCCATCCTTCATGCGCTCCAACAATGGAAACGAATAATCTATGGTTACCCTATTGTTGTCAGAACTGACCACAAGGCACTAACGTTCTTGTTTAAGACGTCAATGGCAAGCGAACGTGTGACACGTTGGTCTATATACATTCAGCAGTTCAGCATTGAAATTGAACATTGTCCAGGGAAGATGAACGTGATACCGGATGCACTCAGCAGGAACCCAGAGCCTGATAACGAAGAAACAGCGATGGTACAACACTTGGAGTTAACACCGAAGGACCGGGAATTCTTGGAGGAGTTACGTGAGATACAGCGAGAACAGGAAGCGGAACCATGGATGATGCTATTAATTAATTACTTCAAAAATCAACTACCTACAGGAACACCTGCATTTCGAGAAGCGAAAGCCAAAGAAGGAAGATATGTTTATGTCAACAATTTGCTACACAAATGGGTAGATAATGACCACACCAAGTTACGCATATTAGTACCTGCATCGTTACAACGAGGATTGACATGGCATACGCACGAAAGTTACGGTCACGTGGGCTTAGACAAGTGCGAAGCGACAATAGGAGAGACATTTACATGGCCACGTATGAGAACAACTATATGTGACGTCATTACAACTTGTGACCCGTGTCAGAGAACAAAGCCAAATAATTATTTACTGAGGCAATATCCTAGACCATTGCTACCTCAGAAACCATGTGAGCTACTGGCGGTGGACTGTCTTGGTCCAATTCCGAAGGGAAGGAGAGGTTGCCGTCATTTGCTAGTGTGCATTGATGTATTTTCTAAGTTTGTAGTACTATGCCCTATTCAGAAAACCACATCGAAGCAGGTACTCAGTCGCATTCGTAATAGAGTGATTCCAACCCTTGGAAAACCAGAGTTTATATTATCAGATCACGGCAGTTATTTCACAAGCGCCGAATTCAAGAAAGGAATGGAAGACATGGGTATAAAACATGTTTTAAGCAGTATCCGACATGCCCAAGCTAATCCAAGCGAGAGAGTAATTAAATCTGTAACTGCATATTTGAGAATCTTCATTCCGAACGAACACCACAAATGGGTCGATAAAATTAAGGACGTAGAGACATGCATGAATTCTACCAGGCACGAGTCAACAGGACAAATCCCTATGGTCCTACACAAGAACGAGTATCCAGTAAGAACGTGGAAAAGCATCATTAACTGTCCACAAGATCCCATGATAGCACCAGACTTGAGAATTGAAAGAACGAGAGCATACATGAGGAAACAAGCAGACCGCAGATTACGGCGAGTAAGAAATAAGAGGTTCCACGGTGATCTTGAAGTCAACCAGCTCGTTTTGGTAAAACGACCTGCTATATCGGACCCAGAAAAGAAAATCTTTAGTAAGTTCTGCGAAAAATTCATAGGACCCTATTCTATCGTAAGAAACCTTGGAAATAATGCTTACAGAGTGAAAGAATTGAGCACAGGAACAATGTCAGTTTACAACGCTGCCAACCTAAAGAAATATCGTCGAAGTGAACCATGGTAGCGCCGAAATAATGACGCTGTTTGAATATACGGACGTCCTACTATCAACAAAGTCAACGGGGAGCAATTGAATACGGCACGTGATGAAGAAGGAAGTAGAGCTGTTGTTGACAAACATTAACGAGGCAAGTAAGGTGTTGCCGCAGGCATCGAGCGTCACGCAAGATTGGAAGGGGGAGAGACAAGCAGGAAATGAAAACGAGTAAATGCCATTGAAGACAGGAGCGCCTAGACCAAGTAAGAAAAAGGGGTGATTCTGGAAATAAAACAAATTGGCCTACGGAAGTATTGTAAAATTGTCGACTTTATTCCTAAGTTCGAAATTTTGTGAGTGGGAGAGTTGTGAACCCTTTACCCTATGTTGGTTAAATGATTCTACTTTTATTTCTTCAATTAATATATATTTCAACCAGCATCATGAAAGTAGCCAGACAGCGATGAGGAAATCTCAAGCATTTGTTGGAGACAGTAGGGACATACCTGCATCAGTTTAACAAAAGGCTAAGTACTTGAGCTATGAAAAGAAATAGCAGAGCGATGTATCATAAGGACAGGTGTGGCTACCTCAATTTTAGAAGCGCCGCGCGGTGAGACATGGTTCTGGTATGTTCATTGTGATATTCGCGCCTAGAAGAAATATGATGCAGTAACGTGAATGGCTGATGAAGAAAATAGACACTCCCAAGACGCCAAGATCTACTAGAAACCGCCAAATTACAGAAAATGGAGAACCAATGAGAAGAGAATGCCTACTTGCACGCCAACTCTGGCTGGGGTACGCGGCGGCTAGCATTCACGCGGGAAATCGCCTAGACAAAATCTCTACGATCGATTCTAGGATTAATGGGCATATTCTTGACCTGTGCAATATTACGACTTCAGTGATATTTATTTCATTCCTGTATCACAATTATTTCGATAAATTTTTACATAAAATCCCCCTCCATCTAGACCCAAGGGCCAGTTCATTTATAAGTGTGTCGAAGAGCCAAGACATTGACTTTCATTCCGTGTGTTGAGGACACACTATTATTATTCTGTGCGTCTACAGACATTGACTTTCATTCCGTGTGTCTAGGAGACATGACTTTTATTCCGCGTGTCGAGAACACAGGACTTTGATTCTGTTCGTCTGAAGAGATAGACTTTCATTCCGTGTGTCTAGGAGACATTATTATTATTCTGTGCGTCTACGAACGTAGACTTGTATTTTTGTGTCGAGGACACAGGAGATTCATTGAAAAGTGGTAAATTCAGTGATAGATAGTCATAGTACTATAGTTATAGGGACAGTAGCGTCGATAATTCGCCAACGAACAGTGACAGGGAATTTAGTACCTGAACAAGCGAATTTAGTAGTCAGGCATAAAGTGTATAATAACCTAATTTTTGTATCAGCGCAAGGATGACATCGATGAATGCAGAAGAAGTGTGGAAGTCTCAACAGTCCGTCCAGATGGCTGCTATGAGATAGAGAAGCATCCAGTTGGGGAATGGCGTCTGATGTTCTTTGACGGGTGACTACAACACGAGATGAGTACAAATAATATTTTATTATTTATTAAATTAACTTATGGTTTGATGATGATGATGATGATAATTGTTGTTTTAAGGGGCCTAACATCTAGGTTATCGGCCCCTGATGGTTTGGGTGATCGTGAAGATGAAAATGAAAAGCGAACTTAAAAACTAAAACTAACTACTAACCTACATACTAGAAGAAGACATGAAAAAAAAGGAGAATAAGGCAAATAAAAGGACAGAAGGAAAAGAAATGCCCTCAACCCTCGAAGAAGGCGGATTGAGGGACTTGGAAGGAAGGAGAGCCATGAAAGGCAGATAGGAAAGTGAAAGAGGAGTGGGTCCGCCCCAAAGGTAAGGGACAAAAGGGGAAAACGGACCCAGCTCAGGAATCCCTCGGGGTCGCCAACTCCCGAACTCACCAGCCGTGAGCCCCTGAGGGTGTAGCATTATCTATGGTGCACCAGAAGTGGTGGGGTTACATACACCCTGCCTCCTTAAGGGCCTTGAGCACAAGGCAGGAGGTAAAAGGAAAAGAAAAAGAAGGCTGACCCCTCACAGAAGGAGGGAATCAGGAAAGATGAGACAAGGGCCAATTAAGGCGGGAAAGGAAGAGACTCCCTAGGCCTCGGATACCCTAATACCGTCGGGGTCGGAAGAGAACAAGAGTTGACCAAGTGAGGTCGACAGGAAAGAAGACAGAGAGGAGCTCGGCACAAGTAAGTGGAAGCAATGCCGGACTCAGCTGGGGCCCCGTGGTCGCCAACCCACTTCCCACTAGATGTGAGCCCCTGGGGGAAACTTATGGTTTATGGGACATATTTTTGTAAATACTTTGCTTGTGTGATTTAATGTAGTATATTTTGTTTTGATCTGACACACTTTTGTTTGGAAGCAGCTCGCACAATGGTAGTTAATGGAAGGTTCTTTTCTTTGTGTTGTGTTAACTAACGTATCTATGTGAACGGTCGTGTTCGCCTAGGTTACGAAGTGCGGTTAAAAACGTCTCTCGGAGATATGTCGTGTTTCAGAAGTAGGACTGAATTAATCTAATTATATAGTAGATTGGAGGGTAATTAAATGTTATTGAGAATTATTATTGATCAGATTCAGTGTGATTATTGCCTTTGGAGCAATGTAATTTGTGACGAAGAGTACTCAGCTCTATCGTAGGTTTTAAATATTGTGTTAAATGTTTGCGAGCTTTAATTCAGCAGACCCATGTGAAAGGTGTTATGTCAGTCCCAGATGTGTGTACTGTGAGTATATTGTTGTGGTATTACAAGCGGGAACTTCAGCAGAGACTGATTTCTGTCAGCTTGGTACCAGATTCATATTATATCCATGCGAGGACAATTATGGATATGTGATTATTGTCTGACCATATGTTGAGTGGGAGGAGATGTTAGCGGCTGTTGATTCCTTGAGATAACAGTTCCGCTGGTCGGCTATTTATATACACTGGATGGGGGACATGACTGGTATTGTGGAAAGGGGCGAGTTGTTGTCACAAGGGCTGACTGAGTTTCGCAAGCAGAGCTCATTAAAGTGGAGTGCAAGTCTGGCTCCAAATTACTTGAAAATAAATATAAATGTGAGAAACTGATCAATGGTAAAATTGTTTAAGTAAATGGGAGTTGCCTACGAAACACGATTACCTTCGAAGCGTTTCATTAACATGCAGTTTTGTTAATATAAAGTAATCTTAACCACTCAGGTTGTTTGTTGTTGTTGGTTTATTCTTTGTTTATTGTACATGTCAGTGACCCGTGAATCACGTGCGGCGCTGTTATTCCTTGTTGTTGAGTATCTGGCCATTGTGGCAGCTCATTTGTTAAGTGTGTCACCACACTAATAAGGGTCTCAGAGAGATGCCTGTAAATAGTGGAGTTGTAATATGTGTGTCAGAGTTAGATTTAAGGATTTTTATTAATGTTATGCCCATAGCCATAAAAGTTGATTTTACGAGATGATTGTTCGTGAGCACCGTGGCTGTTAACCCGTTGTGAACGAATGATCATCCAAGTACTCATGTCTCGTAGATAGTCACCACGCGAACATAAATTCATATGCAAGATAGTGGAACTTGGATCCACATTTTATTAGAAAAGGGGAGAGCCATCTGACTCCTCAAAGTGATAAATATTCCTGTCAGGGGAAAAGTCAGGGAGGATTTTGTTTATTATTGTTTGTTTTATTCTTTTATGCACAAATTAGTTATTAAATCTTGTTATTATCTTACGTTTTGTCTCCTTTCTTTCTTAGTTATAGTTTTCATCCTATAACCCTTGCCTCAGAAAAGCACGTAGTTTGGCGGACGTAAACACCACACTATGAACTGAACGCGACCCCTTGATCTAAGATTCTTGCATAAAACACTGCTATTCTGAAGGGTTCAATACCGAAAATATTTTTACGCCAGTCTTCACATTTTTCATATATAAAGCCAAATACTGATACTTCATTATCACTGCCATAACAGGCTAATAGCTTCCAGGAGAACAGTTTAAAAAAATAAAATTTGTAAATTGTAACAACATGCCCCCCTCTCCCCTATGCACCCATGCAGAACGATGGAAGGGTTATGCATAAGTGTTGCCGTTTTCTTGTCAGAGCTGCTCGTGGTTAGACAACCAAAACAGGACACCATTTGATATCCCAATGGTACGTAAGGGTGGAACGTTGGCATATTAATTTGAGAACTCTAGGCAATTTCGGTTTCTTTTAAATCGAATTGATATTGATCAGAAAAGTTTTTTTGGAAACAGTGTCCATCCGCTTATCTACTCTCACTTGAAGAGATTACGTTAGTAAAATACACACTTTTCGAAGAGGATTAATTGGATGACATATTTCCTTCCTCAGGCGACTGCCAACATATCATCTTCACTTAAGACTGTATCACACGACATTCGTTGACAAGGAAGCTACTGCTAGTTCGAGTATACACGCTGGTCCGTAGACGTGTCTATTGCCGTGTGAATTGTAGCTTCTAGGCTAGGTTCTGCCTTCCTTCATAGCTCCCATACAGCTCATGAAATTGAGCAGGGACAATTCTACCCGGACGTTTGCATAGAAGATTGAGTACAAGAACCAATCGGATTGCTTTTCTCGTTCTAGTGGAGATCCTAGTGGCAACGTAAATAAACGGATTTGTTATGTCGGTTGGCTCACGAATAAATACATCGGAACGAAGCTATATTTTCTTTAAACGATGTCTGTGCGAAAAAACCCTTGCAGTATACAGTAAATACAGCATGAGTCATATTATTATTAGTAGTAGTAGTATTGGCATTATTCTGGGTTAAATACTGATTGTCAAAATTCTAATAGTTATCATGAAGAGTAAACATCCATGGTTTTGAACAGGAAATTGGGAAAATACAAATTTAAATGAGAGAAAAGAACAATTTTCCCTACCAATGTTTAATATTTAAATCGTCCACTTCGATATTGTGAATAAATAAAACTACGTTGGAAATTTGCTGAACGAGGTAGGGAGGATTTAATACAATAATTAACAAGTAGTTCCGTGAAGAACTAAAGCCTATTTTCATATATCCGACTAACGTTAATTGCCACTATCAACATACAAAATTTCAGTTTGATTGCTGTAATAGATTCGTAGATATTGAGAACCTAGTAAATATTGCGGATGGTCGCCATGTTGGATTTTTATATATGTACGTCTTAGAGTAATGTGTTGTTAGTCTACATGAAGATTATTGTGTACGTCTAGTATTTAAACTTCAATCGCATGATAAGGACACAGGAAGTAAAAAAGAGATTTTAAAATTTCGCACAGTTGCCATCTTCTGGTTATGGAAACAATTGAAATAAATTAGACGTCATTTGTATGAGGATTTACTGTACCAAGTTACACTGCACTCAGATGGTTAAATTGTGAGAAACGTCCATGTGAATATTTATACTTCGCGTCGCCACCATGTTGGATTGTGATCACGAGGTTATTGAAAGTCCGATAGGTGAACTTATGTTCATAGCTCCTAAGAACATAAAAAATAACAGTTTGATTTCTGTAATTGATTCGTAGATATTGAGAACCGTCTGCATATTTCGGATGGTCGCCATGTTGGATTGTTATATGTATAGGCCATAGAGTCATGTACCATTAAAGAAAATTAATGCGTAGGTTCATTATTCAAACTTTCATTTCGATCGCATGATTACGACACAAGAAATAAAAACTTATTTTTAAAATTCGCACAGCCGCCATCTTGAGGTTATGCAAACAATTGAACTAAATTAGATACCAGTGCATTACAATGTGTATAAACATTTGTTGTACCAAGTTTCATTGCGTTGGGATAATTAAATCGCGAGAAAAGTCTATTTAACATTTTCAAATTCGCTTGGCCACCATGTTCGTTTTTTAGTTAACCGTCATTTGAAAGTCTCATAGATGAATTGCCAGCAGTACCCTTTATCTCCGTACAAAATTTCAGGGTGATACCGGTAATAGTTCAGAGATATAGAATGCCGGTGAAATATTTCGCACAGCCACCATCTTGAGGTTAAGTAACTTAAACAATTGTACGAAGTTAGATGTCGGTGCATTACAATGTGTATAAACATATACTGAACCTAGTTTCATTGCATTGGGTTGGTGTAATCGCAAGAAACGTCTATTTAAAAGTCGCAACTTCGCTTGGCCGCCATGTTGGTTTTGAAGTTACTAGGTTTTCAAAAGTCACATAGGTGAACTTCTAGTAGTTTCCTTTATCACCGTACAAAATTCCAGGGTGATATCAGTAATAGTTTCGGAGATATTGAATGCCGGTGAAATATTTCGCACAGCCGCCATGTTGGATTGGTGAGACGTAAAAAAAATTGAAGGGCACTATCGGGGTCGTCTAGAATAGTGCTATGAACTTACTGAGTTTCTTTGAAATCGCTCCAGCCGTTTAGGTTTTATTAGGGGGACACACACACACGAATCACACACGCACACACAGACAGACACACGGACAAAAGGTGATCTCATAAGCCTATTTTTAGCCTACTTTTCACATTTTGCAAAAATGAGAAAAAGTAGACTTATGAGATCGGGCAAATGTGTGTCTGTCTGTCTGTCTGACTGTCCTTCTGTCTGTCTGTCCTTCTGTCTGTCTGTCTGTCTGGCTGGCTGGCTGGCTGGCTGTGTGTGTGGTCCCCCCCCCCTATCAACTCCTAAACGGCTGTAGCAACCGAAACAAAATTTGGTGGGAGTAAAGATCCATACCTGAATATCTCGTGGCCATATTTTAAAATGATGTCAGTGCTACCAACTGCTGAAAAATCGCAATTGAAATTTGAGCTCCATGTTGGATATCTTGGAAGGTATGAATGGGAGCTATATGAAAATTGGCACACGTATAGATAATAATATTGCAGTTTAATTTCTTGGAGGCCATACATGGCAGTTTTGCGAAAATGATTATAAGCCTGCTGATAAGTCCAATTTTTAAATGCATATAACTTGTACACTATCAATTGGAATTCAACCAAATTTTGTATAATATGCTATGTGTAGATAAACAGATATGATTGAGCTTATTTTTAAGAGCCACCAGGGCTGCCAACTGTTAAAAAATGCTCTCAATTTTTTAATCCAAATACCCATATATCAGAAAGTATGCAAGCCGACAGCTTTCAACTATGCACACGTATAGTACCTGACATTCTATATTAATTTGGAGTAACTTATATACGTCAGCGCTACCAACATGATTCTAAGCCTGCTGAGAGGTCCAAATTTAAATACACGTATCTTCTATACTATCATTTGGATTTCAACCAAATTTCGTGTGTGCTATGTGTACCATAACAGATATGACTATGCCGATTCTTAAGAGTAACCAGGGCTGCCAACTGTTACCCTAATATCAGTATATCAGAAAGTATGCAAGCCAATAGCTCTAAACTTTGCACACATATAGTACCTGGCAATGTAGATTAATTTGGAGTAACTAATATATGCCTACGCCAGTGCTGCCAACATGATTCTAAGCCTGCTGATAGGTCTAATTTTAAAATGCATTTAACTTCTATACTAACTAATGGATTTCATTCAAAATTGACACAACAATAGATCATATTATTTCAGATTATTTCTGACCAATACATGTATGCCATTGTTGCCAACATGATTTTACGCGCGCTGTTAGATCCAATGTTTAACTGCATATAACGTCCATGCTATCCATTGGACTTCAACCAAATTGTGTATTCTGTACCTTAAGAGATGGAACTAAGAATATACTCAGTCACCAGGGCTGCCAAATGTAGTTCTCCATTAGGCTAAATTATGTCAGGTATACAGTATTTCGAACTAATTAGAAATTTCGATATTACCTACTTCATTTCGCCATTATTCTAAATGCATCCATATAGATTAATCATTGGCATGAATCTTAAATTTTAAGAAAAACGGGCTTCTTAGTTCGTCACGGAACGTCTTGTTTCATAAATGAAAATAGGCAAAAAAGAAGTAAGTTTTTCCGCAGTTGGATAGTCTTGAACCCGGGATCTCTGAATCAGTGAACAGGCGTGATATCACTCGCACAAGTTTCCAATGAACGTTGTATAACATTATAGCACAACTTATTAACACGTATGGTTAAATATCCAAGCATTACAGTTAGATTTTAAATACTGATTGCAATGCATTCATTCAGTAGGCTACCTGGCATGTATTAAACATTTTCCCAAAGCAAGTTTCACGACCGCTTTGGGCTAATAATGGGAATCAACTGCAAATACTACCGTCAAACGACAACCCTCCTCCTAGTTACAACTTGGCGCCTACTGAAGTAAGCTTTACTGGGTAAAGATGGGATTTGATTTAAAGACTCGCTGCGTGGCGCAGCGGCATGATTCTCACCTGCTGAGCCCATGGTTGCAGTATCGAAAATGAGGCAAAAACATTAACCAATATTTGGATAATGCTTGGTATTAACGTCGTTATCTTATTAAAACTGTTTTACTCATGCTAATACTCAATTTGCTCTAAATCTTAATGGAACATGTTTTTGGTCCTTCAATGGGACCTTCTCCAGCTTATGCGCTTAATCATCATATGTATTATTTGCGAAAACGTTCAAACCCGTCCGAAGTCGTCGGATTTCTTAATAGCGTTAAAATCCTTCAGTATGCTTTCCTTCGGAGGGGAAGTAAAGCCGGCTGGCCCATGTCATAGATTTATGGAATGAAAAAGAACCTACCAATCACTACTATATGTATGGTGTACCCAAATTTGTAGGTTGTATTTCGTTAGAAACGCTCTATTAAGTACCAACACTCGCCACTAGGTCTAAGTGGCATCTGGTAGCCAATGTTGGAACTACTTGAAATTGAACTTGCTCATTCATCTTCATTCAATTCATCTGATCCACATGCGATGGTACTTGTAGCTTACCCCATGGGTGTCCGTATAGAAGCAGCTACAAACTCTGGCGAGCCGAACATGTCCTCGGACACTCTCGGCACTTAAAGACAAAAAAAAAACGAAAATATGACATTAATAAACATTTTACAAACTAATACTATTACGAAATGGACGTCCGTACAATATGTATTAATTTTGAAAAAAATTATTCGTATTAAAACAAAAATCAAAAGTCTAAAGTTATAAGACAATGTATACCAAAATGTTTGTCTTTATTTCTAGAATTCTCAAAAGAAACGGATCTTGAGGAGGTCTTTGGAAGAAACATTTCAGGTTAATGATGTACCGGTATTAATGTCAGTATGTGAATAGAAGTTAGCTAACCAAATTCACCTCTCGCATGTGAGCAACAGTGCATGAGTGTTGGAATCCTAAATAAATGGGGTAGAATACAGGAAAGAGAGCTGAAGTGGAGAATCTCCATTTAGCTTCCTTCCCCGCCGCAAAACGCAATATAATCAACGGGATTCGAGTTCCACATTACAGTGTGGAATTCCTGCGGCTAGCAATGAGATACGTGTTGTTTCTTCTGTATAAACTATTCCTAAACCAAGCTTTAGTCTTGCTATGTGGTTTATATCATTTGTTAATTGCCACTGTTTTACTTGCACTGGTTATTATAAACTCCTTCCAGTAGTATAAAGATAAAACTCAATCTTCTCAAACTACAAGACCTGCCTACGACAGATACATTCTTCTCCAACTCTGTACCTCACGAGGGCATGACTCAGAGAGATGATGATGATGATGATGATAATTGTTGTTTTAAGGGGCCTAAAAATAGAACTAAACCTAACTACAAACTTACAAATAACTTACGTACTAGAGGAAGAAACGAATAAATAAAAACAGGAAAATGAGAAATAAAAGACAGGAGGAAAAGAAATGCCCTCAATTCACGAAGAATGAGGATTAAGAGACTTGGAAGGAAGGTCAGCCATGAAAGGCAGATAGAAAAGGGAAGGAGGAGAGGTTGATGATGATGATAATTGTTGTTTTAAGGGGCCTAACATCTAGGTTATCGGCCCCTGATGGCTTGGGTGATCGTGAAGAAGAAAATGAAAAGCGAACTTAAAACTAAAACTAACTACTAACCTACATACTAGAAGAAGAAAATTAAAACTAAAGGAGAATAAGGCAAATAAAGGACAGGAGGAAAAGAAATGCCCTCAACCCTCGAAGAAGGCGGATTGAGGGACTTGGAAGGAAGGAGAGCCATGAAAAGCAGATAGGAAAGTGAAAGAGGAGAGGGTCCGCCCTCAAAGGTAAGGGACAAAAGGGGAAAACGGACCCAGCTCAGGAATCCCTCGAGGTCGCCAACTCCCGAACTCACCAGCCGTGAGCCCCTGAGGGTGTAGCATTATCTAGGGTGCACCAAAAGTTGTGGGGCTACATACACCCTGTCTCCTTGAGGGCCTTGAGCAGAAGGCAGGAGATAACATGAAAAGAAAAAGAAGGCTGACCCCTCGCAGAAGGAGGGAATCAGAAAAGATGAGACAAGGGCCAATTAAGGCGGGAAAGGAAGAGACTCCCTAGGCCTCGGATACCCTAATACCGTCGGGGTCGGAAGAGAACAAGAGTTGACCAAGTGAGGTCGACAGGAAAGAAGACAGAGAGGAGCCCGGCACAAGTAAGTGGAAGCAATGCCGGACTCAGCTGGGGCCCTGTGGTCGCCAACCCACAACCCACTAGATGTGAGCCCCTGAGGGGAGGAGGAGAGGGTTCACCCCAAAATGAGTGGAAAAAGGGGAAAAAAACGGACCCAGGTCAGGAATCCCTCGGGGTCGCCAACTCCCAAACTCACCAGCCGTGAGCCCTTGAGGATACAGCACTATCCAGGGTGCACCATAAGTGGTGGGGCTACACACACACTGCCTCTATTAGGACTTCGAGCAGAAGGCAGGAGATATCATGAAAAGTAAAAGAAGGCTGTCCCCTCGAAGAATTAGGGTATCAGAAAAGATGAGACAAGGGCCAATTAAGGCGGGAAAGTGAAAGACTCCCTAGGCCTTGGATACCATAATACCGTCGGGGTCGGAAGAGAACAAGTGTTGACCAAGAGAGGCCAACAGGAAAGATAACTGAAAGGGGCCCGGCACAAGTAAGTGGAAGCGATGCCGGACTAATCTGGGGTCCCGTGGTCGCCAACCCACGTCCCACAAGTTGTGAGCACCTGTATGATCAGAGAGATTTACTCTATTTTTATTATTCAACTAGCAGGTACCCGCGGCTTCGCTCGCGATCAAGACAATGGGGACGATGCATTAATTGGTCTATTCTATTACAGCAATCGCGGCTACAGATGGGTCAATTCTAATTCTGAAAATTCTGATACATACAGTACAGTATATTGATATGTGCCGAAAAGTGGGATTTTTTTAGAGTTGTCAAAATCTGCAGGGTACAATGTTACATTATATGAACAAATTTTAAAATTACGTTTTTGGTTTTGCCATCTTCTGCTGAGACATAACGATTTTGTTGTCCGGATACTCGCGAGCACGCCACATACAGTTGCCCATGGGAAAAAAAGGTTTTGTCTAAATGTACACCTGCTGCTGTTAAGTGTGTGACATTGCGCTTTGTTAATAGAAATTGCGAATATAGTTTGAAGAGGGAACTGCACTCTTGCACACTGGAATGGCAAATCTATCGGAATATGGGGAATTAAAAGTATTTTTCCTTAAGCTATTCTGGGTGTAATTTTGCCACACTTTTGATGATTTGAACGTCAACATGTCGCTATTAATAGACCTATAGTAAAATATATCTCACCTTGGCCGCTGATGTACTCGTACATTATGCAGTCTCTTCCAGTGTTACGTCCCAGGGATTGAAATTCTCCAAAAACCCTTTTGCCTCACATGCCTCTCTAAATAATTAAAATTCCTCATTGTTGTTGCTTGATTCTTCAGCTTTTTTACTGGTTTGATGCAGCGTACCATGCCCCCTCTCCTGAGCTAATCGTTTCATCTCTACACAGCAACCACACCCTACATCCGAGGCAATCTGTTTAACCCTGGTCTACGCCTACAGTTCTTTTCCTCGACCCTCCCTTCCATAACTAAGCTTGCTATTCCTGGGTGTCTTATTTATGTGTCCTACCAACCTATATCTTCCCTTCATTAGCAGTCGCCAGAAACAACTCTCCTCTCCCACTCGTCTTAATACCTCTTCATTTGTTACCCTATCTACCCATCTGATCTCCATCATTCTCCTGTAACACCACATTTCAAACGCTTCAATTCTCCTCTTTTCTGCTGCACCATTAGTCCAAGTTTGACTTCCTTATAATGTCACGTTCCAGACAAAAGCTTTCAAAAATGACTTCCTAATACCTAAATGTATATTCGATGTCAACAGATTCCTTTTCTGTAGAAATGCTTTCCTTGCCTGAGCCAACCTGCTTTTTATATCCTCTTTGCTTCGTCCATCACTGGATATTTTGCTTCCAAAGTAACAGAAGTATCCTACTTCCTGTAGCGTTTCACCAGCCAATTTGAGGTCCATAGAGGTTTCTGATTTATTTCGGCTGCATTCCAATAATTTTGTTTTACATTTATTGATTTTCATCATGAATTCATTCCTCAAGACGGAGTCCATACCATTCAAAAACTCGTTCAAATCCTCTGGCGTATCGGCCAAGACGACGATGTCATCAGCAAATCTCAAAGATGAAATTATTTATCCTTGAATCTTCGCTCCCACTTTGAATTTTTCTCCAATTTCCTGATTATTGTGGTATTAGAGATCTTTGCAATGCGTTGTCCTCGCACATGGTGTAGATGCATTGTCAAAGGATAACATTCCATGTTACGAACATGGGCCGCATAACCTGCACCGAAAGCCTATTCTGGACAGCAGTTCCTTGAATTCTGATTTGCCAACATTTTATTGTATCTTTCCATGTGGTATATCTCTGTACCTCAACATACAGAAGAGTGCTTTAAAAATCATGTCTTGTGTACATTTTGGAAAAGGTGGTGAGTGTGGTTTTTGCCAGAGTGGATACTCGCACGTAGAAATTCTTTTCAGTAAATAGACTGGTTCACAATTTTGTAAGTGCACATTGAGGTATGTGACGGCGAGATGCCTTAAGTGTTACGGAAACGGCAATAGCCGCCACAGAGCTTCGTTGCTACTGAAATAACGACCAGACTGATATTTGTACTTAACTATACGGGATTTGTAAGCCCAATGTTTATGAAATTGAACGCAGGTATATCGCTAACTTTATTGAATATCCGCTAGTGTAGTGTTTAAAATTTAAAAGTGGTATTAGAAGGCGCTATCCCTATTTTTTTTACCCCTGGCACTACAGCCCATGAAGGGCCTAGGCCTATCATGCGACCGCTTCCCAGCCATTTGGCCTGCATATATTGTGGTGACGCGTGGTCAGTGCATCGTGTTCGCTTGGCCGTTTATCTTGTTCTTCGTGACCGGGGCGCTGCCTCTCTATCAGACAGCTACTCAATTGTCCTCACGAAGCTGAGTGCACTCCGTTGCAGCCCTCACGCCAGTGTCTACAATCTCTGACGGGTCCGGGAATCGAACCCGGGGCCTCCGGATGGGAGGCAGGCACGCTACCCTGTTCTTGTGTTTATATATCTCTTGAAAAAGATAATAAATGGATTGGCACTGCCTCCTACAGGGATATATAGAAAATCGGATGTCATACCTTGAGGTTTAGTTGCCATGGAAACGGACTTGCTATTAGTTCATCAGTTTACCAGGGTGAAGATAGTTTTCTGCGAATATCTTTGAAACTGTTGGTTTTAGGGCCTTAAAATGTGGTTTTCGGTGTCCCGTAGGGACCCACCGAGTATTGTTTCTCGCATCGAGGGGCGTAAAATGAGCTTTGTCCGGTCCATATGCGACAACTTCGATATTTTGTCCCGGCTGAGTAATTTTGGTGACTTTTCAGTTATGTTGCCCGTTCGACGGGTACAATGATTTATTTCCGGATGAATGGCAGCCTATATGTTATCCTAGGGTATAAGCTGTCTCCATTTCAAATTTCATCCAAATACGTCCAGCCATTTTAGTGTCAAGAGGTAACAAACTAACACACACACGGACACACAGATTTTCACAATTATAATATACTAGCTGGTACCCGCGGCTTCGCTCGCGATCAAGACAATGAGGACGATGCATTATTGCTGATAAAATAATAATAATAATAATATCATATGGCCTCGGATGCCGGATGGAAGCTTTGTAATTTGACACCCAGAGGGTAGCTTGCGTCGAATTTCGTTGTTCCTTGAATCACTATGAAAGTCAAGGAGGTTAGATATCTAAGCTCCTTGAACATTATAGCGCTTTCTAGTAGAGAAATGAGGAACTTTGTGTTGGCGGAAAATCCCGAGATTAATTTTGCCATTATGAACACGGCCTACTGAATTCAAATGGGTTCTTTGACATGCCAACATCGAATGACATGCGTGTCGTATTTTTGCCGCCATTCAAAAATCACTTACCACGACCAGGAGCGAACCTGCAATCTTGGGGTTAGTACACCGACACGCTATCCACTCATCTACCTGGCAAGCATTGCTGATAATTGGTCTATTCTATTACAGCAATCGCGGTTACAGGTGGGTCCATTGTAATTCTGAAAATGTTGATACATACAGTACAGTATATTTGTGGTGTTTGAAGCCATATTTTCAGTGTTGCCTTAGTAAACAAGAGTTTAGTGCTTTTCAGTCGGTCAACACGAATGTACCCAAAAGAGATGGGTTATGCCCTAATCCTGAAATAAATTACATGAGATTAATAAAACACTAGGATGACCAGTTTCGATCGTCAAGCGATCATCATCAGATCCAATACACTTAGGCTATAAAATCTATGTTTGAAATACAGGTGAAAATATTTACAATATGTACAATTATTTAGTTGCAGTATTGGTACTGCAACTGTCAGTGTATGCTAAATGCAGTATATATGTTAGGTGAAATGCTAAATGGTGATGGCTATCCGGAGATTGTACTTTAGAGAGATTATATGGTTGTAAACTATGGTTAAACTATAAAAATTTTAGGCTAACTACTTATCTGATTGTCTTCCGTACTACAGCTATTCGCAGTTTCCGTGCTCACTTGAACTCGCTGTGCGGACGACTGCGGTGGTTATCTTAACGACTGGTTTTTCCCTGCCTTCCCCCCCTGTCCCTACGTGCTGTGGGGAGTGATCGCGATGTGTTTATGTGAGGTGTTGCCAACCTAGATAAGATGTATGTTATTGAATGAGGTGGATCTACAACTATTAAAGACCGTGGATTAGTCCTCGCCACGCGTGGAGCATAACCCATTCGAACTAAGCGTTGACGGTCTTATGAGGACGTCCCGGCACCTTTAATACTGCCTCTAATATGGGCCTTGGTTTATTGCAGAAGAAAGGTACATCGTACACCTGATCCAGATAACATTTACCTATTAAAAACCCCCTAATTTCCCCCCTTTTTTTTATCTAGCTTGGCTGTGTCGCTAAATTGTGTTTTGTTTCCGACAGGGTGTGTTTTTTAGTAGCGTGAAGAGGGGTGAGCTCTCCATGAACGTGTGTTCATTTAGATTGTTGGGATTGTTTCGTTTGGCTAGGTGTATCTCGATTGCTTCCTTTATGTCAAGAGCTCTGCCTTTCGATTCGTGATGGATTATTTTAAGGTCCGACTCTATGTTGGTAAAGCTATGCCCTGCGTCACACATATGTTCGCACACGGCTGAATGTGTTCCGTATCTTATCGCATTTCTATGTTCATTATAACGTGTGTCTACTCGCCTTCCACTCTGCCCGATGTAATTAGCTTGACAATCGGTGTCTTGGCACGTTATAGAATATACCCCTGACCTTGAATACGGGTCACGTTTATTTAGATTACTATTTAGGAGGTGCCTAGCGGTTGTGTTTTTCGTCGTGAAAGCTATCTTTATGCCTTGCTTTTTGAATAGGTTAGTGATTTTATATGTATTCGCATTCACATAGTTGAAACGCGCAAACTTTTTCTCATTACTGTCCGGTTTGGGAATCGTTTTATCTTTATTTTTATGTTTGGCTATAATTTGATTTATTTTGCTTGGCGAGAAGTTGTTTTCCTTTGCTATTTGCATAATAGTTCTTATTTCCTTATTATAGTTGTCTTTTGACATGGGTATGTTTAAAGCCCTGTGCACCATTGAATTGAAACCCGCTAGTTTGTGCGTACTGGGGTGATTAGACTGATTGTCGATTGCATGCGAGGTTTGTGTTGCTTTCCGGAATATGGAATATGAAAGGTCGTTGTCTTTACGTTCAATAGTTATATCGAGATAATTTATTTTCCGGTCTATTTCGGATTCCTTAGTGAATTTGATAGAATGGTGAAGGCTATTAATGGATTGGAGAATTGTTTCTTCGCTTGTTAGTTCAGTATCGTAGATGCAAATTACATCATCTACGTATCTTTTCCATATTACTATTCCCTTTGTTGAAGTCTTTTCTAAGAACGCATTTTCTAGTGCATTGATGAAGATGTCAGCGATTAACCCACTTAGTGGCGATCCCATTGCTAGGCCTTCTCTCTGTGTGTATATTTTATTGTCGAATTGAAACACGTTTTGGGTGAGAACGACCCTCAGTAATCTCACAATCTCTTCAATTTCTTTTACCGAATTGTTGGATTTTAAGTTGTTTTCGATAGTGTTGATTGCTTCAATAATCGGAATATTGGTGTACATGTTAGTTACGTCGAAGGATACTAGCCTGAAGCTAGGTTTCATTTGTAGGGTGTTCAATGCTGTTACTAGTTCTGTTGTGTTCTTTACAGAGTTGTTTTTGTCGTTGGAAAGACGGCATTTTAAGATTTTTAGTAACTCTTTGCTGATTTTGTAATTAGGGGCATTCCTACAATTGACTATTGGTCTCATTGGGCATTCCTTTTTGTGTATTTTTGGTTGTCCCCTCAATGACGGTATTTTCGGGTTCATGTTTATTAGTTTTGATTTTTCAGCTTTGGTCAGTATGTATTCTGTTTCTTTTAGCGCACTTTTTATTTGTTTTTGGAATTTGTTGGTGGGGTCTTTTGTTAATTCCTTGATTTCGTTGTTGTTTAGGAATTCGACTGTTTTTTCAATGTATTCTGTTTTATTCAAAATTACTGTAGTGTTTCCCTTATCTGCTTTTGTGATGATTAAGTCATGTTCTTTTATTTTTTGTTTCAACGACTTTATTTCTTTGATTTGTTTGTTGTTTTGAATGTTATTGCTATCGCCCTCTCGTTTGAGGATTTTTTTGGCTTCGTTGGTGGCGAGATTTTTGGTTAATTCCCTGTCTTCTGCTGGGAGCTTGTGACTGGCTATCTCAATATCTGTGATTAACTGTTTTATATTGTGGTTCGTGTGTGCGTCTGTGCAGTTGTATTTCAAACCTTTGTCTAACATATTCATTTCACCTTGAGAAAAGGTTACGTTCGTTCTGTTGTTTACTCTGCTGTGGAAATTGAATTCATTGTTATTCGTGTGTTGTTCGTTAGATTGATGGTTCTGTGTTTCTCCTAGTTTTCTTAATTTATTTTCTAGCGTTTCATGCTTCCTCGTTGCTCTGATTTTGATGGTGTCATGTAGGTGTTCGGTGAAGCTGTCCCATTGGGCTGCGTGCCAGAAATTACTTAGTTGCAATTGAATGTCGTATAATTGTTGGTTAATTTTTTGCTTTCTTATGTATGCAAATCTTAATTCGTTTTTTATCCAAAGCGCTTTGGCTTGTTTAGTTGAAATGATCGAGGCTGGTGTGTTCGGTACGGTTTTAATTGGTACGTATTTAGGGGTGAGGTTTAGTTCTATACATTTTTTGTTGAACCAAATTGACTTGTCTAAATTCATGAGTTTAAGCCTGAGTGATTTGAATTTCTTGGCTTCACGATTTGCCTGACTAGCCGTGAACATTGTGGTGTTTGAAGCCATATTTTCAGTGTTGCCTTAGTAAACAAGAGTTTAGTGCTTTTCAGTCGGTCAACACGAATGTACCCAAAAGAGATGGGTTATGCCCTAATCCTGAAATAAATTACATGAGATTAATAAAACACTAGGATGACCAGTTTCGATCGTCAAGCGATCATCATCAGATCCAATACACTTAGGCTATAAAATCTATGTTTGAAATACAGGTGAAAATATTTACAATATGTACAATTATTTAGTTGCAGTATTGGTACTGCAACTGTCAGTGTATGCTAAATGCAGTATATATGTTAGGTGAAATGCTAAATGGTGATGGCTATCCGGAGATTGTACTTTAGAGAGATTATATGGTTGTAAACTATGGTTAAACTATAAAAATTTTAGGCTAACTACTTATCTGATTGTCTTCCGTACTACAGCTATTCGCAGTTTCCGTGCTCACTTGAACTCGCTGTGCGGACGACTGCGGTGGTTATCTTAACGACTGGTTTTTCCCTGCCTTCCCCCCCTGTCCCTACGTGCTGTGGGGAGTGATCGCGATGTGTTTATGTGAGGTGTTGCCAACCTAGATAAGATGTATGTTATTGAATGAGGTGGATCTACAACTATTAAAGACCGTGGATTAGTCCTCGCCACGCGTGGAGCATAACCCATTCGAACTAAGCGTTGACGGTCTTATGAGGACGTCCCGGCACCTTTAATACTGCCTCTAATATGGGCCTTGGTTTATTGCAGAAGAAAGGTACATCGTACACCTGATCCAGATAACATTTACCTATTAAAAACCCCCTAATTTCCCCCCTTTTTTTTTATCTAGCTTGGCTGTGTCGCTAAATTGTGTTTTGTTTCCGACAGGGTGTGTTTTTTAGTAGCGTGAAGAGGGGTGAGCTCTCCATGAACGTGTGTTCATTTAGATTGTTGGGATTGTTTCGTTTGGCTAGGTGTATCTCGATTGCTTCCTTTATGTCAAGAGCTCTGCCTTTCGATTCGTGATGGATTATTTTAAGGTCCGACTCTATGTTGGTAAAGCTATGCCCTGCGTCACACATATGTTCGCACACGGCTGAATGTGTTCCGTATCTTATCGCATTTCTATGTTCATTATAACGTGTGTCTACTCGCCTTCCACTCTGCCCGATGTAATTAGCTTGACAATCGGTGTCTTGGCACGTTATAGAATATACCCCTGACCTTGAATACGGGTCACGTTTATTTAGATTACTATTTAGGAGGTGCCTAGCGGTTGTGTTTTTCGTCGTGAAAGCTATCTTTATGCCTTGCTTTTTGAATAGGTTAGTGATTTTATATGTATTCGCATTCACATAGTTGAAACGCGCAAACTTTTTCTCATTACTGTCCGGTTTGGGAATCGTTTTATCTTTATTTTTATGTTTGGCTATAATTTGATTTATTTTGCTTGGCGAGAAGTTGTTTTCCTTTGCTATTTGCATAATAGTTCTTATTTCCTTATTATAGTTGTCTTTTGACATGGGTATGTTTAAAGCCCTGTGCACCATTGAATTGAAACCCGCTAGTTTGTGCGTACTGGGGTGATTAGACTGATTGTCGATTGCATGCGAGGTTTGTGTTGCTTTCCGGAATATGGAATATGAAAGGTCGTTGTCTTTACGTTCAATAGTTATATCGAGATAATTTATTTTCCGGTCTATTTCGGATTCCTTAGTGAATTTGATAGAATGGTGAAGGCTATTAATGGATTGGAGAATTGTTTCTTCGCTTGTTAGTTCAGTATCGTAGATGCAAATTACATCATCTACGTATCTTTTCCATATTACTATTCCCTTTGTTGAAGTCTTTTCTAAGAACGCATTTTCTAGTGCATTGATGAAGATGTCAGCGATTAACCCACTTAGTGGCGATCCCATTGCTAGGCCTTCTCTCTGTGTGTATATTTTATTGTCGAATTGAAACACGTTTTGGGTGAGAACGACCCTCAGTAATCTCACAATCTCTTCAATTTCTTTTACCGAATTGTTGGATTTTAAGTTGTTTTCGATAGTGTTGATTGCTTCAATAATCGGAATATTGGTGTACATGTTAGTTACGTCGAAGGATACTAGCCTGAAGCTAGGTTTCATTTGTAGGGTGTTCAATGCTGTTACTAGTTCTGTTGTGTTCTTTACAGAGTTGTTTTTGTCGTTGGAAAGACGGCATTTTAAGATTTTTAGTAACTCTTTGCTGATTTTGTAATTAGGGGCATTCCTACAATTGACTATTGGTCTCATTGGGCATTCCTTTTTGTGTATTTTTGGTTGTCCCCTCAATGACGGTATTTTCGGGTTCATGTTTATTAGTTTTGATTTTTCAGCTTTGGTCAGTATGTATTCTGTTTCTTTTAGCGCACTTTTTATTTGTTTTTGGAATTTGTTGGTGGGGTCTTTTGTTAATTCCTTGATTTCGTTGTTGTTTAGGAATTCGACTGTTTTTTCAATGTATTCTGTTTTATTCAAAATTACTGTAGTGTTTCCCTTATCTGCTTTTGTGATGATTAAGTCATGTTCTTTTATTTTTTGTTTCAACGACTTTATTTCTTTGATTTGTTTGTTGTTTTGAATGTTATTGCTATCGCCCTCTCGTTTGAGGATTTTTTTGGCTTCGTTGGTGGCGAGATTTTTGGTTAATTCCCTGTCTTCTGCTGGGAGCTTGTGACTGGCTATCTCAATATCTGTGATTAACTGTTTTATATTGTGGTTCGTGTGTGCGTCTGTGCAGTTGTATTTCAAACCTTTGTCTAACATATTCATTTCACCTTGAGAAAAGGTTACGTTCGTTCTGTTGTTTACTCTGCTGTGGAAATTGAATTCATTGTTATTCGTGTGTTGTTCGTTAGATTGATGGTTCTGTGTTTCTCCTAGTTTTCTTAATTTATTTTCTAGCGTTTCATGCTTCCTCGTTGCTCTGATTTTGATGGTGTCATGTAGGTGTTCGGTGAAGCTGTCCCATTGGGCTGCGTGCCAGAAATTACTTAGTTGCAATTGAATGTCGTATAATTGTTGGTTAATTTTTTGCTTTCTTATGTATGCAAATCTTAATTCGTTTTTTATCCAAAGCGCTTTGGCTTGTTTAGTTGAAATGATCGAGGCTGGTGTGTTCGGTACGGTTTTAATTGGTACGTATTTAGGGGTGAGGTTTAGTTCTATACATTTTTTGTTGAACCAAATTGACTTGTCTAAATTCATGAGTTTAAGCCTGAGTGATTTGAATTTCTTGGCTTCACGATTTGCCTGACTAGCCGTGAACATTGTGGTGTTTGAAGCCATATTTTCAGTGTTGCCTTAGTAAACAAGAGTTTAGTGCTTTTCAGTCGGTCAACACGAATGTACCCAAAAGAGATGGGTTATGCCCTAATCCTGAAATAAATTACATGAGATTAATAAAACACTAGGATGACCAGTTTCGATCGTCAAGCGATCATCATCAGATCCAATACACTTAGGCTATAAAATCTATGTTTGAAATACAGGTGAAAATATTTACAATATGTACAATTATTTAGTTGCAGTATTGGTACTGCAACTGTCAGTGTATGCTAAATGCAGTATATATGTTAGGTGAAATGCTAAATGGTGATGGCTATCCGGAGATTGTACTTTAGAGAGATTATATGGTTGTAAACTATGGTTAAACTATAAAAATTTTAGGCTAACTACTTATCTGATTGTCTTCCGTACTACAGCTATTCGCAGTTTCCGTGCTCACTTGAACTCGCTGTGCGGACGACTGCGGTGGTTATCTTAACGACTGGTTTTTCCCTGCCTTCCCCCCCTGTCCCTACGTGCTGTGGGGAGTGATCGCGATGTGTTTATGTGAGGTGTTGCCAACCTAGATAAGATGTATGTTATTGAATGAGGTGGATCTACAACTATTAAAGACCGTGGATTAGTCCTCGCCACGCGTGGAGCATAACCCATTCGAACTAAGCGTTGACGGTCTTATGAGGACGTCCCGGCACCTTTAATACTGCCTCTAATATGGGCCTTGGTTTATTGCAGAAGAAAGGTACATCGTACACCTGATCCAGATAACATTTACCTATTAAAAACCCCCTAATTTCCCCCCTTTTTTTATCTAGCTTGGCTGTGTCGCTAAATTGTGTTTTGTTTCCGACAGGGTGTGTTTTTTAGTAGCGTGAAGAGGGGTGAGCTCTCCATGAACGTGTGTTCATTTAGATTGTTGGGATTGTTTCGTTTGGCTAGGTGTATCTCGATTGCTTCCTTTATGTCAAGAGCTCTGCCTTTCGATTCGTGATGGATTATTTTAAGGTCCGACTCTATGTTGGTAAAGCTATGCCCTGCGTCACACATATGTTCGCACACGGCTGAATGTGTTCCGTATCTTATCGCATTTCTATGTTCATTATAACGTGTGTCTACTCGCCTTCCACTCTGCCCGATGTAATTAGCTTGACAATCGGTGTCTTGGCACGTTATAGAATATACCCCTGACCTTGAATACGGGTCACGTTTATTTAGATTACTATTTAGGAGGTGCCTAGCGGTTGTGTTTTTCGTCGTGAAAGCTATCTTTATGCCTTGCTTTTTGAATAGGTTAGTGATTTTATATGTATTCGCATTCACATAGTTGAAACGCGCAAACTTTTTCTCATTACTGTCCGGTTTGGGAATCGTTTTATCTTTATTTTTATGTTTGGCTATAATTTGATTTATTTTGCTTGGCGAGAAGTTGTTTTCCTTTGCTATTTGCATAATAGTTCTTATTTCCTTATTATAGTTGTCTTTTGACATGGGTATGTTTAAAGCCCTGTGCACCATTGAATTGAAACCCGCTAGTTTGTGCGTACTGGGGTGATTAGACTGATTGTCGATTGCATGCGAGGTTTGTGTTGCTTTCCGGAATATGGAATATGAAAGGTCGTTGTCTTTACGTTCAATAGTTATATCGAGATAATTTATTTTCCGGTCTATTTCGGATTCCTTAGTGAATTTGATAGAATGGTGAAGGCTATTAATGGATTGGAGAATTGTTTCTTCGCTTGTTAGTTCAGTATCGTAGATGCAAATTACATCATCTACGTATCTTTTCCATATTACTATTCCCTTTGTTGAAGTCTTTTCTAAGAACGCATTTTCTAGTGCATTGATGAAGATGTCAGCGATTAACCCACTTAGTGGCGATCCCATTGCTAGGCCTTCTCTCTGTGTGTATATTTTATTGTCGAATTGAAACACGTTTTGGGTGAGAACGACCCTCAGTAATCTCACAATCTCTTCAATTTCTTTTACCGAATTGTTGGATTTTAAGTTGTTTTCGATAGTGTTGATTGCTTCAATAATCGGAATATTGGTGTACATGTTAGTTACGTCGAAGGATACTAGCCTGAAGCTAGGTTTCATTTGTAGGGTGTTCAATGCTGTTACTAGTTCTGTTGTGTTCTTTACAGAGTTGTTTTTGTCGTTGGAAAGACGGCATTTTAAGATTTTTAGTAACTCTTTGCTGATTTTGTAATTAGGGGCATTCCTACAATTGACTATTGGTCTCATTGGGCATTCCTTTTTGTGTATTTTTGGTTGTCCCCTCAATGACGGTATTTTCGGGTTCATGTTTATTAGTTTTGATTTTTCAGCTTTGGTCAGTATGTATTCTGTTTCTTTTAGCGCACTTTTTATTTGTTTTTGGAATTTGTTGGTGGGGTCTTTTGTTAATTCCTTGATTTCGTTGTTGTTTAGGAATTCGACTGTTTTTTCAATGTATTCTGTTTTATTCAAAATTACTGTAGTGTTTCCCTTATCTGCTTTTGTGATGATTAAGTCATGTTCTTTTATTTTTTGTTTCAACGACTTTATTTCTTTGATTTGTTTGTTGTTTTGAATGTTATTGCTATCGCCCTCTCGTTTGAGGATTTTTTTTTGGCTTCGTTGGTGGCGAGATTTTTGGTTAATTCCCTGTCTTCTGCTGGGAGCTTGTGACTGGCTATCTCAATATCTGTGATTAACTGTTTTATATTGTGGTTCGTGTGTGCGTCTGTGCAGTTGTATTTCAAACCTTTGTCTAACATATTCATTTCACCTTGAGAAAAGGTTACGTTCGTTCTGTTGTTTACTCTGCTGTGGAAATTGAATTCATTGTTATTCGTGTGTTGTTCGTTAGATTGATGGTTCTGTGTTTCTCCTAGTTTTCTTAATTTATTTTCTAGCGTTTCATGCTTCCTCGTTGCTCTGATTTTGATGGTGTCATGTAGGTGTTCGGTGAAGCTGTCCCATTGGGCTGCGTGCCAGAAATTACTTAGTTGCAATTGAATGTCGTATAATTGTTGGTTAATTTTTTGCTTTCTTATGTATGCAAATCTTAATTCGTTTTTTATCCAAAGCGCTTTGGCTTGTTTAGTTGAAATGATCGAGGCTGGTGTGTTCGGTACGGTTTTAATTGGTACGTATTTAGGGGTGAGGTTTAGTTCTATACATTTTTTGTTGAACCAAATTGACTTGTCTAAATTCATGAGTTTAAGCCTGAGTGATTTGAATTTCTTGGCTTCACGATTTGCCTGACTAGCCGTGAACATTGTGGTGTTTGAAGCCATATTTTCAGTGTTGCCTTAGTAAACAAGAGTTTAGTGCTTTTCAGTCGGTCAACACGAATGTACCCAAAAGAGATGGGTTATGCCCTAATCCTGAAATAAATTACATGAGATTAATAAAACACTAGGATGACCAGTTTCGATCGTCAAGCGATCATCATCAGATCCAATACACTTAGGCTATAAAATCTATGTTTGAAATACAGGTGAAAATATTTACAATATGTACAATTATTTAGTTGCAGTATTGGTACTGCAACTGTCAGTGTATGCTAAATGCAGTATATATGTTAGGTGAAATGCTAAATGGTGATGGCTATCCGGAGATTGTACTTTAGAGAGATTATATGGTTGTAAACTATGGTTAAACTATAAAAATTTTAGGCTAACTACTTATCTGATTGTCTTCCGTACTACAGCTATTCGCAGTTTCCGTGCTCACTTGAACTCGCTGTGCGGACGACTGCGGTGGTTATCTTAACGACTGGTTTTTCCCTGCCTTCCCCCCCTGTCCCTACGTGCTGTGGGGAGTGATCGCGATGTGTTTATGTGAGGTGTTGCCAACCTAGATAAGATGTATGTTATTGAATGAGGTGGATCTACAACTATTAAAGACCGTGGATTAGTCCTCGCCACGCGTGGAGCATAACCCATTCGAACTAAGCGTTGACGGTCTTATGAGGACGTCCCGGCACCTTTAATACTGCCTCTAATATGGGCCTTGGTTTATTGCAGAAGAAAGGTACATCGTACACCTGATCCAGATAACATTTACCTATTAAAAACCCCCTAATTTCCCCCCTTTTTTATCTAGCTTGGCTGTGTCGCTAAATTGTGTTTTGTTTCCGACAGGGTGTGTTTTTTAGTAGCGTGAAGAGGGGTGAGCTCTCCATGAACGTGTGTTCATTTAGATTGTTGGGATTGTTTCGTTTGGCTAGGTGTATCTCGATTGCTTCCTTTATGTCAAGAGCTCTGCCTTTCGATTCGTGATGGATTATTTTAAGGTCCGACTCTATGTTGGTAAAGCTATGCCCTGCGTCACACATATGTTCGCACACGGCTGAATGTGTTCCGTATCTTATCGCATTTCTATGTTCATTATAACGTGTGTCTACTCGCCTTCCACTCTGCCCGATGTAATTAGCTTGACAATCGGTGTCTTGGCACGTTATAGAATATACCCCTGACCTTGAATACGGGTCACGTTTATTTAGATTACTATTTAGGAGGTGCCTAGCGGTTGTGTTTTTCGTCGTGAAAGCTATCTTTATGCCTTGCTTTTTGAATAGGTTAGTGATTTTATATGTATTCGCATTCACATAGTTGAAACGCGCAAACTTTTTCTCATTACTGTCCGGTTTGGGAATCGTTTTATCTTTATTTTTATGTTTGGCTATAATTTGATTTATTTTGCTTGGCGAGAAGTTGTTTTCCTTTGCTATTTGCATAATAGTTCTTATTTCCTTATTATAGTTGTCTTTTGACATGGGTATGTTTAAAGCCCTGTGCACCATTGAATTGAAACCCGCTAGTTTGTGCGTACTGGGGTGATTAGACTGATTGTCGATTGCATGCGAGGTTTGTGTTGCTTTCCGGAATATGGAATATGAAAGGTCGTTGTCTTTACGTTCAATAGTTATATCGAGATAATTTATTTTCCGGTCTATTTCGGATTCCTTAGTGAATTTGATAGAATGGTGAAGGCTATTAGAGTCGGACCTTAAAATAATCCATCACGAATCGAAAGGCAGAGCTCTTGACATAAAGGAAGCAATCGAGATACACCTAGCCAAACGAAACAATCCCAACAATCTAAATGAACACACGTTCATGGAGAGCTCACCCCTCTTCACGCTACTAAAAAACACACCCTGTCGGAAACAAAACACAATTTAGCGACACAGCCAAGCTAGATAAAAAAAAGGGGGGAAATTAGGGGGTTTTTAATAGGTAAATGTTATCTGGATCAGGTGTACGATGTACCTTTCTTCTGCAATAAACCAAGGCCCATATTAGAGGCAGTATTAAAGGTGCCGGGACGTCCTCATAAGACCGTCAACGCTTAGTTCGAATGGGTTATGCTCCACGCGTGGCGAGGACTAATCCACGGTCTTTAATAGTTGTAGATCCACCTCATTCAATAACATACATCTTATCTAGGTTGGCAACACCTCACATAAACACATCGCGATCACTCCCCACAGCACGTAGGGACAGGGGGGGAAGGCAGGGAAAAACCAGTCGTTAAGATAACCACCGCAGTCGTCCGCACAGCGAGTTCAAGTGAGCACGGAAACTGCGAATAGCTGTAGTACGGAAGACAATCAGATAAGTAGTTAGCCTAAAATTTTTATAGTTTAACCATAGTTTACAACCATATAATCTCTCTAAAGTACAATCTCCGGATAGCCATCACCATTTAGCATTTCACCTAACATATATACTGCATTTAGCATACACTGACAGTTGCAGTACCAATACTGCAACTAAATAATTGTACATATTGTAAATATTTTCACCTGTATTTCAAACATAGATTTTATAGCCTAAGTGTATTGGATCTGATGATGATCGCTTGACGATCGAAACTGGTCATCCTAGTGTTTTATTAATCTCATGTAATTTATTTCAGGATTAGGGCATAACCCATCTCTTTTGGGTACATTCGTGTTGACCGACTGAAAAGCACTAAACTCTTGTTTACTAAGGCAACACTGAAAATATGGCTTCAAACACCACAATGTTCACGGCTAGTCAGGCAAATCGTGAAGCCAAGAAATTCAAATCACTCAGGCTTAAACTCATGAATTTAGACAAGTCAATTTGGTTCAACAAAAAATGTATAGAACTAAACCTCACCCCTAAATACGTACCAATTAAAACCGTACCGAACACACCAGCCTCGATCATTTCAACTAAACAAGCCAAAGCGCTTTGGATAAAAAACGAATTAAGATTTGCATACATAAGAAAGCAAAAAATTAACCAACAATTATACGACATTCAATTGCAACTAAGTAATTTCTGGCACGCAGCCCAATGGGACAGCTTCACCGAACACCTACATGACACCATCAAAATCAGAGCAACGAGGAAGCATGAAACGCTAGAAAATAAATTAAGAAAACTAGGAGAAACACAGAACCATCAATCTAACGAACAACACACGAATAACAATGAATTCAATTTCCACAGCAGAGTAAACAACAGAACGAACGTAAACCTTTTCTCAAGGTGAAATGAATATGTTAGACAAAGGTTTGAAATACAACTGCACAGACGCACACACGAACCACAATATAAAACAGTTAATCACAGATATTGAGATAGCCAGTCACAAGCTCCCAGCAGAAGACAGGGAATTAACCAAAAATCTCGCCACCAACGAAGCCAAAAAAATCCTCAAACGAGAGGGCGATAGCAATAACATTCAAAACAACAAACAAATCAAAGAAATAAAGTCGTTGAAACAAAAAATAAAAGAACATGACTTAATCATCACAAAAGCAGATAAGGGAAACACTACAGTAATTTTGAATAAAACAGAATACATTGAAAAAACAGTCGAATTCCTAAACAACAACGAAATCAAGGAATTAACAAAAGACCCCACCAACAAATTCCAAAAACAAATAAAAAGTGCGCTAAAAGAAACAGAATACATACTGACCAAAGCTGAAAAATCAAAACTAATAAACATGAACCCGAAAATACCGTCATTGAGGGGACAACCAAAAATACACAAAAAGGAATGCCCAATGAGACCAATAGTCAATTGTAGGAATGCCCCTAATTACAAAATCAGCAAAGAGTTACTAAAAATCTTAAAATGCCGTCTTTCCAACGACAAAAACAACTCTGTAAAGAACACAACAGAACTAGTAACAGCATTGAACACCCTACAAATGAAACCTAGCTTCAGGCTAGTATCCTTCGACGTAACTAACATGTACACCAATATTCCGATTATTGAAGCAATCAACACTATCGAAAACAACTTAAAATCCAACAATTCGGTAAAAGAAATTGAAGAGATTGTGAGATTACTGAGGGTCGTTCTCACCCAAAACGTGTTTCAATTCGACAATAAAATATACACACAGAGAGAAGGCCTAGCAATGGGATCGCCACTAAGTGGGGTTAATCGCTGACATCTTCATCAATGCACTAGAAAATGCGTTCTTAGAAAAGACTTCAACAAAGGGAATAGTAATATGGAAAAGATACGTAGATGATGTAATTTGCATCTACGATACTGAACTAACAAGCGAAGAAACAATTCTCCAATCCATTAATAGCCTTCACCATTCTATCAAATTCACTAAGGAATCCGAAATAGACCGGAAAATAAATTATCTCGATATAACTATTGAACGTAAAGACAACGACCTTTCATATTCCATATTCCGGAAAGCAACACAAACCTCGCATGCAATCGACAATCAGTCTAATCACCCCAGTACGCACAAACTAGCGGGTTTCAATTCAATGGTGCACAGGGCTTTAAACATACCCATGTCAAAAGACAACTATAATAAGGAAATAAGAACTATTATGCAAATAGCAAAGGAAAACAACTTCTCGCCAAGCAAAATAAATCAAATTATAGCCAAACATAAAAATAAAGATAAAACGATTCCCAAACCGGACAGTAATGAGAAAAAGTTTGCGCGTTTCAACTATGTGAATGCGAATACATATAAAATCACTAACCTATTCAAAAAGCAAGGCATAAAGATAGCTTTCACGACGAAAAACACAACCGCTAGGCACCTCCTAAATAGTAATCTAAATAAACGTGACCCGTATTCAAGGTCAGGGGTATATTCTATAACGTGCCAAGACACCGATTGTCAAGCTAATTACATCGGGCAGAGTGGAAGGCGAGTAGACACACGTTATAATGAACATAGAAATGCGATAAGATACGGAACACATTCAGCCGTGTGCGAACATATGTGTGACGCAGGGCATAGCTTTACCAACATAGAGTCGGACCTTAAAATAATCCATCACGAATCGAAAGGCAGAGCTCTTGACATAAAGGAAGCAATCGAGATACACCTAGCCAAACGAAACAATCCCAACAATCTAAATGAACACACGTTCATGGAGAGCTCACCCCTCTTCACGCTACTAAAAAACACACCCTGTCGGAAACAAAACACAATTTAGCGACACAGCCAAGCTAGATAAAAAAAAAGGGGGGAAATTAGGGGGTTTTTAATAGGTAAATGTTATCTGGATCAGGTGTACGATGTACCTTTCTTCTGCAATAAACCAAGGCCCATATTAGAGGCAGTATTAAAGGTGCCGGGACGTCCTCATAAGACCGTCAACGCTTAGTTCGAATGGGTTATGCTCCACGCGTGGCGAGGACTAATCCACGGTCTTTAATAGTTGTAGATCCACCTCATTCAATAACATACATCTTATCTAGGTTGGCAACACCTCACATAAACACATCGCGATCACTCCCCACAGCACGTAGGGACAGGGGGGGAAGGCAGGGAAAAACCAGTCGTTAAGATAACCACCGCAGTCGTCCGCACAGCGAGTTCAAGTGAGCACGGAAACTGCGAATAGCTGTAGTACGGAAGACAATCAGATAAGTAGTTAGCCTAAAATTTTTATAGTTTAACCATAGTTTACAACCATATAATCTCTCTAAAGTACAATCTCCGGATAGCCATCACCATTTAGCATTTCACCTAACATATATACTGCATTTAGCATACACTGACAGTTGCAGTACCAATACTGCAACTAAATAATTGTACATATTGTAAATATTTTCACCTGTATTTCAAACATAGATTTTATAGCCTAAGTGTATTGGATCTGATGATGATCGCTTGACGATCGAAACTGGTCATCCTAGTGTTTTATTAATCTCATGTAATTTATTTCAGGATTAGGGCATAACCCATCTCTTTTGGGTACATTCGTGTTGACCGACTGAAAAGCACTAAACTCTTGTTTACTAAGGCAACACTGAAAATATGGCTTCAAACACCACAATGTTCACGGCTAGTCAGGCAAATCGTGAAGCCAAGAAATTCAAATCACTCAGGCTTAAACTCATGAATTTAGACAAGTCAATTTGGTTCAACAAAAAATGTATAGAACTAAACCTCACCCCTAAATACGTACCAATTAAAACCGTACCGAACACACCAGCCTCGATCATTTCAACTAAACAAGCCAAAGCGCTTTGGATAAAAAACGAATTAAGATTTGCATACATAAGAAAGCAAAAAATTAACCAACAATTATACGACATTCAATTGCAACTAAGTAATTTCTGGCACGCAGCCCAATGGGACAGCTTCACCGAACACCTACATGACACCATCAAAATCAGAGCAACGAGGAAGCATGAAACGCTAGAAAATAAATTAAGAAAACTAGGAGAAACACAGAACCATCAATCTAACGAACAACACACGAATAACAATGAATTCAATTTCCACAGCAGAGTAAACAACAGAACGAACGTAACCTTTTCTCAAGGTGAAATGAATATGTTAGACAAAGGTTTGAAATACAACTGCACAGACGCACACACGAACCACAATATAAAACAGTTAATCACAGATATTGAGATAGCCAGTCACAAGCTCCCAGCAGAAGACAGGGAATTAACCAAAAATCTCGCCACCAACGAAGCCAAAAAAATCCTCAAACGAGAGGGCGATAGCAATAACATTCAAAACAACAAACAAATCAAAGAAATAAAGTCGTTGAAACAAAAAATAAAAGAACATGACTTAATCATCACAAAAGCAGATAAGGGAAACACTACAGTAATTTTGAATAAAACAGAATACATTGAAAAAACAGTCGAATTCCTAAACAACAACGAAATCAAGGAATTAACAAAAGACCCCACCAACAAATTCCAAAAACAAATAAAAAGTGCGCTAAAAGAAACAGAATACATACTGACCAAAGCTGAAAAATCAAAACTAATAAACATGAACCCGAAAATACCGTCATTGAGGGGACAACCAAAAATACACAAAAAGGAATGCCCAATGAGACCAATAGTCAATTGTAGGAATGCCCCTAATTACAAAATCAGCAAAGAGTTACTAAAAATCTTAAAATGCCGTCTTTCCAACGACAAAAACAACTCTGTAAAGAACACAACAGAACTAGTAACAGCATTGAACACCCTACAAATGAAACCTAGCTTCAGGCTAGTATCCTTCGACGTAACTAACATGTACACCAATATTCCGATTATTGAAGCAATCAACACTATCGAAAACAACTTAAAATCCAACAATTCGGTAAAAGAAATTGAAGAGATTGTGAGATTACTGAGGGTCGTTCTCACCCAAAACGTGTTTCAATTCGACAATAAAATATACACACAGAGAGAAGGCCTAGCAATGGGATCGCCACTAAGTGGGTTAATCGCTGACATCTTCATCAATGCACTAGAAAATGCGTTCTTAGAAAAGACTTCAACAAAGGGAATAGTAATATGGAAAAGATACGTAGATGATGTAATTTGCATCTACGATACTGAACTAACAAGCGAAGAAACAATTCTCCAATCCATTAATAGCCTTCACCATTCTATCAAATTCACTAAGGAATCCGAAATAGACCGGAAAATAAATTATCTCGATATAACTATTGAACGTAAAGACAACGACCTTTCATATTCCATATTCCGGAAAGCAACACAAACCTCGCATGCAATCGACAATCAGTCTAATCACCCCAGTACGCACAAACTAGCGGGTTTCAATTCAATGGTGCACAGGGCTTTAAACATACCCATGTCAAAAGACAACTATAATAAGGAAATAAGAACTATTATGCAAATAGCAAAGGAAAACAACTTCTCGCCAAGCAAAATAAATCAAATTATAGCCAAACATAAAAATAAAGATAAAACGATTCCCAAACCGGACAGTAATGAGAAAAAGTTTGCGCGTTTCAACTATGTGAATGCGAATACATATAAAATCACTAACCTATTCAAAAAGCAAGGCATAAAGATAGCTTTCACGACGAAAAACACAACCGCTAGGCACCTCCTAAATAGTAATCTAAATAAACGTGACCCGTATTCAAGGTCAGGGGTATATTCTATAACGTGCCAAGACACCGATTGTCAAGCTAATTACATCGGGCAGAGTGGAAGGCGAGTAGACACACGTTATAATGAACATAGAAATGCGATAAGATACGGAACACATTCAGCCGTGTGCGAACATATGTGTGACGCAGGGCATAGCTTTACCAACATAGAGTCGGACCTTAAAATAATCCATCACGAATCGAAAGGCAGAGCTCTTGACATAAAGGAAGCAATCGAGATACACCTAGCCAAACGAAACAATCCCAACAATCTAAATGAACACACGTTCATGGAGAGCTCACCCCTCTTCACGCTACTAAAAAACACACCCTGTCGGAAACAAAACACAATTTAGCGACACAGCCAAGCTAGATAAAAAAAGGGGGGAAATTAGGGGGTTTTTAATAGGTAAATGTTATCTGGATCAGGTGTACGATGTACCTTTCTTCTGCAATAAACCAAGGCCCATATTAGAGGCAGTATTAAAGGTGCCGGGACGTCCTCATAAGACCGTCAACGCTTAGTTCGAATGGGTTATGCTCCACGCGTGGCGAGGACTAATCCACGGTCTTTAATAGTTGTAGATCCACCTCATTCAATAACATACATCTTATCTAGGTTGGCAACACCTCACATAAACACATCGCGATCACTCCCCACAGCACGTAGGGACAGGGGGGGAAGGCAGGGAAAAACCAGTCGTTAAGATAACCACCGCAGTCGTCCGCACAGCGAGTTCAAGTGAGCACGGAAACTGCGAATAGCTGTAGTACGGAAGACAATCAGATAAGTAGTTAGCCTAAAATTTTTATAGTTTAACCATAGTTTACAACCATATAATCTCTCTAAAGTACAATCTCCGGATAGCCATCACCATTTAGCATTTCACCTAACATATATACTGCATTTAGCATACACTGACAGTTGCAGTACCAATACTGCAACTAAATAATTGTACATATTGTAAATATTTTCACCTGTATTTCAAACATAGATTTTATAGCCTAAGTGTATTGGATCTGATGATGATCGCTTGACGATCGAAACTGGTCATCCTAGTGTTTTATTAATCTCATGTAATTTATTTCAGGATTAGGGCATAACCCATCTCTTTTGGGTACATTCGTGTTGACCGACTGAAAAGCACTAAACTCTTGTTTACTAAGGCAACACTGAAAATATGGCTTCAAACACCACAATGTTCACGGCTAGTCAGGCAAATCGTGAAGCCAAGAAATTCAAATCACTCAGGCTTAAACTCATGAATTTAGACAAGTCAATTTGGTTCAACAAAAAATGTATAGAACTAAACCTCACCCCTAAATACGTACCAATTAAAACCGTACCGAACACACCAGCCTCGATCATTTCAACTAAACAAGCCAAAGCGCTTTGGATAAAAAACGAATTAAGATTTGCATACATAAGAAAGCAAAAAATTAACCAACAATTATACGACATTCAATTGCAACTAAGTAATTTCTGGCACGCAGCCCAATGGGACAGCTTCACCGAACACCTACATGACACCATCAAAATCAGAGCAACGAGGAAGCATGAAACGCTAGAAAATAAATTAAGAAAACTAGGAGAAACACAGAACCATCAATCTAACGAACAACACACGAATAACAATGAATTCAATTTCCACAGCAGAGTAAACAACAGAACGAACGTAACCTTTTCTCAAGGTGAAATGAATATGTTAGACAAAGGTTTGAAATACAACTGCACAGACGCACACACGAACCACAATATAAAACAGTTAATCACAGATATTGAGATAGCCAGTCACAAGCTCCCAGCAGAAGACAGGGAATTAACCAAAAATCTCGCCACCAACGAAGCCAAAAAAATCCTCAAACGAGAGGGCGATAGCAATAACATTCAAAACAACAAACAAATCAAAGAAATAAAGTCGTTGAAACAAAAAATAAAAGAACATGACTTAATCATCACAAAAGCAGATAAGGGAAACACTACAGTAATTTTGAATAAAACAGAATACATTGAAAAAACAGTCGAATTCCTAAACAACAACGAAATCAAGGAATTAACAAAAGACCCCACCAACAAATTCCAAAAACAAATAAAAAGTGCGCTAAAAGAAACAGAATACATACTGACCAAAGCTGAAAAATCAAAACTAATAAACATGAACCCGAAAATACCGTCATTGAGGGGACAACCAAAAATACACAAAAAGGAATGCCCAATGAGACCAATAGTCAATTGTAGGAATGCCCCTAATTACAAAATCAGCAAAGAGTTACTAAAAAATCTTAAAATGCCGTCTTTCCAACGACAAAAACAACTCTGTAAAGAACACAACAGAACTAGTAACAGCATTGAACACCCTACAAATGAAACCTAGCTTCAGGCTAGTATCCTTCGACGTAACTAACATGTACACCAATATTCCGATTATTGAAGCAATCAACACTATCGAAAACAACTTAAAATCCAACAATTCGGTAAAAGAAATTGAAGAGATTGTGAGATTACTGAGGGTCGTTCTCACCCAAAACGTGTTTCAATTCGACAATAAAATATACACACAGAGAGAAGGCCTAGCAATGGGATCGCCACTAAGTGGGTTAATCGCTGACATCTTCATCAATGCACTAGAAAATGCGTTCTTAGAAAAGACTTCAACAAAGGGAATAGTAATATGGAAAAGATACGTAGATGATGTAATTTGCATCTACGATACTGAACTAACAAGCGAAGAAACAATTCTCCAATCCATTAATAGCCTTCACCATTCTATCAAATTCACTAAGGAATCCGAAATAGACCGGAAAATAAATTATCTCGATATAACTATTGAACGTAAAGACAACGACCTTTCATATTCCATATTCCGGAAAGCAACACAAACCTCGCATGCAATCGACAATCAGTCTAATCACCCCAGTACGCACAAACTAGCGGGTTTCAATTCAATGGTGCACAGGGCTTTAAACATACCCATGTCAAAAGACAACTATAATAAGGAAATAAGAACTATTATGCAAATAGCAAAGGAAAACAACTTCTCGCCAAGCAAAATAAATCAAATTATAGCCAAACATAAAAATAAAGATAAAACGATTCCCAAACCGGACAGTAATGAGAAAAAGTTTGCGCGTTTCAACTATGTGAATGCGAATACATATAAAATCACTAACCTATTCAAAAAGCAAGGCATAAAGATAGCTTTCACGACGAAAAACACAACCGCTAGGCACCTCCTAAATAGTAATCTAAATAAACGTGACCCGTATTCAAGGTCAGGGGTATATTCTATAACGTGCCAAGACACCGATTGTCAAGCTAATTACATCGGGCAGAGTGGAAGGCGAGTAGACACACGTTATAATGAACATAGAAATGCGATAAGATACGGAACACATTCAGCCGTGTGCGAACATATGTGTGACGCAGGGCATAGCTTTACCAACATAGAGTCGGACCTTAAAATAATCCATCACGAATCGAAAGGCAGAGCTCTTGACATAAAGGAAGCAATCGAGATACACCTAGCCAAACGAAACAATCCCAACAATCTAAATGAACACACGTTCATGGAGAGCTCACCCCTCTTCACGCTACTAAAAAACACACCCTGTCGGAAACAAAACACAATTTAGCGACACAGCCAAGCTAGATAAAAAAAAGGGGGGAAATTAGGGGGTTTTTAATAGGTAAATGTTATCTGGATCAGGTGTACGATGTACCTTTCTTCTGCAATAAACCAAGGCCCATATTAGAGGCAGTATTAAAGGTGCCGGGACGTCCTCATAAGACCGTCAACGCTTAGTTCGAATGGGTTATGCTCCACGCGTGGCGAGGACTAATCCACGGTCTTTAATAGTTGTAGATCCACCTCATTCAATAACATACATCTTATCTAGGTTGGCAACACCTCACATAAACACATCGCGATCACTCCCCACAGCACGTAGGGACAGGGGGGGAAGGCAGGGAAAAACCAGTCGTTAAGATAACCACCGCAGTCGTCCGCACAGCGAGTTCAAGTGAGCACGGAAACTGCGAATAGCTGTAGTACGGAAGACAATCAGATAAGTAGTTAGCCTAAAAAATTTTTATAGTTTAACCATAGTTTACAACCATATAATCTCTCTAAAGTACAATCTCCGGATAGCCATCACCATTTAGCATTTCACCTAACATATATACTGCATTTAGCATACACTGACAGTTGCAGTACCAATACTGCAACTAAATAATTGTACATATTGTAAATATTTTCACCTGTATTTCAAACATAGATTTTATAGCCTAAGTGTATTGGATCTGATGATGATCGCTTGACGATCGAAACTGGTCATCCTAGTGTTTTATTAATCTCATGTAATTTATTTCAGGATTAGGGCATAACCCATCTCTTTTGGGTACATTCGTGTTGACCGACTGAAAAGCACTAAACTCTTGTTTACTAAGGCAACACTGAAAATATGGCTTCAAACACCACAATGTTCACGGCTAGTCAGGCAAATCGTGAAGCCAAGAAATTCAAATCACTCAGGCTTAAACTCATGAATTTAGACAAGTCAATTTGGTTCAACAAAAAATGTAGAGAACTAAACCTCACCCCTAAATACGTACCAATTAAAACCGTACCGAACACACCAGCCTCGATCATTTCAACTAAACAAGCCAAAGCGCTTTGGATAAAAAACGAATTAAGATTTGCATACATAAGAAAGCAAAAAATTAACCAACAATTATACGACATTCAATTGCAACTAAGTAATTTCTGGCACGCAGCCCAATGGGACAGCTTCACCGAACACCTACATGACACCATCAAAATCAGAGCAACGAGGAAGCATGAAACGCTAGAAAATAAATTAAGAAAACTAGGAGAAACACAGAACCATCAATCTAACGAACAACACACGAATAACAATGAATTCAATTTCCACAGCAGAGTAAACAACAGAACGAACGTAACCTTTTCTCAAGGTGAAATGAATATGTTAGACAAAGGTTTGAAATACAACTGCACAGACGCACACACGAACCACAATATAAAACAGTTAATCACAGATATTGAGATAGCCAGTCACAAGCTCCCAGCAGAAGACAGGGAATTAACCAAAAATATCGCCACCAACGAAGCCAAAAAAATCCTCAAACGAGAGGGCGATAGCAATAACATTCAAAACAACAAACAAATCAAAGAAATAAAGTCGTTGAAACAAAAAATAAAAGAACATGACTTAATCATCACAAAAGCAGATAAGGGAAACACTACAGTAATTTTGAATAAAACAGAATACATTGAAAAAACAGTCGAATTCCTAAACAACAACGAAATCAAGGAATTAACAAAAGACCCCACCAACAAATTCCAAAAACAAATAAAAAGTGCGCTAAAAGAAACAGAATACATACTGACCAAAGCTGAAAAATCAAAACTAATAAACATGAACCCGAAAATACCGTCATTGAGGGGACAACCAAAAATACACAAAAAGGAATGCCCAATGAGACCAATAGTCAATTGTAGGAATGCCCCTAATTACAAAATCAGCAAAGAGTTACTAAAAATCTTAAAATGCCGTCTTTCCAACGACAAAAACAACTCTGTAAAGAACACAACAGAACTAGTAACAGCATTGAACACCCTACAAATGAAACCTAGCTTCAGGCTAGTATCCTTCGACGTAACTAACATGTACACCAATATTCCGATTATTGAAGCAATCAACACTATCGAAAACAACTTAAAATCCAACAATTCGGTAAAAGAAATTGAAGAGATTGTGAGATTACTGAGGGTCGTTCTCACCCAAAACGTGTTTCAATTCGACAATAAAATATACACACAGAGAGAAGGCCTAGCAATGGGATCGCCACTAAGTGGGTTAATCGCTGACATCTTCATCAATGCACTAGAAAATGCGTTCTTAGAAAAGACTTCAACAAAGGGAATAGTAATATGGAAAAGATACGTAGATGATGTAATTTGCATCTACGATACTGAACTAACAAGCGAAGAAACAATTCTCCAATCCATTAATAGCCTTCACCATTCTATCAAATTCACTAAGGAATCCGAAATAGACCGGAAAATAAATTATCTCGATATAACTATTGAACGTAAAGACAACGACCTTTCATATTCCATATTCCGGAAAGCAACACAAACCTCGCATGCAATCGACAATCAGTCTAATCACCCCAGTACGCACAAACTAGCGGGTTTCAATTCAATGGTGCACAGGGCTTTAAACATACCCATGTCAAAAGACAACTATAATAAGGAAATAAGAACTATTATGCAAATAGCAAAGGAAAACAACTTCTCGCCAAGCAAAATAAATCAAATTATAGCCAAACATAAAAATAAAGATAAAACGATTCCCAAACCGGACAGTAATGAGAAAAAGTTTGCGCGTTTCAACTATGTGAATGCGAATACATATAAAATCACTAACCTATTCAAAAAGCAAGGCATAAAGATAGCTTTCACGACGAAAAACACAACCGCTAGGCACCTCCTAAATAGTAATCTAAATAAACGTGACCCGTATTCAAGGTCAGGGGTATATTCTATAACGTGCCAAGACACCGATTGTCAAGCTAATTACATCGGGCAGAGTGGAAGGCGAGTAGACACACGTTATAATGAACATAGAAATGCGATAAGATACGGAACACATTCAGCCGTGTGCGAACATATGTGTGACGCAGGGCATAGCTTTACCAACATAGAGTCGGACCTTAAAATAATCCATCACGAATCGAAAGGCAGAGCTCTTGACATAAAGGAAGCAATCGAGATACACCTAGCCAAACGAAACAATCCCAACAATCTAAATGAACACACGTTCATGGAGAGCTCACCCCTCTTCACGCTACTAAAAAACACACCCTGTCGGAAACAAAACACAATTTAGCGACACAGCCAAGCTAGATAAAAAAAGGGGGGAAATTAGGGGGTTTTTAATAGGTAAATGTTATCTGGATCAGGTGTACGATGTACCTTTCTTCTGCAATAAACCAAGGCCCATATTAGAGGCAGTATTAAAGGTGCCGGGACGTCCTCATAAGACCGTCAACGCTTAGTTCGAATGGGTTATGCTCCACGCGTGGCGAGGACTAATCCACGGTCTTTAATAGTTGTAGATCCACCTCATTCAATAACATACATCTTATCTAGGTTGGCAACACCTCACATAAACACATCGCGATCACTCCCCACAGCACGTAGGGACAGGGGGGGAAGGCAGGGAAAAACCAGTCGTTAAGATAACCACCGCAGTCGTCCGCACAGCGAGTTCAAGTGAGCACGGAAACTGCGAATAGCTGTAGTACGGAAGACAATCAGATAAGTAGTTAGCCTAAAATTTTTATAGTTTAACCATAGTTTACAACCATATAATCTCTCTAAAGTACAATCTCCGGATAGCCATCACCATTTAGCATTTCACCTAACATATATACTGCATTTAGCATACACTGACAGTTGCAGTACCAATACTGCAACTAAATAATTGTACATATTGTAAATATTTTCACCTGTATTTCAAACATAGATTTTATAGCCTAAGTGTATTGGATCTGATGATGATCGCTTGACGATCGAAACTGGTCATCCTAGTGTTTTATTAATCTCATGTAATTTATTTCAGGATTAGGGCATAACCCATCTCTTTTGGGTACATTCGTGTTGACCGACTGAAAAGCACTAAACTCTTGTACAGTATATTGATATGAGCAGCAAAGTGGGAATTTTATAGAGTTGTGAAAGTCTGCAGGGTACGATGTTACATTATGTGAACACATTTTAGAATTACGATTTTGGTTTTGCCATCTTCTGCTGACCATTTTTTGTCCGGATACTCGAGAGCACGCCACATACCGTTGCCCATGGGAAAAAATGGTTTTGTCTAAATGTACACCTGCTGCTGTTAAGTGTGTGTCATTGTGCTTTGTTAATAGAAATTGCGAATATTGTTTGAAGAGGGAACTGCACTCTTGCACACTGGAATGGCAAATCTATCGGAATATGGAGAATTAAAAGTAGGCGTATATTTCCTTAAGTTATTCTGGGTGTAATTTTGCCACACTTATTGATGATTTGAACGTCAACGTGTCACTATTAATAGACCTATAGTAAAATATCTCTCACCTTGGACGCTGATGTACATTATGCAGTCTCTTATAGTGTTACATCCCAGGGATTGAAATTCTCCAACAACCCTTTTGCCTCACATGCCTTTCTAATTAATTAAAATTCCAGATTGTTGTTGTTTGAGTCTTCAGTTTTTTGACAGGTTTGATGCAGCCCTCCATGCCTCCCTTTCCTGGTCTACCCCTACAGTTCTTGTCCTCGACCCTCCCATCCATAACTAAGCTTGCTATTCCTGGGTGTGTTAATATGTGTCGTACCATCTTATCTCTTATCTTCATTAGCAGTCGCCAGAAACATCTCTCCTCTCCCACTCGTCTTAATAGCTCTTCATTTGTTACCCTATCTACCCATCTGATCTTCATCATTCTCCTTTAACACCACATTTCAAATGCCTCAATTGTCCTCTTTTCTGCTGCACCATTAGTCCAAGTTTCACTTCGTTATAGTGTCACGCTCCAGACAAAAGCTTTAAAAAATGACTTCCAAATACCTAAATGTATATTCGATGTCAACAGATTCCTTTTCTGTAGAAATACTTTCTTTGCCTGAGCCAACCTGCTTTTTATATCCTCTTTGCTTCGTCCATCAATGGTTATCTTGCTTCCTAAGTAACAGAAGTCTCCTACTTTCACCTACCAATTTGAGGTCCATAGAGTTTTCTGATTTATTTCGGCTGCATTCCAAAAATTTTGTTTTACATTTATTGATTTTCATCATGAATTCTTTCCTCAAGACGGAGTCCTTACCATTCAAAAACTCGTTCAAATCCTCTGGCCTATCGGCCAAGATGACGATGTCATCAGCAAATCTCAGACATGAAATTATTTCTCGTTGAATCTTCGCTCCCACTTTAAATTTTGTTTTACATTTATTGATTTTCATCATGAATTCTTTCCTCAAGACGGAGTCCTTACCATTCAAAAACTCGTCCAAATCCTCTGGCGTATCGGCCAAGATGACGATGTCATCAGCAAATCTCAGACATGAAATTATTTCTCCTTGAATCTTCGATCCCACTTTAAATTTCCTGATTATTATGTTTTTAGAGATCTTTGAAATGCGTTGCCCTCGCACATGGTGTAGATGCATTGTCAAAGGAAAACATTCCATGTTACGAACATGGGCCGCATAACCTGCCCTAAGCCTATTCTGGACAGCAGTTCCTTGAACTCAGATTTGCCAACATTTTACTGTATGTTTCCATGTGGTATATGTCTGTACCTAAACATACAGAAGAGTGCTTTAAAAATCATGTCTTGTGTAAATTTTGGAAAAGGTGGTGAGTGTGGTTTTTGCCGGAGTGGATACTCGCTCGTAGAAATTCTTTTCAGTAAAATAGACTGGTTCACAATTTTGTAAGTGCACATTGAGGTATGTGACGGCGGGATGCCTTAAGTGTTACGGAAACGGCAATAGCCGCCACAGAGCTTCGTTGCTACTGAAATAACGACCAGACTGATATTTCTACTTAACTATACGGGATTTGTAAGCCCAGTGTTTATTAAATTGAACGTAGCTATATCGCTACCTTTATTTAGTAGCCGCTACTGTAGTGATTAAAAATTAAAAGTGGTATTGGAAGGCGCTACACCTAATTTTTTTTACCCCTGGCTTTACAGACCATGAAGGGCCTAGGCCTATCATGCGACCGCTCCCAGCCATTTGGCCTGCAGATATTGTGGTGACGCGTGGTCAGTGCATCGTGTCCCCTCGGCCGTTAATCTTGTTATTAATAAATGGATTGGCATTGCCTCCTACGGGGATATATAGAAAATCGGATGTCATACCTTCAGATTCAGTTGTCATGGAAACGGACTTGCCATTAGTTCATCAGTTTATCAGAGTGAATATAGTTTTCTTCGAATATCTTTGAAACTGTTGGTTTCAGGGCCTTAAAATGTGGTTTTCGGTGTCCCGTAGGGACCTACCGAGTATTATTTCTCGCATCGAGAGGCGTAAAATGAGCTTTGTCCGGTCTTTATGCGACAACTTCGATATTTTGTCCCAGTTGAGTATTTTTGGTGACTTTTCAGTTATGTTGCCCGTTCCACGGGAACAATGATTTATTTCCGGATGAAAGGCAGCCTATATGTTATCCCAGGGTATAAGCTGTCTCCATATCAAATGTCACCCAAATCCGTCCAGCCGTTTTAGTGTCAAGAGGTAACAAACTAACACACACACACGGACACACAGATTTTCACAATTATAATATATATAGGGATATAGGGATATAGGGATCTAGTGATAGTTCCAAGATTGAGAACTTGCAGGCTATTTCATCATATATGCTCGAACAAAACGGTTTGTTCAGATCCCACATATTCGAATTTTGGTCATTTAAATTCCTTTAACTAAGAAGTTCGGTATGGGTTTTATCTTAAGTCTCTGCAGCAACCAATCTTGAGAACTATATTCAGGGCGTTTTTAATTCAATGAGTAAAAGGTATGGATGCAATTTACACTTACTTCGCAAAACCACTTCATAAAATTGACTGCTGTGTGTTCATCATCAGTTTTTGGCTTGGCTTCTGATAAGTTGAAATTTCCCTTTGATTTTCAATTAATTTCAAGGATCTAATCATGAACCATTATTTGTCTATTATGTAGTAATGATGATCTAACGATTATCGTAAAATATCTCAAGTGCTTGAAAAGTGTTGATGATTTAAATAATTAGAATCAAATGTATTATGATGTTGAAAAGTTGCAAAATGATTTAAATACCGTAATTATTATCACTGATCCACTACAAACAAACTCATTTTCAACGCTGAGTGCTAACATTAACAAGAAATACAATTAATAGTGAAATCAAAAAATTGAATCAGGAAAGAACTTGGTTGTCTTTGCTGCTCTTTAGTTGGGCACAATCGTGTTGACCTACTGAAAAGCAGCAAAAATCAGTTTGTATAGGCAACTCAGAAAAAGAATGGCTTCAAATTTCCACAAAGAATTTGGTGTTATTCTTGATACAAAGCTCTCTTTTAACACTAATACTAATGGCACGAATGGTGGTTGATGAAGGCTGATCGAGTTTGGTATTATTATAAATACTCAAGAACTACTGTAGGTGATGGTTTTTGCCATAAGGCATTAAGTAATTTTCTTGATAACGGTAAACCTGAATACTAATGTATTGTCTATGCTCCTTGCTATATGTGTAATTTTAATGAAATTGAACGAGTTTAAAACAAGGAGACGTTTTTACTATGAGAAATATAATTCCTTACAAGTGCCCTTTAAACGTTTTCCTGCAACTCAGTGTAAATAGAACATTAGCATAGCAGAAGTGTGTTTATAAAACTGTCAATAGTATGCTAGATAATCGACATATCTCGCATTTTTCAATTTTAATATTAAAAGGACACGTCTTCGATTACGACAAACCGTTTATTGTTATTCTTCAAACTCTCATTTTTAACAAAAATTTCTCCTGAAATAAGAATGCGGGATAAGTTTCATGATATAACCAAGAATGTTAAAAGTATTGATTGTACGTCACCATTCCCATTGTTTAGAAAATTGTTGAAATAATATTTATGTACCGGAGAATGACATGTAAGAGGAAATTAATTTAGCGCTGAAACAGAGCGTACATTATATTGTTGTATCTCCACCTGATGGCACGGACTTAAACCATTGGCCAATCAGAAGTTCTGCGAGATTTTGTACCAGGGTCGTTATATTGTCCTTACAGATCGCTTCTGATAGGGATTACAGTACAGTCCCTACTACAGGCTACAATCAACTGGGAATGGGACGTGATTCCAGAGTTAGGGAATACTCCCCAATTAAAGAGCTTAAACTCTCACTTCATTCAGTAGGGGGGTAAAGGAACCTACCACCGTAGATGGATTATAAAATCCTGAAGTAAAATCGAAATACTGTTTCTCACCTGTTTCCTCAGTGTTGGCGCTCTCAAGTGCCGACTCAGCTCCATGCCCCTTGGCCAACGAGCGTCCAACGACCCAACTTGCCCGATCTCCAGATCAGCAGGCGCTAAACCTCTGTGATAGTCTGGCTTCAGCCGATGCACTTACTGACCTCTTATGACCTGAGCCCGCAGATTTTTCATTGATTATTACAATTTGATTTTGCTTTTATTTGAGTTAGCACCAGATATATGCGATGATTTTTTATTATATTGTATCTCCATTGTAATTTGGGTGATGTTAGATGTTATGTTATGTTGCAGTGTGTTGTGTTGTGTTGTGTTGTGTATACATAAATCATCCTTTCACTGCAAGTTAATAATTCATTCTTACGCTGTGTTGGTTTCATTAACAACGTTTCCAGCACTGATTATATAAAATGTACTGTACAGTAATTATAACACTAAGTTGTATGCTCTTCAATCAGTCAACACGATTGTATCCAAATTGTTACGGGTATTATTCTATATACCTGCAAAAAGTATTACATGAAATTATTCAATTTTTACTTTAATTAATTAATCTCACTTTTTTTGTTTTGTTTTTTGTTTTTCAGGTTTAGAGAATAGTACCCATCACAATTTGGATACAATCGTGTTGACTGACTGTAAAACATTTAAACCTCGTTTATCAAGGCAACAATGAACATGGCTTTCAACATAATAATAAATTGTAACACTTTATATTATATAAGTGGACCCATGCGAGAATTCTCGCATTTCAACATCATAGTTGTGTATTAGCCTTGCACAACAGTAAATAATTTGTGATTCAGAATGAGCTCGTTCCGTGTGTATGTCCTGTCCAAGACCAACTACAATACTCAGACCTTAATGCAGGTCTCGAAAGTGTGAAAATGGCGTATGCTGAAGCCCCGGCATATTGTTTGTTTACATTCGTTGCTGGGATGCACTGTTTAGCTTTGATTAGCTTCGTTTGATGAAAGTTGGGATAAACTGTCTCTCATCTGTAATTTGTAGTGTCTTCTGTATGTCTGTTAAGTCCAGTTCGCGTTAATGTACTGCAATTGGATGTAAATATGTGATAATACGCTTATTATGGACTGGTTCGTTTGTGTGATGATTGTTCAGTTGACCGATGGCATTGTGTCATTTACTGCAGATGTTGAAGTACCTAAGACTAAAGCATAATAGAAGTGTCTCAAGAATATACACCGCAATGATTTGCTAATTAGTGACAATATAATAATAGCTTAGTGCAGTTCAGTAACGTCGAACGTAAAGGGAAAACGCAATGAGCATCTACGGCTCGACCAAACCGTTGACGTTGAACGTTGAACGCTTAGCAACATGTGTCTCCGGAAATACTTACCAGTCTGGCAGATGTTCTACACTGCCTTGTATAGACGCCTAATAATACAGTGAACTTTTTTATTGGTTAAGGAAGATGTTTCCTCTGTGTCAAACAGTGAACTCATTGTGTTCCGTCATTATTCATACTTTTGTGATTCTTACAGCTTGCCAGTTATTTTTAATATGATGTGTGTAATAAAGTGTTGTGAGTAACTTGCCAATTATGTACTTATATTGCGAGATGGTGTGCCGCGATAATTTAGTAAGAGGGAGATAGTGTTTTCCTACCTACATTACTTTACTAAATCAACTATTTCCAGCGTACAACTATTCCAAACGGTAACAGCGAATGTTTAATAGGTTAGTTGGTAACATATTGTCGTGTCCTTTGTGTGTGGCGATCTCCATAATTATGTTCAGATATCCACACGACGACTTCTTGGCATATTTCAATCCACTAATTCGGTGTGATGTTTTACCCGAGATTTTAGACAATTCCACGAGAGGTCTTAATTGAATTACAGTATATCTCTATAGCGTTGGTTCGGTTATTTCAGGCAATTATTCTCATTCCGATTGTGTACACAAATACTCTGCATGTGCTGAGACAGCACTTCAGTAACCGGGTACTTTCTTCTCTCCTTCAGAATCTGTTTGATTTTATGTTAATAATATTAATCTTAATTACTGAACTTAAATACAAATCGTGATAACTCGCCAAAAAGCTTCTTATTCAACCACAGAAACAGTGAGACTATTGTAGCTGCCCCTTGGGTGAAGACGAAGAAACCTATAATTCGAGGCCAGCACTATATAGATAAATTAATTCAGGTAAGTCTAAATTATTGATGCATATTTCTGCGGAACCTAGTCTCGTCTTGTGATATCTTTTATGCTCTTAGGTGAGCAAAAATTATAATTTACACGAACCGTGACAAGCCCGATGACATGATCTTAGCTATGGGTAGGGCAACCATCCCCGCCATGTTTTTTCTACATTAAAGTCTGAGGATTGTAGTTGGTCTTGTCCTGTCGTAACCTGTGAATGTCAGGATTGTTGTTTACTTGTTGTAATGGTTGCTTTGTTGATGTGGCTGATGACGATGGCCGATCTGGCTGTGCAGGACTTGATGTGTCCGGCCCAGCTTTGGTGTTATGCGGGCTTGACGTGAGACACTTCTGGCAGGGGCTATCGTCTTGATTATTTCTTCACACTCTATACAAATAAATAATATTTCCATTGACTTTTCAAGAAATGCAAGTTTTTTCCTTTACTATTGAGACGATTTGGTGGATTTTGGTACCTTCTAACTTTCTCTGGTTTCAGAGCTCAAGTTTATTCAAACATACACCTTAGCGGTGTTTGTTTTATTTTTTTATTTTTTATTTCAAGTATAATACAGTAGTCTATAGATCAAAGAAACGGTTGAAAAAGCGGGCTTACAGATTTCGTTGGTAAAAAGAGAGATGATGGCAAGTGATCAGAAATACACTAAGAAAATTATAAAAACAAATTATGGGAGCATCAGGGTCACTGACCGATTTAAATATCTTGGAGAAATAATTAGTAGCAATGGGACGGATAAATTGGCAATTGAGAACAAAAAAGGGAAATTGGAAAGATTACATTTTTGTACAAAAAAATATATACAATAAAAAGAACCTGTCTATCAATGCAAAATTACGACATTTTAATACAGTTGTTAGACCAGTCATCTTGTACGGCATGGAAACTACAAATATAACCAGAATGGGGAATTTGCTCAAGATAGAAAGAAGAATTTTAAGAAGGATTTATGGTCCTAGAAAAACACAGGAAGGTTATAGACTGAGATACAATGCAGAAATTTATAGTAAAATCGACAACCTTGAAGTGATGATCAGAAAACGGTTACTTCAGTTCTACGGACATATGGTCCGCATGTATTGCTCAAGGTTAAACAAACAATTTTTGTTATAAAATCTGGAACTATAAAGGGCAAGGAGGCTATGTAAAACAAATGAAAGAAGAACTTCAAAAATTCAAAATTACTGACGAAGATTGCCTAAATCGAATAGAGTACAGAAAAAAAATTGGCCTCAAAATGCTTGTCGGGGAGAAGGAGAATCTCAACAAAGGAGAATGGACTGCTGAAAGAAGAGCTGCGCAGTCGACCAGGATGAAAGACTTCTGGAAGAGAAAGAAGGAAACTAGACCTCTAAAGAAGTGATGTTTGCGTGGTATTTGTAGGCTTGTCCGCGGTGTAGCCTATATACTGGGTATACAGTATAGTGCCAGGCATAACTTCAGAGCATATTTGAGAAGTGTTGTGCCTATTTGAACATTTTGTGCATTATAAACTTTTTTAATAGCATATTTTCATGCACGTCTTAAGGTTTACTGTTCTAGCAATTTGTATCACCTTTTACAACATTCACCTACAGTTGGCATCAACACAATATTCCTAAGGAACTGACTGGTTGCACGTCTGATTTGTTCTGCAGGTAGCGAGACACACTTTGCTATTCACAGCACACTTTACCCTCTCGACTGATCTACGAGAACAGAGCAGTGGCGGTGGGGGTGGAGGGGGGAACGTGATGTATTGCCCACCAAATTTGTCTCCTCACTTGTCGAGAACTCAATAAAGGAAAGAAGGGAAAATAAAAAGAAAAATTGCTCTTTGAATAAGTGGAAGTCAGTTCTTCTTCTTCTCTCTTCTCTCTGAACCATGAAAATCCACTCCCACGTAGGAAACAAAGGGAAAAAGAAGTGAACTATCGCTTCTAAATTAAATGGCTGAGTGCGACAGCATCCCATTACTCAAGATCCACTCCTCAAGGTGAGGAGGACTCCCCGGTCAATATACCAGACGATAGCGGAGCGATGTATTGTAAATGGAATATACTGTATACACCTCCCCCCTCCCCCCGATCCTTGAAGATTTAGAGATCAAGACACAATGAATGTACAACATGAAGTAGAATTTGTCATTATTGCGATCAAGCAGCTGTAAAGGGATTCACTTTGTGACGGTAAAAGAACTTCTTGAAACCATCCTCTGAATTCTGAACACCCCACATGCCAACTAAGTCTCAGATTAACCCTTCGGTTGCGAAGCTAAGTTTAATAAGATTACATATTTTTGATAAACGTTATCTCCTACCTATTTTAAGATCGACTATTTATATTTGTCCGTAGTATTTAAATATATTTTAGTATATGAGTGCGACAGGCTGGGGAGTGCGACAGGCTTCGGCAGCCCACACAGTTCATATCCTCGCCGCTAGATGGGGGCTTCATTCATTCCATTCCCTGACCCGGTCGGTTGACTGGAAGCAGGCTGTGGATTTTCATTTCATATGAGATGCTGAATAATTAAAACAGTGTTTCATTTGTTTAACTAAAAAGTACTTTAAAATTTCTTTTATTTTTTGAAATGGACATTTTTCAAAGTCATCGTTATAAGTCACAAACGTAGTCTCTCACACGCTTCACTCAGTGTTAAACCCTTATTTATTACCCCATATTTATTACCACGTATCTTAATGAGCTCCGAGTAAGAATGTAAACAAACATAGCTTGAAAATATAGCACGTGTGGGAGGTCAGCTGACGGCGATATGTTCAAAGAATACGTATTATTAACCAAGTTATTCAAGGAAAACAAACATATATATCCACAGGAAGCATATTTCCTACATTGTCTTGGTTACAACACTGATAGCAGTGCTTGGCTAGAAATAATAATAAAACATTTACAAAGACAGGGCCGATAGACCGGCCCATGACATTTTTAGCAGAAGCGCCCTTGACTGATATATAGCCCCCTGTCACTGTAAGGGTGGCTTGCCCCAATGGGTGAGTGGTTATCGTGTCGGACTACCAACCCCAAGCTTGAAGATTCGCTCCTGGCCATGGTAAGTGATTTTTGAAAGATGACAAAAATCACGACATGCATGTCATACGTTGTGGCATGTTAAAGAACCCATTTTAATTCAGTAGGCCATGTTCATAATGACAAAATTAATCTCGGGATTTTCCGCCAACACAAAAGTTCCTCAACACTCTACTAGAAAGCGCTATAGTGCCAAGGAGTTTAGATATCTAACCTCCTTGACTTTCATAGCGCTCCAAGGAACAACAAAATTTGACATGCCTTCTGGGCTCCCAAGGTCATACGATATTATTATTACTATAAGGGTTAAATTCTTCAGAGGTTGCTGGCGTAATTATTCTTCACAAGTACAGTAAATATAGACCTACAGCCTATAATGTAGTGACAATACATTAAGGGTAGTGGGGAATAATATTTGTGTGACATAAGTCAGCTTATTTTCATAGTTGATAAATTATCGTGGTGTGCGAGCACTAGAAATATGTATTATTTTTTGTAAACACACACACAACAGCACATTAGCAGTTTCAAACTATAGTGGGTGACCTACATGCTAAATATGGAAAGAGATTCGAGATCAAGCAACACGCTATTGCTCAAGACCAACGTCATAATAGAAGACCCACCAATGACCAAAAGGCACTGCTATGGACTCTCCTCCCCCGTCAGGAAAACCAAGATTAACGGCCGACGTGACCCAACGCGTTGACCACGTGTCACGTCCCAATTTGTAGGCCAAATGGCTAGACAGCGGTCGCTTAGTAAGTCAAGACCCTACATGGGGTATGTTGCCACGGGGGTAAAAATGGACTCTCCTCCGGGCAAAGAAAGCCAAGATTAACGGCCAAGGAGAAAAACAAACAACTCTATATATGCAGTCTGGCACAATGTTTCAAGGCTCGCTTGTCAACTGACGGAAACCTGTTGGTCGGGTTCCCTCACCCTCAGTGAGACCGTCCTTCTCATGACCTGGCTAAATGATACCAGTTGGCTACACGTATGTTATGTGTTATCATATTTATATACCAGCCGCGGTGGCTGAGAGTGCTAACGTGCTACCTCGTGCCTAGCTGGCATTGGGAAAGCTTGGGTTCAAATCCCACCTCAGCCGTCCAGAAAATGGTTATCGTGGTTTCCCATTTTCACCACCAGGCACATGCCGGGATGGTTCCTTTCAATAGATCCAGGACCGATTTAATTCCAAATTCCCATCCCTGACCCATCCTGAAAAGAAAATACAAGGCCATTGACTGAATTAATAACATTATTATGTATATTTATCGGGCTTGTTGATGTTAACACACAAAATCTTCTTCTGGTTCCCGGGTTTACGCACAGTATTAGGCTTGTAAACGGTATTGCCAACTGTGACGTACTTTTCCTCTGTTTCCTCCTAAGCCAGGCATATTTTATTATTCGTTTTATACGTTTTTCTGCGCTTCTTGACATGAGTAATCGTACGTTCCTGGCTCCCTAGTAATTCTCCCCCCCCCCCCCCCCCCCCCCACCTCTAACCCTACAGAGTATAAAACCAAGTCCCCGATTCTTGGATATAACGGGTAATCTCGAGAACCACTGGATGGATTTTGATGCGGTTTTCACCATTCTGTAAAGGATTTCTCGAGGAAGGTTTCTGTAGAAAGACATTCATTCATGACCAAAGGGAGCCGAGCAGTAACGATTTCAGTGAATCGATTCGAAGAAACACCTGCCGTCCATGCGTCTTTTGAGCTTACGCTGGGTAAACCGTTAAAACTATCTATATACTGTGTAAGAATTGTTCAGCATGAAAAATTCTACAAAAAAAAATCGCGACAGCAAGACTATCACCCCAGCTTCGGCCAGCATCAAACTGTCGAGTCGTGTCCAGTTAAGACTTCAGAGAAGAGTATATGTGTCTGGGACCTGCCGTCCGTGCGCCTTTTAAGCTTATGATGGGTAAACCGTTAAACATATCCGGCGAAGCCGGGGCGGGTTGCTAGTATATGTATAAGTTACAGCATAATGATTCACCACAGGTACATTTATCCTGGATGTAAGATCTGTATGCCATAGTTTATCCATTCTAAAGTGCTCCGCAATGTCCTATGTTGCCCATATTATTAGCCTACTTTTCACATTTTGCAAAAATGAGGAAAAAGTAGACTTATGAGATCGATCCGGGAAAATGTCTGTCTGTCTGTCCTGTCTGGCTGGCTGTGTGTGTGTCCCCCTATCAACTCCCAAACGGCTGCAGCTATCGAAACCAAATCACTATTGAAATTTGAGTTCTATGTTGGATATCTCAGAAGTTATACAGACGAACTATTCAAAAATTGGCACAAATATAGATAATAAGATTCCAGATTAATTTTCTGAAGTCCATACATGCCAGTGTTGCCAACATGATTCTAAGCCGGCCGTTGAGTCCAATTTCTAAATGCATGTAACTTCTATATTATGGATTGGATTTCAACCAAATTTCGTATGTACTATTTGTATTACAACACATATGACTGTGCATATTCTAAAGAGCCACCAGGGCTGCCAACTGTTAATAAATGCTCTCACTATGTTTTAACCCTAAAGTCAATATATCAGAAAGTATGCAAGCCAACAGCTCTAAACTTTGCACACGTATAGTACCTGACATTCTATCTTAATTAGGTGTAACTTATATACATCAGTGCTGCCAACACGATTCTATGCCTGCTGATAGGTCAAGTTTGTAAATGCATATAACTTCTATACTAACAAATGGATTTCAACCGAATTTTGTATGTGCTTTGTGTCCCATAACAATTATGACTCTGCGTATTCGTAAGAACCAGCAGGGCTGCCAACTGTTAATAAATGCTCTCTCTATTTGTTTAATCCTAATATATCAATATATCAGAAATGTATGCAAGCCATCATCTCTAATCTTTGCACACGTATAGTACCTGACTTTCTAGATTAATTTGGAGTATCTAATATACCTCAGTGCTGCCAACATGAGTCTAAGCTTTCTGATAGTTTCAATTTTTAATTACATGGAACTTCTATACTAACTGTCTGAAGCCAATGTTTTGCTCTCCTACCATCGTCAATTCATTTGACATGGCCTAACCATTTCAAACGAGCTCGTGTCACTCTTTCATTCAGGGATGGGTACACACTTGCTTCTTCCCATATTTTTGCATTCCTTACACTTTCCTTCCTTGTTTTCTGGATTAAAGTTCACAGGGACTTCATTTCTGCGGCTTGCAGTTTGCTAACCACTTATTTACTTGTTCGGAGGTTTCTAAACCATACGATATTATGGGGGTGAAGTAAAATTAAAAGAGGATCTGTTTCACTCATAAGAAAACTTGTTCATTCCAGAGAAGATTCCAAACTTGATGTTAGAACTGAGCTAATTTTTTAGTTCGGTTATTAATTACATGTTGTATTTTGTTATCACTTGAAATGATGCACCCAAGATATTTGTACTGGTCTACTGTTTCCAGCTGAGTACCTTCTAGCATTATTTTTCGTTTCTTCTTCGTCTGTTGATAGAGATAGCAACAGTTTTTAATTTACTTATTGTTAATCCGTGTGGTTTTAAATGGTCATTCCAGGTGTTCAGCCTCTTTTGAACTTCTTCCTCTGTAGTTCCTTAAATTACTATATCATCCGCAAATGCAAATGCATTGAGATCCAATATTGTTATTTTTCTAGTAACAATACACCCTTCCTCCCCCCCCCCCCCTTCCCCTCTCCCCCTTCCCCTCTCCCCCTTCCCCTTCTGTATATATGTATAGGCTAAGTTATAGCATAATGATTTTGAATTATCACATGCAATTGTGGGGGATACTGAAATCGAAGAGTTTTCCTACCCCGTACCTGTCCATAATACAGCTACACACTCAACTACAGTAGAACCCCTCTCGTCCGCCCCCGGCTGGTCCGTCGCTCCGGTTGATCCGACCGTGCTCGAGCCGAACTTGCTCGGACTCGTAGCGGTGACCCACTACCGGTCGCGCCATTGTTGTTTACAGGTACAGTACTTGCTGTTATCGCTTGTCCGTTAGTACTCCGTCATCCCTCGTATCGTTTCTGTTGTCCGTGTTTTGTACAGTACGTACTGCACTGTGAAGTTTTTAGTGCTTACTGTTCGTTGGTTTTACGACATTGTTCTTCTGTGTTCGTTACAGTACTGTACAGTAATTTGTTTACTGTACATTGTGTGTACTGTACAGTTGTGTGTGTTCCTTCAAGATGTGAGGAGTGAAACGTAAATACGTTACTCTTTCATTAAATGAAAAATTAGCAGTGCTACAAAGACTGGACAAAGGGGAATCACGCCAAGAATTGGAAAGGAACTCAATGTAGGCGATACGATAGTAAAAGATTGGAGAATAATTCGGAAAGACATTGATCATGTACAGTGACGATAGATGGTGAAAACGATCTTAAAAATCGCAAAACGTTGAAAAAGCCTAAACGTTAACTGCTTGACAACGCATTATGGATGTGGTTCTACCGAGAAGGAAAGGAACCCCAATATCTTGCGTTCAGAGATTGTTTATTTTAATGTAAATCCGTATTTTTCTGTACTTTTTGATAATCCGACCTTTTTGCGTTCCGACCATACCCTCAGTCCCAAATATGACGGATTACAAGGGTTGTACTGTCTAATCATCACAGAAACACAGATTAGCAGATAAGTTCGATACTCGCTCAAGTACATGGGGTTGATGACCAAGCAATCCCAAGGCCTTAAAATGAATTAATAATAATAACAACAACAACGATTCATTAAGGGCTTGATAATCTCGTGTTTATGCAGCCCCGTGTGTGTGAGTAGAGTCTGTCTTATATCGTGGGTCATTGCGATGTCATGTGCCAGTGTGTATAGGCCTCTTTGTAATTGGGGTATGATTTCGGTAGGAGGTTGCCGTGGTCATAATTTAAGCATCATCCCAGCTTCAACCTGGAACAGAAGAGGGGATACTACGGAAACCACATCTAGTAGAGATGAGGCCGTAACTAAGCCCACGTCTAATCAGTTCAGTCTGAAAATTCCAACCCTCAGACCAGAAATGAATTTCTTGACACAGCAGTGAATCAAACCCGGAGTAACTATCACCACCACCAATAACAACAACAACATCAACGGCCTAGACGTCAAGCCCCTCTTAGCCCAATATCCTCCCCCCCCCCCCCTTAGGGGCTCATCACATCTAGAGGGACGTGGGTTGGCAACCACGGAACCCCAGTTGAATGGCATTGCTTCCTCTTGCTTGTGGCGTATTCCGCTCTGTCATCTTTTCTGTCAACCTCCCTTGGTCAACTCGTGATTTCTTCCGACATCGACACGACGGTATTAGGGTATCCGAGGCCTAGGGATTCGTTCACTTTTCCCACCTTAATTTGCCCTTGCCTCGTCTTCCCTGATATCCTCATTCTTCGAGGGGTCAGACCTCTTCTTTTTCATTTCATGATTTCTCCTCTCTTCTGCTCAAGGTCCTACAGGAGACAGGGTGTATGTAGCCCCACCACGTATGGTGCACCCTGGAAAGTGCTACACCCTCTAGAGCTCACTGTTGGCGGGCTCGGGAGTCGAACAACGAGGGATTCCTGAGCTGGCCCGGTTTTTCCCCTGTTTCCTGTGACTCTGGGGCGGACCCTTTCCTCTTTCCCTTTCCTACCTGCCTTCCGTGGCTCTTCTGCCTTCAAGTCCCTCAATCCTCATTCTTCAAGGGGTGAGGGTATTTTCTTCTTATCCTTTCTATTTTAGTTTCTCCTTTTAGTTTCCCTTGCTTCTTCTAGTGAGCTGGCCTCGTGGTGTTGCCTCGCACTCGGAGGTCCAGGTGTTGATTCCCGGCTCCTTCAGGGATTTTAAAAACTGACGTGTGGGGTGGAATCGAGTGCACTCAGCCCCGTGAAGACAATAATTGAGTAGCTGTCTGACAGTGAGGCAGCATCTCGGTCACGGAGACCAAGATTAACAGCCGAGGGGACCCGACCACGCGTGACCCCATAATCTGCAGACTAAATGACTGGCAGCGGTCGCTTGGTAGGCCTAGGACCTTCATGAGCAGTTACGCCTCGGGGTTTGGTTTGGTTTGTTAGAAGTAGTTGCAGCAGTAGGTTCATTTAATTCTCATTGTTTTCACTTTCACGCATGGGTCGATGGTCTAGAGGTTAGGACCCTTAAAACATAAAATGTCATGTATAATTATTATCATCATCCGTTAGAGTGCTATATGGTACTTGAAGAACATGACAAACATTTATAAACATCTTCCAGTTTCTTTCCACTAACAACGAATCTAAAAGGAGAAGTAAAGAGACTTAAAATATTGAGTGTCAGCGCAAATACAAGACAGGAACGAGGTTACAATGAAAGTAGACAAATGTCTTCCAGGTTTCCGTCTGAAGAATGAATATCACGAAAGTAGTTGAAGTGTGGGGGAAGGACAGTCATTCATTTGGCGAGAGATTCTAATTGGTGAGTCGTAGCGCGTCGCCGATCTGTCTTGAGGCTAGTCACGTCATTTTCGGTATTTAGCGCAACCAATTTGTCACGACCCTGTTCGCGGAGATTAATGCTCCACCACTTGTCCCGATCACAGTTCATCTCCTTCTTCTAGGTTTTTTACTCCTTCCCCGTGAGCACGTCCAGCGTAGAGCCGCCAACTGAAACCCAACGATACTCGCGTCTTCTCGGTATTGCTTCACTGCAGAGCAGGGGCGTATATAAGGGGGTAGCTGTGGTGGCTCCAGCCCCTCCCCCGAAGAAAGCCAATAAAAATTAAGAATGTGTTGCTTTGGTAAAAGCATAAAATAAGCTAATTGTACATTTGTCTGTACCCTAATCTTAACTTATAGGCTAAGTTATAAAATTCGACTACCTGGTGGTATAGCGGCTAGCATTCTTGGGCACCACCCCGGAGGTCCGAATTCGATTCTTTTCCTAGCTCTGCCAAGAAATTTTAATTGTGGTCTGAGCGTTGGAACGGGGTACATTCAGCCTTGTGAGGCAAAACTGACAATTCCACAGTACGGTACTTTTGATAAATAAATTATTAATTTGTAAACAAAAAAGCTATTTACCTTTCTGCTTAATAAATTGACAAATATGTAGATATTTGCCATTCATACTGCATAGGCCATAATAGAAAATGCATTAATTATAAAATGTTATTTATGTTCGACAGAAAACTGTATCATAATGATAGTCATTATAACACTATTTTTCATTAAGAAACAATTTCTCCCACCAATCACAGCTCAGGAAACAGTTGTTTGACCAATTACATAAGGATAGCATCGCACCTGCGCTGAGTTCCAAGCCTTCTAATTTAAATTTCACTGCGTTACCTAGTGTCATAGTGGAGTAATCGAGGAGGCCATGGTCAAATACAAGGCATTCTCTGCATCCCATGCGCTCTGTTCAGTACATAAAACTGGGAAAATCTCGACAGATATTTATGAATATTTATGTCCGAATATAAAATAGTCATAATAATTATCGTCGAACATAAACAGTAGTATGCAACTCGCCTATAATGGTAATTAAGACACTCGTATGGAAATACTCGTATCTTAATTATTGCCATTATAGGCTCGTTGCATAATGTACTATTGTGTGTTGTGTTGTATTTTACAACTTTTTTTTGTTGCCACTAGTTTTAGGCTATATAAACTTAGAATTTTACAAATAACTCTTATCTAACATAATTACACAAAGTTATATGCTCTAAGATATTGGTTGATATTTCTGGATAACTTGCGGTGACAATCCCCTGAGAATACTCACAATTTTCCAGGATAGTCAGCCCTCCCCCCAACACACAAAATAAATGTACATACGCCCATACTGCAGAGACGTTGGTATGGTTGCTCAATTTGGGGCTAATGTCTTTGCAGGCAACAGCCAAGAGTACGCATGGTATTTGGCTCATAACATGTGATATTATGAGGTCTGTAGTTGTTATTCACGGTGTAGGATTAAAGTACGCACCCTGGGACCTAAAAGATGTCATCCCGGTGAAGTGAAAAATAACAAAGGCACTCAGGATGGCCATCATTTTTCCTGAATGCAGTGGCTGCACTCTTGGCTGTCGCCACGGAGCTCCGGGTTCAATTTCCGGCTTTGCCAAGAAATATAATTCTAGGCTGAGGGCTGGAACTGGGTACACTCAGCTTCGTGAGGCAAAACTGAGAAGAGGAGGGTTCGATCCCACCTCAGCCATCCTGGAAGTGGTTTTCCTTGGTTTCCCACTTCTACTTCAGGAAAATCCCGGGATGATTCCAAACTTAAGACCACGGCCGCCTCCTTCCCAATCCTTAGTTAAATTATAAACACGCGAATTGGTACAGCTATCACAGTGGCACTGTCTATCATACAGAAAATCTACCCTCACCTAAGTACACGGGACTAAATGACCCCGATGGTTATAATTAAACTAGCTCTACTTGCGAGGGCCCCCAGACAAACGAGTGATCGTAGGACAATGAAACGGTGTGGAAACCTTTGGCAGGACATGCGGAAGAGACACAATGAATAAACCATTGAAAGGAACATATTTAATTTCCACTTGAGTGGGTAACAGGTGTTAATGGCGTACCATGTAGACAGTCCAGGTTACAAACGATGCTCAATGTGACGACCATCTGCATCCAAAGACAGCCTGGAACCTCATCATCTACCGATCGTTCCCAACTGCGTGGCCATCAAGGTCCCCAGATTTGAACCCGTGTGAATTCTGGCTGGGGTTACCTTAAAGACAGGGTGTATCAACGGGACACCGACACATTTTGGCGTTTGAAGGTGAGCATCGCAAGGGAGGTAGCCAACATCTCACCTGAGATGTTGCGGGCAGTGGTGGAGCACTCGCTAGTGCGGAACTGACGGTGATATGTCGAAATTTTCCGAAAGTCGCAGCATGCTACTCATTTGCAATAGGTAGCTTTCTCATGAAATCTACCGAATAATAAGCCCAAACTGAAATGAAATTATAAAATACTAGATGAAACCCGTCAAAACATGACGGACAATGGAAAATAAATTTACTGAAGAAGCTTCTTATATAAGTTACATTCTTTGTACGATTACTTTTTAGCACTATTGCAACTTTAAGGGCGTCAAAAGATAGCACTCTCAGCATTGCAACATATTGCTGGTCATGACTGAAAACGTGATGAGGTCATCATCATCTTGCACAGTTTCCAGCCACTGGCCGGGTCTGTTTGGAACACAAGCCTCTCCAACGTCTTCTGTCTTCCCACCATCTCTCAGCCTCCACCCTTGTCCAGTCTTCTCCTCTCTTCTTCACGCTTTCTTCCACCCCCTTCAGCCACCTGTCTCTCGGTCTCCCTCTTGGTCTCTTTCCTTCCCACTTCGTCTCGTGGATCCTCCTGGGTATCCTCTTCTCCTCCATTCGTTTTACATGTCCATACCATCTAAGTCTAGATTTCTCTATACCATCCTGTAATGGTTCCTCCTTCATTAATTCTCTGGTCCTCTCATTTCTTATTCTGTCCCTCTTTGTAGCTCCAATACTGCTTCTCAAGAACCTCATCTCACTGGCCTGTATTTTGCTCTTCTCCCTTCCTTTCATAACCCAGGTCTCCGAGGCATACGTCAGGATAGGGACATAGTACGATATATGACCTACTTGCTGTTCTGAGGGACATCCCTGCTCCATAACATGCTTTTCACACTCCTCCGGAATGCTTCTGCCTGTCTCCCCCGCTCATTTATTTCTCTACCGTTTCTTCCAATCTCTTGTATCAGGCTTCCCAGATACTTGAAACTCTCCACTTTCTTCAGCTGTTCCCAACCAATTGTTATTCCCGTTGTGCTCCTTTCCTTCTTCCTTGTTGTGATCACCATCTCACTCTTATTTATGCTAAATTTCATCCCATATCCTTGTATTATTCCTTCCCACACGTCCAACTGTTCCTGTACCTCCTCCTCCTTGTTTCCACAATCATCAAATCATTCGCAAACACCATTGCTTTCATCTTTCCTTCCCCAATTACTTGTGCCGCTCGGGTCATTATGTCATCCATCACCACAATGAAAAGTAACGGTGACAGTGCACTTCTTTGTTTCAGGCCGTTTCTCTGTTCCACCCAGTCCGATCTCTCTCCTCCCACTTTCACACAGCTCACGCTTCCCTTGTACATCTCTTTTATCCTCCTTATAGTCCATTTTTCTACTCCTCTATCCTCCAGGGACTTCCATACTTTGTTTCTGCATACACTGTCATATGCTTTCTCAATGTCCAGGAAGACCATCAATAGATCTGTTCCATACTCATAGTGCTGTTCTTGTAACTGACTTACAGCAAAAATCAAATCCACTGTGGACCTTCCTGCTCTGAAGCCATGTTGTTCTTCCCTCATCCCTCCTTCTATCCTTGTCCTAATTCTCCTTTCTAAAACTTTCTCAAACATCTTTGCACAATGACTCATCAGTGTTATTCCCCGATAGTTTCTGCATTCTGTTCTACTACCTTTCTTGAAGATCGGGACAATTATTCCCTTTTTCCAGTCCTCTGGGGTCTTCCTTTCCTTCCATGCTGCCTTCATCACTCGGTACAACCATTGTATCCCCACCTCTCCTGCTGCTCTCACCATCTCCACACTCAACTCATCCACACCCGGTGCCTTCCCTCCTTACATCTTCCTCACTGCATCTTCCACTTCTTTCCATGTTAAGTCCTTTTCTGTTTGCAGTTCATCTACTGTACCTTTTCCCCGATTTCTTCTTCCTCGCCGTGGTTTCCATTTGGGTTCCGAGTTCTTCAAAATATTCTTTCCACATTTTCTTCAGTTCTTCCCTATTTTCTATCCCTTGTCCCCTTTTGTTCACCATTCTGACATAATCCGTAGGATCCTTCCGCCTCTTATTCTTTACCATCCCATACAGGACCTTTTTTGTACCTTCACTATCCTGCTGGTCATAACTTAAAACGTGATGAGGTAAATAGCCCAATACGTTCAAGAGTTTCTCCTTGAGCTTGATTGATTGTGATAAAGTAGGCCGAGCGAATAGGACATTGTTGCCTATTAAAAGAAAATGTACTGTACCTGCAAGTGTTTTATCGGAAGGTGTTAAATCAAGTCGTAGGATTTGAGCTCTCTGCCTAATATTACTGCACCTATTATATCCGAATCCAAGCAATTTCTTACATATTTCTTACAATTAATATATTACCATATATGAGTCCTTGGGAAACGTTCAGATTTCTAAGGAGCATAACTATGGCTCAAACGTTCGGAGTATGTGGAGGCGAATCACTTAATTCCAAGGAATTGAAAAATTCAATAATAGGGAAATGAAGTAGCTGGCTTTCATCTTCAGTATCCAATCCGTTAACGCTGATGTATGTGTTTGAACTACTGGATATAAGTTCAATGACTTTTAAATTAATATCATTACATTGTTGCAGCTTGGCAAATATTTTATATTCCAGCAGATCAATTTTACCCTCACAACAGTAAAGACCAAATTAACCACGCATAGATTTTACGCAAGAGAAGTACAATGTAGAACAATGTTTACATTTGATCGTCAAAGACCTTACAGTACACTGTACTGCATAATATCTGGAATTGTTTCTGAAATGGCCTATTTATATTGGATTTTAAATGTGGCTTCGTATTATTCGATAACACTATAGTGTCCTGCAATAACGGAGCCGCTAAATATTACATGGCAAATAATACTTCCATTGCCGAAATCAACTGCGTAGTTAGACTCAGTACTCTAAACAAATAATCATTAAACAATTGTCTTATACAATGAAGTTCAACATGACCGTCCAGAGACTTTCATACTCAAGTTGGTTGGTGAGGAGAATGCGATGAGACTGATCGCTTAAAATAAATTCCTTATAATTGTTCCTGCCAGCGAAATTTTTTGCGATAGCTTGAAAACGCAGCTCAGAATGACGTTCTTCATTTTGTTATAAACAGTACGAAACTGCTCTAAATAAGCAATTTCCATCACCTGTTATAGGTTATGGCAGTACATTTTGCAGGGGAACATAGAATCACTTCGCCAACTACTGGAACGACCATAGGCCTATACTCAATACTCACTTCGGCAGTCACCCTAATGGAGGCAGTTTTTGAATTATATGTCCCGTGCATGTCAAAAATCGTATTAACACATGGAGGCCCACCTATTCTTGTCTATCGCCCCGGAGACCCGGGTTACATTTCCTGCTCTGCCAAGAAATTGAATTCTGGTCTGAGGGCAAAAACGGGGCACATTCAGTCTCTTGAGGTATAACCAAGAAGAGGAAGGTTTAATTCCCACCTCGACAATCTTGGATGTGGTTTTCCGTGGTTTCCCACTTCCACTTAAGGCAAATACCGGGATGGTTCCTAACTTAAGGCCTTGGCCGTCTCCTTGCCATTTACCACCTTAATTACAAATACACACAGTAATGCAGCCATGACAATAACACAGGTTATGAGAGAAAATTTCACACATACACACCCAAGTACACGGGACTGAATGACCACGATATCGGAGCCCTTCAAACGAATTATGTTTGCCAAGTGTCTCTTATGGCGAAAGCAATTGTGGACACGCGCGAGTGCCTGGAAAACTACTTTTTTCTTTAATAATTTAAGAGTATATCGACGATGCATAATTATAACTTTTAGTCTAGGATGCTAATAACTTGACCACCGAAGCATTGGGAAGAAATTGCAATATTAAGGTACATAAACAACATAGCCTACACATTCAACTGTCGGTTAATGTTCCTCAAAATTTCCCTTCTTAAATATTCCCCTCCTTTATAATTCTCCATCACGTCAAAACGTGCCATGTCTTGGGTTTTAAATATATCGATGCAATGGTGCTGCCATCTGCTGTCAGTTACTGGAACTATATGGGCGATGTACTGCCATCTGTTGTCAGTTATAGGAACTGATTGCAGATATTTAAACGGCGTACTGAGGACAACAGTTTGCTCTTTTGATCACATGCTGTAATGCAATGGTAAAACGGAAATAAAACGTATTGAGAGGGAATGTAGAAATATGTATCTCTTACAGACATAAAACCTTACTAATACTCCTTGATTAAACAATATTTCAATGGTAAAAAAAAACGTATATCGGCGAGGGCTGGGATCGAACCGGTGAACGAACCTAGGAACCACAGTCTGTCGCCTTAACCTCATAGCTACTCGCGCAATCTTGTTCTACAGCAGACGCAGCCATTCATTATCTTCAAAAGCTGCTGTCTGAAGGAAATAATCCATTTCATTATCCAAATAAATCAATGTTGCACATTCGTATACGTTCATACTGTTATTATATTTTATTGTCAGAACTTGGTTAATGTATGTTTTCAATTACATGGAAGATTATTAAATAACTTACATTTTAATGGAATTCTCACTGCCATTTTGTCATGACCTCAGGCGGATTGTGCGCATGCGTGAGGGCCAAGAATTCTGCTATTTTCTATATTAATTCAAAAATATACCGATAGGGAATGTAGAAATATGTATCTTTAACAGACATAAAACCTTACTAATACTCCTTGATTAAACAATATTTCAGTGGTAAAAAAAAAAACGGCGAGAGGTGGGATCGAACCGGTGAACCTTGCAACCACAGCCTGTCGCCTTAACCACATACCTACTCGCGCACTCTTGGTCAGCCGCAGACGCAGCCGTTCTTTATCAATAAAAGCCGCTGTCTGAAGGAAATAATCCATTTCATTATCCAAATAAATCAATGTTGCACATTCGTATACGTCCGTACTGTTATTATATTTTATTGTCAGAACTTGGTTAATGTATGTTTTCAATTACATGGAAGATTATTAAATAACTTACATTTTAATGGAATTCTCACTGCCATTTTGTCATGACCTCAGGCGGATTGTGCGCATGCGTGAGGGCCAAGAATTCTGCTATTTTCTATATTAATTCAAAAATATACCGAGAGGGAATGTAGAAATATGTATCTTTAACAGACGTAAAACCTTACTAATACTCCTTGATTAAACAATATTTCAGTGGTAAAAAAAAAAAAAACGGCGAGAGGTGGGATCGAACCGGTGAACCTTGCAACCACAGCCTGTCGCCTTAACCACATACCTACTCGCGCACTCTTGGACAGCCGCAGACGCAGCCGTTCTTTATCATTAAAAGCCGCTGTCTGAAGGAAATAATCCATTTCATTATCCAAATAAATCAATGTTGCACATTCGTATACGTTCATACTGTTATTATATTTTATTGTCAGAACTTGGTTAATGTATGTTTTCAATTACATACAGCTTATTAAATAACTTACATTTTGATGAACTTCTCACCGCCATTTTGTCATGACCCCAGGCGGATTGTGCGCATGCGTGAGGGGAGAGAATTCTGCTATTTTCTATATTAATTCAAAATATACCGTAATATATTTGTTTATTTTATAGACACTCTGCAAATCTAGAGGCCAAGAGCTTTCGTTAGAGTTCTCTACGAAGTAAATCGGTTCTGTCGTTCTCTCAATCTCGTGGTAACAAAAATCACCTTACTGTTTTAAATATATAGACAAGAGTATTCTCGAAATTCCTATAACTCTATCCACCCACTGTTAATTCTACCATCGTCTTATAATTTGTTCCGTTAAAATCCATCAGTATGCCCTCCTTCGGAGGGGAAGTAAAACCATGTCATATATGAAAAAGAACCTTCCACTAACTACATTTGTCTGAAGCAAAAATTTCTAGGTTAAAATTGATAACGCTCTATTAGTTCCAACGTTCACCGCCAGGTGTTGACTGCGATGACATTTAATAGCCACGTCCGCAGCTAGGTGTCTTGGACGGTAGCATTTGGCAGCAAAAGTAGGAACTAAAAAGATGGTACAGTATATTGGCTTTCGCGGCCGGTGAATTAAAACTCAGCAATTCTTCTAGGTTTGTGCCGTGTCTTGTGTGGGGTTTCGCCTAGGACACCAAGCTGGCTCATCGGTGGGCTCTTGGTGTCTCCGCCCGGACCCCCCACAGGAGTAGCGAACTGCGCGCTACCTCCCTTTATATAGAGTGCAACTGTACCTCTTCACTGCGAGAACTGAAAGCTCAAGAAGCCTTAACCTCCCTATGAAGGCTTCCAAAAAGATGGTATATTGGCTTTCACGGCCAGTGAATTAAAACTCAGCAATTCTTCTAGGTGTGTGCCGATTCTTGTGTGGGGTTTCGCCCAGGACACCAAGCTGTCTCATCAGCGGGCTCTCGGTGTACCCGCCCGGACCCCCCAATGGAGTACAAGATTATTCTGCGAATTCCTATTACTTTATCCACCCACTGTAAAATCTACCATCGTTTTTAATAATTTGTTCGCAGTTTCACTCAATACAGCCCAAGTGACCGCTGCTCAGCCATTTGTCCTACAGTTGACGGGGTAGCTCATACGGTAGTCAGTCGCAGTTTTACTACGCCAGCAAAATATCATTCAGCCCAATCCTAAACCAGCATTATAAATTGATGGTCATGGTTTTCAATGAAGGAACTTGCCACATACAGTCTAACTGAGCTCAAGAACCAGTATCCCAGAAATAGCTCCACAAATAAAAGAAAGTAATTGATATCAATTTTAAATTTGATTTCCCTAAAGTGTGCGCCTGTTCATTATGCTTCCTGTCTACCTTTCCTCTCCTTAATTAATACCTGCAGTATTTGTGTGAGGCGCCTTGAGAGAGCCATTCAGCAGCCGCAGGCTGGCACAGACTTCGTCAAAAATTCAATTAAAACATCGACTCTGCCCTCCTTCGCCCAAGCTCCTCTCTGGAAATCATAGCCCCAAGGGTGGGAGGGTCCACATACCTTCTCCCGAGGGTGCAGTGTATTTCTCGAAAAGAGGAAAGTAACGGAATTGGAAGAGAAATGGCAGAATTATACTGGCAGTCGTTAATCTACTACTGTCAGCAGATGGGTTTTTCACTTGTAAACGATCAACATACAACAAGCATTCGGAAATCGTCGCTGAACCTATAAAACACACTATAAATGACAAGCTTGTTGATTATCAATATTTTCCTACACCCGCCGTTCGTAAACGGGTGAACACGAACTCACCTGGAAGTGAAAAGTGTAATTTTTTAAAATAGATGTTTTTTAAAGACGCTGCTCCGCAGGAAAGTTTCCCTTTCCCTGCTTCGACAATGCCTATGTTTCGAAGAGTTTATGCTATTGAAAGTAACAATCGCTAGAACCATCATGAGTGTGTGTGAGTGTGAGTGTGTGTGTGTGTGTGTGTGTGTGTCATAATAAACACTAAACCACTCGAGCGGTTTCAATGAGACTCGATAAAGCCATAGTATTATATTGTACGACCCCTACCATGCCCTTCAAATTTTAATACGTCTCACCAATCCAACATGGCGGCTGTGCGAAATATTTCACCGGTATTCTATATCTACAATACTATTACTGATATCACCCTGAAACTTTGTGCGGTGAAATACGGTACTACTGGAAGTTCACCTATGTGGCTTTCAAATACCTGTTAACTACAAAACGAACATGGCGGCCAAGCAAATTTGAAATATTTAAATAGAAGTTTCTCGCGATTTAACCATATGAGCGCAGTCACACTCAGTACGGTATATTCTTATACAAATTTTAATTCACTGGCGTTTAATTTATTTCATTTGTTTTCATAACTACAAGATGACGGCTGTGCAAAAATTTTAAATCGCGTTCTTACTTCTTGTGTCCTAATCATACGATTTAAGTTTGAATAGTACACCTACACAATAATCTTCATGTAACAGTACATAACTCTAAGGCCTAAAAATCCATCATGGCGACCATACGAAATATTTAGACGGTTCTCAATATCTACGAATCTATTACAGCAAGCAAACTGAAATGTTGTATATTGATAGAGGCAATTAAGATAAGTAGGATATATGAAAATAGGCTATATAGTTCTTCACTGAACTACTTGTTATAAACCAATTGATACTCAAAATATTAGAGGCAGATGACCTCGTAGTTCGGTCCCTTAAAACCTCAATAACTAGCTAACTATACTAAATATGTATTATTTTGTTCAGTACATTCCTAAAGGGATATAAACTTACGAGATTACAAAAATATGGTCTAGCGGGCAAACAATAGCCTCCATTTTGACCCAACGGAATGACACGGTTGAGCATGATATGGCTCGGTCAGTCTGAACTGATAGTCACTGCTGCGGGTACATGAGTCGCTTAGTTGCAAACCCAGATGCATCCACTTTTTTTCGAAATGCAGGTTTTGCTATTTTTTATAACTTTATATGATTCTACACCTTGGCCTCTAACGCCGAGTGTCAAAACCAGATACATCCTCCGAGTTTCATTGAACAAAAATACGGCTTGGTTGCAAATCCAGATAAGTGCCGGCACTTCAGAATCAAACCCAGTTACATCAACAAGCAATGCGCACACGTTCACGAACATTGCCGCCTAGGTGCAACTGTTTGTTTTTATCGCAGTTTGGATTGTCTTTGGTGTATAATTGATATTCCAGTTAACAATTGACTGTGTTCCAAGTGAAAACCATGATCATCCACGGAAAAAGCAGCGGAATGAATCTCAGTGGTCCTGTACTGCAAAAAAGCGGCAGAGGTAAATACATGTTATGTGGGAATAGTTGTTAATACCCAAAAACTGACCAGCATATTTTCCACGAAAAGTTTTGTGGTGGTTCTGGCTCATCTTCAACATTAAGCTGAACCAGGATATATTTATTATTATTATTATTATTATTATTATTATTATTATTATTATTATTATTATTATTATTATTAAGTACACAGAAGCACACACACCCGAAAAATCACGACCCGTAAATAATGGAAAAGGTGAGAAGCAGATGTCCATATGATATTATATCTACAATTATACCACTAAAACAAGAATCCCTTCTGAAATAGATGACCTTGTTGTATAAGTTTCAAAATTGACATCTGACATGTTTCAGTGTTGTGATATTGTTATGTTAAGTAAATCAAGACTAATTTGTTCAAAATGGTAATATTTTCTGTCATTGGTATTTTCTGAACTACTAAGCAATCAGAAACTTTAGTACAAATATGATATTGTATCAGTTTTACTGTAAATGTTGTTTGTCCAGGAGAATGTGTATTTGTTTTCAAAACCAGATAAGTCTTAATAGTTATTTTCAAATCCAGATAGATCACCAGTTAACTTTCAAATCCAGATACATCACAAACATATTCTCGATTATCGCACAATATAATGCTCACATTCTTAAAGTTCTTACAGGATCATAACTACATTGCATAAGCTAATGATTGCCCAAAGTATCAAACTTGTGCCTTTTCAGAGATTGGAATGAAACGTTTTTCTTGTCCCCTGAAAAGTTTTCTTTTTGTGATGTATCTGGTTTTTCAACTAAACGACTCACATATTCTATTATAATATGCCAATATCCTACTATTCACCTCCCTGAGAACAGTTTCAACCTCCCTATGTATGATGAGCGGATTTGGTGATGCCAGGCCCTGTTGAATCGTAAGTTACTGTTAGGCTATAATACTTGCATGATTCATACATTCGCCATATTGAAACTATTCAGCTGATGACCTTGTAGTTTTGGAAAAAGACGCTTCTCAAATTAAGGTCTACTAGACGACCCGTGATGCTCCGCAGCATTCATTTCAAAAATCCTACAGCACTTCTTTCCATATGACATTTGCTGTTCGCATGTCTTTACCTTCAACGGTTTACCCAGCGTAAGCTTAAAAGACGCACGGACGGCAGGTCCAAGACGCAATTCTGAAAAGCCGAGGTGAACAGGGAAACTCCAAACACATAGGCTATACTCTTCTCTGAAGTATTAACTCGACACGGCTCGACAGTTTGATGCTGGCCGAAGCTGGGGTGCTAGGGTAGCTTGCAAGCTCGTAAACTCGCTCCGAGGCTAGTAATTTATATTTCCACTGAATGGAGATTGCTGGACGAAATGAAAACGTAAAAACACTTATAGTGGGCGATGTGAGAGCTGTCGCGGACGTTTTTGCAGAACTTTTCATGCTGAACAATTCTCAGAGTAACTTCCATAGATATTGTTAACGGTTTACCAAGCGTAAGCTTGAAAGGCGCACGGACGGCGGGTGTCGACTCGATTCACTGAAATCATTACTGCTCGGCTTCCTTTGGTCATAAATAAATGGTTTTCTACCGAATCCTTCCTCGAGAATTCCTTTACTGAATGGTGGAAACTACATCAAAATCCATCAAGTTGCTCTTGAGATTACGTGTTATATCCGAGAATCGGGGACTTTGTTTTATACTAAGTAGAGATATCCACACTATTTAAAGCTATAGCGGTACAATTTGTTGTTCTGACTACTTACGGTATGATGCCAATGGTATAAAATCAAAGAAAAACATGGGTTTCTCACGTTTGGGTAACATATAGAGGTGTGCAAATTAATAGAATAGACCCGTGCTGCTCCGCAGCATTCATTTCAACACTCCTACAGCACTTCTTTCCATATTATGACATTTGCTGTTCGCATGTCTTCATGCTAGTGACCTGAACAGACAGTTACGGTACCGTTGCTTTTGGAAAAATGATGAAGTAGACTTATGAGATCAAATGTCGATCATCCTGTATTTATTAATCTCATGCAATAATTTTTCAGTCTCACGAAACCACCCATTACAATTGGGTACAATCGTGTTGACCGACTGAAAAACTTTAAATTTCGATTACTAAGGCAACACTGAAAAATGGCTTATTTACGAAGTAAACTGGGAAAGTCGTTCAGTATTTGTAATATCACGATTTCTACGTTTGTTATTGTCGTATAACAGGCAAAGGTACATTACTTGAAGTTCATGAAACAACATTTTGGACATGCCTTGTATGTTTAATAAGCAACGAATGAATTGTGGTAAACAAAAGAGTGCCGTAGCGCATGGCCCGATTTCTAAGATATCCCCAAAGAAGTCGCCCAGACGGGTCTATTCACTGCATAATATTCTTCGTAATGTTTTGGGAATCATACTACAGAAATTCCTGGTTCTACCAAGAAATTTAATTGTGATTTGAAGGCTGGAACGGGGTACACTCAACCATGTGGGGAAAAACTGAGAAGGGGTGGTTCGATTCCTACCTCAGCCATTCTGTAAGTGGTTTTCAGTGGTTTACCACTCTACTCCAGTAAAATACCACTATGGTTCCTAACTAAAGTCATGGCCGCCTCATTCCCAATCCTGTCCCCAATTTACACATGCTAGTGCAACAATCACAATAACACAGGTAATCACACAAATGCTACATACACACACACACACACACACATGTACACGGGGCAACATGACAACGATGAAATGAAATAACAACTGTCTGCACATGAAAACTGCAAAATGGTGATAGGAGAATGTAGGAACGTTTGGTACTATTTTTCTCTGTCAGGATAGCATTACATTACAATTTGTTGATTAACTGTGCATACGATATAATAGAGAATACTACAGTCCAATACAATCCTTCATTCACAATCGGTGAGTTTTCCCATGTGCAAACGTCTGAAGCAATAAATACAAATACGGAGGCTACACAGTGAAAACAGCCATCTGAACAAAATACATTAATTATGAACATACATTCTTTATACTATAGGGGCCGATTTGACTTGATAATTTTGCCAACTATCAATTAAAAAAAAAGATCTTTTCACAACTTAAAATGAACACCGAGCGTATACAGTAGTTTTATTTCATATTGCTGGCAAATACAAAGTCATGTTAAGGTTAATATGCATTTATTGCAACAAATAAGGTACAAAGATGATTGTATAGGCCTGCTCACTTGTCTTAATTCACTTTACTGTGAGGCGGTATCTCAATTGTATAATTTGACACAAATAACACACGCAATTTAAATTTGTTTCGTGAAATTAGTTGTCTTACGTATACGGTATTTGTTGTCATTCAAATATGTGTTGACATGATTGTGTCAATAGCAAAATGGCTGCCGATTGCGCATGAGCATCGCCGTCTATAATTCTCAAGCCGTGCTATTGGTAGAAATGTCAACACTGAGTCGAGACCTTAAGTTCGATAAACACGTAAGACCACATGCTAAGTTTTATTCATAAGTATCGTTTATTTTGATATGACAGCATATAAAAGCAGTTCGTACTAACTATTTCAACACCCGTGAAATTCCTCGTGGTAAATCAAACCTGCTGAAAGGGGAGGGCATCAATTCCACTCGGGAATTCCAGTCAGGTAGCCAGGGTTACTTCAATTCCACTCGGTCCTCCAAAGGACCCAAAAATAAGTTCCTCAACTCCGCTCAGGGGTCGGCAAAGGGGTTATCCCCAATGACGTAAACAAATGTCATAACCCTCCTGCTCGCATACCAAGAGCTGGGTCAAACACCTTATGCAGCGCATGAGTGAATTCTTGAATGCAGCTGATTTTTCCGATCTAGGCTGGAAAACAGTATTTTCAGCATCCACAGCTGTTATCGAAAGTATTTTTTTAGGTACGAATTATACACCTATTATTATCTAAATTTAATTTAATAATGTCTGACTAGGTTAAAAACATACAAACATTTAATTATGCACATGTTAAGAACAATGCATAAAATTTGTAGAATAAAATAGAAAACTTTGCAGACTTAATTAAAAGAATATTATGATTAATTTTAAATCACTTGTATTTTCTGCCATATAAGTTATAATGTATTCGAAACAGCATGCATTTCTGTGAAAGAACCATAGACTTGAAAATAAACGAGAATAACACCATGCATTCGGTCGACATTAAAGACATGTATACTAACATCCCGGTCAAGAAAACGATCAAGATCATTCAGGATGGATTAATTAACAGTAGCGAATTGTCTAAAGTGGAAATCGAGGAATTTATTTCAATTTTAACCTTTGTCACCTACAACAACTTTTTTTTGTTCAACAAGAAAATGTATAAACAATCCGAAGGCCTTGCAATGGGATCTCCATTGTCGGGTGTCTTAGCCAACATTTACCTTGACCACATTGAACATGAGAAGATTATTAACCTAATTAATGGCATCGTTTTCTGGGGAAGATATGTAGACGATATTTTCATCATTATCAATAACCAAGTTCAAGCGATAGAGCAAATATTGGATGATTTGAACAAAATAGACAGCAATATTAAATTTACTTCAGAATCAGAAGTCGATAATAAAATTAATTATCTGGATGTAACTGTGATTAAAAAAGACAATCGTCTGCATTATAAAGTATGCAGAAAACCATCGCAAACGAGTACAGTTATACGGCAGGACTCGAACCATCCGGGCGGCCACAAGAACGCAACGTTCATAAGCCTCATTAATAGAGCGTTAAGTATCCCTTCCTTTGATCATGACTGGAAGCAGGAAATTGACATTATATATCAAATAGCTAAACTCAATGGTTACATCCACAATTATGTCAGCAGATTAATTTACAAGTTAAAAAACAGACTCTCAACAAAATTAGTTAGAGAGGACACAACAAGAAAACTTATGCCACCTTCACCTACGTGGATCGAAGCGTGTACACAGTAACCAACATCCTAAAGAAACACAAAATGAACATCGCATTTAAAACCAATAACTCAAATTTCAACAAATGTTTCAATTCCAATAAAGTTACCAGTATTGACAAACATTTAAAATCGGGAGTTTATGAGCTCAGATGTAATTTTTGCAAATCAAATTACGCGAGATAAACAGGTAGGAGCATACGTACTCGTTATGCTGAGCATGTTTCGGCCATAAAACACAGGAAGTTTTCAGCCATGGCGGTACACATGGAAGAAACGGGACATATGTTCACGGACATAAATAATGACGTCAAAATTTTGCATTACGCATCGAAGGGAAGCTATATGAATATTTTGGAAAATATTCATATCAATACTTATCAGAGATCAAAGGAATGCAATAATCTAAACGAGATTAATTTTGAAACTAACGAATTAATTGATATATTAGCAGATCATTTAAATAATAAAAAACGCAAACCGCCTCCTCAACCCCCGCCGCAATAGGTACATTCCAACATACATCCTGACTCGATCAAATTTCCTGACGCCACACCCAATCACCCTACCTCGGTGCTAGTTAATGTCTCTCCGCTTTTGACAAGGTTTAACGATTCCGGCGTTTTCCGTTGTTCTGTTCTTCAGATACTTGTGAGCAATTCAACAACCCACGTTGAAACTAACAAGGAGTAAATATGTCAATGGTCCTCGTACCATATTCAATACTTCAACTAACAAGTGTTTTTTCCGTGAGTGACATTAATGTGTCTAATAACACAGGCCTAACAAAGGAAGAGCGAGAGAATAAGTGTGAACTGTGTTTTTTTTTTTTTGTTATTTGGTGAGAATTTCGATGTTGTATGATGTTTTACACCAAAAAGTGGGCTGAGGAAGGAAACAAAATAGGTTTCCGAAACATGTACCTATCGAATTTTTATGTAAGTAAAGTATTGATTTGGCGAGAAAATTATGTTATACTTCATGAAAGTTAAAATGTGTCAAACACTTTATACCTGATTTAACGAATGAGCGGACTTGACATCAGAGCGGTTGACCAATGGCACAACAATGTCTTGCGAACACCACCACGCCATCGGTCAAACGCTCTGAAGTCAAGTCCGCTCATTCGTTAAATCTGATATAAACATAATACATAAAGAGCTAGATATTAATCACTGTTGTTAAATAAAAATATGGGCAGGAAATTTGATAAAATAAGAAAAATCAGCATCTTAAAATCACATAAATCTTTATTTCATTTCAAACTATACAAACAACATTAGATGAAACTATTTTCATCCCCTAAATATTTTGTGAGAAATACACTTCACAAGATCTAATCTACTCATTGCTTGGTTGTCGTACTGCATGAGCTTGTTTTCAATGAATTCTTTCCTCACACGACTATTCTTGTCTTTGCTCGACACCCGCCCGCTGTTGTTTAGTAGAATGTACGTGTCTGTCTGTATCTGATGTAGACACATTAAAAAACCAAATATATTGGGATGAGGTGTTGTACATTGTGCCTTGAATTTTGAGTGAAAAGCCTCGCAGGCATTAGTTGTTCTCCACAACTCTGCAGACGGTGACGCCCAAAGATGTGGGGGGAACAACGTACCTGGAGCCTCTTCAATGTAGGTTTCCAGAAGGTAATCCGAAAATTCACTAAGTCGCTGGTTGCTGGGCTGGGTCTCTGTAGACAGATGCTAATCCAAATTTCTGGATTTTTGAAAATTTACATCTAAGACAGGAGCAGGAGGGTTACGGCATTTGTTTACGTCATTGGGGATAACCCCTTTGCCGACCCCTTGTCATAGCCTGAGCGGAGTTGAGGAACTTATTTTTGGGTCCCTTGGAGGACCGAGTGGAATTAAGAAAAATCGAGCGGAATTGATGCTCGACCGCTGAAAGTTGTAGAAGTGACTATTTCCCGTATTCATTTGCATGTGTAGCCAATACCTACTAATGAATTTAACCAACAAATTCTTCACTAATATTTCATTAAACTATTTCAGATACCTAGGAAGTGTTGTGTGCCTGGCTGTAAATCAAATTATGGGATCACTATTAAAATAACTGATTATATCAGTACGTTTTGATCACTACAGCGAGGTGGACTCAGTGCCTAGCAATTTAGGTTTTGTATATATCTTCATGTGGCCTCTATATTCCAGTACATAATGAAATGTAGGCTACTTAGTTGGCAAGTGCCTTTAGGTAGAATTCATCAGAAGGCTACCTATTTTTAGACTATTTTCATTTTATGAAAAAATAGGCTTATGAGATCACCTTTTGTCCGTGTGTGTGTGTGTGTGTGTATGTGTGTGAGTGTGTCTGTCTGTGTGAGTGTGTGTGTGTCTGTGTGTGGGTCCCCCCCCCCCTCCCCTAATAAAGTTTAAACGGCTGGGACAATATCAATGAAACTCGGTAAGGTCATAGTACTATTTTGGCCGACCCCGACCATGCCCTTCAAATTTTATTACGTCTCACCAATCCAACATGGCGGCTGTGCGAAATATTTCACCACCATTCAATTTCTCCGAAACTATTACTGATATCACCCTGAAATTTTGTACGGTGATAAAGGGCACTACTAAAAGTTCACCTTTGAGACTTTCAAAATCCTGGTAACTACCTAACCAACATGGCCCCAGGCGAAGTTGAGACATTTAAATAGACTTTTCTCGTGATTTAACCATCCAATCGCAATGAAACGTGGTACAGCAAAAGTTTATACACATTATAATGCACAGACATTTAATTTAGTTCAATTGTTTACACAACCTCAAGATGGCGGCTGTGCAAAATATTTTACCGGCATACTATATCTCCGAAACTATTTCTTATATCACCCTGAAATTTTGTACGGTGATGCAGGGTACTGCTACAAGTTTATATTTGTACATTATAAAAACCATAGAGTACAAAACGAACATGGCGGCCAAGCGAAGTTGAAACATTTTAATAGACAAATCTCGCGATTTACCCATCTCAGCGGAGTGAAATATGGTGCATTAAATGTTTATACAAATTGTAATGCGCTGGCATCAAATTTAGTTCAATTGTTCACATAACCTCAAGATGGCGGCAGTATGCAATTTTAAAATTAAGCTTTTATTTCTTATGTCATAATCATGCGATGGAGGTGAAAGTTTGAATAATGAAGCTACGCAATAATTTTCCTTTAATGGCACATAACTCTATGGCTTATACATAGAACACTCCAACATGGCGACCATGCGAAATATTTAGACGGTACTCAATATCTACGAATCTTTTACAGCAATCAAACTGAAATTCTTTATGTTCATAGAGGCTATGGACATAAGTTAACTTATAGGACTTTCAATAACCTGGTGAGAACTAATCCAACATGGCGGCGACGTGAAGTATAAATATTTAAATAAACGTTTCTCTTGATTTAACCATCCGAGTGCAGTGAAAGTCGGTACGGTAAATGCTTAGGCCATACGAATGTTAATCCACTGGCATATAATTTATTTCCATTGTTTTCATAACCAGAAGATGGCAGCTGTGCGAAATTTAAAAATCTCGTTTTTACTCCTGGTGTACTAATCATGCGATTGAAATTTGAATACTACACCTACACAATAATCTTCATGTAATAGTACATATCTCTAAGACATACATATATAAAAATCCAACATAGCGATACGGTTCTCAATATCTACGAATCTGTTACAATCAAAGTGAAATTGTGTATTGTACAGTACCCCAGGGGTACGCACCCCTTGGAGACCATCCCCCCATCATCTGTCTAAATCTCCTAACTGGCAACCCTTGGAAAGCCAGACCAACATCCATCAACACCACAAGGACAGCTTGCCACTCTAGAAAGCAGCTCAATCCTTGCACAATTATTACACACAGCGACATATTATTAACTGGGGCAGCTATGCCATCACAATGCTGACAGCATAGCGCCGAAGAGTATAAGAAGGCGTCTTAATCAGGTCAAGGGATCTCTCAATTATCAGTGCTTCAACGTTACGGCCGGAGGCTATGCTGGTATCATCAGAGGTGAGTCAGACGTGTTCAGATCTCCAATATTTGTAACCTTTACCCACAAATTGTACTTTTACATTGTAACATCACTACATCCCTTAAAAGGGACTCACATATACATTATTACTGACCAATAAACACTTGGTCAGTTTCTTACACCTGCATTACTGTTTACACGCTTCTTTACGCCCTAATTCCCTTCCTGAACTCTCCGTCACTATTAGACGTGACTTGTGGTAGCCAGATACTTGCTAGTGTAAGCAACATCGTATTCCCTACCGGCCTGCCTGCTAGGAGCGGCCCGCACCATATAGCTGACACATACAAGTTGATTATCTAACCAGACAGCTGGGCGACCAGCACAGTGACCCTTGCATTGAGTTCCATCCCCTAAAACACTCCTACATCATTTATAGGAGCCCCCTAACACTAAACAACACTCTACACTGGTCAGCTTGCCCGACTGCGGGAAGCCACCCCCTTTTAGACACCTTCTTCTAAATCAACACAATAACTCTCCGTTTTAGATCCTACCACCCCCAAATAAGGGATCTAAAACAGATGGTGGAGGCCGGGTACTACGCACAGTAGAACAGGACTCAACCAACGAGCCCTCGTAGTAAAAACGGTCCTAACCACACGCAGCCAAGCAAATAGTGAAAAAAAAAATTCCCAGACAAGAAACACCATTTTTGCTCCAAACTAGCTACATAGGGGAAATTCTTAGTAAACCAACCCCCCAGCCCCAGACAGAATCAAAGAGATACGAAAATACACTGTCAAACACGCACAGAATTTTTATTTTTATTTTATTCGCATACACTTCAGTCAGAATGGCACCTCATGCAGAGATTGCAAGCCATACAGGCAGTAGGGGTACGCCAATATTATTAGCATTATTGTCCAGATGCCAGAGACACATACAAAGCCGGCAAACGCAAATACGGGCACTCCAAACAAAAATCGGGGCAATACAGGGCAAACAGCCATACACTCCGTCAAACGGTAGGACAGCGCGATTAAGATGCGCACATACGCTCTTGAATCACATACATGAACACCTCAATAGGATCCATATCCAAAGGCACGGAATACACGGCCAGTTGATCACCACACAGGGTCCCGTAATAAATAATGCAACCCTCGAGAGGTTGAGGGTGCACTACGCGACTTTACACGCTCAGTACAGGGAGTTAATTCGCGAGCAAGCGCTTCTCCAACTAGCGGCCACAAAACTATACAGAGCACAGAAACATTAATACAGTAATTTGCAAACAGACCATAGGCCTCAATAGGCAGTACACCCAAATTTGGGACGAGTACCGTGAACTCCAAAACAATAAGGCTATTTTCGAGTACATGGCAGGGCCACCAGCCCAGCCGAGAGAGGACATAAGCATGGATACGCTGACTCGACAATTTGCGAGGATGTCCCTCTCGCCATGTACTGCCACACATGGGAAGGAGGTCACCATGGCTACAGTCCAGAAGACGGCCAGGTTAGGCTCCAATAGGCTACAAGCACAAAATTACACAAACACATGTCCTTCAGCTCCGGATCGGAAGGCAATTTTGCCAAACCGAGGGGCAGAGCCTAGAACAACCCCCTCGGAACAAAGGGACGAGAGGGAGTTGAAGCCAGGACTCTCAGAAACACATTATATGACAGGGACACAACGGGACGTAACCACGTCATGGGCCGACGACGTAGAGCCCGCCCTACAGTACATACAGCCTACATACACCCACACAGATAGGCAAACGCAATGGCAGGAGTCTGCCGTGGCCACGGGCCAGAAAGCGGTCAGGCTACACGCCACCACATTGCCAGGCCGGAGACAGGCAATTAAGCGGCCTATACCGCCAGTTCAAAGGGCAAGTTCGCCAGAACAAAGGCGAACACCGGCATTAGTCCCTCAGGATGCACGATACACGCCTGCACATGGTGACCACGCATTCACACACAATACACGGGGTACAGGAAAGGTGTTATTACCTACCCCACAAAACCACTCAGGCAAAAGCACACACACCCCCGTAAACTCTACTAGGATAGCGCAGAGCGCATTTAGGCCCTCGCAAACAGGCACACTCAAACCTACAGACACGCGCTACGGTGGAAGTAGGCCCAGGCTTACTTTGCTACAAAATCCCCCGAAAAATGGCAAAGAAGCGCCTCAGTGGATTTCAGGGGCCTATAATCTCATAACAGGGCAGAACCCTTCACCTTTCCGAGCAAGGACGCTCGGACCGGAGTAACGACTTCCACCAGGGACACACATAAGTTCCTTTACACGGGGGAAATACGCCAATAAATACATACAGACTCACTAACGTAAACGGCACATTTTTTTTTTCTTCCACGTATATGCAGTGCAACATGGCTAAACCAAAAGTATATAATTCTAAATCCTTCTTGATTTTTTTGGGCCCTTAGCATTTTTTTCTCTCTCTCACAGGCCAGCCATGGTTATTGAGCATGGTTGATCCATATTATAACTTGGATAACGTAAAGTACTAATATCCAAAGCCAAGTAGAGGCCCATCAGGTGAGCTACGAGGCTTAAGGCCGGAAAGAGATATTCCGAACACAGCTTAAGCAACAAATCACAGCATAGAGCTTAAGCGGGTCTTTCCAGGTAGAAATGACTAAGTGTTCTATGTTCCGGTCCAACAGTTTGATAGATTCCCTTGTGACGGGCGAGAGCCCTCATTGTAACAAGAATTAAGAATCTCAAACTACTTTCCAAAAGTGGTAGATTTCCCTGAGACGTAACTAGATTACTATAGTGCTAACGTCACCTACTAGGTGGATAGTACGATCAGGACCTACTTACCATTTTTTAAGATTTTTTTTCATAGTGTTTACGACACAATTTTGACAGACTATCGCCGTCGGGCAACCCACTTTAGCAAAGCATACAGCAGTGGGCAGGCGACATACAAACATATATTCTATACCTTTTCAAAATGCTCTCTTAATACGGAGCGGGGCATAGCTCATTTTTTTTCTTCTCTTTCTCTGCCTCAGTCATTAGGCCCGATGAAAAAAAAAAAGGTGGCCAAGTTGAACTGTATGTATTTAACCCATAGGCATACGTGACACGTTACATTGCCTGTAATATAATTTTTTTTCTCATTTCCACAACAACACGCAAGCTAAAACGCTAACACACCGTAGGATGAAAATCCCAGACTTTGGGAAACCCTGCATATTTTTGGAAATCACACAATCAATTTACATTGCCACATGACAGTAAAATACTACCAAACTGTCCCGGAGACACAACCTGAATAGTGCCAGAAACAATTACCCTGGGTAAAAGACGGTCTCAAAACCCGCAACCTTCTGAATACCAGGAATATAAGGTCGGGTAGCTATCCCGTTCTAGAATAGAAAAATAGGAAGCTAAAATAAATTGGGACAGTTCCACTAAAAGTAGGGTCATAAATGAAAAACAACAAAATCACCTCCGGCACATAGTCACCAAAAACGCGACTAGCGGCCCGGAGACACTCGTGTATAACGACATTTTGAACAATGGATAGGAACATACTTGACCCACGTTACAAGTCAACACAACACTTGGGAACACAAAGGTAGTTAATAGAAGGTTCTTTTACAGTGCGGCCAAGGCATGTGAGATTTCCGAAGTGAAATGCCATGGCCTGTGGTTTGGATTCCACGTAAAACGGAAGTCCCGTGGCTCATGATCTACAGATCAACGGGCACGTTAAACTACAAGTTTCCTTCTTTTTTCTACAGTACAAAAAGCACTACCCGCAATCACAATAGACAGCAATCAAGTTCACAAGTACACGTGCCGGGAACATGACAGTAAGCAAGCAACAAATGAAAGCCCACGACATTGTAATTCTACACTGTCAGCGATAAGGCGCGCATGGCTGGCTGACCTTCGCGCACACAGACGAACTAAGCCTGCTCCAAGTGGACAGGAAAGACGCGTTCATTCACGGCAGATCCAAGGACCCTATAACTTCCAAAATTACACTACGAGGAGAGTTCAAAAATACGCAAACTCCTCACAGGTATGCGTACTTTCATTTGCGCAGTGCACATACACGGGGAACGTGCCATAATATGGACGGCACAAATACCGTCGTGACAAGCCTTTACAGGCAACTGGGTCCGAACCCATGATCACACACCACGCTCGTACCAAAAACTAACTATCCAACGGTATTTTTGGTACGGGGAACACAATCAAAATACATACAAGGAGCGCACAAAACCATGAACAACGCAGACATAGTACACAGAGAATGACACGATATCACGGGTTCCAATCCCAGTAAACATTAGACACCAAGGAAGGCAATCATCCAGGCTTCCAACCACACCGAAATTGGCCCATACAGATACTTGAACAGGGAATACCACATTTCCTCACGCCAAAAACCGGGCATAAAATTTCAAAATACACCTGACATGGGAAATACATTTCCCAGACACAGCTAGGATAATTTCATAAGACAAAGGTCTTACGGAATAGTGACCACACAATAGTATTAGCAAATAGTACAAATTGCTACATTAAGTCCGCTAGGAATCTAAAACAATGACCACACTTGCATACGTGCAGGAAAGCACATGCCAGCGGATGACAAACAATAACATCCCAGCCTGACATTACACATACCAACTGCTGACTTGCAGACTCGTCATACTGCAATACTGCTGCTGACAAGACACTATTGTGTATCGGCAGTGACCGTGAAATTACAAACGCAAAACAATTATAACACCATACATTTTTTTAACACTGCAAAAGCATTTAGCAATGAACAAGACGTGACACATCGGAACTTACCTTGGGCTCATAGGAGCACGTTCGCAAAGACATTGGCAGGCCACGGGCGCCTTCTGCCCATACGCGCGACACACATTACGACTTAGCCTGTAACAGACCAACCGTCCGCGTGGTGTAGCGGAACATAGGCACACACACGCGCGCTCACTAAGTAGAAGCGAACACAGACAGGGGTTCTGAGGAAACAAGACCTCCCCCCCCCAAGAACTTCTTTTCGCGATTCTATTCCTAAAATAAATCATTCCAGGCGACTAGGACATGGCCAGTCGCACTACGTCCACTGGACACACTCACACTACAAATGGCAGACCAGATTAGGTCGTGAAGCTTTACTATCCCAAGGCGCGGATAGAAAGCCAGCATGGACCAAGGGAGGATGACAGGAGAACAGGCTACCAGCGTACCACCTTACTCCCTTCCAATAACCTTCTCACGTCCAACATAAACAACGCAGACACATGAACACGACCAAAACAGCTACACTACATTACAGAGTATACACAAGGGGTTGATAGTCTTCATGCGTCTAAAGAGGAGGCTTGCTACGCCTTGGATCACGATGCTACCACCTGAGTATTAGGGGTGGGTCGGCAAACATAAAAAAAAGCATAATGCGCATCTCCAAATGAGAGATGAGGACACCATTATATATATTAACCATTCTTTGTTAATTAAATACTCCCGCATGACAGGAATATATTGGTATTATGCCTCAACCTACACCTATCCGTACATGAGTGCAGACGCCTCATATCCAGATACATGCATGAGTATCCCACCCATTTACCAGGGGTATTACTAGCAAACCTGCATGGAATTTTCATATCTTTGCAATCCAGGGAATTACCTCCTCAGTCCACTCATTATAGGAACAATCCTAGTAGCATTACCGGCTCAAGGCCACCATTTATTTGAGCCCAAAGATGCATACCCTCTTCCTACCATGCTTTCAGCCCACTCTACAAATAACTACCCCCAGATCCTAATAACGGGGCACCTGACATTACAGACCCTACTAACACCTCCATTAAGGTACAAAGAGCATTATCGCTGGAAAGCTGACGTAGCAATAGTAGACCAGAAGTAGTCTATGTACTTAGAAGATCTATAACCCCACAACACTTGGAAAATTTTACATTTTTACATAAAAAAATACATTATTTACACAGGTTACGCCTATATTTTTTTTTCTTCATAAAAAGGAATCTGATACACTCTGATTGGTGATAGCGGCGTAAGCCAAAGGCCAAAGGCACCACACTGGAGCAGAGCTGGGGAAGGTGATGTGGACCCTTACCCCAGTTGGATCAACAGCTCAGTGACCTTACTTAACTCCTCGACCAGACCAAACAGACGAACCACGTAAGGTTAAGGCACTCGCGGCCTGGCCGGGCAAGCTCTGGAATCCTAGGTGCACCTCAACTGCCCCTGGGAGGAAGGGATGCTACACCCACTCTGTGCCACGGTCGTCGAAGCCAAGACCTGCAGGGAGACTTTCTGAGAATGGCGGGAGAAATAGCTCACTCAGCGCCGGACTCGAGAACTATCCCTAGAGACGACCCCATTATGACTAGACTTCTAGTTAAATTTAAGTAGGTACGGCTTCCATAGCGGGAAGCAAGGCTCCTGTGCGTTGGAGTGAAATGTTACTGCGAAATACATATTACTGCGGCCAATAGAGGCGAAATGATATATTAATGCGAAAAGCATATTACTGCGGCCAACAATGGCGAAGAAAATACTACTGCGGCCGACAACGGCGGGTAGAAATATTACTGCGAAAGGCAGACTACGATTGCCTATAAAGGCGAAAATAATATTATGCCATTGGACGACAATGTCAAATGCCCACATAAATGGCGACGCATCGGGCAGCCAATGGGCATTAAGAGAGGGGCATTGCGAGCGCCTCATAAGGGTTACGTGGGCGGCCCAACTACGACTACATACGCAATGGCAACGGTAAAGAACTGATAAGTACAGCGGGCGAAACGGTTTGCTCAGGGGCACCGTAAGCCGCCTGCGACTAGGTTAATACTAGTGATAAGCGTCGACACCTAGAACTAAGGGAACGGAATCCAGCGATTCTAGAGGCAACCGGTGTTTCTGGAATCGTGCGGGTGGTGTCCTGAGGAAGTAAATTGCCTCAGGCGATCGTTCTGGTCCAAATTTAGCTGTAAGACGGTTGCATTTGACACGCAACCTAGGATTAAGCAAATTTATTAACCGCTGTTGCCAGGCAATGGAACAGCACATTTCGGCATTAGAGTAAGGCCATCTTTTCGGCTTAGTCATAGCAGCCATTTTTTTTACCATAGGTAAGGTAAATAGTATTAAGCCGTTCGGCGCCTGATGACCCAGAAACCCGGCATCAGGGTAAGTCCGACAACTCATGATAAGGCATGATAATTCGTTGTAAGATAGCATAAGCCTACATTTAAGGCATTTTTTTTATTATATATATATAGATTACAGTAGAATATCTCGCCACCTGGTTAACAAAAACCGTTACCAGGGTAAGCCCGACAACGCATAGAATAAGCTAGATAGTACCTAGGCTAACCTAGAAGTAAGGTACACCTCAGTGGTGCCACACTTAGTCTTATAAATTAAGCGCCACCGACGAGGTGTTATATATATAAATATATGTGTGATGTATTGCCATGTATTGTAAATGCATTATTATTCACTAATCCACTTTTACCCACACAGGGAAGCGAGGAAGCAAACGAACATACATGTCTTTCAAATAGATGGCCAATAATCTATTTTTTATTTCACAGATGACAAGGAGCACGAGCATGCCTATTGTAAATATGTTTTCCACACCAAATTACACACACCCTTATCTCTATCACAAAATCACAATGTTCCTCATCGCTCTTCAGTCGCGCCAATAAGGTGACGGCGCCGCGATCAGCGACGTAAGGTGACGTGGGGCACCGAGCGACGCTGACGCAAACACACGTTCAATATGCTTCAATGAAAAGCAATATGCGGCAGCCAGGGGCGGTGCAGAGGTTGTGAGCATCTACCCTCGCCGTCAAGGTAATTTTTTCCACCCACGGGGAAAATTTACGGAAGGAAAAGTAACGGCATGACCACTAACCCACAGACATAGGTGAGAGGCACCTACAGCCAGCGGGTAGTAAATGAAGGCAGAATGAGTCGACAAGAGCGCTACAGAAGGCCTAGGGGATGAAACGAGGTACCAGGCTCATGAGCGAAACGGTATAGCAATAAGGTCATTATTTTATGTTATTTTATGTTACATTATGCCATGTTATATCATCATTGTATAAGCAGAAACTGTAAAGCAAAGCATACACAAACATAGTGATGCTCGTGTACCTAAACACATAAATTCACAAATTGTCACGCCATTCAACACTGCCATAATGGCAACACTGAATACACGGTTTCGTTTTTTCCTTTCTACTCTACTAACGCCCAAATTTGTCAGGGTGTTCCGTTTTAGCCCAAACCAATAAATACTTTGAATATTTTCCCTTAAATTATACCCTGGAACACCCATTTTTTCTATTCTCTTCTATCTTTCTCTTAGCAGGGAGCACTTTTTCCCCAAAATAAAGCCAGACGACACAATTCCTCGTCTAGCTGGGTTTTTCCTCCCTGCACAACTATGTAACGGATAAGTATCCAAACCATGTTTTTTTTTCCTTCTTTTTGAAACTCGCAATATGCCAACAATGGCAATGGCAATTTTGTCTCAATGTCAATTTTTTCTCAATGTCAATTTTTTTTTCTTCTCAATGTCAATTTCCATTTTTACAATGTCAATGTCAATTTCCATTTTTACAATGTCAATGTCAAGTTTATATATATATGTACATCCCATAACCCTCCCCTCTGAACACGGGCTGATCTCACACCTACACTTTGACACGACATCACCCATTCTATACGACGACGCCGACGACGACGAGGAAGACACCACCAGGAGATACGAGGGGGCTTCAAGAACAACTACATCAACATCCCAACCTCCAGTTCCGTTCCCGTTCGCGAGGACGCGAACAAATGGAGGAAGACGCTTGTACAGTACCCCAGGGGTACGCACCCCTTGGAGACCATCCCCCCATCATCTGTCTAAATCTCCTAACTGGCAACCCTTGGAAAGCCAGACCAACATCCATCAACACCACAAGGACAGCTTGCCACTCTAGAAAGCAGCTCAATCCTTGCACAATTATTACACACAGCGACATATTATTAACTGGGGCAGCTATGCCATCACAATGCTGACAGCATAGCGCCGAAGAGTATAAGAAGGCGTCTTAATCAGGTCAAGGGATCTCTCAATTATCAGTGCTTCAACGTTACGGCCGGAGGCTATGCTGGTATCATCAGAGGTGAGTCAGACGTGTTCAGATCTCCAATATTTGTAACCTTTACCCACAAATTGTACTTTTACATTGTAACATCACTACATCCCTTAAAAGGGACTCACATATACATTATTACTGACCAATAAACACTTGGTCAGTTTCTTACACCTGCATTACTGTTTACACGCTTCTTTACGCCCTAATTCCCTTCCTGAACTCTCCGTCACTATTAGACGTGACTTGTGGTAGCCAGATACTTGCTAGTGTAAGCAACATCGTATTCCCTACCGGCCTGCCTGCTAGGAGCGGCCCGCACCATATAGCTGACATATACAAGTTGATTATCTAACCAGACAGCTGGGCGACCAGCACAGTGACCCTTGCATTGAGTTCCATCCCCTAAAACACTCCTACATCATTTATAGGAGCCCCCTAACACCAAACAACACTCTACACTGGTTAGCTTGCCCGACAGCGGGAAGCTACCCCCTTTTAGACACCTTCTTCTAAATCAACACAATAACTCTCCGTTTTAGATCCTACCACCCCCAAATAAGGGATCTAAAACAGTATGTTGATAGAGACAATTAACATAGGATATATGAAGATAGGCTTTAGTTCTTCACGGAACTACTTGTTATATTAAGTGACGAGTCGAGCATTAATTTCGAAAGAATAGTCTTAAATATATTTTTTGAGCGCGTTAATGACGGCAGTGAGCATAGCAGCCAGAAAAGGAAACTTCTGAGATTGGGATATTATTATTACCTTATTGGGAATTTACAGTACATAGCATACGTATCCTTTATTTGTGATATTTGTGTGTGGATTGAGCGGACGTTATGTTCTGTTGTATTTTCGGAAACATACGGCTTCAAAATCTATTTGTTTACGCAGTGTTAGCAATTACCATGTGCTTGCGCTAGGCCTCCCAGATGACAGATGGGCGGTGTTGCAAAACGTTATGACACGGCCTGAGAATTGTAGACGGCGATGGCATGAGCATTTCAGTCTCAAGTTAAAGGTTGTATTATGTGCACAGAATATTGTTCTGCTTATTCTATGGATACATGCGACATTAGCGCCCAAGTGGAGCAGGTAGAAGTTAACGATATTATGACGTAATTAGGGAACTGATCGCCCTATACCAGTGAATGTTATAATTATATTGGATGTATTGAAACACCAAACAAACAAAATAAAACAAGAAATGACAGACAGAAATATTCTGTTTTGGCGGGATTCAAACCACATAGAGAATTTTTAATTGGATGCATTATATCACCTAGGAGATTTGGTCTCAGTTAATAAGACGATTTTTACGTGAATGCACATTACTGCCATGGAAACCATCATGAAGATGTGCACTCTGCTTTCTGTGGCGTTGCCCAGGTCAACCATCTTTAAGATGGGCAATGTGCTTTAGCAATTTTTACCGGACTATCATGATACAGAGTAAGTCGTTGTCGCCACGTCCAACGAGAAAAACAGGTCATGGCGCGTAAACCTAATCCTTTTGTGACGTAGGCAATGTAGTGCTTGATGGTGCTTGTACGTTTAAGTCGAGATCAATTCATAAGCAGCAGAAATGCGATATCTTATATCAATCTTCTTGAAATGGACCCAGTTTAGATGCTCCGTGTGTTTTCAAGCACGATAAATTATACTGTATAGGTTTACAAAACTACACCAGCTATAGATAGCCTATTTACATGTGGAAGTTACTCGTAACAAACATCCACTCGAACTAAGATTCAAGGATTTGCTGTGTCTTTAATAACTGCAACGAGTACGGTAAGTTGAATTGTAGAGCCTGTGACCTTCGTTGTGAGTAACTTAAGTGGACATGAGCAGTGACAAGAGTAATTAGATCAAATAAATTTCCAGTGAAAGTATTACTTAGTTATTGTTTGAAGGGGCGGAAAAGAAATTAATAAGTTTATAGAAGAGATCTGTGGAATACACTCGCCACCGACTAATGACTCATATCAGTACCTTCTATGAAGACAAGTGGTAAATGAATACCAGCATTTATACAGATTCAATGATGAAGACAAGATGACTACCACACCGGCAGTAAGGTGAAGACCATAGAATATTATGTTCGTGAATATCTTTCTATTACAAAAACGTTTGATTCATTTACGTATACCGTTCAACTATAAGAGTTATAAATGCATGCATTGTCCGGAACTATGCATAGCTTCTCATAACCTTCCTGAACGCTTTGTAACCGTCTAGTAATTCCACATAATTAACAAGTAGGAGTCCACGCAGCACGACCTGCTTTGGATGAGAAGGTGCGGCAAGATAGTGGCGAGCAAGAGGGGTAATAATCTCAAACAACAACTTCGTTGGCAGCAAGGTCTCATGCCTTGGATTTCGGGCCTTTGGCCCGATTGTGTGGTAATGTAGGAAAATTATAAAATGTTATTCTAGGCTGCTGCTGCTAATCTGTTTTGAAGCCGCTGGCTGCGAGCGAAACGAGCAGACCAGCGGCGCTAGGGAACCAGGTACCGTTGCGTCTATGCGCTACTCTGCCTGGTGTATATTATTTTAAGGGCGTAAATGTTGAGATTTTATTGAATTTGATAAGTTCTTTAATATTAAAAATAAGTTTTACCGCCGCAAGCGATGTGTCGGCCGCGTAGCGGCCGACAATCGCTTCGGCGGCGCGTGTATAAAATTGGGATGGTTTAAAAAGAAATTGTTTGGTATAAGGTGGAATATAATAAAAGGTTTGTTAATTTAATTTTAGTTTTCGGGGAATAAACAGTTGTCATAGCAGTCGAGCTCTGTTTAGCTACTAGCCTGGTGTTCTGGCTCTATAAGTAACGTGCGCCATGGCCGGCGTTGCAACAGCTTCAGCTTAGTAATAATAATAATCGAGTGAATTGAAAGTTACGTTTTAAGCTTAAAGAAGGAAGACAGACCTCTAGCGGGCTGGCGTTTAATAGTATGAAATGTTGAAAGACCTGTAGTAGGTTAATTTGTAAAATAATAATAATAATAATAATATAAGCCTCGCTATTGGGAATAATGATGAATTAATGATTTGTATGGACTGTGTGTTAAAGCTGAGCTGTGATTGGTTGTATTCGAATATGCCGGCTGAGCGGGCGTCTGTATTGGGCTGTGATTGGTGCTTTGGTTTTGGTCCGTTTTGAGTATTTCTGATGGTAAAATGTTTAATGTTTTATTCAAAAAGTGTATTTTGGAGGTGTGGCTATAATGTGGAGTAGGTTTAGTCTGTATATATTGATATTTGAGTGAAAAAGTTAGTCGGACGTTGTAATCCAGGCTTGTGATTGGCTATCCGAGTTCTGCAGTCTCTGAGCTGATTTTGGAAGTGAATATGTAAATTTGTGCTTCTGAAACGTGTTAAAAGTTAAATTTCTAGCATGATAGAAGTTAATAATGTTATTTTGGGTTTCGGAAAAGATAAATTAGGGGGTTGGGTGAATTGAAAGTGACCCGCCAGCCCGCGGCGCGCCTAATCCCCAGGCAGGCCCGCCATGAGCCGACAGGTCCTGTGTTCGACTGCAGAAACGGTCAGATAGCCTTTGAGTGTACTTGTAATATATTTGAGTTTGTGTATCTGTGTATTGTGAGAGACCCGCTGACCATAGCGCTCCATCCCAGGTGGCTAGAGCTCGCTCAGTCCCCAGGCAGGCGCACCACGCGACAGCGAGTCTTGGGTTCGAGTTTAGTGTAGCTCAGGCAGACCTGTGTTTGAACTGTCTATGTTAATGAAATGGCTGATAGGTGGGAGAGTATTTGGAGTAGCTGTGAGAGTGTAGTATCCAGTTTTTACGAGTAGATGACCTAGTGTTTGAAGGTGTGTCCCTGAGAGTGAGAGTAGCGATGGTATATTGGGACTGGTTCGATGCCTGGATGAAGGTTTTCAGGCGGGTGAGTCATGAGCATCGTATTCCACTTGGGAGGGTCCATTTTAGGATTGTCAGCATTCAGTTGCGCTGACGTATCTATCTCGTGTATCCAGTTTTTACGAGTAGATGACCTAGTGGTTGAAGGTGTGTCCCTGAATGTATCCCAGGCGGGATCCGCTGGATCATACTCTTCAGGGTTGTGTTTGCGCGTAGAGTTCATGTTAGAAAGAGGTGAGTCGTTAAGTGAGTGTAATAATGAGTGTGAATGATTGGTCAAATGCTTGGCAGACCTTAGGGAACGTAGATTTCGGCTTCGCCCAAGAAGTTAATGCCTGTCGCACAAGGTTAAACAGTTGGTCGGTTGTGGCCGTGACAGTGTGCGCGCAGGCGAAAAGAAGAAGGTTTAAATAATTAATAAATATAAATTAATTATTTGGCTGCTGCAGGGTTGGAGGGATGAGTTTAGCTTGGCTGTAACTCAGGGGAGATAGGATTTGCTTGACGTGGAATGGTGCGGTAGGTTGGCAGGCGACAATGGCTTGGTTTCAACAATGGTTAACGGTTGGAAGAGAAGGAGATAGTTAACTTGAATTTGGGGATGGGTAGAGGGTTATAGGCTGGCTGAAGTATCGATGGTTGCTATGATGTAGCGGCGTGGAAGATGGATCATCGATTTTGCATCAGGAGTAGTAGTAGTACTCTCTTTCAGTCCGATTATCGCTAAGTGCGATAGAAAAATGATTGAAGTCTGGTGCCCTAATGGGCTCCTTTCACTTCATTATTAATTGGCTAAGATATTAGTTAGGTTTATAATGTTTGATTTGATTTTTAAAATTTTCTCCCTTAAGACGTTACGGGATAATGCCTTAAGGTAGAATTTAGTCCTTTGGGAGTTTGCTGTCGAGTGATTTTATTTTACTTTGATTTTTATTTTTCGTTAGATGTTGAGAATACTAGAGCTTGTAATTGTGCCTGAAGAGCTGCGGGTTCGAACTTGGGTCAGCGGCATGGCTATTAACCGTCCGACCCGCAGCGGCACTAGTTGTTGGTACGCTCAGTTCGCTCTGTCATGGCCTGGCAGCGGTCGCTTCAGCGAGGTTAATAATAATAATAATGGGTGCATCAGGAAATGCTGACACCATCACGTGGTTATGAAAGCCGGACGTCCTCGGAAATGGAAAATATATTACAGCTGTAAATACATTATTTAGCTTATTGAAAAGGTGAAATCGGGTTATTATAGATAATTTTCCGTAGAATTAATTGAGACGATCAGTTGAATTTTTACAAATTATTATATACATTTGGGCCCCATTTTTTTTAACCAAAAGCATTTAATAACATTAAAATGGTGAGAGATATCAAAATATGATAAAGGGTAAAAAAGTTGCTAATCACTGAGATCTTAGTCCTGTACTTTTAAGTTGTTTCGATACGACCAACCGTTTCCGGGAAATATCGATTCCAAAAAATGGATGATAATCAGGGCACCAAAGAAGGTCCGGCCCTGCACCGATTTTAACGCCCGATATTAGAGTTCCACACAGGCCCTAACTCTTTTCCCGTACCAAATTTCAGCTCGATATCTTGAAAATTGCGACCTGTACTTTGATAAACGCAAAAACGTCACGCACATACGTACATAATCAGGGGCCCAAAGAAAAACGGTGAGAGATATCTAAAAATCGTTATGGGTAAAGAAATTGCATACCGCGGAGATCTTACACCTGTGTATTTAACTTTTTCCGATACGACCAACCGTTTCCGAGATATATCGATTCCAAAAGAAGGAAATTCCGGACCCCAGAAAGAGGTCCGGCCCTGCACCGATTTTAACGCCCAACAATATGGTTCCTCACAGGCCACATCCCTTTCGCCGTACCAAATTTCAGGTCGATATCTCGAAAATTGCGACTTGTACTTTGCTAAACGCAAAGACGTCACGCACATACGTACATTTTCAGGGCCCCAAAAAAATGAAAACGGTTAGAGATTTCAACAAGAAGTTCCGTGACGAACTAAGGAGCCTACTTTTCTTAAAATTTAAGATTCATGCCAATGATTAATCTATAAGGCTCTATCTAGAATAATGACGAAATTAAGTTGGTAATATCGAAATTTCTAATTAGTTCGAAATACTGTATACCTGGCATAATGTAGTCTAATAGAGAACTACAGTTGGCTGCCCTGGTGACTGAATATATTCTTAGTTCCATTTCTTAAGGTACAGAATACAAAATTTGGTTGAAGTCCAATGGATAGCATGTACGTTACATGCAGTTAAGCATTGGATCTAACAGCGCGCGTAATATCATGTTGGCAACAATGACATACATGTTTTGGTCAGAAATAATCTGAAATAATATGATCTATTGTTGTGTCAATTTTGAATGAAATCCATTAGTTAGTATAGAAGTTACATGCATTTTAAATTTGGGCCTATCATCAGGCTTAGAATCATGTTGGCAGCACTGGCGTAGGCCTATATTAGTTACTCCAAATTAATCTAGAATGCCAGGTACTATACGTGTGCAAAGTTTAGAGCTATTGGCTTGCATACTTTCTGATATATTGATATTAGGGTAACAAAAATAGAGACAGTATTTATTAACAGTTGGCAGCCCTGGTTGCTCTTAAGAATCGGCATAGTCATATCTGTTATGGTACACATAGCACACACGAAATTCGGTTGAAATCCAAATGATAGTATAGCAGTTACATGTGATTAAAGTTGGACCTCTCAGCAGGCTTAGAATCATGTTGGTAGCACTGACGTATATAAGTTACCAAAATTAATATAGAATGTCAGGTACTATACGTGTGCATAGTTTAAAGCTGTCGGCTTGCATACTTTCTGATATATGGGTATTTGGATTAAAACAAATTGAGAGCATTTATTAACAGTTGGCAGCCCTGGTGGCACTTGAGCATACGCTTAGTCATATGTGTTTACGTACTCATAGCACATACGAAATTTGGTTGAAATCCAATTGATAGTGTACAAGTTATATGCATTTAAAATTTGGAAATATCAGCAGGCTTATAATCATTTTGGCAACACTGCCATGTATGGCCTCCTGGAAATTAAACTGCAATATTATTATCTATACGTGTGCCAATTTTGAAATAGGTCCCATTCATACCTTCCAAGATATCCAACATGGAGCTCAAATTTCAATTGCAATTTTTCAGCAGTTGGTAGCACTAACATCATTTTAAAATATGGCCGTGAGATATTCAGGTATAGATCTTTATTCCTACCAAATTTTGTTTCGATTGCTGGAGCCGTTTAGGAGTTTATAGGGGGGGGGGGGACACACAGCTAGACAGACAGACAGAAGGAGACAGACAGAAGGACAGACAAACAGACAGAAGGACAGACAGACAGACACACATTTGCCCGATCTCATAAGTCTACTTTTTCCTAATTTTTGCAAAATGTGAAAAGTAGGCTAAAAAATCGTTACTGGTAAAAAAGTTGCATACCGCGGATGATCTTACAACTCTGTATTTAACTTTTTTCGATACGACCAACCGTTTCCGAGATATATTGATTCCAAAAAAAGGATGAAATTCAGGGCCCCAAAAAAGGTCGAGCCCTGCAAGGATTTTAACGCCCAACAATAGGGTTCGTCACAAGCCCCAACTCTTTCACCGTACCAATTTTCAGCTCGATACCTTGAAAATTGCGACCTGTACATTGGTAAACGCAAAAACGTCACGCACATACGTACACTTTCAGGGCCCCACAAAAAGAAAACGGTGAGAGATATCCAAAAAATTGTTATGAGTAAAAAGGTGCATATCGCGGAGATCTTACACCTGTACGTTTAACATTTTTCGATACGACCAACCGTTTTCGAGATATATCGATTCCAAAAAAAGGATGAAATTCAGGGCCCCAAAAAAAGGGCCGGCCTGCCCTGCACGGATTTTAATGCCCATCAATGGGGTTCCTCACAGGCCCTAGCCCTTTCACCGTAGCAAATTTCAGTCCATATCTTGAAACTTGCTACCTATACTTTGCTAAACGGAAAAACGTCACGGACATACGTACATCTTCAGGGCCCCAAAAATCGAAAACGGTGCGAGTTATCAAAAAATCGTCTTGAATAAAAACGATGTATACCACGGAGATTTTATACCTGTACCTTTAATGTTTTTCGATACGACCAATCGTTTCCGAGATATATCGATTCCAAAGAAAGTTTGAAATTCAGGGCCCCCAAAAAAGATCCAACCCAGCACCGTTTTTAACGCCCGACAATAGGTTTTCTCACAGGGTCTAACTCTTTCCCCGCACCAAATTTCAGTTTGATATCTTGAAAATTGCGACCTGTACTTCGCTAAACCCAAATTTGTTACGCACAATGGACATTTTCAGGGCCTCAAAAAAAGAAAACGGTGAGAGATATCAAAAAATCGTTATGAGTAAATAAGTTGCATACCGCGGAGATCTTACACCTGTAGATTTAACGTTTTTCGATACGACCAACCGTTTCCAAGATATATCGATTCAAAAAAAAAAGTTTGAAATTCAGGGCCAACAAAAAAGATCCGGCCCTGCATCGTTTTTAACGCCCGACAATAGGTTTTATCACAGGGTCTAACTCTTTCTCCGCACCAAATTTCAGCTCGATATCTTGAAAATTGCGATCTGTACTTCGCTAAACCCAAAAATGTCACGCACAAAGGACATTTTCATGGCCCCAAAAAAAGTAAACGATGAGAGATATCTAAAAATCGTTTTGAGTAAAAAAAGTTGCATACCGCGGAGATCTTACACCTGTACATTTAACGTTTTTCGATACGACCAACTGTTTCCGAGATATATCGATTCCAAAAAAAGTTTGAAATTCAGGGCCTCCAAAACAGATCCGGCCCTGCACCGTTTTAAATTCCCGACAATAGGTTTCCTCACAGGGTCTAACTCTTTCACCGCACCAAATTTCAGTCGATATCTTGAAAATTGCGACCTGTACTTTGCTAAACCCAAATATGTGACGCACAATGGACATCTTCAGGGCCCCAAAAAAAGAAAACGGCGAGAGATATCAAGAAATCGTTATGTGTAAAAAAGTTGCATACCGCAGAGATTTTATACCTGTACAATCAACGTTTTTCGATACGACCAGCCGTTTCCGAGATATATTGATTCAAAAAAAAGGGATGAAATTCAGGGCCCCAAAAATGGTCCGGCCCTGCACCGATTTTATCGCCCAACAATAGGGTTCCTCACAGGCCATATCTCTTTCATCGTACCAAATTTCAGCTTGGTATCTTGAAAATTGCGACCTGTACTTCGCTAAACGCAAAGATTTCACGCACAATGGACATTTTCAGGGCTCCAAAAAAAACTAAACGGTGAGAGATATCAAAAAATCGTTTTGAGTAAAAAAGTTGCATTCCGTGGAGATCTTACACCTGTACATTTAACGTTTTTCGATACGACCAACCGTTTCCGAGATATATCGATTCAAAAAAAAGTTTGAAATTCAGGGCCCCCAAAAAGATCCAACCCTGCACCGTTTTTAACGCTAAGTATTGGACTTTATAAGATTGATCAGTGTAAGAGTTGAGTTGCAATTGCCATGTATGTTTTGCCAGAAGCCATGGTTGTGTTCGGTCAATGTTTTTTACAGCGCGTTTTCTGATATGATATGGGTTAAGTATTCTGTGATTTCAGCATCTTTTAGACAATACGGTTTATGTTCCAGTCATACATAACCCTGCCGGAAGTGGTGCAACAGCACTACATTGCTGACGTCATGAAAGCGCACCAGGGCCAGTATTTCTCGTTGGCCGCGGTTGTCGCCTAATGACGATCTTTAAGACGGTCAGTCAGTCCATCAGTTAGAATCAGTATTGGTGCGGCGTTGACTATCATGATACACTGTTAGTCGTTGTCGCCTAGTGACAATATGTCCGTCAAGTTATTAGATTCTATTTTCGTGTGGCTTAGATCATAAATACAATAGATGGCTGATGACGTCACATTCGTGAAACCCACATCTCGATCAGCTGACTAAAGGGAACTGCCGGGAACTGCGGATAGTTTGGAGCACTGAAATACTACACGTAATGATAGAATTGGGCTATTCTATTCTATGCATTACCGTACTAAGCCAGAATGGTATATTACTGTGCAGCGTATGGATGTAAGGAGACGTTTAGAAAAGGATCGGGTATTTCTATTCATAGATCGGCCTAAGTTAATTCATTGTAAAATAACCCTAAAATTCTTGACTTCTCTACATGCATTTCTTTACGTTTCCTCTTAACTCCGAAACATGAAAGAAAAATAATTTAACATGTAAATGCTGGCATTTATTACAAATTATTAAAATTTACCCTATCCCTTATTCCACTGAACAGGCCTATGAAGCAAAATTAGGACCATCACAACATCAAAGAACCTTCCTTTTCAATCATGTCCAGTGTCAAATTGCACGTTATGCTACTGATGTGACGATGTAGTCTTCGATAATAAATACGCTGAGGTAATATTTGTCATCTTATTAAACGTATGCACAGTTCGTTTGGTTGAGAAAATTTTCAGATTCAGCCCTAAATTAGTCAATTCTTCGTAGAATTTCAAAGTTCTGGGTTATTTTTGCGAAGGTTTCTATGATTCATGGAAAATGGAATTTAAAAGGAAGCAGTTCATTGCTTGTAATGTTTTCCTTTGTAACAAATGTAATGCATAGTTGTTAAAAAGCAACGCTTGCAGATGACCTCGTAGTTCCGCCTCTTAAAACAACAATAACTAACTTACTAAATCAATAGACTTCCTTATTTCCATTTGCCCATGTTTTGTTCACACTCACTCACACTCACTCACACTCACTCCGTTGGCTTTTCTGGGACGTGACGATCCCGTGCCGCTCTCACTATCTGCCTCCATTTCCTCCTATCCAGCGCATTATTCTCCCAAACAGTAATACCCATTTGTCTGCAGTCAGAGGTCACCTCATGTTTTGTTCACTTTCATAAAATACTGAAGTGGAAGGTAACGCTGTATAAGAGCTAATCGTACGATAAAATTTTGTAAAGTAATGTACTGAAATTAGCCAAAATACATTTTCTAATGATGAAAAACAAATTAGGAAATGATGTAGTAATAGACTGACCTTGTTTGGAGCTCTCGGGCGTACAATCAAAAATGGCTAGATACACAAACACAATTCTGTCCAAAAATCAGTAGGCCTAATTCAGAGTTGGATTTGTTATTCATTATTTACAAGAGGGGATCCTGGATGTAAGAATATTACGGAACACGACAGCCACTTTTTACACAAACACAATTTTGTTCAAAAATCAGTAGGCCTAATTCAGAATTGGATTTGTTATTAATTATTTACAAAAGGGGATCCTGGATGTATGAATATTACGGAACACGACAGCCACTTTTAACACCAAATATGTTACATTCTTAACCTTTGCTACCTTCCGGTACGTAAAGAAACATGCGATGCTTTTCCCAATGTCGTATAAATTACGAAACTATGTGTTTAAACCCTCATTAAAAATCATTTCCCCACCTACTCCTATCACCTTCCATTACGAGTTCCTCTGTTTACCCTTCAGTCAGCTGATCGAGATGTTGCTCTCACGTCACAGTACAGGCACAGTGTGGCAATGCGCACTCTATTGTATTTATGCTCGAAGGTAAAATGTGGCCTTGAAGAAATTAATATCCGCAATTATTGTAATAAACAGATGATATAATGAAGGAAGGTGGGGTTCAATCTATAATGCGTGACGGGCATTACATTTTAAGACAACAAAAGTCGTCGTAGGGCAAATACTTCCCAAGGTAGGCCTATAACAGTTTTAGTAAAGGTGAAATTTCTTCCAAATTATTTTAATATACATAAGATTGTTGCGAAATTTGGTAGAGATCGTATGATTAGGTTAGAAGTAATTTGATTTAAGCTCAGAACATTTGGGTGGGCGCTATTTCTCTTTTGTTATGATGGCGGCGATATACAGCATGACACTGACTGGTCCCTTGTACTACTGTACTGATCCGGTGCGACTCCTTGACGGCGTCTAGGGGGAGCACTGGGACCTCCGGCATGGTATGGCCCTTTGTCCCTATTCAACTCCTGGAAATTTGAGTGGTTTCAACTTATGGTGTTGGTCTAGAGGTATCTTGATTTTAGGGTGGTTACAAACCCTCGGTTTGCTAGTGTTAGATCTGATATATTCAGATGCGTCTAAGGGTTTTCATGGTGCGACTGGGAAATTTGACGAGTCCGCTAACCGCTGGGCACCATCCCGGGCAGGCTGGCCTAGGCCAGTCTCCCGAGCAGGCACCACAGCGGCTTCGCGGGGCAAGGGTGGCGGCAGGGGGATGTATTTAGTGGGCAGTGGTAATTAGTTGCTGTAGTAGGGTAATAATGTTTGTGAGGGCTGAGTGTTGGGTCTGAGTGTAGTTTGGAGGGGAAACGGGTAGCGAGAGTAATGAGGGAATGCGTTGCTGGTGTTGAAGTGGTCGCTGCCACCGCCTGTGTTGTTGTTTTAGGGCTGCTTTTATATGCCTGCACCCCGGATACGAGGCCGCGTGCCCCCCTCCACAGTTTACACATGTGGGGGTTTCTCTGGGCACGGTACAATCTTTGTGGCAGTGAGGCCCGCCGCACCGATTGCACCTGGCCTCATACCCGCATTCATATGCAGCATGCCCTAGGCGCTGGCAGTGGTAGCACTGTGTGATGAGAGTGGAGCGTTGTTTTAGCGGGAGACGTCTGGACGTCTGTGTAGTTGTCGGTGTCTTGGGGGAAGGGGGCATTTGGGGAGCAGGTGTGGCAGTGCCCTCTGATGGGGGGACAACTGCTGAGGTGTCAGGGGTGTGTGGGATGGAAGTAGGTTTAAGGGTGGCGTCATCCTTCTGAGTAGGAGTGACGGGGTCTACCGGTTTGGTCTGGTGTTTATATGATGTTTGTATGCTTTTTTATTTCTGTTTAGGTGGCTTGAGGGGGACAGTGGCTTTGTTTGTTTGGGTCCAGTACTGGCGTGTCTCAGGTTTGGTTTGTGTGGATACATGCTGGTGAACTTTAGGAGTTTCTGCTGCATCTTCTTGGAGGAAGTGTACATATGATGGTATGGCAGGGTGAGAGGAGAGAGCTGTCAGTATGTTATCAAATTCTTCGGAGTCTTCCTTCCATCTTGGAGTGATGGCTATGAATTGGGATGTAAGTTCCTCAATTATTGCTATGGATGACTCTATTGGAGTGAGTGCTTCTATAATTGCTGCCCGTACGGAGCAGCGGAATCTTACTTGCTTTGGAGGGCGGATGAAAATTGTGTTTATGCGGCAGAAGGAGGAGGAGTTAGCTTTCCGGCACAGGCCCTGGTCAGGGTCGAGGTCTGCAATGGAGGAGGCCATGTCTGTTGTGTGTTGGGAGCGGCAGGAGGTGTGTGAGAAAATGAGGTGTGTGTAAGGTCAAACGCTGAGGCGGACCTGTTTAGCCTTTAGTGGACTCGGCAAGGAGGCTTCTCCAAGTTTCAGCTGCGGATCCCAGTCGCCTGAGGTTAACAGTTTTGAGCGGCTTGCGGGCCGTGACAACAGGCGATCTGGGTCTTGGCTGTATTGGGTAGCGGGAAGGGATGAGTTTATTATTATTAAACTCGGGGCAATAGGATTTTCTTGAGAGGGATGGATTTTTTTTTATTTTTTTTTTTTTTTTTTTTATTTTTTTTTTAGCGTATGGCTTTTTAGTGCCGGGAGTGTCCGAGGACATGTTCGGCTCGCCAGTTTTGTAGCTGCTTCGAGACGGACACCCAATGGGTGAGCTACAAGTACCGTTGGGGAGGGAAGGAGGGAAGTTGGATTGTAAGGACGAGGAGTTGGAAGGTAGCGGCTGTGGCCTATAGTTAGGGACCAACCCCGGCATTTGCCTGGAAGGAAGATGGGAAACCACAGAAGACCATCTTCAAGGTTGCCGGCGGGGGGGATTCGAACTTCCTCGCCTCCCGGATATGAGCGACTGCCATCAGTCATGCCGTAACCACCACGGCTAACTCACCCGGTAGAGGGATGGATAAGTTAGGCAAGGTGGGAGAATACTTGACGGCTGGCGTTGGCTGGTCTCGGCTCGGCTGGACTGCTTGGCAGCGCGGACGTGGAGTGCGGACGTCGCTCGGTACTTGGCTGCGAACTTGGTGCACGGCGATTGGCTGCTCGGTCTGGTGCTGCTCTCACGAGCGCTGTCGACGACTGGAATGTCCCTTGCTAGTGCTACCTCTGTACTAATGGTGGTTCGATTTGGTTTCGTTGTGTTTGAATTGATAGGGGGGATCAATTTCCACACATACACGGCCGCCATCTTCAAACTATTTGGCAGATGATCTTGTAGTTTAGTCAAAAGACGCTTCCTAAAGGAAGGTACTGAATGTTGATGCAAAATTTGGTAGAGATCAGATGATTACTTTAGTCGTAATTCGATTTAAGTTTTAACATTTGGGTGGCCGCCATTAAGTTTCCGTCAAGTCGGTAGCAATATAAAACATGACATTGAGGTGTTCTTTGGTACTGCTACCTCTGAACCAAATTTCGTTCAATTAGGTTTCGTTGTGTTTGAATTGATAGAGAGAGGGTGGGGGACAGATATATATACACACACTCACTAACACACACACAGACAGACTGACAAATTTTTGCCCGTGTAGATCTCATAAGTCTACTTTCAGATTTTGCAAACTATATACGTAAAACAACTATCAGAATTTTATCGTGGTGGAATCCATTTTTCAATGTTGCCTTAGAAATCGAAATGTATTGTTTTTCAGTCAGCTAATACGATTGTGCCCAATGGTAATGGGTGGTTCCCTAATCCTGAAAAATAATTACATGAGGTTACTAAATACACTTGGGTGACCAGTTTCGATCGTCAAGCGATCATCATCAGATCCTTTACACTTAGGCTATTATATCTATGTCTACAAACATGGGTTGAGTTCAGTACAGGCAGCGGTGTTGGCAGCTGCACTGAAACGTACCACACTACGCTCAAACAGCTAAGGTCACAATCCTCAATAAACTGACCATTTAATAACAATCACATATCCACACTAAGTTGAAGGCCAATCTCCATTATCAGTATCTCAACAAAAAGACACGGATAGTCAGTCTGAAAGATTGGACTTTATATCATTTTAAATGCTAGCAGCCGAGTACCAAGTAGGCAGTGCGAGAACTGAGTTTCAAGATTCTATTTTGTTTCTTCACTGCCTACTTAATTGTTCTCGCACTGCCTACTTAATTGTTCTCGCACTTCCTTCTTGAAACTCTGTGCTTGCACTGCCTTTTTGGTACTCGGCTGCTACATCGTACTATGACGTCACACACCTCAGTGCATTCTAGGTACATTTCATCCCGTCACCGTAACGTAACGTCAGACCTCTGCGTAACGACGAAGTCGACAAGATCATTTAAATTGATAAAAATCAAGTATCTTGACTATTTGTGCTAGTTTAGTTACTAATGCAACTAAATAAGTGTATGTATTGTAAATATCATCACTCACATACTGTAGATATAGATTTAATAGCCTAAGTGTAAAGAATCTGATGATGAGCGCTTGAAGATCGAAACTAGTCATCTTAGTGTATTGATTCAGAATTTTAAAGAATATTTTTGAATAATTACGCACTTGAATACTTCAGATTGCTGGCCCTAACACAATATCACTTATAAAGCGGATGACGTGATCAGCAGCCAACACGTCATCGGATATAAGATCAAGTGCTAAACAAGGATTTTTTGTAGCTCAGCAAGATCCAAACACTCACTTAAAATGTAGGTCATCATCATTATTAATTCTCGTTTTCCAGCTTGGGCCGGGTCGGAGCAAATATGACACACCCCTCCACTTTACTCTGAACTGAGTAAAAGAATTACGCTGCTGTGGTGTCTGCGTGCTCCAGACCAAGTTCCAACTCTGTCTATCCACCATCCTTCCCCAACCACTGAACTCCACTCCGTACCATACTCCTCAGCAATTTCATTTGGGCTATCTGCATTTTACTTTCATCTATCCTCGTCATTGGCCAAGTTTCTGCTCCATACGTCAAAATTGGTAAGTAATAGGTCTTGTACGTCACTTCTTTAGCCTTCATTGGCATGTCTTTATCCCAAATTAAACTCCGAAATTGATGATAGAAAACACTCCCACATTGTAATTTCTTGTTGATCTCCATATAGGCTACAAGCTTGCACTTTCCATTAATTCACTTACTAAATATTTGAAATGCTCTACTACTTCCTGATCAACATCTCCAATTTTAACAATCCCCTTCTTTCATTTCTCTTGACATTACCAATGTCTTACATTTCTCTACACTGATTTCCATTCCCCATTTATCAATGTTTTCCTTCAGTACATCCAGCTGTTCCTTGACCACATGTAAGTATTGGGACTAATTGCAGCATAGTCCCCACGCTATAAAATTAAAGTAGCCACCAATAACCACACTCTTAACTTGTCAATTGCTTAATACAGTACAAGCGTGATCTGGAGCATGGTTAAACAGTGAGTGTTGGGTTGGACTTACAGATGGTGAATCTCTATGTACTAATTACAAAAAACACTGTGCTCGCGAACACAACGCGATTCCTTTATTGTAAAAAGTAATTTTGGTGGAAATATTAGGTTTAATTCCAAAGTGATTATTTTAAAATTGAATCAACAAATTATGGATTGGTGTTTAATCTTTATTGAGCCCTTAAGGCCGCCTGTGTGTACGAGTGGTATATATATACATATTTTTGTCGCTGTGAAGGTTTACATTTAGTATTTTGCAGGAATTACAATGCTGACGTGCGTGTTGATGAGAGGCGAGAGCAGTGGGAGGGGTGGATTGTGTGGGGGTGAGGGGAAAGTATCAAACAAACACGGAACCACACATAATACTGCGGAATTAATGGAGGATATTCGCGCCGGTCAAACCCTATGGCTTATTTTTCAATATTGGATTAAAAATGATGAGACTGGGCCGGTGGAGTCAATTAGGGAGAATTTTCATCATCAGGTCTAGAATTTAAAATTGAGAATTAGCAGGTATTTAAAGCCGCTAAACAACAAATGTCATTATTTTTGCTAATTGTTTTTAAAAACCTTTCTGACTGAAAGAATATTATATAGAAAAAAGGAAAAGGCGGATGGGGAAATGGTGGCTACAAAGCGACCAGTAATAAATGCGGGATGTTGTCAGATTTCTAATTATCGCACGTGTCATATTGAGTATTACTGAATTACATTCTAATGCTTTGCAAACAAACGCATTAATTGTTATTATTTTTATTATTAATATTATTGATCTCGTTGGAGTGGAACAAAACTGAAATGGTAAATTGGTAAATTAGAAATGTGATTATAAACCCGATTAATGCAAAACTCTAGAGATTATCAATGCTATTCTGTAAAAGTCATTTGTACAATGGAGTGATGTGTTATTACTGCCAGGAAAAGTGTACCGTGTCATGAGTTTCCAATTTATCTCATGTTAAATATTCTACGTAATTTTCAAACTCTGTCCATAAAGCTCAAGGAGATAGTATTGTGAAGTAATCCACTCAGTCAGCATTGTCAATTGAGACCTTTTGCCTTTCTGCAACCAGTGCAGTCTGCAAGCCTCTGTGTGCGAACGAGTGTCCTCCACGATCCGTTATTAGCTTTTAACATTGTAGTCAGAGGCGTATCTAGGGTATAGCAGACATGAACATGGGCACCACTCAAAAGAGGCGCAATTTAGCATTCTTCATTTGAGAAAGAAATTTGAATTAAAATATTATTTTTCAAATATGGAAATAAACTTTACACATGCGGCTTCGGTGGCGTAGTTGGTAGCATGCTGAGATTCTATGCCCAAGATCGCGGGTTCAAACCCGGCCGAAGTCGTCGGATTTTTTAAGAACGTTAAAAACCCATCAATATGCCTTCCTTCGGAGGGGAAGTAAAGCCGGCGGTCCGATGTCATAGATTTATGGCATGTAAAAGATCCTTCCATAGACTAAACATGTGTGAATCTAAATTTCTAGGTTAGATTTCGTCGGAACGCTCAATCAAAGTTCCTACGTTCACCACTAGGTATTATTGATATCTGGTAGCGAAAGTTGGAACTACTTGAAATTGAACGGAACTTGTAGCTCACCCTAAGGGTGTCCGCTGGAAGCAGCTACAGACTCAGGCGAGCCGATCCTGTCCTCGGACACTCCCGGCACTAAAAGCCACACGATAAATAATAAATAAAATAAATATGGTAGAATTCTAAATTTCGATCATCATTGTTTTTACATTTCACCAGAATCAATCGCACTTTCAGTATCTTATAAAAATATCACATATAACTAACAAATATTGACTAGTTGTGTTAGGTTAATTACTACTGCAACTAAAAAAGTGTACATATTGTAAATACTATCACCAACACTTGTAAACATAGCTTTAATAGCCTGAATGTAATGTATCTAATGATGATCGTTTGACGATCGGAGCTGATCATCGAAGTGTCTTTCTTCTTCTTAATTTGTTTCACCCAACTTTGGGGTAAATGAAATCAATCATGTTTTATTGTTTTGAGCTTTCCTTTTAGCCCAGTATTGCCTCATCCTTTGAGATCTTGCTTCCATTTCTTCGGCAGAGATGTGGATCGTACGCTTTTGTTTGATGTTAATTTGGAACCGTTGTTTCTTATCCTTGGTGATGGTTTGGCTGTTTTGTCCATGAGCACGGTGACTGTAATTTGGAGTTCTATGAGGTCTTTCTCATTTCCCTTAAACCAAAGAGGTTTTGTGTTTTTATTACGAAAGTAGGCGAAGATCTTTTTGGTTAGTCTATTTGAATTTGGGGCCTAAGATATTATGTAATATCTTTCTTTCCTTGACCTCCAGCATTTCAAGCAGTCCCTGGGTGGTGAGAGACAATGTTTCGGCTGTCCAAGTGTATTTATTAATCTCTTTTTTTTTTCTTTTTTCAGGATTAGGAAACAACCCATCACAATTGGTTACAATCGTGTTGACCAACTGAAAAACAATCAATTTCTAAGAGTATGAGGATAGAATACTAGTATGATAAGAGTGTGTATTCAGAAATAAAAGGCATCGAGTGTTGAGGTACTTTTCCTTATAGAAAATCTTGAGTTGTTCTTGGTAGCTTTGATCCTTCTATTTGGCTGAATATGGCTATATTTATGCATTGCTGGGTTTATTTTGAGGAAAATCCCCCTAGTAACGATCGCTTTAATGCCCTGATATTCCAAGGTCTCGACCTAACGCTCTAGTGACATTAGGCTATGTTATACCTAACTAGACTAGATTCCAATGCATACATATTGTCTTTAAGAGTATGTATTCCTCTTCAGGCTGTGTGCGGCGGTTTTAGCCGGGTAGTCGTGCATCCGTTCGGCTTGGATACGGGCACAATACATACATAGAAAATAAATAAATAAATAAATAAATAAATAAAAGGCGCCAAGACCTTTAGTTTACACGTGCATATTTCTAATCCCATCGACCTGGCAGGAAATCAAAGGCCACAGCGACCTCTAAGTCTCTCCTTGATGTACTGGCGATGGGTGGGGACGGGCCCAATATCGTAATGCGTCCCGTTATCAAATGACGTCTAATGGAATTGGACGGCTGGAGGCTAATGAGGCAGAGAGCAAACCATTGTCCACAAACAAGCACTCCTATCAATCTTAAACTTCATCGTTAGGACTTTACATGCCAATACTAAATATATCGACTCTCGCCCATATGGAACAAGATCATTAGCTTGATAGAAGGCTACCTGTCACCTGAGCACATGGTATCTGGTTAGGCAGAATAGCTCATGCCATTGGTAGGATTTGCCGGGAAGAACTACTGTACCTCCCATACAACAAGGTGCTGCCCAAAGCAAATTATAAATTCAAATTCGAAAAGAGAATTAGAATGAGGATAACAAGGTGAATTTTGGGGAGTATTGTTGAAAAAAAAACCTTCAATAAAGAACATATAACCTGTAAATTCCAAGAATTTGATTTTTATGACCACGATTATACAAATGATTCGTAATTGTCATCTAAGCACGATCTAGCAGCATCAAATACAACTCATTGCAGCGGACGGGCAATATATTTCACATAAATAGGACACTACGATGCAAAAGAAAAATGATGATGATGATGATGATGATAGGTTATCGGCCCCTATTTTTTACGAGGGATTGTGGGAAATCTGCTTCCAGACGCTTGAAGAGGGTCCGCACTCTTCAAGTGTGTGGGGCTCTTACCCACTAAAATCCACACACCCTTCTCCCACTATGCTGTCTGGCGTGAGCTCTCCCTGCACTGCCTCCGAATATCTTCTTTGTGGCAGCCAATGGTCACATGTAAAGAAAGTCTGGAGTGCATCATCAATTTTACTGCAGAATATGCACGCTGGACTACTCGCTCGCTCTAGTCTGTAGAGGAATTGGCGAAAGTATCCGTGACCTGTCAAGAACTGCCAACGCCACCGAGAGAGAAGGCCATGCAATAGGATTTATGACGTCATAGCCTTCCGGCCATCAGCGAGCGTGTTACCCAGCTATGAACAAGCTGTGAGGAAACGAAACTGAGTGTTTACTTATAAAATTACGCTCTACAGACGCGAATAAATAAATAAATAACAAAACCATAAATGAAACATGGTTAGACGTTGATGCGATCGGTACATTACACAAATAATTCGACGTTTTCGATCAGACTCGATAAGTATGCATTTCGAACCTTGCGAGTATGAACTTGATCGAAAACACTGTTGTCTCAGCAATAAATGCGACATATGGAAGTATTCAATCAAAAACTTGAAAGATATTCACCCCATTTTAACGTGAAATGTCGACTACACAACGGGAAGAAAAGACACATACACAAATAACCAATTAATCTGTAACAGTTAAACAGAAATTAATATCTATAGTCAATCATCAGTCCCAACGGTCCAGCTTTGATTCCCACCTCTGTTGGGAAAAGTAATTCCGATTTGAGATTTGAAACTAAATTCACTCAGCCTCACTGAACTGAGAAAAAGTGGATTCGATTTTCCTTTCTCCTCCAGGTAAATGCTGGGATTGTTCCTAACAGAATACCATGGTCACTTCCTTCCCAATTCTAGCATCACAATACACACACTACCACAGACAATAGACATAAAAATTCTACCCGTATCCGAGTACACATAGCTGATGACAGTGATGTCCTAACCCACTCACGAAAAAACAACAACTAGACACGGAAAGTTTTCCTCCGTGATAATAAACCAGGCTGGTAATAATTCGAATGCCTATGACAGTAAAGGTTGGTTGATTGGTTCCTCAGTTTAGGGCCTGCGACAACGCGGTCATGTATCCCCGTGTACCTTGGGTGTGTGTAGAATCTGTCTGCTAACCGGTGTTAATTGTGATGGCTGTATTAGTATGTGTTATCTGTAATTAAGGTAAGGACTGCAGACGATAAATTTCAAGTAGTTCCTACTTTTGTTACCAAATGCTACCGTCAACGACACCTAGCTATGAACTTGGCTACTAGATGCCACCGCAAACGGCTCCTGGCGGCGAACGTTGGAACTTAATAGAGCGATAATCAAATCTAACATACAAATTTAGCTTCAGACAATTGTAGTTAGTGGAAGGTTCTTTTGCATCCCATAAGTCTATGATATGGGCCCGCCGGCTTTAATTCCCCTCCAAAGGAAGGCATACTGAGGGATTGTTAACGCTCTTAAAAATCCGACGACTTCAACCGGGTTTGAACCCGCGATCTTGGGCACAGAAAAGGCTACCTACTGAAATGGAACAGAGCAGCAGTCTTAAAGAGATATGAGAACATTTACCAAAGAACAAACTTGTTGATTCATGTATAACAGGTACAGTATCCTCTACACTTTGATGCCTCATGTGCATCAGAACCAGCATACACTGAATGGGCATTCCTTATAAGTTCCTCAATTTCTAGCATGGCACATAACTGTCTTGGTAAATATATGTTATCACAACGTTTCACTTCTGTATTTGATACATACAAGGAGGCACTCAAACCTTCTGTTATCTTAATGCAGCAACGCAAGTGTTCATTGAAGTGTTAATTAAAATAAAATATATAGGCTGCACGATTTCTCTTTAATGTAATTCCCCTCAGGATGAAGACACGCACTGTTAACTTCACCTTCAGTTCCTGAAAGTTGCTAAACAAAAGTGCTTCCAGATTCTTCGCCAATGTCTACATACTTTCAGCAAGAGCCTTTGATAAACTTTCATTTTCAATCCTACACCTCCTATCATCTGGATCTTCTCGGCAGACAATATTGCAGTGCCAGTTAAATACTCTGGGCAGTTGTGGAAAAGAGAAGGGACTGCTCTTAGGAATTTCATTCGAACATGATACAATAATTTGATCACCATGTATTACATTAGTTACAATATTTATTCTAAATGTATTCAAACTCAACCCCCCACCCCAATAATAAATGTAGTGAATGAGATTAGTGGAATAGGAAAACGGATTAGTCCGAACCTGCTACAGCTTATCGTCCTAATGCAGTTCTTGCAATGTAAACCCCCTACGACATAACCTGTACGGTAGCACATTATTTAGGTTAGAAAATTCTGAATTTTACAACTAAATGAATTTTCACGAACAGAGGGGCTAGCCTGACTATCTGTTTACTAATCTTTAATCAGTCTCGGTTTATACATACCTTGGAATGTTCGGTAGGAATATATTGCGGTGAATAGCTGGTAGGCTATCGATTTCGAATTCTTCCCTTCATAATTAGTAAAAGGTCCATTGCCTTTACAATTCGTCATACTGCACTTAATAGGCATAACATAACACTGCACTGATAACCATGAAGTATAAGCGGATAGGAATCCCGAGAAAATCAGTACCGGGACCGTAAAAACGAAACATATAACGCGGAAACCACACCATAAACACGACTATTATTCCTGTCTCCATGGCCACACAGCCGTTGGGCCGTAACGTCACTGGCATATTCAAACCGTATTGCATGGCTTTCTCTCTAGGTGGTGTTGGAACTGCGTCAGGTAATAGTTCACCTCACCGTGATTCCGGTTGAACCAGTCAGCCAATGATGGTATCAGCTTCTTCGTCCATTTTTCCCGAGGCTCATTTTCCCATCTCTGTTGCCATTGCCTCATCCTTTGGCGAAGTGCCAGCTCCGTTGCCTGTTTTTTCCCCAGCTCTCCTTGGGTACGCCAGATCTCCTGTCTTTCTAAGGCAAGTAAGTCAATAGGAGGTACTGCTGCCACTATAAGGATCGCAGGTTCTGACACCGAACGATATGCGCACGCAATTCGCAACGCTGCTCTCCGCTGTACTGCAGCCATCCTTCTCCGATATTTATCAATCCTCAAGGACTCACTCCAAATTTCAGAACCATACAGTAGTATTGATTGGACAGTTATCATAAATAGCCGTCGTTTACTGGATTTCGGGCCTTTAATATTACCCATCAGTCTACTCAACGCAGCCACAGATTTTGCCGCCCTATCATTTACTCGCAGAATATGGTCCCAAAATGTGAGTTTGGTATCGATCGTTATAAATAAGTACTTAGTGCTCTTGGATGTATTGATGGCAATCTGTCCAACCTGCATCGACACGATGGTATCAATCCTTTTCCTTGTTAGGAGAAGAATTTCAGTTTTTTGATCTGCCAGTTCTAGTCCATGATTTGACATCCATGCTTTCACCCGCCGCATGACCTGGTTCAGTTTGAGTTGAGCCATCTCCAAATTACGAGCTACTATCAAAGCAGCCACATCATCAGTATAACCGACGAGTGTCGCATCTTCTGGAATATCCAGGCGTAATAAGCCATCATACGTGACAATCCAAAGGTCCGGACCAAGGATGGACACTTGCGCTGCACCAGCTGTGACCCATTTTGTTCTCTGGCCATCTTTCGTATCGGCCCCTAATGGATTGAGTGATAGTGAAAATGAAAGATGATCAAATGAAACTTACAACTAAAACTACTAACTTACAAACTAGAAGAGGAAATTGAAAACAAAAAAAGGAGAATGTGAATAGAAGACAGGAGGAAAGGAAATGCCCTCAATCCTCGAAGAATGAGAATTGAGTGACTTGGAAGGAAGTAGAGCCAATAAAGGCTGAGAAGAAAGGGAAAGAGGAGATGGTCTGTCCCAAAGGCAATGGAAAACCGGGGGAACTTGACCCAGGCCTGGAATCCCTCAGGGTCACCAAATTCCGAGATCACCAGCCATGAGCCCTTGAGGGTGTATCACTATCCAGGGTGCACCAGAAGTAGTGGGGCTACACACACCTTGCCTCTTTTAGGGCCTTGAGATGAAGGCAGGAGATATCAGGAAAGTAAATCAAGATGAGAGAAGTGCCAATTGAGGCGGGAAATTGAAAGACTCCCTAGGCTTTGGATACCCTAATACCATCGGGGTTGGAAGAGAACAAGAGTTGACCAAGAACGGTCGACAGGAAAGAAGACGGAGAGGAGCCCGGCACAAGTAAGTGGAAGCAATGCCGAACTCAGCTGGGGTCCCGTGGTCACCAAACCACGTCCCACAAGTTGTGAGCCCCTGGGGAAAAAAAGAGGATCCCCGATGTCTAACACACATGGACCTTGTACTGTGATCAGAATGTTATGGAAATTGAATTACGAGTATCTCAACAAATAAAGCACACAAAGGTCTTCTTGACTTATTTGACTCAATACCTGTTGTTCCTCGTGGAACATAGGGCATCTCCATTTGGTCCTATTGGCAGCCATCCTTCACCTTGTTCCAAGTCTTGCCTTCTTCCATTGTTCCCATGTGTACTGATCTTCGCCACGTTTGCTTGGTTCTTGCTCTCTTCCTTGTACCTTGTGGGTTCCAATCCAATACCTCTCTTGCAATGGCTTCATTACCCTTTCTCAGTGTATGCCCGATCCATTTACGCCTTTTGATTTGTGTAGCCATCTCAATCTCCCCCGTCCTTCTCCAAAGTTCATGGTTGGAGATTACTTCCAGCCAGTAGATGTCGAGAATCCTCCGTACACAGCGGTTGACAAAGGTATGAAACCTTGGGGGTAATTCTCAGATCTACTGTATATGATATCTTTATGCTACAACCCACACGTGCATTTGTAAGTACACATAATATAATATGTTTACAGTCAATGCTCTCACAACTACCTTATAGGCTACATTGTGATACCACCAGAAACAAGTAATTTCAAAGATATAATTAACGTTGGAACAATTTCATTTTTCAACTCCGATGGAGATAAAACCTGCTGGACACAAAAGACCATAGCACTACTTTGATCAAAACTTATAAATGCAAGGACTCGTTCATAACACGTTAGATAATGCCTGAGATAACCACAAACCATTTGCCTCAACGGCAGTGTAGATGCACTCAAATTTGTACCTAAATGTGGCTTATCGTAAATAAATACGTACATTTAAAAAAAGTGCTGATCTCTGAACGATTGATCGTGAACGATTCGATTCCGACTTAAGAACCACAGGCATTGCATTCTTCAGTTTATCTCAGCGTGTTGTAGATGCTGAACAAACACATATAAAACTTCAAGAGTTCCTACAAAAGTGACCATTAATACTTCTCGCTTGACTGCGTGTACGAAACCAAGTTAAGGCAGTGATTAGCACAATTTAAGAACATTGCTACATTATTTTTTTCTCTTAATCTTTCCTGGACGCCCGTTTTGATTTCAGCCATCACAAATTGTCGTAACTTTGTGATCGATAATCTTTTAACTCATTTTTATGTTTCTCCAATTGCTGGACGATAGATGCAGCTAGACTTTCAGCATTCTTCCAGCTTGTTTGGATAAAACCAAGGATGGATTCTCGAACACGGACAGTTTCTTTCTAAAATAAAATATACAAACGAGGTTATTTAAGTTTTGTTCCACTCCAACGAGATTAATAATATTAATAAAAATAACTACAATTAATGCGTTTGCTAGTATATTAATATATTTTTATAAATGAAAAACCTGCCATCCGTGCGCCTTTTTAAGCTTACGCTGGGTAAACCGTTAAAAATATCTATACACTATGAGTGTAAGAATTGTTCAGCGAGCCTATCACCCCAGCTTCGGCCAGCATCAATTTAGTGAAATCGTTTTTGCTCGGCTTCCTTTGTTCATAAATAAATATTTTTCTACAGAAACCACCCTCGAGAAATTATGTACAGCATGGTGAAACAGCATCAAAATCCATCCATTGATTCTCGAAATTACCCGTTACTTCCAAGAAACGGGGACTTTGTTTAATACTATGCAGAAATCAATGCAGCCAATGGCCACTTTTTTTTAAGGGACAGGGATGGATTTTGGAAAGAAATTGGCCGACCTGTTGAAAGGAACCGTCCAGGAATTTGCCTGATAGTGAAAATGACAAACCACAAAAACCATTTCAGGACGGCCAAGGTGCGATTTGAACCCACACTCCTCCGACACCAGCGCGGCACAAGATCGCGCGTTAGGGCTCTCAGCCACCGCGGGCGGTAAGGTCTTCAATTATAACCAGTTTAGTACTCGTAATGATGCTCGTTATTAAGGGAAAATGACCTCGATGATCCGCCTCTTAAAACAACAACAAAAACAACAACAACAACAACAACAATATGTTCAGCAAAGAACATATAGCCTACTTTCTCCTAAATGTATGGGTATATTTATAACTCTTTGTCCTCATCCCTAAAACCACCTCTACCACCATGTAGTGTTTGTTTTCTTTTATATTGATAATTAGCCAGTAAGTGTCAAAATCAATATTATATACTTTATGATGATTGAATAACAAAACTACTAACTTATTGTAATGCATTCACGTCCGTTAATCTCTATATTAAGCCAGCCTGCAAACTTAAGAATCTATCGTTTTGGGTACCTTTCCCTTAAAAAATCCGCGCCAATCACAGTAGGTTGGTGCTGCGACCTAGCAGTGAATTCATATTTATCTAGTACGCCTCTGGGTGTTCAACGAGTAGGCAGTTTAAAGTAGCCAGGAGGGAGGCGATCCAACTGGCAGTGTTTAATGATAGAGCGTACAGTCACTCGTCCTGCTAGAAGGACCTTCCGGAAGTACTTTTGTACACAGCGGTGCGTCCTTCCAGCAGGACTTTGGACCCTTATGGCAAATGTTTGAACTGGCCTTCCAGCAGGACGCGTCCTTCCGGCAGTACTTTGGGTTATCACAGCGTAATAATATTGCAGTTCTGGTACTGGGCAAACAATAAAAGTCTGTAAATATTCTAAAATATTCAATATGACTCATATTGACTAATACAATAACTGTCTCTTAACAACATATTGACTCTAAAATATATAAACGTATAAAGTATAAACATGTTTTCTTATAGTACAGAGACTAAATAAATGTATGAGCGACGGCGCGTCCATCACTCGAGAATAAATAAATTAAAAAAAGCCTAGTTGTGTTTTTGTCAATATCCCACTGCACAGTTGCACAACTACACGTAATTTAAACTACAGTACCATGACATTTACTGATATCATAATTACTAGCAAATAACGAGCGACTCCATGCATCTCCGCTGTTTGGAGCATCGAAATAGGTAGCAAAAACATAAACACAGTCACCATTACGTATAATCGCCGCCATTACTGAACGGTCAGAGCTACCAACTTCAGACTTGCATGCGCTGATTCGTTACATTTCCCTCTATATAATGGAAAAATGAACGGTCCTGCCAGCAGGACGCTTCGTCCTCATATAAGCAATTGAATTACGTACTCAAATGAGGACCTAACTTCCTGCCGGCAGTGCCTTATACGTTCTATCATTAAAGGTAATCGGAGCGCGATCGTGGCTAATAGTCGAACTACCAGTATTACAAAATTGCCATACTTTAGGAGGCCAGGTATTGACACAGCGGTATATTTGGAACAATACTACCCACATAACCCACAAGAGGACAGCACCGTACAGAGACATTAAGAAGGCTGTGGTTGATAACAACGTGTACCTAATTCTTCTATTCTCCTTTTCGTTATGTCTTCTGTTTATGTGCAATGCTGGGACTGTGATTTTATTAATAAACGAGTGTATACATTAGCCTCCCCTTTGAGCTAAATGACATTTTATTCAGTATCTGTGAAAAGAGCTTGTGCACATCATTTGTAAAAGAATTCAAGAAAAAAAAGGCAACTGTAGCAGTATTCGATCCCCAGTCAACTGCGTGACAGGCTAACACGCTAGCCCAGAGCTAAACATATCCGTAACATTATGGCGATCTTAACTGATATATTAGATTCAACATGTTGGCAAATAATGACTTGAAATAAACTATTTCTTCACTGCAGTACATCTTCATTATAGATCATTTCATACAAAGTTTATATTATTGTATCAGTAGGGTATATCACATACAACATACTAAAACTACTGAAATATAGGACAGGCTCATGAGGACAGCTGCCATCTTGTCGTGTGGCAGATACAGCTCAGCTCTTTTAAGCCAGTCATACAGAATAATATTATAATATTAAATTATAATAAATAACGGATCACGACCTTCAGGATAGCTTAAACCACCCTAGGCTTGATAATCTGAATTGGTGGGTCTTAAGCTATTGATTATAATGGTTGCATAATTCACACGGCCGCCATCCTGAAATGGCAAGGCCGATGACCTTGAAGTTTGGGTGAAAGACGCGTTCTATATAAAGGTATGTTGTCACCAAATTTGGTAGAGATCGGATGATTAGTTTAGCCGTAATTTGAGTTTACGTTTTTAACGTTTGAGTGGCCGCCATTCAGTTTCGGTAAAGATGGCGGCGATATAAAGTATGACACTGAGGTGCCCTATGCTAGAGCTACCTCTGTAACAAATTTCGTTCAATTCGGTTTCACCGTGTTCGAATTGATAGGGGGGGACAGACATTCAGAGTACACTCACTCACACACACACACACTCACACATACACATACACACAGACTCACACACACACAGACTCACACACACACATACACACAGACAGACACACAATTTTTCGCCCTGTGTTGATCTCATAAGTCTACTTTCATTTTCTGCAAAAATCGAAAGTAGGCTAACAACCACCAGTACCGTCTAGTACGTGTACCATCTCGGTGACTAAAGGTACTGTTGATCGCACGTTTTATGGTATTACATAGAAAGGAATTCTAGTCTTGGCAGTATGAATGGCTTCCAAGAAGAAGGAGGTGCAAGATTAATTGATAACTTTAATAAGAAGGGGGAATGGAACTCCACAGTTCAATATCTCAGCCCATGTAAAATCCCATGTCGGGGGCGGCGCTAAATCATCCTGCAAGCGCCGGCTTGTCCGCCAGAAATTGATTCATATGCAGCAGTCTCTCTTCCAGACGAAAATTAAATTCGTAGCCAAAATAATATTCTTTCATATAATAATGTTCTTTTTATGGAATACCAACACAACGAACACTGCCAACATTCGCCAACAAAATTTAACTCCGTGGCTTAGTTGCTTATATTCTTGGCTCTCCCCACAGAGGTCTGACTTCGATTCCCAGCTCTGCCACGATATTTAATTCTCGTCACTGGACAGGAACGTGGTTCACTCAGACTCGTGAGACAGAATTGAGAAGAGATGTGTTTGATTCCTACCCCAGCCATCCTAGATGTTTATTTTCGTATTTTCCCAGCTCAAAATAGGTGAGTGCTGGGATGGTAGCTCTAACTTAAAACCTCGGTCACCTCCTACCCATCTCATAGGCTCAATTACAAATACACACATTAGTACAGCCATCACAATAACACAGGTTATCAGACAGATTACTTACACACATCCAGGTACTCGGGACTACATGATCACTATGTCTCAGAGTCCCTAAATGAAGCAACAACAATTTAATTTTAAGTATTGAGCATATTTTCTTTTAAACTCAGCAATGTTTATAGGTTTATACCGTGTCTTGTGTGGGGGTTCGCCTCGGAACTGGCTCATCAGCGCCAGCGGCCTCTTGGTGACCGGGCCCGGACCCCCAAAGGAGTAACGAACTGTGCACTACCTCCCTTCTTATGAAGCGCACCTGCGTTTCTTTACTGCGAGAGCTAAGAGCTCAAGCAGCCTTTCGCCTTCCTATACAGGCTTCCGAAAGCCAATATACCATATATTTTTATTTGCTCAACAGGATAATGTGGGCCCTTGAAGCAAACGTTTCGCTTCCGTATTCGACGAACACATCTTCTCTATTAAAGTGAAAGTTTGTCTGTTTTTTTCTGAATTTCGACGGAAATTTGCGTTATTTACGCGTTTCAGACTGTTTTATGGCAATCATACAGACAGACAAAAAATTTATTTTCGCGCGAATCCGTCATAAAACAGTCTCTTCTGCAACGGAATGTTCCTTGGACCCTTCTGTATGAAGATGATATAATGGTTGCAGATGACACCCGAGAAAAACTCCAATGTCAAGTTGAAGATTGGAATAACCGCCTCTCCCATTACGGCCTATGTCTGAATGTGAAAAGGATGGAGTATCTGGAGTTAAACCCAAGCGACGGTACCATTCAAGTCGCTGGACAAAATCTAGTCAAGACAGAATGCTTCAGATACCTTGGATCTCGTCTTCAGAGTGATGGCAACTTCAATGATGAAGTAAGAGCCAGGGTAAACGCAACCTGGTTGCGGTGGAAGGAGGTCACGGGTGTGCTTTGCGACAAGAAAATGCCACTTCGTCTCAAATCGAAAATATATCGGACAGTGGTACGGCCAGTTGCGCTGTATGGAGTTGAATGTCGACCATCCGACAAAATTTCAGAGCGTCGCCTGCACGCCATGGAAATGAGAATGCTCCGTTGGACAATGGGCATCTCCCTTATTGACCATGTCAGAAACGACACAATTCGGGAGCAAATGGGTGTCGCCCCAATTGTGGACAAAATGAGAGAGAAACGGCTCCGATGGTATGGCCATGCCCTGCGTGCAGCGCCTGATACTGTTAATAACTCTGTCCTTCATTTTGAGGTTGAAGGCCTACGCCCCAGAGAACGACCGAAGCAGCGTTGGCAAGATACAATAAATGGTGATTTAAAAATTACCGGCCTAAATCCAGCTGACGCACAAAACCGGACAAAATGGAGGTCAATGACCAACCCTGCACCAGCGGGACAACGCTAGGAAGAAGAAGAAGAAGAGACTGTTTTATGACGGATACGCGCGAAAATAAAATTTTTGTCTGTCTGTCTGTATGATTGTCTGTCTGTCTGTGGACAATTTTGTTCCCTTGTAACTCGAGAATGGCTGGGTGAATCAACGTAAAATTTGGTACAGATATCCTTCAGAGGAACGACACTAATCATTGATGTAACTCTTCTATCTACCTCTCGTAAAAGGGGGCCTACCCCCTTAAAATACTTGCTGAAATAGGCGTAGAAGGGCGAGATAAAGCTCATTTTCTGCCCCTCAATGTGAGAAACGAAACACGGGGACCCTCGAAAACCACATTTTAAGGTCCTAAAACCAACAGTTTTTGAGATATTGCCAGAAAATCAATTTCATTTAATACAATAATGAAAGAAAGCAAGCCGGTAACCATGGCAACAAAATCCCACAGGTCCATCTATTGTTGTAAGATGCAATACAATTCCATTTATTAGGCTACATAAGTTAGCAAATGGCTATAAGGTTATAACGGAACCAAATTAAGCTGTAAAATTCATCAATACATATAATGCGCTTAAGGGGGTCAAGGGGCGCTCTAGAATTGTTCACGCGATTTACACGCGCTGGTGTGGTACGGAAGGTCTATCTCTGTATTGTTATATCCTTCTTCTTCTTCTTTATCGTTTTGGCCTACTTAGGACCACGGGGCTCGTATCTACTCTTCGGTAAAGTTGTTGCTTTCTTCTTCTTCCAAAAGTCCCTCATTTTCTGACTGTGAATCAGTCTTCTTTCTTCTGTCCACTTAGCTCCTGTAGTCTTCTTACTTGTAAGGGACGTTGGGAAAACGCCCTGTCGGATGACCTGACGGAACAGCAGACGGTCACGAGTTTGTTCCAGTGGGATATCTAGTTGTTCCATATCTGACTTAACTGACGCAATCCATTTGTTCTCAGAAGCCTTGCCTCTTCCTGTTACTGTGAATATCCTTCTGCTGAGTCTTTCAGAATCCAGACGTGCCAAGTGTCCATAAAAGGCCAGGCGTCTTTTCCTTATAGGCGTGATGATGTCCTCCTGGTGTTCATACAATTCAACATTATGACGGATTCTGTAAATGCCTCCTTCCTCTCTAATTGGACCTAATATCCTCCACAGGATCTTCCTCTCTTTTAACTCCAGTTTTCTGAGTGGACCCTTTCTGGTCATTACAAGGCACTCAGAAGCATACAGAACAGATGGCTTGACGACGGAGTTTTAGTGTCTGAGTTTGAGGTTCTTGGAGAGGCACTTAGATGAATAGATACTACGACAGGAATTATAAGCCCTTTCAAACTGGGTACATCTGGCATCTATAGCTAGGTTCTCGCTCTGATTCGCAGAAATCCATTCTCCCAAGTACTTAACTGCAGGTACCTTTCGTATGGTAGTGTCTGTGAGAGGAATATTAGAAGGGGCCTCTTTGATATTGGTCATAAATTGAGTCTTCTGGATGTTGATCTTCAAACCAGTCTTAACTGCTACACTATAAAGACTCTGTAGGTTGTAGGTAGCCTCCTCAATGTTATTTGCCAGTAGAATGAGGTCATCAGCAAAAGCTAGGCAAGGGACGAAGAGGTTGTCTCTCTTGTAACCAAGCTTCAGTCCAGCTCCCGGTGGTAGCATCGTTCTCCATTCCCTAATGATATTTTCCAGTACACAGTTGAAGAGAATACAGGACAGACCATCGCCCTGTCTAACTCCTGTTCTGATTGGTAAGCTTTCGGATAGTTCACCTCTGAATCTGACCTTGGACGTCGTGTTTCTCAGAGTGGCTTGGACTAATCGTAGTGTCTTCCCATCCAGACCAAATTCCCGTAGTATGAAGAAAAGGGTATCTCTATCCACAGAGTCATAAGCTTTCTGAAAATCTACTAGAACCACCACCCATGGATGGCCACCTCGGTTCGTGTAGGTGAGAACTGTCTTAAGATTGTGTATCTGTTCTGGGCAAGATCTGGTCATACGGAAACCAGCCTGATATTCACCTAATTCTGTGTCTAGCTGTGCAGTGACTCTATTGAGCAAGGCTACAGAGAGGATCTTGTAGGTAATTGGTAACAAGAAAATACCCCTATAATTGTTGAGGTCTGTCTTACTTCCCTTCTTGTGGAGGGGATAAATCACAGCAGACGTCCAACCTTCGGGTAGGGACTCTGTTGCCCATATGTCCTTTATGATTTGATAGATGCTCTGTAAGGACTGGTCATCTGCATGTTTCCACATCTCGGCTACTATGCCGTCTTCACCTGGAGCCTTGTTGTTCTTGAGACCATTCGAAATGATGTTCATTATTTCTTCTATTGTAGGCGGTTGAGAATCAGGATTCCTGTGCGGAGGCTCATGGAAAATAAGCTTTTCATTAGGTTCCTCTGCGTTTAGTGGCTTCTGGAAGTAATCTGCAACAGTTTTAGTGCAGTCTTTATTGTTTAGTTGAAGTTTCCCATCCGGCCCGCGGAGGATGAGGGTAGGAGCTGTATACTGATCCGTTTGCTTCTTAAGTCCCTTGTACAAATCTCTTGAGTTGTTTCTCTGAAAATCATTTTCAGCCTGTTGCATTAGACTCCTGAGGTAATTCCTCTTGGCTCTGCGGATGGTGTTAGCTGTAGCTTTCCTTTGCAGGAGGAAGGCTTCATAATTAGCTTCATTTTTAGTTGGTTCCACCTAATCCAGTGTTTTACGCCTTTCTTCTATAACCTCATCACAATTTGCATCCCACCATGGGTGTTTGCCTTTGGTTGATGATGCAGGGATAGTTTCCTGAGCGGCCTCCAACAAGGCCTTTTGTAAGGCAGGCCATCCGTCTTTCTCTGTATTCTTCCTAAGGGCGTTCTGAAAGTCACAATCCTCATCGCGCAGTCGCAGAGTGTTGAACCTGGGTATCTTATGACTACTTTGAAGATTTGGTTGTTTCCTAAAGGGTTGTAAATTAATCTTGACAAGTGAAAGGTAGTGATCAGAGTCTAGGTTGGCTCCTCGTAATACCTTTACGTTCTGTATATCAATATGATGTTGTCGTGCTACAGCAACATAATCTAACTGGAACTCACCAAGCATAGGATTTGGACTCTTCCAGGTCTTGGCCTTTCTAGGTAGACGTTTGAAAGCTGTTGATTTTAGGACCAGGTTGTACTTGTCACATAGTTCAATAAGACGTTCTCCATTTCTATTTGTTCTCTTATGGACTGGATAATGGCCTACTATCTTTCGGTACTTCCACTCCTTCCCGACTTGTGCGTTAAAGTCTCCAATGAGTATGATGGAATGGTGAGGTGGGACCATATCCAGAGTTTCTTCTAAAGTTGCCCAGCATTGCTCCACGTATTCCAGGTTTTTCCGGTTTGTATCATTTGTGGGAGCGTGAAAATTTACAATTGTGTGTGCTCTATTACGAGACCTGAAGGATAACGAGGAGGTCCTTCCGTTAGGTGAAGTGAATTCGAAAATATGGTCTACCATCTTCTGGTGTACAGCAAACCCAGTACCAAACTGTGGGAGTGTCTTGATAACTCTTTCACCAGGTTTCCCCTTGAATATTCTATACACTCCGGACTCGATTGCATCCTCATCGGTAAAACGTGTCTCTTGTAGTGCTGCTATCATAACTTTGTGCTCTTCCAACACGTTAAGTGTTTGTTTGAGTTTACCTACTTTCAGTAGAGAATTAATGTTTATTGTAGCAAAGTACTCGATGTGTTTCTTTGGTTGTCGTTTAATAGAGTATATATAAGTTGGAAGCATGATGGTGCAGGTTCCCCAGAGTCCGAAGACCTGCATGCCCCAAACTGCGTGGGGGTGGATTGGTTACCACCTGGGGTTGATTTCTGAATATTTGTTTTCTTCATGTTTCGAGTATTACGAGAGTCGTAATGGTGGTTACCTAAAAGGTAACGGGTTTTTAACTATCAAGGTTATAAGCCTTGAAGCCACCAGCACTGATCGGCTCACCGACCCAATTTCCCGCTGGGATTGATTACCCAACCTTCCACTGGGTTACTCGGTTTAACAGGGGCACCTCTTGTAGGTTACATGCTGGCGTTGGAGTGAAAGAGGCCAAGTTGGGTTCTCTTGCTGAACCCAATAAGTTATGGTTGCAGATGACAAGCAACGACGCATTTCACTCCCATTTGCCCAGAGCCATGTGGTAACAAAAGCCACATGGACTCCTCCCAGGTTAATTCCTGGAACCTATATTGTTATATTATTATTATAATAATAATAATTATACTATGGCCTACAACGACGAGACAAAGCTTATTTTCAGCCCCTTGGTGTCAGAAACAAAACTCGGGGCCCCTAAACTGTCGTAAAGGGTCCCCGAAAACTACATTTTAAGGGTCTAAAACCAAGAGTTTCTGAGATATTCCCAGAAAACTAATTCTATTTAATAAACTAATGTAGGAATGCAAGCCAGTAACCATGACAACAGTCTCAAAACGTTACATCCAACTTTCCATCTATTTCTTCAAGAAGTAATGCCACTCCGTTTATTAAATTTCTGTAAAAGTTTGCAAATGGCTATAAAGTTATCACGGAACCAACAAAAACGGTAAAATTCATCAATGCGCTTAAGGGGGTCAAGGGGTACCCTAGATTTTTTCACAAGAATTAAACGTGCGATATTGTACCCGTCAAGGTTCTTTGGATGTCGACTCTAGCTCGGGGTAATGGTCTGTCCGGTGTGGCTCTAACTTAATTTAAACACCCTATGGATATCATCAAAGATCACAGGAGGCTTAACTTAAAATCAGTGTCAGAGAACTCCTAATATAAAATAATTTATTCACAAAAGAGCATCTCCCACTTGCTCCCATCCACAGACAATAAAACAACAAAAATATACTCCCTTAAATTATTCTGAACACAAGCTAAGATTCTATTCAACAAATCAAATTGTAAAATATAAATGATAATCACACTGGCTGAAACCAGGAAAAGAAAAATAATCTAATTCACTGCAGTTCACTGCTTCAAGTTCAAAAATAAAATGTCAACAGACTTAATTCATCAAACTATAGTCTGAATAGCCCAGCCATTCTGTCAAAAAAAATGCGCACTCATGTTTACAATTACAAAATTGGTTTTTGGGGTTCGGACAGGCTTTCTCGTACAATCATCATTCTTTCTCACAAGAGTCCGATGATGAAGGCAATAGGCTTATTCTAGGTCACAGGCATGTGTGCAAGTTCTAACTTATAAAACAATTAACTCACTCAGAGCTATAACTCTGCTAATTACGGTAAACCAAAACAAGTCAAAATACTTGAACCATCAATAAACACACTTCGGTGGCCGGTGCCCCGTGACTTTTAATAAACAAACAACTATAATGAATGCACTCAAAATGATATTACATGACATCGCTTCCTGAAGCGGTAATAAAGAAACACACCCTGGGAAGTTCGACTACCTTCCCTCACAAAAGAAAACAATACCATTCAAAGTGGTTTCCCGATCTTGTGACAGACACCCTGACACCATAATAAACCAGCTGGGCAAGCAATGATCTTCGCTGCTCCTTTCAGAATTCAGACGGCTGACCACAACCCTTATACCTGCTTTCCGTATGACTGCCTTGGGCTTGAGCTGTACAGTTACCTTTCCGACGGAGCTATAGTGCACTCTCATCAGACAATGAATTCAATCATTTCACTTACCTATTATATCATCGTAGATTCGCGGGAATTTCGCCCCCGCCATTAATTCACTTACCATTTATATAATCGTAGAACACGGGAATACCACCTCCGTCTTTAATTTCAGCTCAACAAAGGATCAACTCTCAACCTTTTCTGAATATTATATTGTCATCCAGCCATTCCATCTTACCTTTCTTTACCTTGTGGGGTCCTCAATACCTTACTTACTGTTCACCTAAATGCAGTGTCACTACTGGTCTTTGTCACAATGTCAAGCTATCTCCCCCATACTAGCTTTTACGTTATGGTCGTGCGTAAGCACTATCAACCCAATTATTCCCTTAAATGTGCATTCAGCAAAGTTACTGAAACCCACAAACAAAACAAAATTAAACAAGATTTGGTGCTCATATACGAATCTTACCTCATAAAAAACACACAAAAATTCATGAATGACAAATATACACAAATTTACACAAAACATGCCTGCTGTGCCCAAAATACCTATTTTATCATAATTACTTATGATCGAGATAAACCTATCCGACTCCCATGATGGGATGCGCTATGGCAAACATGCCCCATGCAATATCTACTTATCTCGTAGGCTATAAATCATGATGGTGATGATCAGGTCCTTGATATCAGCCTTCTGGATCAATTGGTTCATCTTGCAAGGAGGAGAATTTTACACACGGTTTCCAACAAACAAAAATCACCAAAGCAAAGGTCCACTGTGAATTATTATTATTATTATTATTATTATTATTACAATGCACGGTTCTCGCGTGTGTAGCTCCTACTTCCTAAAGCTATCATCAATCTACTCAATTCAGCTGATAGTTCATAGCTTTCTATCTCAATGACTTTGATGCTAATAGCACGTGTGGCTATCTCTACCATATAACTGCTTCTTACTGTCAACGGTATGCACATTCGCGGTACTGTTCCGATTCGCACTCGCGAATACTTAACGATATTCAAATGTCCCAAGATTGAACTGCTTATCCTTATAAATATTCTTAATTTCAGAACGCGACGAAGGAAAAGGAAGATTGCAGTTTTACGTGACCGTGAATCTTGTGATTATGAGCCACGGGACCTCCTTTTTACGTGGAATCCGAACCACAGGACATGGCATTTCACTTCGAAAAAGAACGCGACGAGCATGGGCTCGCGCCTCTGCGATGCTCAAAGTAGAACTGTAGAACTTGTACAAATTTGTTAATTTCAGAACGCGACGAGCATGGGCTCGCGCCTCTGCAGTGCCCAAAGTAGAACTAATGTACTTATAAAAATTTGTTAATTTCAGAACGCGACGAGCGTGGGCACGCGCCTCTGCAGTGCCCAGAGTAGAACTGTTTTCACTGCGTGTCCAGCTATTATTTATATGATTTGTCGAAGAATTAATCAGAGTTGGGAGCTTTTAGAATTTTATTCTATAATAACACTCGCATGAATATGTAAATTAGCTCATTCGAACGTCCTCATTTTCAATGTCTCATGGCTGCTTTTAAACCAAAATCCGATCGCTGGATCCTTAGATAATGAGCTCCGTAATTCCCTTCATTGTTCCTTAATTTCGGCGGGATTTGGTCGCGTCTCGCGTCCCTCTCTGCTATTGGTAGTTTCAAATCCGCCCCCTAATTTCGTTTTACTCCTGGCAAAAATCACAGAATGACTCAATTTAAATTTTGAAAATACTTCTGAGAGGCTGGGATTGTCCCCTATACGATGGTGTAAGTCCTGTTTTTGCATTTTAATTACTGCTCCAATTTCTCTCAAATGGGCGGGGTTTATCTAGTAAGTGATCGTTGAGATTTTCGTATCTACCCGCTTGGTTGAATGACCGTTTCGCGTTGTCTAAGCCCATGTGGTTACCAGATGCTTGCCTTCTCCTCCATTCTCTATTGTCCGCGCTCGGTGAAAGTTGTAGAAAAAGCACGTACGGGTCTACATTTTAAGGCTCTAAAACCAAGAGTTTCTGAGATATTCCCAAAAAACTAATTTTATTGAATAAACTTATGTAGGAATGCAAGCCAGTAACCATGGCAACAGTGTCTCAAAACGTTACATCCAACTTTCCATCTATTTCTGCAAGAAGTAATGCCACTCCATTTATTAAATTTCAGTAAAAGTTTGCAAATGGCTATAAAGTTATCAGGGAACCAACAAAAACGGTAAAATTCATCAATGCGCTTAAGGGGGTCAAGGGGTACCCTAGATTTTTTCACAAGAATTAAACATGCGATATGTCGTACAGAAGGTCTATTATATCTTGAAACAGCAACATAATTTTCAACAAAAATTCCTGGATTGAAATAGGTTTTTTTTTTTTTTTTTTTGCTTTTAGGAATTTGGGCCATTGAAGGCTTAAAAAACCTGAATTTCCATGCACCACAAGCCTTCATAATTTATTAAAGGGGTCTTCCTCTGGATGCGGACTTGACACAACAGTGAGGGTCAGTTTTTATGTGACGTGTATTGCGTTTCGTCTACGAGGTTTTCAATTTTATTTTCACGTCAGGAAGTAGGCCTACACGTTAGGTAAATTTAGTTTCGGAGCATATTTCAACCAATCATTTTTCTTTGTCGACAAACAGGTTCCAAGCTCCTAACCATTGCGACAGTAGCTCAATTGATTACGTCTGGTTATTAATACCGAAGACAGTTCGAAGAATGGGTACTTCTGCTAGTTAATTCACTAAATTCCAAATACATGATTTGTTTACTTTATACAATACATGACATAAATGTTGAAATACCCCTTGGACATCAATGTGATCGTGAAATATATATCTTGTAAATGTATCCCGCCCAAAGAGCTGTATTCGTCTGGCTGCGTGGCTCAGGGGTAACGTTCTCGCTTACTGAGCCCAAGGTTGCAGGTTCGAAACCTGGCGCAGTCAGCTGGCATTTGAGGGTGCGCAAATGCGAGGGAGCCGTGTCAGTAGATTTACTGGCACGTTAAAGATCCCCTTCGGGGCAAAATTCCGGCACCCCGGCGTCTCTAAAAGCCAGTGTAGTTAAAAGGGACGTAAAACCAATAACATTATTATTATTACAAAGAGCTGTAGGGTGGCATGCCCTATTTCCCCCTCCCAACTATCAATTTCGGGAGTTAATGCACTGTTATACCTATAAACGTATAGAAATTTCATGAATTAAGCCTGCAGCGAAGGGTAACACCTCTAATCTTAAATAATCCTCCTCGTGGTGTAGTGGCTAGCATTTTTGGCTGTCACCCCGGAGGTCTGAGTTCTATTCCCGACTCTGCCAAGGAATTTTAATTCTGGTCTGAAGACTGGATCGGAGTACACTCTTCCTCGTGAGGAAATCTCAACCATGTTGAAAGTGGTTTTCCGTGATTTCCCCTCACGTTTACTCCGGGAAAATGCTGGGATGGTTCCTTACTTAAGGCGATGGCCACCTCCTTCCCAATCCTGATCTGAATTATAATACATACACTAATCATAATATTATTTCAGTAGTATAGATCCCTCCTGCGGCGCTCACACGCGACCGATCGTGACAAATAAGGATGCAAATGAAAGAGAATAGACATTAGCAGTGACGAATTGCACTATGATTTCATAAATATCTATAATTTCTTTAAAAAATGATGTTTAAAAATTGTACGAAGTGTGCGATTTGCAGTTACTGTTACTGTAGGAAAATACGCTCCATAATTGCTGTCCACGGGCCGTTGTGACGCCTGTTTCATGTCATTGTAACATTCTGAGGTCTTTCCTTTATCCTGAATTGTAAATAGTGTTCTATAATCAATTGGATGAAGTGAAAACATAACAACCTCTCTCCTTAAGTCTCTCATTATAAACCTATTGGTGAAAGTCTGGTTTATGAACATGCGAGATTTCTCGTACGGGTCCGCTAGTACATTATATTTAGGTAGAAAGCTTTGCAGTTGGTGAACTTAAATTGTACCCAATTACATTAGGCAAAAAACTAGTATTTATACACCCTAACCTGTACATAAAAGCATGTTATTTTGTGATAAATATCTTATGTAATATATCTTTCAGCCGGCCCCGTGGTGTTGGGGTAGCGCACCTGCCACTCACCCGTAGGCCCCGGTTTTGATTCCCGGCTCCGTCAGGGATTTTAGAAACTGCCGTGAGAGCTGGAACGGGGTGCACTCAGCCTCATGAGGTCAAATGAGTAGCTGTATGAGACTTGTAACATATGGTTACATAATTCAGCAAATGTTAGGTTAAGAAAATGGCGCTTGCTGGGAGTGCTGTCCATTACCCAAAGGTAGAGATATCTTGTTTCAGGCAGTGGGGTGATGTGGGGAGATTGTTAGTTCCTTCCTTGTGTATGATTATTGAGGTTTCGATCAGCTGGAAGTAAGAAATAGAATTAGGAATGATAGAAAACAGAGTTACCAGTGGAAATTTTGTGTTAGAGGTCAGATGATTGTTATGTGTCTGCTGATACAATAGAAGAAATAAAGGTTGGTTATATTTGTAGAAAATGAGTCCCTCATGGTAAATCAAATACCACCACCCCCATATAGAGAACGTACGGTTACAGTGTGAGGCAGCGCCACGGTCAGGAAAACCAAGATTAACGGCCGAGGGGACCCAATGCGCTGACCACGCGTCACCCCAATATCTGCAGGCCAAATGGTTGGAGAATGGTTGCTTGGTAGGCCTATGCCCTTCATGGGCTGTAGTGCCAGGGATTATTTATTTTTTATTTCTTTCAGGTTTGGGTATAGGCCTATAAATACTTGTCTCCCGCCTAATGTAATAGGGCACAATTCGTGAGGACTGACTGGAAATCTTTCTTTAAGAGAACAAGGCAACGCTAAAATAATGGCTTCTATCAATTCAATTCACAGCCTTCACAATAATACAGGTTATCATACAAATTCATTAAATGCACACCCAAGTACCCAGGGCTACTTCAAACCCCCTAATCAATCAAGAACAAAAACCATAACTAGGCCTGATTACGCATACATAGCCTACTAGATTGTCGATAAACTGTTTGTCACACCGCCAGTGGTCAGACGAACATTCTTATCAACAATCCCCGGGACGTAGCTGTGCTCGTTAAATCCTACACCACGGCTCTGCTGGGAGTTGGAGCAAGTCCGGACATCGCAGGTTCGAATCCCGGCACTGACAGCGGATATCCTGAGTGTGTTTTTCCCCGGGGTTTTCCTCACTACCTCCAGGCAAATACCGGAACAATACCTTACTTTAAGTCCCGAACTGCTTACCCCATCCCTGTCCCTGAAACAGTCACAGACACTACTACAGCTATTACATAAATACAGATTATTGGACACGTTCAACAAACACCCAACTACAAGGGACTGACGACCAAGATGTCCCAAGCCCCTTAAATGATTTAACAACAACAACAACAACAACAACAACTTCTTATCAACATCAGTCAGTATTGCACATTACTAGGGCTCCAATTATGCAGAGCAATTAAATACGAAGAGTCTGCCTCGTTGCATAGTGGCTAGTATTCTTGACTGTCACCGCGGAGACCCAGGTTGGATTCCCGACCCTGCCAAGGAATTTTAATTCTGGTCTGATGACTGGAACAGAATACATTCAGTATCGTGAGACAAAACAGAGAAGAAACGGTTCAATTCCCACCTCAGGCATCCTGGAAGAAGTTTTCCTTATAGGAGACTAGTGATTTTGAGGGAGCCATAGTAAAAGGAGTGCCATAGCTGAAAAAGTGAAAGGGGCTCAAATTGACAAATTCAGCGTCAAATGGTGTTCCCTCCCCGAATATGCCGGTTACTTACATGGAGCTCCCAATGATGATAACTAGGGAATGACAATGACCACGAGGTAGTTATGTAGTTGGGGTTATTAGAGTAATATTTGAACTGTGCTGCCAAATCCATTAATTTATTCATTTAAAACAAGTAGTTCCGTGAAGAACTAATCAGCCTATTTTCATATATGTTACTTATGTTAATTGCCTCTATCAACATACAAAATTTCAGTTTGATGGTTGTAATAGATTCGTAGATATTGAGAACCATCTAAATATTTCTGATGGTCGTCATGTTGGATTTTTATATAAGAAGGCCATAGAGTTATGTACTATTAGATGACGATTATTGCGTAGGTTCATTATTCAAACGTTCACTTCGACCACATGATTAGGAGAGAGGAAATGGAAACTTACTTTAAAAATTTTGCACAGCCACCATCTTGAGGGTATGTAAACAATTGAACTAAATTATATGCCAGTATATTACAATGTGAATAAACATTTAATGTACCATATTTCACTGTGCTCAGATGGTTAAATCGCGATAATAGTCTATTAGAATGTTTCAACTTTGCTTGGCCGCCATGTTCGTTTTGTAGTTAACAGGTTTTTGAAAGTCACATATGTGATTTTCTAGTAGTGCCCTCTATCACCGTACAAAATTTCTGTGTGTTTTCAGTAAAAGCTCCAGAGCTATAGAATGCCGGTGAATTATTTCGCACAGTCGCCATCTTGAGGTTATATAAATAATTGAACTAAATTAGATGCCAGTGCATTACAATGTGTATAGAAATTTGTTCTACCAAGTTTCATTGTGTTTGGATGGTTAAATCGCGAGTAAAGTCTATTTAAAAGTTTTAACTTCTCTTGGCCGCCATGTTCATTCTGTAGTTAACAAGTGTTTGCAAGTTTCATACGTGAACTTCTAATATTTATCACCGTTCATACTTTCAGGGTGATATCGGTAATAGTTTCGGCGATGTAGAATGCCGGTGATATTATTCGCACAGCCGCCATGTTGGATTGGTGAGACGTAAAAGAAAATTAAAGGGTGCAGTCGGGGTCAGCCAAAATGGTGCCACACCGAGTTTCATTGAAATCGCTCCAGCCGTTTATATTTTATTAGGGCGACACACACACACGCACACACACACACACACACAAACACACGGACAAAAGGAGATCCCATTAGCCTATATTTTCATAAATACAAATAGGCTAAAAATTACATTTGTATTGAGTTATGCTCATAATGCGTTACATTATCTGTCAGCAGTAATCAGCTGAGCGGTCGGAAATAGTAAATAGAGGAAATTGATGTATTATTAAATTTTGAAATATTCCGATAGATTTATTCCTGGCAGTATTGTATCGTTCAAAATCTTGGCACTAAGACACAAAATTCTTGAATGTCCCAAAATTCACAATTGTTCTTTAAAGGGGTCATTAGAAGACGTATTGTACCTCAAAAATGGATTAACATTCTTTAAAGTTACATTGGAATAAAACAAATAATGTTTGCCTTAGTTGAGGGTCATTGTTGAATGATCAAAATTATAACAAGTATTTCCGAAAAGAACTAAATAGCTTATTCTCATATATTCTACTGGTCTTTTCCATTTAAAAACTCTTCCTGCTATTAAAAGGCTTTTCCATGTGATGAACTAAATAGCTTTTAGTACATAACCTATAAATTGTGATGGAAAATAGCGTAACAATTTCAAAATAAAAATGCAATATTCAATGTATAAATTATTACAAAGAACAATTGCCAAATTATCGTTCTTTGTAATCAGTAATTCATAGATTTCCCGGTCACAAAAACCAAGATTAACGTCCGAGGGAACCCGATGCGCAGACCACGCGTCACCCGAATAGACTATCTGCAGGCCAAATGGCTGGGCAGCGATTTCTTGGTAGGCCTAGGCCCTAATATATATTTAGACTTAGAGCTAAGTTTTATTTGTTGTATTGTATTTCGTGAAAAATGCACTATTTAGTTTTTAAGTTTATAAGTATGTTGCTGGCTGCGTGGCTCAGTGGTAACGTCCTCGCCTGCTGTGTCCAAGGTTGCAGAATCAAATCCTGGCGCAGCAGTTGGCATTTGAGGTTGAGCAAATGTGAGGGAGTCCTGACACGTTGAAGATCCCCTTCGGGGCAATATTCCTGCACCCTGTCTCTAAAAGCCGCAGTTTTTAAAAGAGGCATGAAACTGAAAACATTATTATTATTATTATTATTATTATTATTATTATTATTATTATTATTATTATTATTATTATTATTATTATTATTATTATAGCAATGTGACCCATACTGATAAAGACCCCAATGAAGGGTTGAAAACATAATACAATAAACATTATAGCATTAACTCAATTAATATAAATATTGAAGTTATTTATAAGAAACAGTCTTCAAAGAATCCAACAATGTGACAGTGCTTCTATCTTTCGGATATTCTCCCAACTACGTATACTGAGTTCACACGTTGCTCCGTAGGTAGCAGCACAAAGCAATTTATATGAAGCGGTTTCTGTGGATTCCTTGTTCGAAACGTCATGGAAAGATAGGTAGTTATTGAGGTTTCTAGTGGCGGAACTACGAGGTCATCTGCCCCTCATGAAAAGAATGGAATTACATTGCATTACCCTGTCTTCACATGTTTTATTATGCCCAGTGGGCTATATTACATAATCTGTCATTTCTAATAAGCTTTATTTTCCACTTAAAATGCGTCGCATTCAAGTTGTTTATTGTCCATCCACCTCGTGGCCTAGTGTCTGAACATTACTGACTGTCACTGCTGTGATACGGGCTCGATCACAGGCTCTGCCAAGAAATCTAATTCTGACCTGAGGACTGGAATGGAGTTCACTCAGCCTGGGATACTGAACTGAGAGAAGAGATGGGTTTGATTCCCACCTGAATCATCCCAAGAAGTGTTTTCCCGTGGTTTCCCACTTCCACGCCAGGCGACTGTGGGATTAGGACCACGGTCGCCTTCTTTCCAATCCTCATCTTAATTACAAATACACACACTAATACAGCCATCACAGATTATCAGATAAATTCCATATTCACTCAAGTTCGCGGGGCAACTTGACCACCATCTCGCAATGACCCTAAATGAATCCTGACTCCCTGGGATTTGACAGCATCATATAGCAGCAGCATCGGTTAGACAAAAATACTGTTTTATTGGTATTGTATTCATTTTGTTAATGCGTTATGGAAATAGAGAGATTCAATAGTAGGTATTTGTTTGTTAGTATGAATGAATATTAGATTCTTAAAGACGTGTAGTAGGTAGTAGTTGGTAGCATGCTATGCCCAAGGTCGTGGGTTAAAACCCGGCCGAAGTCGACGGATATTTTAAGGGCGTTAAAAATCCTTCAGTATGCGGATGGGAAGTAAAGCCGGCGGGCCGAAGCCATAGATTTATGGCATGTAAAAGAACCTTCCACTTGTGTGAAGCTAAATAATAGTTTAGATTTGACTAACGCTCTTAGCTTCCAACGTTCGTCGTCAGGAGCCGACTGTGGAGGTATCTAGTAACCAAGTTCAGAACTAGTTGTCGTTGACGACGGCGTTTAGTAGCAAAAGTGGGAACTACTTGAAATTTGAATGTCTGCAGTCCTTACTTGTATTAAAATAGATAACACACACTAATGCAGCCATCACAATTGACACCGGTTATCAGACAGATTCTACTCATACCCAAAGTACACGGGGCCACATGACCGCGTTTTCTCAGGCCCTAAGCTGAGGAACCAACCGTATAGTAGGTATTTTAGTTAAATGAATTTAAATTTGTTTAGTGATAAATAATAGTCTATTAATATGCCTCAGCGTCACCTCATTTGCGTGTATGAAAGTAGGTGGGTAATTTAGTGTTTTAATGCATGTGTATGAGTGTAGTACGTATTTCCTTTGTGATGTATGAGAATTGGATGTGTGTGTAGTTGTGGCCTGCATTGAGGCTCTGTATGCAACTGATTTGTTGGGATGTATTAGTGTGCTTGGCTACCTTGGAAGTATGTGTGTAGGTGCACTCAAAGGCTGTGGAGGGCCAGGTACTGATGCAATTTAATGCATCTCACCCTGCATAATTTTTAGACTACAGTTTTCATTATTATTTTTTTTAATGAGGAAAAGGTAGACTTATGAGATCGATCCGTGAAAATGTATGTCTGTCTGTCTGTCCTTCTGTCTGTCTGTCTGTTTGTGTTTGGGTCGTCCCCCTAAACGTCCTCCTAAACAGCTGTAGCTATCGAAACCAAATTTGGTAAGAGTAATGATCTTAACCTGAATATCTCACGGCCATATTTGAAATTGACATCAGTGCTACCAACTGCTGAAAAATCGCAATTGGAATTTGAGCTCTCTGTTGGATATCTCAGAAGTTATGTATGCAAACTATTCCAAAATTAGCACACATATAGATAATGGCATTCCAGATTCATTTTCAGAAGTCCACATATGCCAGTGTTGCCAACATGATTCTAAGCCTGCCGATAGGTCCAATTTTTAAATGCATGTAACTTCTATACTATCGATTGGATTTCAACCAAATTTCGTATGCCTTCTATGTATACTATAAGAAATGTGACTGTGCGTATTCTAAAGAGCCACCAGGGCTGGCAACTATTATTAATGCTCTCTCTATGTCTTAACCCTAATATCAATATATCAGAAACATGCAAGCCAACAGCTTAACATTTTGCACACGTATAGTACCTGACATTCTACCTTAGTTTCGTGTAACTTATATACATCAGCGATGCCAACACGATTCTAAGGTTGCTGATAGGTCCAGTATTTAAATGCATATAACTTCTATACTAACAAATGGATTTCAACCAAATTTCGTGTGTGCTTTGTTTGCCACAACAGGTATGACTATGCGTATTCATGAGAACCAGCAGGTCATCCAACTGTTAATAAATGCTCTCTCTATTTGTTTAATCCCAATATCAATATATCAGAAAGTATGCAAGCCATCAACTCTAAACTTTGCACACGTATAGTACCTGACATTTTAGAATAATTTAGAGTAACTAATATACCTCAGTGCTGCCAACATGATTCTAAGCTTTCTGATAGTTTCAATTTTTAATTTCATATAACTTCTATACTAATAAATGGATTTTATCCGAAATAGGCACTATAATAGATCGTAATACTGTATTTCAGAATAATTCTGAGCATCACATACATGACATTGTTCCCAACATTATTTTACACGCACTGATAAATCCAATATCAACCAGCAAGTAACGTCCTTGCTATCCATTAGACTTCAGCCAACTTTTGTATGTGCATTCTATACCGTACCTTAAGAGATGGAACTAAGAATATATATTCAGAGTCACCAGAGCTGCCAACTGTAGTAAGTTACTCTATTAAGCTACACTATTTCAGGTGTATTTCAAACTGCAGTACTTAGAAATGTTAGTATTACCAACAGGATTTCTTCATTATTCTAGATAGGTCTATATAGATTGGCATGAATCCTAATCGTTAAGAAAAGTAGGCTCTTTAGTTCGTCACGGAACTACTTGTTATTTTTAATTTTTATTATCTTGTTTTTAGACCCACCGGGACGGCTGTCGGCCGGGCTATCTCTGAAATTAGCTTCTATCATAAAATGCGTAAGTTAAACTGTAGCCTATATACGTAGTCGAACCTCTAGAGGAAGTTGAAATATCGTCCCTCACGAAGGAATATTCCCACAATCTCTGAGTCAAAGCTAACGTCTAAAATGCAAGGAAACGATACCTATTAGGCTACCACGGTACTTCCGACACAACAAAAATTCATGTCTTCATTCACAGCGCAGTACATACATCGCTCTGCCATCTCGCGGATCAAAGGAGAAGCAAAGTCCAAACATTGTATACTGGCGCGCACTCTACCAGGAGAATGATGAACACTGTGCTCTACTGGCTACAAAGCAAACTAAATAATATAGAAGGTGGAAATGAGGGATATTCAAAATAATGTCACACGTTTAAAGGATTCTATGTGTTGTTGTCAGATCCGTTCAGTTGTAGCACTGAAAAATATTAGTAACTACTGTATAATGGTGTCTTGAAAATGTATGTACATATGAACTACCACTCTCCAAACCTATTTTCCTAATACTGCTGATATAAATGATTCTATTTGTCCATAATCGTTGAAGATACTCGAGAGTTTTCTTTTTCTGCAGAGCTTTAGTACCATTTTGTTATTGCAGCATTAGTAAGAGTAATAGCCTATAGGTAAAGGCCTGCGTGGATGCGGATTTCCGCAAAAGTTTTCGCCATGCGGATAGAGTTTGCATAGCTGTGCGGGTAGCGGATAATCTTTCTCCTGTTTAATTTCTCTTGCTCTTGTGTTATGTAATATGCAAGTGCTTCATTATGTTTTCTTTTTAAATATTCAATTTCTTGTTTGTATATTTTGGTACCTCTGACACGAATTTTAAAAAAGCGGATAATCTGCGGATATTTAGAGTAAATTTGAGGATAGTTTTTAGAATACAATGTTGAACTAGAATTTTTTTTAAATAATTTTATTTTTGCAAAAATCTGCGTCTTTAACATTTCTTATTGTTTAACTATTTGCTTTCACTAGGAGTGTATGCGAATAATAGAGGAGTGAGAGAAGCCAGCCATGGAAATACCCTCAATTAGTGTTGACTTATGCCCCCAAAAAAGTCCTTTATACCTGTGCTTGCCTGCCTGGGTATTTCTGACGGCTAAGTAAGTGTTATAATTAGCCACCCGCTGTTTTACTTGCCGTTACTCTGAGGGACAAAACTCAGTCAACATTGTCTTGTGATTCACACAAAGACTAGGGTAACGAATTTCTCCTCAAATGTCTAAAGGTGTTGCATTAGTACTTTAGGTTTTATCATATAAATTAAAAATATTATTGTAGTGTCAGTGGATTCCGATAACAAACGTGTGGATGGGGATGAAAGTTGTGTGGATGCGTGGTGGATGCGGATAAGAATCGTGCGGATGCAGAGCGGATGCGGATAACGTTTTGTTTATCCGCGCAAGGCTTTGCCTATAGGCTACCTATATCTCAAAAAAAAGTCAAAGTCAACCCCTGGCACTATCCAGCCCATGACGGGCTAAGGCCGACCAAGCGACCGCTGCCCAGCCATTTGGCCTGCAGATATTGGGGTGACGCGTGATCAGCGCGTCGGGTCCCCTCGGCCGTTAATCTTGGTATTCGTGATCGGGGCGCTGTCTCACTGTCAGACAGCTACTCAATTGTCCTCACGAGGCTGAGTGCACCCCGTTCCAACCCTCACGTCAGTTTTAAAATCCCTGACGGAGCCGGGGATCGAACCCGGGACCTCCGGGTGAGAGGCAGGCGCGCTACCCCAACACCACGGGGCCGGCGGGGCTACCTATATCTATTATATATAATCCAAAATTGACTCATCACCGCAGGGCTCAAACCATTAGACCTAGAAAGCTGAAATTTTGCATGTTGGTTGATCCGAGTATGTAGAGGCTCACTAGGAAAACGTTTTTGAAAATTCAATTTGTAAGTGACTTTTTTCGGCCCTTTGGCATTGACCATCCAAAATTGACTCTTCGACGCAGGGCTCAAACCACTAGACCTAGAAAGCTGAAATTTTGCATGTTGGTTGATCCGAGTATGTAGAGGCCCACTAACAAGGGAAGTCTCTGAACCGGGGAATCGCGGATCTTGCTGAAACTTAGCAAATATGTTGCTGGAGCCCAACTAGGCAGAACCATGAAGAAAAATCTTTCGGAAATTAACTGCTGCCCTCCGTAGACGGCAATAAGTAAAACAATTTTGAACTGTGCGCGCTGGTCAAGCGCGGGTGTGCCTCTCGCCTGATTGGTGGCTCAAAAGGTCATGCTCCAAACGACTGCCCTCCCGTACTCGCACTCACAACCTGCGCTGCGGCGTGGACATTAATGCTGCATATTTACAATATATTGCATGTCGTGCTTTATTAATAATCATGCAATGTAAGGTACCACAAATTCATATCATTTCAACACAACACAGAGTAAACTGAACCAATAGTCAAACAAGTGAGTAAGTGACCAAGCTACTTCACATAGTTCTGACAACAGTGATGTTCGAGGTAATAATGTTGGAAACACAAACTGGTCTTACACCATCCACACCGTATGAAACACGGGCGAGTGCAAGTACTACATTGTATTGCACTGATATCGAAACAATATGGCACAGGGTGTTCAAACCAACCGGGATTGTCGGACAGGTACTGACTTCGGTACCATGCGTATTGCCACATTGAAGTAAAACGAGGGGACGACAATTGGTGATATGTCAGAGACTGCATTTTCAAGATTGTATTTCTCTGGGCCAAATTGATGTCAAAATTCAATAACCGAACGGTTTTCGAAAATCTACGGACAAAGCTTTTCCAGACCCTAAAGCCGTATACATCCAATGGTTGACAATAGGCTGTGGCTCCAGGAGGTATCATCATGAGTCGTATGCGCTCTTCACTTTCTAACGATTTATGTCCAGAAAAGGAATCCAGAAGGAGTGCCACATTGCCGGACGGTACATGCTGTTTGAAAACATTGTGAAACCAATCCTTCAATTGTGCGGATCCCATTTTGCCAGATTTTGTAGGAACAACGTAAATATTGTCATGTGCAAACATAGTTTCTTTCACCCTTTTTCCAAACACACCTTTTGGTTCTTTCAGAGTTATGAAGAGAGGTCCTAGTAGCTTGCCGGCTGCTGTTATTTTTGGCATTATTGTATAACTGTGCGTTGTGGCCCCCACTGATTGCACTTTGGAGCAAACCGTTTTCGACCCTTTTATAGCCAGTGTCCTACCCGAACACATCTCCAAATTGAACCCACTTTGATCACTATTACATACGTTCCCGAGAGAATCAAGAACCGATGTAACCTCTTCTACAAATATTTCTGCTGCTGACATAATATCCATTTCTCGATGGGCATTCTTTGATGTCGTCACAGTTGTTATTTTTCGCGAAATGATATTATAGCGATCCTTAAAGTGCTGCACCAGGAATGGCTGGCTTTAAACCCCGTACATTTTACGCCCTGTGCAGCTAGCATAGCCCATTGCTGAATTGTCACGTCATGTATAACTTCATTATTCTGATGGGCAATGTCAAATTGGGCTTTTACGACACATGTTATTCTCCTCAATTTGTCGCGGCGGGTGCCTCCCCTTTTCACTTGCTCTGCCCACAAATATAAACCTTTCTTGCTTTTTAAACGGTGAAACTTACTTTTTACCGACGAAAAGGAAAGCGGGCGCCTCTTACCGCTTTTCCAATAATCAACAGCATTTTGTTTGTAATCCATACCTACAGCTTCATCTGACACTTTCCTGGGTGAGCTATCGGTGGCAGTCCAAATATTATCTTCATCAGAGTTGTTGGTGTTACTGGTGTTACTGTCATCCGGTAGCTCATGTGTGGCGACAGTAAGAGTAGAATAGGAGTCCACGTTCATAGTACTGTTCTCTATACAACCAGTTATGATACCTGTAAATATCAATTAGCACGACAAATAAACACACTTGTTACAAGAGACGAACGCCAGAAAGTCAGATAGGCACAAAACCATCAATAGCCTATAACCTACCATCCAAACTGTCCAACAGGTCCTGTTCTTGAATGCTGAGAGGCCTTTCCATACATTTTCCATATTTTTCCTCCAGACAACATATAACTTTTGCAATGTTAATATTCATCATGCAATGCATGGGACACTCTCCGTATACGGATATAAGCGTATGCCGGGTCTGTCGCCTCTCATTCGTTGACTGTACGCCGTAGGCCGGGAAGCAACCTCTGACGCAGCCAATGAAGCTCACGCCGCTGGCACGCCAATTTAAACGTGTAAATCTTAATTTTTCATCTAGTACAAGGGGAAGTTAATTTCTGAAAGATTTCTCTTCACGGTTCTGCCTATTTGGGCTCACGCAACGTATCTGCAAAGTTCCAGCAGGATCTGCGATTCCCCGGTTCAGAGACTTTCCTTGTAAGAAACGGTTTTTGAAAATTCAATTTGTAAGTGACTTTTTTCGGCCCTTTGGCACTGAGCAAGGACAGTCGGTACAAAGGTCGGATTTAGCTCATTATAAGCCGCCAGATACGAGAAACAATACTCGTAGGTCCTGTAGGGACCCCGAAACACACCTTTTAAGTTCCTAAAATGAACGGTTTCGGAGATATTCCCAAATAACTGTGTTCCCTGTGAGAAACAGATCAACGTTACTATGGCAACCGCTGAATTTCGCAGACCGGGGATATATTTCTGGCAATATCTCGAAAACCGTTCGTTTTAAGGCCTTTAAACGCGGGGTTCGGTTCCCACTTCTTTGAAGTGGAAACCACGAACATTGCTCCTCGCATTGATACGCGCAAGAAGAGCTATATTCCATATTTCTACGAGCAAATCGACTTGGAAAGTCTCATCTATTATATATAATCCAAAATTGACTCATCACCGCAGGGCTCAAACCATTAGACCTAGAAAGCTGAAATTGTGCATGTTGATTGATCCGAGTATGTAGTGGCTCACTAAGAAACGGTTTTTGAAAATTCAATTTGTAAGTGACTTTTTTCGGCCCTTTGGCATTGACCGTCCAAAATTGACTCATCGACGCAGGGCTCAAACCACTAGACCTAGAAAGCTGAAATTTTGCATGTTGGTTGATTCGAGTATGAGGTTGCCCACTAAGAAACAGTTTTTGAAAATTCAATTTGTAAGTGACTTTTTTCGTCCCTTTGGCACTGAGCAAGGACAGTCGATACAAAGGTCGGATTTAGCTCATTATAAGCCGCCAGATACGAGAAGCAATACTCGGAGGTCCTGTAGGGACCCCGATACACACTTTTTAAGTTCCTAAAATCAACGGTTTCGGAGATATTCCCAAATAACTGTGTTCCCTCTGAGAAACAGATCAACGTTACTATGGCAACCGCTGAAATTTCCCAGACCTGGGATAGTTTTCTGGCAATATCTAGAAAACCGTTCGTTTTAGGGCCTTAAAACGCGGGGTTCGGTTCCCACTTCTAACCACGAACATTGCTCCACGCATTGATAGGCGTAAAATTAGATATATTTTATTTATAGTGGTGGCTTTTGGGGTCGGATACGATTGTGATTTTGAGTGTGATTTTGAGTATAATTTTATACTCTTTGAGCTGGTTATTGAATGCGAGCTTTCAGATCTTTACTCTAATTTACAATATTAAGATCTTTTCTATTTTGCACGGTATGGTTTCATTTTCTTTATAAATTTGTTTTTTGTTAACTGAATATTTTTGTTTGCTAATTTTGATCTGCTCTTTTTCTTTTTTACCATGATCAGCAACCCATATTCACAGTCGAATGTGTCGTATTCTACCGGCTGTCACGTTAATTATTATTTTTTCTTAATTACTCTTACTGAGGAATAATGTTGGTATTTTGTCTTTCACGGCCATTGAATCCCCGCACAAGGCACGGCTTAAACCTAGAAAAGTTGCTGAGTTGGACTAATGTACTAATGGTGCAGCAGAAAAGAGGAGAATTGAAGCTTTTGAAATGTGGTTATACAGGAGAATGATGATCAGATGCGTAGATATGGTAACAAAGGAGGAGGTATAAAGACGAGTGGGTGAGGAGAGATGTTTCTGGCGACTGCTAATGAAGAGAAGAGATAGGAGGGTAGGACACATCTTAAGACACCCAGGAATAGCAAGCTTAGTAGTGGATGGGAGGGTCGCCGACTAGAACTGTTGGGGTAAACCAGGGTTAAACAGATTGCCTCGGATGTAGGGTGTGGTAGCTATGTAGAGATGAAACGATTCTCTCAGGAGAGGGATACATGGAGTGCTGCATCAAACCAGTTAAAAAACTGAAGACTCAAACAACAACAATCAGGAATTTTAATTACTTAGAGAGGCATGTGAGGCAAAGGGGTGGTTGGAGATTTCAATCCCTGGGATGTAACACTGGAAGAGACTGCATAATGTACAACAGCGGCCAAGGTGAGAGATATTTAACTATAGGTCTATTAATAGCGATATGTTGACGTTCAAATCATCAATAAGAATGGCCAAATTACATCCAGAATAGCTTAAGTAAGAATACTTTTAATTCCCCATATTCCGATAGATTTGCCATTCCAGTGTGCAAGAGTGCAGTTCCCTCTTCAAACAATATTCGCAATTTCTTTAACAAAGCGCAATGACACACACTTGATAGTAGTACGTGCACATTTAGACAAAAACCATTTTTTCCCATGGGCAACTGTATGTGGCGTGCTCGGGAGCATCCGGACAACAAAATCATTATGTCTCAGCAGAAGATGGCAAAACCAAAAACGTAATTTTAAAATGTGTTAACATAATGTAACATCGAACCCTGCAGACATTCACAACTCTATAAAATTCCCACTTTGCTGCTCATATCAATATACTGTATGTATCAGAATATTCAGAATTAGAATGGACCTATAGCCGCGATTGCTGTAATAGAATAGACCGATTATCAGCAATAATGCATCGTCCCCATGGTCTTGATCGCGGGCGAAGCCACGGGTACCTGCTAGTACAGTATATAATTCACTATTTGTTATAATTCAGAAACCGGCCATAGTGGCCGAGAGTGCGGCGCGCTAGCTCGTCCCTGGTTGGCTTCGGGAGAGCGTGGGTTCGAATCCCACCTAGGTCGTCCTGAAAATGGTTTACGTGGTGGCTGGCTGCTTGGCTCAGCGGTAACATTCTCGCTTTCTGTGCCCAAGGTTGCAGGATCGAATCCTGGCGCAGTCAGCTGGCATTTGAGGGTGCACAAATGTGAGGGAGCCGTGTCTGTAGATTTACTGGCAGGTTTAAGATCCCCTTCAGAGAAATATTCCAGCACCCCGGTGTCTCTAAAAGTCACAGAAAGGGACGTAAAACCAATAACATTATAATGATTTACGTGGTTTCCTATTTTCACCACGAGATAAATGCCGGGACGGTTACATTCAACAGATCCAGAGCAATCTTCCTTCCAAAACCCTTTTCCTGACCCTTCTTTAATTATACCCAAGTTAGCGGTCGCCTGTCACCATGCTCAGTTGTATCTGCGGATGTGGGGTGGACGCGGATAAAAGTCGTGCGGATGCGGGGCGTATGCGGATAAAAGTCTCCTCCCTTCCTTCCCTCCTTCCCTCCCTTTTTCCTCCCTTTTTCCTTCCTTTCTTCTCTCCCTCCCTCATTTCCTCCCTTTTTCCTTCCTTCCTTCCTTCCCTCCTTCCTCCCTTCCTTCCTTCCCTCCCTTTTTCCTCCCTTCCATCCCTCCTTCCCCCCCTTTTTCCTTCCTTCCTTCCCTCCTTCCTCCCTTCCTTCCTCACTTCCTTCCTTCCCTCCTTCCTCCCTTCCTTCCTCACTTCCTTCATTCCACCTTCCTCCCTTCCTTCCTTCCCTCCCATTTTCCTTCCCTCCTTCCCTCCCTTTTTCCTTCCTTCCTTCCCTCCTTCCTTCCTCCCTTCCTTCCTTCCCTCCCTTTTTCCTTCCTTCCTTCCCTCCTTCCCACCATTTTTCCTTCCTTCCTTCCTTCCCTCCTTCCTCCCTTCCTTTCCCTTTTCCTTCCTTCCTTCCTTCCCTCCTTCCTTCTTTCCTTCCTTCCCTCCTTCCTCCCTTCTTTCCTTCCTCCCTTCCTTCCTTCCCTCCTTCCTACCTTCCTTCCTTCCCTCCTTCCTCCCTTCCTTCCTTGGCTCCCTTTTTCCTTCCTTCCCTCCTTCCTCCCTTCCTTCCTCCCTTCCTTCCCTCCAACCTTCCTTCCCTCCCTTTTTCTTTCCTTCCCTCCTTCCTCCCTTCCTTTCTTCCCTCTTTCCTTCCCTCCCTTTTTCTTGTGTTCTGCTCCCAGACACCGTCCTTGCGACGGTAGAGGAATGGCCCCTTATAGAGTCCGCAGAGCGATTTAAAATAGTACATTATGCAACGAGTCTATAATGGCAATAATTAAGACACGAGTATGTTCATAAAATAAGTGAAGCGAGTTATATAATTTCCTTAAGAGTGTCTTAATTACCATTATAGGCGAGTTGCATACGACTGTTTATATTCGACGATAATTCAAACTTTATTATATGTTCTAACATAAATATTCGTAAATATCCGTCGAGATTCTGTCGGTTGCCCCCTTCTTCTTGGGAATTGTGTGGGCTCAGCATTTGCACTATAACCAATAACGAATACAAAGCTTTGAAACATTGTCGATCCTTAACTAGCACCAACAGATAGCGCACAGGTATACGCAAGATCATTTTGTTATTTTGATCAAATAACATAAAATGGGCTGTTACAAACGCTTTAAAATTTAAATGTATCGTATTATCAACTAGTTATTCTTGCAAATTCAATGCGTACAGAATGTCAACGGAAGCAAATCAATGTATCACAGTTCAAAAACTCTGTTATTATAATTAATATTTTATTATATGAAGTGTTCTGAAGCGTTTATATGCAAAACGTTTAGGTGGATAATTCTAATAGTTGGTAAAGAGCAATCGAATTTACTACACTTGATATTAAAATCCTAAGAATAAGAATAAGGGAAATAAAATTCAAAGGAAAGAAATGCCCTCAGTATTGGAAGAAAGAGGATTTTGGAATAAAAGTCCAATAGGAAATTAAAGATGGGAATAACGTTCCCCGAAAAATCTGGAAGAAGGGGATAAAACGGACCCAGTTCAGCAATCTCTCGGGGTCGCCAATTCTCGAGCTCGCCAGCCGAGAGCCTTTGAAGATGTAGCACTTTCCAAGGTTTTCCATGTATAATGTACACACACCCTGATAGCATTTTGGCCCCTTTGGCTACATTAAGTAACAGACTACTGTACATGAAGAGAAAAGGTTTGATCCCTCGAAAAATGAGGATCTGACAAGGGCAATTAAGACGATAAAATGAACAAGTAGTTCCGTGGAGAACTATACAGCCTATTTTCATATAACCTGCTCATGTTAGTTGTCTCTATCAACATACAAAATTTCAGTTTAATTGCTGTAACTGATTCGTAGATATTGAGAACCGTCTAAATATTTCATATGGTCGCCAGGATGGATTTTTATTAGCCTACTTTTCACATTTTGCAAAAATGAGGAAAAAGTAGACTTATGAGATCGGGCAAATGTCTGTCTGTCTGTCTGTCTGTCTGTCTGTCTGTCTGTCTGTCTGTCCTTCTGTCTGTCTGTCTGGCTGTGTGTGTGTCCCCCCCTATCAACTCCTAAACGGCTGCAGCAATCGAAACAAAATTTGGTAGGAGTAAAGATCTATACCTGAATATCTCACGGCCATATTTGAAAATGATGTCAGTGCTACCAACTACTAAAAAATCGCAATTGAAATTTGAGCTCCATGTTGGATATCTTGGAAAGTATGAAAGGGAACTATTTCAAAATTGGCACACATACAGATCATAATATTTCAGTTTAATTTCCAGGAGGCTAAACATGGCAGTGTTGCCAAAATGATTATAAGCCTCCTGATAGGTCCAATTTTAAAATGCATATAACTTCTATACTATCAATTGGAATTCAACCAAATTTCGTATGTTGTATGTGTACATAACCAGATATGACTGAGCGTATTCTTCAGACCTACCAGGGCTGCCAACTGTTAATAAATGCTCCTAATTTATTTTATCCAAATACCAATATATCAGAAAGTATACAAGCCGACAGCTTTAAACTATGCACACGTATATTCCCTGACTTTCTATATTAATTTGGAGTAACTTATATACGTCAGTGCTACCAACATGATTCTAAGCCTGCTGACAGGTCCAACTTTAAATACATGTAACTTCCATACTATCATTTGGATTTCAACCAAATTTCGTATGTGCTATGTGCACCATAACAGATATGACTATGCGTATTCTAAGGAGCAACCAGTGCTGACAACTGTTAATATGTGCTGTCCCTATTTTTGTTACCCTAATATCAATATATCAGAAAGTATGCAAGCCAATAGCTCTAAACTTTGCTCACGTATAGTACCTGGCATTCTAGACGAATTTGGAGTAACTAATATACGTCAGTGCTGCCAACATGATTCTAAGCCTGCTGATAGGTCCAATTTTAAAATGCATGTAACTTCTCTACTAACTAATGGATTTCATTCAAAATTGGCACAACAATAGATCATATTATTTCAGATTATTTCTGACCAATACATGCATGACATTGTTGCCAACATGATTTTACGCGCGCTGTTAGATCCAATGTTTAACTGCATGTAACGTCCATGCTATTCATTGGACTTCAACCAAATTTTGTATTTTGTACCTTAAGAGACGGAACTAAGAATATTTTCAGTCATCAGGGCTGCCAACTGTAGTGCTCTATTAGGATACATTATGCCAGGTATACAGTATTTCGAACTAATTGGAAATTTCGATATTAGCAACTTAATTTCGTCATTATTCCAGATAGGTTCATATTCTGTAGAATAATCATTGGCATGAAAAGTAGGCTGTATAGTTCTTCACGGAACTTCTTGTTATTTTTGTACTATTACATTAAGATTATTGTGTACGTGTGGTATTCAAACTTCAATCGCATGATTAGAACACAAGAAGTAAAAGCGAGATTTTAAAAGTACGCACACCAGCCATCTTGTGATTATGCAAACAATTGAAATAAATTACATGCCAGTGGATCAACATTTGTATAAGCATTTAACGTGCAACGTTTCACGGCACTCGGATAGTTAATTCGCGAGAAACGTCCATTTAAATATTTATACTTCGCGTCGCCGCCATGTTGGATTTGTGCTCACCAGGTTACTGAATGTGCTATAGGTGAACATATGTTCATAGTCTCTATGAACATTAAAAAAAACAGTTTGGTTGCTGTAAAAGATTCATAGATATTGAGAACCGTCTAAATATTTCGGAAGCTCGCCATTTAGGATTGCTATATGTATAGGCCATAGAGTTATGTACCATTCAAGGACAATTATTGCATAGCTTCATTATTCAAACTTTCACTTCGATCGCATGATTACGACACAAGAATAAAAACTTAATTTTAAAATTTCGCACAGCCGCCATCTTGAGGTTATGTAAACAATTGAATTAAATTAGATGGCAGTGCATTACAATCTGCAAAAACATTTACTGTACCACATTTCACTACGCTCAGAGAGTTAAATCACGAGAAAAGTCTATTAAAATATTTCAAATTCGCTTGGTCGCCATGTTAGTTTTGTACTTTACAGGTTTATGAAATATACATAGGTAAACTTGTATCAGTACCCTTTATCACCGTACAAAATTGCATGATGATATCTGTAATAGTTTCGGAGATATAGAATGTCAGTGAAATATTTCGCACAGCCGCCATTTTGAGGTTATGTAAACAATTGAACTAAATTAGACTCCAGTGCATTACAATGTGTATAAACATTTGCTGTACCTAGTTTCATTACGTTTGGATAGTTAAATCGCGAGAAATATCTATTTAAAAGTCTCAATTTCGCTTGACCGCCATGTTGGTTTTGTAGTCACCAGGTTTTTGAAAGTCTCAAAGGTGAACTTTTAGTAGTGCCCTTTATTACGGTACACAATTTCAGGGCGTTTCGGAGATATTGAATGCTAGTGAAATATTTCGCACAGCCGCCATGTTGGATTGGTGAGACGTAACAAAATTTGAAGGGCACGGTCGAGGTCGCCGGGAATAGTGCTATGAACTTACCGAGTTTCATTGAAGTCGCTCCAGCCGTTTAGATTTTATTAGGGACACACACACACACACCTCACACACACACACACTCACACACATACACACACACACACACACACACACACACACACACACACACACACGGACAAAAGGTGATCTCATAAGCCTATTTTTTCAAAATTGAAAATAGGCTAAAAATACCATGGACCATGGATCATTTAATGCCGTGAAGTGAAGAAGAATTGACCAAGAGAGGTCGACAGAAAATATGAAGGAGATGTGCCAGGGTCAACTTAAGATGAAGCAAAGCCGGACTCCTCTAGGGTCCCATGGTCGCCAACCCACGTCCACCTAGTTGTGAACCCCTGGGGGGGGGGGGGGGGAGGATAAACGAAGCAACGAAAACAACGGTACATCATTATTAGGCTACATAATCTGCTTTTATAAAAGCATCTCTGTCTGTTACGTAGACAACCCGAAGGCTGGTTGGATCCTCAAAAAGCACCGCCGTTTGGTTATGTGGGTAGATACCCACAAAAACCCAAGCAGACCTATAATGAGGCGTACTAGGCAAGATGATGAGGAGTGAGGTAGTTTGCCATTGCTTTCCTCACTGAGTCAGAACAGCAGTACTAACCCTATGTGTAGAACCTTTCACTGCTTCCACAGGCACAGACTGTGCCCTGAATGTCATTACTAAGCACCACCCATACCTCAGTAGCTTCCATATAGTCACAGCCACGGTGGGTGAGTGGTTATAGTGTCGGTCTACCAACCCCAAGATGCAGGTTCGCCCCTGGCCATGGTAAGTGATTTTTGAAGGCGACAAAAATCACGATACTCATGTCATACGTTGTTGGCATGTTAAAGAACCCATTTGAATTCAGTAGGCCGTGTTCAATGGCAAAATTAATCTCGGGATTTTCCGCCAACACAAAGTTCCTCCATTCTCTACTTGAAAGCACTGTAGTGTCAAGGAGTTTAGATATCTAACCTCCTTGACTTTCATAGCGTTAAAAGGAACGACGAAATTCGACATGCAAGCTACCCTCTGGGTGTCAATTAACAAAGCTTGCACCAGGCACCCGAGGCCATACGATATTATTATTACAGCCATGAGTGAGACTGAGACATCGGTGAAAAGCCGCATTTTACTCTAGCCTGTGCCAACAGACAAATGCAAAAGCATTTCAACTTACAAAAAATCCTTTTTTAGCCTATTTTCAATTTTGAAAAAATAGGCTTATGAGATCACCTTTTGTCCGTGTGTGTGTGTGTGTGTGTGTGTGTGATTCGTGTGTGTGTCCCCCCCTAATAAAATCTAAACGGCTGGAGCGATTTCAATGAAACTCGGTATGTTCATAGCACTATTCCCGGCGACCTCGACCGTGCCCTTCAAATTTTGTTACGACTCACCAATGCAAAATGGCGGCTGTGCGAAATATTTCACTAGCATTCAATATCTCCGAAACTATTACCGATATCGCCCTGAAATTGTGTACGGTGATAAAGGGTACTACTAGAAGTTCACCTATGAGACTTTAAAAAACCTGGTGACTACAAAACCAACATGGCGGTCAAGCGAAGTTGAGACTTTTAAATAGACTTTTCTCGCGATTTAACTATCCACACGTAATGAAACTTTGTACAGCAAATGTTTATACACATTGTAATGCACTGGAGTCTAATTTAGTTCAATTGTTTACATAACTTCAAAATGGCGGCTGTGCGAAATATTTCACTGACATTCTATATCTCCGAAACTATTACAGATATCACCCTGCAATTTAGTACGGTGATAAAGGGTACTGATACAAGTTTACCTATGTATATTTCATAAACTTGTAAAGTAGAGAACGAACATGGCGACCAAGCGAAGTTGAGACTTTTAAATAGACTTTTCTCACGATTTAACCATCCAAACGTAATGAAACTAGGTACAGCAAGTGTTTATACACATAGTAATGCAATGGAGTCTAATTTAGTTCAATTGTTTACATAACCTCAAAATGGCGGCTGTGCGAAATATTTCACTGACATTCTATATCTCCGAAACTATTACAGATATTACCCTGCAATTTTGTACGGTGATAAAGGGTACTGATACAAGTTTACCTATGTATATTTCATAAACATGTAAAGTACAAAACGAACATGGCGACCAAGCGAATTTGAAATATTTTAATAGACTTTTCTCGTGATTTAACTCTCTGAGCGCAGTGAAATGTGGTACAGTAAATGATTTTGCAGATTGTAATGCACTGCCATCTAATTTAAATCAATTGTTTACATAACCTCAATATGGCGGCTGTGCGAAATTTTAAAATTAAGTTTTTATTTCTTGTGTCGTAATCATGCGATCGAGGTGAAAGTTTGAATAATGAACCTAGGCAATAATTGTCCTTGAATGGTACATAATTCTATGGCCTATACATATAACAATCCTAAATGGCGAGCTTCCGAAATATTTAGACGGTTCTCAATATCTATGAATCTTTTACAGCAACCAAACTGAATTTTTTTATGTTCATAGAGACTAAGAACATATGTTCACCTATAGGACTATCATTAACCTGGTGAGCACAAAACCAACATGGCGGCGACGTGAATTATAAATATTTAAATGGACGATTCTCGCGAATTAACTATCCGAGTGCTGTGAAACGTTGCACGTTAAATGCTTATACAAATGTTGATCCACTGGCATCTAATTTATTTCAATTGTTTGCATAATCACAAGATGGCTGCTGTGCATAATTTTAAAATCTCGTTTTTACCTCTTGTGTTCTAATCATGCGATTGAAGTTTGAATACCACACGTACACAATAATCTTAATGTAATAGTACAAAAATAAAAATCCAACCTGGCGACAATCTGAAATATTTAGACGGTTCTCAATATCTACGAATCTGTTACAGCAATTAAACTGAAATTTTGTATGTTGATAGAGGCAATTAACATGAGCAGGATATATGAAAATAGGCTGTATAGTTCTTTACGGAACTACTTGTTTTATTGGTGATTTGCGTGTGGTTGCACTTACAGATTGTTATTTCCTCAGCAGAGTGGTTGTCAGGGTAGCTTGTAGACATTTCACAATTCAGATAAGTCTCTATATCAGATCTTTCAATAGATTATTAGTATAATCTGACATGAAAATGACAACACCGTTTTTAGCCTATTTTCAATTTTGAAAAAATAGGCTTATGAGATCACCTTTTGTCCGTGTGTGTGTGCGTGTGTGTGTGTGTGTGTGTGATTCGTGTGTGTGTCCCCCCCTAATAAAATCTAAACGGCAGGAGCGATTTCAATGAAACTCGGAAAATTCATAGCACTATTCCCGGCGACCTCGACCGTGCCCTTCAAATTTTGTTACGACTCACCAATCCAACATGGCGGCTGTGCGAAATATTTCACCAGCATTCAATATCTCCGAAACTATTACCGATATTACCCTGACATTTTCTATGGAGATAGAGGTAACTACTATAAGTTCACTTATGTGACTTTTGAAAACCTGGTAACTACAAAATCAACATGGCGGCCAAGCGAATTTGCTACTTTTAAATAGACGTTTCTCGCGATTTGACCAACCAAACGCAATGAAACTTGGTACAGTATATGTTTGTACACATTGTAATGCACCGACATCTAACTTCGTTCAATTGTTTACATAATCACAAGATGGCGGATGTGCGAAATATTTCACCGGCATTCTATATCTCTGAAACTATTAGCGGTATCACCCTAAACTTTTGTACGGAGATAAAGGGCACTACTGGAAGTCCATCTATAAGATTTTCAAAAACCGGTTAACTACAAAACGAACATGGCGGCCAAGCGAATTTGAAAATTTTAAATAGACCTTTCTCGCGATTTAATGTTCCAAGCGCACTGAAACCTGGTACAGAAAATATGTATACACATTGTAATACACTGGTATCTAATTTAGTTCAATTGTTTACATAACCTCAAGATGGCGGCAGTGCGAATTTTAAAATTAAGTTTTTATTTCTTGTGATGTAGTCATGCGATCGAAGTGAAAGTTTGAATAATGAACCTACGCAATAATTTTCCTTTAATGGTACATGACTCTATGGCCTATACATTTAACAATCCAACATGGCGACCATCCGAAATATTTAGACGATACTGAATATCTACGAATCTATTTTAGCAATCAAACTGCATTTTTTAATGTTCATAGGGGCTATGAACTTAAGTTCACCTATAGGACTTTAAATAACCTGGTGATAACAAATCCATCATGGCGGTGACGCGAATTATAAATATTCACATGGACGTTTCTCGCAATTTAACCATCCGCGTGCAGTGAAACTTGGTACAGTAAATCTTTATCCGAATGTTAATCCACTGGCATCTAATTTATTTCAATTGTTTCCATAACCTCAAGATGGCAGTTGTGAAAAAAATTTAAATCTCCTTATTTTTCTTGTGTCCTAATTATGCGATTGAAGTTTGAATACTACACGTTCACAATAATCTGCATGTAACAGTACATAACTCTAGGACCTACATATAGAAAATCCAACATGGCGACCATCCGAAATATTTAGTCGGTTCTCAATATCTACGAATCTATTACAGCAATCAAACTGAAATTGTGTATGTTGATAGTGGCAATTAACATAAGTAGGATATATGAAAATAGGCTGTATAGTTCTTCATGGAACTACTTGTTGAATGTTGCAGTTAAATCCTTTTACCATAATCTCAGCAGAGTACTCGCTTGCCACGGTGGGTGAGTGGTTATCGTGTCGGTCTACTAACCCCAAGCTTGCAGGTTCGCTCCTGGCCGTGGTAAGGGATTTTTTGAAAGGCGGCATAAATACGAGACGCATGTCATACGATGCTTGCATATCAAATAACCCATTTGAATTCTGTAGGCCGCGTCCATAATGGCAAAATTAATCTCTGGAGTTTCCGCCAATCCAAAGTTCCTCATTTCTCTACTAGAAAGCGCTATAATGTTCAAGGAGCATAGATATCTAACCTCTTGACTTTCATAGTGCTTCAAGGAACAACGAAATTCGACATGCAAGCTACCCTCTGGGTGTCAAATAACAAAGCTTGCACCCGAGACCATACGATATTATTATTATTAGCAGAGTACTCGTAGGTAATTTATGTATATTAGTTTACAATTCTAGTTTGGATTATTGCTTTAGTATATCACAGAAATATTGTTGTTGATTTAGTGGTTTGCAACATCGTGGTCATGTAGCCCCGTGTACCTGGGTGGATGTGGAATTTGTCTGATGACCTGCGTTATTGTGATGGATGTATTAGTGTGTGTATTTGCAATTCAGGCGAGGATTGGGAAGAAGGTGGCCGTGGCCTTACGTTAGGTACCATCCTGGCATTAGCCTGGAGTAGAAGTGGGAAACCACAGAAAAACACTTCCAAGATGGCTGAGATGGGATTTGAACCCTCATCTTCTCAGTTTTCAGCCCCTCAGACCAGAATTAAATTTCTTGGCAGAGCCGGGACTGTCAAGAATGCAAGCCACTATGCAACGAGGCGAACTCACAGCATTAGTAGATACACCTTCATAGATTAGTAGGTGGAGGGAGATAGTTAGTTGACAGGACACATCATTTCTCAGTCTTGCAACATTGTAGATATTAAAATTAATAATTATTTTTACGGGTGCTTATTTTTTAGCCTACTTTCGATTTTTGCAAAAAATGAAAGTAGACTTATGAGATCAACACAGGGCGAAAAAAGTGTGTCTGTCTGTGTGTGTGTATGTGTGTGTGTGAGTCTGTGTGTGTGTGTGTCTGTGTGTGTGTGTGTGTGTGTGTGTGTGTGTGTGTGTGTGTACTCTGAATGTCTGTCCCCCCCTATCAATTCGAACACGGTGATTGCGAATTGAACGAAATTTGGTACAAAGGTAGCACTAGCAAAGGACACCTCAGTGTCATGTTTTATATCGCCGCCATCTTGAGGGAAACGTAATGGCGACCACACAAATGTTCAAAGCTTAAATCAAATTACGACTAACCTAATCATCCGATCTCTACCAAATTTTGCAACAACATACCTTTATGGGGGGAGCATCGTTTGACCAAACCAATAGGCCAGCAGCGTAATAGTTTGCGGATGGCGGCCATCTTTGTGTGAAAATCGATTCCCCCTATTAATTCGAACACGGTGCAACCGAATGGAACGAAATGTGGTACAGAGGTAGTACTAACAAAAGGCACCTTAGTGTCATGTTTTATAACGCCGCCATCTTGACGGAAACGTAATGGCGGCCACACAAATGTTCAAAGCTTAAATCAAATTATGACTAACCTAATCATCCGATCTCTACCAAATTTTGCAACAGCATACCTTTATGGGGGGAGCATCCTTTGACCAAACTAATAGGTCATCAGCGTAATAGTTTGCGGATGGCGGCCATCTTTGTGTGAAAATCGATTCCCCCTATTAATTCAAACACGGTGAAACCGAATAGAACGAAAGTTGGTACAGAGGTAGCACTAGCAAAGGGCATCTCAGTGTCATGTTTTATATCGCCGCCATATTGACACAAACGTAATGGCGGCCACACAAATGTTCAAAGCTTAAGTTAAATTACGACTAACATAACCATCCGATCTCTACCAAACTTTGCAACAACATACCTTTATGGAGGGAGCATCCTTTGACCAATCTACTAGGTTATTAGCCTAATAGTGTGCGGATGGAGGCCATATTTATGTCAAAATTGATTCCCCCTATTAATTCGAACACGGTGGAACCGAATGAACGAAATTTGGTACAGAGGTAGCACTAGCAAAGGGCACCTCAGTGTCATGTTTTATATCGCCGCCATCTTGACAGAAACGTAATGGCGGCCACACAAATGTTCAAAGCTTAAGTTAAATTACGACTAACATAACCATCCGATCTCTACCAAACTTTGCAACAACATTCCTTTATGGAGGGAGCATCCTTTGACCAATCTTATAGGTTATTAGCCTAATAGTTTGCGGGTGGCGGCCATATTTATGTCAACATTGATCCCCCTATTAATTCGAACACGGTGGAACCGAATGGAACGAAATTTGGTACAGAGGTAGCACTAGCAAAGGGCATCTCAGGGTCATGATTTATATCGCCGCCATGTTGACAGAAACGTAATGGCGGCCACACAAATGTTTAAAGCTTAAATCAAATAACGACTAACATAACCATCCGATCTCTACCAAACTTTGCAACAACATACCTTTATGGAGGGAGCATCCTTTGACCAATCTAATAGGCCATTAGCCTAATAGTTTGCGGATGGTGGCCATCTTTATGTCAAAATTGATTCCCCCTATTAATTCGAACACGGTGGAACCGAATGAACGAAATTTGGTACAGAGGTAGCACTAGCAAAGGGCACCTCAGTGTCATGTTTTATATCACCGCTATCTTGACGGAAACGTAATCGCGGCCACCCAAATGTTAAAAGCTAAAATGTAATTACGACCAACCTAATAATCTAGTCTCTACCAAATTTTGCAACACCATATCTTAATGTGGGAAACATATTCAGACCAAACTGCAAGAACATCAGCCCAATAGTTTGCAGATGGTGGCCAAGTATGTGTGCAAATCGATTCCCCCTATCAATTCAAACACGGTGAAACCGAATTGAACGAAATTTGGTACAGAGGTAGAACTAGCAAAGGGCACCTCATATTCATGTTTAATATCCCTATAGCACGTTGTATTTCAACAAGCTACTACAACCAACATTCAATTATACTCCTTGAAAAGGACAAAGAGTTATAACAATACCCATGCATTTAGGAGAAAGTAGGCTATATGTTCTTTACTGAACATCTTGTTTAATATTTATCAGTGGCACTTTATAAGTTTATGCCGTGTTTTTTGTTTTGTCTTGTTTTGGAAGGCGAAGACCGTTTGTGGGTGGCATTGTGCGTTTCGTAGTGATTAGAAGAGTTACTTCGTCTTGTAATATATTTGGTTCTGACAATGCTCGATTGACGATCGAAACATGACATACCCTAGTTTTCTCCCTCTTCTGTAGTCCATAAGAAAATGCATACATATTTTTGGCCGTGGTGTCGCAGCGGTCTAGCTGTTTGCCTTGCTCCATGGTGGGTTCGTTTCCCGGTCAATGCATGTGAGATTTTCAAAGTGATATATCAAGCCCTGTGGTTCGGATTCCACGTAAAAAAGTTGGTTCCGTGGCTCATGATCGCGAGATTAACGGTCACAAAAGTCAACAACAACCCCTGGCACTATCCAGCCCATGACGGGCTAAGGCCGACCAAGCGACCGCTGCCCAGCCATTTGGCCTGCAGATATTGGGGGGATGCGTGATCAGCGCGTCGGGTCCCCTCGGCCTTTAATCTTGGTATTCGTGATCGGGGCGCTGTCTCACTGTCAGACAGCTACTCAATTGTCCTCACGAGGCTGAGTGCAGCCCGTTCCAACCCTCACGTCAGTTTTAAAATCCCTGACGGAGCCGGGGATCGAACCCGGGGCCTCCGGGTGAGAGGCAGGTGCGCCACCCCAACACCACGGGGCCGGTCACGTAAAACTAAAATCTTCCTTCCCTCCTTCCTTCCTTCCTTCCTTCCTTCCTTCCTTACTTCGCACCCTTCCTTCCTTCTTTCCCTCTTCCTGCCTTCCTTCCTTCCCTCCTTCCTCCCTTCCTTCCCTCCTTCCTTCCTTCCCTCTTCCTTCCTGCCTTCCTTCCTTCCCTCCTTCCTCCCTTCCTGCCTTCCTTCCTTCCTTTCCTGCCTTCCTTCCTTCCCTCACTTTTTCCTTTCTTCCTTCCCTCCTTCCTTCCATCCTTCCCTCCTTTCCTCCTTCCACCCTTCCTTCTCACCTTCCTGCCTCCCTTCCTTCCTTCCCTCCCTTTTTCCTTCCTTTCTTCCCTCCCTCCCTCTTTCCTTCCTTCCTTCCTCCCTTCCTCCCTTCCCTCCCTCCTACCCTCCCTTTTTCTTTCCTTCCCTCCTTCCTTCCTTCCTACCTCCCTCCCTTTTTCTTTCCTTCCCTCATTCCTCCCTTCCTTCCCTTCCTTTTTCTTTCTTTCCTTCCCTCCTTCCTTCCTTCCTTCTTTTCTTCCCTACTTCCTTCCTTCCATTCTTCATTTCTTCCTTCCTCCCTTCCTTCGTTCCCTCATTCCTTCCTTCCTTCCTTCCTTCCTCCATTCCTTCCCTCCTTTCTTCCTTCCTTCCTCCCTTCCTTCCCTCCTTCCTTCCTTGCTTCCCTAATTTCTTCCTTCCTCCCATCCTTCCTTCCTTGCTTCCCTCATTTCTTCCTTCCTCCCTTCCTTCCCTCCCTCCTCCCTTCCCTCCTTCATTCCTTCCTTCCTTCCTTCCTTCCTCCCTTCCTTCCCTCTTCTTTCCTCCCTTCCTTCCCTCCTTCCTTCATGTGCACAACAATACGAAATTGAGATAATGCCAGTTTCTGTATCTTTGACGCAGTGAGTTTATTAGGATAAAGTGATAAATTCCATTACTTGTAGTTATTAAGATAGTGTTGAATATTGCAGTCATTTCCAAAACTTAACATGTCCACAAGCTAGTCTTTTCCATAACTCAACATGTCCATGTTCTTAACTTTCAAAGGAAATATAGAGGGATATGTGTGTTTAAAAGTTTTACTAAATTATTTACGATAAAAATGTCCGTAGCTTAACATTTTAAGGACTTAACAAGTAGTTCCGTGAAGAACTAGACAGCCTATTTCCATATAACCTACTTATGTTAATTGCCTCTATCAACATACGACATTTCAGTTTGATTGCTGTAATAAATTCGTAGATATCGAGAACCGACTATATATTGCGGATGGTCACCATGTTGGATTTTTATAATTGTAGGTCTTAGAGTTATGTACTGTTACATGAAGATTATTGTGTAGGTGTAGTATTCAAACTTCAATCGCATGATTAGGACACAAGAAGTAAAAACGAGATTTTAAAATATCGCTCAGCTGCCATTTTTTGGTTATGGAAACAAATGAAAAAAATTAGGTGCCAGTGGATTAACATTTGTATAAGGATTTACTGTACCAAGTGTAACTGCACTCGGATGGTTAAATTGCGAGAAACGACCATGTGAATAGTTATATTTCGCGTCGCCGCAATGCTCGATTTGTGATCACCAGGTTATTGAAAGTCCTATAGGTGAACTTATGTTCATAGCCCTTTTGAACATTAAAAAATCCAGTTTGATTGCTCTAATAGATTCGTAGATATTGAGATCCATCTAACTATTTTGGATGGTCGCCATGTTGGATTGTTATATGTATAGGCCATATAGTCATGTATCATTAAAGGAAAATTTTTGCGCAGGTTCATTATTCAAACTTTCACTTCGATCGCATGATTACGACACAAGAAATAAAAACTTAATTTTAAGATTCGCACAGCCACCATCTTGAGGTTATGTAAACAATTGAACTAAATTAGATACCAGTGCATTACAATGTGTTTAAACATTTGATGTACCAAGTCTCATTGCGTTTGGATCATGAAATCACGAGAACGGTCTATTTAAAATGTTCAACTTCGCTTGGCCGCCATATTCGTATTGTAGTTAACTGGTTTCAGAAAGTCTTATAGGTGAAATTCCAGTAGTGCCCTTTATCTCCGTACAAAATTTGAGGGTGATACAGCTAATGGTTTAAGAGATATAGAATGCCGGTGAAATATTTCGCACAGCCGCCATCTTGAGGTTATGAAAACAATTGAACGAAGTTAGATGTCAGTGCATTACAATGCGTATAAACATATACTGTACCAAGTTTTATTGCGTTTGGTTGGTCAAATCGCAAGAAACGTCTATTTAAAAGTCGCAACTTCGCTTGGCCGCCATGTTGGTTTTGTAGTTACCAGGTTTTCAAAGGTCACATAGATGAACTTCTAGTAGTTTCCTCTATCACCGTAAAATATACCAGGGTGATACCGGTAATAGTTTCGGAGATATTGAATGCTGGTGAAATATTTCGCACAGCCGCTATGTTGGATTGGTGAGACGTAACGAAATGTGAAGGGCACGGTCGGGGTCGTCCGGAATAGTGCTATGAACTTACCGATTTTCATTGAAATCGCTCAAGCCGTTTAGAAGTTATTAGGGGGACACACACACACACGCGCACGCACACACACACACACACATACGGACAAAATGTGATCTCATAAGCCTATTTTTTTTTCACAAATGAAAATAGTCTAAAAATCCACGAAGACTGATTCTTACGTTAGAATACTACGGTACCAACATAGAATATTGTGTAATAAAAATGTGAAACTAAATGTATACTTAAGCATTCAGTTGAGGTATTATTAACTATATGTTTCCAAAGAGTGTGCAAAATAAATATATGCAAACTGTTTGTTGCATAAGTCAACATGTCCACACCAGTATATTCCTAAACTTAACATGTCCATAGTATTTTCTTTGTTTTTTACGTACTAATATTCTAAATATTTATGAACTTTCACATAGAATTCCTAATAATTATACCAATTTTAGGAATTATTTTCAAAATCATAATTTGATAAGGATAAGGAAACCTTCTGAACTTTTTTATTTTTCATTCATTTACCCGAATTTCAACTTCCTGAACATGTTTACTTTTGGAACTCATAACTCATATGATGCCACTACTTCTGTCCCTATGGGTACGACTTGTCTCTATAGCAACCAGTCCTATATTATTCCTAATACTTCCCATCGGAGCAGAAGAAATGTGGTTATCTTTATATACATTGATGGCACTATGGTACCTTTCAAAATTATAATAAAAAAGTAAAGAAAAGATTGATCTCAGAATCAAGCTCCCATTCTTCTAAAATAACCTGGGGCTTTAATTTCTTCCGGAGCGCAAGAGAGCTCGTTATAAGAACTGGTCCGAGATCTTACGCACTTTTTGTGCCTGTAATTAATTAGCATTAAATAATTCAGAGGGCAGCACGTCACGTCGCATCGCGTCGCCGAGGGAAACGTTCATTAATTCTCCTACCTAGTCTCCTCTACAGCAGCTAGTTAATCAGTTCCCAGACAGGAAGCGCTATTGCACTCAAGGTTGCCCCAACACAATATTCTCCACAGTTTTCTTTCACTGAGGTGGAGCTGAGAAGTGGAGGGTTTGATTCTCACCTCAACCATCCTGGAAGTGGTTTTTAGTAATTCCCAACTTCTACTCCAGGCAAATGACAAGATTGTTCCTAACCTAAAGCCACGGTCGCCTCCTTCCAAATTCTCGTCTGAATTACAAATATACACACTAATACAGCCATGAAAATAACTCAGGTTACCAGACAAATTCTATACATACCCAAGTACATGGGAGTGGAACATGACCTCACTGTTCCTCCCCTTAAAACAACAAATATAAATAAATAAATAAATAAATAAATAAATAAATAACAAGTACACAGGGCTAGGTGACCACGATGCCCAAGCCTCTCAAAGGAAACAACATAAATAATTAAATACTTGGGAAGGAAGCGGCCGTGGCCTTAAGTATTTACCTGGGGTAGAAGTGAGAAACCACTTCTGAGATGGCTGAAGCAGGAATCGAACCAGCCTCTTCTCGATTTTGCCTCACGGGGCTGAGTGTAGCCCGTTCCAGCCCTCAGACCAATTAAATTTCTTGGCAGAGCCGAAAGTCGAACCCGGACCTCCGCTGTGACAGCCCAGAATAAATTACATGTAAGGCAGTAGTTATACAGGGTGATTGTTTTGCTAGAGCGGGACCATCTGCCAGCTACTGCTCGAGTCTAAGCTGCATGAACCTGAGAGGAATGTGCATCGCGTACTATGAGTAGTGGTGTTGACGAGTGATGAGGTTTCTCGGTCCGTGCATAGTACAGAAGCAAATACATTGGTCGGAGACTCACTCTCTCATTCCTAACACCACAGTGGTTAGAACAACGGCCGAATGTTAGCTGTATTGTAATAGAAAGGAATACCATATATCACGGTGGGCTGTTGACAGATCATTCCCTTCACGCCCGACCCTTCCCTGCTCTTTCTCCTCACCCCGCAAGTTCATAGAGCTTGGACTCGAGCAGTACCAGTCGCGCGCATGCCTTTCGCCAGCCAACCGAACTCGGGTCGCAGATTTCGGGGAGGTTGAAACCGTAACAGCGTACATTAATTAATGATAAATTCACCTGCAAATCATGACTAAAGAACTTACCTTTTCACAGAAGATGATGAATATGTTCTCCTTCAGCGACAGACAGGCGTTGTAAATTAGCGTTTATACGTTGTAATTCTCATTCCATAGGCGGCTTCGGTGGCGTAGTTGGTAGCATGCTGAGCTTCTATGCGCAAGATGTCAGGTTCAAACCCGGCCGAAGTATGCCTTCCTTCGTAGGGGAAGTAAAGCCGGCGGTCTCATGTCATAGATTTATGTCATAAAAAAGAACCTTCCACTAATTACACTTGTGGAAGCAAAAATGTGTAGGTTAGTTTGATAAAGCTCTATTAGTTCCAACGTTCGCCACCGGGTACTGACTGCGATGGCATTTAGTAGCCGCGTCCACAGCTAGGTGTCGTGGATGGTAGCATTTGGTGGCAAAAGTAGGAACTTCTTGATAAAATGAGTAGTCTGCAGTCCTTCTACCTGAATCACAGATACACACACACACTAATACAGCCATCACAATTAACACCGGTTATCAGACAGATTCTACACACACTCAAAGTACACGGAGCCACATGACCGCGTTGTCGCAGCCCCTAAACTAAGGAACCAACCAATCATCTCTTCCCGTAATGTGTGATATCTGCTGCTGTATATTGTTTCATCATTTTCAGCATCTTCTGTGAAAAGGTAAGTTGGTAAATCATAATTTTCTGGTGAGTTTGCCATTAATTAATGTACCATTTTACGGTTTCTAGCTCTGCGCAATCTGCGGACCGAGTTCGGTTGGCTGGCCGAAGGCGTGCGCACGCGTTGTAGCTGGTCGCTGGCCCGACTCCAGCAAAAGAATCACCCTTTAGTAGTTCTGTAGTTGTACTACCATAAGATCCAAAGGACCTATATGTTACTATCCATAAGATAACAATCGTCACCTCCACTCTGCCTTATCTCACTCATGTGACCCCCCCCCCCCCCCCCCCCCACGTAAAAAAAGGTTCATTGAAAGTACAGTACAGTTTATATTAGTAATATCAAACTTGTTTAAGAACAACGAAATATATCTCAAATTATAGGCCTACATACTTTTAAGTGGATGATTTAACATTTACCAAGAAAGACTACCTGTTTATGGATATATTATTACATAAAATTATAAAATAATGCCTCTCCATTTACTGATAATATAATAGAAAATAAACAAGAAAATGGATCACACCTCGAGCTTTGTTTTAAACATAATAATCGAGAAAGTCTGATGATGAATATCGAGAGAGGACGTGCCCCTCATTATGCAAGCGGTGTGTATTTGAGGAGGAATGTGGCAATGATAGGGACGATCATTACTTGAACAGCGATAATGATATTGATTATCTTGCTGGTCGTGTATGTAAATGGGAACAAGTCCAGTCGCTCTATCTCGACCTTGTATCTTGGAGTCTCGCGGAGAACATATCTAAACGGAACTTTCTACCGTCATACCCTGTCCTTTCACACGGAGCACACGACTATTTTATCTCAAGAGCGATTAAGAACTGGAGATCGTGAATGTGAAACGCTAGAGATGCATGCAAGGCACCAATAGAGGTGTGAACACAGTTGTTAAATGGTTCAAACTGATCGTAATATATTCAGAATAGTTCTTTGAGTGTTTAAATGGCGTGTACAAGAATGTTAAGACATCGCCTTTTGTATTCAAATTGTTGTGAAGGAGGTATTCAATAGTTTGTAGACTTTGCTGAACAGATTCATAAATTGAAATGCCCAATGTACAGAAAATCCATGTCACTCGTTTTTCTTGAACTTCCACACTATAGCCATGACGAATGAAAGAGAAAGTGAGAAGACTCATCAAGTTCAAGCGCGCCCCGCCAGGCAGCGTTGGAGGGGGCAAGTTCCACGCTGCCGGTGTCAGCTCAGCTGGTCTTAGGGATGCTGCTAAGGGAAACGAATGACTTTGTAACTAATACTCTTTTAAAAAGTAATTAGCGATTACAATTAAAATAGCACGGCAAGGCACAATAGAAAATATAATTCACGGAAATAAGAACTATGGTATTCATTACATGTTACGAAAAGCACAGATTCCTGGAGTATACAGTCACAGATTAAAACAAGATGTTCAGTAAAGAACATATAGCCTACTTTCTCCTAAATGCATGGGTATTGTTATAACTCTTTGTCCTTTTCAAGGAGTATAATTGAATGTTGGTTGTAGTAGCTTGTTGAAATACAACGTGCTATAGGGATATTAAACATGAACTAGTTGAAACCCGTCAATACATGACGGTCAATAAGAAAATATTTACTGAAGAATTTTCTTATATACACTGAAGAAAATGGAAATTGCAACACCATGAAGGCATTGGTCGTTTGTGTTGATTTTCAAGATATGGAACGATGCCTTGTAGGTATGTAAACGATCAAAGTTTCAGATCCATTGGATTGTTGCTACAGGTCTCCCCACGTGATTGGTCGCGGAGGATTCAACTCCAGTATACGGACACCGGTGTAGCGTAGTTGACTTGCAGTCTGTGCAGTGAAGTGTTCCCCGTCAAACATGCCTCGACGACAGAGAAGAGCACGCTATCAACAACTGTCGCCGTTTGAGAAGGGTCGGATAATTGGGCTGTGTGAGGCTGGATTATCGCTAAGCACTGGCGCTGCACGTGTTGGCCGACAGGCATCTACGGTACAACGTGTATGGCAGCAGTGGTCAAATAAAGGTACCCACACTCGTAGACCTGGCACAGGCCCACAGCGACAGACAACTGTGAGAGAGGATCGTCGCATCATTCGGATGGCCCGGATGGAACCCCATGCAACAACAGCGCAAATTCGAGCAGCTGTGGCACCCCACGTTACACAACTAACAGTTGGTAATCGCCTGCGTGCTGCTGGTTTACGATCCCGTGTCCCTGCAGAAGGTGTTCCATTGACCCCACAACAGCGACGTGTAAGGCTGGCCTGGTGTCGAGAACGATCGACGTGGGTCGACGAATGGCATAGGGTCGTCTTTAGTGATGAATCGCGCTTCTGTCTTGCCCGCAGTGATCGCCATAATCGTGTGCACCGACATACCGGGAAGAGGAGCCGCCCAGACCTTATTGTCGAGAGGCACACGGGGCCAACACCAAGCATTATGGTCTGGGGAGCTCTTGGCATTAATGTGAAATCACAATTAGTGCCTGTTGAGGGCACTATGACTGCTCGACAGTATGTTGATAGGGTACTCAATCCAGTGGTTGTCCCTATGATGGCGAACATTGGTAATGGGATGTTTCAGCAGGACAATGCCCGGGTTCACACTGCACGCATCTCCAGACATCACAACCTTAGAATGGCCCTCCAGATCCCCGGACCTCAGCCCTATTGAGCATGTGTGGGACATGATGGGTCGACAACTGGCCAACCGTCCTCAGCCACCCATAACTCTGGAATAACTGACCCGTGCAGTGCAGCAAGCATGGGCCACAATTCCTCAGGAAGCGATCCAGGGCCTTATTGACTCCATGCCTCGCCGAATTCATCAATGTATTGCAGCTCGTGGTGGGCACATCCAGTATTGATTGTTGTCTAAACTTGCGGTCAGATTGCCCTGAAAGTGTAATCATGGAATCACAACCGAACACTCGTCCTGTATGTTCAATTGCAGCAATGTAGCACCACTCCTTCTGGATGTTGCAATTTCCATTTTCTTCATTGTACGTTCTTTGTACAATTATTTTTTGGCGCTATTGATACTTTAAGAACGTCAAAAGATTCCAGAGTTCCCCATTGAGCTTTATTGATTGTGATAAAGTATGCCAAGCGAATCGGAAAATGTTGCCTCTTAAAAGAAATTGATTGGTTTATCCTATGGTGTTAAATCAAGTCGAAGGATTAGACCTCTCTGCCTAATTTTAACTGCACTTATTTCCAAATCCAAGCATTTTCATGCATATTTCTTATAATTAATATGGAATCAAATCGAAGGGTTAGATCATCCGCCTGATTTTAACTGCACTTATTATTTCCAAATTCAAGCAATTTTCGTACACATTTCTTATAATTAATATGGTAGTATTTATGAGCCCTTAGGAAACTTCAGTTTTCTAAGGAGCATAACTATGGGTCAATCGTTTGGAGTATGTGGAAGCAAATCACTTAATTCCAAGGAATTCAAGAATTCTGAGGAGTCTAATATATACAACTGGCCGCAAGAACCGTCGCTTATAATTTTGGAATATACATTAACGAAGAAATGCGATGATGTGCAATTCCATACATTTTAAAACAATATGGACCGTATGCATGTGGCACAGTGACATTGGCACCAAATGAAACCAAGGACATAGCATTTGTTGTACTGCCGATTATTCTCTCCTAAATTCCTTGAGGTATCATTTCCAGTGAAAAATTGTTGCAGTCTGTCAAATATTTTATATTTAGTAAGATCAATTTTGCCATTACAACACCAAAGGTCAAAGTAACCAAGCGTAGATTTCTCGCTACAGAAATACAGTGCAGAACAATGTTTACATTTGTTCGTCAAGGATCCTACACTGTACGGCATAATATCTGGAATTGTTTCTGAAATGGCATTTTTATATTAGATTTTAAAAGTGGCTTCGTATTTTTCTTCGATTTCCCACTTTTTTGTGGCTAATGTTCTTTTTCGTCAAATGGATATATTTATTGTAGCATTTTTCTCCAAATTAGCGTCATATTCAATAACACTATAGTGGCCTGCATCAACGCAGCCGCCAAATATTAAATGGCACATAATACTTCCATTGCCAAAATCAACAGCGTGGTTAGAGTCATTGTTATGTACTCTAAACAAATAATCATTAAACAATAATATTCATTTATACAGTGAAGTTCAGATACTTTCATTCTCAAGTTTGTTGCTGATGAGAATGCGATGATACTGATCGCCAATAATAAAATCCTTATAATTATTCATGCCAACACCAATTTTTGCAGTTTGCTTGCAGACGCAGCTCAGGATGACGTTCTGCATTTTGGAATAAACAGTACGAAACTGCTTTAAATAAGCAATTTCCATCACCTGTTGTAGGTACAATCCTTTGCATTTCCATGACAGTAAATTAAGCAAGGGAGCATACTTCGCCAACTACTGGAATGAGCATAGACTCACTTCGACAGCCACCGTAATGGAGAGTTTAAGGGTTAGACTATATGTTCAGTGCTTGTCAAAAATCGTATAAACACAGGGAAGCCAAATCTTAAGGCTAAATTCTGAGCTATCGCCCCGGATTCCGGGTTCGAACCCTGGTTTGCCAAGAAATTTAATTCTGGTCTGAGGACTGGTACGGGGTGCACTCTTGAGGCAAAACTAAGGAGAGCAAGGTTAGATTCCTATTTCAACAATCTGGCATGTGGTTTTCCGTGGTTTGCCACGTCCACTGAAGGTAAATACCGGGATAGTTCCTAACTTAAAGCCTCGGTCGTCAATTCTCCATTCCCCACATGAATTACAAATGCACACATCAGTAAAGGCATCACAATAACACAGGTTATCATAGAAAAATTTACACACACACACCAAAGTAGACGGGCCTGAGTGACCACGATGTCTGAGTCCATCAAATGAATTATATTCGTCAATTGTGTCTCATGGCGAAAGCGATTGTGGCCATCTTTTATTTAATAATTTAAAAGTATATGGCAATGCAAATCGAGGATAATTCCTTACTGTACGGGAATAATAAAAGTAAAATATGTTAAGACAATGAATTACCAATAGCCAGAAAGAATAATTAGGAAATAGAAATACATGTCTGAGGTGAGATGTGAACTCCTTCGACTATGCTAAATTCATTCCTGGGTCCGCAATGTTACCCCTGAGCCACCCAGTCAACAGACTTCGAAAGCAATATTAAGTTACTTAAACAACAAACGAACTCAAACGCCTGTTGAAGTTCTTCAATCCCCTCTTTTTAATTCTAAAAAACAAAGATCACACTACGATACGGAGGATCCTTTATCCGCCATTTCTCTAGAAATGTAATTCTGGTCTGAGGGCTGGAACGGGGAGCACTCTTGAGGCAAAACTAAGAAGGGCAAGGTTCGATTCCCATCTCAACAATCTAGGATGTGCTTTTCCGTGGTTTGCCTCTTCCACTGCAGGTAAATACCGGGATAGTTCCTAACTTAAAGCCTCGGTCGTCAATTTCCCATTCCCCACTTTAATTACAAATGCACACATCAGTACAGCCATCACAATAACACAGGTTATCAGAGAAAATTTGAGACACACACACACACACACACACACACACTAAAGTAGACGGGGATGAGTGACCACGATGTCTGAGTCCATCAAATGAATTATGTTCGTCAATTGTCTCTCATGGCGAAAGCGATTATGGCCATATTTTATTTAATCATTTAAAAGTGTATGGGAACGTAAATCGTGGAGAAATTCCTTACTTTACGGGAATAATAAAAGTAAAATATGTTAAGACAATGTATTACCAATAGCCAGAAAGAATAATTGGGAAATAAAAATATGTGGCGGAGGTGGGATTCGAACTGCTCCCATTGGGCGATGCACAAACTAAGACTTCAGCGCTACCATCTGAGCTACCGAATCAATGGAATTCTAGCGCAATATTAAGGTACTTAAGCAACATTCACACTCAACAGTCAGTATAAGTTCTTCTACATTTCCCGTTCTTTATAATATTCTATTCCTGTTTATATCGTGGAAACTTCATATTCGATATTCCCCTCCTTTATTATAATTCTTATAAATAACTATTACATTAAAACGCGGTGGACATCCGCCATGTCTGTCATTAACCATGGTGATTCTGCGCATGCGCTTGAGCCAATAATTTTGCAGTTTTGTTTATAAATTTAAAAATATATGATAACATATTTGTTTATTTGAAAGACACCCTGCAAATCTGCATGCCAAGAGCTTTCGTTAGAATGATTTACGAAGCCAATCGGTTAAGTCGTTTTCATAATCTCGTGTGTACAAAAAACAGCTTAGTGTTTTAAATATATAGATATGAGGTGCCCTTTGCTAGTGCTACCTCTGTAAAAAAAATCATTCAATTCGGTTTCACCGTGTTTGAATTGATCCGGGGAATGGATTTGCACACATACATGGCCCCTATTTGCAAACTATTGGGCTGATGACCTTGTAGTCAGTCATAAGATGCTTTCCACAAAAAGGCATGTTGTTGCAAAATCCGGTAGAGATCAAATTATTAGGATGGACGAAATTTGATTTAAGCTTTTAACATTTGGGTGGCCGTCATTCCGTTTCCGTCAAGATGGCGGCGATGTAAAACATGACACTGAGGTGCCTTTTGCTAATGCTACCTCTGTACCAAATTTCGTTCAATTCGGTTTCACCGTGTTTGAATTGATAGGGGGAATCGATTTGCACACATACTTGGCCACCATCTGCAAACTATTGGGCTGATGATCTAGCAGTTTGGTCAGAATATGCTTCCCACATAAAGATTTGTTGTTGCAAAATTTGGTCGAGACTAGATTATTAGGTTGGTCGTAATTACATTTTCGCCTTTAACATTTGGGTGGCCGCGATTACGTTTCCGTCAAGATGGCGGTGATATAAAACATGACACTGAGGTGGCCTTTTCTAGTGCTACCTCTGTACCAAATTTCGTTCCATTCGGTTTCACCGTGTTCGAATTAATAGGGGGAATCGATTTTCACACAAATATGGCCGCCATCCGCAAAATATTAGGCTAATGACCTATCAGTTTGGTCAAAGGATGCTCCCTCCATAATGGTATGTTGATGCAAAATTTGGTAGAGATCGGATGATTAGGTTAATCGTAATTTGATTTAAGCTTTGAATATTTGTGTGGCCGCCATTACGTTTCCGTCAAGATGGCGGTGATATAAAACATGACACTGAGGTGCCCTTTGCTAGTGCTACCTCTGTACCAAACTTCATTCCATTCGGTTTCACCGTGTTCGAATTAATAGGGGTAATCGATTTTGACACAAAGATGGCAGCCATCCGCAAACTATTAGGCTAATGACCTATTAGATTTGTCAAAGTATGCTCCCTTCATAAAGGTATGTTGTTGCAAAATTTGGTAGAGATCGGATGATTAGGTTAGTCGTAATTTGATTTAAGCTTTGAACATTTGAGTGGCCGCCATTACGTTTCCGTCAAGATGGCGGCGATATAAACCATGACACTGGGTGCCCTTTGCTAGTGCTACCTCTGTACCAAATTTCATTCCATTCGGTTTCACCGTGTTCGAATTAATAGGGGTAATCGATTTTGACACAAAGATGGCCGCCATCCGCAAACTATTAGGCTAATGACCTATTAGATTTGTCAAAGAATGCTCCCTTCATAAAGGTATGTTGTTGCAAAATTTGGTAGAGATCGGATGATTAGGTTAGTCGTAATTTGATTTAAGCTTTGAACATTTGTGTGGCCGCCATTACGTTTCCGTCAAGATGGCGGCGATATAAAACATGGCACTGGGGTGCCCTTTGCTAGTACTACCTCTGTACCAAATTTCGTTCCATTCGGTTTCACCGTGTTCGAATTAATAGGGGCAATCGATTTTCACACAAAGATGGCCGCCATCCACAAACTATTAGGCTGATGACCTATTAGGTTGGTCAAAGGATGCTGCCCCATAAAGGTATGTTGTTGCAAAATTTGGTAGAAATCGGATGATTAGGTTAGTCGTAATTTGATTGAAGCTTTGAACATTTGTGTGGCCGCCATTACGTTTCCGTCAAGATGGCGGCGATATAAAACATGACACTGAGGTGTCCTTTGCTAGTGCTACCTTTGTACCAAATTTCGTTGAATTTGCGCTCACCGTGTTCGAATTGATAGGGGGGGACAGACATTCAGAGTACACACACTCACACACACACACACACACAGACTCACACACACACATACACACACACAGACAGACACACTTTTTTTTCGCCCTGTAGTGATCTCATAAGTCTACTTTCATTTTTTGCAAAAATCGAAAGTAGGCAAAAAAAACATAATCCCCAGCATATTAAAACAAGCACTCATAAACTATTTAAAGTAACACTCTACTTACCAATTCATTTTGTCGGCTACTGGACTTTCGAAAGCTTGCGTGAAGACTTGGCGGATGTTCGAGATTGCAAATCTCGGCGGATTTCCTTCGTTCTGAAGAAAAATCGGCACTTTATATAATGATAAACAAGTCTGGGGATAACATCCATGACATGCTGAAGACAACAGCCAGCTCCTGAAGGATCAACTGAAATTGTTTCTATGGAATCGATGCAATCAAAAAATATTTCGCTCCACATCGATTTTGAGGTTAATTTTCCGGTAATTACTTTCTCGGCCTGGAAAAGAATGTCACATACACTTCTCGAAGGACGTGTTAGAAACAATTCATTGTTCATTGAGCCGTAGTCCTTTATTTCGGAAAGAACTGAAAAATTTATTTAGATTATTGTCACGTAGAGAATGAGCACAAGGCGAACACTTAATAAATTTAGAAGAGTGCTTAACAACATAGCCAGCCAAATGGTAGGCTACACTAAACACTTATCAATCGAAGAGTTTCGAACTGCGCTGTCAAATTCAGGTACAGAGCTTTCCCAGTCTTCGATATTTACTGCATCTCGAACCACAATTTTTTCCTTAATGGAAGTTTCCACTGATTCCTTCACTGTCTTGTTATGCACTTCCACAGTCCGGGCTAATATACGCATCTGATTAGCATACGAGGTCAAGATCTGCTCCCGTTTAGGTTCACAATTTCCACCAACATTTAAAGCCTGTTTTATAGGGACGTATATACATTGAAGTAGATGCAAATGAAGGAAATCTATTGTCGATGGATGATCATCTGAACTGAAAGACCGCATAATTCCGAAGTGCCGTTCCAAGGGATCTTGGGTGAGCTTTCCTGTCAACACATTCTTATAACCTTTCTCCCAAAGCCATTCACACATCTCCAAAGTACTCTGTAGGGTTACTACTAGTGATTCCAAGGTTCTATTGGAGGCAAAGGTGTTATTGGTAGATCTCACGGTCTGAAGAAAATTAACAATAGCTGTATGAGAAGGTGAACCTTTACGAAGAGCCTGAGACGGAATGAATGCATTGAGTGCATCAGCAACAACATTTATATCACTGGTAAATGTCTCAGTGTCCTCACTACCTTGTAATCCTGCCAGTCCCATTTCTCGATAAAATTTAATACCTTTGGCAACACTGTCACTGAAAAGTTGGAATGCAAGCCTAGCGTTCATTCTCTGGAAAGATGATGGGTCTAAATGAGCAACTGTCAGCTTGGGGCATGCTCTAAGCCCAGCATACCCTGAGAGATCTTCTTTGAACAGTTCCCTATAAAAATTGAAATTAATAACTTTGTCTTTATAGAGAAGTTCTACTTTATCATGAAAGTGGTTTCTTATGAATTTCAATACATGAACGAAGTCAGAGAAAGCCCAGATCTTTCTCGTAACATCTGCAGGATTAAGGATGTGAGGTTGTAGAGAGCTTTTCTTGCCACTAACTCCTAACGATCTCCAGGCCTTTTTATTTGTCTGACTACCATCACAAGTAAAGCCAACCACCCTCGCCCCAGCCACTTCTAACTGCAAAATCACCTGTATTAAAATTTTTGCGAGAATGTCCCCTGGAGTAGCATTTCTGCTTGCATAAACAGCAACTGGCTGCACCCAATTATACATGAATGGTACGAACATAAACACTAGAGCGTGATTTGCAAGTACGTTCTTCTGGAGGTCAGGTGTGTGTTCACCTAAATCAACTAATCCATCTACTTTAAGAGAAAAACTATTAAACTGGATTTCTTCACTTAGCTTCACTTCATCGAAAATTACAACACCGTAACGTGAATTAGCATTCTTTTCTTCCTTAAAATAGTCTGAAATAGCATTTATACTATGCGTATTAACTCCATAAGGACACTTAGGTCCTTTACAAAGTTTTCTCAAGTGACTTTCTGAGGGCAGAGGCAAGAGATTATGTCGCCGACAATGACGAAATCCTTTCGGTGATTTTATTCTCAACAATAAACTCTCTAAAATGAATTCATTGCTGTACCTCATACCATTGGGAGATTTTACCTGGCATTTCTTGAGCATAGTGTCTATTATCATCTTTTCCTTCTTGCTAAGGTGTTTGTTATCTTTGTAATTAAATGCCTGTGAATGTCGAACCTGCTTCTACAGCAAATTAATTCTCGATTTTGCTGAGTTGAGGTAGGATCTAACGCGAATTAAATTACGGTTAGCATTCTTTAGGCGCCTTTTGAGCAATATTATAGTCTTTTCAGCATCGGTAAGTACACTAGAAATGAATGAAAATCCACAGCCTGCTTCCAGTCTCCGACAGGGTCAGGAATGGAATGAATGAAGCCCCCATCTAGCGGCGAGGATATGGACTGTGCCGGCTGCCGAGGCCTGACGCACTCCTCTGGGGCAATGATTAAATGAATGACTGATGAAATGAAATGATAGTGGAGAGTGTTGTTGGAATGAAATTGTGACAGGGAAAACCGGAGTACCCGGAGAAAAACCTGTCTGCCTCCGTTTTTTCCAGCACAGATCTCACATGGAGTGACCGGGATTTGAACCACGGACCCAGCGGTGAGAGGCCGGCGTGCTGCCGCCTAAGCCACGGAGGCTTGGGTAAGTACACTAGAATGACCCAAATTCTTATCAACATTAGACTGACCTTTTAATGCCTCATTCGTTGCTTCACTCCCATCTTCAATCTTCTTTCTTCTCCTCCTGGTGGTATCGAGATTCTTTTTCCTATTAGGAGCTTTACGGGACTTATTCTCACTTGACAAGTACTTCGGTAAATTAGGGAAAATATGAGGCACTGCTCCAGGACGTAACTTCCACCTCATACGAGAGATTTTCACTTCTTCACCATTCACTAAAAAATTATCTGATTTTACTATCAAATCATCAGAGAAATGAATTTGACAAATTCTACTACTACGCGTTAACTTCGTATCCTTTCGTGGAATAGCTCTGGTCCATTTTTCAAATTGATTTGTATCCTTCGGTGGTGAAAAAAAATCGTATATCGTCAACTACTCGACCATACCCTGACTTACAGCCAGGTACAAAACAATAAGGCATGTTGAACTATTAAATGAACCAAGCCACATAAGAAATATGTTTGAAATACACAAAACACAAAACGCTGATGTACACAAGACACAATGAACTGAATTTAAGAACTGAAAGCAAAGAAAATTCAATTTAATTCACACAAATATCTCACACAGTAACTTCTCGCGCACTTTGTATGACCCGGCTCGACGGAAACACAGCACGTGTTGGACATAATCGCTTGCAGTGCTTGTAGCGGCGGGACCAGAAACTACCGTGCTAAAATGGCGGAATCCTCACACTAGGTCCTTCTATTCGCCATGCTATAGCGGCCTGACTCGGTTAATTCAAAATAGTTACAGTTTGCTTGTTTGTAGTGTTCCTAGGGGTGGCTTCGGTGGCGTAGTTGGTAGCATGCTGAGCTTCTATACCCAAGGTCGCGGGTTCGAACCAAGCGGAAGTCGTCGGATATTTTAAGAGCTTTAAAATATCTCAGTATGCCTTCCTTCGGAGGGGAAATAAAGCCGGCGGTCCCATGTCTTAGATTTATGGCATGATAAGGATTATTCCACTAATTGCACTTGTGTGAAGCTAAATTATTGGTTATATTTGACTAACGCTCTTAGGTTACGACGTTCGTCACCAGGAGCCGACTGCGGTGGCATCTAGCAACAAAGGTTAGAACTAGTTAGTCGTTGACGGTGGCGTTTAGTAGCAAAATTTGTAACTACTTGAAAATCCAATGTCTGCAGTCCTTACTTGAATTTTAAAAAGTCCTCTCGGCACGCCGGAAGGCGGAGGTAGATTTCACCGGACAAACTTAGGAATAGGCGAAAATAGGCAGAATATGCAGGTTTTCGTAGAAGGATCAGACCTCATTTATTGCGAGAAATTATTTTTTAATTGGAGCTTAATTAACTTTGTTTTTCGTCATTTTATGCATATTTTAAACATTTTATTGTCTTATGGGGACGGTAACCTTCTTGTCATTTGGGGTATATTTTTATACTTGTGGTCACACTGTCCTTATGCAAGGTTTCGACACTGATGTGTAACTATGTAACGGTATGTTACTTCTTCACGCAAAATTATATCTCCCGCAGAGATTTTGGTTGGTTCCTCAGTTTAGGGGCTGCGACAACGCGGTCATGTAACTCCGTGTACTTTGGGTGACTGTAGAAACTGTCTGATAAACGGTGTGAATTGTGATGGCTGTATTAGTCTGTAATTCAGGTAAGGACTGCAGACGGTCAATTTCAAGCAGTAGTTCCTAATGTTGCTACCAGATACTACCGTCAATGACACCTAGTTGTGAACTAGGCTACTAGTGCCACCACACAGCAACTCGCAACGAACGTTGGAACTTCCCCTCCAAAAGAAAGCATACTGAGGGATTTTAGCGCTCTTAGAAAATCCGACGACATCGGCCGGCTTTGAACCCGCGACCTTGGGCATAGAAGTTCAGCATGCTACCAGTTACGTCACCGAAGCCGCTTCACACTTAGTCAGATGGAAATCTGAATCTGATCTCGTGCAAGTGCGTTGTCATGGCAACGTCTGATGGCTCATCCCTCATCAATTTAGTAGTGTTGCCATGGCAACCTCTGATGGCTCTTGGCATCTCTATCTCTATCTCTATATATATAAGAATGAAAGTTTGTCTGTTTTTTCTGAATTTCCAAGGAAATTTGCGATATTTGCGCGTTTCAGACTGTTTTATGACGGATGCGCGCAGAAATAAATTTTTTGTCTGTCTGTTTGTTTGTTTGTCTGTGGACAATTTTTTGTGTCCTTATAACTCGAGAACGGCTGAGTGGATCAACCTAAAATTTGATACAGATATCCTTCAGAGGCACGACACTAAACATTGATGTAACTCTTCTCCGTGCCTCTCATAAAAGGGGCCCTACCCCTTAAAATACATACTGAAGTAGGCGTAGAAGGGTGAAACAAAGCTCATTTTCAGCCCCTCAATGTGAGAAACAAAACTCCCCTGAAAACCACATTTTAAGGCCCTAAAACCAACAGTTTTTGAGATATTCCCATAAAACTAATTTCACTTAATAAATTAATGAAAGAATGCATGCCGGTAACAGTGGCAACTGAATCTCTGAGGTCCATCTATTTCTGTAAGATGCAATGCAATTCCATTTATTGCATTACTGTGAAGGTTTGCAAACGGCTATAAGGTTATAACGGATCCAAATTAAGCTGAAATATTCATCAATACATACAATGTGCTTAAGGGGTCAAGGGGTACTCTAGAATTTTTTTCAAGCGATTTACACGTGCGGGTATGGTACGGAAGGTCTATTATATCCCTTCTCTATTGTATAAAAATGAATGTTTGTCTGTTTTTTCTGCATTTCCACGGAAATTTGACTTATTTGCCCGTTTCAGACTGTTTTGTGACGGATGCACGCAAAATATTTTTTTGTCTGTCTGTCTGTTTGTCTGTGGACAATTTTTTGTGTCCTTATAACTCGAGAACGGCTGGGTGGATTAACGTAAAATTTGATACAGATATCCATCAGAGGCACGACACTAATCATTGATGTAACTCTTCTCCGTACCTCTCATAACAGGGGGCCTACCCTATTAAAATACATGCTGAAATAAGCATAGAAGGGTGAGACAAAGCACATTTTCAGCCCCTCCATGTGAGAAACGAAACTCGGGGGCCCTAAAAGGACCCCGAAACCCACATTTTAAGGCCCTGAAACCAACAGTTTTTGAGATATTCCCAAAAAACTAATTTTACTTAATAAATTAATGAAAGAATGCATGCCGGTAACAATGGCAACAGAATCTCAGAGGTCCATCTATTTCTGTAACACGCAATGCAATTCCATTTACTACATTACTGTGAAGGTTTGCAGACGGCAATAGGGTTATAACGGATCCAAATTAAGATGAAATATTCATCAATACATATAATGCGCTTAAGGGGTCAAGGGGTACTCTAGAATTTTTTAACGCGATTTACACGTGCGGGTATGGTACGGAAGGTCTATTATATCCCTATCCCTATATTGTTATATTATTATTATTACTATTCTTTTAATTATTATCATTATTATGGCGTACAACGACGACACAAAGCACATTTTCAAACCCTTGGTGACAGAAACAAAACTCGGGGCCCCTCAAGAGCCGTAAAGGGTCCCCGAAAACTATATTTTAAGGCTCTAAACCCAACAGTTTCTTAGATATTCCCAGAAAACTAATTTCATTTAATAAACTAAAGAAGGAATGCAAGCCACTAACCATAACAACAGTATCTCAAGAGGTAGCATCCAACTTTCCATCTATTTCTGGAATTAGTAATGACACTCCATTCATTACATTTCTGTCAAAGGTTGCAAATGGCTATAAGGTTATCACGGAACCAACTAAAATTGTAAAATTCATCAATGCGGTTAAGGGGTTCAAGGAGTACCCTAGATTTTTTTCACACGACTTGCACGTGCAATATGTCATACAGAAGGTCTATTATATCTCCAAACAGCAACATTATTTTCAAAAATTCCTGATTTGAAATAGTAGACTCTTTTTTGCTGATTTTAGGAATTTGGGCCATTGGAGGCTAAAAAAAACTGAATTTTCATGCACCACAAGCCTTTATAATTTATAAAAAGGGATCTTCCTGTAGTTGGGCACTTGACACAACGGTTAGGGTCAGTTCGTATGTGACGTGTATTGCGATTCGTCTACGAGGTTTTCAATTTTATTTTCACGCCAGGAAGAACACGTTAGGTAAATTTAGTTTGAGAGCACATTTTAACTGATCCTGTTTCTTTGCCAACAAACCGGTTCCAAGCCGCTAAACATTGCAACAGTAGCTCAATTGATAACATCTGGTTATTAATACCGAAGACCGTTCGAAGAATGGGTACTTCTGCTAGTATTCCCATAAAACTAACTTCGTTCTGATAAACTTATGAAGGAATGACAAACCGCTAACCATTGAAACAGTAGCTCAATTGATAATGTCTGGTGTTAACACCGAACACCGTTCAAAGAACGGCTACTTCTGCTAGTTTTCTTATAATTCTGAAATCATTTTTGTCATCCCTTGGCGTATTGGTGGGTCATATCAAAAATTCTTTCAGACAAAAGTTTTAGGTAATTATTAGGGGAATATCGTCCATTTTGTACGGTTTTGATATTGTGCCTATTAAGAGAGATATGATTAATGTTTCCCGAAAAACCCTCTTTTTCCCACCCCTTTGGTCAATGGTTGGTGCTATAAAAAACTCTTCAAACATAAATTTTTGGGCTTTATCCGACACATAGTATGTACTTTGAACGAATTCGATATTTCACATATTAAGAGAGTTATAGCAATATTTCACTTTTTCGAAAAAAAAAGCCCCCATTTTCACCCCCTTCGACCGACTTAGCCCAGTAACGAACTCGACCGAGATTTTATAGGTATACATATTCGGTAAAAAAAATCAAAGTGATTGGTGCAAAATTACGGCAGTTATCGTGTCCACAAGAAACTTATATATATATATACAGGGTTATTCAAAATGATTGTCGGGGTTAGAAAAATTCATAACATACAGTGCAATTGACGTAGGAAGATGAATCGTGTTTTATTGTGTACTGTAACTCAAAAAGTTTTTTTTTACCTGGATTACAAATGCTAGATATGTGCACCTCTGGTCACTCTACACACATCAACTCGAAAGTCCATCTCTTCCCACACACGCCCCAACATGTCAGTCGTGATGGTGACGAAGACGGCTCGGATACGCTGCTTCAGTTGCAGAAAATTCACCGGTAGAGGAGGAACAAATACCTGATCTTTGACGTCACACGGTGTTAAGTCTGGTGACCTTGGTGGCCTGGATAAGAGCATCTGATCATGTTCCATCCCACATCCAATCCATCGTCTTGGAAGTTATTGATTTAAAAATGCTCTAACATGCAGTTCCGTGCTGCCTCTTGTAGTCGATTTCTTAGGACTACGCAGATAAACATCCCTGATCCGATTCACGTCTGCTTCTGATACGCGGGGACGGCCAAGGCTTTTCCCTTTACACAAGCAACCGGTATTCACGAATTGCGCATACCATGTGTGAATAGAGTTGTCGGAGGGAGGGTCTTTCCCGAACGTCGTAGGAAAATGGCGCTGGACTCTGGTAACGGACCGGTTTGAGTAAATTCGTGAGTACAAAACGCCTTCTCTTTACCGCTGACCGCCATTTTGTCAAATACTGCTGTTACTGCCATCTGGTGGTTATACATGGTACTAAATAGATGTAGAACAAAACTTTGAGAGTTAGTGTAACCGTAACTGCAACAATAACAATGGTATGTTGTCCACTGTTTCTACAAAAAATTCACGAAACCCCGACAATCATTTTGAATAACCCTGTATATATATATACATAAATTATATATAAACTTTTGAACTGACGGTGGTTTTGGGGTCTGGGGGATGTGAAACGCGAAGATATGTCGAAATTTTCCGGAAGTCGAAACATGGTACCCATTGCAATTTCTAATGAAATCTACCTAACAGATAACACACACTAATACAGCCATCACAATTATCAGACAGATTCTACACACAACCAAAGTACACGGGGCTACATGACCGCGTTGTCGTAGCCCCTAAACTGAGGAACCAACCAATCAGTGTTCCTAGGATAGGACGAACTGACCGGAAATCACCTCTCCGAGCGCTATAGAAGCCTACAGCATAACACGTAGTCTACTAGATTATGATAACTGTTGTTTTAAGGGCGCTAATGAGATGGGTGGTAGCGAGATACTGAAATGAAATGAAACTAATGCTACTGCCTATGAGTTGAACTAACTACATTCCTAGAACTAACTACAGATTTACTAATTGGGCCTACTACTACAGACACCACAACAACACACGTTATCAGACAGATCCTAAACACTTGCAAAAACGCGGGGCTGATATATTATATATTTCCGTATCCAGATTTATTGTTAAATAATGTTCATTCAATGATCAGGTACAAGAACAGCTTTAGCATTGTCCTGCAAAACATCTTCTTTTGTGCACGGTGATGGTAAATTCTGGCAAACCAAAAGGTGGTCTTCATCCTGTATTAGTCCACAATCACAGACCATTTCTCCTTGTGCGTAGCCCCACTTCAAAGGTTGGATTTGCATTTCGAAGCACTTGTGCGAAGTCGGTTGAGGGTTTTCCAGATGGGATAGCGAAGGTGAAAACCTGCAGAAGGTTCTTCCTTTAGACTCAGGGATTGATTAGGCACTTGGTATTCCCACAGTTAACGCCTTCGTTTTCCTGCCGTATCAACAAGGGGTGCAGTTGTTCTTAAAAAACTCTTCCTTGACCTGAGTCGAACGGAATGTATTAGATGACCATAAAGGGGGTGACGTGGATCGGTTGTTTGCTTCCAACGTTCAACTTCTGCAGCTACTTGCCTTCTTATGTGAGGAGGAGCGATTCCTGCGATAGGATAGAGTTTTTCCGTTGGTGTTGGTCTCAGACACCCTCTAGTTATGCGACTGGTCTCGTTCACAGCAACATTTACTTGTATAGCATATGCTGATGACGACAATGTTCAAGCCCCCACACCATTAGGGGCTCACAACAAGTTGGAAGAGGGTAGCAGACCATGTGACCCTAGCAGAGTCCAGCTTTAATTAACTTATATGTTATCTTTCCTAACACCCTAATTTCTCGAGGTGTCAGCTTCTTCTTTCATTTCACGAACTCCCCTGTGTTAAGGGGCTGGAGAAAATGCACACATCAAAACAAGTTTTGCATATTACTGGCCAAAAGTAATAGTGGTCTCAAACCCATTAGTAGTACTTCCGTGCGTCTATATCGGCTGTGTACACTCGCCTATGTCAATGAGGATAGATCGGTGCGAGTGTGCAGACGACCCAGTGAACGTATACACGACCAATACATCCGAGACCGATACCAACAGGGAGGAGGTGGTGCAATGTATTGGGGTGGCATCATGTATGGTCGCCGAACCCCTCTTGTGTACATCCCAGGGCGTATGACGTTATAGGGATACTATCCTGGCACCAGTAGTGAAAGGCTATGCTGATAATTTCGTTTCAAATTTCCCTTTCGTGAACGATAACGCTCGGCTGTCAATGCCTTTCTTCAGGAGAATGGTATTCACAGAATGGAATGGCCTGCCCATGCTCCTGATCTCAATTGTGTAGAGCAGGCGTGGACATTGCTTAATAAACAAGTCCGTCCTCACTTTCATCCACACTGTGCTCCAGGGCAATATGCAAAAGCTTTTTTTGATGTGTGTATTTTGGAAATACAAACTGCATGGGGCGGATGTGAAAACAAAGGGAAACGACAAAATTAATTATCCAATAAGTGTTTTATTCCGTATGGCCTCGGGTGCCGGGTGCAAGCTTTGTTATTTGACACCCAGAGGGTAGCTTGCATGTCGAATTTCGTTGTTCCTTGACTATGAAAGTCAAGGAGGTTAGATGTTAGATATCTAAGCTCTTTGATCACTATAGCGCTTTCTAGTAGAGAAATGAGGAACTTTGTGTTGGCGGAAACTCCCGAAATTAATTTTGCCATTATGAACTCGGCCTACTGAATTCGAATGGGTTCTTTGACATGCCAACATCGTATGACATGCGTATCGTGTTTTTGCCGTCTTTCAAAAATCACTTACCACGGCCAGGAGCGAACCTGCAATCTTGGGGTTTGTAGACCGGCACGATATCCACTCACCCACCGTGGAAAGCTATCCAATAAGTGTTACACAACGATGTAACCGTGCATTTGAAAAAGCGCACCAAAACTGCTTTGGAGAGCTGCAGGAAGACTGGAGGTTCAAATCCCGGAGCTGACAGCAGCCAACACGAGTGTGCTCTTCCTCCGGGGTTTTCCACACTCCTACCAGGCAAATGGACCGGCTGCGTAGTGCACGCTAAAGATCCCCTTTGGGGTGAAATCTTGACATCTCGGCGTCCCTAAAATATGCTGCAATAGTTAAAAGGGATGTAAACAAATCACATATTGCACCAAGGTAGCATTTCACCTTTTACTGAAACTGAAATATCTTGACAAGTAACTGTTCTACGACACTATGCAAGTTACGCACTATGAATTGAGCACCAATTTACTTGATACTGTTTTCCGAGTTTTAAAATAATTGCGAATATTAATTTCACCAAGATCATTCTTCTGGCCAAGATGTGTGCCGGCCGTAATGATGGGAGCAGTGAGTCAAGTGCTCTGTATCACGGTTGCACCCAGGAGCCAGATGGCCTGCCCCGCTGTACATGCAAGCGCTGGAAGGCTGGCTGCGTTCTTGGAGGTTGTTTGAGCTCTCAGCACGATGATCCTATATGACAAGTCGGAGGCATACTCAATTACATATGTTATAACAACTAGTTCCGTAAAAAACTAAATAGCCTAATTTTCTTAAAATTTAAGAATTTTGATGTGTAACACCTTTCCACTCGGTTGCTGGATATTTTTGTGGGAGTGATTTCGGAAAAGGGACGGGAATGGGACGGCAACAATGAGCGCGTACAGTGGCGGAGATTGGTACCACGACGTACTGTCGGTCATGTGGCTATGTGGAATGTATATCGCATACGGTTCTCTTCAAGGTTTGGAGGTCCCATTAAAGATATTCCTACAATAACTCATCTTCAAGTTGTCGTTCTTTGGTGTGAAAACATTCATTACATCATATTTGCTGAAAACATTTATGATTTAATAAATCTTCATACTTTTGCTGTATTCTTATTTAATGTAAGCATTCGAGGTACTGTCGGCCAACATACAGCCCTATGTGGAATGTATATCGCATACGGTTAGCTTCAAGGTTTGGAGGCCCCATTAAAGATATTCCTACGATAAATCATTGGTACCACGACAAACCTCGCGCATTCGCACCGGTCAGGATTTGGCACTGGAGTTTCACAAGTAGTTATTTCAATGACCAACAGAGTTCACTGTTATCAAGGGATTTGCGCTCCCGGCAGGCACATAGTAGGATAACATGTCACGTGTTACACATCATAGGTTCGTATTTTTTAAAAAATCGCTCATCCTCCAATCACAGCTTCACCCACGGACTCTGTGAGAGATCATTCCTCTATCAGCACCAAGACAGTGTCTTGGAGCTGTGTACACTTCATCATCAGATACAACTGGGGAATGTGAGAGGCCGATCACCCAGGCGACCGATAACTAGGGTATAATGAAGTAATGGTCAGGGATGGGAGTGGGAAGGAAGCCATTCGTGGACCTTATGAAAGTAACCATCCCGGCATTTGCCTGGGGGTGAAAATGGGAAACCAAAGAACATCATTTTCAGGACGGCCGAGGTGGGATTCGAAGACACGCTCCTCCGATACCAGCCAGGCACGGGGTGGTGCGTTAGCAACATAGGCCACCACAGCCAGTAAATTTTCATATACATTTCTTATTCGTTATCCTTATTATAAGCTTGCCACGGTGGGTGAGTGGTTATTGTGTCGGTCTACTAAACCCAAGCTTACAGGTTCGCTCCTGGCCGTGTTTGCCTATGTGATTTTTGAAAGGCGGCATAAATTATGACACGTATCTCATACGATGTTGGCATGTCAAAGACCCCAATTGAATTCAGTAGGCCGTGTTCATAATGGCAAAATTTCTCATTTCTCTACTCGAAAGCGCTATAGTGTTCAAGGAACCTAGATATCTAACCTCCATGACTTTCATAGTGCTTCAAGGAACAACGAAATTCGACATGCAAGCTACCCTCTGGGTGCCATATAACAAAGCTTGCACCTGGCACCTGAGGCCATACGATATTATTATTATTATATCCTTATTATTTACGGAATTATGCTGGTAGCACTACGATTTGCTCAAAATATAACTGACATATTGTGGTCTAATATAGCATTGGATTCTGAGATATTGATAGTCTATGGCTCAAATTCTCAGGGATAGATAATAGGTTGATGATGATGATTGTTTTAGGGGCTTTGCGACATCGTGGCCATGTAGGTTGTTGGTAGCACTGCTCTATCTCAGAAATGTAGTGAATGCTGTGGATGTTACATTCAGTTTATCATGAAACCTGTACTGGTAAGCGTATGTACAATTATTTTGGTAACACATAGGCACAGTATACCTGCTGCTCAAAATCTATCTGCAATGCGAAGTCATTGTAGTGGATAGAGTGTCAAACTGTTTATATGAACAGACTCATATTGAGTCTAGGGTTCCAATGTTTTCAGAATGTTGTTAGGCAGTTGGTAGTTGATCACTTTTGTGATACTTTCAATGGTTAGCTTGGCCCATTTGTCGGTCAAATTTTGTTTCTTGTTACCGAGATCCCCAAATGGTAATTATTTCTTTGTAAAGGTATTAATTGCTTAAACCTTATGCATAATCTTGTTATCAATCACTTATTCATAGATATTATAGTTCTCACCTTGAGTGTTCCAGTCGCTCGCTACCTCAAGCGTCCTCACTCCCGACATACAGGGCATCTACTGGTTGATCCGCTGTCCGCTGAGTAGTGTCGACTGACGTCACCCTGACTTTCGTTCGACCAATGGCAGGTTTTTGTCTGGTCGGGCGATCTCCAGCTTCGAGATGGTTCCATGATCCCTATTTAAGACGCCACTTGCTGACGTTCTTCACCACTTCTGATCAATCATCACTTCTAATCACTTCAACCTGCTGGTCACCGCTACTGCATCTCATGACACCATCGCTAGTCTCTACGCTACCTAGCAGCTACGTCACAAGATCTGCACCATGACGTATTGCTCAAGATGGCAAGAATAATTGCCAGCTGTTGTACTTTTCACCTTCACCTTAGATGGGATACTTGGATTCGTCTTTCGAAATACTGCTGGATCATCACTTGGAAGCTATAAATGTCATTCCTTCGCAAGAAAAGAAGAGAAAGTTGACATTTTTATCAATGGTGTACATATCTCTAGGCCATGTACGCCTCCTTCTGAAGAAACCCGTGAGGACTTTTAAATCAACATTTATGCTAGCTGGAACTTTTAAAGAGCTGGCTCTTCAAAGATAAGTTTAATTTTATGAAGCATTTAAATTATACTAATCATTTTATACTCTTAATCATTTTCATGGTTCTCTCTTTTTATAAGGTGAATTTTTATGTGTTAAGCTCAACTTCTCTCCAATTAAACAAGCTTGTTTCATTGACATTTTCTTAATCTGGGTTTCTGTCATCAGGCCTTCACACTTTTGCTCCATTTATAATTGTTCATTTCTGTGATAAGCACTTAAGTGCAATTTGTTTATTGATTATAAATTTATTATTAGAAATAAAAATTGTTAATGTATTGCTACCTACATTGGTTTTCTAGTCACGTATTTCATGCCCACTACCCCGCACCGCTTCAGTCTAATTTTCTTGACCACAGTAGTTATTTTGTCCAGGCTTTCGCCTGATGCGTTACCGTTCTCCCGTATGGGGAAGTTTTAGGGCAGAACTTATTCTCCAGTAGTCCCGTGGACTCTGTAAATAGGCATACGTATGGCTGTTAAGGTACACATTACACGTGAAAAATTATATATAAGTCCGTAAATTAGTATGGCAGTTGAACAGAGCTGATCATTGGTTATTATAAACGTGCATAGAACTTAGTTGGTACCGCTTACTTTGACGATGTACTGTAAATAAGTTAAAATAATGTTTCAGTGTGTTATGTCTTACGTTTCTGAGGCTTTGAATCCGGGGTTCAAAAGACTTGAGATCATTATGACACGGTAGCGGCGGTGATTCTTATCATAAGCACAGTCATGTGTACTAAAGCATTAATCACACATACAAAATTGGGATGAAATCCATTAGCAGGGATGGACATTACATGCAGTTAAACGTTGAACCTATCGGCTAGCGTAGAATCATGTTGGCAACACTACGGGTTTTTAAAATTAATTTGAAATACTGTGTGACAATTTTGGAAGAAACCCATTTTGTCAGTATGAATGTCACATGCAGTTAAACATTCAACGTATCAGCTTGAGTAGAACAATGTTGGCAACACTGTGGTCTATGGGCTCCTGAAAATTAATCTGAAATATCATGGTCTACAACTCTATAGGCCTATGTGTGCCAGTTTTTGAACAGTTTCCATGAATACATTCTGAGATATCCAACATAGTGTTCAAATTTCAATTGTAATTTTCAAGCAGTTGGTAACATTGATATTATTTTAAATATGGCCTTGAAATGTTCTGGTATGGGTCTTCTCATACCTAATATGGTTTCAAAAGCTGCAGCCGTTTAGAAGTTGACAGGGTGGGATACACACATTTGCCGGGATTGATCTCATATTTCATCATTTTTACAAAATGCGAAAAGTAGTCTCAAATGAAAGGGTATGGTAACTGTCTTCTCATGTCACTATCATGCGAACCGCGAATATCATGCTGGAACTATGTTCTTAGAACTCCAGCGAGGTTTAAATTAGTGAACACATAACTTGTTTGTGACTCGATGGAAATATTTTGCATTTTGTGGCATTAAAGAAATGAAATGCATTACTGCTCATTGCCAACATGATAAAAATTCTGACACAGTATTAAACAACTAAAGAGGAAGAGTACCAAATTAATTACACCATTTTAACTCAGGGCTGGTTAACGTTTTATATATAAGGCATATCATAATTCTTTTCCGAGGGAACTAAGAAATACCCCAGCATTATCTCTTCCCTTTAAAGGTTACAAAAGACGAAATAGCCGTTTTCCGTACTAAATTATTAAACTCCAGCAAAGGTTTAAAGAATTTATCGTGGCAGTGGCAGAAATACGCCAATTGATCATCTGAACATGTCACACCTAGTGGTTGTAGCATTTCTAAAACACCCTCAGGTGATAAGAACAGGGATATCCTGAACTAGCACCAACAGATAGCGCACAAGTACTATGAGAGAGCATTAGCCTATTAGCCTACGTTCGATTTTTGCAAAAAATGAAAGTAAACTTATGAGATCAACACAGGGCGAAAAAAGTGTGTCTGTCTGTGTGTGTGTATGTGTGTGTGTGAGTCTGTCTGTGTGTGTGTGTCTGTGTGTGTGTCTGTGTGTGTACTCTGAATGTCTGTCCCCCCCTATCAATTCGAACAAGGTGAATGCGAATTGAACGAAATTTGGTACAAAGGTAGCACTAGCAAGGGACACCTCAGTGTCATGTTTTATATCGCCGCCAACTTGACGGCAACGTAATGGCGGCCACACAAATGTTCAAAGCTTAAATCAAATTACGACTAACCTAATCATCCGATCTCTACCAAATTTTGCAACAACATACCTTTATAGGGGGAGCATCCTTTGACCAAACTAATAGGTCATCAGCGTAATAGTTTGCGGATGGCGGCCATCTTTGTGTCAAAATCGATTCCCCCTATTAATTCGAACACGGAGCAACCGAATGGAACTAAATTTGGTACAGAGGTAGTACTAACAAGAGGCACCTCAGTGTCATGTTTTATATCGCCGCCATCATGACGGCAACGTAATGGCGGCCACACAAATGTTCAAAGCTTAAGTTAAATTACGACTAACATAACCATCCGATCTCTACCAAACTTTGCAACAACATACCTTTATGGAGGGAGCATCCTTTGACCAATCTAATAGGTAATTCGCCTAATAGTTTGCGGATGGCGGCCACCTTTGTGTCAGAATCGATTCCCCCTATTAATTCAAACACGGTGAAACCGAATGGAACGAAATTTGGTACAGAGATAGCACTAGCAAAGGAAATCTCAGTGTCATGATTAACATCGCCGCCATATTGACAGAAACGTAATGGCGGCCACACAAATGTTTAAATCTTAAATCAAATTACGACTAACATAACCATCCGATCTCTACCAACCTTTGCAACAACATACCTTTATGGAGGGAGCATCCTTTGACCAATCTAATAGGTCATTAGCCTAATAGTTTGAGGATGGCGGCCATCTTTATGTCAAAATTGATTCCCCCTATTAATTCGAACACGGTGGAACCGAATGAACGAAATTTGGTACAGAGGTAGCACTAGCAAAGGGCACCTCATATTCATGTTTAATATCCCTATAGCACGTTGTATTTCAACAAGCTACTACAACCAACATTCAATCATACTCCTTGAAAAGGACCAAGAGTTATAACAATACCCATGCATTTAGGATAAAGTAGGCTATATGTTCTTTACTGAACATCTTGTTTTTATTTATGAAAAAAAATGAGACTTTCAAAAACCTGTTAACAAAACGAACATGACGGCCAAGTGAAGTTGAAACTTTTAAATAGACATTTTTCGCGATTTATCCATCTATTTTCAGAGAAATATGGTACGGTAAATGTTTATACACATTGGAATGAACTGGCATCTAATTTAGTTCAATTGTTCACATAACTTCAAAATGGCGGCTGTCCACAACTTTTAAAATAAGTTTTTATTTCTTGTGTATTAATAATGCAATCGAAGTGAACGTTTGAATAATGAACCTACGCAAAAATTGTCATCTAACATTACATAATCCTATGGTCTACATATATAAAAATCCAACATGGCGACCATCAGAAATATTTAGATGGTTCTCAATTTCTATTAATCTATGATAGCAATCAAGCTGAAATTTTGTATGTTGATAGAGGCTATGAACATAAGTTCACCTACGGGGTTTTCAATAACATGGTGTGTACAAATCCAACATGGCAGCGAAGCGACGCGAAATAAAAATATTTAAATGGACGTTTCGCGCGATTTAACCATTCGAGCGCAGTACAACTTGGTACGGTAAATTCTCATACAAATTTGAATCCACTGGCATCTAATTTGTTTCAATTTGTTTTATAACTACTAGACGGCAGCTATGCGAAATGTCAAAATCTGGTTTTCATTTCTTGTGTCCTAATCATGCGATTGAAGTTTGAATACTACACTTGGCCTACACAAGAATTTTCATGTAATGGTAAATAACTCTAAAACCTTCATATAGCCTGCAGTACATCAGGATTTTCAGTAAAGAACATATAGCCTACTTTCTCCTAAATGCATGGGTGTAGTTATAACTCTTTGTCCTTTTCAAGGAGCATAATTGAATGTTGGTTGTAGTAGCTTGTTGAAATACAATGTGCTGTACGGATATTATACGCTGATTGATGGAATCCTCACCTGAATTATATAAACACACACACACTAATTCAGCCATCACAATAACACAGGTTATCAGAAAAAATCAACACACACCCAAGTACACGGGGCTAAATGGCCATGATGTCCATGCATCTCAAATGAAACAACAACAACAACAACAGCTTCTTACCCAAATCCTTCCTCGTATAAAGGTACACACTCTAGTAAACCTACAGACCTCACAGTGACACAGGTTATCATACAACTTCTATACACACCCAAGTACACGGGGCTACAGGATCATGATGCCGCAAAACCCCTAATGAATCAACAACAAAAATAATAACAACAACAACAACAACAACAAAAACAACAACAACAACAACAACAACAACAACAATAGACTCTACCGCGGATCAAGGACAAAGAATTTTAATCGCGGTAGTCGAGTGTTGAAATAAGTGGCATTGTAAGTATATACTAGCGGATCCGCGCGAGAAATCTCGCATGTTCATAAACCACACATTCCCCAATAGGTTTAGCTGTAACACTCACCGGTTATTCGATATTTATGAAATTATACGATTTGAGTAGGCCTACTCATTCCAATGAATTACTGTTTCTGAAATCCATGCAAAATGATAAAGGAAAGACTTCATAATGTTAAAATGACATAAAAAAGGCGTCACAGTGGCCAAAATGTGAAGTGGACAGCAATTATGGACCGTATTTTCCTACTGCAAATCACACACTTCATACATTTTTAAAGTCATTTTTTAAAGAAATTATAGATCTTTATGAAATTAGAGTACAATTCGTCACTGCTAATGTCTATTCTCTTTCATTTGAATGCTCATTTGTCACGATCAGTCGCTTGTGAGTGTCGCAGGAGCGATCTATACTACTGAAATATTATATATGATGATAATATTTTCGATTGCTAATACACACTATTATGATTAACATTATAACGTGTAAGTAGTGTACCCATGTGAATAATTTTCATGGAAAACATGCTTCTACCTCCAGCCAGCATCAATCCTCGGGCGTGTACCGTTCACCCACTGAGCAGTTGCATATTTTAGATCTGAGACCAAGAGGTATCAACTCTACAAAAATAACACACAACTCTATTCTTAAGACTTTAATTGAGTTTTAAATCATGGCTTCACACAAAACAAAATCCCAGCAATAATACACAAAAACAATGCAAAACATACTCCTCCAATCAATTATTAGTCGCATTTTATCCTCACAAATCCAAATGATTACTGAATTTATTTTACCATGAAATTAACATAAAATTCATTCCCAAGTGCGCTGATGCACTGGTAAAATTCACACACAATTGTTATTCTTACAATCTTACGTCACTTTTTGTAACCATTTTTAACTTCACAATCTCTAGTTACTTATTATAAACACAATCGACTTTACACTATGCGTACAAGCATGTTCTGTATTTCTCTTCCCACCAAAATGCTTGAATCTACCATGCATTAACCAATCTATTAGTTGCACAACATATTCATTGCAACTCCACTGTTAACTGTATTTCTACCCTTTTTGTAACTCCACTGTATGCCGTAATGAGTTTACTTTCATAATAATTAGGTTACCGCTGTGTCGGTGGGATTGTATGCTACCCTTATGTGGGCGTAGGTGTGACATTTGGTATCCACCTTCGGAAATAGGTGATAATGTCAGTATAAAAATGTAACTTTTAACATATGATAACTTTGCCAAATATTAAGCTATCAGAATGATTCTTACTTATAAATGTGTATCATACCACACATATTCATTATTCATTACTACCATCATTATTTGATAACAAAGAGGGTTTCATAGTTTTTCACTTTAAATATCTTACTCCAAGCCTAGGGTAGGGTACGGTCTCTTCCCCGACCCTTCCTGAATAGAATGGGCTCCGTGACGGGTGGTAACAAGATGGCCGTTACTCCCCCTCACGTCCCTCTTTCCCTTTCCAAGCATTAGCCTGTTGCTTCAACCACAACAGTGCGCCGTCTTAGTGACCCACACAAATACATATGACCTCATTCATACTGAATGCAATCCGGAATATGGAATTGTTTAAGCATTTACTCCTATCATTAGGATATTAATAGCTGGCTTCAACAGGTCCATTTACATTTATCTGAAGGAAACGAGATTCATCAAACACAAGTCGATTTGGAATAGCCGGCACTTTTTGTCAAAGAACACGGTCAGGGCACAACTTCCTGCCGTCCAAATTCACTCCCAGGAGCTTAATTAATTCACACAATAGCTAGTTCTCGGTCGATATCAGGCGTCATGGCGAGGTGTCCATGTTTCCCTCTCATACACCACTGGATTCGAACCCGGAACGCTTCATAGCAATCATCAGAGCTAGGTTTCCCCACTCGATACGCTCAAATGCAATATATCTCTCCGTATGCCCTTGGCTATACGAGATTTCACACGTCGATTAAGCTACCTGGCTTCCATGAACATTGTGAGAAGATCCCATCCTTAAATAATAAGATCATCTCTACCAATTACTCTTATAAGCTTATTCATCAAGCTGCAATTCAATTCACTAATAAACATTTCCATTTCCTATCTCCTTGCATATTTCCTTCCATTATCATAAGATACTCTGCTATTAACTTCCTTTGCTTGGTCCATCACTTGTAATAATACTGCTTGGATATACAGTTATTCAAATTAGCATATATTTTGCTTACAATCACAGTTCCCTGCTGTTTATTTATTATTATTATTATTATTATTATTATTACTGACATAAATGTCCCTACTCCGACACAACGTAACCGTAGTTATATCATCAATAACCGAACATCCGTGTTCGTTACGTTAACTTTCTATCTAACTCAATTGCCATTTCTACATTAGAGGTTACGATTTATCCACACAATGATGTACAAAGAACATCTTAACTTGACTATAATCAACACAACATTAATATCTGAAGGTTCTATCTCCCAAATTTGACTCTCATTGGCATATTTGACAACTTTACCGACATACAGTGGACTACATATTCACTACAAAATCATGGTTTTCGGGCATTTACATTGGTTATCCTTGTGGCTCCGACCACACATCCTCTCCGTTAATGCCCGCCATAATTTGCATATTATCAAGGCATCATTACACTTTTTACACACATTTTACATAATTTTTCCATTGAGCAATACACTGCACTCTGCTTCTTCATGTCGAAGCTATCGCTTCCTTTTCCATAAAACACGTTATATTGATTATTACACTTGTAAAATACACATATTTAAATAACAAATCACTTAAAACCCACACGATCACTATATACATTTCTCACTGGTTGACCCTTCTTGCAGAATCTCAGAAACGCAGGTGTTGAAGACCTTTCCTCCACGAATAACCCTGTGTCTCGTTTGTAAGTCTCGTTACACTGCCTGACGATTCCCAGCGGTCCCCAATGTTTGTCCACTCCTATACTTTGATAATTTCCCGATATTAGCATAGATATGCTTCCATATCGTCCTGAACGTTAATTAAAGTGGTATCCCTGGCGGGAGATATCCTGTCTGGACCACGGCCTACAAGCCCGAAAAACTTGTATTTAACTATGAACGCCGGTCGTGAAAGCCTAAGCTCTTATATCTAACAAATAGATTATATATTGCGCTCGTCCATTGTACATTGTACTCGTACAATTACCACTTTCATTGTCCTTAGACTGAACTTACAGTCTCCTTGAATGATACGCTTATAACAAAGCCTTGGTCAGTCCCACGTACATTTTTATAATCACACATAATATCTCTTCGTAATGAGGTACCATTGACCTACTATGACTCTGTCTTAACTTGTACACCACACTGTACATTTAATACGTACTCAATATTAATAACTTCGTAATGCCGATTATTAAAGTATGGCACGACTCTCCATTATTAATTGTTCTCACTTTGTGCGTTACACAGCATGGCTAACGTACTGATGAACACTACAAATGTTAAAGTGCGCGCGTCCCTCTTCCTGGACCCGAGCAACATGCGCTCCGCACTAGAATATGGCACGACTGTCCTCGACTGCCTGCTCCCATGACCTTATATCTGTTTTCAGCAGAAAAGTAGGTCCATAAATTCCTTGGAACTTCACCTCCTCTCTACGTGCTTCTCTGGTCTTAAAATGATGTTTTCCTGGTCCATCTTGCGTCGCTGATTACATATCTGCCTGTGTGCGTGAGGATCGATCGGTCAATTAATTAATATTAATTGCCTTTCCCACCGCGTACCCAAGCCGCGTGGGTGGTTCTTCCGCTCTGACCTGGTCATAGTTTTGCGCTTGGCTCATTTCTCCTGTGTTCTTGCGCATTACCTTAAATCAGCTTCGATTTCTATGTCCGACGGCTTGATAATTAGCTTCCTTGCACACGTAGGTGCAATCCTCGTGTCTCTGAGTTACTTCAATCACGAATAATCATTACATTATTCTAGCAGTTTCCCATTCCACTGGTCTTACTCTTATGTGAAGGGGATTCACTGGACCATATGTCACTGTCCTCACTCCTCTCAGACGGTGTAAATAGGTCCGAGTAACTGACGTGGCGCCGTGAAAACACCCCTATTTTCTAAACTCATTTGTAACATGTCGAGGGCTCCAACTTACAGTGCTAAGTCCAGAACTGTATACATTTTACAGCCCAATACTGCCCTATTCTGCTAATATTTTCTACATTATGTTATCAAATAATGTCAGAATTCCTTTAAATCGCAACAGTGATTCACCGTGTCCTGTCTCTAGGAGTTTTTATAGCTTAAACTCTCTCAAAGAACTTGGGTTCGTTTCTTGCTGGCATCTCTAGTTTGTTCTCATTTCCCCAGAGACCCAGATTCGACACCAGTCAGCCTAATACCGTAGGGTTCAGTAGTTATAAATCAATTAATATAAAAAATCAAGTTAAAACAAGATGTTCAGCATAGAACATATAGCCTACTTTCTCCTAAATGCATGGGTATTGTTATAACTCTTTGTCCTTTTCAAGGAGTATGATTGAATGTTGGTTGTAGTAGCTTGTTGAAATACAACGTGCAATAGGGATATTAAACATGAATATGAGGTGCCCTTTGCTAGTGCTACCTCTGTACCAAATTTCATTCAATTCGGTTTCACCGTGTTTGAACTGATAGGGGGAATCGATTTGCACACATACTTGGCCACCATCTGCAAACTATTGGGCTGATGTTCTTGCAGTTTGGTCAGAATATGTTTCCCACATAAAGATATGGTGTTGCAAAATTTGGTAGAGACTAGATTATTAGGTTGGTCGTAATTACATTTTAGCTTTTAATATTTGGGTGGCCGCGATTACGTTTCCGTCAAGATAGCGGTGATATAAAACATGACACTGAGGTGCCCTTTGCTAGTGCTACCTCTGTACCAAATTTCGTTCATTCGGTTCCACCGTGTTCGAATTAATAGGGGGAATCAATTATGACATAAATATGGCCGCCATCCGCAAACTATTAGTCTAATGACCTATTAGATTGGTCAAAGAATGCTCCCTCCATAAAGGTATGTTGTTGCAAAGTTTGATAGAGATCGGATGGTTATGTTAGTCGTAATTTGATTTAAGCTTTAAACATTTGTGTGACCGCCATTACGTTTCTGTCAATATGCCGGCGATATTAATCATGACATTGAGATGCCCTTTGCTAGTGCTATCTCTGTACCAAATTTCGTTCCATTCGGTTTCACCGTGTTTGAATTAATATAGGGGAATCGATTCTGACACAAAGATGGCCGCCATCCGCAAACTATTAGGCGAATGACCTATTAGATTGGTCAAAGGATGCTCCCTCCATAAAGGTATGTAGTTGCAAAATTTGGTAGAGATCGGATGATTAGGTCAATCGTAATTTCATTTAAGCTTTGAACATTCGTGTGGCCGCCATTACGTTTCAGTCAAGATGGCGGCGATATAAAACATGACACTGAGGTGTCCTTTGCAAGTGCTACCTTTGTACCAAATTTCGTTCAATTCGCATTCACCGTGTTCGAATTGATAGGGGGGGACAGACATTCAGAGTACACACACTCACACACACACACAGACTCACACACACACACACACAGACAGACACACTTTTTTCGCCCTGTGTTGATCTCATAAGTCTACTTTCATTTTTTGCAAAAATCGAAAGTAGGCTAAAAATGACATCACTTCGATTTGAACCACGAACGTCAAGGCCAAGAGTATGAGACGCTACCATTGCGCTACAGACGACCAAGACTAAAACTGCGTTAACAACAGCCTTAGTATAACAGCCTAAAATATTTTGTCTTGCAATTGAACTATTTCATAAGCTTTTTCTGCCGTTTTTATGAAGCATTTGATACTAAATTCGTATTACTTTGTACAGTACATTCGTAAAAGGTAGCATGCTGAGCTTCTATGCCCAAGATCGCGGGTTCAAACCCGGCCGAAGTCATCGGACTTTTTAAGAACGTTAAAAATACCTCAGTATGCCTTCCTTCGGAGGGGAAGTAAAGCCGGCAGTCCCATGTCATACATTTTTGGCATGTTAAAGAACCTTCCACTAATTACACCTGTGTGGAGCTAAATTATATATAGGTTAAACATTTGACTAACGATCTTAGGTCCCTACGTTCGTCGTCAAGAGCCGACTGCGGTGGCATCTGGTAACTAAGTTCTAAACTAGTTGGTCGTTGACGGTGGCTTTGGGAGACAAAAGTAGGAACTACTTGGAAACATTGAATGTCTCCAGTCCTTACTTGAATTAAAACAGATACACACACTTATACAGTCATCACAATTAACACCAGTTAACAGACAGATTCTACACACACCTAAAGTACACGGGGCTACATGACCGCGTTGTTGCAGCCCCTAAACTAAGGAACCAACCAACCAACCAACATTCGTAAAATGAGGTCAATCTACTGAAATTGGTTTAGCGATCAGAACAATAGCTTTGACCCAACGGGACGGCCCAGCACGATAAGGCACGGTTACCCAGAACTGTTCGTCACTGCTGCGGTGTATTATTCTAATATAAAATGAAAATATCCCACCTGACACTTCCTTGATGCCAGATTAAACCACCCTCTGTACAATAACCGGATTTGGTTAGGCTGGGACTCGTTGATCATAGTTACGGTTACGCTATAATACTTGCATGATCCATACGTCCACCATATTGAAACTCTTTGGCTAATGCCCTTGTAGTTTGGTCGAAAGACGCTTCCCCCATCGTGGAATGTTGTTGCAAAATTTGGTAGTGATCAGATGAATTGGTTAGTCGTAATTTAATTTAAGCGCTGAACATTTGGGTGGCCACCATTATGTTACCGTCAAAATGGCGGCGATATAAAACATGACACTGAGGTGCCCTTTGCTAGTGCTACCTTTGTAACAAATTTCTTTCAATTAAGTTTCACCGTGTTTGAATTGATAGGGAGGGGGGGGGGGGGGCAGACATACCAAATCCCATACACACACACAAACACACACACTCACACACACACAGACATTCACAAAATGTTTGGCCCTGTAGAGATCTCATAAGTATACTTTCATTTTTTGCAAAAATGGAAAGTAGGCTAAAAATCCAACTTGGCGACCATCCGAAATATTTAGGCGGTTCTCAATATCTACGAATCTTTTACAGCAATCCAACTGAAATTGTGTATGTTGATAGAGGCAATTAACATAAGTAAAATATATGTAAATAGGCTGTATAGTTCTTTAAGGAACGACTGGTTTAGCCTATTTTCCTTTATGAAAAAATAGGCTTATGAGATCACCTCCTGTCCGTGAGTGTATGTGTGTGTCCCCATAATAACTTCTAAACGGATGGAGTGATTTCAATGAAAATCGCTAAGTTCATAGTACTATTTTGGCCGACCCCGTCCGTGCCGTTCAAATTTTATTACGTCGCATCAATCCAACATGGCGGCAGTGCGATATATTACACCGGCATTCTATATTTCCGAAACTATAACTGATATCACCCTGAAATGGTGTAAGGTGATATAGAGAACTACTAAAAATTGAGGGGTCTAGATGCAAAACCGGCTATCTCCACTTTTTTGTGAAAATGAGCTATGGTTGGAGTACCATTCTCCGAGACGTTTGTGATCTGTTTATAAACTTGTTTGGTTGCAAATCAGGCTATATCCCCTTCAAAAATAGGGTGAAAAATAGGGGTTAGTTGCAAACCCGGCAATCTCCGTACGGCGTTGAGGTGCAGAACCGGCTATCTCCATGGCTCAAAATGACTCAACAAAACCACGCTTTCCTGTGGCATTATGATGACATGTTTGTGACATTAGCGCTCCTACGGCCATAAGCGTCAACAGATAGCAGTTAAGTACAGTCGAGTTGGCAGTCTAGAGTAAGGTGTGTGGATTTTTGTTGTTATGAGCTAGGAAGCAACGTGTGAAGTTTGTTGGGACAGTAACGACCTGATTGTAATTACTGTGTCTAATAATAACAGAAAAAGGTCATGGTGATCAATGCCGAACCCGTTTCACCAACCAAGGCAAGAAAGAGGCAAAGGCAACAGGAGAAATGGAAGAGGAATATCGCAAAGCAAAAGAGGTTAGTGTCTTTTATAGCATACTTTGATTTACGGTGTGCATAGTGTCACCGTTGTTTGAAACTATTTTCGGTAGACTTAAAATATGACACCAAAGTAAGAAATGGAATCTGTAAAAGATGGTTTGTGTCTGTCCATAGGTATGGTGCCACATTCCCGCCCTCCATTCCTGAGTGCGGACATTCGACCCATGCTTATCGCTGCTCGACCCTAACAATAGGCGAGATCACCGATTTTCATAAGCTGTTCTATGCTACACAGGATAAACAGATGCAAGATGCATTCCTAGCACGGTACTGCAGAAGTACCGTCTGCAAGCGTAGGCGCGCCAAAAATGAAACCCGTGCTCCAAAAGTGTCAACAATACAGTGTTATGTTAGGAATGGACGAAATGAACACGTGCCTGTCTGTCAAGCAGCATTCTTAAAAATACTACACATTACAAAACACAGACTGCAGTTTGTCACTAATAATTGTACAGCAACAGGGAATTCACCAAAAGAAAGAATAGGAGGAGATCACACCAGCCACAGGTATCGCAACAAGAGGGAATCGGTGGTAAGCTTTATAAGGAAATTTACGTGTGTAGGTGCACATTCTACGAGATCGGCAACAAATGTCAGACGATACTTACCATCCGATTTGAATATCAGAAGGATGTGGCGGATGTATAACAGCGAAACACTACAAACAACTTTAAAAGTCAAGGAATCTTTTTTCCGGGGTGTGTTCAATAGATCTTTCAATCTGGGCTTCGGAACCCCTCGTACTAATGTATGTTCCACCTGCTTGAGTTTAGATGAAAAAATTAAAAGTGAGGTAGATTCAGCCAAGAAAAGTGTACTTTGTATTGAAAAACGCGTTCATAGTTTACGAGCAAAGGCGTTTTATTCATTACTTCGAGAGAGGACGAATACTCACCTCATCTTGAGATTTGACTGTCAGCAAAATCAAGTTTTGCCTAAGTTACCTGATCAGTTCGCTTACTACAGCCGACAATTGTATATTTACAACCTGTGCTATGTACAAGGATCTTTTAGGGAAAAGGAGACAGTGGATAAGACTTATGTACACATGGACAGAAAACGAGTATCATAAGGGCTCCAGTGAGATCGCCTCTGCCGTCTATCACAGACTCACCAATACGGACTTCTCTGGCATAGAAACACTGCGTTTAGTATGCGACGGGTGCGGGGGGCAGAATAAGAATCGCATCATCATCGCAGCGTGTGCTACATGGTTTCTGAATGCACCCCGTACACTGACGTCCATCGAAGTGATATACCCAGTAACTGGACATTCCTTTTTGCCTAGTGATCGAGTGTTTGGCAGAATCGAGCAGGTATTAAGAAAAAGGGAAACTATCACAAATCCGACTGAGTATAAAAACATTTTTGAAAGATTTGGGACCGTTATTGAAATGGGAAATGACTGCCTAGTCTCTGACTGGAAGACAGAAACAAATAAGGTGTTCAAAATCACTGGCTCGTGGCACTTCAAATTTAATGTTAGTAAGGGTTTCATTCTAACAAGGTCCAATTCACATCCCATGAATAACGTGTTAGTCCGTGGAGAGCCTTATTACAGGACTGATGTATGCGTGGCAAAAAGTGTTTGTAAGCCAGGCAAGAATGTGGGAATGATTAATCCAGCCGTAATCAGGAAGGGTGTTGAAGTTAACCCTTTGAAATTACGGGACGTTACTAAATTGCTTGCTAAACACTACGGTGACCAATGGAAAACCCTCAAAGACCTGCGATTTTTCACCGACTTGATCGAGATCAAGCAAGATGAAGCAAACCATGATGAAGGAACCGAGGGACTTATTGAAGAATATGGCTTGGAGGAAACTGAGCATCTCATTGTTTAAACACCTTTGTTGTGGAAAATTGTACTATATCATAATTCCATGGAATAGACCGAAAATAATTTTCTCTCCAGTGTTAATATTCTTATTTCACCCTTTTCAATCCCGATTCCAGATATTCTGGCAAAACAATCGATGCTATACTTGTATTTTCAATGGGTGAGATGCAAAACCGGCAATCTCCAAATTTATTGCCCCCTCCCCTATTAATATGTTATCATATATTCTAGTTCGTTCATGCACTTAATGTCATTTATAAATCAAACAATACATTATAGAGCAATAACCATAATATTATATCACTTAGTTACTGAGGTATAAGAAATTCGACTCTCCTGTAAAATTAGAGTCAGTGGAGATAGCCGGTTTTGCATCTAGACCCCTCAATTTACATATGAGACATTCAAAAACCTCTTAACTACAAAACGAACATGGTGGCCAAGCGAAATTGAAACATATAAATTGACTTTTCTCGCGATTTAACAATCCAAACGGTATGAAACTTGGTACAGAAAATATCAATACACATAGAAATGCACTAGCATCTAATTTAGTTCAATTGATTATATAAACTCAAGATGGCGGCTGTGTGAAATATTTCACCGGCATTCTATATCACCGAAACTATTACTGATACCTGAAATTTTGTGCGGTTATAAAGGGCACTACTGGAAAATTTCCTATGAGCATTCAAAATCCCTTGACTACAAAACGAACATGGCGGCCAAGCGAAGTTAAAACATTTAACCATCCAACCACTATGAAACTTAGTGCAGCAAATGTTTACACACTTTGTAATGCAATGGCAACTAATTTAGTTCAATTGTTTACATAACCTCAAGATGGAAGCTGTGCGAAATATTTCACCTGCATTCTTATTATCATATTTATTTATTTATTTATCGTATGACTTTTAGTTCCGGGAGTGTTCAAGGACATGTTCGATCCGCCAGAGGCTGTAGCTGCTTCAAGCGGACACCGAAAGGGTGAGCTACAAGTTCCGTTCAATTTCAAGTTGTTCCAACTTTCACTACCAGATGTCAATGATACCTAGTGGTGAACGTTGGAACTCTGATAGAGCGTTCCAACGAAATCTAACCAAGAAATTTAGCTTCTCACAAGTTAAGTCTGTGGAAGGATCTTTTACATGCCATAAATCTATGACATGGGACCTCCGGCATTACTTCCCCTCCGAAGGAAGGCATACTGAAGGATTTTAACGCTCCTTAAAGTCCGACAACTTTGGCCGGGTGTGAACCCGCCATCTTGGGCACAGCAGTTCAGCATGCTACCAACTACGCCACCGAATGCCACTGGAATTCTATATCTCTGAAACTATTACCGATATCACCCTGAATTTTTTTATTGTGATAAAGGATACTACTAGAAGTTCAGCTATGATACACCCAAAAAACCTGTAAAATACAAAACGAACATGGCGGTTAAGCGAATGTGAAACATTTTAATAACTTTTCTCACGATTCAACCATCTGAGCGCAGTGAAATATGGTACAGTTAACGTTTATACACATTGTAATGCACTGGCATCTAATTTAGTTCAATTGTTCACATTACTTCAAGATGGTGACTGTGCGCAGTTTTAAATTATTTTTTTTCTTGATTTATTAATCATGCGATCAAAGTGAACGTTTGAATAATGAACCTACGCAAGAATCGTCATCTAGTAGTAGTCTACATAACTCTATGTCCTATATCAAATTTCAACATGGCGACCTTCCGAAATATTTAGACGGTTCTCAATATCTACGAATCTTCTACAGTAGCCCAACTCAAATTTTGTATGTTGATAGAGGCTATGAACAGAAGCTCACATATGGGACTTTCAATAAGCTGGTGAGTACAAATCCAACATGGCGGCGACGCGGAATATAAATATTTAAATGGACGTTTCTTGCGATTAACCATACGAGTGCAGTAAAACTTGGTACGGCAAATGCTTACACAAATTTTAATCCTCTAGTATTCTAATGTCTTGTGTCCTAATGATGCGAATGAAGTTTGAATACTACACCCACACTAGAATCTTCATCTAATTGTGCATAACTCTAAGACCTACTGTACATATATAAAAATCCAACATGGCGACCATCTGAAAAATTTAGACGGCTTTTAATATCTACGAATCTATTACAGCAATCAAACTGAAATTTTGTATGTTGATAGAGGCAATTAACATGAGTAGGATATATGAAAATAGGCTGAATAGTTCTTCACGGAACTACTTGATTTGTTCTTCAGTTGCCATAACAATTGCATATAACACACAATAGGCTGTAACAAGCGGTGCAGAATGAAATTATTCGTGTTATAAACTTGTCATTCTTCAAATTAGATGCTTGAAGAATGCCAACGGCAGATGCTGGATCAGTTTCTTACTGCTTCCTTCCAAAATCCCTTCCCTGACCCTACCTTAATTTTTAGACCCAAGTCTGCGGTTGCCTGTCACCATCCACAAATCTATCTACTGCTTGCCACGGTGGGTGAGTGGTATTTATTTATTCGTGTCAGAAGTACAAAGTATGTGTTAAACAGACGACTTCAAACAGTTTCTGCCCAGAACTTAGCCACTTCGATAGCACTTGAATTAGCTTCAGTCAAGTCATTCATTGTGCAGCTGTACGGGCATAATGGACAGGAGAAGGGGTGTTGTGTTGTCTGGGTTGCGCCACAATCAAACAGGACTGTCTTGGTCGGAAAATGCCACTTATATAAGTTGTCCCTGGATCTTGCAACTTCCACCCTCAGTCTGTTCAGGGACTTCCAGATTAGCCAGTTCTCTGTGTGACCAGGAGGTAGAGATTCCTTTGGTTCCATCCATTCAGACAGATTGCTGGTCCTCTCCTTCCACACGGCAACTCGAGCTGTTGCTGCTGTTCCTTGTAATGGTTGAGTAGTTGTTAGGAAGCTCTTTCTCGATTTTAATCTCCTCTCAGCAGGTTGATATCCGAAGAGTGGGTGTGAGGTCATAACAGATGATTTACTTCTTTCGTTGTTTGCAGCCACTTCTCTTCTGATGTCAGGTGGAGCAATCCCTGCAAGATAGTGCACTTTACTGATGAGAGTTGGCCTCAAGCAACCTGTAATAATCCTGCAGCTCTCATTTAAGGCTACATCCACCTGCTTTGCGTGGGCTGACTTGTACCACACAGGACTGGCATATTCTCCTGCTGAATAGCATAAGGCCATTGCTGTTGTCCTTAACGTTTGGGGATGGGTGCCCCAGTTAGTCCCTGCCAGTCTACGGAGGAGGCTGTTCCTCGAAGAGATCTTCTGTTTTAGCTTAAAGCACTGCTCCTTGAATGTGAGTGTACGGTCCAAGGTTATTTGGGATGGAAACAATGATCCAATAACATACCATTCCAGAATACTTCAAGTTTCCGACTAGATTGTTTATGTTTCAGGTGGAAGGCACATACTTGAGTCTTATTAGGATTGGGCATGAGTTGGTTCCTTTCATAGTAAGTACCCAGCTGTTTGAGAGCACGAGTGAGTGTATGCTCTACAACTTCAAACTGTTCTGATTGGGCAGAAAGAGCAAGATCATCAGCGTAAATGAAGCTTTTACACCCTTGAGGCTGTGGTTGATCATTGGTGTACACATTAAATAAAATAGGAGACAATACACTTCCCTGGGGCAATCCATTCTTCTGAGTTCTCCAACGGCTACGATGTCCTTGGAAGTCAACGAAGAACCGGTGATCCTGAAGAAGTGTAGCTATCATGTTAGTGAATCCGTAGTTGTTCGTTAGGTTATAGAGTTTATGTAACAGTATTCTGTGGTTTACGGTGTCATATGCAGCAGAGAGATCGACAAAAGCTACACCTGTGATCTTTTTCCTTTCAAAACCATCTTCTATGAACTGAGTAAGGTGTAGGACTTGAGAAGTGCAATTTTTGCCTGGTCTGAACCCAGCTTGTTGAGGGATTAGAAGAGGATCAACTACAAGAGTTAAACGATTCAGGATCATTCTCTCTAGGATCTTATAAAGATGACAAAGAAGAGAGATTGGTCTGAAACTTTTAGGATCATTTGGCAATTTACCAGGCTTTAAAATAGCTATTACACGAGCCTTGCGCCATAATTTTGGGATCTTGAAAAATGCAATGCAGTGATTATAAAGATTTAGAAGCCAAATTTTCGTGACATTGCCAAAATGTTTAATTTGTTCAACACAAATATCATCCAGTCCTGCTGCCTTGCCATTCCGACATGTACGGACGGCAGCTTCTAGTTCATGGAGATCAAATGGTCTTGTTAGTTCACTGTTCTGATTGTGTACCTTATCCTGAAGTTTGAAATCTGATTTTCTAAATGACGATCTTGGTGTGCTATTATTTATGAGCTGTGATGCGATGTTATTGGCAGTGATGTTTGCATGTGTGGAACTCTTAGTTGGATCGTTATTTAATTTCTTTAGCAGCCTCCAAGCCTTCTGACTATTAACAGAGAAGTCAGTTTCCTCCATAAGTTTCAGCCATCTTTCTCTCTTGTTCGAGGCTATGGTGGATATTAGCTCTTTTCCTGCTGAAATGGTTTCGTCACTAAATGGGTTATCTTCGAAGAGTGAAAGATAATTACTCATCAGATCGGCTGTTTTAGGTGTTAAGCCATGGAAGTATTGTGTCCTGCACCCTCGAGGCATCGACAACCGTGAAGCCTTCTTCACAGCATTCACAAATGTATCGTATTCATCTGGTGTTGGCTGGATACCAGCTACAAAACTATCCAAAGTAGAACTAAATTTCTCCCAATTAGCTTTCCGGAAGTTGAATCTTCTGCGGTGGAGTATAGTGATCGGTTGGGCTAATGCAGTAACTTGGCACATCACAGGCCGATGTTGAGAGTTAGGAACTGGAGAGCATACTGTCTTCATGCATTGTTGGCTGATGTGCTCACTGGCAAAGATCAGGTCTGGATTGTATCCACGATGCCAACGCCCACTATTGAAGGATGGAGGAAGTTTACTGTCATGTATGAGGGTTAATTGGAAGGTATCGGCCCATTTTAACACCTCTTCTCCATTATCATCGTCTTGAGCATAACCCCATACTGTACTGTGACTGTTAAAGACACCAACTACAAAATTGACACTATGTTTATGGAAACCATCAGCAGGGGCGGTTCGACCTTGTACATCTAGGGGGGGTGAGAATTTAAAAAATGCCGACTGGCTGATTAACATTGCCGACTATACGTTTAAAAAACTGAGCAACGGGAGGGAAACGGAGAGGGGGGGGGGCAACGGCACACAAGACAAATATACATAATTAATGGCTTTCATTTAAAATGTATTTTATTAGTTCCAGAATTTTGATTCGCAGGAAAAATTAATAAATGAACAAAATAAGTGTTTAAATATTACAAGAATTAAAACAATGTAATTATTCTTTCTAAAACCCTCCTCTACGATGTTTCAACATGGACTTCTTCTCCACTATCTCCGTAATTTCAATGTCGTCGACGTTATCTTTCGTTGAAACAACATCATGAGGGAGTTTTTTTTTCTATCAGCGGGTATTTTGAAAATTATGTGGAATGGCTCTAGCAAAGAAATTAGTTTTGCGAGATTGTCTTGCACGCTTGTAGTAAATACATCCACATCCTCTCTGTAGAATGTAAGAAAAGAAATGTGTGCTGTCGTTTCAGCATTCGCATCGTACTTTTTTGTAAGTCGCCGGATCCTGTGGTGCTTTAAGAAGTCTTCCTCCGCATTTACAGTACTAGCATACTTTTCGCAAATGACGATGCGTTCATCTTGCCGTCGTCGTTGATAGCTTCAAAAGACTTCAAAGCGCTCTGAATCAGATGCATCGCGTCTACTACATTCAGCTCCTCCGCTTCTAAAAGCTCGGTTACGTTCTTAATTTTAAACATGATGTTTTCGGTAAAGTACATGCCGCAGATAATATCAAAGTAGAAGCTTTTTGTGCAAGCCAGACGCAAAAGTTCGGGTTTTACTGTCAAATTCAGAATCGAATGAGGTTTTCATTGTTTCCAATGCTGTGACTATCTCTTCATAAGACGTAGAAACAGCTCTCATCGATTCGGCGCGCGCAGTTCACCTTGTTCTTGATAAATTCTTAAGTTGAAGTGAATTTTCAATTTTATCCAGCTCTTTCTGCAAGCTTAAATGTTGTTTCGTGCTACCCGAAAAAATAACGTACAAAGCTTCAAGAGTGTCAAAAAAACTCTCTGATATGTGCGCTAGTATTACAAGCTGTCTCTACGAAAATGTTTAACCTGTGAGCTTGGCATGGAACGTACGGAACATATATTTTGCACTTCTCTGATAGCTTTTTCTGAGTGCCGTTGTATATGCCAGACATGTTACTAGCAAAGTCGTACTATTGAAACGCTAGTTTATCGAGTGGAAGTAAAAGTTATTCTGAATTAAAAATTAAAAATATGTTTTCAGCCAACTCCTCTCCAGTCTTATTTTTGTTAAAACAGCGTCTATTTTTATAAAGACGCTCCACAGGAACAAGCTCTTCATCTTTTTCGACGGCGTATCAGATATTTAACGCGAGGAGGTCTTTATGTAACATATCGTGAGTAGTATCTGCTATAACGGAGAACATACCGGCGTTCTTGATCTCTTCTGCAATTATTTCACGAATTTTCCCTCCAAGAAGACGGATGAATTCATTTTGAGAGTCCTTGCTCATATACGTAACCTTGTGCTTCAGCGTATTCACTTCTTCCAACCACCTATTCATGACCGGACTATTCCGTGAAAGTAACTTCACAATTTGCGTGAAGTTTCCATTATCTTGAGTGATTCCATCCTCGTGACCTCGGAAAGCCAAACCTTGCCGACAACGGGTTCTTGCAGTGTCAATAAGTATCTGGATAACTTTTTTGTGGAACTACTTTTCTTGTTCTTCCTCAATTCTGATCGTCCGTAAATGTTTATCAAGGAGAAGGTCTACGTGGTCTTTTCCATTGACGAAGTGGCACAAATCTGCCATAGCTGCTTGATGAGCTTCTGAAGTGAAGTGTTCTTGTAATTTGCCTTTTATCATCTTTCCGCGACTTTTCAATTTGTGCCACTGACGTACCCCCGCGTGCGACCATTCTTCACTTGCGGACGCTCTTCCTCGCCCGTTTGGAAATAAGCCACAGGCAAAACAAAACACCACGTCTTTTTCAATGCTGTACTTCAACATGGGAAAATCCGTATACCAGGCCGGATTAAATCGATGCTGCTTATTTTCTGGTATGTCTGGATTTGCTGGAAATACACTAAGTTTTGGCTGGAAGGCCCCAAGCGAAGTCAGGTACAGTCGTTCGTTTGCCGTGATAATTCTTTTCCGTTTTGCAGGATCGCGATTAACAGGTAAATCGCCCGCTTGAATGTGTACTGCGTCCGCACGCATGTTATTTTCCTCCTCTCTTGCTCGTTGAAACAACTGACCGCTTTCATCGTGGATTCTGGATAAGCAGTCTTATCATTTCTACCATAAAAAGTATTGTGTTCGGAATAGCGTCTTCTTTTATTGTTTGCAAAATACCTTCAACTCTTATGAAATGCGTTATAAACTCACTAACTTGGCCAGAAAAAACAATCCAGGAAAATTCTCTACTACGCGGTGTAAGACCGTCACCACTACAACCGGCATCCGATGAAGTTCCAGCTGCTCGTAACTTGCGAATGTCAGATGTGTTGGGGGATATTGGTGGTTCAATGGTTAGCGATGAGCAACGGTGGTCAATGGCTCAACGGTAGATGATGGCTAACGATGGGCGATGGCTCAACGGTGGTAAATGGCGTAACGGTGGACGATGGCTCAACGGTAGGCGATGGCTCAACGGTAGATTTTGATTTTAATTTTACCTTAGCTACCCGATGGGCATTAAGTTCAACCCTTTGAAGACGTCGAGCGTCGCAGGGGAGCTTTTCCGGATATTCGTTCCATCGACAAAGTTACTTAGATTTGTCTCCTCCAGCCCACCCCGGTTTTCTTGTCACTGGGTTTTAAAACACTCTGTAGGTTTTATTTAAATAAAAATGATGGTTTAAGAGAACAACGTCCCCCCCCCCCCCACAAAGGTAGACTTTTATGGATGTATCGGGCATTTTTTTCTTGATAACACCATTAAACATAAACATGGCTGAAAAAATGCATGTATTTATTATATTATTATTACGTACGTTTGATGGGTACGCGATGCTCCGTGAAAATGTTCCGTGCCGGAGAAAACTCACGTCCCACTGCTACTGTATTTGCACCTAGTTATCACTGTAAAAGTTGCTGGTTCAGGAACGACTGCTTTCGCTCATTCTCAGTGACCACTGCACTGATCATAGTGAGCACACCACCCCGTGAGGAACCTAGGAACCATAAACCTGTCAATTTTGTCACAATAGTGCGGATATGTGAGGACGCGCCGAGACAAGCGGTAGCAGATCATAACATTCCTCCGACAACAACACAATGAGTTGGCTTGACCTCAAGTTATCAATGCGCTCACCAACACCTTTTGTCTAGCCACATGGCACAGATGCTGGGCTCGCTTCTCTGTGAAGCTGAGTCGCTCTGCATAACCAACGCGGGATATTACTCCCACCCAGGAACGTGCCGATGAGTTCATCCCTTGTCCTTGGTCCCATATTGCTCATCTATCATTCTTTCTTCAGTTTCCATACACAGAAACGAAATGGCAAGTGGCAGCCGGTGCACCGAGGTCTGGAAGTGAAACTTTTAAAATGGCTGCTCGAAATTATTGCTGAGTCCGATTGTGTCGACTGTCGGTTAAAATGCCGTCTATCAGTATAATATATATTAAGAAATAGGACCAAATCGTATATGGCCATGCCCCGTTTTGCTTTTTTAAATGCTGTTTTGGGAAATGTTACGACTTCTTCAGGATTTGCCGACTGCCGACTGATGTCGTATTTGCCGACTGAGAAAATACCTGAGGGGGGTGAGACACCCCCCCAACCCCCCCACTCGAACCGCCCCTGACCATCAGGGGTAGCAAAGGAAAAAGCAGCACCAGGTGGTTTGTATACAGAAGATACGGTGCAATTACTCAGCTCAACAGTTAATATTTCCATATCCTCGTGTTCAGAGATGGAAGTAGACACGATTTGAAGATCAGGTCGAACGAATAAAGCACTTCCGTACTGTCTGTGAGGTCTCTCGGCAATAAGTCTCAAGCCAGCAATTTTGGGACGTCGTAGCTGATCGTCTCTGTGGGTCTCTTGTATGCAAAGTATGTCACAGTTGTTACTTCGACATATTTCACTCAGGAGCTCTTCTTTTGGGGATGAAAGTCCCTCTGTATTAAACGTAATTATAGTTAGCCTTGAAAAAGGCCTTTGTGGAACAGATGTCATCATCTTGTTTGTACTTCTGGAATGCTGATGCTCAGTTCAGTACTGGAAAGTGTAATCCAGGTACCTATGCAGGGGCACCACGTGCAGGAATCAGCTTCACCCCCAGGGTGAGTGGTTATCGTGTCGGATTACTAGCCCCCAAGCGGGCAGGTTCGCTCCTGGCCATGGTAAGTAATTTTTGAAAGGTGGCAAATATCACGATACGCATGTCATACGATGTTGGTATGTTAAAGAACCCATTTGAATTCAGTAGGCCGTGTTCATAAAGGCAAAATTCATCTCGGTATATTCCGCCAATACCAAGTTCCTCATATCTCTACTAGAAAGCGCTATAGTGTCAAGGAGCTTTGACATCTAACCTCCTTGACTTTCATAGTGCTTCAAGGAACAACAAAATTCGACATGCAAGCTGCTTTCTGGGTGTCAAATAACAAAGCTTGCACCCTGCACCCGAGGCCGTTCGATATTAATATTATTATTATTATTATTATTCTATCTGCTGACTCCTCTTTCAGAAACCGCCTTCCCAACGGTAGAGGAATGAACCGAATACGAGGATAATCGAATTTCAAAAAATTATTTATTGAATACTGGGACAAGATGATGCTAATTACTGGACAAGAGTCGTAGTGGTGTCAAACAAATTAGTAGTTCTTGCAGCGTGTATATCGGCTGTGTGCACTCGCCTGTGTCAATGAGGATAGATCTGTGCGAGTGTGGAGACGACCCGGCGAACGTATGCACGACTAATATATCCGAGACCGATACCAACAAGGAGGAGTGATGCAATGTATTGCGTTGGCAACATGTATGGTCACCGAACCCCTCCTGTGTACATCCCAGACGTATGACAGGCATACGTTAGAGGGATACTATCCTGGCACCTGTAGTGAAAGTCTATGCTGACAATTTCAGCCCAAATTTCACTTTCGTGGACGATAACGCTCGGCCGCACAGAGTTGGCTTTGTCAATGCCTTTCTTGAGGAGAATGGTATTCACAGAATGGAATGGCCTGCCTATGCTCCTGATCTCAATTGATCTCCCCACTTTACTCATGGCAACATGCGAAACATTTTTGATGTGTTTGTATGACCTACTGACCATTTATTGCAGTATACATCTACATAGGCCTACTTATCATCTGTGTACGTGCTCGTCGTGGTGGGTGAGTGGTCAACGTGTCAGTCTACTAACACCAAGCTTGCAGGTTCGCTTCTGGCCATGGTAAGTGCTTTTTTTTTTTTTTTTTTGAAAGGCGGCAAAAATTTCGACACCATGTCATACGATGTTGGCATGTCAAAGAACCCATTTGAATTCAGTAGGCCGTGTCCATAATGGCAAAATTAATATCGGGGGTTTCCGCCAACACAAATGTTCCTCATTTTGTCTACTAGAAAGCGCTCTAGTGCTCAAGGAGGACTTTCATAGAGCTTCAAGGAACATCGAAATTCGACATGCAAGCTACCCTCTGGATGTCAAATAACAAAGCTTGCACCCAGCACCCGAGTTCATACGATATTATTATTATTATTATTATTATTATTATTATTATTATTATTATTTTTATTATTATTATTATTATTATTATTATTATTATTATCTGTAAGGCTATACGCTAAATAAATAAAATATACAACGGTTTGAAAATAAACATCTATGTTGGCAGCACTGTGTCGGACGAGAAATGTTCTTCAAAGAATAAACATTATAGCCTATTACGTTTTAGTGTTAAAAGGAAGGTGGTGCAGGCTGATATTTTGTCCGATCATTGTAAGCATTCCTACAGAGAGCAAAATCTGTGCTCGTTAGCTATTTGCTGACTCCGTACAAGTGAGTTCAAATCCCACTGTCGGCTGTCCTTGATATGGTTTTCCGTGGTTTTACATTTCCAACTCCAGGTAAATGCTGGGTCGGTACCTTCTATTTGGCCACGGCCGCTTCGTTTCAACACCTAGCTCAGATTCATTCATTTAATCGTTGTTATTGCTTATTTTAGGGGTTGCGAAATCGTGTAATATGTGTGATAACCTGTGTTGTTGTGATGGCTGTACTGGTGTGTGTAATTGTAATTCAGGTGAGGATTGGGAAAGAGGTGGCCGTGGCCTTAAGTTAGGAACCATCCCAGCATTTGCCTGGAGTAGAAGTGGGGAAACCACGGGGAACAACTTCCAGGAAGGCTGAGGAGGGAATCGAACCCTTCTCTACTCACGAGGTTGAGTGCACCCCGTTCCAGCCATCACTCCAGAATTGAAATTTCTTGGCAGAGCCGGGAATCGATCCTCGCATTAACTCCTCTAAAATAAGGTTTTCGTTAGGAAGGGCTTCCGCCTTCTAGAAATTCATCGCATCTCATCCCCGACACTATTGAAATGATAATGATAATTGCTACTGTAAGGGGCGCAACATTTAGGTTTGGGTGACAGTGAAATTGTCGGAACGAAAAAATAGTTCTTAAACTATTATAGCTACAGACATACAACTAACTTACGTACAAGAAGGAGAAAAGGAATAAAGGAAATAAACGACAGGGAAAAACTACCCTCCCTCAAAGAATGAGGAATGAGAGACTTTGAAAGAAAGAGAGCTATGAAAGGCGGATAGGAAAGGTAACGAGGAGGGAGTTCTCATCGTAATGAATGAAAGGAGCAGAAAACGGACCCAGCTCAGGAATCTCTCGGTGTCGTTCATCATCTGTGAGCCCTTGAGGGTGCATCATAACTGGCCACGGTGGATGAGTGGATAGCATGTCGGTCTACTAATCCCAAGATTGCAGGTTCGCTCCTGGCCGTAGTAAGCGATTTTTGAAAGGCGGCAAAAATACGACACGCATGTCATACGATGTTGGCATGTCAAAGAACCCATTTGAGTTCAGTAGGCCGTGTTCATAATGGCAAAATTAATCTCGGGAGTTTCCGCCAACACAAAGTTCCTAATATCTCTGCTAGAAAGCGCTATAGTTCTCAAGGAGCTTAGATATCTAACATCCTTGACTTTCATAGTGATTCAAGGAACAACGAAATTTGACATGCAAACTACTACAAAGCTTGCACCCGGCAACCGAAGCCATACGATATTATTATTATTATTATTATTATTATTATTATTATTATTATTATTATTATTATTATTATTATTATTATTATTATCATTATCATAACTGGCGGGACTACACACTCCAACTGCCTTGTTTAGGACCCTGAGCAGTAGGCAGGACTTACCATGAAATGAATAGCTCTGACCCTCTCGAAGAATGAGGGTATCAGTGAAAAGATGAGACAAGTGTGGTCGACAGGAAGGATGACGGAGAGGAGCCAGGCACAAGCAAGTGGAAGCAATGTCAGACTCATATGGGGTCCCATGGTCGCCAACCCACGTCCCACTAATCGTGAGCTCCTGGCAAACGTTGGAATGGGTTAGTAGGCCTAAACGTACATTGTATACATTCCTTTGTAAGGGTTTGCTTCCTTTTCGTGTCTGCATTACACTAGACGTCATTTGTCGTCCAGATGTTACCGTCCATTTGATGAAGTACTCTGGTAAGAAAAATAAAATCAACCGCTTGATAATTGCATTGATATGTAGGCTCTCAGTTAATGCCTCCCGTTCTTGTACTTGGAAGAAGATTTTAAATTGGAGAATTAGCAATGCTATGTGAGTTACTTGGCCGGTTTTTACTCCTCCAGATGGTGCTGCAAGCAGATGATGACGCATTGTTCGACGGCAATCTTCCGTTCTATTTATCTTTGCAGTTTTTTTTTATTGTATAATTATTTTAATAGGTACCAGTTTTGAGTTATATTCGTAGTTTAAAACCTCCAGTTAAACACCTGACTGTCCTATCCAAGAATTCAACTCGATCAGTAATCGATCAATTGAAATATATTTCAATCGAGTCAGCCCCAAGCACCGCAATCCAGCACTCTTAATACCTTAAATACCTTGCCACCCTAATACCCCGGTCAGACGTCCCGGTCGCGATTCCGATCAGGCCCCGATCCAGATTAAGTTGGGACGTCTAAGCGCAACAGAATTACATTATCTCGATTAACTTTTCCTCCAGCAGGATCAGCCCGATCCTCTTCCCACAACTAGATAATCACGTTCGTGGCCATTGCGATTGTCAGTGTGTTCTATCCCCCTGCTATGTGAGTGAAGTAGGCAGTGGAATTGATGGCCATTCAGGATTTTCTCGTGTTTTGAAAGCGAGAAGTAGGCTATGTATTGTTGGCCATGACGGTTGTATTTATGTTGGTTGATATCAGACATATAAAGCTTGCCACGGTGGGTGAGTGGTCAACGTGTCGGTCTATTAACCCCAAGCTTGCAGGTTCGCTCCTGGCCGTGATAAGTAATTTTTAAAGGCGGCAAAAATTAGGACACCATGTCATACGATGTTGGCATGTCAAAGAACCTATTTGAATCCAGTAGGCCGTGTTCATAATGGCAAAATTCATCTCGTGAGTTTCCGCCAGCAAAGAGTTCCTCATTTCTCTACTACAAAGCGCCATAGTGTTCAAGGAACTTAGATATCTAACCTCCTTGACTTTCATAGTGCTTCAAGGAACAACGAAATGCGACATGCAAGCTACCCTTTGGGTGTCAAATAACAAAGCTTTCACCCGGCATCCGAGGCCATATGATATTATTATTATAGATATATGAAGATTGAGAAACACGAAATGATGGAAGGAGAACAAACATACCAGTATTTAAACAGGTAAAAATTCTTAGCGCTGGGGAAAGACCTTAAAGACGAATAATCATACTAATATATAACAAGATGTTCAGCAAAGGACATATAGCCTACTTTCTCCTTAAATACCTTACCACCCTAATACCCCGGTCAGACGTCCCGGTCGCGATTCCGATCAGGCCCCGATCCAGATTAAGTTGGGACGTCTAAGCGCAACAGAATTACATTATCTCGATTAACTTATTATGATTGAATAACAAAACTACTAACTTATTGTAATGCATTCACGTCCGTTAATCTCTATATTAAGCCAGCCTGCAAAATTAAGAATCTTCCGCGCCGATCACAGAAGGTTGGTGCTGCGACCTATTAGTGAATTAATCTTTATCTTGTACGCCTATGCACTGCCGTCGTAATGTACTACGATGGCAGTGGCCTATGGGTGTTGAATGAGTAGGCAGTTTAAAGTAGCCAAGAGGGAGGCGATCCAGCTGGCAGTGTTTAATGGTAATCGGAGCGCGATCGTGGCTAATAGTTGAACTACCAGTATTACAAAACTGCCATAATTCAGGAGGCCAGGTATTTACACAGCGGTATGTTTGGAACAATATTACCCACATAACCCACAAGAGGACAGCACCGTACAGAGGCATTAAGAAGGCTGTGCTTAATGACAACATGTATCTAGTTCTTCTATTCTCCTTTTCCTAATGTCTTCTGTTTATGTGCGATGCTGGGACTGTGATTTTATTAATAAACGAGTGTATATTTTAGCCACTCATTTGAGTTAAATGACATTTTATTCAGTATCTGTGGAAAGAGCTCGTGCACATCATTTGTAAAAGAATTCAAGAAAAAAAAACGTAACTGTAGCAGTACTCGATCCCCAGTCAACTGCGTGACAGATTAACACGCTAGCCCAGAGCTAACCCTATCCTTAATATTTGGTGTTCTTAACTGACATATTAGATACAATTCATTTTTCATTGTGATCCATATCATTAAAGGCCGATAACCTTAATATTAGTCCACTCAGTCAACAATTAGCCTATCATCACATTGGAACAAGCCACCGACAGGCAATTATTTGAGTTGTCCCACGCCATCGTTTCCTTCATAGTTCCCATGTCCAAAGGAATAGTTTAACTTTTTGTTTTTAAAGTGCATAATAAACACCCAGCTACAAAAATTAATCAAACCTCAGTTAATTTAACATCTGTTATTTTTTATTTTTTATCGTATGGCCTCGGGTGCCTGGTGCAAGCTTTGTTAATTGACACCCAGAGGGTAGCTTGCATGTCGAATTTCGTCGTTCCTTTGAACGCTACGAAAGTCAAGGAGGTTAGATATCTAAAATCCTTGACACTACAGCGCTTTCAAGTGGAGAATGGAGGAACTTTATGTTGGCGTAAAATCCCGAGATTAATTTTGCCATTGAACACGGCCTACTGGATTCAAATGGGTTCTTTAACATGCCAACAACATATGACATGAGTGTCGTGATTTTTAGCCTATTTTCAATTTTGAAAAAATTGGCTTATGAGATCACCTTCTGTCCGTGTGTGTGTGTGTGTGTGTGTGTGTGTGTGTGTGTGTGAGGTGTGTGTGTGTCCCCCCTAATAAAAACTAAACGGCTGGAGCGATTTCAATAAAACTCCTTAAGTTCATAGCACTAGTCCCTGCGATCCGACCGTGCCCTTCAAATTTTGTTACGTCTCACCAATCCAACATGGCGGCTGTGCGAAATATTTCACCACCATTCAATATCTCCGAAACTATTCCCGATACCACCCTGGAATTTATTACGGTGATAAAGGGAACTACTAGAAGTTCACCTATGTAACATTTGAAAACCGGTAACTACAAAACCAACATGGTGGCCACGCGAATTTGCGACTTTAAAATAGACGTTTCTCGCGATTTAACCAACCAAACGCAATACAACTTGGTACAGTGTATGTTTATACACATTGTAATGCACCGACATCTAACTTGGTTCAATTGTTTACATAACCACAAGATGGCGGATGTGCGAAATATTTCACCGGCATTCTATATCTCTGAAACTATTAGCGGTATCACCCTGAAATTTTGTAAGGAGATAAAGGGCACTACTGGAAGTTCATCTATATGACTTTCAAAAACTGGTTAACTACAAAACGAACATGGCGGCCAAGCGAATTTGAAAATATTAAATATACCTTTCTCGCGATTTAATGTTCCAAACGCAATGAAATATGGTATAGGAAATGTGTATACACATTGTAATGCACTGGTATCTAATTTAGTTCAATTGTTTGCATAACTTCAAGATGGTGGCTGTGGGAAATTCGAAAATAAAATTTTTATTTCTTGTTTCTTAATCATTCGATCGAAGTGAATGTTTGAATAATAAACCTACAAAATAATTTTCCTTTAATGGTTTATGACTCTATGACCTATACATTTAACAATCCAATATGGCGACCATCCGAAATATTTAGACGGCTGTGAATATCTACGAATTTATTATAGCAATCAAACTGAATTTTTTAATGTTCATAGGGGCTATGAACTTAAGTTCGCCTATAGGACTTTAAATAACCTGGTGATCACAAATCCAACATGGCGGCGACGCGAATTATAAATATTCACATAAACGTTTCTCGCAATTTAACCATCCGAGTGCAGTGAAACTTGGTACAGTAAATCCTTATACGAATGTTAATCCACTGGCATCTAATTTATTTCAATTGTTTCCATAACCACAAGATGGCAGCTGTGCGAAATTTTAAAATCTCGTTTCACTTCTTGTGTCCTAATCATGCGATTGAAGTTTGAATGCTACACGTACACAATAATCTTCGTGTAACAGTATTTACCTTTAGGACCTACATATATAAAATCCAACATGGCGACCATCCGAAATATTTAGTCGGTTCTCAATATCTACGAATCTATTAGAGCAATCAAACTGAAATGTTGTATGTTGATCGTGGCAGTTAACATAAGTAGGTTATATGAAAATAGGCTGTATAGTTCTTCACGGAACTACTTGTTTCGCCTTTCAAAAATCACTTACCATGGCCAGGAGCGAACCTGAAATCTTGGGGTTGGTAATCCGACACTATAACCACTCACCCACCGTGGCAAGCTATTTGTTAATTAAGGCATATTATTTCATTTTTATTTTGACCTGCTTAATGATTTTAGTAAATTGAGTATTATAAAGGCTATTGGAAGATCAGAGCGAATGAAAAGCTACTGGGAGAATCGGAAAGAAAACTTACTGAAGAAGAGGACCAAGAAATGATTGACTGAAGCAAAAGCAGAAGAAGAAGAGGCTGATTGAAGCCCTGCCGATCTGAGTGAGATTCCATTAGGAGGTGGAGGTTTAACATTGTAACTAGCTCAGCCGCAAGGAAACACGCATCGTTTCCAAAATAGAATAAAATAAAATTAAATAACAGAATTCAGAGCAACGAATATCCCTCTTTGAGCCGATAACAACACCGATAACCAATGTTAAATATTCTAGACTGTGCTAATCCAAGTCACGTCGTAAGTTGAGTATTAAAACCGGCGAGGCGGTCCCATGTCACGTTCGTCACCGGGCGTTGGTTGCGATAGCATATAGTAGTAGCGAAGTTCACAGCTAGGTGTCGTTGATGGTAGCATTTGGTAGCGAAAGTAGGAACTACTTGAAATTATCGTCTGCAGTCCTTACTTGAATTAAAACAGATAACACACACTAATACAGTCATCACAATGAACACCGGTTATCAGACAGATTCTAGACACACCCAAAGTACTCGGGGATACATGACCACGTTATCGGTTGGCAGTCAAAGTGAAAGGTCGTGTTTTTCCCGAGCTCTCAGGTGTGCTGAAATGGGTTGTTCTCTGGAGTGTTATCGGGCGAGGATCGGACTGTGGTATGCGAAGGGTAGTAGGGATTTCCGGTGTTTGTGTGTGCGTACGGGACCTAGCAACTTGTGGTTCATAGCCCTAGTGATAGCTGAATTGCTAGTTATTGGTGGAGTGGAAGTGAATCCAGTTCCTGTTACTCCAAATGTGAATCAGGCAACTGATCCAGTGGCAGCTTTAAAGTGTTCGACGTGCAGTAAAACATTGAAGAATGGTGTTGAGTGTGGACTACGTGAGAAATGGTTTCACTTCGGCTGTATTAAGGTCAAGAAGGAGGATTGTGATGTCGGAAATTGGTTTTTTAAAGTATGTGATACGCCGGACTGTTTGAGGGTGCAAATCAAAGCAAGGGATCAAATAATACAGGAACTTAGAGCAAAGCTTCGTGAATCAGAAGAAACGGTGAAGGATGTGACTGAACGGCTTTTTACTGGGATCAGTGTGGAAGAGGGCTTGCAGGAGCAAACTGAGGATGACGTTATCATAATGGGTGATTCTATGATACGATGGAGTGCGAATATCTCGAGGAAATCAGGTGCGAAAGTGCGGTGTTATCCGGGGATTAAAATTGACCAGCTTGCCCAACAAGTGGAAGAATCAAATGTAGAGGACTGTGAAAAAGTTAAAGTGTTGTTGCTACATGTTGGGACGAATGATTTGAAGAAGAGGGCTACAGCTGATTACATCATGGGGGAGCTCTACGAACTAGGCAGAAAAGCTAAAAGCAAGTTTAGAAATGCAAAAATTATAATGAGTGGCATTGTTCGGCGGGGAGATGTTCCGTTAAGGCGAGTTAAGACTGTAAATGACCGCATGAACTGGGTATGTGCACAACTGGGATTAGTGTACGTAGAAGCTGACTGCCGGTTTGGTGGCCGTGACTTCGCCCGAGACGGGCTGCATCTAAATCGACGGGGCGCTTTCAACCTAGGGAGCCTACAAGGCAGGGTCATCGGTTCGTGCCGGCTTTTGTGAGGAGGAGCAGGTCCAGAGGTTGCCAGCCGATGGGAACAGAAGGAGCTATTTCGAGATATTTGCTGCGGCGGTAAGACTCTAAGATTACTGCACGTTAATTGTCAGAGTTTAGGAAATAAATTAATTGAATTTTGAAATCTTGTAGGGACGTATTCTCCGGACATTGTCATTGCAACTGAATCTTGGTTGTATGAGGACATAAATAGTAGCGAAATAATTCAAGGGACCTACGAAATGTACCGAAGGGATCGGGGGAAGCGAGGTGGTGGGCTATTTATTTGTGTGCGCAAAAATATAGCTCGTTTCTTAAAGTGGGCTGCTATGGATCTTGAAATGTTATGTGTACAAATTTCGGATAAAGGAAATAAATTCCCTCTTCAGGTGATAGGGGCGTATAGAGCACCGAAAGATAACTTTTCTATCCTCGAAACACTGTATGATAAAACTTGTACGGGTAATGCTATGAAAAAGAGCATAATAATTGCTGGAGCTTTAAACCTCCCCAAAGTAGACTGGTCTGGTGAGTCAACTAGCAGTGGTCAAGCTCAGAGCGCAGCAAATAAATTCTTAAGGGAGGGGGAATTTTCCCAAGTAGTTGACTTCCCAACTAGAGACACTAATACCTTAGATGTTTATCTCGTAAGGCCTGTAGAGCTGTATATTAACTGTCTGAAAGTACCAGGAATTAGTGACCATTCTCGAGTTGAATTAAATATTAGATATGGTGACATTACAAAATTAGACTCTGATGTAGCAAAAAAGATCATATTCCAGTATCGCAGGGCGGATCAGGGCAAGTTTCAGGGGTATTTGAATAAGCTATTTGTAGGATGGGCATCGGAAGGAAATCACATTAATATCCTGTGGTCTAACTTTTTGAAAATTTTAAATAGCGCTGTTGATAAATTTGTCCCATTTAAATTGCTGAAACAAAACCCAGATCCTGAGTATTACACACGAGAAATTAGGAGTCTAAAACGGAAAATTAGGAAATTATACAATAAAAGACATGATAGTGACAAGTATATGTTGAAATTTAAGTCCTTATCAAGAGAGCTCGTCTTAAAAAAGAGGGCTGCTCATGACAGTTATATGCAAGGTTTACTTGGTTCGGGAGGTGATGGGTGGAAAAAAAAAATACAGTTATGTTAGGAGAAGAAAGGGAAATTCAAATAATTTGTCGATGATAATGTCCGGTGACGGTAAATTAATTACTGAGAAAGAGGCCATTGCTAATGAATTAAATGTCTTTTACGGTAGTGTGTCCAATAAATCCAATAGCTGTGTGTTGGACCTTAACGACGAATCAGGGGCTCCCCTTTTCCAAATAAACCAGTCAGCAATTGTAAAGCTAATACAAAAACTACGTTTCAATGTATCAAAGGGTCCTGATAATATTGTTAGTGAAGTACTTAAACTAGGAGGTAGGGCCGTGGCACGATACTTGGAGGTGATGTTAATGTGTCCATAAACAATGCGCAAATTCCAGATGACTGGAAAAGAGCTACGGTAGTCCCAATATTTAAGGGAGGGAGCAGACTTGAATTGGGCAACTACAGGCCGGTTAGCCTTACGTCCATCGTTTGTAAACAGATGGCGCATCTCATTTGCGACTACTTGAGGGAACAGTGGGAAACATTATCATGGTTTAAAGATAGGCAACATGGATTACGGAAAGGTTACTCATGCGAGAGTCAGATGCTATCACTTTTTCAAGACATTAGCGAATCGTTAGAGCATGGAGTTTCAGTCGACGCCGTGGTTATAGATTTTGCGAAGGCATTTGATGTCGTGCCGCATGACATGCTACTCCATAAATTAGCTTCGACGAAGATTGATAGAAGAGTAATTTTATGGATCCAAGAATTTTTGACGGGTCGTTCCCAGAAAGTGAAAGTTGAAGGCATATTCTCGGATGAAATTACCGTAACGTCGGGTATCCCTCAGGGCAGCGTTATCGGAACTTTGTTATTATTGGCGTTTATAAATGACTTACCAAATGGGATTAGCAGTGACTGTCGATTGTTTGCGGATGATTGTGTAATATATCGAAAGATACATGACTCACAAGACAATGCAGTGCTTCAAGAGGACCTGAACCTGGTCTATAAGTGGGCGATTGTAAATAAAATGAAAATAAACACAAGAAAATGTAGTCTCTTAAAAATAGGGAAAGTGCGAAGGCAGGATTTTCAATATAACATTGGCTCGGAAATACTTGTAGAAGAAGATTCTTGCAAATATTTGGCCGTTCACGTAAGGAATGATATGAAATGGAGTAGTCATGTAGGATGTGTAGTTTCAAAAGCTTACAAATCCCTGCACTTTGTAATGAGGGTATTAAAAGGAAGTAGTACCTCTGCTAAAGAATTAGGCTATTTGTCACTTGGGGGGCGTGGTGGCTCAGCGGTCTAGCTGTATGCCTCTCACCAAGGCGGTCCGGGTTCGATTCCCGGTCAATGCATGTGAGATTTTCGAAGTGAAATGCCATGTCTTGTGGTTCGGATTCCACGTAAAAAGGAGGTCCTGTGGCTCATGATCTCAAGATTAACGGTCACGTTAAACTACAAGCTTCCTTCCTTTATTTGTCACTTGTAAGACCTATTCTGGAATATGCCTCGGCGGTTTGGGATCCATATCAAGTAGGGCTCATCAATGAGTTGGAAATGGTACAAAGAAAGGCCGCTAGATTTGTGCTCAGTGACTTTAATCCCAGGAGCAGTGTGAGCCGTATGTTAAAGAAACTTGTGTGGGAATCACTGGAGGCTAGGAGGATGAAATCTAGACTCTGCGCTATGTACAACACATATACAAATCAACCAGCATGGGGTGAGCTTAGCAAACGATTGGAAAAGCCTACTTACATGGGTAGGAGCGATCATCCTTTCAAAGTTAAGGGCCGACCACAGCGAACAAATTATGGTAAATATTCTTTTGTAAACCGTGCCATTGATAACTGGAACTCTCTACCTGCCGCAGTCTTAGAGCCTTTTCCCAAACATATAGATGTGTTTAAGAAAAGACTGACTATTTGTATAAATACTCCAGTTTAATTGTTGTATAATTGTTATTGAATTGTTATGTATAATTATTTATTTGTTATGTATATACAATTTGCCACCGGGGGACACACCCCCCATTGCAAATAAATGAATGAATGAATGAATGAATGAACGTTTGTCGCAGCCCCTAAACTAAGGAACCAACCAATCAACTAGGTTGAGTATCTGAAGCGTGACAGTCAGAATAAGTTATGGTATGAACATTAACATTTCAAAAATAAAGATGATGTCGGTAGGAAAGATACGGAAGAAAATAGAATGTCAGGTGGGAGGAAATAAATTGGAACATATGGACCATTTTAAGTACGTGGGCTTTGTATTCTCTCAGGATGGTTAGTAGTATAGAGAAAGTGATAGGGTCAAAATGTAGTAAAAATGAGAATAAGGAAAGAGAGATTACCTAGGAAATCAGCAATAGAGGGTAAGAGAAACAGAAGAGGCGATGGTTAGATTCAGTGTTTAACTATTTCAATGCGAGGGATTGTTTTTGTGGCTTATTTCAGGGGCTGCGACATTGTGACCATAATGCCCCGTGGATTTGGGTCTGTGTGTTGTGTGATAACCTGTATTATTGTAGTGGCTGTACTAGTGTGTGTATTTGTAAATTGGGGATAGGATCGGGAAGGAGTCAGCCGTGGCCTTCTGTTAGAAATCATCCCAGCATTTTCTTAGAGTATAAGTGGGGAAACCACGGAAAGCCACTTCCAGATGGCAGATCGGAACCTTCTGTTCTCAATATTTTCTTCGCGAGGCAGAAGGTGAGGGACGTAGGAGAATTTTAACCCATCTATCTATCAAATTCTGGCCTCTACTTTCAACTTACTGAAGCCTATTATTTTTTTAATGTGGAAAACAGGGGGACTCGATTTAAAGGCCTAACCAGGTGGTGGTTTTTCAGGTGTAGCTACTAAACCTCAAATTCACTGGTTTTTCAATATTTTGATATGCCTAGGATGAAGGACAACTTTGTCTTACTATTAGTACCACGAACGTAAAAAATTGATAGAACGTACATTAGTCTTCTTTCAATAACATGAATCATTATGAACAGGATATTTCTCCCAATTATATTTTAAGTGGTCAGTATAACATGTTCATGGATCAATTTATATGTCAAAAACAAAACCTGTTTAATGATTTTTCATTAAAAAGTAAAATTAAAAAAGGAATTGCTCTCCATTTACTGATAATATAAGAAATACTGAATATCAAGGAGTTTCACACCTCTGGTTGTTCTTCAGTGGCCTCCGTGGCTAAGGTGGCAGCACGCCGGCCTCTCACCGCTGGGTCCGTGGTTCAAATCCAAGTCACTCCATGTGAGATCTGTGCTGGACAAAACGGAGGCAGACAGGTTTTTCTCCGGGTACTCCGGTTTTCCCTGTCAAAATTTCATTCCAGCAACACTCTCGACTATCATTTCATTTCAACTGTCATTCATTTAATAATTGCCCCAGAGGTGTGCGTCAGGCTTCGGCAGCCGGCACAATTCATATCCTCGCCGCTAGATGGGGGCTTCATTCATTCCATTCCTGACCCGGTCGGAGACTGGAGGTAGGCTGTGGATTTTTTTTCTAGTTGTTCTTCATTGAAGCAACACAGACCAAGTTTTGTTCTAGCAGCTTATATTTTGAACATAATAATTCAACATTGGTGGAATTTTTACAAACAAAATGTCATAATATTATAACGGCTAAATTTCTCGTTGGATATCGCTCTACAAGTTGGGCGATCATTTATAACGTTTATACAGCTATTACACTCAATACTTCTTAAAACCACCTCATCGTTCTTATTTAGCATTGGCCTGTCTAGACAGACGACATACACTTTATTAATTTAGTTTTACTGGGCGCCAGTTATCGTAAAGATAACACATTAAAATTTAGTTTAGCCACGGCCGCTCCCTTCCTTGAGCCAAGATCTATCATCGGAGCGTAGGGCAATAAACTTGCTCTATGAGATACTCTTGGCGTTCCAACCATCCTATACATTCAACTCCCAATGAACAAGACATTTTAACTAATACTGGTTTATTTTACAACAAAATTATTAATAATATTCGATATGAGGTTTCGAGCTGTGTACAATATGTGCATTAATATTCCCTAATTGCTGGGCAATATTGACTGTCTCCTCGCTAGCGCTGATCTTCTGTGTTGATACTAACTCGGTCCACATACCTGGTGCCTTGTGGATCAAAATCCATCTCATTGGTCTGCTTGCAGTCTAATTTGAGATCTTACGCCAACACGCGTTTATTGACCTTTGAAAACTTTTGTTTTCTATTTGCTAACTGTACTTCGTCTAGTTGTTGTGGTTGTTGTTGTTGCTGCAGCTGCTTGTTTCTGAGTTTGATCACCATGGTAAGCAAATTTGAACAAACCAGGCTGATTGAATTCACTAAGTCCCATCTTACTGAGGGACTGACAGAGTCTCCGACTCACAAAGTCAATGAGTGGGTGCGTGAACGAATAAGTGAATGACAGAATAGAATCTATAGAATAGCCAGTGCTGAAGTCGCGCTGGGCTTCCATACACTCTGAATGGCCCCAATGTTTCGCGGCATAAATTTGCCCGCGACCCATCAGACCAATTATAGCAAAGCATTTCTCAGTCCTCAAGCGTCGCGTTACTTTTCCGAGCGGGAATACAGGCCCGCGTACTTCAAATATTCCACTCAGTACCCGCTATTCCTCTCGTTGCGCATGTATATTTTTCGCCAAATCTTTCTCCAAGCCCTTGTCTCCTGTCAGCTTGGCTTCATTCCAGAAATACATTTTCTTTCAATATTTTGCTTCACCGTCCGTAACTTCTTCCAACCATGCCCGTCCTGTCTTTACAATTTAACTAATAAACAGCCCTAGACCTCTATAAAAACCCTGTTTCTAAATCTAAACACTTGACAATATTAAATATGATTATGGTAATGACGTGAATATGTAATGGCCCCTCCCTTGATATTAATGGGTGAATAAAACGATATAACTTTGATATTTCAATAATAATTATTATTATTATTACACAATGACTTTAATAATAATAATAATAATAATAATAATTTGTACCGTAATCAAGATTACGATACAAAACGTCCCCATGGTTTCATAAAGAATGTGATGAATGATGAAATCACAAATCTTCCCTTTAAAACATAACAGGAAATACACTGAATATACATATATGGCTCTTCAAATTACATACATAATGATTATACCCTTTACATTTTCCTTGATTGATCTGCACTCTTCTTGCAATGTTACATTACACATTCTGATTGTGCTGTGCAGTCATACAGGATTTACATGCTACATTTGTTCTTGTAGTCCCTTACAATAACAGAACGCAATATATTGCTTCTTGTTTCACGCAACACAAGTGATTTATCTCACTTCCACCAATTCCTTAGAGCCACGACACGACTCTAATTATATGTTAACACACGGTAGTCTGCCCTTCTTGCTGCACTTGCTCTTTTCTATGATATTTCCTCAGATTGTAAATGTTATATGTACCTATGACACAATTTTCCTGATCTTTCAATAAGTAGGCATTCTTTCCTATCCTCTTCGAAACGACATAAGGTCCAGCAGACAATAAAAACAGCTTTGACATTTTCCCTTCCAATGCACAAGATGGCAACGGTTTACGTAGCAATCGTTGCTACAAACTTCCATGTACTTCATACCTCTCAACAAAACACTGGCTAGCCTGAATAACATCACATGAGTCAACAATACATACCTGAAATAACTACCTAGTGTCCTACCTAATTTCCTAACTAACGATGAGCAACTACTGCTAAAATCTACTGTCGAGAACCACTTCCGCCCCTGAAAACGTTGAACTAAATCCTCCACTGCTTCAGTTCTCAGCTGGTCGCTTTCGATCCTGGTATTTAACATTCTGTCGTCTATGCACAGTCTCACTGAATTATCTTTCTTGGCTACTACAACTAATGGATTTAAACAATGGCTAGCTGAAGGCTCAATTATGTCGTTTTCCAAAATTAATTCTATCTCTTCTTCGACGGCTTTCATATATTTAGTTGCGACAGGATACCTAGGCCCTACGAAACTACTTGTGTCCTTAACGACAAAACTATGCTCATATAAGTGTGTTGCTCCGGGTTTTGTGCTGAAAATTTCCTTATATTTTATTAATACCTCATGTAACTGATGACCTTGCTCATCATCCATCTTACACTGTGACAATGCATCATGGATCCTACTCTCAAGTTCAGACTCCATCGCAACCTGACACACCTTAAAAATTTTGCTCTCACTAGAATCTCCGCGATCTACCTCATTTACTTCAGGAAACTCATCACTCACAACCACGTTGCTTTCTTCCTCAAACGTGCACACTTTCATCTGTTTGTCGGTCTTAGCCACCTTATACGTAACCTGAACTTCTTTATCCTGCCAAAATAAACATATCCTGCCAAAATGAAAATCTAATTTAACTTGATGTAATGATAACCATTCTGCCCCGAGAATCACGGGATATACTAAATTTGGTACTGCCAAACAGGGCTGAAATTTAACTAACTCACTAATGTTAATTGGAACTGCGACTTTCTTAGATATTTTCTGAGACCTACTACCTACAGCTGTGACAATGAAAGTGGACTTAACTGGAATTATATCAACTTGAATACCTTCTCTCATTACATCTTCCAAAAATCTTAAATTTATACAAGAGTTTCCGCTTCCACTGTCCAATAAAACATCAAACTCTTTACCCCACACATAAAGTTTAATTACTGGTGACATAATCTCATTCTCATCATTATCTAAATTTCCACCATTTAGGTCATAAAGCAGTTCTTCTCTAACATCTATATTAAAATCTCCTAAATATTCAATATTCCTAGGACATTGAACTGCAATCACTTCGGGCTGTCTGTTGACCTCACTACAACCCGTTATTCGTTAAAATTAGGCCTACCTACCCCTGGTGAAGAATGTTGTTGTTGTTGACCTGTACGTCTGTCTGGCCTAGTACCTTCCCCTACTCTGTTCAAATTCTCGTTCCTCATATTTGCTGTGCGTCCCCCATTGTCAAGTCGTCTTTCGTAATTCGCATTCCTGCCTTGTTCTTTTCCCCCCTCTCTCTCTCACCTTGCACGAAATGATCTCCTCTACTTATTGGCTTGCGTTCGGTCCTACTATTTTCAAGAGAGTCAACGTTTTCCAATAGCTTCTCGAATCCGTCAATAGTAGTAATATTCTGCATGAAGAATGCTTCTTTAATTATATCTGGAAAATGCCTTAATAATGTTTTAATTACCTGTGATTCAGTCTCTAAACCTTCTAAATTCTGGCATATAAGTACATGCGCTAAGAAATACTCTGTGTACTGTGCCCAATTAGACACGGCTGACTGGCATAGAAATCGGGTCTTATCAAAGAAGACCAGGCCCATGTTTCTGCCCAGAATCGAATCATTGATCTCTGAGGGGGAACGGCCACAGTAAACCCGAGGAAAAATGAGTTATATCTGCATATAAGTATAAGAGCAGGATTTCACGGCTAGAATGGGAATATCATAGCTTTTAAGGTGGATTATTGCGGAAATATACCAGCCTATGTACGTTTTAGAAGCCAAAATGCAAGAAAGCGAACCAGCTTGACAGTTGACAAATCGTGGTTAGCGAAGGGGCCTTCCTAGGTGACGCCAAGGAACTAATTTTCGTCTGCACTGGAGGAGCGGCCAAAGATTAATGGCTCTGGGATCCACAGTCTTACAAGGCATAGAAGTGGAGTGGGGGCAGCCTGGGTAGATTATTGGCTGAGGAATAATCTAACCACCAAGGGAAGATGATAAAGAAAAAGGAGGTGGGTTTCGGACTGGAGAAAAAGGATAGAAAAATAGGAGGAGAGTCCCACAAAAGTTATGAATTTAACTTTAAATGCACTCAGAGGCGGTTGCCACCGCAAATCCGCTCTCTGATACCTAAAGTGGGTAAGGACCTGGTCGAAGCTGACGGGAACCGCAGCTAAGACTTGGGCGGTTTGCCAGAGAAAGGCTTTAGTGTATTCCCTCTCAAGCATGCATATGCCTACTATGTGGAAGGGTGATGGTCTGACAAGACAAATAGTAACAGATTTATTGCGTATTAACGAGAGCGTAAACCTAGGAAGAGTTAGGAAAGCCAGGATCTTGCCTAACTGTAGTATTTGCGAAATGATAAACCCAAAAACAAATATTTAATTTATTTAACAAGGCAAAAGAAGTTGATAACTTTAACAAATATATATTTTTAATTTTTAGTAACAATTTGGGGTCGCAGACCTCCTAACATTTAAAGTTTGCTCCAGGCAATTAACAATTCTTTAGGTTTCAAACCTTATATATGTTCTAAAATCTTTGTAAGATAAAAAAAGACAAATAAAGTGATTAATGATTAAACATTAAATTGAGTACAAGGAGTGTACTTTAAGAAATTCCTGAGAGAATATTCTAGAGAGAGTGAAAACTTCGAAAATAACAATAAGAAAAACATGAAGAATAAGATAGAAGTTCCTATAACTTCTTATTTGTGCAGAATCACTTTTATTACAATTATACAAAAGAGGGCAGGTCACTTACAGTGAAACCTGAAGAGAAAGTCAAAAGGAAGGTTCTCGACCTCCTATGTTTAAGTAGGAATCACGAGCCAAATGGGGCAGTTTGCCTTTCGTGAGGCCTAGAAATAATTCACTCATGAATTGAAAGAATTGTTTTCCCTGATTATAAGGTAGAAACAATGTAAGCTTAAACCATGTATAAAACACGTAGTTATGCAGAAATTAATTAATGATAAACAAGCAAGATGGAAGGGCACTTCGTTAGAGTGACACCTCATTGAAAATGATCTAGAGTTACAATTTTATTAATATGGTTTGTTAGTAGAAGGTTTAGGAAAGATCAATTGGGATTTAGGATAAATGTTCATGGCCTTATTTAATGTAAACGGACGATCGCGACGCGGTAGAAAAGTTGAACAAGCACTAGTTTTCACTATAGTCTGTTGAATAGATGAAAAGTTCACTGTAGTGACCCGAAAGTTTATGGGAAAGAAAGTTATTGCAATGATGAAAGATAACTGGTTACACTAGGTAGGCGAGAGTCTATTTCTTGAGAAAGTTGTGAATTACAATTAAATGCGCCATAGAACATTCCAACGGTGGAAGAAAATTTAGCTATTGCAGTAATTTATAAGGAAGATTCCTCATTTTAAATAGTATTCCCACAAGTGAGTGAAAAATACATGACGGCAAGACTTCTAGATAGAGTTCAGAATCTGGAAGGTTCCAGAACGATCCTAATAGAAGAATGGGGCCAAAGCTAATCCAGCGGAGGAACTAGCTTGGTATTTTATAGACAGCGGGTATTAGATAATATCCCACGTGGTGAGAAGATTTCTCATTTAAATAGCTTAAGAAAAGCTACTTTCTAGTAAGGTTGGCTTAGACAGACAAAAGCCCAACATAGCAAATCCCGCGAAGAATGATTACCGCCCCAAATAAGTAATCTCACGCTGTCTATAAAATGATCAATAAAAGCATGTGGATAATAAAACAGATGAAGATGAGGTTAAAACCTTAAGTCTGTACTTATCTTGGTTGCATGTCGAAGGTGAAGTTCCCTTTGACGGATACCTAATGAGCCAACATGGCGTAGAACGTAGAGAATGCCGCTTGGTTTGAGGAGACTGGCTCTTGTTGAGCCTTGACTGACCGAGTCAACTGCCGACTTACAAGTGAGGCCCACTCAGCGAAGCGCGGAGGGTCCAAGGAAGGGAAAGAGTGGGGGTAGGAGACAAAAGGAGAACATATAAGCATGACCAATATTGTAAACTTAAATTCTCTTGAGGAAATGGTCTTCAAAGAGTTGATAGCAGGCGATACTAGCACAGCCTGGTGGGTGAAAAAGTAGACGAAGTTCTCTTGATCACGGAGATAATAGCTGGCGATGGCAACGAGATCTGGTGACCAGATGGATAAGGAACTCCTCTTGCACCAGGAAGAATTGAGGAGTTTCAGAGATTCGCTGCTAGATGACGCTTGGTGGGTCATGGAAGATATATATCTAGAACAGACTCACAATGACATAAGAGACATGACCATCAAAGAGAAAATAGAAGATCACTGTTGGTGTTTGATAAAGAGGAAGGAATGAACAAGCAAATAGCATTAAACTTTATATTCTCTCGTACCGTGTATTCCAGGAATACACCATACTGGGAGGGGGAAACACCAACAGAGAACAAAGAAGCAGTTAAACATTTAAAGGTAATGGAGCGATCAAAGACAGTGGTCTTGTGATCGGACCATTAGTGGTCAAGATTTTGGCCACCCTGACTCTCCCATCCCTTCCAGGATAACACTCGGTCACTCTACCCGAAATCCAGACCAAGGGAGGAGAAACATCCCTAACCAAGACCAAGTCCCCCACTTTAATGTCGGGACTGGAAAGGAACCACTTCTGTCTCCGTTGCAAGGAAGTTAAATATTCCAAGTTCCACCTCTTCCAAGAGGAATTGCGGAGGGCTTCAAGTTTACGCCAAACAATGGGTAGATTAGAATCCCTGTAAGAATTGGGGAGAGGAGGAGGGGCAGAAAGAGAAGTGCCGATAAGGAAGTGACCAGGTGTAAGTGGAAGCAGGTCATCAGGGTCATTGGAAAGCGGAGTTAAAGAACGAGAATTAACAACACCTTCAATCACAAAATAGCTAGAAGCTGCGAGAAGTATAGCTCTAGTAAAGATTACGATAAGATGAGAAAGAAGAATTAACAAGTTTAAACAAAGCGTATAGAAACAAGTACATCTATTAAGGATATGAATATACCAAATAAACAAAGAAACTATGAGAGTAGGAGGCAAGAACGCCATAGGTAACAACAATCTAGTAGCCATAACCAATAACCTCAAGTTATAATAAGTATCAAAGGGGTTAATCAGAAAAATACTTAAGTCAGCAAGAAACTTGACGTGACAAGCATAAATACAAAAACACATCGAATGTAACGACAAGAAAAAACAAGTTTGTTCATCAATGAACAATAAGATTACAAAATATGTAAACAAGGAGCAATACATGAGCGCGTGAAAAATACGCCACGATGTTATGAAACAAGAATCGAAGCAGTTGTAGAATACGAGCGTAAGCAAGTGGGAGAGGCAGGCAAACACGGCCTTGACCCACATAGTACAGCGAGATAAGGAATATAAATATCTGAAAGAGTCCTTGACCGGAACTAGTTTATTTTGGTAATGAGGTGAACGGCTTCCAAGATTACGGGAGCAACTCGCAAGACAATGGTTGGCAGTCAGCCAGAGTTGAGATAAGGGAAAATTGCTCTGACCTTTGGCAAGCATACAGGAAATGAACAGCAGTTTGGCCTTACTCGAGCTTGTATACAAGCAAAATTGACAAACAAGCAGTTCGAAATAAACAAACAACACTAGTTCAATTAGCTGTAACTTAAAGCGGATATTCAGGTTAGACGGCATGCAGTCATTCGTGGCTTGGACGTGAAAAACCAATTTAGAGACATATGAAATAAAGTAAGAAATCAATTTCGCATAATTTTGAGGATTACGGAATCCGACAATTTTCAACAGAAAAAAGCTTAATTCTTCCGAAAAAGGAAGAGAAGCTGGGACATTGAGAAGGAGTTTATGCGTAAGAATAGTTATTCTAGATGCTAGAGAATTCAGATTTCCAAGCAGTTTCAAAAGCGGCTTCCAATTGTGAGGAAGGGGGAAGGATCCGGCCGTGGCCATCCTACTAAATAGCGAAAGAAGTGAAGCATAGCTTACAGCGCAATGATGGTGACTGATAGCCATGGTTTTACACAAGGGGAAGATAGTTTTCAATAGAATTTTTAAGCAATTACCTGCTATAAAAAATGGCATGAGAATGTAAACGAAGTAACACAAGGTGAGGCGAACTTGAATTGCCATTTTGTGCAGAAATAAGGCAAAATCATTTCAACAACTTACAAAAGTGGCGCATTTGTTTACAATGAGACATCGCTTCGGCAAGTGTTTTTCAAAAGTATCGAGATTAGAAACATGAGCGTTCTCTTTTTCAGAAATGGGATTTATGTCAGCTGTAACAAAATGACATTGCGATTTGGTTTGAAGACTGGGATGTTGGATTTCACCAGTAATAACCCAACCAAAATCAGTGTCTCTGGCGACCACGTTTGAGGATAACTTGCGAACCTGTTTACGGAGGCAATTCCAAAAAACATTGGCACTGAAAAGTACATCAATGGGACCTTGAGCATTAAACTGAGGATCAGCTAACCTTAAGTGCGAAGGAATTTTTAAACCGGAAATATTAATAGAGCTGCTAGGAGTGTCCTTGCCAATACTGGTAAGAATGAGACAGTTTAAGTTAAGATTGGTGTTTCTTTGGCAAACGTCTCTGATTTTCAATTTTGAAGACTGCAAGGCTTGAGTTTTCAAATTGTCAATGCCGGCTACATTGATAGAAGTATGTGACGAAGAAAGACCTAGTTTTTTAATTAACGATCGCGAAACAAAGTTGTGAGTTGAAGCGGAATCGAGAAGACCGCGGGTTCGAAACCAATTTCCAAATTTATCTTGGATTTCGAATTGTACAGTGGACAAAAGGACTTGCGCACTGTGAGAAGTTTCGGCGTTAGAAATGCAGGAAGAAGCATTAGTTTGTTCGGAGCTGCTCTGCATGGAGTTTGAAGAAGCGGGTACTGGTGACCTCGATTTATCATGAACGTGCAATAAAGAATGGTGCGGTTTTTTACAATGGAAACAGAGGTTGGAAGACGTGCAGTTTGAAGAAGAATGCTTAGGTGACAAGCAGTTGAAGCAATGTTTGCTATTGAAGACAAACTTCCTTCGATCTTCGACAGACAATTCTTTAAAGGATTTGCACAAGTACAAAATGTGCAACTTTTTGCAGAGCATGCATTTTAAAGATTTGTTGAGCGGCCTGATATGTTCTCTTGGATGGTTGAAAGAAGCAGAACGGGTTTGCTTGTTCTCGACATTTGGGGGCTGATGACACTTTGAAGAAGCAAGTTTTTTCTCAAAAATGTGGCACTGATAACTCTTTTCGACATTTTCGCACTGAAATGAGAATGCCGTAAGGACTTGGCACCGGCTGTTCAGAAACGAGTTGAGGTGTTCGAGTATTCGCCCTTGCGAGTGAGTTCGATCTCCCAAGCCTTTAATGTCGAAAAATCGAATCTGGATGTAGCTAGATGAATAAAGATGGTGTCCCAATTTTGGACTGGCTACTTGAGTTGATATAACGCTCTTACGTGCAATTGAATAGAGTCTAACAGGTCTCTTAAAGAGGTGACGTCATTAGGTTTGACGACTGGCAGGTTGGCAGACAGCGGATGTGGCGAGCAACACTCAAACGTAAATTGCCATATCTCTCTTTAAGGAGATTAAAGGCGATGTGGTAGTTATCTGCGCTTAAAGGCAGTGACTGAACCAAGGCCAAGGCCTCGCCTTCCAAAGACGTACGCAAGAAGTAGAATTTATGAATGTCGAGAATGTCAGTATTTTCATGAATTAGGGAGCAGTAAAGTTCATAAAAAGAATACCATTCACCTTCCTGGCCTGAGAAGTGAGGTAGGCTTATCTTTGGAAGTAACGGTTTCGGTTTATCCTTGTGAACTGAAGCGGGTGCGAAATGGGCCGGATTGATGACCCTAGGGTCCGGTTCTGAGATACTGCAGATCAGTTGGTGGGCCTTGGCAATCCCTTCAAAGTACAAGGGTTCGACCTCGTCCCGATCCGATTGAAGTTCTGGGCAAGCGGATTCAATCTCGGTTTGAGTTTGATCGTAATAATCATAGGACCGTTCGTACAACTTAAGGCGTTGTGTCAAGATGTCTAGATCACACTCGGCGGGATTTAATTTGTTGATGAAATTTCTGAATCTGGTGAGTTGCCCTTTATAGGAAGAACGTCTGGCAACGAGAGTTTCATCCTTTTCAGTAGGAGCCATGTCAAAGAAAATAGATTAAAGTGTAACTCACGAGACTGTGGAACCATGGAAATGCTGTCAGGCTGGCAGCAGCGAATAAGTTGAAAGAAGGGGACACACCACGGAAGACAGGAGCGGCCTCTTTCCCCTTCACAGGCTTTGCTCGATGTAGTTATAGCTGAAAGATTCAAAGCAGATATTAATAATTTGTAAGGTATTGTCAAATGACACTTGACAAAGAATAGAAATAGCAAATGGACTCTCCCGGGTTTCCGGGAGCAAATTTTGGGTAGATTATTGGCTGAGGAATAACCTAACCACCAAGGGAAGATGATAAAGAAAAGGAGGTGGGTCTCGGACGGGAGAAAAAGGATAGAAAAATAGGACGAGAGTCCCACAAAAGTTATGAATTTAACTTTAAATGCACTCACAGGCGGTTGACACCGCAAATCCGCTCTCTGATATCTAAAGTGGGTAAGGACCTGGTCGAAGCTGTCGGGAACCGCAGCTAAGACTTGGGCGGTTTGCCAGAGAAAGGCTTTAGTGTATTCCCTCTCAAGCATGCATATGCCTACTATGGGGAAGGGTGATGGTCTGGCAAGACAAATAGTAACAGATTTATTGCGTATTAACGAGGGCATAAACCTAGGAAGAGTTAGGAAAGCCAGGATCTTGCCTAACTGTAGTATTCGCGAAATGATAAACCCAAAAACAAATATTTAATTTATTTAACAAGGCAAAAGAATTTGATAACTTTAACAAATATATATTTTCAATTTTTAGTAACAATTTGGGGTTGCAGACCTCCTAAAATTTAAAGTTTGCTCCAGGCCATTAACAATTCTTTAGGTTTCAAACCTTATATATGTTCTAAAATCTTTGTAAGATTTAAAAAAAACAAATAAAGTGATTAAAGTTTAAACATTAAATTGAGTACAAGGAGTGTACTTTAAGAAATTCCTGAGAGAATATTCTAGAGAGAGTGACAACTTCGAAAATAACAATAAGAAAAACATGAAGAATAAAATAGAAGTTCCTATAACTTCTTATTTGTGCAGAATCACTTTTATTACAATTATACAAAAGAGGGCAGGTCACTTACAGTGAAACCTGAAGAGAAAGTCAAAAGGAACGTTCTCGACCTCCTATGTTTAAGTAGGAATCACGAGCCAAACGGGGCAGTTTGCCTTTCGTGAGACCTAGGAATAACTCACTCATGAGTTGAAAGAATTGTTTTCCCTGTTTATAAGGTAGAAACAGTGTAAGCTTAAACCGTGTATAAAACACGTAGTTATGCAGAAATTAATTAATGATAAACAAGCAAGATGGAAGGGCACTTCGTTAGAGTGACACCTCATAGAAAATGATCTAGAGTTACAATTTTATTAATATGGTTTGTTAGTAGAAGGTTTAGGAAAGATCAATTGGGATTTAGGATAAATGTTCATGGCCTTATTTAATGTAAACGGACGATCGCGACGCGGTAGAAAAGTTGAACAAGCACTAGTTTTCACTATAGTCTGTTGAATAGATGAAAAGTTCACTGTAGTGACCCGAAAGTTTATGGGAAAGAAAGTTATTGCAATGATGAAAGATAACTGGTTACACTAGGTAGGCGAGAGTCTATTTCTTGAGAAAGTTGTGAATTACAATTAAATGCGCCATTGAACATTCCAACGGTGGAAGAAAATTTAGCTATTGCAGTAATTTATAAGGAAGATTCCTCATTTTAAATAGTATTCCCACAAGTGAGTGTAAAATACATGACGGCAAGACTTGTAGATAGAGTACAGAATCTGGAAGGTTCCCGAACGATCCTAATAGAAGAATGGGGCCAAAGCTAATCCAGCGGAGGAACTAGCTTGGTATTTTATAGACAGCGGGTATTAGATAATATCCCACGTGGTGAGAAAATTTCTCATTTAAATAGCTTAAGAAAAGCTACTTTCTAGTAAGGTTGGCTTAGACAGACAAAAGTCCAACATAGCAAATCCCGCGAAGAATGATTACCGCCCCAAATAAGTAATCTCACGCTGTCTATAAAATGATCAATAAAAGCATGTGGATAATAAAACTGATGAAGATGAGGTTAAAACCTTAAGTCTGTACTTATCTTGGTTGCATGTCGAAGGTGAAGTTCCCTTTGACGGATACCTAATGTGCCAACATGGCGTAGAACGTAGAGAGTGCCTCTTGGTTTGAGGAGACTGGCTCTTGTTGAGCCTTGACTGACCGAGTCAACTGCCGACTTACAAGTGAGGCCCACTCAGCGAAGCGCGGAGGGTCCAAGGAAGGGAAAGAGTGGGGGTAGGAGACAAAAGGAGAACATATAAGCATGACCAACATTGTAAACTTAAATTCTCTTGAGGAAATGGTCTTCAAAGAGTTGATAGCAGGCGATACTAGCACAGCCTGGTGGGTGAAAAAGTAGACGAAGTTCTCTTGATCACGGAGATAATAGCTGGCGATGGCAACGGGATCGGGTGACCAGATGGATATGGAAGTCCTCTTGCACCAGGAAGAATTGAGGAGTTTCAGAGATTCGCTGCTAGATGACGCTAGGTGGGTCATGGAAGATATATATCTAGAACAGACTCACAATGACATAAGAGACATGACCATCAAAGAGAAAATAGAAGATCACTGTTGGTGTTTGATAAAGAGGAAGGAATGAACAAGCAAAGAGCATTAAACTTTATATTATCTCGTACCGTGTATTCCAAGAATACACCACAGCCGCCCACAGAAATTAATTGATTACAGCCAATTGGAGCAATGAATTGAAATGAAACTTACACCCAGATGCATGTATTCTAGGAAAGATAATTTAGGAGTATTCTGACGCCTAAATTAAACCTGCATCTATAAACGAACCTCTGCACAGACCTCATCCGCTGAGAAGGAAGGATTTGTAGATGAGCCGAGGGGGAATTACCGGAGTAGCGTCAGGACGCCATGAAAGAAGGCAATTAATTATAAATAATTGTCCGAAGCGATCGCTTGCACGCGAGTGATTTTGGGACCTCCACACTTAAACAAACGAGGATCATACTTCACTTTGTCTGGAAATGTATTATATCAAGAAGGGAGTCGGTCCTGGTCATCCAGTGGGGGGGGGGGGCGTTGTGGCTCAGCGTTCTAGTGTATGCCTCTCACCAAGGCGGTCCGGGTTCGATTCCCGGTCAAAGCATGTGAGATTTTCGAAGTGAAATGCCACGTCCTGTGGTTCGGATTCCACGTAAAAAGGAGGTCCCGTGGCTCATGATCTCAAGATTAACGGTCACGTTAAACTACAAGCATTTCATCCAGTGGACTATGTTTCACAAGGGAGCTTTATATAGGAGAAGCTTCGCAGGAAAGTCAGTTCGTCTTGACTCAACCCGTAAGCCGGCACGCTGCCAGATCACGCAAGGAAGTGCGCGGAATTTATAAAGTATTAACGCTCAAATGTATTAGCGGTGAACAATGGAAAGCGCATCATGCAGCTTCATAACAGTAACTATGCATCGTATAAGATTTAGTCTACAATAGACGTTTAAGCAATAACATACGCGAATATAGATTCAGTACAGCGTAGATATAATTTAGGATGTTTATAGACAATGAACATACCAGGAGGTGTTTTCATAGGTAAAATGACATATTATTGTAATGATCACTACAGTTACGGGAGCCTGGAAGGCGTCACAAGTAGTCGTGACATAGGATTGGACAGATTTGCAGTAAAGGAGATATAAACTGTAGGTGACAGGAGTCGAACACACACACACACACGCAAGATAGACTTTCATGGTGACCAGCGGTTGTCAGGAGTTAGCTGCATCGCATCTCTGAGGTCAGGCGATAGTGGGAGTCCAATCAAGGATCCATGTGTGAGAATATAGTGCGAGAATTGTGTATAAAGTTATATTACAGTGATTTTTTAAAGTGTTTATGTGTATATGGTAAAATAATATGTATTGTGTCAAAGAGAAAAAGCCAGTGATGAAAAATATAATCACCATGTGTAAAGTTGATACAATGTGTCGTGTGAATAATATCATGATGGCTTAAGACAAGCATCATGGCAGGTGCGTGGCTGGCGTGCTGGACCAACCCAGCAAAAATGAGAGTGAGTACAAATTTAATATGTTGATATGATTATATAGCTCACCATACAACGAAGCATCACTCTAAGATTAAGAATTAACAGTCATTTATGTACGAGTTCACACCCCTCGTATTTTGGTAAAATAAGGCTTGGAGGGTGATTTGTTTACGACCATTTAGGCGTAAGACATTGATGAAAGTAACGGTAACGTTAAATAATAATAATAATAATAATCTGGGGTCGGTAACGATAATGAATAAATGGGCATGTCAGGCCTATAGTACGTGCAAAGTGTGTCATGTCTAGCGTAAGAATACTGTGTTATTGTAAACAGTAAGAAAAAAACGTAAAATATCGAGATAAAAGAGAGCTTTTCAGTGTCATTGAATTGTTGAATGAATGTTTATTATGGTATATTCTACAGGGTTGTATTTGAGAGCCATTAAGATAGTTAAATGTAAGCCAGTAAATTTAAACTTGATTGGAGCTACGTAGAGCTTTGGCTTATGAGTAATTGCAGAAAGGACGTGAGTGCTTTAAGAATTGAGTCATATGTAAGAGATATTGTTTGAGCCGCGTTCAGCGAGCATGTAACGTAGAATCAAGAGATTTACGTCAATAAGTTGTGGGGATCATCCAAAAATAGCTTGCGCGTTAGGCGAATCTAGTTGGCTAATCTTCGAAATCTACGAGATAGTATCGCCTTAGAGCATACTTGTGTTATTCGCAACAGAGCTGGGACAGAGTCTGTCTGTATCCACTGTTCGCAGAACTTTGCCACGAGGGATAACTGTTAGAGACCCTGTGTGAGCACATATATTATTTGATCTGCCCTTAGAGGTAAGACTAATGGTTCTTCGTATAGGAAACGTCGATTTCCTCTTGTTATATGCTGCTGCACCAGTGAGAGAACTTTGATACTCACTTGAGATGCGCGCAAAAGTCACTAATGTCGGCCACAGAACGGCAAAGCTATTTTGTGATCCATCCCTTGCCATGAATATTAATTAGGGGCTGAGATGAGCCCATTATACTCTAAGTGTAGGTATTATATAATTAGATTGACTCAATTACTAAGGACACGATCCACTCAGGGTACCTCAAGCATAACTGCACCAGTAAATGAACTTTACCTTGCGGGAAGCCAGATGGGGTGGCAGGGAGGCCACTAAACCGGCGGCCATCTTGCTGAGACAGCCGTGGCTAATTCTTTGTCCGCATGGAAAGGAAGTCTATAGACCTGATCCTTTTATCTCGATATTTCGAAAAGTAATTAAGATATGCTTGATGTGATGATGTCAATTGAATTAAATGCATTATTTCCACACACATACCATGTTGGAATGTTGTGATCGGATAATATTAGGCCCAGTTATTCTCTGAGGAGGAATACTGCACCAAATAAATATAGGCATCTTTGTAAAGTGTATTTGCCCAGTCCACACTAATTTATTCATACGGGTAGCGTAATTTGAATGACATGACACGTTTGTAACGATAATGTTTTGACCAGACCCAGAAAATCGTTGTATGGTGAAGCTATAAAATATCTATCCATGTGTATTTTGGAAGGGAAAGTGTACCACTTCAGCGTTTCAAATTGAAGGGAAAAAGAATACGATTCGCTCGACACAACACTTATTAATCAAGGCATAAGATAATGAATTAATGTTACTGAAAGTAAATGCCCAGTGTAAAACGGATAAATGTTTAATAATTGCAGATTTAATGTCATTTAAATATAATTTGTGTTTATTGTGTTGTGATATACCAATTTGTGTTAAATTGTGCCACGTGAAGAACACTATGGACACTCGCAAATGTCGAAGAGTATCAATAATAGGATATTTTTAATAGACTTGAGTGCGGTGAAGCACTAATTTTGAGGAGAAGAGACTCACAGATAATTTTGATTTTTGTTTTGGGAAGTAAATGTAAAGTATCTTTTTCTTGTGTTTTATGTTGTATTGCCATAATTTTCTATCATTAAATGTTATACTTAGGAAAATGTTGTTTCTTTCAAGTAGAGTAGTCACCTGACAGACTCAAATCCTGAACATGTGGTCGTAAGGTGGGTTGAACGCCCCATACCTCGAAAGACCGTGAGTTAGCTGGGATACGAACACATGTTCCCTATGATGACGATTCGGTACATGGAGGACATGTTATTGTACTAGGATTGAGTCACAGGTACTACTGAAAGTCGGCCAAGATATTAATGGTAGAGGCAAGTATAGCAGAAAAGCTAGGATATATTAATAAGCCTTCACGTTAAAATAAATGTTGATAATCCTCCATAAGACATGCTTAAATGTAACGATTGAGCACCCCTCTAGTACTTATTTATCACGGCGCCCAGAGATCGTGATGGCTTATGGGATTCAGAAAACCCCATAATAATAGTATGGTTTCCATGGGGGAAAACTATAAGAGTATATTTTTCCTCAAACTGTGTTTGAGCGATTGTGAGTCTTTTTAGGTGATACTCAGACATTAGACACTGTTGTCAGACGAGTGAATATACAGACGGGTACGAGGGTCTAAACCCATTCCATAGGTGGTTACAGCACTGTGCTAAAATGAATGTTGTTGTTTTCGCGACATCGGAATTCTTTTACCAATATAACGCACCAGCATGCACAGCTACGGCCTGCCTATATCTCAAGATATGAAATATAGGATGGCTGGCACTGAGGGGGTACTTAAGTGTATCGCGGAGTTAAAAGATCATTTCGATGCTACTCATGCCAAGAGTAGGGAAGATGCTAAAGCATTTCAAGATGAAATAGCGGGTAGATTGGCTGCGGTAACTACTCAGTTAGAGACTAACCTATTAGAGGTCAGTCAAAGATTAGATTCAAATTTATTAGAGGTCAATAAAAAATTGATGATGTTAAAGATTCTATTAAACAAGAGGTAACTAAAAATATTGTTAGCGTGGTTTCAGAGATGCAAGCAAATAACGACAAACGCTTTGAGTCAATAGAGGTAAAGCTCGAGAGTAATCTGCAAGCGTGCAGAGAATCGCAACGTGAGATCAATGATAGATTAAACAATATGTCCGTAGAGCTTAAAGATATTCAAAATCAGAACGAAGCGAATACTAAGCGACAGCAAGAGCAATTTAATACACTCAGACCGTGGATCGTAGGCTTGAAGACAGCGACGAAAAATGGAGTAATCGTATGGCGGGCTACGCAAAATCTGTAGACGAAGCATTAAGGAAGCAGGATCAGAATATCCCTGACCAATGCAAGGAGATCAGTGAAATAAAAACTTCCGCGAAAGAAAATAAGGGAATAATCTCAAATATGAAGACGCAGGTAGGGAAGGTTCAAAAAGAGTTAGAACAAACTCAAAACGATCTAGCAGTCATTCATAAAAGGCAAGATGAGGACCAGGGGGAAATTACCAAAATAAGGACCGAAATCTCCAATATGCACGGTCACATCCAGAAAGAGGTTACAGGCTTACGAGAAGAATTGGAACTTCGAGAGGGCTTGAAAAATGAAGCCAGCGATAAAACGCTTGCCGAGTTAAGGCAAGGTCTAGCGGGGGAAATTTCCCATATAAAAGTGAGCCTTAAAGATGAAAAGGAGAAAGTCTTTTCTATGGCAGAGAAAAACCGGGATCGCCTGGAACAAATAGAACGAGAAGTATTAGCTCGTTTAGAAAGTGCGGAAAACAGGCACAGCCAATTGGAAACTAGAATGATCGCACATGAGGAATCCATATTGCGAAATCCTAGATCAAATGAAGGAAGCATAGATGAAAATAGGAGAAATAGATGGGCAGATATAGAGGTACAGCCCACTCCGAAGAATACAGCCATGCCAAGTGACAGCCCGTATACGACTCCTGGTATACCTATTGCTATGTCCACACCGCATGAAAATGCTGAACAAAATCAGATAGTCACTGTTGTAAGGGCAAGTGACGAGAAACCGAGAAAGTATTCTGGGAGTAACTCAAATATGACACTCAAATACTGGCTCAAAGAGGTTTCCGAGTACTTGAATGACGCAAAGGTACCGCCAGAGCGAAGATTAAGAGCTATCGAAAAACTGACTGAAGGGGAATGCCCCTTATGGTTCAGAAGTTTTCGTTACACGTTCGACACCGCTGAAGAATTCCGCCAAGCGTTTTTAAGCAGGTACTGGGATGCAAATATACAACAGAATCTCAGATTGGACTTGTACTCCAGACGCTATAGTACAAATAATCCAACGAAATATGCTGAATTTTTCATAGCACATATATACCGTTTTAAAGAACTTGACGAGGCCCCTAGAGAGCTAGATCTGTGTATAGCGATAGCCAAGCAATTACCATACGAAGTACAACGACTATTAATCTCGGCAAACGCCAAGACAGCGATTGAAATGGAGGAAGTGCTTAGACAGCTCGATCTCACCACAGCGCAGCATACAAGGCAGAGTCGGAACACGGAACAAGTCCATATGACTAGTGCACCAACTGAACCGACTAGGATGCAGACCAAAAGTAAGTCTACTAGCACAGAATCTGAAAAGTCAGACTGGCAACGAGAAGAAAGGGAAAATCAGAATTGGAGGCCAGCATAAAGAGGGAGATCGAACCGCGGACACCGAGGAAGAAAAACCTGGAATCAGCGCGATACAAGAAACCAACAGCCTGATAACAGGATAAATTACGGCCGAAATGGGAATAACCGAGATTGGAGATCCCAAGAACAGAGTCGCGGGTTCGACGAAGAAGCAGAAGATCGTTATCACGCATCACTAAGATATATGGAGGAGCGTGGAGACGATAACAGGAAATCACAAGTGCATTGGGATGAAGCGATTAAAAATAGAAGGTCACTCGACATCTATAAGGATGATGACGGAGCCAAGAGTCTGGAACTTCAGCAGCGCGAAGACAGACACCAGAACTCCACAAGAAATGGAGCCATAAGAAAAACCAGCGAATTATGACTCGGGGAGAAGGAGATACCCGAAAGTCAATGTAAGGTTCATAAGCCCTACCTGATTATAGGGGACTTGCAAAATAATGCTTACAGAATGAATGATGAAGAAACAGGCAGAGAAGTAGTAGTAAACGCTGCTAACTTAAAATTATATAGTCCACCGGAGGAATTTGAAACCACCGAAGAGCAAGCCATTCACACCCAAATGGACAGGGAGTCATTATATATGCACGCAGAGAGTCCTCAGAAAAGCCCACACCAGGGAGAACGGAAATGAGACAGCCAGCTCGTAGACCCAAGGGACACGAGGGTTGAATGCAGCTGTCAGTTGGAAAAATTTTACAACCAGTTGCGTGAAGCAGCGGTTGAGCTCCAAGCGATGAATGAACAGCTAAGAGCGCAGAACAAGGAAATACGAGACGGTAGACATAGTGGAGTGGGGGAACGAGACGACCTACTGCCCGGGAGCACTGACCGTTTAAGTAAACTCTGTCTACAGACTCGATGCAGCCTAGAGGCTCGAGAAAATTCACTTGTAAAATGAATTTTCCGAGCTTAGCTAGGGAAAGATGTGCCCAATTAGACACGGCTGACTGGCATCGAACTTGGGTCTTATCAAAGAAGACCAGGCCCATGATTCTGCCCAGAATCGAATCATTGATCTCTGAGGGGGAACGGCCACAGTGAACCCGAGGAAAAATGAGTTATATCTGCATATAAGTATAAGAGCAGGATTTCACGGCTAGAATGGGAATATCATAGCTTTTAAGGTGGATTATTGCGGAAATATACCAGCCTATGTACGTTTTAGAAGCCAGAATGCAAGAAAGCGAACCAGCTTGACAGTTGACAAATCGTGGTTGGCGAAGGGGCGTTCCTAGGTGACGCCAAGGAACTAATTTTCGTCTGCACTGGAGGAGTGGCCAAAGATTAATGGCTCTGGGATCCACAGTCTTACAAGGCATAGAAGTGGAGTGGGGGCAGCCGCCCACAGAAATTAATTGATTACAGCCAATTGGAGCAATGAATTGAAATGAAACTTACACCCAGATGCATGTATTCTAGGAAAGATAATTTAGGAGTATTCTCACGCCTAAATTAAAGCCTGCATCTATAAACGAACCTCTGCACAGACCTCATCCGTTGAGGAGGAAGGATATGTAGATTAGCCGAGGGGGAATTACCGGAGTAGCGTCAGGACGCCATGGAAGAAGGCAATTAATTATAATTAATTGGCCGAAGCGATCGCTTGCACGCGAGTGATTATGGGACCTCCACACTTAGACAAACGAGGATCATACTTCACTTTGACTGGAAATGTATTATATCAAGAAGGGAGTTGGTCCTGGTCATCCAGTGGACTATGTTTCACAAGGGAGCTTTATATAGGAGAAGCTTCGCAGGAAAGTCAGTTCGTCTTGACTCAACCCGTAAGCTGGCACGCTGCCAGATCACGCAAGGAAGTGCGCGGAATTTATAAAGTATTAACGCTCAAATGTATTAGCGGTGAACAATGGAAAGCGCATCATGCAGCTTCATAACAGTAATTATGCATCGTATAAGATTTAGTCTACAATAGACGTTTAAGCAATAACATACGCGAATATAGATTCAGTACAGCGTAGATATTGTTTTAGATCCCTTAGTTGGGGGTAGTTGGATCTAATACATATGTGTTAGTGTACTAGAGAGGGCAGCTTCTCGTAGCTGGGTAAGCTGACCAGTGTAGAGTGTTGTGTGATGTTTAAATGTTAGGGGGTGCCTCTATAAAGACGTAAGTGTCGCTTAGGGGATGATCTTCTGGGCGTAGGTTAATGTGCTGGCCTCCCAGCTGGTCGGAAGGAATTATATAACAGACCTGCTTATGTCAGCTATGCCGGCGGCTCGCTGCCAGCGGTCGCGTGCGGTAGACACAATGGAGCCTGAGCAGGCGATTACCGGCTACTATTGTCACGCTCACTCGTGACGAGAGACAAGAAGGGTGTTAGGATGTAAAGAGGCGTGTAATTACGAATGCAATGTGTAGATTACTGACCAAGTATTTATTGGCCAGTGAGTATGAAATTGTATGTCCCTCTTAGGGGAACGTGAATAATAATGCAAGTTATGTGTACAAGTTTGTGGGTAGGTTTTACAAAGTATAGGATATCTGAACACTTGCTGACTCACCTGATGATAGTAGCTTGCAGCAGAGCCTCCGGCTACACACACTGTATGACAGATAATAGAGAGCCTGTCCTCATTAAGGCCTTCCTACTTATAGGTTCTGGCGCTGCTTCGTCGACATTCCACCGATGTAGGTGCCCTAGTTGGCTATTGTGTAGGTGTTTCTGAGTGTGATGCAAGTGGCTGGCAGGCTTCTCAAGCTGGGTAGCCGCCCTTGCTGTGTAAAAGGTGCTGTTCTGGACTTATGAGATTTGCCAGTTAGGGGTGGTTTTAATAGATGATGGAGGGTGGCTTCAGGGGGTGCAGCCCCCTGGGGGCCTGTACAATATAATTTAGGATGTTTATAGACAATGAACATACCAGGAGGTGTTGTCATAGATAAAATGACAAATTATTGTAATGATCACTACAGTTACGGGAGCCTAGAAGGCGTCACAAGTAGTCGTGACATAGGATTGGACAGATTTGCAGTAGAGGAGATATAAACTGTAGGTTACAGGAGTCGAACACACACACACACGCAAGATAGACTTTCATGGAGACCAGCGGTTGTCTGGAGTTAGCTGCATCGCATCTCTGAGGTCAGGCGATAGTGGGAGTCCAATCAAGGATCCATGTGTGAGAATATAGTGCGAGAATTGTGTATAAAGTTATATTACAGTGATTTTTTAAAGTGTTTATGTGTATATGGTAAAATAATATGTATTGTGTCAAAGTGAAAAAGCCAGTGATGAAAAATATAATCACCATGTGTAAAGTACAAGGCGTTCAGAGTGTGGTTCCAGGAAAGAACTGATCTGGCAAGGGAAGATTATAAGATAAAGAAGAAAGAAGCAAACAAGATTGTCGCAGAGGAGAGGAAGAAGTGGATGGTAAAGTGGACAGAGATGATGGAGGAAGACAGCAGAGGAAATAAGAAAGTACTTTATGGGATGGTCAAAAGTAAGAGAAGAGGTCTGCGAGAGGATGTGGTAATGATGGACAAAAACGGAACTGAGGTACACAACAAAGAGACACTCAAGACAGTGTGGAAAGAGTACTTTGAGGATTTGCTGAATCCAAATGGTCATAGGGAGGAAGACAATGTATTGGAAGATGGAGAAGACATCACAGGAATGGAAAAGGACCTGACTTGGAGAGAACTGGAAATGGCTATAGGCAAGATGAAAGGAGGAAGGGCACCAGGTGTGGGGATGAAGTGAGTGTTGAAATGGTGAAGGCAGCAGGGGAGGTTGGGAAACAGTGGCTGTACCGTGTGATGAGGGTGATATGGAAGGAGAAAAAGACCCCAGAAGATTGGAAGAAAGGATTAATTGTCCCAATATTTAAGAAGGGAAGCAGGAAGGAGTGCAGAAATTACAGGGGAGTCACACTCATACCTCACTGTGCCAAGATATATGAAAAGATATTAGAACGTAGAGTACGTGCCAAAGTGGAGAGAAAATTGAGAGAGGAACAGTATGGATTCAGACCTGGGAGATCAACAGTGGATCTCATATTTTCAGTGAGACAGCTCCAGGAGCACCACTACGAATTTGGAGAGGATCTGTTGATGGCCTTCCTGGACATCGAAAAGGCCTATGATAGTGTGTGTAGGGAGAAGGTTTGGAAAGCAATGGAAAACATGGGAGTGGAAAAAGAGACTGTAGGCAGAGTGAAGGAGATGTATTGTGGAAGTGTGAGTTGTGTGAAAGTTGGAGGGGAAAGAACAGACTGGTTCAGACAAATGAGTGGCCTGAAACAGGGTAGTGCGCTGTCACCCCTTCTCTTTATTGTGGTTATGGACGAGGTAATGACACGGATAGCAGGAAAGATAGGAGAAGATAAGATGAAAGCAATGGTGTTTGCAGATGATCTCATGGTCTGGGGAAACAAGGAGGAGGAAATCCAGGAGCAACTGAGGGCTTGGGAAGAAACAGTGGGAGAGTACGGATGGAAGTTCAACATCAGTAAATGTGAGATCCTGTTAACGACCAGGAAAAAGGACAGACCAATGAGTGGGATAACACTTGGAGGTGGACAGCTGAAGAAGGTGAAAAGTCTCAAGTACTTGGGAAGTATAGTGGAGGAAAATGGGAGAAATGACAAAGAGATTACGGAACGTGGCAGACAGGCAGAAGCATTTCTGAGAAGCATTAGGAGCTTAGTGTGGAATAAAGATGTCCCACAAAAAAGCAAGGAAGTGTTATACAGAAGCTACTATATCCCGATACTGACCTATGCTTCAGAAACGTGGACAATGAAGAAAAGAGACATAAGCAGAATACAGGCAGGTGAAATGAAGTTCCTGCGAAGTAGGATCGGAGTAACAAGAAGAGACAGGGTGAGGAATGAAAAGGTCAGGGAAATGGTGAAAGAGGAGCCCTTGCAAGGTAGGATTGAGACATCAAGACTGAGGTGGTATGGACACTTAAAGAGAATGGATGAGAAGAAGATTCCCAAGAGGATACATGAGATGCAGATGCAGAAGAAACGACCAAGGGGAAGACCAAGAGATCGATGGCTGAAAGGAGTGGAGGAATGTGTCAAGAAGAGAGGTGAGGACTGGACCAGAGTGACAGCGGAGAGATGGTGGGAAGAAAGAAATAAGTGGCGAGGCTTATGTTCCAAACAGACCCAGCCTGGGGCTGGAAACTGTACAAGATGTTGATTGATTGTAAAGTTGATACAATGTGTCGTTTGAATAATATCATGATGGCTTAAGACAAGCATCATGGCAGGTGCGTGGCAGGCGTGCTGGACCAACCCAGCAAAAATGAGAGTGAGTACAAATTTAATATGTTGATATGATTAAATAGCTCACCATACAACGAAGCATCACTCTAAGATTAAGAATTAACAGTCATTTATGTACGAGTTCACACCCCTCGTATTTTGGTAAAATAAGGCTTGGAGGGTGATTTGTTTACGGCCATTTAGGCGTAAGACATTGATGAAAGTAACGGTAACGTTAAATAATAAAAATAATAATAATCTGGGGTCGGTAACGATAATGAATAAATGGGCATGTCAGGCCTATAGTACGTGCAAAGTGTGTCATATCTAGCGTAAGAATACTGTGTTATTGTAAACAGTAAGAAAGAAACGTGAAATATCGAGATAAAAGAGAGCTTTTCAGTGTCATTGAATTGTTGAATGAATGTTTATTATGGTATATTCTACAGGGTTGTATTTGAGAGCCATTAAGGTAGTTAAATGTAAGCCAGTAAATTTAAACTTGATTGGAGCTACGTAGAGCTTTGGCTTATGAGTAATTGCAGAGAGGACGTGAGTGCTTTAAGAATTGAGTCATATGTAAGAGATATTGTTTGAGCCGCGTTCAGCGAGCATGTAACGTAGAATCAAGAGATTTACGCCAATAAGTTGCGGGAATCATCCAAAAATAGCTTGCTCGTTAGGCGAATCTAGTTGGCTAATCTTCGAAATCTACGAGATAGTATCGCCTTAGAGCATACTTGTGTTATTCGCAACAGAGCTGGGACAGAGTCTGTCTGTAACCACTGTTCGCAGAATTTTTGCCACGAGGGATAACTGTTAGAGACCATGTGTGAGCCCATATATTATTTGATCTGCCCTTAGAGGTAAGACTAATGGTTCTTCGTATAGGAAACGTCGATTTCCTCTTGTTATATGCTGCTGCACCAGTGAGAGAACTTTGATACTCACTTGAGATGCGCGCAAAAGTCACTAATGTCGGCCACAGAACGGCAACGCTATTTCGTGATCCGTCCCTTGCCATGAATATTAATTAGGGGCTGGGATGAGCCCATTATACTCTAAGTGTAGGTATTATATAATTAGATTGACTCAATTACTAAGGACACGATCCACTCAGGGTACCTCAAGCATAACTGCACCAGTAAATGAACTTTACCTTGCGGGAAGCCAGATGGGGTGGCTGGGAGGCCACTAAACCGGCGACCATCTTGCTGAGACAGCCGTGGCTAATTCTTTGTCCGCATGGAAAGGAAGTCTTTAGACCTGATCCTTTTATCTCGATATTTCGAAAAGTAATTAAGATATGCTTGATGTGATGATGTCAATTGAATTAAATGCATTATTTCCACACACATACCATGTTGGAATGTTGTGATCGGATAATATTTGGCCCAGTTATTCTCTGAGGAGGAATACTGCACCAAATAAATATAGGCGTCTTTGTAAAGTGTATTTGCCCAGTCCACACTAATTTATTCATACGGGTAGCGTAATTTGAATGACATGACACGTTTGTAACGATAATGTTTTGACTAGACCCAGAAAATCGTTGTATGGTGAAGCTATAAAATATCTATCCATGTGTATTTTGGAAGGGAAAGTGTACCACTTCAGCGTTTCAAATTGATAGGAAAAAGAATACGATTCGCTCGACACAACACTTATTAATCAAGGCATAAGATAATGAATTAATGTTTCTGAAAGTAAATGCCCCGTGTAAAACGGATAAATGTTTAATAATTACAGATTTAATGTCATTTAAATATAATTTGTGTTTATTGTGTTGTGATATTCCAATTTGTGTTAAATTGTGCCACGTGAAGAACACTATGGACACTCGCAAATGTCGAAGAGTATCAATAATAGGATATTTTGAATAGACTTGAGTGCGGTGAAGCACTAATTTTGAGGAGAAGAGACTCACAGATAATTTTGATTTTTGTTGTGGGAAGTAAATGTAAAGTATCTTTTTCTTGTGTTTTATGTTGTATTGCCATAATTTTCTATCATTAAATGTTATACTTAGGAAAATGTTGTTTCTTTCAAGTAGAGTAGTCACCTGACAGACTCAAATCCTGAACATGTGGTCGTAAGGTGGGTTGAACGCCCCATACCTCGAAAGACCGTGAGTTAGCTGGGATACGAACACATGTTCCATATGATGACGATTGGGTACAGTACGAAACACCATCTCTCCTTTGGTACTTTCCAAAAATAATGTTACATCTTTCTCTTTGTTGCACATTTTCATTCCAGTACTTGGCTATGAACTTCTCTTTAAATTTTCTAAAACTGGTCACCTGGTATTTATACACACTGAACCATGACCTTGGATCCCTAACAAAAGATTTATTTAGCATCTCAAGTACTTGTTCCCATTGAACGATCTCCTCTTCTAAATCTTCAGCGAACGTCTTTTCTACTGTTTTTAAGAATTCCATTGGGTTATATGCCTTGCATGTGAATACTGGCAAATCTGCCTCTTTAGTTAGAAATCTACTTAAATTTCCTAATTGTACATTACCGCTATTTGTTGCTATTTGCTTCTGACATCTCTGCAATTTCTCCTCCATTTTATCTGTTTTACTCGCTACTTGTTCACTGATACTGTTAAATTTACTGTTAACCTCTTCCCTAATTTCTTGATTATCGCTCTCTAGTTTATTATCTAAATTACCTATTTTAGCAATATTAATATCACACTTGACCTTCATGCCGTTGACTTCTCCTTCTAAGTCCACCCTAACCTTACCACATTTAATTTTCACTTCCTCGTCAATTTTGTCAACTCGCTCCGACACTTGTTGCATTCTGGCGTCAACCTTTAGTGACCATGATTCCTCCACCTCAGTAATCCTGTTTTCTAACTTATTGTGAAATTCTCGGCCTACTTCTTTAATTTGTCTATTGAAGTTCTCTGTAGCTTCATCAAACCTCTTACCTTGTTCATCTAGCTTCTTACTCTGCTCAGTGAACTTAAGATCTATTGCTTTTTCTAATTGATCACTACGCACGTCAAATTTCCTACTTTGTTCCTCTTGCTTCTTACTCTGTTCAGCTAACTTAAGATCTATTGCTTTTTCTAATTGATCGCTACGCACGTCAAATTTCTTACTTTGTTCCTCTTGCATCTTACTCTGTTCAGCTAACTTAAGATCTATGTTTCTGGTCTGTTCTGTTATCAGCATCGTCAGATTTCGAAGCCAGGAAGGATTCTCCCCCTCATTACTCTGGATGTTTGCAGCACCGTCTTGTTTATTTTCCTCAGTTTCCTGATTTTCGCTTACTTTTGACATCTCATCATTGGTACCCTGCACATCTAATTTCGACATTTTAACTGATCTTATAATACTACGGTTTCTCAAATATATATTCCCCAAAGTATCCCTGTTACTCATTACCCAAACAACAACTCATCAAAAGAACACTCCTAATTTATAACCGTAGTTCCCTAACTTGATAAATGCCTCTTTATTGAAAAACTCGGAATGAATGCCAAGAGAACTCGTTTATATCGTACATGAAAATAACTTTAAACTTTAACATACTTGAAATAAACTGGATTTATACATAATATCCATTCACTACAGTACTCTATTTGGTAGCCCCACAGTTGGTTGTACCATTTGTAACGGCTAAATTTCTCGTTGGATATCGCTCTACAAGTTGGGCGATCATTTATAACGTTTATACAGCTATTACACTCAATACTCCTTAAAACCACCTCATCGTTCTTATTTAGCATTGGCCTGTCTAGACATACGACATACACTTTATTAATTAAGTTTTACTGGGCGCCAGTTATCGTAAAGATAACACATTAAAATTTAGTTTAGCCACGGCCGCTCCCTTCCTTGAGCCAAGATCTATCATCGGAGCGTAGGGCAATAAACTTGCTCTATGAGATACTCTTTGCATTCCAACCATCCTATATATTCAACTCCCAATGAACAAGACATTTTAACTAATACTGGTTTATTTTACAACAAAATTATTAATAATATTTGATATGAGGTTTCGAGCTGTATACAATACCGTATGTGCATTAATATTCCCTAATTGCTGGGCAATATTGACTGTCTCCTCGCTAGCGCTGATCTTCTGTGTTGATACTAACTCGGTCCACATACCTGGTGCCTTGTGGTTCAAAGCCCATCTCGTTGGTCTGCTTGCAGTCTAATTTGAGATCTTACGCCAACACGCGTTTATTGACCTTTGAAAACTTTTGTTTTCTATTTGTTAACTGTACTTCGTCTAGTTGTTGTGGTTGTTGTTGCTGCTGCTGCTTGTTTCTGAGTTTGATCACCATGGTAAGCAAATTTGAACAAACCAGGCTGATTGAATTCACTAAGTCCCATCTTACTGAGGGACTGACAGAGTCTACGACTCCCAAAGTCAATGAGTGGGTGCGTGATCGAATAAGTGAATGACAGAATAGAATCTATAGAATAGCCAATGCTGAAGTCGCGCTGGGCTTCCATACACTCTGAATGGCCCCAATGTTTCGCGGCATAAATTTGCCCGCGACCCATCAGACCAATTATAGCAAAGCATTTCTCAGTCCTCAAGCGTCGCGTTACTTTTCCGAGCGGGAATACAGGCCCGCGTACTTCAAATATTCCACTCAGTACCCGCTATTCCTCTCGTTGCGCATGTATATTTTCCGCCAAATCTTTCTCCAAGCCCTTGTCTCCTGTCAGCTTGGCTTCATTCCAGAAATACATTTTCTTGCAATATGTTGCTTCACCGTCCGTAACTTCTTCCAACCATGCCCGTCCTTTCTTTACAATTTAACTAATAAAACAGCCCTAGACCTCTATAAAAACCCTGTTTCTAAACACTTGACAATATTATATATGATTATTGTGCCCGTTTGGACCGAAGTCCGGACAACTACATTTATGCATTTAACCAAAAATCAGTCAGCACGAGAATCAAAATATCCCGGGGCGCCAGATGGGTTAAAGTCGAATGCAAAGACCCAACAAAAAAAATGCTTAACTGATTTTCGGCTCGACGCAACAATAAGGATAGAAGGAGATTCGTGAAAACAGTGATTGCATACCATAAAATTATCTCATTTTTATTAAAACTTTAAAATGACAGGAAGAAAATATGCCCAAAATGGCATAAAAGATGACTGGAAAAGAATAAATTATTTACACAATATACAATATCGCCAACACATGAACACTAACAAAGTTGAAACGAGAGGTCAGAATATCAGTCCTGTTGACTTCGTTCAACACAATTATGTACAGGGGTAGGGTTTTATCAGCGCAAAGTCAATAGTCCATACTGATCCCTAAATTATTTAGCATTCACACGTTGAAGATCAATAAGAAAATATATCACTGGTTGGAAAATCACTTTCACTGTTCATTTCTCAAAACTATTATCGTAGCATTTCGACTAACACTTCTTAGGCAATAGTAATATTAGGTTTTGTCAAATACAAAGTTGTTCATAATAAGTGAAATACACTATGATTTACATGGATCTTGAGCATTTTTGTGGATTCAAAAAAACAGAAAATATATATTGAAACATAGATCTCAATCCAAAGTCTGTCAAAATAATTTTGACTTAATCAAAATATAATTATCACAAATGTAACTTCCATTCCACAAGGATTCAGTCAAGAAATTAATTAATTATTCCTTGAAAACATTAATTAGGAAATTTGAAATATCATTTAACATGTTTTATAATAAAACAAATTATTATTATTATTATCAAAGTGATTTTGAAAAAAATGTCAAATATGTTCAGCATCAACTTATTAAAGAAAATGTATATTTATTTTTATAGGATCTGAAAATCCTTTCAGCTTATAGAGGTTGTTAATAAGTAACAATTTCAAACAACAGCATTGGCCCATATGATTGACACTTGATAAAAATCACAGAATTATAAATCAGCATTTAGACAACGGTAAAGCTTTCCTGAATGAAAGGAACTAGTAGAATAATAATTTTCCGGGTAAGCAATTACTAGAAATATTTTCAAACACGTGGATCAACAGTAATTTAGTAATGATGGTTCACAAAATAACCTGTGGTTATATTACGACGAAAGTGTGGCGAAAAACGACTCTCCTACTACATCAAAAACATCCAACCTACAATTTGATTGGTGCTCCATTTTACACAACCTCATTCCTGCGACTTAAATTGCGCACTCAGAATGGCATATAATTATCTGCACACACACAATGACATCTCCCCAAATTATACAAAATAATCAAGCCTTTGCTTGTTATGACAAATGGAAGATTCAAAAATCAATAAACCTCACCAATGAGTTTACGACAATATCCAATATAATTTCACCATCAGAAATTCCACACAGTGTTAATATTAGCAAACGTTGTGAATGACGCTGCGTCATAATGATTTCATTTTATATAAACTCTAGCAAAACCCCTGCTTTATACATGCTTAGCTTCCCATTTCACTTCTTTCCGTGTCTTTATCAAAGCTTTGAATATGAAATGCAACCGTGAAACAATTTCACTGAATTTAACTGTTCATTATAAGTGGGCATGTGTTAACCACTATCCTTCGGAATTAACAAATATCCGATTTAGAGTATGACTTCAAATGTCAACTGTATTAATCATACAACCAGCAAATGATTATTATAAACCACAAATGTTTATTATTATTATTATTATTATTATTATTATTATTATTATTCCAGAGAAATTAGAAATTATTATTATTTTTAAATCCCATTATTATTATTATTAACATGTTCAAAACTAGGTTTAAAGTTATCAAACTGTTCGGGGAATATCACCCTCGACTTCATAATGATGGATAACTATCCATTCCTCAACTTTGATTAATTCTTAAATCTCAAATTATGACGGCTAATGACAACAATAAGAAAAAAATATCGAACTAAAATAAATGCTCGTTCTGCTCGTCCATAAATATCGAATCGTATAAATCTGAGTAAAAATCAACTCAGGTCCTAGCTCAGGTTTCGAAAGAAAATATTTTCAAAAGCAAATAAACATATCGATGACTATAGAGAAAAAAATATGTGTTGGCAAGACTGTAGAAAATACGTGAAAATCCAACTAACTACGCATAGAAATAATGTAAATTGCAGCTTACATTCTTGTAGGTCTTGATGGTAGAAATCTGGACTAAAACAGACTACTCAGTCTTCCTGTTGTCTGTCCCATTAGGACGCGTACTTATATTCTCGTATCAGCTTCCATGTTATACCCACAAGCTGTTTACGCAGACATAGTGGCGATTATAATATCTTGCAGAAAATTGTTGGCAACTTCAAGAACTGAAGTGTAGTTGTCAGGGGTCTGATCTAAGCGATCCATGATGAAATAATTACCAAGACCCACTGTGATACAATCAGTATTCCAATACTCTTACAATCTTTTCAGCACAATTACAAATTGTGTCAAGTTGGCTGGGCAAAGCTTCTCACTTTTCAGATCACACGGCTAAACCTGTATTCCCATTCGGCTTTCGAATTGTAATATGCAAGACTGGTTTTGAAGTTACTGACTTATCTTGGCTGGTCCAAATATTGGATATAAATAATCCAGCTCTAAGTGAATGTGGACTGAAGAAAAAGTTGTAGACATAGTCTACCATATGTCCAAGTTGTAGCGGTAAAAATTACCAAGTGCCACAGACTTATTTCACTTCTGTTAAATCGAAGAAATGTTCTAAACTCGGCTTCTGTTCGATCAATTTCTTTGAAACAAAGCTCATTCTTCTTCTCTTGTTCTTGCCAGTAATCTGATGTAGGTTTCATGTCTCCATCTCAACGGGAAGTATTTAGTGACATATAGCCTCGACTATGACGCTCTCCTCCTACGTCACTTACCCACTTCTTGGCTGTAAATTCCTTCGAAAAGCTTCTAAGAAGGTTTGGAGCGCGCTATTCAAACATCCATATCCGAAGTTAGAATCGAGGCCTGTTCCCTCAAATCTAGGCTCACGGCGTGTACCCTTCAATCTAGGCAACTGGATTTGGGCACATCCACCCCACACATAGCCATAAAAAAAAAAATTGGAAAGATTTTTTTTCACACATCAAGCTATCTGGTTCTTGAATGATAGATCTTCAAACTTGCAGAATTTAAAGTTCCCACGATGATACCAGTTCGTGTATTGGCTATCTTGTAACTACCGTTGTAGTTACACTCATGAATTCGGTAGGGTCCAGAGTATAAACTCGCAAATTTGAAAAAGATGCCGTTTTGCACATCAGAGGGTTCTGGTCGTCTCACCAAAACAAGGGTTCCTACACGCAAGGGTCTGCGGAATCGTCTCCCACTGATTCTGCGCTCTCTCTTTAAAGCTTTGCTTCTCAAACTGTTCAAAGCTAGAATTTCCCTCCTTTGACGACTGGGTTCAATCTCTGTTGGAATTGAGATTATCCGATCCCAAAGTCTCGTTGGCTTGATTCCATGGTGAAGCAACATGGGTATCTGTCCAGTACTCTCATGGACTGTAGAATTTGTGGATTCGGCTGCTAAAGAAATCACATGCATTCATTTCCAATGCTCGTTTGGACAATACAATCGGCAAAATTTGGATATTTCAGCCATAACGCATTCAGCAGGATTGCTGTCTGGATGTCTAATTGAACATAGAAGTTGTTTGATGCCTAAATTATCCATGGCGAACCTGAATTCAAAAGATGTAAATTGGGATCCATGGTCTGACAAAAGGAATTCCGGTTTTCCTGCTTCCGGGATTACGTTATTCCTGATCCTGTTTGCACAATGTTTCGCATTCGACTTCTGCATAGGATGCAACATAGTGTACTTGGTGAAAACATCAATTGTCACAAGAATGTACCGATTTCCTCTCTTAGATTTTGGAATTGGACCATAAATATCGGTAGTAAAAATTTCACAAGGCTTTGTATGAATAATAGGCCTCGGGGCTTCCCTTAACAATTTGGAATTATGCTTACTTCTCTGGCATAAGTCGCATTCACGTTTGGTGTTTGTAATAGACTTCCTCATCAGTTCCCACGAAAATCTCTCTTGAATCACTTTAATGGTCTTGTCTACTCCAGCGTGACCTGACATGCGATGTGCCATCCAGATGATGGGGACTTGCATGCGTGGAGGTACAACAACTCTCAACTTGGTATGGTCTGGATCCACAAACGTATAAATCAGGCCATCCAATACCAAAAAATCCCCGGAAATTCTTTCCGTTGTAACAAAATCAGCATCTGCTGGATCCATGTCACCATGAAGAAAACGATAAATGTTCCTAAGTGGTCTATTTCTCCTCTGAGATAATGGCAAAAGTCTGAGCTTCCTCAAGTTTCTTCATCTTCCAAAGTTAACGTCACTTGCAAAACTTTCGGTGTAGATTCCACTGCTCTGTTCAGTAAATCTGCACCTATATTCAACTTCCCTGGAGTGTGTTAAATGACTAAGTTGAATTGCTGTATGAAGAGCGACCATATCATTATCCTTTCACTTGCAAAGTTTGTTCTCAGAATAATCTCTAGAGCATGGTGATTGGTTCTAACAATAACCGAATGTCCTATCAAAATCTTCTTCCATGTTTACAAAGCAAATATGACTGCGAGTGCTTCTAGCTCGGTAGTATAATAGTTCCTCTCTGATGGACGGAGTTTCCTACTTATAAAAGCCAGATAATGTCTTCTATGATCGTCGTCTTCTTGAAAAAGAATTGCTCCAATCCCTACGGTGGACGCATCAGATTCTATAATAAAATTCTTCGTGAAATCAGGATACTCTAACTTGATGCTATTTACCAATAGACGGCATCTTGAAGCGACTGCTCACAATCTTCATTCCATTTCCATTTATTATCCTTTTTCAACAATTCTTGGAGAGGTGCGACTGTCTCAGTGTACTTAGGACAATGCCCTGCGAAGAATTGGCATGTGCCTAGAAAACTGCGAACATGCTTCACTCTAGTAGGTCTGGGAAAATTCGCAATAGCTTGGGTTTTCGTCTCATTTGGGCGGTAGCCCTCACCATCCAATATGTGTCCCAGAAATTTGATCTCTTTCTGAAAGAACTGACACTTTCGGAGGTTGACCTTAAAATTTGCCTTCCTCAAATCATCGAACAACATTTGGAGATGTAATAAATGTTCTTCTTTGCTCTCAGATGCAATGAGAATATCATCTATATATCGGACTGATATTTCCTTTACTGCTGGACTCAAATTCTGTTCAAGAGCTCTAATCAAAACAGATCCAGACGTTTTGATTCCAAATGGTAGACGTCGAAAAACATAGATTTGTTGGTCAAACATAAACCCTGTAAAAATTTTTCAGTCTTCACTAAGCCTAATATGATGGTAGGACGAAGTGGGATCAATATTTGAGAACCAACTCTTGCCTTGGAATTTCCGGAGTAATTCCCTAATAATAGGTGGTCTGTCGTATTCAGGTAATAATCTCAAATTCAAATTCCGCACGTCTAAACATAGCCGCAAACTGCCATCTGGTTTGGACACCACTGTTAAATGATTCACATAAGAAGTTGTGAATTTTTCAATAACATTGTTATCTTCTATGTCTTTAACCAGAACCTTCACCGTGTCTCGATGCTTCTCAGCTACTGGATACAATTTTGCATGGTAGGGTGCGTCATCAGTGACTCGAATCTGGTATTCGAAATCCTTAATTTCCCCAGGTCGAATATCAAATATATCCTTGAACTCGTCAAGAAAATTTTCTAACTCTGACAATCTCTGTGACTTGCTATCTTCTGAGGACTCGTGAAATATCAAAGACCATTGGGCATCTCCCTCGATGTCTTCTTCTTCGTTTCCCTCGAAGTTAATTTCCTCTGTATTTTGAAATCTTACCGTTCCGGCACTCATATCAATCACAGCTTTATATTTCTTGATGAAATCTGCCCCTAAGATCATGTCGAAAGCCATGTCCTTCATAATCACAAATACATGTCGAAAATCATGTCCTCCTATCCTGATGCATAAGTATAGCTGAGTTTTACACAGGGATGTCTTATTGGGAATGATTCGTTGGATCTTGATTCCGGACACAGGAATTTCTTCAAGATTCTCAATGAGTTTCCATAAGGCATACAATTTCTCACTTATCAAGCATAACATCGCCCCAGTGTCAATCAGTGTATCGACAGGCTTGCCGAATACTTCACATACAATAATTGGCAATTTGATCCTTGTTCTCATCTCCTTGCGTTCATCATTATTTTGTATTAAATCCTCGTCCTCTACCGGCCATTTGGTAATTCTATAAGTGAAAGTCTTAGTGAAGCCATTTGCTACTGCACATTTGGAGTTGTTTTCTTCATATTTACCCTTATTTTGTGAAGTCCCTGAAGTACCGGGTTCACTCTGTCTCAATTGTTCCAGGTATTGTTTGTTTTCCTGGTGTTGTTCTTCCAAGTTCTTCCTCACCTCCTGCTTGAACTCTTCGTTGGATTCTCTTGGATTTTCATTCCTTGGGTAATATCCATTACTTTTCCCAAAGTATATTTTCTCTTGATATCGCCCTTGATTTCCTCTTTGTCTTCCCCAATGATTTCGGTAGTTGTTTCCAGGTCTTGCATAAGGTCTATTTTCGTATGACCTAGAATTGCTCTGGTTCCATCTTTCTTGTCCTGGATCATCCCTCGGCGTTTTCTCTTCTCTTCCATTGCGAGGTGTCTGAGAATATCGGTTGGCCATCACCGTAAATACCGTGTTGTCGTTCTTTCCAGCCTTCCGATGAAAGAATTGGGCGTTCGTGTGATCCAGTCTCTGTAAAATTTCGTCGAATTGCTCCATGCTGTATATGTCCGCTGCTATCAGTGTTCTCTGGACATCTGCAGGAAATTGCCTGATCAAAGCAGTAATCAGTTCATTGTCGGGCATCGGCGGATCTAAATGTTGGAGTTTGGACAACTGTCCTGAGAAATAAGTTGAGTAACGAGTAGGTTGTGAAGTGGAATATCTTATCGAGTACAACTCTGCTCTCACTTGCTGTTGGGTTTCCGGGGGCCAGAATTTCTTTAATAATCCTCTTGAAAATTCTTCGAAGTTGGTTAGCGTAGATCTAAAAGCTCAAAACCACGTCAAGGCGGATCCTTCCAGAAATTTTCCTATCACTCTAATCTCTCTTTCCTTCCCAATTTTGGAATCTTTAAGGTAGTTTCCTACTTCTCTCAGAAATTCTACAGGCGTCATACTTTCGGTTCCAGAGAATTTTGAAGGCTTATCTTCTTCATTTTTATAGAAGGTTATCGGTGTGGATTGCAGCATCGTCCTAAACTCCTCTGGTCTATGGTGATTTCCTACTCTATTTGTTTCCTCAATGTCTATATCTCTACTTGTAGCTGTAGTTTTAATCTGAGGTTCTACAATGCTCTTCACTTGTTTTTGATAATTCGAAAATTTATCATTAAGGGCTTTTATGGTTTCCTTAAGTTCGGCATTCTCTTCACCTACTAATCTCTTTATCTCCTCGCTATCATCCTTGCTATGAAAATAATCACCCTGACTTTTCTCTTTAACTTGATTCTTGATGTCCTCGATCTCCTTCTGATTTTCTTCAGACTTCTTTCTGATCTCTTCGGTGTCTCTTTTGATTGCTTCTGTTTCCATACAATTCTCCTTCAAGTTATTGGAAATTTGGTCGTTCGAGCCCAGGCGAATGTTGGTGAATTCCAGAGAGGGACGTCTCCTATCTCTGATGTCGCAGATCCGAGGTTCGAATGCAGATCCATCTCAGTGTCTTGTACTGAGGAAACATCTAAAGCATTGTGGGAATACTTACATAGATCTTCATGATTTCGTCCAAATAAGGTAGCAGTGTATCTCATTTATAGTATAGAGCTTAATTAGTGACATCCTGAGCCAGCGATCTTACTCCATATTTCCATATTTTCATATTTCCATATCCCCATATTTCCATATTTTCACATTTCATGTATTTCAGTGTTCTCATGTATTTTACAATTTAGATGTGTGTTAAGATTTTTTATACTTCAAGATTATTTAGGAGATGATTGCCTTTCATCTATTTTTCAATTTTATTCTACGGATCAGTTGTGGAACTGACATTAAAAAATTTTCTTGAGGAATTATATTGCCTCAGAGAAGACTAGTCGTTTCGACTCTCAAATTTTTAAAAATTTATTTTAAACCAAGTATTCTGACATTGTGTCATAGCTTCAAATTAAGTTCTTGTTAAATTTAATTTGAGCACTTTAATGTAACGATATCTAACTTCAAGAACAGAAGAAACATCGAATTATATTGTTATATCATTATTGTATATAAAGTTTCGACGATCTAGGAAATACTAGTCGTTTGATAAGACCGAAGTCTTAATCCCTATGAACATTCTTTGTGTAGAGTGGAAATCATTACGACATCGACAAACCTTTTTATTATTTGTAAAGCTAAGAGCTTTGTTCATTTAATATGTTAGAGGAAATACCTTTTAATAGAAGATTATTCAAATCTTTGGCTAGGAATTCAAAGCTAGTTTAGCCCGGTCAAGGTTGAATTCTATCTGACACTATAAATAACATGTGTGTTATTTTATTCTATTTGTGTAACATCACGTCATTTTTTGGACATGATATTACAACGATAAAAAATTCAAAGCTTGACAAGTGAGGTGAGACAGGAGTATTATTTTTATTACATGTATTTGCGACAGACGAGTTAACAGTTAATTACCTTGTTGTGGAGTAAACTTTAGGAGGTTAATCACGACTGTCTAATATCGTTCATTGCAATTGGAAGTTACGTTTGAAGAACTTAAGCATGTATAATTGTAGTCCAGTAGTCATATATAATGATACTGAGGGCCATGCCATTATTTGAGAGAAGTTCCTACATAAGATATGTTAATAACAATTAATCCTTTTTGGTTATTGTTTAACATAGTGGATGATAATTTCTTATGCCATATATACTATTATAAGAGGATTTGTAGAGCTATGAAGAGTGCTCGTGCGAGGGAGTTCCGCATTTTAAAAGGAAGTCAAGGTATTGTTGTTCTTTGATAAGAAGGCATGGATCATGACGAGAGCTGTCGTATACAAGCAGTCCAGTTCTTGTGAAGTAACGATTTAGCTGTGTTAACAGGAGGGTTTCAGCGGAAATGCAACTTGGGAACGATTGCCTACTCATGTCTATAATACAATTATTATATTTTATTCAACCCGAAGTTATATTATTACGTAAAGTTAACTTTAATTAGTCGACTGTATTATACCGACAATGTAATGAAACCTATATAAGACGATGTGTAAGCAGTATATCAAAACTACGGAACGTTAGAGGATGGTTATGTGAAATACCAGTGTATATAGTTAGTTGAGAATTGTATTGTGACCGAGAAACCAGAATCTCGAAAGTGACGTGTTAGCAACACGAAATAATGTATATTATTATGAACATATTACATGTAAGTAATTTCTTTGAAAATGATTTAATTAGTTAAATATTTTAGTAGGATTTATTTATCAATTGTTTTGAAATAGCATGTGTTTTATGAGCGGATGTTTTTGGTATGAATGAGTGTTCACTGTTAAGAGTAAATGTGGAACCGGATTGGTCATGAACAATTGCGGGGTGCGAATGAATGAGTGTATAAAATTTTTAGGATGATTGTTTAAGAAACAGAGTAGTTATGTGAACTTTTGTTAAATCGAAATGTTAAATTTTACGTGTTTTTATAAACGCACACACACGCAGTCTCTATGTGGGCTAGCGAGAATGATTCACCGTTAGGTTTGGAAAACGGTGTGACATAACATAAGCATGTGGACACTCACCGCCTTGAATATAAATTGTAAAACAGTTCCGAGTGTAGCGTGGTACTGAGGTTTCATTGATGAAACAAAGCTACTGCACGTGCGTTCTACAAACGCAAGCTAGTGAATGAAACCAAGTGTTAGGATTGCCACGAATGTAAGAGCCTTCACTAAACGGTTTTACTTTTACGTAGTTTAGGCTTAAACAAGCCAAGATTTGATGCTCATAATTTTTATACAAAGCATTGTAGTAAGATGTAGAGTTGAAAGGAAGTGTGAATGATTGAGTGTTTTTATTTTAATTTCTATTGTTTAATTATTTTATTGTTATTTTGTTTATACTAGATTAGTTTACACTATTGTTAATAAATTTTATTCAGTTTGTTATCCGTTGTTGTTGGAGTGTGATTCATTTTAAATATAAGGAGAAGAGTATTGTGGATGTATTGTAGGCGAAGCTGAATTCCCAGTCCCTGAGGAGGTAAGTAAAGGAAGGTGCCCCGTGTAGTTTGTTGTTGATCCACAATATTCTTGTAACTGCTGTATGTAAATCCCTAAAGGCCATGTTGAAAGCGATTTCTAATGTAGTTAGTTTATTGTTAACTTGTTTATACTAGATTAGTTTACACTATTGTTAATACATTTTATTCAGTTTGTTATCCGTTGTTGTTGTAGTGTGATTCATTTTAAATATAAGGAGAAGAGTATTGTGGATGTATTGTAGGCGAAGCTGAATTCCCAGTCCCCGAGGAGGTAAGTAAAGGAAGGTGCCCCGTGTAGTTTGTTGTTGATCCACAATACTCTTGTAACTGCTGTATGTAAATCCCTAAAGGCCATGTTGGAAGCGATTTCTAATGTAGTATTTGCCGGAGCTGTTTGAAATAGGCAATCCAGCTGGGGCAATGGAAATTCTAATAGGATCCTTTCCGGATTTTCGGGTACAGTAGGAATGGCGCCTTATGAACTTTGGGGCTACGAAATTAGCTTCGTAGTGTCTCTAAAGGAAATTGGTTTGAACATTTCTAGTGAAAGAAATAATTACCAGACTTGTGGGATGTCTTATCCAATTTCGTAATGATGTGAGTGTAATTATATAGGCTTAATTTAAATTGATATAAGGAAGGTTACACTCAGATTAAGATCGGATCTTAGAAACCTTAGAGTGGTGTAGTAGGTAGACAGTTTCGAAAAACGACCTACGATCTGAATATTTATTTTATTTCATCGGTACATGACGATTGCTAAGGTCATGTTAAAAATAAAGCTAACTTGTTTTGATGATTGTAATGGTAGTATTTTCTTTGTGGTAGTATATTTAAAGTGAATCACAGGAGAACGAACATTATGAGTAAGTTTATTCAACATAGGGTGTACTTTAAGTTAATGCTAAGGTAATTTTAATTTACTTTTAGACATTAAGGTGCTCAAAAATATATATGGAGTAGGACGTTGCTCTGATGTTGTTATTTTGCTCTGTTATCGTTTATGTATCTACAGCATTATATAAGGGGTTATTGCAATGGCAAGCGAGGATGTGAAGAGAATGTTGGAGGAGTTGCAGCAGAATTTGAAGGACCAACTGCAGAGCAGTTTAAATGTTGTTGAAGGTAAATTTCAGGAAGCCAAGCAGGACTTAGAACAACTGAAGTGGGAACGAAAGGAGGACCTTAACACAGTGGTTGTTAATGTTGTTGATTCTATTACAGATAAAGTCGCTGAAAGTGTCAAGGAGTGTTTCAAAACTGAAATTCAAGAAGATCAGACTTCTATAGAGGGTTTACTTACTAGTGCCTCTAAAATGGTTGCCAATGTCACGCGTTTACAGGCCAGCTCAAAGCAGATACAGGATGATGTAAGTGGTGTACGGACAGATGTCGAAGATGTCCGAACTGATGTTCGTAATGTCTAAAGTAAAGTAGACACAGTTCAAGTAGATGTATCCGCAGTTCAAAGTAAAGTCGATACAGTCCAATCCAAAGTAGACTTAGTGCAAGTAGATGTGCCTAATGTACAGTCCGATATTGGTAATGTGAGGTTAGAGGTATCCAATGTCCAATCTAAAGTAGATACAGTCCAAGCCGATGTCACTAATGTTCAGGTTGACATAAACAATATGCAGTCAGATGTCACTGATGTACAGTCTGACATAGGTAAAATACAAACAGAAGTCAATACGGTATTTGTAGATGTAACAAAAGTCCAAGTGGACATTAATAAGATTAGATAAGCGGTAGAGGCGTCTAAAGAATTGTGTACACAGAATATAACTGCTTTAACGACACGTTTTGTTAACGATGCGTTAAAAACTACAGCTTCTCTGGTCGAATTAAAAGGTAACATAGAAACTTTACGAACGCAGGTTATTGACCATAATAACATTCTTAAGGCAGATATTGAGGAGGACATAGCTGCAATGTTAAAAGCTAATGTAGTTGTCTGGAAAGACGAGTGGAACAAATCCAGTGGGGAACATGTTAAGCAAATCCAAGATAACATAGAAAAGAAATTAGCCAGTACCCAAGTAGAAATTAATAGAGAGGTTATTGAAGTAAGAACGGATTTAGCTAAATGGATTGATACGCTCACTGAAAAGCAAGTAGAAGATAGAACTCAATCTAGTCAGGATGTGCAAGCTTTGAAAGAATCGTTAGAGAGTAAGACTAAAACGATAGAGGAACGATTAAACAAGGTTGTCACTAACGTTAATGCGATGAGTGAGGAGAAAACTAATGAACTAGAAGAATACGTATCCAAGAAATTGCAAAATCTTAATCTAGGAGATGTTGCCAAGCTTGAGACGTATCAGGAAGATTTAAAGACCGAAGTAGGCCAACAGCTCAAGAAGATTATCGCTGAGATAGAAGAAAAGGAAAGGAGAAGATAGATTTCGAAAATTCGAGGAGTCAAACTAGAAGAAATAGCCTAGAAGTGGAAGAAAGGGAAATCAGGGTGGAAGAAAGATTATTCAGGTTTACGGAAGGTTTAGAGGATAGGAGTAAAGAGCCCGAAAGTTACAATAGAGATTTTCGACCAAACCTTCAGGATTCATATCCGAGAAACGTGACGGTCATAAGGAACTTTGAAGACAAACCGCGTAAGTTCAGAAACCTAGATAGTTTCACACCGATAGAGTACATTAGAAATCTCAAAGATTACTTTATCAAAGCGCATATTCCAATAGAGAGAGAAATGAAGATCGTAGAACGCTATCTGTCAGATGGGCCCCTTGAATGGATTTGCGCCTTTAGATATACCTTCATGAACTTCGATGAATTCGCAGAAGCACTAATAAAGCGTTTCTGGTCTATTGAAGCTCAAAATTCCCTACGCCCAGAAGTATACTCACGGAAATATTCAGGAACTCTTCCTACACGCTACACAGGCTTCTTCACGAGTCAGTTAGCCAGACTCAGATTTCCTCAACCCCCGTTATATACAGCTCAGTTGATAGACGCGATAGCCAGGATGCTCCCTGTTGAAGTCAGACGTCTAATTATCTCGTCAGGGATCAACGATCTAGCAAGCATAGACGAATTGCTCAGAAAACCCGAGTACACGAGCCCTACGCCAAACGTTGTTGCGAAGAACCAAAGGCAAGAATACAAAGATATTAACACAGTATATCTTGACCAAACACAACAGACAGACAATCCGAAATAACCAGAAAAGGGAAATATTGGTCCTGAATGGAATAATTATTTCCGTGATCGTAGACCAGAACCCAGATACAGGAGATTCCGTGGAGGCCGTCCATATCAGCAACAGCAAGGATGTAATAACGATAATAGCAATGCCAACCGTAGAAGTGGTTATTATCACAATAATAATAATAACTACTGATACAATAATAATGGTTATTATAACAGGAATAACAATAGGAATAACCAGAACTATAATCGTAACAGAAACTCCCATGATGAAATTATGACGAAGAAGTATGATGAACGTCATAAGGAAGTACAAGAATATCTTAAAGATTTAGGAGACAAGGAAAATGGGAATGGAGACAAAAAGGATTTGAGTATCGACTCCAAACCAAGTACCAGTAAAGGAGAAGGTAATGGAAATGATTCTCATAGACGGTATGGAGGGACCATTTACGTTTACCAAAAGAAGTAGAAGAGAGAAGAGGATATACTGCTCCACAGAACCAAGAAAAGAAGAAGAAGACGCTGAAGAACCAAGAAGAGAAGAAGAAGAAGAAGAAGGCGTTGAAGAAGAGAAGAATAGAAGAAGAGGAACGGGTCAGATAAAGATAACTGCAGTAAAACCAAGAAGAAAGAGCGCTCCGCATAACTAATGCTTATGGGAATAACTGTTATGAGTTGTTTGATGATGAAAACAAAGTTATTCTAGGAAAATTCAACGCTAAAAATTTGAAAAAGTATCATAAGAAAATAGGCTAAAATAATTCAATATTCGAGTTCAAGTGACATATCAAAAGTCTGGAATTAGAATGATTAAAAACAATTTGCAACTGTTTTTAACTTGAAATGGCGGAGGAATGCCCCCGTAAATTGAATTATTTTGGGACAAAATGAGAGTATTTTCCGTCCCTATGATAAAATTTAACCAGCAAATATAATTTCTGGAAGTGTGACACAGGAGGGTAGTGTTACAAGCTCGAGGCTGTGGGAGAGCCCGATCACGTGATACATTGAACAATGGACGCTTCTGGAAGGCTATATTTGGCATAGCAACAGCGAGTTTGGAAATTAATATAATAAATATTGTTATAAATTATGCTATTGGATCCCAGCCCAGAGCCAATGAGAAGAGGTCTTATTAAAGACGGGATCAACTTTAATGACACAATTTGATGAAATTATGCATTTAGGCCCTTAGAAGAAGATTTTCTTATTTTTGTAATGAAGAGGATATTAAAAGAAATTATGTCTGATACTTTAAAAACCGCAGATCGGTTAATCTTCGCAGTAATAAGCATTAGTAATCTACGCGCTAAAATTATGGTGGGAGTTTGATCTGGCCGCCAAAATTTCGACTTGGAGGGGGAGATCCAAGGATCGGGGTTCTTATTCCAGCAGTCTTTGAAGAGTGAGGAAGTGTTTATACTGGGTTAACAGAGATCCCAATTCTTAGTCCGAGTGCGACGACTGTCGACTTGTGGAGACGCGAGGATAGCTAGGTGGCACGTAGGAGATCACCGCAATTCCATTCTACGTGAAGTTGTGAGGAACATTGAATTGATTAAATCTCTTATATCATTGAGATCTGAAGTTAAATAAGCGTATATATATATTTTAATCGGTATTCTGCCCGAAGGCAGGTCCGAGCCTCCGAAGAGGCTACCCCCAGCCGGAGTTTACGTGCGGTAGGGTGGCCAGGGCCTTTCCGCTCCTCCTTATGTTGGCCAACAGCGCGCAGAGCCTAGAGCCGGCATACCATCCAAGTTCCGACTACGCCCAATGTTGCTTAACTGCGGAGTTCTCATGGGATCCGGTGTTTCAACACGGCTAGGCCGTTGGCATATATATATATATATATATATATATATATATATATATAAAGAACAGGTCGCATACTTTATATTGTGAAAAGTCGAGCGTTTTAAAATTCACCGTTTCGACAATATAAGCCTGTTAAGTCAGATTTTCAAATGTGCTGGAAATAAAGCTGAATATCCTTTTAAATTGCAACGTGAAGTTGACGAACGCAGTTCAAGTGAACAGTAGCGGAGAACTTTTAATATTGGCGCAACACATAAAAATTAACAGAATGACTATTATTATTCTTCAAAGGTTTTCATTCAACTTAATTAACATTATTGATATGATAAACTAAATAGTCATGCTCCAGAGATATATTCGATAACAGGAGTTAAGATACAACGATGGAGCTTCGTTAGACAACGTATTCTCGAACACAGACGTAGTGTACGGTCCATCTTGTTCATTTTCGTCAATCAATATCAATTAGCAATGGAAATATTTCATTCACCATTTATATGAATACTAGCTGAAGTACCCGTGCTTCGCTACGCGTCATAAATAAATTAAAATGTGAAGCTGACAATTAAAACAGGGGATAGGCGAGGTGCTGCGCAGAAGGAGATTAAGGATGGAACATTTTGTCCAACTACACCACTCGGCGTTGACCGTGTTTTATACCAGAAATTTAGGTCTACTCGCTAACCGTTGGAGATACCTTTCGGATAGAAAATGTAATTTTAAACCTCGTATATGCCATCAAAAGTTTGCTATTTCTTAGCGTTCTCTCTTTATTTTTAATGAAAATATGAAAGTTTGAAACCAAAGGGTGTAGTGACGTCACTAAAATGGTCGCCATCTTTAAATAGTGCAAAGTATTGAAATCAAAAGTAACCTATATGTTAACCAGGTAAATCAGCTACTTCCATGTAAAATTCATGTAAATCGGACCAGTGGTACTTGCGTGATTGAGTAATACACAGACACACACCATTTCATTTTTAGCCTCGCTTCGCTCGCGTCATAGTCGTGTCATATCGTTATTCAATGAAATGCAGGTTTAACCCCGTTAACACCCCTTTAGAACCTGAATACCCAAAAATCCCTCCCTAGTAGACGTTTTCGACACACAACTAACATATCCCCAAAATATAATTCTTCTAACTTTAATAGTATTGGTTGGTCGATGAGAGTGAACATCCAAAAATCCTTCCTTAGTGGACGTTTTTCTTCCAGAATTTCACCCCTCCCCATAGGCCCCTTAAATTGCATTTATGAAACAAGATGTTCAGTAAAGAACATATAGCCTACTTTCTCCTAAATGCATGGGTATTGTTATAACTCTTTGTCCTTTTCAAGGAGTATGATTGAATGTTGGTTATAGTAGCTTGTTGAAATACAACGTGCTATAGGGATATTAAACATGAATATGAGGTGCCCTTTGCTAGTGCTACCTCTGTACCAAATTTCGTTCAATTCGGTTTCACCGTGTTCGAATTGATAGGGAGAATCGATTTGCACACATACTTGGCCACCATCTGCAAATTATTGGGCTGATGTTCTTGCAGTTTGGTCAGAATATGTTTCCCACATAAAGATATGGTGTTGCAAAATTTGGTAGAGACTATATTATTAGGATGGTCGTAATTACATTTTAGATTTTAACATTTGGGTGGCCGCGATTACGTTTCCGTCAAGATAGCGGTGATATAAAACATGACACTGAGGTGGCCTTTTCTAGTGCTACCTCTGTACCAAATTTCGTTCCATTCGGTTTCACCGTGTTCGAATTAATAGGGGGAATCAATTTTGACATAAATATGGCCGCCATCCGCAAACTATTTGGCTAATGACCTATTAGATTGGTCAAAGGATGCTCCCTCCATAAAGGTATGTTGTTGCAAAATTTGGTAGAGATCGGATGATTAGGTTAATCGTAATTTGATTTAAGATTTGAACATTCGTGTGGCCGCCATTACGTTTCAGTCAAGATGGCGGCGATATAAAACATGACACTGAGGTGCCCTTTGCTAGTGCTACCTCTGTACCAAATTTCGTTCCATTCGGTTCCACCGTGTTCGAATTAATAGGGGGAATCAATTTTCACATAAATATGGCCGCCATCCGCAAACTATAAGGCGAATGACCAATTAGATTGGTCAAAGGATGCTCCCTCCATAATGGTATGTAGTTGCAAAATTTGGTAGAGATCGGATGATTAGGTTAATCGTAATTTGATTTAAGCTTTGAACATTCGTGTGGCCGCCATTACGTTCCAGTCAAGATGGCGGCGATATAAAACATGACACTGAGGTGCCCTTTGCTAGTGCTACCTCTGTACCAAATTTCGTTCCATTCGGTTACACCGTGTTTGAATTAATAGGGGGAATCAATTTTGACATAAAGATGGCCGCCATCCGCAAACTATTAGGCAACTAACCTATTAGATTGGTCAAAGGTCCATAAAGGTATGTTGTTGCAAAGTTTGGTAGAGATCGGATGGTTATGTTAGTCGTTATTTAACTTAAGCTTTGAACATTTGTGTGGCCGCCATTAAGTTTCTGTCAGTATGGCGGCGATATAAAACATGACACTGAGATGCCCTTTGCTAGTGCTACCTCTGTACCAAATTTCGTTCCATTCGGTTTCACCGTGTTTGAAATTAATAGGGGGAATTGATTTTCACACAAAGATGGCCGCCATCCGCAAACTATTAGGCTAATGACCTATTCATTTGGTCAAAGGATGCTTCCTCTATAAGGGTATGTTGTTGCAAAATTTGGTAGAGATCGGATGATTAGGTTAATCGTAATTTGATTTAAGCTTTGAACATTTGTGTGGCCGCCATTACGTTTCCGTCAAGATGGCGGCAATATAAAACGTGGCACTGAGGTGCCTTTTGTTAGTACTACCTCTGTACCAAATTTCGTTCCATTCGGTTGCACCGTATTCGAATTAATAGGGGGAATCTATTTTCACACAAAGATGGCCGCCATCCGCAAACTATTACGCTGGTGACCTATTAGTTTGGTCAAGGGATGCTCCCCCCATAAAGGTATGTTGTTGCAAAATTTGGTAGAGATCGGATGATGAGGTTAGTCGTAATTTGATTTAAGCTTTGAACTTTTGTGTGGCCGCCATTACGTTTCCGTCAAGATGGCGGCGATATAAAACATGACACTGAGATATCCTTTGCTAGTGCTACCTTTGTACCAAATTTCGTTCAATTCGCATTCACCGTGTTTGAATTGATAGGGGGGGACAGACATTCAGAGTACACATACTCACACACACACAGACACACACACAGACACACACACAGACTCACACACACACATACACACACACAGACAGACACACTTTTTTCGCCCTGTGTTGATCTCATGCAAAAATCGAAAGTAGGCTAAAAACGGTCGAACAACTATTTATTTTATTTATTTATTTATTTATTTATTTATTTTTAAGCTGATTGATTTCCTCCGAGTTTCAAACTCCTCGCCTATGTCGTTTAAGAGATACACGCTCCGTTAGGAATCTTTCAACCCCCACTTTTCATCCCTTTCACCTCATAATATGCACTACATCGAAAAACCATTAGACATGTGTCAGCTTATTTTTAATGATTAGTATATGTGCCAAGTATCACATCCCCAAATGAAACCACTCGTGAGATATTGTTATTCAATGAAATGCACGTTTACCCCCTTAACACCTCTTTAGAACCTGAATATCCCAAACACTTTCCTTAGTGGACGTTTTCGACATACAACGAACATATCCCCAAAATTTCATGTTTCTAACTTCAATAATTTTGGCTCGGCGATGATGAGTGAGTGAGTCAGTCAGGACATTTTATTTCTTTTATTTTTGATAATTTCACCCCTCCCCATGAACCGGTTAAATTGGATTTATGAAACAAACGGTCAAACACCTATTTACTTATTTAAAGCAGTTTTCCCCCTGAGTTTGATGAGTGAGTAAGTGAGTCAATCAGTTAGGACACTTTCTTTCTTGTATTTTTTTTCACAGAATTTCAGCCCTCTCCAAGGGCCCCTTAAATTGGATTTATGAAAAAACGGTCGAACACCTATTTACTTATATTTTAAGCTGTTTTTTCCCGCCGAATTTCAAAGCTCTCGTCTATGTCGTTTCAGTGATACACGCTCCGTTAAGAATCCCTCAACCCCCAATTTTCACCCCTTTCACCTCACAATATACACCACATCGATAAACCCTTAGACGTATGTCTGATTATTTTTAATGATTAGTTTATATACCGAATATCACATCCCCAAAGAAACAACTCTTGAGATATCGTTATTCAATGAAATGCACGTTTACCCCCTTAACACCTCTTTAAAACCCGAATAAACAAAAATCATTCCTTAGTTGACGTTTTCGACATACAGCGAACATATTCCCAAAATTTCAAGTTTGCAACTTTAATAGTTTTCGCTGGGCGTGATGAGAGTGAGTCAGACTAGACATTTTCTTTCAATTATTTTTACCAGAATTTCACCCCTCCCCATGGGCCCCTTAAATTAATTTATGAAAAAACAGTCGAATACCGATTTACTTACTTTTAAGCTGATTTTTTAGCCTATTTTCAATTTTGAAACAAGATGTTCAGCAAAGAACATATAGCCTACTTTCTCCTAAATGTATGGGTATCTTTATGACTCTTTGTCCTCATCCCTAAAACAATCACCCCAACCACAATGTATTGTTTGTTTTCTTTTATATTGATAATAAGCCAGTAAGTGTCAAGATCAATATTATATACTTTATGATGATTGAATAACAACACTACTAACTTATTGTAATGCATTCACGTCCGTTAATCTCTATATTAAGCCAGCCTGCAAAATTAAGAATCTTCCGCCCCAATCACAGTAGGTGGTGCTGCGACCTATCAGTGAATTAATCTTTATCTTGTACGCCTATGCACTGCCATCGTAATGTACTACGATGGCAGTGTTCTATGGGTGTTGAATGAGTAGGCAGTTTAAAGTAGCCAAGAGGGAGGCGATCCAGCTGGCAGTGTTTAAAGGTATTCGGAGCGCGATCGTGGCTAATAGTTGAACCACCAGTATTACAAAATTGCCATACTTCAGGAGGCCAGCTCAGGCATTTACACAGCGTTATGTTTGGAACAATATTACCCACATAACCCACAAGAGGACAGCACCGTACAGAGGCATTAAGAAGGCTGTGGTTAATGACAACGTGTATCTAGTTCTTCTATTCTCCTTTTTCTAATGTCTTCTGTTTATGTGCGATGCTGGGACTGTGATTTTATTAATATACGAGTGTATACTTTATCCTCTCCTTTGAGCTAAATGACATTTTATTCAGTATCTGTGGAAAAAGCTCGTGCACATCATTTGTAAAAGAATTCAAGAAAAAAAAAACTAACTGTAGCAGTACTCGATCCCCAATCAACTGCGTGTCAGACTAACATGCTAGCTCAGAGCTAACCGTATGCATGACGTCAGGTGTTCTTAACTGACATATTAGATACAAACTGTTGGCAAATAATGACTTTAAATAAACGATTTCTTCACTGCAGTACATCTTCATTAAAGATCATTTCATACAAAGTTTATATTATTGTATCAGTACGGTATATCACATACAACATACTAAAACTACTGAAATATAAGACAGGCACATGAGGACAGCTGCCATCTTGTGTGTGACACAAACGGCTCAGCTCTTTTAAGCCACTCATACTGTATAATATTATAATATTAAATTATAATAAATAACGGATCACGACCTTCAGGATAGCTTAAACCCCCCTAGGCTCGATAATCGGAATTGGTGGGTCTTAAGCTATTTATTAAAATGGTTGCATAATTCACACGGCCGCCATCCTGAAATGGCATGGCCGATGACCATGAATTTTGGGTGAAAGACGCGTCCTATATAAAGGTATGTTGTCACCAAATTTGGTAGAGATCGGATGATTAGTTTAGCCGTAATTTGATTTTACGTTTTGAACATTTGAGTGGACGCCATTCTGTTTTGGTAAAGATGGCGGCGATATAAAGTATGACACTGAGGTGTCCTTTACTAGTGCTACCTCTGTACCAAATTTCGTTCAATTCGGTTTCACCGTGTTCGAATTGATAGGGGGGGACAGACATTCAGAGTACACACACTCACACACACACAGACACACACACACACACACAGACTCACACACACACATACACACACACACACAGACTCACACACACACATACACACACACAGACAGACACACTTTTTTCGCCCTGTGTTGATCTCATAAGCCTACTTTCATTTTTTGCAAAAATCGAAAGTAGGTTAAAAATAGGCTTATGAGATCACCTTCTATCCGTGTGTGTGTGTGCGTGTGTGTGTGTGTGATTCGTGTGTGTGTCCCCCCCCCTAATAAAATCTAAATTGTTGGAGAGATGTCAATGAATCTCGGTAAGTTCATAGCTCTATTCTGGGCGACCCCGACCGTGCCCTTCAAAATTTGTTACGTCTCACCTATCCTACATGGCGGTTGTGCGAAATATTTCACCAGTATTCAATATCTCCGAAACTATTACCGATATCACCCTGGAATTTTGTATGGTGATAAAGGGAACTACTAGAAATTCACTTATGTGACCTTTGAAAACCTGGTAACTACAAAACCAACATGGCGGCCAAGCGAAGTTGCGACATTTAATTGGACGTTTCTCGCGATTTAACCAACCAAACGCAATGAAACGTGGCACAGTATATGTTTATATACATTGTAATGCGCCGACATCTAACTTCGTTCAATTGTTTACATAACCTCAAAATGGCGGCTGTGCGAAATATTTCACTGGCATTCAATATCTCCGAAACTATTTATGGTATCAACCTGAAATTTTGTACGGTGATAAAGAGCACTACTACAAGTATATCGATGTAACTTTCAAAAACCTGTTAACTGCGAAACGAACATGGCGCCCAAGCGAAGTTGAAACATTCTAATACATTTTTCTCGTGATTTCATCATATGAGCGCATTGAAATGTGGTACAGTAAATGATTATACATATTGTCATTCACTGGCATCTAATTTAGTTCAATTGTTTACATAAACTGAAGATGGCGGCTGTGCGAAATTTTAAAATTAAGTTTTTATTCTTGTGTCGTAATCATGCGATCGAAGTGACAGTTTGAATAATGAAGCTACGCAATAATTTTCCGTTAATGGTACATAACTCTATGGCCTATACATATAACAATCCAAAATGGCGAGCATCCGAAATATTTTGACGGTTCTCAATATCTAAGAATCTTTTCCAGCAATCAAACTGTTTTTTTTATGTTCATAGAGGCTATGAACATAAGTTCACCTATATGACTTTCAGTAACCTGGTGAGCACAAATCCAACATGGCGGCGACGCGAAGTATAAATATTTAAATGGACGTTTCTCGCGATGTAACCATCTGAGTGCAGTTATACTTTGCACGTTAACGGTTATACAAATGTTAATCCACTGGTATCTAATTTATTTCAATTGTTTTCATAACCACAAGATGGCAGCTGTGCGAAATTTTTAAATCTCGTTTTTACTCTTGTGTCCTAATCATGCAATTGAAGTCTGAAAACCACACGTACACAATAATCTTCATGTAATAGTACATAACCTGGCTACCATCTACAATATTTCGACGGTTCTCAGTATATACGAATCTAACATAGCAATCAAACTGAAATTTTGTATGTTGTTAGAGGCAATTAATATGAGTAGGATATATGAAAATAGGCTGTATAGTTCTTCACGAAACTACTTGTTTTTCGCTAAGTTTCAAATTTCTCGCCTATGTCATTCAAAAGATAGGCCTACACGCTCCGTTAGGAATCCTTCAACCCCCACTTTTCACCCCTTTAACCTCATAATAATACACCACATCGAAAAACCCTTAGACACATGTCTGCGTATTTTTAATGAATAGTTTTTATGCCGAGTATCACATCCACAAATGAAAGCACTCGTGAGATATTGTTATTCAATGAAATGCAGGTTTAAACCCCTTAAGAACCTGAATATCCAAAAAAACTCCCTTAGTGTACGGTTTTGACAGCAAACGAACATATCCCCGAAATGTCATGTTTCCAACTTCAATATTTTTGGCTGGGCGATGATGAGTGAGTGAATGGGTCAGGGCATTTTCTTTCAATTTTTTTTCTTCAGAATTTCACCCCTCCCGATGAACCCCGTCAATTTGATTGAAAAAAAAACCTGTCGGAAAGCTATTTACATACGTTAAAGCAGTTTTTCCCCCCTGAGTTTGATGAGTGAGTCAGTCAGTCAATCAGTTAGGACACTTTCTTTCCTGTTCCCCCCCCCCAGAATTTCACCCCTCCCCATGGGCCCCTTAAATTGGATTGCTGAAAAAACGCTTGAACACCTATTAACTTATTTTTAAGCTTTCTTTTTCCCCTGAGTTTGATGAGTGAGTGAGTTAGTCAGTCAGTTAGGACACTTTCTCTCCTTTTCCCCCCAGATTTTCACCCCACCCCATTGGCCCCTTAAATTAATTTATGAAAAAACATTCGAATACCGATTTACTTACTTTTAAGCTGATTTTTTTTTCGCTGAGTTTCAAATTTCTCGGCTATGTCGTTTAAAAGATAGGCCTACACGCTCCGTTAGGAATCCTTCAACCTCCACTTTTCACCCCTTTCACCTCATAATAATACACCACATCGAAAAACCCTTAGACACATGTCTGCTTATTTTTAATGATTAGTTTTTATGCCGAGTATCACATCCACAAATGAAAGCACTCGTGAGATAGTGTTATTCAATGAAATGCAGGTTTAAACCCCTTAAGACCACTTTAGAACCAGAATATCCAAAAAAACCTCCCTTAGTGTACGGTTTTGACAGACAACGAACATATCCCCGAAATGTCATGTTTCCAACTTCAATATTTTTGGCTGGGCGATGATGAGTGAGTGAATGAGTCAGGACATTTTCTTTCAATTTTTCTTCTTCAGAATTTCACCCCTCCCGATGAACTCCTTCAATTTGATTGAAAAAAAAAAAACCTGTCGGAAAGCTATTTACTTACTTTAAAGCAGTTTCCCCCCTTCCCCCCCCCCTGAGTTTTGATGAGTGAGTCAGTCAATCTGTTAGGACACTTTCTTTCCTGTTACCCGCCCGTTCCTGTTCCCCCCAGAATTTCACCCCTCCCCATGGGCCCCTTAAATTGGATTTTTGAAGAAACGGTCGAACACATATTTACTTATTTTTATACTGATTTTTTTCCCGCTGAGTTTCAAACTCCTTGCATATGTCGTTTAAGGGATACACGCTCCGTTAGGAATCTTTCAATCCCCACTTTTCACCCCTTTCACATCATTAACACATCGAAAGACCCTCAGACACGTGTCCTGTTACTTTTTAATGATGAGTTTATATGCCGTGTATCACATCCCCCAATGAAACCAATCGGGAGATATTGTTATTCAATGAAATGCAGGTTTAACCCCCTTAAGACCCCTTTAGAACCTGAATATCCGAAAATCCTCCCTTGGTAGACGGTTTTGACATACAATGAACATATCCCCAAACTGTCGTGTTTCTAACTTCAATAATTTTGGCTGAGCGATGATGAGTGAGTGAGTGAGTGAGTCAGGACATTTTCTTTCAATTTTCTTTTTTCAGAATTTCACCCCTCCCCATAAACCCCTTAAATTTGTATTTATGAAAAAAAATAGAACAGCTATTTACTTACTTTAAAGCAGTTTTTCCCCCCTGAGTTTGATGAGTGAGTCAGTCAGTCAATCAGTTAGGACACTTTCTTTCCTGTTCCCCCCCCCCCCCCCAGAATTTCACCCCTCCCCATGGGCCCCTTAAATTGGATTGCTGAAAAAACGCTTAAACACCTATTAACTTATTTTTAAGCTGTCTTTTTCCCCTGAGTTTGATGAGTGAGTGAGTTAGTCAGTCAGTTAGGACACTTTCTCTCCTTTTCCCCCAGAATTTCACCCCACCCCCATTGGCCCCTTAAATTAATTTATGAAAAGACAGTCGAATACCGATTTACTTACTTTTAAGCTGATTTTTTTTCGCTGAGTTTCAAATTTCTCGCCTATGTCGTTTAAAAGATAGGCCTACACGCTCCATTAGGAATCCTTCAACCTCCACTTTTCACCCCTTTCACTTCATAATAATACACCACATCGAAAAACCCTTAGACACATGTCTGCTTATTTTTAATGATTAGTTTTTATGCCGAGTATCACATCCACAAATGAAAGCACTCGTGAGATATTGTTATTCAATGAAATGCAGGTTTAAACCCCTTAAGACCTCTTTAGAACCTGAATATCCAAAAAACCTCCCTTAGTGTACGGTTTTGACAGACAACGAACATATCCCCGAAATGTCATGTTTCCAACTTCAATATTTTTGGCTGGGCGATGATGAGTGAGTGAATGAGTCAGTACATTTTCTTTCAATTTTTCTTCTTCAGAATTTCACCCCTCCCGATGAACTCCTTCAATTTGATTTTAAAAAAACCTGTCGGAAAGCTATTTACTTACTTTAAAGCAGTTTTCCCCCCCTGAGTTTGAAGAGTGATCAGTCAGTCAATCTGTTAGGACACTTTCTTTCCTGTTCCCCGCCCGTTCCTGTTCCCCCCAGAATTTCACCCCTCCCCATGGGCCCCTTAAATTGGATTTTTGAAAAAACGGTCAAACACATATTTACTTATTTTTATGCTGATTTTTTCCCGCTGAGTTTCAAACTCCTTGCCTATGTCGTTTAAGAGATACACGCTCCGTTAGGAATCTTTCAATCCCCACTTTTCACCCCTTTCACATCATTAACACATCGAAAGACCCTCAGACACGTGTCCTGTTACTTTTTAATGATGAGTTTATATGCCGTGTATCACATCCCCCAATGAAACCAATCGGGAGATATTGTTATTCAATGAAATGCAGGTTTAACCCCCTTAAGACCCCTTTAGAACCTGAATATCCAAAAATCCTCCCTTGGTAGACGGTTTTGACATACAACGAACATATCCCCAAACTGTCATGTTTCTAACTTCAATAATTTTGGCTGAGCGATGATGAGTGAGGGAGTGAGTGAGTCAGGACATTTTCTTTCAATTTTCTTTTTTCAGAATTTCACCCCTCCCCATAAAGCCCTTAAATTTGTATTTATGAAAAAAAAACTATCGAACAGCTATTTACTTACATTAAAGCAGTTTTTCCCCCCTGAGTTTGATGAGTGAGTCAGTCAGTCAATCAGTTAGGACACTTTCTTTGCTGCCCCCCCCCCCCCCAGAATTTCATTTCTCGCCATGGGCCCCTCCAATTGGATTGATGAAAAAACGGTCAAAACATATTTACTTATTTTTTATGTTTTTTTTTTCGCTGAGTTTCAAACTCCTTGCCTATGTCGTTTAAGAGATACACGCTCCGTTAGGAATCTTTCAATCCCCAATTTTCACCCCTTTCACCTCATAATATACACCACATCGAAAAACCCTCAGACACGTGTCTTCTTATTTTTTTTTAATGATGAGTTTATATGCCGAGTATCACATCCCCCAATGAAACAAATCGGGAGATATTGTTATTCAATGTAATGCAGGTCTACCCCCTTAACCCCCGTTTAGAACCTGAATATCAAAAATCCTCTCTTAGTGGGCATTTGTGGCCCTTGAGGAAGCTGCATACCTGATTTCATTCCAATCCGTTCGGTGGTTTCTGAGATTTCGTGATGAATAAATGAATGAGTGAGTGAGTGAGTGGTATTTGACAAATATATAGTAGAAAGAACATAGTGTCAAGTCTTTGTTATGTTAAACTCGGTTGACAGTGCTGTGTGAGCACTTGAGTGACTAACGGGATTTCAAGTAAAGATCCTCATTTTCTATACCGGTAGTGCAGAGCGCAATTGGCATCTAGTCGGCCGTGTCTCGACTTGAGCTATGTTGCCATGGAATCTATCTGCCTTGCTATTCCTTCATGAGTATATTTTATGATTTGATTAGCCTGTGATTGAGTGCAAAAGGGCCGAAATCAGAAGAATAAGAAAGACTATCGAAAATTCATGTAGCCAGCGGTTCCTTCTGGGTCCTAAACTATGTGAATGCAAAATATGGTTGAGATTGGTGGAACGGTGTAGATTTGTATACGGAACCAACCCACATACATACATACATACATACATACATACATACATACATACAGACTTTCACTTTTATATATTAGATTTCTTTAATTATATTCCAATGATGAGGCTGATACATATTTACGACGGAGAATGAAGACTTTACAGAAGAGATTTTTCAAGATGCTAGGGGTAGCCCAGCAACACAGAAGAATTTGCCAGAAGGATGTCGTTCGAGCCCAGGCGAATGTTGGTGAATTCCAGAGAGGGACGTTTCCTATCTCTGAGGTCGAAGATCCGAGGTTCGAATGCAGATCCATCTCAGTGTCTTGTACTGAGGAAACATCTAAAATATTGTGGGAATACTTACATAGATCTTCAAGATTTCGTCCAAATAAGGTAGCAGTGTACCTCATTTGTAGTATAGAGCTTAATTAGTGACATCCTGAGCCAGCGATCTTACTCCATATTTCCATATTTTCATATTTCCATATCTCCATATTTCCATATTCTCACATTTCATGTATTTCAGTGTTCTCATGTATTTTACAATTTAGATGTGTGTTAAGATTTTTAAACTTCAAGATTATTTAGGAGATGATTGCCCTTCATCTATTTTTCAGTTTTATTCTACGGATCAGTTGTGGAACTGACATTAAAAATTTTGTTTGAGGAATTATATTGCCTCATAGAAGACTAGTCGTTTCGACTCTCGAATTTTTAATAATTTATTTTAAACCAAGTATTCTGACATTGTGTCATAGCTTCAAATTAAATTCTTATTAAATTTTATTTGAGCACTTTAATGTAACGATATCTAACTTCAAGAACAGAAGAAACATCGAATGATATTGTTATATCATTATTGTACATAAAGTGTCGACGACCTAGGAAATACTAGTCGTTTGATAAGACCGAAGTCTTAATCCCTATGAACATTCTTTGTGTAGAGTGGAAAAACATTACGACAGTGACAAACCTTTTTATTATTTGTAAAGCTAAGAGCTTTGTTCATTTAATATGTTAGAGGAAATACCTTTTGAAAGAAGCTTATTCAAATCTTTGGCTAGGAATTCAGAGCTGGTTTATCCCGGTCCTAATTGAATTCTATCTGACACTATAAATAACATGTGTGTTATTTTATTCTATTTGTGTAACATCACGTCATTTTGTGGACATGATATTACAACGATAAACAATTTAAAGCTTGACTAGTGTGGTGAGACAGGAGTATTATTTTTAGCCTACTTTTCACATTTTGCAAAAATGAGGAAAAAGTAGACTTATGAGATCGATCCTGGAAAATGTGTGTCTGTCTGTCTGGCTGTGTGTGTGTCCCCCCCTATCAACTCCTAAACGGCTGCAGCAATCAAAACCAAATTTAGTATGAGTAAAGATGTGCACCAGATGAGCTCATGTCCATTATTGAAAATGATGTCAGTGCTACCAACTGCTGAAAAAAGCACTTGAAATTTGAGCTCCATGTTGGATATCTTGCAAGGTATGCATGGGAGCTATTCCAAAATTGGCACTCATGTAGATAATACTATTTCAGTTTAATTTCCAGGAGGCCAACCATGACAGTGTTGCCAAAATAATTTTAAGCCTTCTGATAGGTCCAATGTTTAAATGCATATAACTTCTACACTATCAATTGGATTTCAACCAAATTTTGTATGTAATATCTGTACGTAAACAGATATGACTCAGCGTATTCTTAAGAGCCACCAGGGCTGCCAACTGTAAATAATTGCTCTCTCTATTTTTTTCCCAAATAGCAATATATCAGAAAGTATGCAAGCCAACAGCTTTAAACTATGCACACGCATATTCTGACATTTTAGATTAATTTGGAGTAACTTATATACGTCAGTTCTACCAACATAATTATAAGCCTGCTGATAGTACCAATTTTTAAATACATGTAACTTCTATACTATCAGTTGGATTTCAACCAAATTTCGTATGTGCTATGTGTACCATAACAGATAAGACTAAAAGTATTGTTAAGAGCAATCAGGGCTGCCAACTGTTAATAAATGCTGTCTATATTCTTTTTACCCTGACATCAATATATCAGAAAGTATGCAAGCCAAAAGCTCTATACTTTGCACACGTATAGCACCTGACATTCTAGATTAATTTGGAGTAATTAATGAAAGGCAGTGCTGCCAACATGATTCTATGCCTGCTGATATGTCCAATTTTAAAATACATGTAACTTCTATACCAACAAATGGATTTCATCCAAAATTGGCACAACAAGATATAATAATTCAGATTATTTCTGACCAGCACACGCATGGTATTGTAGGCAACATGCTTTTACGCGTGCTGATAGATCCAGTGTCTAACTGCATGTAACGTCCATTGGACTTCAACCAATTTTTGTATTCTGTACCTTAACAGGTGGAACTAAGAATATATTCAGTCACCAGGGCTGCAAACTGTAGTGCTCTATTAGGCTACATTATACCAGGTATGTGTTTGAGTCTTCAGTCTTTTGACTGGTTTGATGCAGCCCTCCATGCCTCCCTGTCCTGAGCTAATCGTTTCATCTCTACATAGCTCCGACACCCTACATCCGAGGCAATCTGTTTAACATATTCTAACCTTGGTCTACCCCTACAGTTCTTGTCCTCGACCCTTCCTTCCATAACTAAGCTTGCTATTCCTGGGTGTCTTAGTATGTGTCCTACCAACCTATCTCTTCTCTTCATTAGCAGTCGCCAGAAACATCTCTCCTCTCCCACTCGTCTTAATACCTCTTCGTTTGTAACCCTATCTACCCATCTGATCTTCATCATTCTCCTGTAACACCACATTTCAAATGCTTCAATTCTCCTCTTTTCTGCTGCACCAATAGTCCAAGTTTCACTTCCATAGAGCGCCACGCTCCAGACAAAGGCTTTCAAAAATGACTTCCTAATACCTAAATCTATATTCGATGTCAGCAGATTCCTTTTTTGTAGAAATGCTTTCTTTGCCTGAGCCAACCTACTTTTTATATCCTCTTTGCTTCGTCCATCACTGGTTATTCTGCTTCCTAAGTAACAGAAGCCTCCTACTTCCTTTAGCTTTTCACCTGCCAATTTGATCTCCATAGAGGTTTCTGATTTATTTCGGCTGCATTCCAGTATTTTTGTTTTAAATTTATTAATTTTCATCATGAATTCTTTCCGTAAGACGGAGTCCATACCATTCAAAAACTCATTCAAATCCTCAGGCTTGTCGGCCAAGATGACGATGTCATCAGCAAATCTCAGAGTTGAAATTATTTCTCCTTGAATCTTCACTCCCACTTTAAATTTTTCTCTAATTTCCTTCATTGCTTGTTCAATGTAAAGATTGAAAAGTATGGGTGATAAGTTGCAGCCTTGCCTTACACCTTTCTGAATACCAGCTTCTCTCTCATGTCCTTCAACTCGAATGACTGCTGTCTGGTTTCTGTACAGATTGTATATCACCCTCCTATCCCTGTACTTTATTCCAATCGATTTCAAAATGTCAAACAATTTAGTCCAATCAACGTTATCAAAAGCCTTTTCTAAGTCTACAAAAGCCATGAACGTTCTCTTATCTTTCCTTATTCTACCTTCCAAAATCAGCCTAAGACTTAGTACAGCCTCCCTTGTTCCTACATTTCTCCTGAAACCAAACTGGTCTTCACCCAACTCCGTTTCTATCTGGCTTTCAATCCTCTTGTAAATTATTCTAGACAGGATCTTTGAAGCATGAGTAATCAAGCTGATTGTACGGTAATCTTCACATCTGTCAGCTCCCACTTTCTTTGGTATAGGGATGATTACATTCTTCTTGAAATCAGGTGGTACCTCACCTGCCTCATAAATCCTACACACCAAGTGAAATAACCTGATCAGACCTTCATCTCCTATGCAGCATAGCAACTCAATCGGTATATCATCTATGCCTGGTGCTTTGTTCCTGCTTAAGTCTTCCAAAGCTCTATCAAATTCTGATCTCAATATTAAATCTCCTTTCGCATCCTCATCAATTTCCTCCTCCCTTTCCATTACATGATTCTCAATCTCCTTTCCCTTATACAAATTCTCTGTGTAAGCTTTCCATCTCTCAACCTTTTCTTCCCTATCTGTTAGAGGCTTTCCATTTGTGTCCTTAATATTACAGCACTTAGTCTTCTTTTCCCCAAAAGTATTCTTAATCCTTCGATAAGCTGTGTCTACTTTTCCTAATTTCAGACAATTTTCTATACCTGCACATTTCTCTTTCAACCATTCTTCTTTCGCTTCCTTGCACTTCTTGTTAACCTCATTTCTCAGACGTCTGTATTCTGCTTTACCCTTTTCATCTCTTACATTCTTGTGTTTCCGCCTTTCATCCATCAATTCTAGTATATCCTGAGTGATCCACGGTATATTTTGAACTAATTAGATATTTCGATGTTACCAACTTAATTTCGTCATTATTCTAGATAGGTTCATATACTGAAGAATAATCATTGGCATGAAAAGTAGGCTGTATAGTTCTTCACGGAACTTCTTGTTATTACATGCATTTGCGACAGACGAGTTAACAGTTAATTACCTTGTTGTGGAGTAAACTTTAGGAGGTTAATCACGACTGTCTAATATGGTTCATTACAGTTGGATGTTTCCTTTGAAGAACTTAAGCATGTATAATTGTAGTCCAGTAGTCATGTGCAATAATACTGAGGGTCATGCCATTATTTGAGAGAAGTTCCTACATAAGATATGTTAACCCATAGATACACGCTAAGCGGCACTGAGTGCCGCTTTTTTGCTAAATTTTGTTTGACGTGGTAAACACTTACGAGTTCTGTGAGATCGCCCGCTATATCCTTTGTTCGACATGTGCTGCAGGGGAGGGAGTAGGTTCGGAGCCTGTCTGGTTCCCAGTTAGTCTGAGACAGGTTGTCAAAGTTGCGAGGTGCGCGAATGCGGCATTCCGTACCGCTAGCGTGTAACAACTGGCTGGAATCGGCGTTGTGAAATAATGTAAGTATTTTTTTTTTACCTTTGTTGTATCTTTCTATGCTTCTATCATTATTATCGATGTCAGCACATAGTCTGCACGCTTGCCTTCATTTTATAGGTCTCGACATGGCTGTCAACAACAGGAGATTGAGAGGTTGCTCCCAGAACTTGATGAAAAAGAAGGGTCACTGGATGAAGAGGAACCGACAATAGTGGCTACGCTGGCTAACGCGCAGCATTAGGTCATGGGGCCAAGCTCTCTGCTGACTCGGTAGACGTGTGGGTTCGAGCCTCACAATCGGCCGTCCTTGAAATGGTTTTCCGTGGTTTCCCATTTTCAACACCAGGCAAATGCTGGGACGGTAGCTCCCGACAGGCCACGGCCGCTTCCTTCCACATCCTTGCCCAGTTTCATTCACCATCATTCATTTCATCTCTCATCAACTCCTCTCATGAGGTTGGCGTCAGGAAGGGCATCCGGCCTTAAAAACCATCGCCACAAAGACTTCCATCGCATCTCATCCCCGACCCCGTTGGAAAAACGGGAATAATAAGGGGTAGACATACATACTGGATGAAGAGGATCTATTCGATTTTTAAGTCCTAGAGCAGAGTTATTTTGTGTATTTAGGCACTGTATATTATTTCGTACTGTAAATTAGCAGAAAGTGTCCTTTTCCAAGCCAAGAATCTAAGTGTATAGGCCTACATGATTCCGACAAACAGTTTTTCTTTTACTCTTGTGTATTTCTTGAGCTTGTTGAGCATCAGGTACAATGTCTTGTAATATGAGCCTGAGAAAAGGGCAATCTCAATCAAATAATTCTCAATATCTCTTTTGAGTGCGAAAATTATTATCTTTTCTTCGTTGTCCAGTAAATGTTGATAAGAATATTTTATTACATTAGTAAATATGTCCTTATCCCATCCCTCACAATAATATATTTTTAATAAGAATTTCATACATACTGATAAGATTTTTTCAATGTATTCTCATGGGTTCTGTAATATTCTCCATACAAATCAATTTTAGCCGTTTAGCAAGTCACTAAATTACAAAAAAAAAACATGAAAAAATATATTGCGGAATGGAATGCCGCTAGCGTGTACGAATGTTAGTGAAAGAGATGCGTGTAGCTAAGGGTTAATAACAATTAATCCTTTTTGGTTATTGTTTAACATAGTGGATGATAATTGTTTATGCCATATATACTATTATAAGAGGATTTGTAGAGCTATGAAGAGTGCTCGTGCGAGGGAGTTCCGCATTTTAAAAAGAAGTCCAAGTATTGTTGTTCTTTGATAAGAAGGCATGGATCATGATGAGAGCCGTCGTATACAAGTAGTCCAGTTCTTGTGAAGAAACGATTTAACTGTGTTAACAGGAGGGTTTCAGCGGAAATGCAACTTGGGAACGATTGACTACTCATGTCTATAATACAATTATTATATTTTATTAAACCCGAAGTTATGTAATTACGTCAAGTTAACTTTTATTAGTCGACTGTATTATACCGACAATGTAATGAAACCTATATAAGACGATGTGTAAGCAGTATATCAAAACTACGGAACGTTAGAGGATGGTTATGTGAAAACCCAGTGTATATAGTTAGTTGAGAATTGTATTGTGACCGAGAAACCAGAATCTCGAAAGTGACGTGTTAGCAACACGAAATAATATATATTATTATGAACATATTACATGTAAATAATTTCTTTGAAAATGATTTAATTAGTTAAATATTTTAGCAGGATTTATTTATCAATTGTTTTGAAATAGCATGTGTTTTATGAGCGGATGTTTTTGGTATGAATGATTGTTCACTGTTAAGAGTAAATGTGGAACCGGATTGATCATGAACAAATACGGGGTGCGAATGAAAGAGTGTATAAAATTTTTAGGATGATTGTTTAAGAAACAGAGTAGTTATGTGAACTTTTGTTAAATCTAAATGTTAAATTTTACGTGTTTTTATAAACGCACACACACGCAGTCTCTATGTGGGCTAGCGAGAATGATTCACCGTTAGGTTTGGAAAACGGTGTGACATAACATAAGCATGATGGACACTCACCGCCTTGTATATAAATTGTAAAACAGTTCCGAGTGTAGCGTGGTGCTGAGGTTTCATTGATGAAACAAAGCTACTGCACGTTCGTTCTACAAACGCAAGCTAGGGAATGAAACCATGTGTTAGGATTGCCACGAATGTAAGAGCCTTCACTAAACGGTTTTATTTTTACGTAGTGCAGGCTTAAACAAGCCTAGATTTGATGCTCATAATTTTTATACACAGCATTGTAGTAAGATGTAGAGTTGAAAGGAAGTGTGGATGATTGCGTGTTTTTATTTTAATTTCTATTGTTAAATTAGTTTATTGTTATTTTGTTTATACTAAATTAGTTTACACTATTGTTAATACATTTTATTCAGTTTGTTATCCGTTGTTGTTGGAGTGTGATTCATTTTAAATATAAGGAGAAGAGTATTGTGGATGTATTGTAGGCGAAGCTGAATTCCCAGTCCCCGAGGAGGTAAGTAAAGGAAGGTGCCCGTGTAGTTTGTTGTTGACCCACAATATTCTTGTAACTGCTGTATGTAAATCCATAAAGGCCTTGTTGGAAGCGATTTCTAATGTAGTATTTGCCGGAGCTGTTAGAAATAGGCAATCCAGCTGGGACAACGGATATTCCAACAGGATCCTTTCCGGATTTTCGGGTACAGTACTTGAGTTTACGTTGAATCTGTTCGATAATTTGTGTCACTGTGAGGGCTGTGCTACTGTATGTATTTGAGGCCATGGTTAGCATATGAAGCGGCAGTGGCGTTAATATACACCAGTGTCCAAAAGAAAAGTGTCAGAAAGGTTCTGATAGCTTAGGTACACCTTTGACAACAACTAACAATACTTGGTAATGTCTTCCACAACAAAATATGCTGTTAATAGGGTGTATGTTTACCCCTAGCGGCCACACATGCTTCGCAGCGACATGGCATGCTCTCTATCAGATGGTCCAAGAGCTCTTGTGCCAGTCGATCCCATTCCTCCCAAAGGGCAATGTGAAGGTCTTGGAGGGTCCTTGGTGGAGGCTGAAGCGATGCAATTCGCCTCCCCAATGCATCCCAGGCATGTTGTATAGGATTCAGATCCCGAGACCTCGCTGGCCAGTCCATGCGTTGAATGTTTTCCCCAGCCAGAAATGCATCCATCAGAGCAGCGCGGTGCGGTTGGGAATTATCTTCCATTAGGAGGAAGTCTGGACCAACCACACCACTGAAGAGTCGAACATGTTGTCTCAGTACCTCATCCCTGTATCTCCGAGCGTTCACAGTGTTCCTCGGACCACCCATGAAGATGTGCAGGTCCGTACGGCCATTCAATATGATGCAGCCCCACACCATGACGCAACCACCACCATACTGGTCCCGTTCCACGATGTTCCTGTGGTTGTATTGGCAACCCGGTTCTCTCCAGATTAACATGTGACGGGAATCGTTTTGCAAACTGGAGCGGGATTCATCTGTGAAGAGCACATGCCTCCATTCATTAATGGTCCAGTTTCGCTGTTGACAGTTCCACAGTAAACGGGCCCGTCTCTGTGCTCGAGTGAGCGGGACGCACACCGCTGGACGTCTGGCAAACAGCCCTGCTGTTTTGAGCCTTCGGTACACAGATTGCCGGGACACGGCAATCCCTGAGACGGCTGCAAGTTCTGCCGACAATTGTCTTGCAGATGCACTCCGATTTCGTCGGGCGGTTAAGGCCAGATATCGGTCCTGCTGTGGGGTGGCTACTCTTGGTCGACCTGGTACTGGCCTAAGACTAACATCTCCTGTGTCTCGAAATCGTTTCCAAAGCCTGGAAATGGCACTGTGGCACATTCAAGGATACGGCGACTTCAGTCTGTGTTTGTCCTGCTTCCAGGCGACCGAGTATTCCACCCTGCAAAACGGGGTCCTAATTGTGTCGTTGTGCCATTATGTTGTCACGTTCACCACGAGGCTACACTCCGCACACTATAACAGGGCAAACACGACTGAGGGTATAGCCTATAGGGCGCAGGCACTGGCTGTGTTTACCTTGTTGTTACGCCGCTAGTCAAAGCAGGGAATACTCCTTTCCTATACAGAGCGAACACGTGAGGCCGGTAGGTGCATATGTCGTGCGATTTGCGGTCTATTTCTTGTTGCCCTGCTTATTCGTAACTTATGCTTAACTTTTGGACTCTAGTGTAGATGCCATCCCGGGATTCGGCTGGGGGTTGAAGGGGGAAGTCAGGAAAAACCACGCTGAGGTAGGAAATCGATCCCACCTTTTCCCAGTTCTGCCTCATGAGGCTGAATGAACCCTGTTCTAGCCCACAGACCAGAAGTAAATTTCTTGCTAAATCTGGGAATCGAATTGGACGTCTGCGGTGACAATCATGCATGCTAGTCACTACGCCACGTTGTGTAGTCCGACCACAGTCTCATTTTTAAGCCTCACTCTACCGATGTGACCACTAAAAGTCCCAGGTTAGGTTCGGATTAAGCACTCGGTGAGATCACGTTGTTTTCTACGGTAGTCGCTGATCACCACCCTCCCCATCTAAGACATATTGGAGAGATGACTTCGCTGCTCCGTAACATAAACTCCAACAACTAACAAATATTTAAGAGTTGGAAATCAGTCCTATTCGTGGCATGGCCTTCTATGGTGTAAGTAGCCTGTCCAGAGAACAGCAGATCTGAGTTCAAATCATTACTGCAATCAACAGGAGTTACAATTATTTTTTAATGATAGGTTCGAATTCTATTGTTGATAGTATAAAAAACTTAGAAGCCATGTCCTAGGTATTGCTTTGTTGGAATCTATGTAAAATTCTCCTTTATCAGTCAACACGTATAGGGAAGACCTATTACCTGTATCCCCCTCATTTCAACTTAAGTATATTTCACAGCACCTTTCCTTCTTTAATATTCTCATGTACAGAAATCAATATCATACCCTCTTTAGCAGAGCGGTAACGTTCTCGCCTGCTGAACCCAAGTTTGCAGGATGAAATCCTGGCCCAGCCATATGTTAATGCGAGGGAGCCGTGTCAGTAGATTGAATGTCACATTAAAGATCTCCTTCGGGGCATAATTCCGGCACATCGGTGTCTCTAAAAGCCGCAGTAGTTAAAAGGGACGTAAAACCAATAACATGTTATTCTTTAGCAGAGACTGTGTAACATAATTTTAAGTATCTTACTAACCTTTGTACTAATGGAATAATATTAAGTCCATTATTATTATTATTATTATTATTATTATTATTATTATGGGGGTCGATCGTTGCTTCACGTCAGTAGGTGAAACCTTAAATTACCCTACACGTGACCCCTGGTTGGTTCTAAGAAAGCAACAGTGATAAGATGTCGCCGTACTGCCCCATGGAACCTCACGGCCATGACAGTAAAATTGATACGAAAAGTCCTTGTAAGGACTCGGCTTCAATACCAGGACCCTGGGCCCTCAGCTAACGATCTGTCAACTTAATATTGAGGGAATCAGTAGAGCTAAGTGTGAGTATTTATCTTCTAAATGTAACGTTGTCCTAACCACATACACCATATGCTTTAAACTAACCTATGATCACTTTCCATCACGTCGGGTTTCTTGAAGCCGCTTTATTTTGAAAGGCTATATTTGGATATAAGCATAGAGGCTCTTCATTGGTTATAGGGCTACACGGATTGGTGAAGTATTGGTGTTACATATCTACCATTTCAAGTAACTACTATTTTTTATGAGCAGCTGATCACCGTCACCATCTGTTTCTCTTCATTTTATACTATTCTTGTACCCTAAATTTTATGGTGCACCATATTCGGTTTTAAATACGTATATTATTACTGTGCTACGCTTTGTTTTTTGTTTTTTCAACAGCTGATGAAGGGGATAAAATATAATTAATCCCCGAAACATGTAACTTACTGTAAACAAGTTCAATAATTAATTTTTTTCTGTATAGTATTGATTCAGGCAGATGTTCATTTCTTGTTAATAACTATTCTAACATATCAATACGGAACCACCATGAGTCATTTAAATAATGTAATTCGGAGGGTAAGTAAAGCCGATGTCTTAGATTTATGGCATGATAAAGAACCTTCTAATAATTACACTTGTGTGAAGCTAAATTATAGGTTATATTTGACTAACGCTCTTAGATTACAACGTTCGTCGCCAGGAGCCGACTGCGGTGGCATCTAGTAACAAAGTTCAGAACTAGTTGGTCGTTGACGGTGGCGTTTGGTAGCAAAAGTTGGAACTACTTTAAAATCGAATGTCTGCAGTCCTTACATGAATTAAAAACAGATAACACACACTAATAAAGCCATCACAATTAACACCGGTTATCAGACAGATTCTACACACACCCAGAGTGCACGGGGCTATGGTTGCCTCACTTTCCTGGTTAACGAGTGGCGACTCAAACGTAAGGCAGTAGCACGCGCCGACAATAACCAGTGTTCGCTACTGACCAATAGCTGACGGTTGTTGGGCAATAGAATGCTTCCTCTATCACTCCACGTGGAGTCGAACGTCCGCCCTGGCGGCTAGCTTGTATCTCCCACATATATCAGTGTCCAAAATTGCACATCTGCACATAGTTCTGTCCAGTCTCGCTGTTTGTCCTCAGTGGCTACAGTGGAAAGTTGGCAACGCTGTGCCTCGCGCTGGGAAAGCCTTGGCTCCAGGCACTTTGGATTGTGAACATATCCGCCCACCAAGATTTCAAAGGCGAGCCGCACGTAAATCAGCAAAGTGAGGCAACTATACATGACCGCATTGTTGCAGCCCCTAACCTGAGGAACCAACCAGTGTTCCTAGGATAGGACGAACTGACGGGAAATCACCTCTCCGTGCGCTATAGAAGCCTAGTCTACTAGATGATGATAATTGTTGTTTTGAGGTCGTTAATGAGATGGGTGATAGCGGGAAACTGAAATGAAACTAATGCTACTGCCTATGAGTACATTCCTACAACTAAAACTAACTACACGTTTACAAATTAGGCCTACTACTACAGTAAAGACACCACAAAAACACACTTTATCAGACAGATCCTAGACACTTGCAAAAACGCGGGGCTGATAACGGCAATGTTCAAGCCCCACATCCTTAGATGTTGATGATGATGATAATTGTTGTATTAAGGGGCCTAACATCTAGGTTATCGGCCCCTAATGGTTTGGGTGATCGTGAAGATGAAAATGAAATGTAAACTGTAACTAAAACTAACTACTAACCTACATACTAGAAGAAGAAATGGAAAACAAAAGGAGAATAAGGCAAATACAGGACAGGAGGAAAAGAAATGCCCTCAACCCTCGAACAATGTGGATTGAGGGACTTGGAAGGAAGGAGAGTCATGAAAGGCAGATAGGAAAGTGAAAGAGGAGAGGGTCCGCCCCACAGGTAAGGGACAAAAGGGGGAAACCGGACCCAGCTCAGGAATCCCTCGGGGTCGCCAACTCCCGAACTCACCAGCCGTGAGCCCCTGAGGGTGTAGCATTACCCAGGGTGCACCAGACGTGGTGGGGCTACATACACCCCGCCTCCTTGAGGGCCTTGAACAGAAGGCAGGAGATAACATGAAAAGAAAAAGATGGCTGACCCCTCGCAGAACGAGGGCCAATGAAGGCAGGAAAGAAAGAGACTCCCTAGGCCTCGGATACCCTAATACCGTCGGGGTCGGAAGAGAACAAGAGTTGGCCAAGTGAGGTCGACAGGAAAGAAGACGGAGAGGAGCCCGGCACAAGTAAGTGGAAGCAATGCCGGACTCAGCTGGGGTCCCGTGGTCGCCAACCCACGTCCCACTAGATGTGAGCCCCTGGGGGAGACACACATCCTTAGAGGCTCACAACAAGTTGGAAGGGGGTGGCGACCACGTGACCCTAGCTGAGTCCTGCTTTAGTTAACTTTTAGTTTATCTTTCCTAATACCCTCATTTCTCGAGGTGTCAGCCTCTTCTTTCATTTCACGAACTCCCCTGTGTTGAGGGGCTGGAGGAAATGTACACATCAAAACAAGTTTTGCATATTGCTGGCCAAGAGTCGTAGTGGTCTCAAACCCATTAGTAGTTCTTGCGTGCGTGTATATCAGCTGCCCCGTGGATCATAATCACAAGATTCACGGTCTCGTAAAACTGCCATCTTCCTTCCTTTTATATGAGCTGTGTACACTCGACTTTGTCAATGAGGATAGATCTGTGCGAGTGTGGGGACGGACCGATACCAACAGGGAGGAGGTGGTGCAATGTATTGATGTAGCATCATGTATGGTCGCCGAACCCCTCTTGTGTACATCCCAGGGGTATTGCAGGCATACGTTAGAGGACACCTGTAGTGAAAGGCTATACTGACAATTTTGGCTCAAATTTCACTTTCTTGGTCGATAACGCTCGCCTGCATTGTCAATGCCTTTCTTCAGGAGAATGGTTTTCACAAAATGCAATGGCCTGCCTATGCTCCTGGTCTCAATTGTGTAGAGTAAGCGTGGACACTGCTTGATAAATAAGCCCTTCCTCACTGTGCTCCAGTGCAATTTGCAAAACCTTTATTGATGTGTGCATTATGGAAATACTGTACAAACTGCATTCCCTAATGGGGCGGAGGAGAAAACGAAGGGAAACGCCAAAATTAATTATCCAATAAGAATTGCACAACAATGTAGCCACGCATTAAAAAAAAGCCCACCATAACTAAGTTGGGGAGCTGAAGGAAGTCCGGAGGTTGAAATCCCGGAACTGACTGCAGCCAACACGAATGTGTTTCTTCCCCGGGTTTGTCCACCCTCCTTACAGGCAAATGGACTGGCTGTGTAGTGCACGCTAAAGATCCCCTTTGGGACGAAATACCGGCACCTCGGCGTCTCTAAAATATGCCGCAATAGTTAAAAGGGATGTAAACAAATCACATATTGCACCAAGGTCGCATTTCACCTTTTACTGAAACTGAAATATCTTGACAAGTAATTGCTATACGATGACACTATGCAAGTTACGCACAATTGAGCACCAGCTTACTTGATTCTGTTTTTCGAGTTTTAAAATAATTGCAAATATTCATTTCATCAAGATCATTCTTCTGGATAGGATATGCGCCGGCCGTAGTGAGGGAAGGAGTGAGTCAAGTGCTCAGTATCACGCATGCGTCCAGGAGCCAGATGGCCTGCCCCGCTGTACATGCAAGCGCTGGGAGGCTGGCTTCGTTCTTAGAGGTCGTTTGTGCTCTCAGCACGATGATCCTATATGACGAGACGGAGGCAAACTCAATTACATATGTTACAACAAGTAGTTCCGTAAAGAATTGAATACCCTACTTTAGTTAAAATTTAAGATTTTTTAAAATCGCTTATCATCCAAGCTCGACTTTACCCACGGATCTGCAAGGGATCATTCTCTACCGCCACAAAGGCAGTGTCTTCTGAGCTGGGCACACTTTGTCATTGAGACAGGCCCAACGACCAGGCAACCGCTAACGTGGGTATAATGAAGGAAATATCAGGGATGGGAGGGGGAAAGAAGACAGACGTGAACCTGATGAAAGGAACAGTCCCGGCATTTGCCTGGGAGGGGGGAAGAGAAACCAAAGAACATCAATTTCAGGACAACCGAGGTGTGATTCGAACACTCACTCTTCCGATACCAGCCAGTCACGAGGTGGAGCGTTAGTTCTCTCGACCACCGCATTCGGTCAATTTTCAGATTCATTCCTTATTCCTGAAATTATAGGCCTATTGATTTAGATTAGTATATTTATTTACGGAATTATGCTATAGAATTTGCTCAAAATATAACTGACATATTGTGGTCTAATGTAGCATTGGATTCTGATATATTGATAGTCTATGGCTCAAATGCTCAGGAATAGGTAATAGTTGTTGGTAGCACTGCTCAATCTCAGAAATCCAGTGAATGTTATGGAAGTTACATTCAGTTTAACATGAAACCTGTAGCGGTAAGCGTACGTAGAATTATTTTGGTAACACATGTGCACAGTATACGTGTTGCTCAAAATCTATCTGCTATGCTAAGACATTTTAGTGGAAAGAGTGTCAAACTGTTTATATGAACAGACTCATATTGAGTCTAGGGTTCCAATGTTCTCAGAATGTTGTTAGGCAGTTGGTAGTCCCGTAGACTCTGTAAATAGGCATACGCACGGCTGTTAAGGTACACATTACACGTGAAAAATTATGTATAAGTCCGTAAATTAGTATGGCAGTTGCACAGAGTTGATCATTGGCTATTGTAAACGTGCATAGAATTTAGTTGGTACCACTTACTTTGAAGATTTACTGTAAATAAGTTCAAGATATGTTTCAGTGTATTAAATCTTAATGATCTCAAGTCTTTTGAACCCCAGATTCAAAGTCTCAGAAACTTAAGACACGGTAGCCGCGGTGACTCTTATAATAAGCACGGTCATGTGTACTAAAGCACACTTCACACATACAAAATTGGGATGAAATCCATTTGCAGTTAAACGTTGAACCTATCAGCAAGCGTAGAATCATTTTGGCAACTCTGCCATGTACTGTACGGGGTTTTGAAATTAATCTGAAATACTGTGTGCCAATTTTGGAAGAAACCCATTTTTAGCCTATTTTCAATTTTGAAAAAATAGGCTTATGAGATCACCTTTTGTCCGTGTGTGTGTGTGTGCGTGTGTGTGTGTGTGTGTGTGAGGAGAGTGTGTGTGTGTGTATGCCCCCCTAATAAAATCTAAACTGTTGGAGCGATTTCAATGAAACTCGGTAAGTTCATTGCACTATTCCGGGCGACCACGACCGTGCCCTTCAAATTTTGTTACGTCTCACCCATCCAACATGGCGGCTGTGCGAAATATTTCTCCGGCATTCAATATCTCCAAAACTATTCCCGATATCACCCTGGAATTTATTACGGTGATAAAGGAAACTACTAGAAGTTCACATCTGTGACTTTTGAAAAACTGGTAACTACAAAACTAACATGGCGGCCACGCGAATTTGCGACTTTTAAATAGACGTTCCTCGCGATTTAACCAACCAAACGCAATAAAACTTGGTACAGTATATGTTTATACATATTGTAATGCACCGACATCTAACTTCGTTCAATTGTTTACATAACCACAAGATGGCGGATGTGCAAAATATTTCACCGGTATTCTATATCTCTGAAACTATTAGCGGTATCATCCTGAAATATTGTACAGAGATAAAGGGCACTACTGGAAGTTCATCTATATGACTTTCAAAAACTGGTTAACTACAAAACGAACCTGGCGGCCAAGCGAATTTGAAAATTTTAAATAGACCTTTCTCGCTATTTGATGTTCCAAACGCAATGAAATCTTGTACAGGAGATGTTTATACACATTGTAATCCACTGGTATCTAATTTAGTTCAATTGTTTACATAACCTCAAGATAGTGGCTGTGTGAATTTTAAAATTAAGTTTTTATTTCTTGTGTGGTAATCATGCGATCGAAGTGAAAGTTTGAATAATGAACCTACGCAATAATTCTCCTTGAATGGTACATGACTCTATGGCCTATACATTTAACAATCCAACATGGCAACCATCCGATATATTTAGACGGCTCTGAATATCTACGATTCTATTGTAGCAATCAACTGAATATTTTAATGTTCATAGGGGCTATGAACTTAAGTTCGCCTATAGGACTTTAAATAACCTGGTGATCACAAATCCAACATGGCGGCGACGCGAGTATAAATATTCACATGGACGTTTCTCGTGATTTAACCGTCCGAGTGCAGTGAAACTTGGTACAGTAAATCCTTATACGAATGTTAATCCACTTTCATCTAATTTATTTCAATTGTTTCCATAACCACAAGATGGTAACTGTGCGAAATTTTAAAATCTCCTTGTTACTTCCTTTGTCCAAATCATGCGATTGAAGTTTGAATGCTACACGTACACAATAATCTTCATGTAACAGTACACAACTCTAGGACCTACATATATAAAATCCATCATGGCGACCATCAAAAATATTAGTCGGTTCTCAATATCTACGAATCTATTACAACAATCAAACTGAAATGTAGTATGTTGATAGTGGCAGTTAACATAAGCAGGATATATTAAAATAGGCTGTATAGTTCTTCACGGAACTACTTGTTTAGTATGAATGTTACATGGAGTTAAACATTCAACATATCAGCCCACATAGAACAATGTTGGCAACACTGTTGTCTATGGGCTCCTGAAATATAATCTGAAATATCATAGTCCTCAACTATACAGGGTTATTCAAAATGATTGTCGGGGTTTTATGATTTTTTTATTTTTTTTAATGGAAAATATGCCATTGCTATTGCTATTGCAGTGACGGTTAGACAAACTATCCAAGTTTTGTTCTGCATCGACTTTAGTGGCGTCAGTTACCACCAGATAGCATTAGCAGCAGTGTTGTACAAAATGGTGTTCAGCGATAGGCTAAGGAGAAAGCGTTTTGTTCTCTAGAATATTATCAACACCGGTCCGTTACTATAGTCCAGCGCCATTTTCGAATGAAATACGGGAAGGATCCTCCCACCGACAACTCTATTCGCATATGGTATGCGCAATTTGTGGATATAGATTGTGTGGGTAAAGGGAGAAGTAGTGGCCGTCCCGCTATGTCAGAAGCGGAAGTGAATTGGATCAGGGACGTTTATCTCCGTAGTGTCCGGCTCAGTGGCTAAATGGTTAGCGCGCCGAGCCATCAGGGATTTTAATCTTCTGTGGTTATTTCCCGCGGCTCGGGGACTCGGTGTATATGACGTCTTCATCATCACTTCATCCTCATTACGACGCGCAGGTCGCCACCAGGCGTCAAATAGAAAGACCTGCACTCGGCCTCTCCGGAGGCCACACGATCATTATTATTAATATTATTATTATTATCTCCGTAGTCCTAAGAAATCGACTACAAGAGGCAGCAGGGAACTGAATGTTCCTCAAACCACAGTATGGCGTGTGTTACGAAGGTGCCTGAATGTAAAGCCACATCGCCTACAATTGCGTAAAGCTCTAACAGGTAATGACAAAGTCTTACGTTCGCATTTTTGCATGGTACAGCAACAACGTTGTGAAGAAGATGATTTTCGTGACAGGATAGTTATCAGTAGAGATGAGAATTATAGGCACTAAAAACAGTTAAAATATGCAGGCATATAGGCTCTTAAAATAGCCAAAATAGGCATGTAAATAGGCACTACCTTTTAAAATAGGTAACAAAATAGGCATGAAAAAATTCCTTATAATTTAATAACATATTTAATTACTATAATAAGAATTAACAACAAGCAACTTTTCAATGTTTTCTGGAAAAAAGTTTGTTCTCCTGTCATGAAGAAAGATCTCTCAACAGCACATGAAGTGATTGGGCAGAACTTTAACGAAGCCACTATATCTGGTTTTAGGTCAATTGCTTCATCTCCCTCACCCCGTAGCACACTGGCTACCTTTACCACTGCTTCCCATCCTGGATCCTCTGCAGGACCCTATCAAACTTTTCCCTGACAGCGGCTATCTTCCCAGAGGTTCCTCCCAAACTTCCCCTGACTACTTCAACAATCCTACATGACTCCACCAGGGGTATTCCACTCTTCTCTATTTTCTGTTGCCTGCAATAGATCCTGCATGATGTGTACCCATAAGCATACAATCCTCGTTGAAAATTAGAAAACCGCGTAATTTGGAATTGTGGCATTCGCCCATAACCTTACTTTTTACCACAATTTAGCAAGACTCTAGAGGGGATGCTAGAGGCTTGTTGGCAGCTTCGCGGCCCTAACCTGGGAGCTTAACGCTCCCCCAGACTAGAGCCACACACAGCGCTGGTGAAAGTTACTCGCGACTTTTTCAAAAAAAAAAAAATGCGTTTAAGTTGTAAATCTCTATTTTAACAGGAAATGAGTCAGAGTTCAAAATACCGATTTTTAATTTTCATCCACTCTGGGACAAGACACCACCAGCGTTCTAACTCCTCGTTCAGTAATTAAATGATTATTTACATTTTATATATAAATTATTGAAGGAAAAGGAAGGAAGGAAGCTTGTAGTTTAACGGGACCGTTAATCTTGAGATCATGAGCCACGGGACCTCCTTTTTACGTGGAATCCGAACCACAGGACATGGCATTTCACTTCGAAAATCTCACATGCATTGACCGGGAATCGAACCCGGACCGCCTTGGTGAGAGGCATACAGCTAGACCGCTGAGCCACCATGCCCCCCCCCCCCCCCATATAAATTATTGAGAGTTAAATGTCTAATACAGCATTGCAACAAAACAACTTGTCACAATACATAAATTAATATGCCTATAAATACTACAATGAAATGCGATCGTACTTCTCAATCAAAAAAAAACATAAAAGAAACAAACGAATTAACTCTCTACAACAAGCTTGGCAGAAGACTACTCTTCCATCGGTAGTGAAATTGGTATCCCCTGTGATCCACTGCTTCAGCCAGTAAGACTTCGATAATTTATATTTCGGCATTGCCACGGACACACTTCTTCGCAATAAATCACACAAAGTTCTGAATCTGAAGTGAAGATAAAGAGTACGCTTACACAGTTCGCATCGAGAGGGAGGTAGGAAATACGGGTTGTGCAACATAATTCGACGTTGATTGGTTCTCGCATGTGTCTTGTGAGGTTGGAGGGGTTGAAGGCATCGAGGTCAAATTGTTCCTTCTTTCTTCAGATGGAAATTTCCCAAGCGCTATTTCTGGTGACTTCCGAGAATTCCCATTCTTGTTCGTGGGGTAAACACATATTGAGAAATGAGAATATAATTCTGTCGAGCACACCAGCTGCAATATAATGCAATTTAAAATACATTCAAAAGGCATCAAATAGGCAATTATACTCCAAATAGGCACAAACCCTTGAAATAGGCATTTATAGGCACAATAAAACCAACGAGATCTAGCCTAAAAGAACCTAAAACGGATTTATATCTCGAAAGCCTAAGTTTCTAAACACAGGAATAAAATAGGCAAATAGGCAATTTCCCGTCTTTAGTTAGCAGTGACGAAGCATATCGAGCATTTGTAATGTAAAAATTATTTATGAGTTACAGTACACAGTAAAGCAAGATTCTTATTCCTACGTCAATTGCGCTGGGCATTATGAAATTGTGTAACCCCGACAAACATTTTGAATAACCCTGTATATGTGTGCCAATTTTGGAACAGTTCCCATGAATAACTTCTGATATATCAAACATAGAGATAAAATTTCAATTGTAATTTTCTAGCAGTTGGTAGCACTAACATTATTTTTAAATATGGCATTGAAATGTTCTGGTATGTGTCTTCTCATACCTAATCTGGTTTCAAAAGCTGATGCCATTTAGGAGTTGACAGGGTGGGACACACACACAGACAGAAGGACTGGCAGACACACACACATTTGCCCGGATTGATCTCAAATTTCATCATTTTTCAAAATGCGAAAAGTAGGCTCAAATGATGATGATGATAATTGTTGTTTTAAGGGGCCTAACATCTAGGTTATCGGCCTCTAATGATTTGGGTGATCGTGAAGATGAAAATGAAATGTAAACTATAACTAAAACTAACTATTAACTTATATACTAGAAGAATAAATGGAAAACAAAAGGAGAATAAGGCAAATAAAGGACAGGAGGAAAAGAAATGCCCTCAACCCTTAAAGAATGTGGATTGAGGGACTTGGAAGGAACGAGAGCCAAGAAGGCAGATAGGAAAGAGAAAGAGGAGAGGGTCCACCCCATAGGTAATGGATAAAAGGGTGAAAACCGGACCCAGCTCAGGAATCCCTCGGGGTCGCCAACTCCCGAACTCACCAGCCGTGAGCCCCTGAGGGTGTAGCAATACCTAGGGTGCATCAGAAGTCGTGGGTCTACATACACCCTGTCTCATTGAGGGCCTTGAGCAGAAGGCAGGAGATAACAAGAAAAGAAAAAGACGGCTGACCTCTCGCAGAAGGAGGGTATCAAAAAAGATGAGACAAGGGCCAATTAAGGCGGGAAAGGAAGAGACTTCCTAGGCCTTGGATGCCCTAATACCGTCGGGGTCGGAAGAGAACAAGAGTTGACCAAGTGAGGTCGACAGGAAAGAACACAGAGAGGAGCCCGGCACATTAAGGGGAAGCAATGCCGGACCCAACTAGGGCCTCGTGGTCACCAACCCACGTCCCACGAGATGTGAGCCCCTGGGGGTAGGCTCAATTGGAAGGGTACGGTAACTGTCTTCTCATGTCACTATCATGCAAACAGTGAATGTCATGTGGGAAGAAGTGCTGTAGGATAAAACAAATGCTGTGGAGCACGGGTCTCCTACAGCAGCAATAATAAATTATTAGCTTGACCTAATATGAATGCATTATAGCTCATTGCCAACATGATAAAAATCCTGACACAGTATTATAATAATCAAGAAGATGAGAATCAAATTATATTCACCAATCCAACAAGGGGCTGGTTAACGTATAATATATAAAGCGAATCATAATTCTTTTCCGGGGGAACTAGGGAATATCTCAGCATTATCTCTTCCCTTTAAAGGTTACAAGAAACGAAATAGCCGTTTTCCGTACTAGATTATTATAGTCCAGCAAACGTTTAAAGAATTTGCTGTGACAGTGCCAAAAATACGTCAAATGACCATCTGAACTTGTCACACCTAGTGGTTGTAGCATTCCTAAAACACTCTCAGGTGATAAGAACAGGGATATCCTGAACTAACACCAACAGATAGCGCGCAGGTACTATGTGAGATCATTAGCCTATTTTCATTTATGAAAAAATAGGCTTATGAGATCACCTCCTGTCCATGTGTGTGTGTGTGTGTGTGTATGTGTGTGTGTGCGTCCATGTGTGTGTCTCCGCTCCCCCCCAATAACTTCTAAACAGCTGGAGCGATTTCAATGAAACTCGGTTAGGTCATAGTACTATTTTGGCCGACCCCGACCATGCCCTTCAAATTTATTTACGTCTCACCAATCCAACATGGCGGCTGTACGAAATATTTCACCGGCATTCTATATCTCCAAACCTATTACTAATATCACCCTGAAATATTGTACGGTGATAAAGGGAACTGCAAGACGTTTATCTATGAGACTTTCAAAAACCTGGTAACAACAAAACGAACATGGCGGCCAAGCAAAGTTGAAACTTTTAAAGAGACATTTTTCGCGATTTATCCATCTGATTGCAGTGAAATATGGTACAGTAAATGTTTATACACAATGTAATGGACTGGCATCTAATTTAGTTCCATTGTTGACATAACCTCAAGATGGCGGCTGTGCGCAACTTTAAACTTATTTTTTTATTTCTTGTGTATTAACAATGCAATCGAAGTGAACGTCTGAATAATGAACCTACGCAAAAATTGCCATGTAATAGTACATAACTCTACGGTCTACCTATATACAAATCCAACATGGGACCATCAGAAATATTTAGATTGTTCGCAATATCTATTAATCTATGATAGCAATCACGCTGAAATTTTGTATGTAGATAGAGGCTATGAACATACAGTAAGTTCACCTATGGGACTTTCAATAACATGGCGAGTACAAATTCAACATGGCAGCGACGCAAAATATAAACTTTTAAATGGACGTTTCGCGCGATTTAACCATTCGAGCGTAGTAAAACCTTGTACGGTAAATGCATATACAAATTTTAATCCACTTGCATCTAATTCTTTTCAATTTGTTTCATAACCACAAGATGGCAGCTGAGCGAAATATCAAAATCTGGTTTTCATTTCTTGTGTCCTAATCATGCGATTGAAGTTTGAATACGACACATAGGCATACACAAGAATTTTCATGTAATGGTAAATAACTCTAAAACCTTCATATAGCCTACAGTATATCAATATGTTCTGTAAAGAACATATAGCCTACTTTCTCCTAAATGCATGGGTATAGTTATAACTCTTTGTCCTTTTCAAGGAGTATAATTGAATGTTGGTTGTAGTAGCTTGTTGAAATACAACGTGTTATACGGATATTATACGCTGATTGATTAAATCCTCACCTGAATTATATGAACACACACACACTAATTCAGCCATCACAATAACACAGGTTATCAGAAAAAATCTACACTCACCCAATTACACGGGGCTAAATGGCCATGATGTCCAAGCATCTCAAATGGAACAACAACAACAACAGCTTCCTACCCAAATCCTTCCTCGTATAAAGGTACACACACTAGTAAAGTTACAGACCTCCCAGTGACACAGGTTATCATACAACTTCTACACACACCCAAGTACACGGGGCTACAAGATCATGATGCCGCAAAACCCCTATTGAATCAACAACAGAAATAACAACAACAACAACAATAGACTCTACTGCGGATCAAGGACAATGAATTTTAATCCTGGTAGTCGAGTGTTGAAATAAGTGGCGTTGTAAGTATATACTAGCGGATCCGTGCGAGAAATCTCGCATGTTCATAAACCACACATTCCCCAATAGGTTTAGCTGTAACACTCACCGGTTATTCGATATTTATGAAATTATACGATTTGAGTAGGCCTACTCTTTCCAATGAATTACTGTTTCTGAAATCCATGCAAAATCAAAAAGGAAAGACCTCAGAATGTTAAAGACATGAAAGAGGCGTCACAGCGGCCAAAATGTGAAGTGAACAGCAATTATGGAGCGTATTTTACTACAGCAACAGTATCCGCAAATCGCACACTTCGTACATTTTCTAAAACTCATTTTTAGCCTACTTTCGATTTTTGCAAAAAATGAAAGTAGACTTATGAGATCAACACAGGGCGAAAAAAGTGTGTCTGTCTGTGTGTGTGTATGTGTGTGTGTGAGTCTGTGTGTGTGTATGTGTGTGTGTGAGTCTGTGTGTGTGTGTGTGAGTGTGTGTACTCTGAATGTCTGTCCCCCCCCTATCAATTCGAACACGGTGAATGCGAATTGAACGAAATTTGGTACAAAGGTAGCACTAGCAAAGGACACCTCAGTGTCATGTTTTATATCGCCGCCATCTTTACTAAAACTGAATGGCGGCCACTCAAACGTTCAAAACGTAAAATCAAATAACGACTAACCAAATCATCCAATCTCTACCAAATTTGGTAACAACATACCTTCGTATAGGATGCGTCTTGTGACCAAACTACAAGGTCGTCCGCCATACCATTTCAGGATGGCGGCCGTGCGAATTATGCAAACTTTATAATCCATATCATGGGACCCACCAGTTCCGATTATCGAGCCGAGAATCGTTTTAACTGTTCTAAAGGAAGAGGCACGTACGAAATTAAAAGTTTATTTTGTAATACTATAGTGCAGACGTGATTTTAAAAAGCTGAGCTGATTCATTAATAAGACAAGATGGCAGCGGATATCTTGTGCCTGACTTATATTTCACTAATTTGAGTATTGAATGCAATATAGCGTACTGATAAAAAATAAATAAACTTTGTATGAAATGCTTTATATATAAATAATATACTCCAGTGATGAAATCGTTTAGTATAAATCATTATTTGCTAACAAGTTCTATTTAAGTCATTTTAAATAGAACGATATTCGTTGACACAATTAGCTCAGTGGTAGAGCGATAGCCTGTCGTTCAGATTCCTATGGTTCAAACCCGATCAGAGCTAGTTTTTTTGCTTGAAATGTTATATGTTTATTGTTTTGTAATGACTCAGATGTTTTAAAATTAAGCGTTATATTGTGCAAATTATGGTGCAAAATATATATTTAATTAAAACATAATTCGCCAGCAGATTTACTCGAGACATCTAGCTGCCAAAAAGGTAACTTCCAGATTTTATTGAAAAGTTTCTTCTTCTGGCCGCTAGAATGCACTCGCTCTGTTAGGATTATATTGTTCGATATTTCACCACTAGATGTCCCGACTAGTCTACGTGGGGATCCATTGATTACTATACCATTATCATTCTATGCGCATCGAATTTGAAGAATGACAAGTTGATACTACGATACATTTTAACTTTTTATTTTAAAGGGTTTGTAACAGCCTATTTTGCGTTACTTGAAAATGTTATTAAGCGTTATATTGTCCACATTATGGTGTAAAATATATATTTAATTAAAACATAATTCGCCAGCAGATTTACTCGAGACATCTAGCTGCCAAAAAGGTAACTTCCAGATTTTATTGAAAAGTTTCTTATTCTGGCCGCTAGAATGCACTCGCTCTGTTAGGATTATATTATCGAAAATATCCACATAGTTTGTATACACACGTCTCTGTAGGGTCATGGAAAGATTTGTTAATTCAATTAGGGTTGTGAAAGCCATGCACAACCAGACGTGTAAAGACATGCCTCAACTCAAAGTTGGATGTTGCCCACGGCAGGTCGTAATAATAATAATAATAATGTTATTGGTTTTACATCCCTTTTAACTACTGCTGCTTTTAGAGACACCGGGGTGCCGGAATTTTGGCCCGAAGGGGATCTTTAACGTGCCAGTAAATGTACTGACACGGCTCCCTCGCATTTGTGCACCCTCAAATGCCAGCTGACTGCGCCAGGATACGAACCTGCAACCTAGGGCCCAGCAAGCGAGAACGTTACCGCTGAGCCACGCCGCCAGTCCGGTCGATTATGTCTCCAGATCCATAACATTCTTGATATACTTCTTATCTTTCTTTCTTTCTTTCTTTCTTCAATGATGGTAGCAGTTTTTATCTAGGTCGTGGCGTTTGGTAGAGGTAAATCGTTTCTAAGGTCTTCAACAAAGAATAGTTCTATTATACTCTTTGATAATAACAACGAGTTATAACTATACTCATACATTTAGGAGAAAGTAGGCTATATGTTCTTTACTGAGCATCTTGTTTAATTATAGATATTTATGAAATTAGAGTGCAATTCGTCACTGCTAATGTCTATTCTCTTTCATTTGAATGCTCATTTGGCGCGATCAGTCGCTTGTGAGCGTTGTAGGAGGAATTTGAGTAGGCCTACTCATTCCAATGAATTACAGTTTCTGAAATCCATGCAAAATGATAAAGGACATACCTCAGAATGTTAAAGACATGAAAGAGGCGTCACTGAAATAATATATAATATATTATGATTATATTTTCGATTGCAAAGACACACTATATATATATACAATATTTTTTTTTTTTGTCGTTTACCCTCCAGATTGGTGGAACCCACGGACTCAGCGAGGGAACTCACCACTACCGCCTCTACGGGCAGTGTTCTAGAGCTGGGAACATCGAATTGGAAGGGATACAACTGGTGAGGTGTGATTGGCACCTCGCCCAGGCGGCCTCACCTGCAAAGCGAACAGGGGCCTCATGAGGGAAGGTAAGGGATTGTTAGGATGGATGGACAAGGAAGAGGGAAGGAGGCAGCCGTGGCCTTGAAGAAGGTACTGTAACGATTCGATCCCATACCTGTTAGATATAAAGGGTTATTCATTCATTTATTATCATATTTATTATTCTTATTAATTAGTACATCGATGAGATGATTTTTATATCAGATAATTGTAAGCGGTTTTTATTATTATATTCAATTAGATTTTTATTAACATTTATTTGTAAAGAGACGAAGTATTATATATTGCAACAAGATTGGCAATAAGGAACAACCCTATGCGTCACAAACAGAACGTCGTAGTAGTTATTTCACCACGGCTAAGAGTCACTGTCATGAGTAACCATCACGTGCGCACCATCTAGTTCCTTCGAGAAGGAATGGAACAAATATTTCACGCATGGTGAAACTAACACGCCATTTCTAATGTACGTACGCGTCAAGATATTGCAAGTAAGGAGTCATGAAGGTAGAAGGGGTAGCTTGCTTCTAAAGAGAGGGAAGCTGTGACACCACGTGACAAGGAAGATATAAGCTGTAACCCGCGTCTACAACATTATTAGTGAACGACAAGTCATTAGGGAACAATTGTTCTGACCACAATAGGAGAGCGTCAACTGAGGGTCTTAGCTAATGAGCTGAGCCAATATTCGACTTCCGACTTCAAACCATACAGCGTGATGTCTACCCAAATACATATCACTCCGCACTGACTTATAGATAGAGCCCTGCGCGGATAAACAAAACGTCATCCGCATCCGCCCCGCATCCGCACGACTGTTATCCGCTTCCGCCCCGCATCCGCACGACTGTTATCCGCATCCGCATGACTGTTATCCGCATCCGCCCCGAATCCGCAAGACTTGTATAAAAATCCGCTGATATTTCAATTCTGGTTTCCTGACCTCCGCTTTAGACAAAATACTGGCTATACTTCTTTGGCTACATTCGCACTTGTGCCGCAGGAGGTTTGATGTGCCTGATTTGTGTCCTGAGTATGAATACACTTTTTAAAGCTAAAACATCCTGCTATATCGTTCACCTCTTTGGTTCCGTTGAAAACGTAACCAAATATCTGCCTTATCCTTGACTTGAGCTTTGTTTCAAGCACTATTGAATATACACCTTGTTTTGTTTTAATAGATATTTTATCAATGTTGGTTAAATGATGTTCATACTTCCCGGTCGCGGTAACATTTACTAAGTGAACTTCTCTTTAAGCATGGAGAAAGGGATTGATATTTTTCCGGAACTTCCAAGTCACTATGTCAGTCATCATACTACTGCCTCTTGACCCATCAATGTTCGCATCGTTGATGTCATAACTGTCTCCGTTGCAATATCACAGCCCACGCGTTTCAGTGCCAAGATGGAAATAAATCTACAGATAAACCTGGAACCAGATCTTACAGGATAGCTTAGACAGCGAAGTAGCTGACTTGAGAGAAGTGTTAATGATGTCACCACGATGAACTAACAAACATATTGACAGCATTATATCTCGTGGATAATGGCAGTGAGAAATTGATGATGATGATGATGATGATGATGAGATGTCAAGATCTTCTACTACAAACATACGGTACTTAATAAAATGTAGTTGAAACCATTATGAGTAAAATAATCTTCTCGTGTATAACTGCAAAACGTGCCTGAATATTTCGTACGCAATAGGCTATAGGAGTATTCCTCTTTTAAGCATGAAGCTGTAGATTGCCATATCAAATATGTAATATTATCGAAAGTTCCATATCGTATTCTAAAACTATCCGCAAATTTACTCCAAACATTATCCGCAGCGTATCCGCTATCCGCACAGCCATACAAAATATATCCGCGTGGCGAAAAATGCTGCGGATATCCGCGGGTTTATCCGCGGATATCCGCATCCGCGCAGGGCTTTACTTATTATAGATCAATTTTACAATCAATCTACAAGTCGCAACGGACTTGGTTATGTTAAACAGTATCAAATGACATACTACAACATTTTTTTTTAAATATGAAACGCAACATCGAGATCATCTTGCACACTTTTTTATGATGATACTTCAAAAGGGTGAGCAAACAATTAAATATCCGACGTCTCTGTAATATGTAACTTCAAGATAGATTCAATTCATTAATGTTTATTTTCTTTTAAATTAATTGCCGCATTGAGTAATTTTAAATTCAATTGTGTGACTATCACTATTCTGTTTTACTAATATTTTGTTTTTGTATTTAATAAATTCATTTTCTTTAACGTAATGCCTATTTCTTTCATAGTAGTTAGCACATACTATAGGCAAATTCATACTCCTTGATTAAATACTGGATTGGTTAGATGACTTTGTCTCACCACGACCAGGGATAATTAGGTCTCACTCTACTGCTGATAGCCGAGGTTAATTCATACATTTCGATTCACTGTCTTAAATAGGAATCTGGCGCTCAACAACACTTATTATATTACACTATCACAGGTAAGGTCACACCACAGTGTATATTATTTATTACTATCATGTTTGTTAAATAGAACCTTTACAGTTGTCACCACGTTAAAAGGACTCATTAAAAAATGTTACATTTGGCGCTACAACGTCGGACACGAAAACCATTCGGTATTTAGGAGAGGAGTGTATAATTTCAGTGCAAATTGTCAGTGCTTTTGGGGGACAGTGAAGTGAAGTGAAATTTTGGACGGGCAATTGTTATACGGTGTACTTCGAGATGTCGGAGGAGGAACAGAGGCAGTTGAGAAGTAGGAATAAAGTCGAGAAAGTTAATTATAAGGAGGTTGATAGCGGTAGTGATGTTGAAAGCGTAGAGAATAATACCAAGATGTCGGAGGTAAATCTTGAGAGTAATGAGGAGAATGTTCCTGTGGTTAGCCCTAACATGAATACAGAGGTAAATCTTGAGACGAATACAGAGTTACATCCTGAGACTAGTGGTAGTCAGGATACTGAAAAGTTCATAGAGGTCCCTGAAATTTCATTAGCTGATATCATGAGGGAGATGAATAGAAACAGTGAAGAGAATAAAAGAAGTTATTTGGAATTCAATGATAAATTTGAGAAATTAGATAAAGATATGGGTAGGCTAAATCAAAATATGGAAGAGAGTAAGAAAGATAATTTGGAAAGTAGGAAGGAATTGAGTAGAGATTTAGGTGAGAAATTAGATAAGAGTAATCAAGAGATGAGAGAGGATATGAGTAAAATAAATCAGAAGCTGGAAGAGAATAAAGTAAAACTAGACAGTGTGGTTAAAGTAAATGAAGGGTTGAGTAAGAAGTATGATATGCTGTAGGAGAGTATTCCGGGGGTGAAACAGGAAATCAGAGGTGAAATTAAGGAGGAGGTAGAGATGAAGGCTAAAGATATTATTCAGACAGTAGATAAGAAATTAGAAGCAGCAGAAAGTAGGATTCAGGAAAGAATAGTAACTGTGATTGAAGATAAAATAGCAACTCAAGGTGAAAGTTTTAGCAAATTGGTAGAAGTGGAAACTAGACAGGTGAGAGTAGATTTAGGGGATACTGACATAGAATCAGTGAAGACAGCCTGTAAGGAGACTGTAATTGAAAGCAGATTGGAGTCAGAGGTGATAGTAGAAGAAAGCATATTAGAGTTGGAGGAGATTGTAGGTGAAAGTAGATTAGAGTCAGAGGAGATTTTAGATGAAAGCAGGATAGCTGTAGAAGAAATTGTAGTTGAAAACAGATCTGAATCAGAGGAAATTTTAGGTGAAATCAGATTTGAGGTAGAGGAGATTTTAGGTGAAAGTAGATTAGAGTCAGGCGAGATTTTAGGTGAAAGTAGATTGGAGGTAGAAGAAATTGTAGTTGAAAACAGATTAGAGTCAGTGGAGATTTTAGGTGAAAGCAAATTGGAATTAAGGGAGATTGTAAGTGAAAGCAGATTGGAGTCAGAAGAGATAAAAGGAGAAAGCAGATTACAGTCAGCGGAGATGATAGATGAAAGCAGGATAGTTATAGAAGAGACTATAGAACGTAGTGAAAAAGAAGTGTAGAAGATGAGAGAAAAGATAGGGATAGAAGTAGGTAAGATAAAGAAAGTACTTGGCACTCAAGAAATTAAGATGCAGAAAATCTTAGGTGAAAAGGATATGTTAACTAGGGAAGAATTTAATGATGGTGTAGCGGAAATTAATGTGAAATTATTAGAGGCAGAGAAGCGTGCGTTAAATCATATTCAGAAGGACATGATTAGTAAACAGATGAAGAGGAGGAGGGAGATAAATAAGAGCAGAAGCAATAGGCAACGGCTTAAGAGAAAATTAAGTGATAGTAGTAGCGAAGTGAAGAGAAGACATGTAGGTAGATATTTTAGAAGTAAAATGAAAGAGAAGAGAATTAAGTCGTTAGAGGAAAAAGAAATCAGAATGAAAGAGAGAAAGAAAGCATATGATGTGCAGTGCCGTACTGAATTAGCCAGACTTGGGGAAGTGAGAGGGAGAAAGCCGAAGTACCGTGTTACTATGGATGAATGTAGTACAGAGGAAGTAGAAACTAATGTAACACGGAAGGAAGAATGTGGAATTCTAGTTAAAGATAGAATTATTGAAGATGAATGTGGTAAGAACTGTGAAATGCCAGAGAACGTAGTGATGTAAATTTGTATTACCGATAGTTACTGTTCCGTATGACTTAAGTATTAAGTAATGAAGTTTAATATGATTTAAAAGAGGTAGATAAGAAACCTGCTGTGTGTAATTTTAATTCAGTCGTGAAGTTAGCATGGTAAGGGGCGCGTAGTGCCTACGCTTATTGATTTAGGTGGTCTAAAATCATTTAATTTGGAAGACAGAGGTTGTCGTGCTACTGAGCAATTCAGGTAAGTTGAATGTGGGTCCTTAAGCTGCAGGTAAGTTGGAGGAAGTGAGGATTAAATTTAAAAAAGTAGGAAGGTTATTACAAAGGTAAGTAATCGAAAGAAAGAAATAATTATTATGGCAACCATAATTATGAATATAATGGTAATGAAGATTTAATTCAAAAGTGAGTGAAGATAAGATGATACAGTGGTAATAAAACGAATGAGTTGAAGAATTAGGTATTGATTTTTAAAGAAGTTTCATTTTGAGGACAGCGAGGTTATCAGTGGATATATTTGAGAAATTTATAAGTGGTTTAGAATAGTTGATAGTAATGCGTTGTATGAATTAACCAACATCGGGTTGAAATGAGGAAGTAGTAACTAATTAGGACATCTGGTAACTTACTTGGTGACAGATATGTGTGTATGTGTGTATTTTCACGTAAATGGACGTGAGTTTGAAGAAGTAAGTCAACGAAGGTAATGCCGTTGAGCAATGTGGTATTTAAGTTTTGGTAAGATGCCAAATGGAGTTATAATGGAGGAAGTTTTGGTAAGATGCCAAATGGAGTTTTAAGAAGTTTTTGGAGGATGAAGTAGGTCAGCGAGGTATATTCCGTTGAGCAGTGAGTTTTTTTATGGTGTCTAAGGGACTACGTGAAGTTAATGTCGGGAGGTTTTTAAAGTATATATGGTTGTATGCACACAAGGTAATAAGAGATTACAAAGGTAAGATGCTCCCAAGTTTTAGTTACAGTTACGCACGTTTTAAAAATATTACAAGGCTTGTTATCGAGCTAAACCACTTTTAGTAAAAAAGTTACTGATGATTAATGATGTGGTATATTGTTGTCCTACACACTGGTAAAAGTAAAGATAATAATAATAATTAGATGGTTGACATAATATTTACTAGTATTGAAAGGAATTTGTTATAATTCGACGTTTTAGGATTTAAAGATAAATCATTTTTTTAGTAGACGAGAAATTAAGTTTTATTTATGTCATACGGAGTTAGTAAGGAGAAGTTTATATTTTTGAAGACAAGAATAAGTTAGTAAAGTTGCTTTATGAAGTGATTATGGGAGAATATTTGCCAATTAGGAGTGTCGGTGTTATTGACTATCAACTGGAACACTGTCGTTATTTTAGGAAGACAATAGTTAGGAAAACAAAGTGTGATGTTATTATTCCAAGGAGTTAGTCGAAGCATGAAAGATTTTTTTTAGCTGAAATTTAGTGTGTTATTGGTCAGTAAGAGGTGACCTGTAACAATACGAAGATGTGGGATTATACCACGAATAGGGGACGTTTTTGTATGTGACGTGTGATGTCACGATGAGTTTTGAGAGATTCTGGTATAGCAAGAATGAGCTATAGTCCAGGCGATCGAAGCATGTAAGGAAGTGTTGACGAGAAATGTCACAATAGGTTTTAAGAGAAAACTAAGGTTTTTTTTAGGTATTCAGCAAGAAGTCAAATCATGAATAGACCAAGTTCAAAGTATAAGAGCATTAATATTTTGTGGAACGAAATATTTATTTCGAGGAGTTTGTCAGGTGTTTTTGTGAAATAGTTTAGTGATATACGTAATTCAGGTATTGAGTAGTATTTTGTCCTCGTCTTAATCATTTTGTTATGGTAAGTAAGGAATGACGATACAGTAAAGATATCTTGACGCTAAGTTAAATTTTATTAGATGAACGAGAAGTCAGATTTTATGTTTATTTGTGATTTTGAAAATTCAAGTTATTGTTTTCGAGAAGTAGTGAAGAGGAATTATGGTTTTATGAGAAGTTAAGAACTCGTGGAGACTTAGGAAGGATTAATTTGGAAGGAGGCGGCCGTGGCCTAAGACAGAATTAAGCCACGAAGGCAGGTGAGTAGTAACTTGGATATTTAAGTGAACTGTTTAATAACTGCTTTAAGGTATTTCGATGTCATTATGTATTTGGGGAAATATTTACATGTATGACATATGCACTGAAATTGGAATTGCCTTAGGTATCTTGCTAAGTTATTTTTTTCTTCAATTATTGAAATTTTACTGCATTTGAGTAATCCCTTTATAGAGACGAAAGGAATATTTTGTTGTTTGCATATCGTGTGCTATGATAGTTTTAAAGTGTTAATCAGCTGGTACGTCAACAATGTAATTCTACACCAGACTGACGAAAACTACGTTCACTAGATAAGAAACCAAAATTGTATGTCAAGCATACAATCACCACCATTATAAACGAGTGCAGCGTTGACATATATGTCAAAATTAAAAGTGAAGGGAATTTATGTATATTTTTTTACAGCATAAATATAAAGAAGAATGAACATTATGAACATTTGGAAGAATGAGATGAATGAAAGTTAAAATGTGAATTTTTGTGAAGAATATATTTCTTGTATATTTTTGTGTATTGATGAAGAGTATATTGCATGCTGTCTTTTTGGGGGTTATAATATTTATATTTATAGTTTTTTATGTTGGATGTGGTAAGAGAAATAATGTTAAACATCATTTAAATTATTTATCTTAGGGGCGATTGTAACGATTCGATCCCATACCTGTTAGATATAAAGGGTTATTCATTCATTTATTATCATATTTATTATTCTTATTAATTAGTACATCGATGAGATGATTTTTATATCAGATAATTGTAAGCGGTTTTTATTATTATATTCAATTGGATTTTTATTAACATTTATTTGTAAAGAGACGAAGTATTATATATTGCAACAAGATTGGCAATAAGGAACAACCCTATGCGTCACAAACAGAACGTCGTAGTAGTTATTTCACCACGGCTAAGAGTCACTGTCATGAGTAACCATCACGTGCGCACCATCTAGTTCCTTCGAGAAGGAATGGAACAAATATTTCACGCATGGTGAAACTAACACGCCATTTCTAATGTACGTACGCGTCAAGATATTGCAAGTAAGGAGTCATGAAGGTAGAAGGGGTAGCTTGCTTCTAAAGAGAGGGAAGCTGTGACACCACGTGACAAGGAAGATATAAGCTGTAACCCGCGTCTACAACATTATTAGTGAACGACAAGTCATTAGGGAACAATTGTTCTGACCACAATAGGAGAGCGTCAACTGAGGGTCTTAGCTAATGAGCTGAGCCAATATTCGACTTCCGACTTCAAACCATACAGCGTGATGTCTACCCAAGATACATATCAGTCCGCACTGACTTATAGATAGAGCCCTGCGCGGATAAACAAAACGTCATCCGCATCCGCCCCGCATCCGCATGACTGTTATCCGCTTCCGCCCCGCATCCGCACGACTATTATCCGCATCCGCCCCGCATCCGCATGACTGTTATCCGCATCCGCCCCGAATCCGCAAGACTTGTATAAAAATCCGCTGATATTTCAATTCTGGTTTCCTGACCTCCGCTTTAGACAAAATACTGGCTATACTTCTTTGGCTACATTCGCACTTGTGCCGCAGGAGGTTTGATGTGCCTGATTTGTGTCCTGAGTATGAATACACTTTTTAAAGCTAAAACATCCTGCTATATCGTTCACCTCTTTGGTTCCGTTGAAAACGTAACCAAATATCTGCCTTATCCTTGACTTGAGCTTTGTTTCAAGCACTATTGAATATACACCTTGTTTTGTTTTAATAGATATTTTATCAATGTTGGTTAAATGATGTTCATACTTCCCGGTCGCGGTAACATTTACTAAGTGAACTTCTCTTTAAGCATGGAGAAAGGGATTGATATTTTTCCGGAACTTCCAAGTCACTATGTCAGTCATCATACTACTGCCTCTTGACCCATCAATGTTCGCATCGTTGATGTCATAACTGTCTCCGTTGCAATATCACAGCCCACGCGTTTCAGTGCCAAGATGGAAATAAATCTACAGATAAACCTGGAACCAGATCTTACAGGATAGCTTAGACAGCGAAGTAGCTGACTTGAGAAAAGTGTTAATGATGTCACCACGATGAACTAACAAACATATTGACAGCATTATATCTCGTGGATAATGGCAGTGAGAAATTGATGATGATGATGATGATGATGATGATGAGATGTCAAGATCTTCTACTACAAACATACGGTACTTAATAAAATGTAGTTGAAACCATTATGAGTAAAATAATCTTCTCGTGTATAACTGCAAAACGTGCCTGAATATTTCGTACGCAATAGGCTATAGGAGTATTCCTCTTTTAAGCATGAAGCTGTAGATTGCCATATCAAATATGTAATATTATCGAAAGTTCCATATCGTATTCTAAAACTATCCGCAAATTTACTCCAAACATTATCGCAGCGTATCCGCTATCCGCACAGCCATGCAAAATATATCCGCGTGGCGAAAAATGCTGCGGATATCCGCGGGTTTATCCGCGGATATCCGCATCCGCGCAGGGCTTTACTTATTATAGATCAATTTTACAATCAATCTACAAGTCGCAACGGACTTGGTTATGTTAAACAGTATCAAATGACATACTACAACATTTTTTTAAAATATGAAACGCAACATCGAGATCATCTTGCACACTTTTTTATGATGATACTTCAAAAGGGTGAGCAAACAATTAAATATCCGACGTCTCTGTAATATGTAACTTCAAGATAGATTCAATTCATTAATGTTTATTTTCTTTTAAATTAATTGCCGCATTGAGTAATTTTAAATTCAATTGTGTGACTACCACTATTCTGTTTTACTAATATTTTGTTTTTGCATTTAATAAATTCATTTTCTTTAACGTAATGCCTATTTCTTTCATAGTAGTTAGCACATACTATAGGCAAATTCATACTCCTTGATTAAATACTGGATTGGTTAGATGACTTTTTCTCACCACGACCAGGGATAATTAGGTCTCACTCTACTGCTGATAGCCGAGGTTAATTCATAAATTTTGATTCACTGTCTTAAATAGGAATCTGGCGCTCAACAACACTTATTATATTACACTATCACAGGTAAGGTCACACCACAGTGTATATTATTTATTACTATCATGTTTGTTAAATAGAACCTTTACAGTTGTCACCACGTTAAAAGGACTCATTAAAAAATGTTACATTTGGCGCTACAACGTCGGACACGAAAACCATTCGGTATTTAGGAGAGGAGTGTATAATTTCAGTGCAAATTGTCAGTGCTTTTGGGGGACAGTGAAGTGAAGTGAAATTTTGGACGGGCAATTGTTATACGGTGTACTTCGAGATGTCGGAGGAGGAACAGAGGCAGTTGAGAAGTAGGAATAAAGTCGAGAAAGTTAATTATAAGGAGGTTGATAGCGGTAGTGATGTTGAAAGCGTAGAGAATAATACCAAGATGTCGGAGGTAAATCTTGAGAGTAATGAGGAGAATGTTCCTGTGGTTAGCCCTAACATGAATACAGAGGTAAATCTTGAGACGAATACAGAGTTACATCCTGAGACTAGTGGTAGTCAGGATACTGAAAAGTTCATAGAGGTCCCTGAAATTTCATTAGCTGATATCATGAGGGAGATGAATAGAAACAGTGAAGAGAATAAAAGAAGTTATTTGGAATTCAATGATAAATTTGAGAAATTAGATAAAGATATGGGTAGGCTAAATCAAAATATGGAAGAGAGTAAGAAAGATAATTTGGAAAGTAGGAAGGAATTGAGTAGAGATTTAGGTGAGAAATTAGATAAGAGTAATCAAGAGATGAGAGAGGATATGAGTAAAATAAATCAGAAGCTGGAAGAGAATAATGTAAAACTAGACAGTGTGGTTAAAGTAAATGAAGGGTTGAGTAAGAAGTATGATATGCTGCAGGAGAGTATTCCGGGGGTGAAACAGGAAATCAGAGGTGAAATTAAGGAGGAGGTAGAGATGAAGGCTAAAGATATTATTCAGACAGTAGATAAGAAATTAGAAGCAGCAGAAAGTAGGATTCAGGAAAGAATAGTAACTGTGATTGAAGATAAAATAGCAACTCAAGGTGAAAGTTTTAGCAAATTGGTAGAAGTGGAAACTAGACAGGTGAGAGTAGATTTAGGGGATACTGACATAGAATCAGTGAAGACAGCCTGTAAGGAGACTGTAATTGAAAGCAGATTGGAGTCAGAGGTGATAGTAGAAGAAAGGATAGTAGAGTTGGAGGAGATTGTAGGTGAAAGTAGATTAGAGTCAGAGGAGATTTTAGATGAAAGCAGGATAGCTGTAGAAGAAATTGTAGTTGAAAACAGATCTGAATCAGAGGAAATTTTAGGTGAAATCAGATTTGAGGTAGAGGAGATTTTAGGTGAAAGTAGATTAGAGTCAGGCGAGATTTTAGGTGAAAGTAGATTGGAGGTAGAAGAAATTGTAGTTGAAAACAGATTAGAGTCAGTGGAGATTTTAGGTGAAAGCAAATTGGAATTAAGGGAGATTGTAAGTGAAAGCAGATTGGAGTCAGAAGAGATAAAAGGAGAAAGCAGATTAGAGTCAGCGGAGATGATAGATGAAAGCAGGATAGTTATAGAAGAGAATATAGAACGTAGTGAAAAAGAAGTGTAGAAGATGAGAGAAAAGATAGGGATAGAAGTAGGTAAGATAAAGAAAGTACTAGGCACTCAAGAAATTAAGATGCAGAAAATCTTAGGTGAAAAGGATATGTTAACTAGGGAAGAATTTAATGATGGTGTAGCGGAAATTAATGTGAAATTATTAGAGGCAGAGAAGCGTGCGTTAAATCATATTCAGAAGGACATGATTAGTAAACAGATGAAGAGGAGGAGGGAGATAAATAAGAGCAGAAGCAATAGGCAACGGCTTAAGAGAAAATTAAGTGATAGTAGTAGCGAAGTGAAGAGAAGACATGTAGGTAGATATTTTAGAAGTAAAATGAAAGAGAAGAGAATTAAGTTGTTAGAGGAAAAAGAAATCAGAATGAAAGAGAGAAAGAAAGCATATGATGTGCAGTGGCGTACTGAATTAGCCAGACTTGGGGAAGTGAGAGGGAGAAAGCCGAAGTACTGTGTTACTATGGATGAATGTAGTACAGAGGAAGTAGAAACTAATGTAACACGGAAGGAAGAATGTGGAATTCTAGTTAAAGATAGAATTATTGAAGATGAATGTGGTAAGAACTGTGAAATGCCAGAGAACGTAGTGATGTAAATTTGTATTACCGATAGTTACTGTTCCGTATGACTTAAGTATTAAGTAATGAAGTTTAATATGATTTAAAAGAGGTAGATAAGAAACCTGCTGTGTGTAATTTTAATTCAGTCGTGAAGTTAGGATGGTAAGGGGCGCGTAGTGCCTACGCTTATTGATTTAGGTGGTCTAAAATCATTTAATTTGGAAGACAGAGGTTGTCGTGCTACTGAGCAATTCAGGTAAGTTGAATGTGGGTCCTTAAGCTGCAGGTAAGTTGGAGGAAGTGAGGATTAAATTTAAAAAAGTAGGAAGGTTATTACAAAGGTAAGTAATCGAAAGAAAGAAATAATTATTATGGCAACCATAATTATGAATATAATGGTAATGAAGATTTAATTCAAAAGTGAGTGAAGATAAGATGATACAGTGGTAATAAAACGAATGAGTTGAAGAATTAGGTATTGATTTTTAAAGAAGTTTCATTTTGAGGACAGCGAGGTTATCAGTGGATATATTTGAGAAATTTATAAGTGGTTTAGAATAGTTGATAGTAATGCGTTGTATGAATTAACCAACATCGGGTTGAAATGAGGAAGTAGTAACTAATTAGGACATCTGGTAATTTACTTGGTGACAGATATGTGTGTATGTGTGTATTTTCACGTAAATGGACGTGAGTTTGAAGAAGTAAGTCAACGAAGGTAATGCCGTTGAGCAATGTGGTTTTTAAGTTTTGGTAAGATGCCAAATGGAGTTATAATGGAGGAAGTTTTGGTAAGATGCCAAATGGAGTTTTAAGAAGTTTTTGGAGGATGAAGTAGGTCAGCGAGGTATATTCCGTTGAGCAGTGAGTTTTTTTATGGTGTCTAAGGGACTACGTGAAGTTAATGTCGGGAGGTTTTTAAAGTATATATGGTTGTATGCACACAAGGTAATAAGAGATTACAAAGGTAAGATGCTCCCAAGTTTTAGTTACAGTTACGCACGTTTTAAAAATATTACAAGGCTTGTTATCGAGCTAAACCACTTTTAGTAAAAAAGTTACTGATGATTAATGATGTGGTATATTGTTGTCCTACACACTGGTAAAAGTAAACATAATAATAATAATTAGATGGTTGACATAATATTTACTAGTATTGAAAGGAATTTGTTATAATTCGACGTTTTAGGATTTAAAGATAAATCATTTTTTTAGTAGACGAGAAATTAAGTTTTATTTATGTCATACGGAGTTAGTAAGGAGAAGTTTATATTTTTGAAGACAAGAATAAGTTAGTAAAGTAAGGTAAGTATACCTAAGGGGTAATATGTAGTTTCAATTAAAGACAGGTGTAATTTACGCATTTAATTTGGTAGAGCAGAGAGTGTCTGAACTGTGTTATAACTCAGGACTTGCTTTATGAAGTGATTATGGGAGAATATTTGCCAATTAGGAGTGTCGGTGTTATTGACTATCAACTGGAACACTGTCGTTATTTTAGGAAGACAATAGTTAGGAAAACAACGTGTGATGTTATTATTCCAAGGAGTTAGTCGAAGCATGAAAGATTTTTTTTAGCTGAAATTTAGTGTGTTATTGGTCAGTAAGTGGTGACCTGTAACAATACGAAGATGTGGGATTATACCACGAATAGGGGACGTTTTTGTATGTGACGTGTGATGTCACGATGAGTTTTGAGAGATTCTGGTATAGCAAGAATGAGCTATAGTCCAGGCGATCGAAGCATGTAAGGAAGTGTTGACGAGAAATGTCACAATAAGTTTTAAGAGAAAACTAAGTTTTTTTTAGGTATTCAGCAAGAAGTCAAATCATGAATAGACCAAGTTCAAAGTATAAGAGCATTAATATTTTGTGGAACGAAATATTTATTCCGAGGAGTTTGTCAGGTGTTTTTGTGAAATAGTTTAGTGATATACGTAATTCAGGTATTGAGTAGTATTTTGTCCTCGTCTTAATCATTTTGTTATGGTAAGTAAGGAATGACGATACAGTAAAGATATCTTGACGCTAAGTTAAATTTTATTAGATGAACGAGAAGTCAGATTTTATGTTTATTTGTGATTTTGAAAATTCAAGTTATTGTTTTCGAGAAGTAGTGAAGAGGAATTATGGTTTTATGAGAAGTTAAGAAGTCGTGGAGACTTAGGAAGGATTAATTTGGAAGGAGGCGGCCGTGGCCTAAGACAGAATTAAGCCACGAAGGCAGGTGAGTAGTAACTTGGATATTTAAGTGAACTGTTTAATAACTGCTTTAAGGTATTTCGATGTCATTATGTATTTGGGGAAATATTTACATGTATGACATATGCACTGAAATTGGAATTGCCTTAGGTATCTTGCTAAGTTATTTTTTTCTTCAATTATTGAAATTTTACTGCATTTGAGTAATCCCTTTATAGAGACGAAAGGAATATTGTGTTGTTTGCATATCGTGTGCTATGATAGTTTTAAAGTGTTAATCAGCTGGTACGTCAACAATGTAATTCTACACCAGACTGACGAAAACTACGTTCACTAGATAAGAAACCAAAATTGTATGTCAAGCATACAATCACCACCATTATAAACGAGTGCAGCGTTGACATATATGTCAAAATTAAAAGTGAAGGGCATTTATGTATATTTTTTTACAGCATAAATATAAAGAAGAATGAACATTATGAACATTTGGAAGAATGAGATGAATGAAAGTTAAAATGTGAATTTTTGTGAAGAATATATTTCTTGTATATTTTTGTGTATTGATGAAGAGTATATTGTATGTTGTCTTTTTAGGGGTTATAATATTTATATTTATAGTTTTTTATGTTGGATGTGGTAAGAGAAATAATGTTAAACATCATTTAAATTATTTATCTTAGGGGCGATTGTAACGATTCGATCCCATACCTGTTAGATATAAAGGGTTATTCATTCATTTATTATCATATTTATTATTCTTATTAATTAGTACATCGATGAGATGATTTTTATATCAGATAATTGTAAGCGGTTTTTATTATTATATTCAATTAGATTTTTATTAACATTTATTTGTAAAGAGACGAAGTATTATATATTGCAACAAGATTGGCAATAAGGAACAACCCTATGCGTCACAAACAGAACGTCGTAGTAGTTATTTCACCACGGCTAAGAGTCACTGTCATGAGTAACCATCACGTGCGCACCATCTAGTTCCTTCGAGAAGGAATGCAACAAATATTTCACGCATGGTGAAACTAACACGCCATTTCTAATGTACGTACGCGTCAAGATATTGCAAGTAAGGAGTCTTGAAGGTAGAAGGGGTAGCTTGCTTCTAAAGAGAGGGAAGCTGTGACACCACGTGACAAGGAAGATATAAGCTGTAACCCGCGTCTACAACATTATTAGTGAACGACAAGTCATTAGGGAACAATTGTTCTGACCACAATAGGAGAGCGTCAACTGAGGGTCTTAGCTAATGAGCTGAGCCAATATTCGACTTCCGACTTCAAACCATACAGCGTGATGTCTACCCAAGATACATATCAGTCCGCACTGACTTATAGATCAATTTTACAATCAATCTACAAGTCGCAACGGACTTGGTTATGTTAAACAGTATCAAATGACATACTACAACATTTTTTTAGAAATATGAAACGCAACATCGAGATCATCTTGCACACTTTTTTATGATGATACTTCAAAAGGGTGAGCAAACAATTAAATATCCGACGTCTCTGTAATATGTAACTTCAAGATAGATTCAATTCATTAATGTTTATTTTCTTTTAAATTAATTGCCGCATTGAGTAATTTTAAATTCAATTGTGTGACTATCACTATTCTGTTTTACTAATATTTTGTTTTTGCATTTAATAAATTCATTTTCTTTAACGTAATGCCTATTTCTTTCATAGTAGTTAGCACATACTATAGGCAAATTCATACTCCTTGATTAAATACTGGATTGGTTAGATGACTTTGTCTCACCACGACCAGGGATAATTAGGTCTCACTCTACTGCTGATAGCCGAGGTTAATTCATACATTTCGATTCACTGTCTTAAATAGGAATCTGGCGCTCAACAACACTTATTATATTACACTATCACAGGTAAGGTCACACCACAGTGTATATTATTTATTACTATCATGTTTGTTAAATAGAACCTTTACAGTTGTCACCATAGTTAAGGACTTATTAAAAATGTTACAGTACCATCCCGTTATTTGCCCGAAGACGAAGTGGAAAACCACGGAAAACCACTTCGAGGATGGCTGAGGGGGAATCGAACCCCCCTCTACTCATTTGGGCCACCCGAGGCTGAGTAGACCCCGTTCCAGTCCTCGTACCACTTTTCAAATTTCGTGGCAGAGCCGGGAATCAAACCCAGGACCTCCGGGGCGGCAGCTAACCATGCTGACCGCTACGCTACGGAGGCCACACTATATATGCTTAACATTATAATTAGTAAGTAGTTATAAATCAATTAATATAAAAATCAAGTTAAAAAAGACATCATTTGGATTTGAACCAGGAATCTCAAGCCCAAGAGTCTGAGACGCTACCATTGCGCTACAGACGACCAATACTAAAACTGCGTTAACAACAGCCTTAGTATAACAGCCTAGAATATTTTGTCTTGCAATTGAACTATTTCATAAGCTTTTTCGGCCGTTTTTATGAAGCATTTGTTACTAAATTCGTATTACTTTGAACAGTACATTCGTAAAAGGTAGCATGCTGAGCTTCTATGCCCAAGATCGCGGGTTCAAACCCGGCCGAAGTCGTAGGATCTTTTAAGAAGGTTAAAAATACCTCAGTATGCCTTCCTTCGGAGGGGAAGTAAAGCCGACGGTCCCATGTGATACATTTTTGGCATGTTAAAGAACCTTCCAATAATTACACCTGTGTGAAGCTAAATTATATATAGGTTAAACATTTGACTAACGATCCTAGGTTCCTACGTTCGTCGTCAAGAGCCGACTGAGGTGGCATCTGGTAACTAAGTACTAAACTAGTTGGTCGTTGACGGTGGCGTTCGGCGACAAAAGTAGGAACTACTTGGAGACATTGAATGTCTACAGTCCTTACTTGAATTAAAACAGATACTCACACTAATACATTCATCACAATTAACACCGGTTATCAGCCAGATTCGACACACACCCAAAGTATACGGGGCTACATGACCGCGTTGTTGCAGCCCCTAAACTAAGGAACCAACTAACCAACCAACATTCGTAAAATGAGGTCAATCTACTGAAATATGGTTTAGCGATCAGAACAATAGCTTTGACCCAACGGGACGGTCCAGCACGATAAGGCACGGTTACCCTGAACTGTTCGTCTCTGCTGCGATGCATTATTCTAATATAAAATGAAAATATCCCACCTGACACCTCCTTGAGGCCAGATTAAACCACCCTCTGTACAATAACCGGATTTGGTTAGGCTGGGACTGGTTGAATCATAGTTACGGTTACGCTATAATACTTGCATGATCCATACGTCCACCATATTGAAACTCTTTGGCTGATGCCCTTGTAGTTTGGGTAAAAGACGCTTCCCACATTATGGTATAGTGTTGCAAAATTTAATAGAGATCCGATTATTAGGATATCGTAATTTGATTTAAGCTCAGAACTTTTGGGTGGGCGCCATTTCCTTTCTGTTATGATGCTAGTACTACCTCTGCGCCAAAGGTGGTTCGATTTGGTTTCGTTGTGTTAGAATTGATAGGAGGGATCGACTTGCACACATACAGGGCCGCCATCTGCAAACTATTGCGCGTATGACCTTGTAGTTTGGTGGAAAGACGCTTCCCTCATCGTGGTATGTTGTTGCAAAATTGGATAGTGATCAGATGAATTGGTTAGTCGTAATTTAATTTAAGCGTTGAACATTTGGGTGGCCACCATTATGTTTCCGTCAAAATGGTGGCGATATAAAACATGACACTGAGGAGCCCTTGGCTAGTGCTACCTTTGTAAAAAAGAACTTTCAATTCAGTTTCACCGTGTTGGAATTGATAGGGGGGACAGACATACCAAATCCCATACACACATACAAACACACACACTCACACACACACACGGACATTCACAAAATGTTTGGCCCTGTAGAGATCTCATAAGTCTAATTTCATTTTTTGCAAAAATGGAACGTAGGCTAAAAATCCAACTTGGCGACCATCCGAAATATTTATTTATGTATTGAATATCCATTACAGGAACCCTATTACACAAAGTATATTAGGGTTGTAGTTTGTTACATTTTAAAAAAATTAATTACACTATAAATTATGAGATAAATTTGAAAAAAATGATGAATAAAAGTTAAAAACTGCTATAAAAACGGAAAGAGTTTAGAGTTGCATGCAGTTATATCTACAAAACTTTGAGAGTTAGTATGCTTGGCATTAATATCACCAGTAATAATTAATGGTTTCCCTCTCAGATGATCACATATTTTCTGATTGGCATTCAGGTCCACAGTGATGTCTCGTTTAGAGTCAAGGTAAATGTTGCACACATGAAGTTCCTATCGGTTGATTGATGTACAGATGACAACCCTGTCTGCAGAACAGTATTGTGGCAATAACATTTTTGGATTTGGAGACAATAACCGCTCTAATAATTTCCACATGTGGAGTTTCCCTTAGTGTAAAGATGTTAAAGCCATGTCGTATGCAAATGATTGAGTTTTAGTCATGGCCAAAATTGAGGAGAAGTTCCAGCGTGGGTATACTTGATTTTTGTATATGTTGTTGGTATATTAATAGTTCTACCATAATTAATTTTAGATTTTATAATGTTAAATGTTTTCTGATAGATTGGACAATTTGTTGATGTGGCAGGATCATTGCCTACGCTATGTACAAGGCCGGGAAATGCAAGAAACGAAATAGCCGTTTTCCGTACTAGATTATTATACTCCAGCAAACGTTTGGCGCTATAAATGAATCACCATGAAGTTCCGCCAGTGACCGCTAAGATCGCTTTGTACCACCCTAGTTCCAGCATTCGCGCCAGTTTAATTCAATAGTGACACTGCAAATAGAGGTTGTTTACATGAGTATTTTTTAAATGGTTTATTGCTGTGTTCCGTTTTGTACCTCCCGGTAGGGAATGTGCAAATCAGTTTCATTTCACTCGTTTCCTATCAATCACGAATTAAGAAATAAGTGGATTATAGCTGTTTCTCGACGAGGTGATAAGCCAGGTAGTTTGTGGACTCCTTCTATAAGGTCGGCAGTTTGTAGTAGGCATTTCAGAGAAGACAATTACAGTGTGAGCACAACTAGAAGATTTATTCTTCCTAAATCCGTACCTTCAGTATTTACTGACTTCCCTCAGCACAAACAAGTTGCAACTACAGCTAGGAAACCACCAAAACGACGACAGTGTCAAACTGACGACACTCTTTCATCCCAAAGAAAATGTGACTCTCCAGGAACTGTGAGTAATTTTGTCAGTATTTGTGAAGACGAGATAAATTGTAGAAGTATAGGGACACAGTTTTCACCCATTTCAAGGCCAGTTGTTAGGAAGTCTCTTCGAAAGAAACTGCGGAGTGCTACAAAAAAACAAGTAGTTCCGTGAAGAACTATACAGCCTATTTTCATATATCCTACTTACGTTAATTGCCACTATCAACATACAAAATTTCAGTTTGATTGCTATAACAGATACGTAGATATTGAGAACCGACTAAATATTTCGGATGGTCGCCACGTTGGATTTTATATATGTAGGTCCTAAAGTTATGTACTGTTAGATGGAGATTATTGTGTACGTGTAGCATTCAAACTTCAACCGCATGATTAGGACACAAGATGTAAAAACGAGATTTTAAAATTTCGCACAGCTGCCATCCTGTGGTTATGGAAACAATTGAAATAAATTAGATGTCAGCGGATTAACATTCGTATAAGGATTTACTATACCAAGTTTCACTGCACTCGGATGGTTAAATAGTGAGAAACGTTCATGTGAATATTTATACTTCGCGTCGCCGCCATGTTGGATTTGTGATCACCAGGTTATTTAAAGTCCTATAGGCGAACTTAAGTTCATAGCCCCTATGAAAATTAGAAAATTCAGTTTGATTGCTATATAGATTTGTAGATATTCAGAGCTGTCTAAATATTTCGGATAGTCGCCATGTTGGATTGTTAACCGTATAGGCAATAGAGTCATGTACCATTAAAGGAAAATTATTGCGTAGGTTTATTATTCAAACTTTCACTTCGATCGCATGATTACGACATAAGAAATAAAAACTTAATTTTCGAAATTCGCACAGCCGCCATCTTGAGGTTATGTAAACAACTGAACTAAATTAGATACCAGTGCATTATAATGTGTATAAACATTTCCTGTACCAGATTTCATTGCGTTTGGATCATTAACTCGCGAGAAAGGTCTATTTAAAATGTTCGAATTCGCTTGGCCGCCATGTTGGTTTTGTAGTTACCAGGTTTTCAAACGTTACATAGGTGAACTTCTAGTAGTTCTCTTTATCACCGTAATAAATTCCAGGGTGATATCGGTAATAGTTTCGGAGATATTGAATGGTGGTGAAATATTTCGCACAGCCGCCATGTTGGATTGGGAAGACGTAACAAAATTTTAAGGGCACGGTCGGGGTCGCCCGGAGTATTGCTATGAACTTACCGAGTTTCATTGAAATCGCTCCAGCCGTTTAGATTTTATTAGGGACACACACACACACACCTCTCTCTCTCTCTCACACACACACACACGCACACACACACGGACAAAAGGTGATCTCATAAGCCTTTTTTTTTTTTTTTTCAAAATTGAAAATAGGCTAAAAACTGCTAAGCGAGACGCTATAATTCACAAGCTACGAAGAAAACTTAATGATCTTCGGGCCGAATTGAAGAAATATAAAACTAAGAAATATGACTTGAACAAGCAGCTGTCTGCAATTCAAAATGAAGCCCAACAAGGTAGTCTCAAAGCCAATTTCTTGCTCGAACAGCTGCAAGAATTTGGAGAGAAGAAATATAAGTACCAAGAAACTACAATTAAAATTTGTGTTCTGCTATCTACTAGGTCACCGACAGGCTATCGATTGTTACGTGAACTAAGGATCTTGCACCTACCACATCCCAAAACTTTGAAGACATACGTAGGGTACTCGAAAGGAGAGACAGGCATTACCTCATTGATCAGAGCAAGATTGATGGCAGAGGAAAAGTCACTGGAACACGAGAATGCAAAAGTGGGCTCCCTTATCATTGACGAAATGGCTATAAAGCCTAGGCTTATGTACAATAGGAATTTAGACATGTTTCTCGGCATGAGTGACGCAGACTTAGACGCTCTTGGTATTGAAGACAAACTAGCCAACAAGTTACTTTGCATTCTTTTCAAAGGACTATCTTCTTCTTACAGAATTCCTGTGTCATTTTATTTTACTTGTTCTATTTCTGGAGCGCACTTGGAAAAATTGGTATTAGATGCTATGAAGGTAGTCGAAGAAAGTGGTTTCAGAGTGTTAAGAATTGTAACTGACAACTGTCAAGCGAATGTTTCGATATTTGAAACGCTATGTGGGGGTCGTATAACGCCTGAAATCCTCTTGATGAAAATCGACCGCTCTTTATAAGTTTTGATCCCAGTCACATTATCAAGAATGTACGATCGCAGTACTTGTCTAGGGAGTTCCTTGTAAATGGCAAAAATGTGACAAGTGATCATTTGAAGAACCTTTATAATCTTCAGAATACTCCGGTGATAAAACCTGTCAGGAAACTCTCCAGGAAAATGGTTTATCCTAGTAATTTGGAAAAGATGAATGTTTCCAGGGCCAAAGTTGTGTTTTCACCTAAAATTGTCGCAGGCTTAATAGGTATGGAAGTCGTATGCTCTGAGAAAATTAATGACAAAGGCAGTTTACTTGAGACTATTAATTTTATGGAACATTTTCAGAAATGATTTGACATCCATGATGTCTGTAACACATCCCATGGCACGCACTTCAGAAATGACAATAAGATGATTTTTTTGTGAGATGGACGATGAAGGACTGCACTGGTTAACAGACGTATTTCTGCCATACATTGAGGGCATTCAGCAACATCACGAAAAGTTCAGGAAATTTACTCTCTGGAGTTGACAACTCTCTCTTCAGTGGCATGCATACGATATTTAATAAGCATCAATTTCCACTATGTCCTAACAAGGAATTTATCGAGTGACGATGTCGAGCTCTTTTTCAGTCAAGGGGGGAGGGGGGTCAATGATATGATGGATGTGAGATCTTGAATCCATGCTATTGAATCTACCCTTCACACTGGAATTATCGCAGCTTCGAGCCATGGAAACGTCGAACTAAGGAATGAAGACTTAGTATCCAGCGTAAGGTCCAGGTTCTTTTCTAGAAACCAACTTCAAGAGCCAGGTGAAGAAGGACATGTCACGGATTCTGCCTTCGTACCGGAGCTTCCCGAACACGTCCTTGATATATTTGGAAACCCCGTTGAAGGTACATTTTTAACCTGATAATTTATTTTCATTGCATTGTGTTTTTATCTAAACACGATTACGGTATTTAACTATTTGGTTTTATTTTTAGGAACTCCAGCGGAGCCTCCGTGGCTTAGGCGGCAGCACGCCGGCCTCTCACCGCTGGGTCCGTGGTTCAATTCCCGGTCACTCCATGTGAGATCTGTGCTGGACAAAACGGAGGCAGACAGTTTTTGCTCCGGGTACTCCGGTTTTCCCTGTCACAATTTCATTCCAGCAACACTCTCCACTATCATTTCATTTCATCTGTCATTCATTTAATCATTGCCCCAGAGGAGTGCGACAGGCTTTGGCAGCCGGAACACTTCATATCCTCGCCACTAGATGGGGGCTTCATTCATTCCATTCCTGACCCGGTCGGTGACTGGAAGCAGGCTATGGATTTTCATTTGAGGAACTCCAGCTACCGCTTCCAACATAGCAGTAGCAATGGTGGCAGGCTACCTAGTGCGCGTAGCAGAAGAAAATACCAGCTGTGAAGGTTGTTGGCAACATATTTCTCTTCCAGCGAGTGAAAGCCCGGTCCTCAGCCTCATACGATTTCAATATCGTAGAGGACTGAGGTACCCTAAAACATCATTTGTGGTGTTACTAGAGCAAATTATGCAATGCGTATCACGTGCTGTCCAGTATCTGCCGCGGATGAACTTAGTGACAAACTGCACACTTTAATTAAAAGACAAGTTCTGTAAAACAAATTCGTGCGACCAATGCAACGATTCTGAACTTGCGATTCTCCTTTTGAAGAAGTTCCTGAAGCCGCTCCTGGACAACCTAGCCTTCAATCGCACGAGCAGGAATTCACGATTTTTACAGCTTTACAATAAGCCCCTGAACAGGAAAGTACTGAAGCTCTAAGAAAAGACTGCTTGTTTATGATATTCCGGTGAATTATAGATATGAATGATAAACCACACTTTTGTAAATGTGCATGAAATAGCCCGGGTATTCTCTCATCTCAATACTAAATTCATATAGTGCGCTCGTATTGAGGGTGTTACAATGTGATCCTAGCGACAGAATGCTGAACTCAGTTGCCCCCCAGTCGAAGTGCGACATCTCCCGGCCTTGTATTATAACTTAGGCAACGGGCAGGATGCTGGGAGTTGAGTTTTTGCTGTTTACGCCTTGCGATGTTCTTTTGGTTTTGAAACTGGCAGTTCACTCATTCAGTCTTTGTTTTCTGACAGTCGCTGATGTTGTGAGGCTTTGAACATTGGGAACAGGCCTGTTTCTTGTCACAATTTGTAGAGAAGTGACCAAGGCCAAGACAGTTGTAACAACGAATGACTGCAACGTAGTCACTGAAGCTGCAACTGGTATATCCAATGTACAACATATCGCAGTTCTGCATCACACAAAAGATGGCAGGGCTAACTTCAAATACTGCGTATTTTGTGCTGCCATCTCGAGACGTCCTCACAAAGCGCTTCTTAATACATTCAAAGCCCTCGGATGCTACAAGTTTGATACTTGGGTTTTGTTCTATGATAGCTTCTGTGATCTCATCTTCGGGTAAACTAACCTCAATGCCATGAATTATCATTTGTGGGTTTTTCTCACTGGGAATAATTGCTTTCAGATGAGGGTTGTTGGTTTCAATAGAATTTACAAATTTTCGGCACTCGTCTTCATTCCTAAGTTCTAAAACAACACTTTTATTACGAACTTTCTTAACCTTGTTCACTCCTACCTGTAATGATTTTGCGTTAGTCGAAGTTTGCAACAACTGGAGAGTCTGTTCCGAATCTTTCGATATTTTGTCATTTTTAGGGGAGATCATTACTACATGCTTAGTAGAGACAACTTCAGGTCTTTTAGATTGCGCTACTTCATTGTAGGAAACCGACTGCCGCTTACAGGGACTACTATAGGTTGTGATGCACTCATCAAATTCATTATTCGTAATCTCTGTTTCGCGGGCTTATAGGCCGTGTTCCAAGGACATTTTGTCGTCCTTACGTTTCGCTGAATCCTGCGTTCAGCATGTTCACAGGTTACATTAAGCGAGGTAAAACATGTAAACAGAAGATATATAAATAGTCAACAACCCACACATAGAGGCTACCATAGCAACGGCGTACCACATAAAAGTAATGCATCAAGGACAGGGCTGCTCTTCTGTTGCATCTTCTCGTCTACGACGGTCAATGAGGGCAAACAGATAAATCCACTGTTGCAGAACACTCGCTACTCGCAGGTCACGATATAAGATATGGAGACACCGAAGTTCTGTCCACCACGGTGTCTTATCATGCCAGGCTACAAAGGGAGGCCATTGAAATCCTGAAGCATACTAACAGCTTCAATCTTAAGGAGGAAGCAGAACGTGTGAACAGAGCTTGGCTTCCAGTCCTTAATCCCCTCAAGCCTGCCCTCATTGACCGTCGTAGACGAGAAGATACAACAGACAAGCAGCCCTGTCCTTGATGCATTACTTTTATGTGGTACGCCGTTGCTATGGTAGCCTCTATGTGTGGGTTGTTGACTATTTATATATCTTCTGTTTACTTGTTTTACCTCGCTTAATGTAACCTGTGAACGTGCTGAACGCAGTATTCAGTGAAACGTCAGGACGACAAAATGTCCTTGGAACACGGCCTATAAGCCCGCGAAACAGAGATTCCTATTTCAACGCCGGTCGTGAAAGTCTAAATTTTTACTTCATTAATTCGTCTTTGAAATATTTAGACGGTTCTCAATATCTACGAATCTTTTACAGCAATCCAACTGAAATTGTGTATGTTGATAGAGGCAATTAATATAAGTAGGATATATGTAAATAGGCTGTATAGTTCTTTATGGAACGACTTGTTTAGCCTATTTTCATTTATGAAAAAAATAGGCCTATGAGATCACCTTCTGTCCGTGAGTGTATGTGTGTGTGTATGTGTGTGTCCCCATAATAACTTCTTAACGGCTGGAGTGATTTCAATGAAACTCGCTAAGTTCATAGTACTATTTTGGCCAACCCCGTCCGTGCCCTTCAAATTTTATTACGTCGCAAAAATCCAACATGGCGGCTGGACGATATATTACACCGGCATTCTATATCTCCGAAACTATAACTGATATCACCCTGAAATTGTGTACGGTGATATAGAGCACTGTTAAAAATTTACCTATGAGACATTCAAAAACCTCTTAACTACAAAACGAACATGGTGGCCAAGCGAAATTGAAACATATAAATTGACTTTCCTCGCGATTTAACAATCCAAACGGAATGAAACTTGGTACAGAAAATATTAATACACATAGAAATGCACTCGCATCTAATTTAGTTCAATTGATTACATAAACTCAAGATGGCGGCTGTGTGAAATATTTCACCGGCATTCTATATCACCGAAACTATTACTGATACCTGAAATTTTGTGCGGTTATAAAGGGCACTACAGGAAAATTTCCTATGAGGCTTTCAAAACCCCTTGACTACAAAACGAACATGGCGGCCAAGCGAAGTTAAAACATTTAACCATCCAACCGCAATGAAACTTAGTGCAGCAAATGTTTATACACTTTGTAATGCAATGGCAAGTAATATAGTTCAATTGTTTACATAACCTCAAGTTGGAGGCTGTGCGAAATATTTCACCTGCATTCTTATTATCATATTTATTTATTTATCGTATGACTTTTAGTTCCGGGAGTGTTCAAGGACATGTTCGATCCGCCAGTGGCTGTAGCTGCTTCAAGCGGACACCGAAAGGGTGAGCTACAAGTTCCGTTCAATTTCAAGTTGTTCCAACTTTCACTACCAGATTCAATGATACCTAGTGGTGAACGTTGGAACTTTGATAGAGCGTTCCAACGAAATCTAACCTAGAAATTTAGCTTCTCACAAGTTAAGTCTGTGGAAGGATCTTTTACATGCCATAAATCTATGACATGGGACCTCCGGCTTTACTTCCCCTCCGAAGGAAGGCATACTGAAGGAATTTAACGCTCCTTAAAGTCCGACAACTTTGGCCGGGTGTGAACCCGCCATCTTGGGCACAGCAGTTCAGCATGCTACCAACTACGCGACTGAATGCCACTGGAATTCTACATCTCTGAAACTATTACCGATATCACCCTGAAATTTTGTACTGTGATAAAGGTTACTACTAGAAGTTCAGCTATGATACACCCAAAAAACCTGTAAAATACCAAACGAACATGGCGGTTAAGCGAATGTGAAACATTTTAATAACTTTTCTCACGATTCAACCATCTGATCGCAGTGAAATATGGTGCAGTTAACGTTTATACACATTGCAATGCACTGGGATATAATTTAGTTCAATTGTTCACATTACTTTAAGATGGTGGCTGTGCGCAATTTTAAAATTAAGTATTTCGTGATTTATTAATCATGCAATCGAAGTGAACGTTTGAATAATGAACCGTCGCAAAAATCGTCATCTAGTAGTAGTCTACATAACTCTATGTCCTGCATATATAAAATTTCAACATGTCGACCATCCTAAATATTTAGACGGTTCTCAATATCTACGAATCTTTTACAGCAGTCCAACTGAAATTTTGTATGTTGATAGAGGCTATGAACAGAAGTTCACACATGGGACTTTCAATAACCTGGTGGGCACAAATCCAACATGGCGGAGACGCGAAATATAAATATGGACGTTTCTCGCGATTAACCATCTGAGCGCAGAAAAACTTGGTACGGTAAATGCTTAAACAAATTTTAATCTTCTGGCATCTAATTTCTTGTGTCTTAATGATGCGATTGAAGTTTGAATACTACACCTAAACAAGAATCTTCATGTAATTGTACATAACTCTAAGACTTACATACATAAAAATCCAACATGGCAACCATCCGCAATATTTAGTCGGTTCTCAATATCTACGAATCTATTACAGCTATCAAACTGAAATATTGTATGTTGATAGAGGCAATTAACATGAGTAGGATGTATGAAAATAGGCTGTATAGTTCTTCACGGAACTACTTGATTTGTTCTTCAGTTGCCATAACAATTGCATATAACACACAATAGGCTGTAACAAGCGGTGCGGAATGAAATTATTCGTGTTATAAACTTGTCATTCATCAAATTAGATGCTTGAAGAATGCCAACGGCAGATGCTGGGACAGTTTCTTACTGCTTCCTTCCAAAATCCCTTCCCTGACCCTACCTTAATTTTTAGTCCCAAGTCAGCGGTTGCCTGTCACCATCCACAATTCTATCTGCTGCTTGCCACGGTGGGTGAGTGGTTATCGTGTAGGATTACTAGCCAAAAGCGTGCAGGTCCGCTCCTGGCCATGGTAAGTAATTGTTGAAAGGCGGCAAAAATCACGATGCGCATGTCATACGATGTTGGTATGTTAAAGAACCCATTTGAATTCAGTAGGCCGTGTTCATAAAGGCAAAATTCATCTAGGTATTTTCCGCCAATACCAAGTTCCTCATTTCTCTACTAGAAAGCGCTATAGTGTCAAGGAGCTTTGACATCTAACCTCCTTGACTTTCATAGTGCTTCAAGGAACAACAAAATTCGACATGCAAGCTGCTTTCTGGGTGTCAAATAACAAAGCTTGCACCCGGCACCCGAGGACGTTCGATATTAATATTATTATTATTATTAGTCTATCTGCTGACTCCTCTTTCAGAAACCGTCTTCCCAACGGTAGAGGAATGAACCGAATAAGAGGATAATCGAATTTCAAAAAATTATTTATTGAATATTGGGACAAGATGATGCTAATTACTGGCCAAGAGTCGCATTAGTAGTTCTTGCTGCGTGTATATCGGCTGTGTGCACTCGCCTGTGTCAATGAGGATAGATCTGTGCGAGTGGTGAGACGACCCGGCGAACGTATGCACGACTAATATATCCGAGACCGATACCAACAGGGAGGAGGTGGTGCAATGTATTGATGTAGCATCATGTATGGTCACCCAACCCCTCCTGTGTACATCCCAGACGTATGACAGGCATACGTTACAGGGATACTATCCTGGCACCTGTAGTGAAAGTCTATGCTGACAATTTCAGCCCAAATTTCACTTTCGTGGACGATAACGCTCGGCCGCACAGAGTTGGCTTTGTCAATGCCTTTCTTGAGGAGAATGGTATTCACAGAATGGAATGGCCTGCCTATGCTCCTGATCTCAATTGATCTCCCCACTTTACTCATGGCAACATGCGAAACATTTTTGATGTGTTTGTATGACCTACTGATCATTTATTGCAGTATACTTCTACATAGGCCTACTTATCATCTGTGTACGTGCTCGTCGCGGTGGGTGAGTGGTCAACGTGTCAGTCTACTAACACCAAGCTTGCAGGTTCGCTCCTGGCCGTGGTAAGTGGTTTTTTTTTGAAAGGCGGCAAAAATCACGACACCATGTCATACGATGTTGGCATGTCAAATAACCCATTTGAATTCAGTAGGCCGTGTTCATAATGGCAAAATTAATATCGGGGGTTTCCGCCAACACAAATGTTCCTCATTTTGTCTACTAGAAAGCGCTCTAGTGCTCAAGGAGGACTTTCATAGAGCTTCAAGGAACATCGAAATTCGACATGCAAGCTACCCTCTGGATGTCAAATAACAAAGCTTGCACCCAGCACCCGAGTTCATACGATATTATTATTATTATTATCTGTAAGGCTATACGCTAAATAAATAAAATATACAACGGTTTGAAAATAAACATCTATGTTGGCAGCACTGTGTCGGACGAGAAATGTTCTTCAAAGAATAAACATTATAGTCTATTACGTTTTAGTGTTAAAAGGAAGGTGGTACCGGCTGATATTTTGTCCGATCATTGTAAGCATTCCTACAGAGAGCAAAATCTGTGCTCGCTAGCTATTTGCTGACTCCGTACAAGTGAGTTCAAATCCCACCGTCGGCTGTCCTTGATATGGTTTTCCGTGGTTTTACATTTCCAACTCCAGGTAAATGCTGCGTCAGTACCTTCTATTTGGCCACGGCCGCTTCGTTTCAACACCTAGCTCAGATTCATTCATTTAATCGTTGTTATTGCTTATTTTAGGGGTTGCGAAATCGTGTAATGCGTGTGATAACCTGTGTTGTTGTGATGGCTGTACTGGTGTGTGTAATTGTAATTCAGGTGAGGATTGGGAAAGAGGTGGCCGTGGCCTTAAGTTAGGAACCATCCCAGCATTTGCCTGGAGTGGAAGTGGGGAAACCACGGGGAACAACTTCCAGGAAGGCCGAGGAGGGAATCGAACCCTTCTCTACTCACGAGGTTGAGTGCACCCCGTTCCAGCCTTCACTCCAGAATTGAAATTTCTTGGCAGAGCCGGGAATCGATCCTCGCATTAACTCCTCTAAAATAAGGTTTCCCTTAGGAAGGGCTTCCGCCTTCTAAAAATTCATCGCATCTCATCCCCGACACCATTGAAATGATAATGATAATTGCTACTGTAAGGGGCGCAACATTTAGGTTTGGGTGACAGTGAAATTGTCGGAACGAAAAACTAGTTCTAAAACTATTGTAGCTACAGACATACAACTAACTTACGTACAAGAAGGAGAAAAGGAATAAAGGAAATAAACGACATGGAAAAACTACCCTCCCTCAAAGAATGAGGACTGAGAGACTTTGAAAGAAAGAGAGCCATGAAAGCCAGATAGGAAAGGTAACGATGAGGGAGTTCGCATCGTAATGAATGAAAGAAGCAGAAAACGGACCCAGCTCAGGAATCTCTCGGTGTCGTTCATCATCTGTGAGCCCTTGACGGTGTAGCACTATCTAGGGTGCATCATAACTGGCCACGGTGGATGAGTGGATAGCATGTCGGTCTACTAACCCCAAGATTGCAGGTTCGCTCCTGGTCGTAGTAAGCGATTTTTGAAAGGCGGCAAAAATACGACACGCATGTCATACGATGTTGGCATGTCAAAGAACCCATTTGAGTTCAGTAGGCCGTGTTCATAATGGCAAAATTAATCTCGGGAGTTTCCGCCAACACAAAGTTCCTCATTTCTCTGTTAGAAAGCGCTATAGTGTTCAAGGAGCTTAGATATCTAACATCCTTGACTTTCATAGTGATTCAAGGAACCACGAAATTCGACATGCAAACTACCCTCTGGGTGTCAAATTACAAAGCTTGCACCCGGCAACCGAAGCCATACGTTATTATTATTATTATTATTATTATTATTATCATTATCATTATCTGTGAGGTAATACAGAGAGGAATGGTGAAAGTTGAAACGAGTTGCTTTTCATTTGAGGGGAGAGAGGCGGCGGATAAATGGGTAGACAACACTATGTTGCTTATTCGTCAAGCCTGCAATAAATCCATGTGCAGGAAGAAAACGCGAAAACACAAACAGCCAGCATACTGGTGGACGGGGAAATTGCTGATATGAGGCGACACTGCCTGAGGATGAGACGAAGGGCACATAGAGCGAGAGGAAGAGAAGAGGCAGCCTTATTCTCCGAAGACCACAAATCAGCAAGAAAGGCGCTTCGGGATGCAATTAAAAGAAGTAAAGCTGACAAATGGTGGGAAATGGTCAAAGAGGTTGACAACGATCCTTGGGGACTAGGATATAAGATTGTATTGAAGAAACTTGGAACTTTTTCTAATCCGATAATGGATGCACACACTATGGACGAAATAGTCAGTACGCTGTTTCCTGAACATCCGGAGAGGATTGATGAAGCTGATGATTGCATTGATATTGAAGAAATACCATTGTTCACCGAGGAAGAATTATTGAAAGCGATTAATTCTATCAGGAACAAGAAGGCTCCTGGACCAGATGGGATTCCAGCAGAAGCACTTAAGGAGGTAGCAAGAGCTTGCCCGCGACTCCTTTTGAACATGTATAACGCATGTCTGAAGGCAGGCGTATTTTGTGCCTGCTGGAAGAAGGCCAGACTAGTTCTTATTAGTAAAGGAAAATTGGGAGGAAATATGCCTTCATCATACAGGCCATTATGTATGCTGGATACGGCTGGAAAAGGATTAGAAAAACTATTACAGCCTAGAATATTGATGGCAGTTCAATCAGCTGGAGATCTATCTGCCCAACAATACGGCTTTCGGAAAGGGCACTCGACTATAGATGCTGTGCGGGTAGTTGTAGAGACTGCAAACAGAGCTCAGATGGGTAACCATTACTCACGTAAAGTTACGCTGCTTGTGACTCTAGATGTGAAGAATGCCTTTAACTCTGCCCAGTGGAGTGACATTTTGGTGGCACTTCAAGATAAATTTAGACTACCGAGATACCTAATGCGGATAATGAGGGATTATCTAAAGGACCGTATTTTGCAGTACGATACCGAGGAAGGACATAGGACTAAAAGATTAACCGCTGGGGCAGCTCAAGGATCTATTCTTGGGCCAGATCTCTGGAATATTGCATACGATGGCCTGCTTCGGATGAAGATGCCCGAAGATGCAATATTGGTAGGATATGCTGATGATGTTGCTGCTCTGATTGTGGCTCGTGATATAGAGCTGGCGCAACTGAAACTCAATCAGGTAATGCGACGTGTCACAGATTGGATGACGGAACTTAAGCTGTCATTAGCAGACCATAAAACGGAGATTGTTGTACTGACGAGAAGGAGAATCAACACTCTTGTACCAATGCAAGTGGGAGGGACGATGATTAATTCATCAAGGAGTACGAAGTACTTGGGTGTGACGCTAGATACGAAGCTCACATTCTGGGCCCATATTCAAAGAGTGACGGATAAAGCAGCAAATATCTTGACCGCTTTGAGCCGATTAATGGGTAATATTAAAGGTCCGAAGCCTAGCAAACGACGTCTCCTGATGACAACAGTCCAGTCCATATTACTCTATGGAGCTGAGATCTGGGCTGAGTCCTTACGGTTCGAGAAATATCGTAAAAGGATAGCAGCAGTACAACGAAGAGGAGCACTGAGGATCTCATGTGCATATCGCACTGTTTCAGAGCCTGCTGTTCTAGTGGTAGCGGGAGTAGCAGCAATTGATTTACTTGCCTTAGAGCGTCAGGAAGTTTGGCGCACCAAAGAAGAACTGGACATACACCAGGCAAAGACGTCTGCACACAACCATTGTATGGAACGATGGCAACAGAAGTGGGATGATGAGACACGAGGTCGATGGACAAAGAAACTTATTCCGCGTCTAGCTGACTGGGTTGATCGAAACCACGGAGAGGTCAATTATTATTTGACACAGTTCCTAACAGGCCATGGATATTTTCGGAGATTCCTGCATCACATAGGCGTGGCTAATAGTCCTTTGTGTCATTATTGTAATGAAGAGGATGATGCACTCCACACATTCTTTGTGTGTGAACGCTGGTCAACACATAGAAGAGATCTGCAAGCTTCTATAGGGGCAATCACGCCGGACAACATCCTACAGATGATGCTCCGAAATGATCAAACATGGAATCAGATAGCTATTTACATAGAATGTGTCCTACGCCAGAAGAAGAGGGAAATGGATGCGTTCGAACATCCTTAAGAAAAAATGAAGAAAGAAGAAGTCTGAATGACTAAGTAAGCACGACGTCACCCTGAAGTAATGCGAGAGCGGTTCCGGGGTGATGAACGCATCGTGGGAAAAGGGATGTGGTTTTTAGTGGGTAAGAATCCCACACTACTGTGGAGTGCGGACCCTTCACATGTGTCTTTTGAAGATTTTCCACAGTCCCTCGTAAAAAAAAAAAAAAAAATATCATTATCATAACTGGCGGGCCTACACACTCCAACTGCCTTGTTTAGGACCCTGAGCAGTAGGCAGGACTTAACCATGAAATGAATAGCTCTGACCCTCTCGGAGAATGAGGGTATCAGTTTTGTTTCGTGTAACCTCCTGAGAGGCCGAGTGCAGGTCTTTCTAGTCGACGCCCGTGGGCGACCTGCGCGTCGGGATGAGAGATGGAATGGATGAAGATGAAAGGAATTGGGCAAGGATGTGGAAGGAAGCGGCCGTGGCCTGTCAGAAGGTACTGTCTCAGCATTTGCCTGGTGTTGAAAATGGGAAACCACGGAAAACCATTTCAAGGACAGCCGACGGTGGGGCTCGAACCCACGCATCTACTGAGTCAGCAGAGAGCTTGCCCCCTAACCTAACGCAGCGCTTTAGCCAGCGTAGCCACTACTGTCGGTTAGGGTATCAGTGAAAAGATGAGACAAGGGTGGTCGACAGGAAGGATGACGGAGAGGAGCCAGGCACAAGCAAGTGGAAGCAATGTCAGACTCATATGGGGTCCCATGGTCGCCAACCCACGTCCCACTAATCGTGAGCTCCTGGCAAACGTTGGAATGGGATAGTAGGCCTAAACGTACATTGTATACATTCCTTTGTAAGGGTTTGCTTCCTTTTCGTGTCTGCATTACACTAGACGCCAGTTGTCGTCCAGATGTTACCGTCCTGTTGATGAAGTACTCTGGTAAGAAAAAGAAAATCAACCGCTTGATAATTGCATGTATATGTAGGTTCTCAGTTAATACCTCCCGTTCTTGTACTTGGTAGAAGATTTTAAATTGGAGAATTAGCAATGCTATTTGAGTTACTTGGCCGGTTTTTACTCCTCCAGATGGTGCTGCAAGCAGACGATGACGCATTGTTAGACGGCAATCTTCCGTTCTATTTATCTTTGCAGTTTTTTTATTGTATAATTATTTTAATAGGTACCAGTTTTGAGTTATATTCGCCGTTTAAAACCTCCAGTTAAACACCTGACTATCCTATCCAAGAATTCTACTCGATCAGTAATCGATCAATTGAAATATATTTCAATCGTGTCAGCCCCAAGCACCGCAATTCAGCACTCTTAATACCATAAGTACCTTGCCACCCTAATACCCCGGTCAGACGTCCCGGTCGCGATTCCGATCAGGCCCCGATCCAGATTAAGTTGGGACGTCTAAGCGCAACAGAATTACATCATCTCGATTAACTTTCCCTCCAACAGGATCAGCCCGATCCTCTTCCCACAACTAGATAATCACGTTCGTGGCCATTGCGATCGTCAGTGTGTTCTATCCCCCTGCTGTGTGAGTGAAGTAGGCAGTGGAATTGATGGCCATTCAGGATTTTCTCGTGTTTTGAAAGCGAGAAGTAGGCTATGTATTGTTGGCCATGACGGTTGTATTTATGTTGGTTGATATCAGACATATAAAGCTTGCCACGGTGGGTGAGTGGTCAACGTGACGGTCTATTAACCCCAAGCTTGCAGGTTCGCTCCTGGCCGTGATAAGTAATTTTTGAAAGGCGGCAAAAATTAGGGCACCATGTCATACGATGTTGGCATGTCAAAGAACCTATTTGAATCCAGTAGGCCGTGTTCATAATGGCAAAATTAATCTCGGGAGTTTCCGCCAGCAAAGAGTTCCTCACTTCTCTACTACAAAGCGCTATAGTGTTCAAGGAACATAGATATCTAACCTCCTTGATTTTCATAGTGCTTCAAGGAACAACGAAATTCGACATGCAAGCTACCCTTTGGGTGTCAAACAACAAAGCTTTCACCCGGCGTCCGAGGCCATATGATATTATTATTATAGATATATGAAGATTGAGAAACACGAAATGATGGAAGGAGAACAAACATACCAGTATTTAAACAGGTAAAAATTCTTAGTGAAAGACCTTGAAGACGAATAATCATACTAATATTTATAACAAGATGTTCAGCAAAGAACATATAGCCTACTTTCTCCTAAATGTATGGGTATCTTTATGACTCTTTGTCCTCATCCCTAACACAATCACCTCTACCACCATGTATTGTTTGTTTTCTTTTATATTGATAATTAGCCAGTAAGTGTCAAAATCAATATTATATACTTTATGATGATTGAATAACAAAACTACTAACTTATTGTAATGCATTCACGTCCGTTAATCTCTATATTAAGCCAGCCTGCAAAATTAAGAATCTTCCGCGCCGATCACAGTAGGTTGGTGCTGCGACCTATTAGTGAATTAATCTTTATTTTGTACGCCTATGCACTGCCATCGTAATGTACTACGATGGCAGTGGCCTATGAGTGTTGAATGAGTAGGCAGTTTAAAGTAGCCAAGAGGGAGGCGATCCAGCCGGCAGTGTTTAAAGGTAATCGGAGCGCGATCGTGGCTAATAGTTGAACTACCAGTATTACAAAATTGCCATACTTCAGGAGGCCAGGTATTTACACAGCGGTATGTTTGGAACAATATTACCCACATAACCCACAAGAGGACATCACCGTACAGAGGCATTAAGAAGGCTGTGCTTAAAGACAACATGTATCTAGTTCTTCTATTCTCCTTTTCCTAATGTCTTCTGTTTATGTGCGATGCTGGGACTGTGATTTTATTAATAAACGAGTGTATACTTTAGCCAATCATTTCAGTTAAATGACATTTTATTCAGTATCTGTGTAAAGAGCTCGTGCACATCATTTGTAAAAGAATTCAAGAAAAAAAAGAAGTAACTGTAGCAGTACTCGATCCCCAGTCAACTGCGTGACAGATTAACACGCTAGCCCAGAGCTAACCCTATCCTTAATATTTGGTGTTCTTAACTGACATATTAGATACAAACTCTTGGCAAATAATGACTTTAAATAAACGATTTCTTCACTGCAGTACATCTTCATTAAAGATCATTTCATACAAAGTTTATATTATTGTATCAGTAGGGTATATCACATTCAACATACTAAAACTACTGAAATATAAGGCAGGCACATGAGGACAGCTGCCATCTTGTCGTGTGACACAAACAGCTCAGCTCTTTTAAGCCACTCATACTGTATAATATTATAATATTAAATTATAATAAATAACGGATCACGACCTTCAGGATAGCTTAAACCCCCCTAGGCTCGATAATCGGAATTGGTGGGTCTTAAGCTATCGATTAAAATGGTTGCATAATTCACACGGACGCCATCCTGAAATGGCATGGCCGATGACCTTGAATTTTGGATGAAAGACGCGACCTATATAAAGGTATGTTGTCACCAAATTTGGTAGAAATCGGATGATTAGTTCAATTCGGTTTCACCGTGTTCGAATTGATAGGGGGGGACAGACATTCAGAGTACACACACTCACACACACACACACAGACTCACACACACACATACACACACACAGACAGACACACAATTTTTTTCGCCCTGTGTTGATCTCATAAGTCTACTTTCATTTTTTGCAAAAATCGAAAGTAGGCTAAAAATGAGATGGTGTGTGTCTGTCTTTCTGTCTGTCTGTCTGTCTGTCTGTGTGTTACTCAATAACGCAAGAACCACTGCTCCGATTTAAACGAAATTTTGCATGGATGTAGCTGATTTACCAGGTTTACATATAGGATACTTTTGATTTCGAAATTTTGCACTATTAAAAATGGCGACCATTTTAGAGCCGTCACTAGACCCTTTGGTTTCAAAATTTCATGTTTCCATATCAAATAAAAAGAGAACGGTAGGAAATAGCAAACTTTCGATGGCACGTCCGACCTTTCAAATTTCATTTCCTATCCAAAGGGTCCTTATCACTTATCGTGTATCTCCAACGGTTAGCGAGTAAAACTGACATTTGTGACGTCACTACACCCTTTGGTTTCAAAATTTCATATTTCCATTTCAAATAAAAAGAGAACGCTAAGAAATAGCAAACTTTCTATGGCATACATGAGCTTTAACATTTAATTTTCTATCCGAAAGGTCCTTATCACTTTTCGTATATCTCCAACGGTTAGCGAGTAAAACCAAAATCTGTGCAATAAAACACGGTCAACACCGAGCGGTGCAGTATATCTCTCTATATATAAAAATGAAAATTTGTGGTTTTTTCTCTGAATTTCTACGGAAATTTGAGTTGTTTACGCGTTTCAGACTGTTTTATGATGGATGCGCGCGAAAATAATTTTTTTTGTCTGTCTGTTTGTTTGTATGCCTGTGGACAAATGTGTTCCCTTAAACTCGAGAACGGCTGGGTGTATCAACGTAAAATTTGGTACAGATATCCATCAGAGGCACGACACTAATCATTGATGTACCTCTTCTCCGTACCTCTCATAAAAGGGGGCCTACCCCTAAAAAATACATGCTGAAATAGGCGTAGAAGGACGAGACAAAACTCATTTTCAGCCCCTCAATGTCAGAGACAAAACTCGGGCCCCCGAAAACCACATTTTAAGGACCGAAGACTACTGTCGGGGAAATAAGTATAGATACTCGAGTTTAGAGGTCAATAAGACCTTTACCCTTAGTCTTACATAAGAACAACCTACACCAAAATTTTCCTTGTTTAATTTGTCGTTTAACGATGTAGAGTAAATATTTGCATTATATCTCGTTAAAATTTTATAGCAGATTGAACAAAAAAAGTACCGGTTTTTCTTACCAAGTTCACGGAGCGCTCACTTAGAAGGGTCATTACGTTAAAAGTATTGATCGGATCGTAACGAAACTCTAATACATCTTAAAGGAACTTATTGTTAACGCGTATATGAAGTTTTAATCTGATCTGACGTTTCTTTAAATAGTTGTTGTGGATTTTGTAAAACAACTTTTTCTCGAGCCTGGGTGGTCATAGCAGTATGAAATATGGCTTGCTATGAGGCTCATAGCAATGCAAGGCTAAACGAAAAACTACATTTTATCTACTTTTGATAATTGGTTTTATATCGATTGATATTTAATCAGATGGTTATGTGAGAAGAATGTATCATAGCAAGCGACGGGAACAATGCGCTCGGTCGAGGAAACTCTCGCGACGTTGCCCTGTGAAACATAATACGCGCGCGTTCCAAGCCGTAAAGTCTGTGAATTTCTGTTGTTTTGTAATTTGTGTTAGGCCGGTATTACACTACCAAAGAAATTTGTCAAATAAATGTTATCAAATATTTTATAAAACTGAACTTTTATCACAGTTATACAAAGCAATGATCACACCATTACACTACATCAAATATGTTATCATAGTTCAGCAAAATGGATGAAGGACAGTTCCTTGTTCACTTACAGAAACTATATTATGGTAGTTGAAATTATGTGGTGGCAATACCGGTATGTAAAAGAAACGGAAAGATAAAATGAATGTCAATGGGTTAAACCATGGGTCGCTCACGTGACAAGAAAGATATTATTTTATACGAGTAAAATCTTGGTGAAGGAGCTGCAGTACGAGGACTTGAAAAATGGCATTAATTAAAATAAATTAAAAACCATAAGTGAAATTGACTAATTATAATATAAATATTATAATATATATTCGCCTCCGTGGTGTAGTGGTCAGCGTGCTTAGCTGCCACCCCGGAGGTCCGTGGTTCAATTCCCGGCTCTGCCACGGAATTTGAAAAGTGGTATGAGGATTGGAACTGGGTCTACGCAGCCTCTGGTGGTCCAAATGAGTAGAGGGGGGTTCGATTCCCACCTCAGCCATCCTCGAAGTGGTTTTCGTGGTTTCCCACTTCGTCTCCAGGCGAATGCCGGGATGATACCTAACGTAAGGCCACGGCCGTCTCATTCCCTCTCCCTCGCCTATCCCTCCCAATCTTCCCATCCCTCATAAGGTTCCTGTTCGCTTCGCAGGTGAGGCCACCTGGGCGAGTGCTGGTCACAAATCCCAGTTGTATCTCCGATCCCGAAGTTTCAAAATGGAGGCGGTAAATGTGGGATCCATCGCTGAGTCCGAGGGAATAGCCAACCCTGGAGGGTAATACGACTAAGAAAAAAAGAAATAGAAAATAAAATACACTATCATTCACGTCTATTTAACTTAACTATTTAATTCTTCTTTATATCCTGAAATATGCGTCCCTTACGTACAGCGCTAATATCCTCTGCTAATTTTACCTACATTACATTATTACTTTCTCTCTCGCTTCTAAAAAAAAATATTGCACTTATAATCAGGGCAAATTCTCCCTCCGTTAACTGCGGTTTAGCTGGCATTTTGATAGATGTAGAGGTAATACAGACAGTGATAGTTGCTGCTTGTTGCTAATGACTCAACGTAGAACAAAGGTCAGAGTTTGGTGTGCGTAGGAACGAGCGCGCAGCGAGCTCGAAATACGGCAGTCAACTGGCAACATTGCCAGGCTGCTACGGTACTATCGCCACCCACAATGGTCCGATTAAATATCAATCCATATAAAATCGATAATCAAAAGTAGATAAAATGTAGTTTTACGTTAAGCCTTGCATTGCTATGAGCCTCATAACAAGCCATATTTCATACTGCTACGACCACCCAGGCCCGAGAAAAAGTTGTTTTACAAAATTCACAACAACTATTTTAAGAAACGTCAGATCCGATTAAAACTTCATATACACGTTAAAAATAAGTTCCTTTAAGACGTATTAAAGTTTCGTTACGATCAGATCAATACTTTTAACGTAAAGATTTTTCTAAGTGAGCGCTCCGTAAACTTGGTAAGAAAAACCGGTACTTTTTTTGTTCAATCTGCTATAAAATTTTAACGAAATACAATGCAAATATTTACTCTATATCGTTAAACGACAAATAAAACAAGGAAAATTTTGGTGTAGGTTGTTCTTATGTAAGACTAAGGGTAAAGGTTTTATTGACCTCTAAACTCGAGTATCTATTCTTATTTCCCAGACAGTAACTGTTTTTGAGATATTCCCAGAAAACTAATTTAATTTAATAAACTAATGAACGAATGCAGCCAGTAACCATGCCAACGGATTCTCAGAGGTCCATCTAATGCTGTAAGACGCAATGCAATTCCATTAATTACATTAGTGTGAAAGTTTGCAAACGACCAGAAGGTTATCACGGAACCAAATTAAGCCGTAAAATTCATCAATACGTATAATGCGCTCAAGGGGATCAAGGGGTAATCTATAATTTTTTCACGCGATTTACACCTGCAGGTGTGGTACGGCAGGTCTATTATATTCCTATCCCCATATTATTCATTCATTCATTCATTCATTCATTCATTCATTTCGTATAGGCCATCTATGGACCGCGTCATTCCAACCGTCTCCTACTGGCTTTGATGTTTGCCCTGTACGCCCGCATTCGTTCTCGGTGGACTTCCTTCCGTTCCTGGGTCCAAATCTGTCCGGTTTTCAGCTTCGGTTTTTCTTGGAAACCTTTACAAGCTTGAAGTTTCCTTTTGAGTGGGGCGCGCTCCTGAATGTCTGTTGGTGTAATCCCCACTTCTTTCAGATCTTTATCCAGTTCAATGAACCAGGCCCATTTTGTTTTCCTGTCCTGAAAGTAAGTTATGTTGCGGTTGGTCAGTCTCGCTGGGCTCATTCTTTTCACATGCCCAAAAAATGGTAACCTTCTCTTCCGGATGACGTTGCTTATCTTCTCCACATGAGTATATAGGTCATGGTTATGCCGCCTTCTGTATTTCCCATTGTCTTTGATGGAACCCAATATCTTTCTGAAAATTTTCCTTTCTTTGGCCTCCAGTTTCTCGACCAAGCCTTTTTTTGTTCATCGTGAGGCATTCAGAAGCATGCAAGACCTCCGGACGGATGACACTGCAGTAATGTTTTAGTTTTGCGTTGAAGGATATTGACCTTTTCTTATGGATGTCTTTAGTTGAATGGTAGGCCATTTCCATTTTGCTCATGCGTGATGTGAATGCTTCTTTCTCTGATAATATCCCTTCCCTGACCCGTCCTGAAAAGAAAAGTACATAGCCATTGGCTGAATTAAAAATATAAAAAATAGGTGTTATAATTTCTCCCTATATTATATTATTATTAGTATTATATTATGGCGTACAACGACGAGACAAATCCCCTCGGTGCCAGCAACAAAACTCGGGGGCCCTAAAGGGTCATCGAAAACTACATTATAAGGCTCTAAATCCAACAGTTTCTGAAATATTCCCAGAAAACTAATTTAATTTAATTTAACAAACTAATGAAGGAATGCAAATCGGTAACCATGAGAACATTATCTCAAGGGGTGGCATACAACTTTCCTTCTATTTCTGTAAGAAGCAATGTCACTCCATTTATTATATTTCAGTGAAAGTTTGCAAATGGCTATAAGGTTATCACGGAACTAACGTAGACCGTATAATTCATCAATGCAATTAAGGGGGTGAAGGGGTAACCTAGATTTTTTTCATGCAATTTTCACGTTCGACATATAGTACAGAAGGTCTATTATATCTCCAAACAGCAACATTATTTTCAAAAATTCCTGAATTGAACCAGCATTTTTGCGGCTTTAGAGGAAATTGGGCAATTTGAGGCTAAAGAACCTGAATTTTCATGCACCACAAGCCTTTATAATTTATGAAAGGGGGTCTTCCTGTGTATGGGCACCTAGCACAACGTAGAGGGTCAGTTTTTAAGTGACGTGTATTGCGTTTCGTCTACAAGGCTTTCAATTGTATTTCACGTCAGGAAGTACACGTTAGGTGAATTTAGTCTGAGAGCACATTTTAACTAATTTTTTGTTGTTGTCGAAATACGGGTTCATCGTAAGGATGATTTTATTTGATACTGTGTGGTAGATATACCCATATTTGGATATCTGGGTAATATGTTGTAGACAATAGAATTGTCTGTCTGTCTTTCTGTGTATCTTTATGTACGCCTATACCTCGTGTTCGGATGCTTGGTGCATCGTAAAATTAGGTATGGTAACCATGAGAGTCAATAAACCAATCATTTATAAAACTCTTCACCGTACTTTTCATACAGTAGAAGGGTGGATATAGAGAAAAACTTCATAATATATGCTAAAATAGGCGAAATATAAAAATTATCCTAGAAGGACGACCAAAGCATATGTTGCGCTTCTCAATGTGAGACACAAAATTCGGGAATCTATAAAAGGTCTCCGAAAACTACATTTTAAGGGCCTTAAATTAACAGTGTGTGTGATATTCCCAGTAAACTAACTTCGTTCTGATAAACTTGAAGGAATGACAAACCGCTAACCATTGGAACAGTAGTTCAATTGATAATGTCTGGTGTTAACAACGAACACCGTTCGAAGAACGGGTACTTCTGCTAGTAAAGATATAAATTTATTTTCATAGACAAAGAAGGGATTCCGATAGGACCAAATGCCCCTGGACGAACAAAAATGTATTTATGCAATAATTATCGTAGACCTGTGTATAAACATTTTAAAGAATACTTTTTTCACACCAAGAATAGGTCTTGCCTACATATCTTGTCAGGATTTGTATAAAATTAAGAATATGCATTAGCTGGTTGAATTCAGTAAAAAGAATAACTGAAATACTTAAAAACCGGAGGAAACGAACTACTGTAAATTTCTGCTATAACTCATGGAATTCAATGGTTGGCAGAACGTAGCGGGGCCTTACTCTTTTACTCTATTATCCTGTTGTTTCATGATGGGGCGCCTAAACACGTTCCAATTACAAATCCCGTTGATCGCGATTGGACATTATCCAGATCAGAGGTAGCCTAATCGTGATCGCGACCTTGACGTCTAAACGGGGTAAAACAGGGGACATACCACATGGTGTGTTTAACATATTCCCCGCTGCGAGATCACTGAGTCTATTCTCGTTGCAAGTGGTTTTCTTTGATACAGGAAGATGGCAGCACATACTGAAATGTTAAATGTTCATGCGCGTGTTAAGAGGCATTGAGAACACTACAATGTTATTATCCTCGTGAATTTTTTAAACATTTCTTTAAAAGACAGTGAAATTATTCAAAAAATGTCATAATGGGGGATATACCAGCAAACATAAAAAAGTCTAAAGAATAACAATATTAATTTAATACTGACAGTCATAGGTTTCGTACATTATACACAATTCCAGGGAAACACAGACGTCTATGTCTGTTGGATTGTTGTTGTTGTTGGTGTTGTTTCAAAGGGCGAAACAGCGAGGTCAGCTGGCCCTAGACATCTTTGATACCAGAAACAAATATTTTAATTTTTAGCCTATTTTCAATTTTGAAAAAATAGGCTTATGAGATCACCTTTTGTCCGTGTGTGTGTGTGCGTGTGTGTGCGTGAGGTGTGTGTGTGTGTCCCCTAATAACTTCTAAAGGGCTGGAGGATTTCAATGAAACTCGGTAAGTTCATAGCATTATTCCGGACGACCCCGACCGTCCCCTTCAAATTTTGTTACGTCTCACCAATCCAACATGGCGGCTGTGCGAAATATTTCACCATAATTCAATATCTCCGAAACTATTACCGATATCACCCTGAATTTTTTACGGTGATAAAGGGAAATACTAGAAATCCACCTATGTGACTTTTGAAAAACTGATAACTACAAAACCAGCATGGCGGCCACGCGAATTTGCGACATTTGAATAGACGTTTCTCGCGATTTAACCAACCAAATGCAATAAAACTTGGTACAGTATATGTTTATACACATTGTAATGCACCGACATCTAACTTCGTTCAATTGTTTACATAACCACAAGATGGGGGATGTGCGAAATATTTCACCGGCATTCTATATCTCTGAAACTATTAGCGGTATCACCCTGAAATTTTGTACGAAGATAAAGGGCGCTACTGGATGTTCATCTATAAGACTTTCAAAAACCGGTTAACTACAAAACGATCATGGCGGCCAAGCGAATTAGAAAATTTTAATAGCCCTTTCTCACGATCTAATGTTCCAAACGCAATGAAACCTGGTACAGGAAATGTTTATACACATTGTAATGCACTGGTATCTAATTTAGTTAAATTGTTTACATAACCTCAAGATGGCGGCTGTGCGAATTTTAAAACTATGTTTTTATTTCTTGTGTCGTTATCATGCGATTGAAGTGAATGTTTGAATAATGAACCTACGCAATAATTTTCCTATAATGGTACATGACTCTATGGCCTACACATTTAACAATCCAACATGCCTACCATCCGAAATATTTAGACGCTCTGAATATCTACGAATCTATTATAGCAATCAAACTGAATTTGTTTATGATCATAGGTGTTATGAACATAAGTTCACCTATAGGACTTAAAATAACCTGGTGATCACAAATCCAACATGGCGGCGACGCGAATTATAAATATTCAAAAGGACGTTTCTTGCGTTTTAACCATCCGAGCGCAGTGAAACTTGATACGGTATATGCTTATACAAATTTTAATTGACTGGCATCTAATTCATTTAAATTATTTTCATAACCACAAGATGGCGGCTGAGCGAAATTTTAAATTCCCGCTTTTATTTCTTGTGTCCTAATCATACGATTGAAGTTTGAATGCTACACGTACACAATAATCTTCATGTAACAGTACATAACTCTAGGACCTACATATATAAAATCCAACATGGTGACCATCCGAAATATTTCGTCGGTTCTCAATATCTACGAATCTATTACAGCAATCAAACTGAAATTTTGTATGTTGATAGTGGCAGTTAACATAATTAGGATATATGAAAATAGGCTGTATAGTTCTTCACGCAACTACTTGTTTAAATTGTTATAATTAATTATGTCCAATTCTCAAAAATGCCCTTGATTTGAGTTGCCCATCGCGGTGAGAATGATGGCGCAGTGGGTTCACTGTTAGTCTTTCAACCGGACGGCTGGAGTTCGAACCCTAGTAACATTTGGTGAAGGTTTCGCCTAGAAATGACGTGGTGTCAGGAAGGGCATCCGACCTTCAATTCCCCGCCAATACCCAAAAGAACGAGATTGGCTCCGGTGACCCCAGACACACATTGGGATATATCCCCCAAGGGCTCACAACTAGTGGGACGTGGGTTGGCGACCACGGGATCACAGCTGAGTTCGGCATTGCTTCCAATTACTTGTGCCAGGCTTCCCTTTGTCTTATTTTCTGACGATCTTCCTTGGTCGACTCTTGTTCTCTCCCGACCCCGACGGTATTAGGGCATCAGAGGACTAGGGAGTCTTGCAATTTCCCACGTTAATTGTTCCTCATCTCATCTTTCTTCTAGGAGTCAGACTCTTCCATTCTCTTCATGGTATCTCCTGCCTTCTGCTCAAAGCCTTAAAGGAGGCAGAATGTGTGCACCCTGGATAGTGCTACACCCTCAAGGGCTCACGGCTGATCACGGGATTTGGCGTCCCCAAGGGATTCCAGAGTTTCGTCCGCTTTTCCCTTCTTCCATTGATTTTGGGACAGACACTCTCCTCTTTCCCTTCCTTGTCTGTCTTTCATGGCACTAATTCATTCGAAGTCCCTGAGTCCTAACACATTGAGGGTTGTTTCTATTCACTGTCTTTTATTTCGTTTCTTCTTGCCTCTTCTTCCTCTCAGCTAAAGTCCTCTCAGCCGTAAGTTAAGTTGCTAGTTAGCATCCGATTTTAGTTTTCATTTCATCTTCATTTTTCATTGTGATCCATATCATTAAAGGCCGATAACCTTAATATTGGTCCACTCAGTCAACAATTAGCCTATCATCACATTGGAACAAGCCACCGACAGGCAATTATTTGAGTTGTCCCACGCCATCGTTTCCTTTATAGTTCCCATGTCCAAAGGAATAGTTTAACTTATTGTTTTTCAAGTGCATAATAAACACCCAGCTACAAAAATTAATCAAACCTCAGTTAATTTAACATCTGTTATTTTTTATTTTTATCGTATGGCCTCGGGTGCCTGGTGCAAGCTTTGTTAATTGGCACCCAGAGGGTAGCTTGCATGTCGAATTTCGTCGTTCCTTTGAACGCTACGAAAGTCAAGGAGGTTAAATATCTGAACTCCTTGACACTACAGCGCTTTCAAGTAGAGAATGGAGGAACTTTATATTGGCGTAAAATCCCGAGATTAATTTTGCCATTGAACACGGCCTATTGGATTCAAATGGGTTTTTTTAACATGCCAACAACATATGACATGAGTGTCGTGATTTTTAGCCTATTTTCAATTTTGAAAAAATTGGCTTATGAGATCACCTTCTGTCCGTGTGTGTGTGTGTGTGTGTGTGTGAGGTGTGTGTGTGTGTCCCCTAATAAAAACTAAACGGCTGGAGCGATTTCAATAAAACTCGTTAAGTTCATAGCACTAGTCCCTGCGACCCCGACCGTGCCCTTCAAATTTTGTTACGTCTCACCAATCCAACATGGCGGCTGTGCGAAATATTTCACCACCATTCAATATCTCCGAAACTATTACCCATACCACCCTGGAATTTATTACGGTGATAAAGGGAACTACTAGAAGTTCACCTATGTAACATTTGAAAACCGGTAACTACAAAACCAACATGGTGGCCACGCGAATTTGCGACTTTAAAATAGACGTTTCTCGCGATTTAACCAACCAAACGCAATACAACTTGGCACAGTGTATGTTTATACACATTGTAATGCACCGACATCTAACTTGCTTCAATTGTTTGCATAACCACAAGATGGCGGATGTGCGAAATATTTCACCGGCATTCTATATCTCTGAAAATATTAGCGGTATCACCCTGAAATTTTTTACGGAGATAAAAGGCACTACTGGAAGTTCATCTATATGACTTTCAAAAACTGGTTAACTACAAAACGAACATGGCGGCCAAGCGAATTTGAAAATTTTAATTAGACCTTTCTCGCGATTTAATGTTCCAAACGCAATGAAATATGGTATAGGAAATGTGTATACACATTGTAATGCACTGGTATCTAATTTAGTTCAATTGTTTGCATAACTTCAAGATGGTGGCTGTGGGAAATTCGAAAATAAAATTTTTATTTCTTGTTTCGTAATCATTCGATCGAAGTGAAAGTTTGAATAATAAACCAACGCAATAATTTTCCTTTAATGGTTTATGACTCTATGACCTATACATTTAACAATCCAATATGGCGACCATCCGAAATATTTAGACGGCTGTGAATATCTAGGAATTTATTATAGCAATCAAACTGAATTTTTTAATGTTCATAGGGGCTATGAACTTAAGTTCGCCTATAGGACTTTAAATAACCTGGTGATCACAAATCCAACATGGCGGCGACGCGAATTATAAATATTCACATAAACGTTTCTCGCAATTTAACCATCCGAGTGCAGTGAAACTTGGTACAGTAAATCCTTATACGAATGTTAATCCACTGGCATCTAATTTATTTCAATTGTTTACATAACCACAAGATGGCAGCTCTGCGAAATTTTAAAATCTCGTTTCATTTCTTGTGTCCTAATCATGCGATTGAAGTTTGAATGCTACACGTACACAATAATCTTCATGTAACAGTATTTACCTTTAGGAACTACATATATAAAATCCAACATGGCGACCATCCGAAATATTTAGTCGGTTCTCAATATCTACGAATCTATTACAGTAATCAAACTGAAATGTTGTATGTTGATAGTGGCAGTTAAGTAGGTTATATGAAAATAGGCTGTATAGTTCTTCACGGAACTACTTGTTTCGCCTTTCAAAAATCACTTACCATGGCCAGGAGCGAACCTGCAATCTTGGGGTTGGTAGTCCGACACTATAACCACTCACCCACCGTGGCAAGCTATCTGTTAATTAAGGCATATTATTTCATTTTTATTTTGACCTGCTTAATGATTTTAGTAAATTGAGTATTATAAAGGCTATTGGAAGATCAGAGCGAATGAAAAGCTACTGGGAGAATCGGAAAGAAAACTTACTGAAGAAGAGGACCAAGAAATGATTGACTGAAGCAAAAGCAGAAAAAGAAGAGGCTGATTGAAGCCCTGCCGGTCTGAGTGAGATTCCATTAGGAGGTGGAGGTTTAACATTGTAACTAGCTCAGCCGCAAGGAAACACGCATCGTTTCCAAAATAAAATAAAATTAAATTAAATAACAGAATTCAGAGCAACGAGTATCCCTCTTTGAGCCGATAACAACACCGATAACCAATGTTAAATATTCTAGACTGTGCTAATCCAAGTCACGTCGTAAGTTGAGTATTAAAACCGGCGAGGCGGTCCCATGTCACGTTCGTCACCGGGCGTTGGTTGCGATAGCATATAGTAGTAGCGAAGTTCACAGCTAGGTGTCGTTGATGGTAGCATTTGGTAGCGAAAGTAAGAACTACTTGAAATTATCGTCTGCAGTCCTTACTTGAATTAAAACAGATAACACACACTAATACAGTCATCACAATGAACACCGGTTATCAGACAGATTCTAGACACACCCAAAGTACTCGGGGATACATGACCACGTTATCGGTTGGCAGTCAAAGTGAAAGGTCGTGTTTTTCCCGAGCTCTCAGGTGTGCTGGAATGGGTTGTTCTCTGGAGTGTTATCGGGCGAGGATCGGACTGTGGTATGCGAAGGGTAGTAGGGATTTCCGGTGTTTGTGTGTGCGTACGGGACCTAGCAACTTGTGGTTCATAGCCCTAGTGATAGCTGAATTGCTAGTTATTGGTGGAGTGGAAGTGAATCCAGGTCCTGTTACTCCAAATGTGAATCAGGCAACTGATCCAGTGGCAGCTTTAAAGTGTTCGACGTGCAGTAAAACATTGAAGAATGGTGTTGAGTGTGGACTATGTGAGAAATGGTTTCACTTCGGCTGTATTAAGGTCAAGAAGGAGGATTGTGATGACGAAAATTGGTTTTGTATAGTATGTGATACGCCGGACTGTTTGAGGGTGCAAATCAAAGCAAGGGATCAAATAATACAGGAACTTAGAGCAAAGCTTCGTGAATCAGAAGAAACGGTGAAGGATGTGACTGAACGGCTTTTTACTTGGATCAGTGTGGAAGAGGGCGTGCAGGAGCAAACTGAGGATGACGTTATCAATGGGTGATTCTATGATACGATGGAGTGCGAATATCTCGAGGAAATCAGGTGCGAAAGTGCGGTGTTATCCGGGGATTAAAATTACCAGCTTGCCCAACAAGTGGAAGAATCAAATGTAGAGGACTGTGAAAAAGTTAAAGTGTTGTTGCTACATGTTGGGACGAACGATTTGAAAAAAGAGGGCTACAGCTGATTACATCATGGGGGAGCTCTACGAACTAGGCAGAAAAGCTAAAAGCAAGTTTAGAAATGCAAAAATTATAAAGAGTGGCATTGTTCGGCGGGGAGATGTTCCGTTAAGGCGAGTTAAGACTGCAAATGACCGCATGGACTGGGTATGTGCACAACTGGGATTAGTGTACGTAGAAGCTGACTGCTGGTTTGGTGGCCGTGACTTCGCCCGAGACGGGCTGCATCTAAATCGACGGGGCGCTTTCAACCTAGGGAGCCTACAAGACAGGGTCATCGCTTCGTGCCGGCTTTTGTGAGGAGGAGCAGGTCCAGAGGTTGCCAGCCGATGGGAACAGAAGGAGCTATTTCGAGATATTTGCTGCGGCGGTAAGACTCTAAGATTACTGCACGTTAATTGTCAGAGTTTAGGAAATAAATTAATTGAATTTTGAAATCTTGTAGGGACGTATTCTCCGGACATTGTCATTGCAACTGAATCTTGGTTATATGAGGACATAAATAGTAGCGAAATAATTCAAGGGACCTACGAAATGTACAGAAGGGATCGGGGGAAGCGAGGTGGTGGGCTATTTATTTGTGTGCGCAAAAATATAGCTAGTTTCTTAAAGTGGGCTGCTATGGATCATGAAATGTTATGTGTACAAATTTCGGATAAAGGAAATAAATTCCCTCTTCAGGTGATAGGGGCGTATAGAGCACCGAAAGATAACTTTTCTATCCTCGAAACACTGTATGATAAAACTTGTACGGGTAATGCAATGAAAACGAGCATAATAATTGCTGGAGATTTAAACCTCCCCAAAGTAGACTGGTCTGGTGAGTCAACTATAGTAAAGCCATCATTACTTCCGACTTGACGTTTCAGTGCTACGCTGGAGTTTCGTTCACTAAACCGCGACATCGCGAACGAAACTCAATTTGTCGTGATAAATAGATTTGAATGGCTGCCTGTGATTGTCTGGTTAAAGTGGTTTTCCTTCTGACCGCTAGATAACTCTAGGGTAACACTGAAACGTCAAGTCGGAAGTAATGAAGCTCAGAGCGCAGCAAATAAATTCTTAAGGGAGGGGGAATTTTCCCAAGTAGTTGACTTCCCAACTAGAGACACTAATACCTTAGATGTTTATCTCGTAAGGCCTGTAGAGCTGTACTGTCTGAAAGGAATTAGTGACCATTCTGGGGTTGAATTAAATATTAGATATGGTGACTTTACAAAATTAGACTCTGATGTAGCAAAAAAGATCATATTCCAGTATCGCACGGTGGATCAGGGCAAGTTTCAGGGGTATTTGAATAAGCTATTTGTAGGATGGGCATCGGAAGGAAATCACATTAATATCCTGTGGTCTAACTTTTTGAAAATTTTCAATAGCGCTGTTGATAAATTTGTCCCATTTAAATTGCTGAAACAAAACCCAGATCCTGAGTATTACACACGAGAAATTAGGAGTCTAAAACGGAAAATTAGGAAATTATACAATAAAAGACATGATAGTGACAAGTATATGTTGAAATTTAAGTCCTTAACAAGAGAGCTCGTCTTAAAAAAGAGGGCTGCTCATGACAGTTATATGCAAGGTTTACTTGGTTCGGGAGGTGATGGGTGGAAAAAAAATTACAGTTATGTTAGGAGAAGAAAGGGAAATTCAAATAATTTGTCGATGATAATGTCCGGTGACGGTATATTAATTACTGAGAAAGAGGCCATTGCTAATGAATGAAATGTCTTTTACGGTAGTGTGTCCAATAAATCCAATAGCTGTGTGTTGGACCTTAACGACGAATCAGGGGCTCCACTTTTCCAAATAAACCAGTCAGCAATTGTAAAGCTAATACAAAAACTACGTTTCAATGTATCAAAGGGTCCTGATAATATTGTTAGTGAAGTACTTAAACTAGGAGGTAGGGCCGTGGTACGATACTTGGAGGTGATGTTTAATGTGTCCATAAACAATGCGAAAATTCCAGATGACTGGAAAAGAGCTACGGTAGTCCCAATATTTAAGGGAGGGAGCAGACTTGAATTGGGCAACTACAGGCCGGTTAGCCTTACGTCCATCGTTTGCAAACAGACGGAGCATCTCATTTGCGACTACTTGAGGGAACAGTGGGAAACATTATCATGGTTTAATGATAGGCAACATGGATTTCGGAAAGGTTACTCATGCGAGAGTCAGATGCTATCACTTTTTCAAGACATTAGCGAATCGTTAGAGCATGGAGTTTCAGTCGACGCAGTGGTTATAGATTTTGCGAAGGCATTTGATGTCGTGCCGCATGACATGCTACTCCATAAGTTAGCTTCGACGAAGATTGATAGAAGAGTAATTTTATGGATCCAAGAATTTTTGACGGGTCGTTCCCAGAAAGTGAAGGTTGAAGGCATATTCTCGGATGAAATTACCATAACGTCGGGTATCCCTCAGGGCAGCGTTATCGGAACTTCGTTATTATTGGCGTTTATAAATGACTTACCAAATGGGATTCGCAGTGACTGTCGATTGTTTGCGGATGATTGTGTAATATATCGAAAGATACATGACTCACAAGACAATGCAGTGCTTCAAGAGGACCTGAACCTGGTCTATAAGTGGGCGATTGTAAATAAAATGAAAATAAACACAAGAAAATGTGGTCTCTTAAAAATAGGGAAAGTGCGAAGGCAGGATTTTCAATATAACATTGGCTCGAAAATACTTGTAGAAGAAGATTCTTGCAAATATTTGGGCGTTCACGTAAGTAATGATATGAAATGGAGTAGTCATGTAGGATGTGTAGTTTCAAAAGCTTACAAATCCCTGCACTTTGTAATGAGGGTATTAAAAGGAAGTAGTACCTCTGCTAAAGAATTAGGCTGTTTGTCACTTGGGGGGCGTGGTGGCTCAGCGGTCTAGCTGTATGCCTCTCACCAAGGCGGTCCGGGTTCGATTCCCGGTCAATGCATGTGAGATTTTCGAAGTGAAATGCCATGTCCTGTGGTTCGGATTCCACGTAAAAAGGAGGTCCTGTGGCTCATGATCTCAAGATTAACGGTCACGTTAAACTGCAAGCTTCCTTCCTTTATTTGTCACTTGTAAGACCTATTCTGGAATATGATTCGGCAGTTTGGGATCCATATCAAGTAGGGCTCATCAATGAGTTGGAAATGGTACAAAGAAAGGCCGCTAGATTTGTGCTCAGTGACTTTAATCCCAGGAGCAGTGTGAGCCGTATGTTAAAGAAACTTGGGTGGGAATCACTGGAGGCTAGGAGGATGAAATCTAGACTCTGCGCTATGTACAACACATATACAAATCAACCAGCATGGGGTGAGCTTAGCAAACGATTGGAAAAGCCCACTTACATGGGTAGGAGCGATCATCCTTTCAAAGTTAAGGGCCGACCACAGCGAACAAATTATGGAAAATATTATTTTGTAAACCGTGCCATTGATAACTGGAACTCTCTACCTGCCGCAGTCTTAGAGCCTTTTCCCAAACATATAGATGTGTTTAAGAAAAGACTGACTATTTGTATAAATTCTCCAGTTTAATTGTTGTATAATTGTTATTGAATTGTTATGTATAATTATTTATTTGTTATGTATATACAATTTGCCACCGGGGGACACACCCCCCATTGCAAATAAATGAATGAATGAATGAATGAACGTTTGTCGCAGCCCCTAAACTAAGGAACCAACCAATCAACTAGGTTGAGTATCTGAAGCGTGACAGTCAGAATAAGTTATGGTATGAACATTAACATTTCAAAAATAAAGATGATGTCGGTAGGAAAGATACGGAAGAAAATAGAATGTCAGGTGGGAGGAAATAAATTGGAACATATGGACCATTTTAAGTACGTGGGCTTTGTATTCTCTCAGGATGGTTAGTAGTATAGAGAAAGTGATAGGGTCAAAATGTAGTAAAAATGAGAATAAGGAAAGAGAGATTACCTAGGAAATCAGCAATAGAGGGTAAGAGAAACAGAAGAGGCGATGGTTAGATTCAGTGTTTAACTATTTCAATGCGAGGGATTGTTTTTGTGGCTTATTTCAGGGGCTGCGACATTGTGACCATAATGCCCCGTGGATTTGGGTCTGTGTGTTGTGTGATAACCTGTATTATTGTAGTGGCTGTACTAGTGTGTGTATTTGTAAATTGGGGATAGGATCGGGAAGGAGTCAGCCGTGGCCTTCTGTTAGAAATCATCCCAGCATTTTCTTAGAGTATAAGTGGGGAAACCACGGAAAGCCACTTCCAGATGGCAGAGGTGGGAATCGAAACATTCTGTTCTCAGTATTTTCTTCCCGAGGCAGAAGGTGAGGGACGTAGGAGAATTTTAACCCTTCTATCTATCAAATTCTGGCCTCCACTTTCAACTTACTGTAGCCTATTATTTTTTTAATGTGGAAAACAGGGGGACTCGATGTAAAGGCCTAACCAGGTGTTGGTTTTTCAGGTGTAGCTACTAAACCTCAAATTCACTTGTTTTCCAATATTTTGATATGCCTAGGATGAAGGACAACTTTGTCTTACTATTAGTACCACGTACGTAAAAAATTGATAGAACGTACATTAGTCTTCTTTCAATAACATGAATCATTATGAATAGAATATTTCTCCCAATTATATTTTAAGTGGTCAGTATAACATGTTCATGGATCAATTTATATGTCAAAAACAAAACCTATTTAATGATTTTTCATTAAAAAGTAAAATTAAAAAAGGAATTGCTCTCCATTTACTGATAATATAAGAAATACTGAATATCAAGGAGTTTCACACCTCTGGTTGTTCTTCAGTGGCCTCCGTGGCTAAGGCGGCAGCACGCCGGCCTCTCACCGCTGGGTCCGTGGTTCAAATCCAAGTCACTCCATGTGAGATCTGTGCTGGACAAAACGGAGGCAGACAGGTTTTTCTCCGGGTACTCCGGTTTTCGCTGTCAAAATTTCATTCCAGCAACACTCTCGACTATCATTCCATTTCATCTGTCATTCATTTAATAATTGCCCCAGAGGTGTGCGTCAGGCTTCGACAGCCGGCACAATTCATATCCTCGCCGCTAGATGGGGGCTTCATTCATTCCATTCCTGACCCGGTCGGAGACTGGAAGCAGGCTGTGGATTTTTTTTCTAGTTGTCCTTCATTGAAGCAACACAGACCAAGTTTTGTTCTAGCAGCTTATATTTTGAACACAATAATTCAACATTGGTGGAATTTTTACAAACAAAATGTCATAATATTGTAACGGCTAAATTTCTCGTTGGATATCGCTCTACAAGTTGGGCGATCATTTATAACGTTTATACAGCTATTACACTCAATACTTCTTAAAACCACCTCATCGTTCTTATTTAGCATTGGCCTGTCTAGACAGACGACATACACTTTATTAATTTAGTTTTACTGGGCGCCAGTTATCGTAAAGATAACACATTAAAATTTAGTTTAGCCACGGCCACTCCCTTCCTTGAGCCAAGATCTATCATCGGAGCGTAGGGCAATAAACTTGCTCTATGAGATACTCTTTGCGTTCCAACCATCCTATATATTCAACTCCCAATGAACAAGACATTTTAACTAATACTGGTTTATTTTACAACAAAATTATTAATAATATTCGATATGAGGTTTCGAGCTGTGTACAATATGTGCATTAATATTCCCTAATTGCTGGGCAATATTGACTGTCTCCTCGCTAGCGCTGATCTTCTGTGTTGATACTAACTCGGTCCACATACCTGGTGCCTTGTGGTTCAAAATCCATCTCGTTGGTCTGCTTGCAGTCTAATTTGAGATCTTACGCCAACACGCGTTTATTGACCTTTGAAAACTTTTGTTTTCTATTTGATAACTGTTCTTCGTCTAGTTGTTGTGGTTGTTGTTGTTGCTGCTGCTGCTGCTTGTTTCTGAGTTTGATCACCATGGTAAGCAAATTTGAACAAACCAGGCTGATTGAATTCACTAAGTCCCATCTTACTGAGGGGCTGACAGAGTCTCCGACTCACAAAGTCAATGAGTGGGTGCGTGATCGAATAAGTGAATGACAGAATAGAATCTATAGAATAGCCAGTGCTGAAGTCGCGCTGGGCTTCCATACACTCTGAATGGTCCCAATGTTTCGCGGCATAAATTTGCCCGCGACCCATCAGACCAATTATAGCAAAGCATTTCTCAGTCCTCAAGCGTCGCGTTACTTTTCCGAGCGGGAATACAGGCCCGCGTACTTGAAATATTCCACTCAGTACCCGCTATTCCTCTCGTTGCGCATGTATATTTTCCGCCAAATCTTTCTCCAAGCCCTTGTCTCCTGTCAGCTTGGCTTCATTCCAGAAATACATTTTCTTGCAATATTTTGCTTCACCGTCCGTAACTTCTTCCAACCATGCCCGTCCTGTCTTTACAATTTAACTAATAAAACAGCCCTAGACCTCTATAAAAACCCTGTTTCTAAATCTAAACACTTGACAATATTTTATATGATTATGGTAATGACGTGAATATGTTATGGCCCCTCCCTTGATATTAATGGGTGAATAAAACGATATAACTTTGATATTTCAATAATAATAATAATTATTATTATTACACAATTACTTTAATAATAATAATAATAATAATAATAATAATAATAATTTGTACCGTAATCAAGATTACGATACAAAACGTCCCCATGGTTTCATAAAGAATGTGATGAATGATGAAATCACAAATCTTCCCTTTAAAACATAACAGGAAATACACTGAATATACATATATGGCCCTTCAAATTACATACATAATGATTATACCCTTTACATTTTCCTTGATTGATCTGCACTCTTCTTGCAATGTTACATTACACATTCTGATTGTCCTGTGCAGTCATACAGGATTTACATGCTACATTTGTTCTTGTAGTCCCTTACAATAACAGAACGCAATATATTGTTTCTTGTTTCACGCAACACAAGTGATTTATCTCACTTCCACCAATTCCTTAGAGCCACGACACGACTCTAATTATATGTTAACACACGGCAGTCTGCCCTTCTTGCTGCCCTTGCTCTTTTCTATGATATTTCCTCAGATTTTAAATGTTATATATACCTATGACACAATTTTCCTGATCTTTCAATAAGTAGGCATTCTTTCCTATCCTCTTCGAAACGACATAAGGTCCAGCAGACAATAAAAACAGCTTTGACATTTTCCCTTCCAATGCACAAGATGGCAACGGTTTACGTAGCAATCGTTGCTACAAACTTCCATGTACTTCATACCTCTCAACAAAACACTGGCTAGCCTGAATAACATCACATGAGTCAACAATACATACCTGAAATAACTACCTAGTGTCCTACCTAATTTCCTAACTAACGATGAGCAACTACTGCTAAAATCTACTGTCGAGAACCACTTCCGGCCCTAAAAACGTTGAACTAAATCCTCCACTGCTTCAGTTCTCAGCTGGTCGCTTTCGATCCTGGTATTTAACATTCTGTCGTCTATGCACAGTCTCACTGAATTATCTTTCTTGGCTACTACAACTAATGGATTTAAACAATGGCTAGCTGAAGGCTCAATTATGTCGTTTTCCAAAATTAATTCTATCTCTTCTTCGACGGCTTTCATATATTTAGTTGCGACAGGATACCTAGGCCCTACGAAACTACTTGTGTCCTTAACGACAAAACTATGCTCATATAAGTGTGTTGCTCCGGGTTTTGTGCTGAACATTTCCTTACATTTTATTAATACCTCATGTAACTGATGACCTTGCTCATCATCCATCTTACACTGTGACAATGCATCATGGATCCTACTCTCAAGTTCAGACTCCATTGCAACCTGACACACCTTAAAAAATTTGCTCTCACTAGCATCTCCGCGATCTACCTCATTTACTTCAGGAAACTCATCACTCACAACCACGTTGCTTTCTTCCTCAAACGTGCACACTTTCATCTGTTTGTCGGTCTTAGACACCTTATACGTAACCTGAACTTCTTTATCCTATCAAAATAAATATATCCTGCCAAAATGAAAATCAAATTTAACTTGATGTAATGATAACCATTCTGCCCCGAGAATCACGGGATATAATAAATTTGGAACTGCCAAACAGGGCTGAAATTTAACTAACTCACTAATGTTAATTGGAACTGCGACTTGCTTAGATATTTTCTGAGACCTACTACCTACAGCTGTGACAATGAAAGTGGACTTAACTGGAATTATATCAACTTGAATAACTTCTCTCATCAACTTGAATAACTTCTCTCATTACATCTTCCAAAAATCTTAAATTTATACAAGAGTTTTCGCTTCCACTGTCCAATAAAACATCAAATTCTTTACCCCACACATTAAGTTTAATTACTGGTGACATAATCTCATTCTCAACATTATCTAAATTTCCACCATTTAGGTCATAAAGCAGTTCTTCTCTAACATCTATAATAAAATCTCCCAAATATTCAATATTCCTAGGACATTGAACTGCAATCACTTCGGGCTGTCTGTTGACCTCACTACAACCCGTTATTCGTTAAAATTAGGCCTACCTACCCCTGGTGAAGATTGTTGTTGTTGTTGTTGACCTATACGTCTGTCTGGCCTAGTACCTTCCCCTACTCTGTTCAAATTCTCGTTCCTCGTATTTGCTGTGCGTCCCCCATTGTCAAGTCGTCTTTCGTAATTCGCATTCCTGCCTTGTTCTCTTCCCCTCTCTCTCTCTCACCTTGCACGAAATGATCTCATCTACTTATTGGCTTGCGTTCGGTCCTACTATTTTCAAGAGAGTCAAAGTTTTCCAATAGCTTCTCGAATCCGTCAATAGTAGTAATATTCTGCATGAAGAATGCTTCGTTAATTATATCTGGAAAATGCCTTAATAATGTTTTAATTACCTGTGATTCAGTCTCTAAACCTTCTAAATTCTGGCATATAAGTACATGCGCTAAAAAATACTCTGTGTACTGTGTCCAATTAGACACGGCTGACTGGCATCGAACTCGGGTCTTATCAAAGAAGACCAGCCCCATGTTTCTGCCCAGAATCGAATCATTAATCTCTGAGGGGGAACGGCCACAGTGAACCCGAGGAAAAATGAGTTATATCTGCATATAAGAGCAGGATTTCACGGCTAGAATGGGAATATCATAGCTTTTAAGGTGGATTATTGCGGAATTATACCAGCCTATGTACGTTTTAGAAGCCAGAATGCAAGAAAGCGAACCAGCTTGACAGTTGACAAATCGTGGTTAGCGAAGGGGCGTTCCTAGGTGACGCCAAGGAACTAATTTTCGTCTGCACTGGAGGAGCGGCCAAAGATTAATGGCTCTGGGATCCACAGTCTTACAAGGCATAGAAGTGGAGTGGGGGCAACCACCCACAGAAATTAATTGATTACAGCCAATTGGAGCAATGAATTGAAATGAAACTTACACCCAGATGCATGTATTCTAGGAAAGATAATTTAGGAGTATTCTCACGCCTAAATTAAAGCCTGCATCTATAAACGAACCTCTGCACAGACCTCATCCCCTGAGGAGAAAGGATTTGTAGATGAGCCGAGGGGGAATTACCGGAGTAGCGTCAGGACGCCATGAAAGAAGGCAATTAATTATAAATAATTGTCCGAAGCGATCGCATTCACGCGAGTGATTTTGGGACCTCCACACTTAGACAAACGAGGATCATACTTCACTTTGTCGGGAAATGTATTATATCAAGAAGGGAGTCGGTCCTGGTCATCCAGCGGAGGGGGGGGGGAGTGGTGGCTCAGCGTTCTAGCTGTATGCCTCTCACCAAGGCGGTTCGGGTTCGATTCCCGGCCAAAGCATGCGAGATTTTCGAAGTGAAATGCCACGTCCTGTGGTTCGGATTCCACGTCAAAAGGAGGTCCCGTGGCTCATGATCTCAAGATTAACGGTCACGTTAAACTACAAGCTTTTCATCCAGTGGACTATGTTTCACAAGGGAGCTTTATATAGGAGAAGCTTCGCAGGAAAGTCAGTTCGTCTTGACTCAACCCGTAAGCTGGCACGCTGCCAGATCACGCAAGGAAGTGCGCGGAATTTATAAAGTATTAACGCTCAAATGTATTAGCGGTGAACAATGGAAAGCGCATCATGCAGCTTCATAACAGTAATTATGCATCGTATAAGATTTAGTCTACAATAGACGTTTAAGCAATAACATACGCGAATATAGATTCAGTACAGCGTAGATATAATTTAGGATGTTTATAGACAATGAACATACCAGGAGGTGTTGTCATAGGTAAAATGACATATTATTGTAATGATCACTACAGTTACGGGAGCCTGGAAGGCGTCACAAGTAGTCGTGACATAGGATTGGACAGATTTGCAGTAGAGGAGATATAAACTGTAGGTGACAGGAGTCGAACACACACGCAAGATGGACTTTCATGGAGACCAGCGGTTGTCAAGAGTTTGCTGCATCGCATCTCTGAGGTCAGGCGATAGTGGGAGTCCAATCAAGGATCCATGTGTGAGAATATAGTGCGAGAAATGTGTATAAAGTTATATTACAGTGATTTTTAAAAGTGTTTATGTGTATATGGTTAAATAATATGTATTGTGTCAAAGTGAAAAAGCCAGTGATGAAAAATATAATCACCATGTGTAAAGTTGATACAATGTGTCGTGTGAATAATATCATGATGGCTTAAGACAATCATCATGGCAGGTGCGTGGCTGGCGTGCTGGACCGACCCAGCAAAAATGAGAGTGAGTACAAATTTAATATGTTGATATGATTAAATAGCTCACCATATAACGAAGCATCACTCTAAGATTAAGAATTAACAGTCATTTATATACGAGTTCACACCCCTCGTATTTTGGTAAAATATGGCTTGGAGGGTGATTTGTTTACGGCCATTTAGGCGTAAGACATTGATGAAAGTAACAGTAACGTTAAATAATAATAATAATAATAATAATAATCTGGGGTCGGTAACGATAATGAATAAATGGGCATGTCAGGCCTATAGTACGTGCAAAGTGTGTCATGTCTAGCGTAAGAATACTGTGTTATTGTAAACAGTAAGAAAGAAACGTAAAATATCGAGATAAAAGAGAGCTTTTCAGTGTCATTGAATTGTTGACTGAATGTTTATTATGGTATATTCTACAGGGTTGTATTTGAGAGCCATTAAGATAGTTAAATGTAAGCCAGTAAATTTAAACTTGATTGGAGCTACGTAGAGCTTTGGCTTATGAGTAATTGCAGAGAGGACGTGAGTGCTTTAAGAATTGAGTCATATGTAAGAGATATTGTTTGAGCCGCGTTCAGCGAGCATGTAACGTAGAATCAAGAGATTTACGTCAATAAGTTGCGGAGATCATCCAAAAATAGCTTGCGCGTTAGGCGAATCTAGTTGGCTAATCTTCGAAATCTACGATATAGTATCGCCTTAGAGCATACTTGTGTTATTCGCAACAGAGCTGGGACAGAGTCTGTCTGTATCCACTGTTCGCAGAATTTTTGCCGCGAGGGATAACTGTTAGAGACCCTGTGTGAGCCCATATATTATTTGATCTGCCCTTTGAGGTAAGACTAATGGTTCTTCGTATAGGAAACGTCGATTTCCTCTTGTTATATGCTGCTGCACCAGTGAGAGAACTTTGATACTCACTTGAGATGCGCGCAAAAGTCACTGATATCGGCCACAGAACGGCAAAGCTATTTCGTGATCCATCCCTTGCCATGAATATTAATTAGGGGCCGAGATGAGCCCATTATACTCTAAGTGTAGGTATTATATAATTAGATTGACTCAATTACTAAGGACACGATCCACTCAGGGTACCTCAAGCATAACTGCACCAGTAAATGAACTTTACCTTGCGGGAAGCCAGATGGGGTGGCAGGGAGGCCACTAAACCGGCGGCCATCTTGCTGAGACAGCCGTAGCTAATTCTTTGTCCGCATTTAAAGGAAGTCTATAGACCTGATCCTTTTATCTCGATATTTCGAAAAGTAATTAAGATATGCTTGATGTGATGATGTCAATTGAATTAAATGCATTATTTCCACACACATACCATGTTGGAATGTTGTGATCGGATAATATTTGGCCCAGTTATTCTCTGAGGAGGAATACTGCACCAAATAAATATAGGCATCTTTGTAAAGTGTATTTGCCCAGTCCACACTAATTTATTCATACGGGTAGCGTATGTTGAATGACATGACACGTTTGTAACGATAATGTTTTGACCAGACCCAGAAAATCGTTGTATGGTGAAGCTATAAAATATCTATCCATGTGTATTTTGGAAGGGAAAGTGTACCACTTCAGCGTTTCAAATTGAAGGGAAAATGAATAAGATTCGCACGACACAACACTTATTAATCAAGGCATAAGATAATGAATTAATGTTACTGAAAGTAAATGCCCCGTGTAAAACGGATAAATGTTTAATAATTGCAGATTTAATGTCATTTAAATATAATTTGTGTTTATTGTGTTGTGATATTCCAATTTGTGTTAAATTGTGCCACGTGAAGAACACTATGGACACTCGCAAATGTCGAAGAGTATCAATAATAGGATATTTTGAATAGACTTGAGTGCGGTGAAGCACTAATTTTGAGGAGAAGAGAATCACAGATAATTTTGATTTTTGTTGTGGGAAGTAAATGTAAAGTATCTTTTTCTTGTGTTTTATGTTGTGTTGCCATAATTTTCTATCATTAAATGTTATACTTAGGAAAATGTTGTTTCTTTCAAGTAGAGTAGTCACCTGACAGACTCAAATCCTGAACATGTGGTCGTAAGGTGGGTTGAACACCCCATACCTCGAAAGACCGTGAGTTAGCTGGGATACGAACACATGTTCCCTATGATGACGATTGGGTACATGGAGGACATGTTATTGTACTAGGATTGAGTCACAGGTACTACTGAAAGTCGGCCAAGATATTAATGGTAGAGGCAAGTATAGCAGAAAAGCTAGGATATATTAGGGAAAGGCCGCGTCCCATAGTTAATAAGCCTTCACGTTAAAATAAATGTTGATAATCATCCATAAGACATGCTTAAATGTAACGACTGAGCACCCCCCTAGTACTTATTTTTCACGGCGCCCAGAGATCGTGATGGCTTATGGGATTCAGAAAACCCCATAATAATAGTATGGTTTCCATGGGGGAAAACCATAAGAGTATATTTTTCCTCAAACTGTGTTTGAGCGATTGTGAGTCTTTTTAGGTGATACTCAGACATTAGACACTGTTGTCAGACGAGTGAATATACAGACGGGTACGAGGGTCTAAACCCATTCCATAGGTGGTTACAGCACTGTGCTAAAATGAATGTTGTTGTTTTCGCGACATCGGAATTCTTTTCCCAATATAACGCACCAGCATGCACAGCTACGGCCTGCCTATATCTCAAGATAAGAAATATAGGATGGCTGGCACTGAGGGGGTACTTAAGTGTATCGCGGAGTTAAAAGATCATTTCGATGCTACTCATGCCAAGAGTAGGGAAGATGCTAAAGCATTTCAAGATGAAATAGTGGGTAGATTGGCTACGGTAACTACTCAGTTAGAGACTAACCTATTAGAGGTCAGTCAAAGATTAGATTCAAATTTATTAGAGGTCAATAAAAAAATTGATGATATGAAAGAATCTATTAAACAAGAGGTAACTAAAAATATTGTTAACGTGGTTTCAGAGATGCAAGCAAATAACGACAAACGCTTTGAGTCAATAGAGGTAAAGCTCGAGAGTAATCTGCAAGCGTGCAGAGAATCGCAACGTGAGATCAATGATAGATTAAACAATATGCCCGTAGAGCTTAAAGATATTCAAAATCAGAACGAAGCGAATACTAAGCGACAGCAAGAGCAATTTAATACACTCAGACCGTGGATCATAGGCTTGAAGACAGCGACGAAAAATGGAGTAATCTTATGGCGGGCTACGCAAAATCTGTAGACGAAGCATTAAGGAAGCAGGATCAGAATATCCTTGACCAATGCAAGGAGATCAGTGAAATAAAAACTTCCGCGAAAGAAAATAAGGGAATAATCTCAAATATGAAGACGCAGGTTGGGAAGGTTCAAAAAGAGTTAGAACAAACTCAAAACGATCTAGCAGTCATTCATAAAAGGCAAGATGAGGACCAGGGAGAAATTACCAAAATAAGGACCGAAATCTCCAATATGCACGGTCACATCCAGAAAGAGGTTACAGGCTTACGAGAAGAATTGGAACTTCGAGAGGGCTTGAAAAATGAAGCCAGTGATAAAACGCTTGCCGAGTTAAGGCAAGGTCTAGCGGGGGAAATTTCCCATATAAAACAGAGCCTTAAAGATGAAAAGGAGAAAGTCTTTTCTATGGCAGAGAAAAACCGGGATCGCCTGAAAAAAATAGAACGAGAAGTATTAGCTCGTTTAGAAAGAGCGGAAAACAGGCACAGCCAAATGGAAACTAGAATGATCGCACATGAGGAATCCATATTGCGAAATCCTAGATCTAATGAAGGAAGCATAGATGAAAATAGGAGAAATAGATGGGCAGATATAGAGGTACAGCCCACTCCGAAGAATACAGCCATGCCAAGTGACAGCCCGTATACCACGCCTAGTATACCTATTGCTATGTCCACACCGCATGAAAATGCTGAACAAAATCAGATAGTCACTGTTGTAAGGGCGAGTGACGAGAAACCGAGAAAGTATTCTGGGAGTAACTCAAATATGACACTCAAATACTGGCTCAAAGAGGTTTCCGAGTACTTGAATGACGCAAAGGTACCGCCAGAGCGAAGATTAAGAGCTATCGAAAAACTGACTGAAGGGGAATGCGCCTTATGGTTCAGAAGTTTTCGTTACACGTTCGACACCGTTGAAGAATTCCGCCAGGCGTTTTTAAGCAGGTACTGGGATGCAAATATACAACAGAACCTCAGATTGGACTTGTACTCCAGACGCTATAGTACAAATAATCCAACGAAATATGCTGAATTTTTCATAGCACATATATGCCGTTTTTAAGAACTTGACGAGGCCCCTAGAGAGCTAGATCTGTGTATAGCGATAGCCAAGCAATTACCATACGAAGTACAACGACTATTAATCTCGGCAAACGCCAAGACAGCGATTGAAATGGAGGAAGTACTTAGACAGCTCGATCTCACCACAGCGCAGCATACAAGGCAGAGTCGGAACACGGAACAAGTCCATATGACTAGTGCACCAACTGAACCGACTAGGGTGCAGACCAAAAGTAAGTCTACTAGCACAGAAACTGAAAAGTCAGACTGGCAACGAGAAGAAAGGGAAAACCAGAATTGGAGGCCAGCATACAGAGGGAGATCGAACCGCGGACACCGAGGAAGAAAAACCTGGAATCAGCGCGATACAAGAAACCAACAGCCTGTTAACAGGATAAATTACGGCCGAAATGGGAATAACCGAGAATGGAGATCCCAAGAACAGAATCGCGGGTTCGACGAAGAAGCAGAAGATCGTTATCACGCATCACTAAGATATATGGAGGAGCGTGGAGACGATAACAGGAAATCGCAAGTGCATTGGGATGAAGCGATTAAAAATAGAAGGTCACCCGACATCTATAAGGATGATGACGGAGCCAAGAGTCTGGAATTTCAGCAGCGCGAAGACAGACAGCAGAACTCCACAAGAAATGGAGCCATAAGAAAAACCAGCCAATTATGACTCGGGGAGAAGGAGATACCCGAAAGTCAATGTAAGGTTCATAAGCCCTACCTGATTATAAGGGACTTGCAAAATAATGCTTACAGAATGAAAGATGAAGAAACAGGCAGAGAAGTAGTAGTAAACGCCGCTAACTTAAAATTATATAGTCCACCGGAGGAATTTGAAACCACCGAAGAGCAAGCCATTCACACCCAAATGGACAGGGAGTCATTATATATGCACGCAGAGAGTCCTCAGAAAAGCCCACACCAGGGAGAACGGAAACGAGACAGCCAGCTCGTAGACCCAAGGGACACGAGGGTTGAATGCAGCTGTCAGTTGGAAAAATTTTACAACCAGTTGCGTGAAGCAGCGGTAGAGCTCCAAGCGATGAATGAACAGCTAAGAGCGCAGAACAAGGAAAAACGAGACGGTAGACATAGTGGAGTGGGGGAACGAGACGATCCACTGCCCGGGAGCACTGACCGCTTAAAGTAAACTCTGTCTACATAGTCGATGCCGTCTAGAGGCTCGAGAAAATTCACTTGTAAAATGAATTTTCCGAGCTTAGCGAGGGAAAGATGTGCCCAATTAGACACGGCTGACTGGCATCGAACTCGGGTCTTATCAAAGAAGACCAGGCCCATGATTCTGCCCAGAATCGAATCATTGATCTCTGAGGGGGAACGGCCATAGTGAACCCGAGGAACAATGAGTTATATCTGCATATTAGTATAAGAGCAGGATTTCACGGCTAGAATGGGAATATCATAGCTTTTAAGGTGGATTATTGCGGAAATATACCAGCCTATGTACGTTTTAGAAGCCAGAATGCAAGAAAGCGAACCAGCTTGACAGTTGACAAATCGTGGTTAGCGAAGGGGCGTTCCTAGGTGATGCCAGGGAACTAATTTTCGTCTGCAGTGGAGGAGTGGCCAAAGATTAATGGCTCTGGGATCCACAGTCGTACAAGGCATAGAAGTGGAGTGGGGGCAGCCGCCCACAGAAATTAATTGATTACAGCCAATTGGAGCAATGAATTGAAATGAAACTTACACCCAGATGCATGTATTCTAGGAAATATAATTTAGGAGTATTCTCACGCCTAAATTAAAGCCTGCATCTATAAACGAACCTCTGCACAGACCTCATCCGCTGAGCACGAAGGATATGTAGATGAGCCGAGGGGGAATTACCGGAGTATCGTCAGGACGCCATGGAAGAAGGCAATTAATTATAATTAATTGGCCGAAGCGATCGCTTGCACGCGAGTGATTATGGGACCTCCACACTTAGACAAACGAGGATCATACTTCACTTTGACTGGAAATGTATTATATCAAGAAGGGAGTCGGTCCTGGTCATCCAGTGGACTATGTTTCACAAGGGAGCTTTATATAGGAGAAGCTTCGCAGGAAAGTCAGTTCGTCTTGACTCAACCCGTAAGCTGGCACGCTGCCAGATCACGCAAGGAAGTGCGCGGAATTTATAAAGTATTAACGCTCAAATGTATTAGCGGTGAACAATGGAAAGCGCATCATGCAGCTTCATAACAGTAATTATGCATCGTATAAGATTTAGTCTACAATAGACGTTTAAGCAATAACATACGCGAATATAGATTCAGTACAGCGTAGATATAATTTAGGATGTTTATAGACAATGAACATACCAGGAGGTGTTGTCATAGGTAAAATGACATATTATTGTAATGATCACTACAGTTACGGGAGCCTGGAAGGCGTCACAAGTAGTCGTGACATAGGATTGGACAGATTTGCAGTAGAGGAGATATAAACTGTAGGTGACAGGAGTCGAACACACACGCAAGATGGACTTTCATGGAGACCAGCGGTTGTCAAGAGTTTGCTGCATCGCATCTCTGAGGTCAGGCGATAGTGGGAGTCCAATCAAGGATCCATGTGTGAGAATATAGTGCGAGAAATGTGTATAAAGTTATATTACAGTGATTTTTAAAAGTGTTTATGTGTATATGGTAAAATAATATGTATTGTGTCAAAGTGAAAAAGCCAGTGATGAAAAATATAATCACCATGTGTAAAGTTGATACAATGTGTCGTGTGAATAATATCATGATGGCTTAAGACAAGCATCATGGCAGGTGCGTGGCTGGCGTGCTGGAACGACCCAGCAAAAATGAGAGTGAGTACAAATTTAATATGTTGATATGATTAAATAGCTCACCATATAACGAAGCATCACTCTAAGATTAAGTATTAACAGTCATTTATATACGAGTTCACACCCCTCGTATTTTGGTAAAATATGGCTTGGAGGGTGATTTGTTTACGGCCATTTAGGCGTAAGACATTGATGAAAGTAACAGTAACGTTAAATAATAATAATAATAATAATCTGGGGTCGGTAACGATAATGAATAAATGGGCATGTCAGGCCTATAGTACGTGCAAAGTGTGTCATGTCTAGCGTAAGAATACTGTGTTATTGTAAACAGTAAGAAAGAAACGTAAAATATCGAGATAAAAGAGAGCTTTTCAGTGTCATTGAATTGTTGACTGAATGTTTATTATGGTATATTCTACAGGGTTGTATTTGAGAGCCATTAAGATAGTTAAATGTAAGCCTGTAAATTTAAACTTGATTGGAGCTACGTAGAGCTTTGGCTTATGAGTAATTGCAGAGAGGACGTGAGTGCTTTAAGAATTGAGTCATATGTAAGATATATTGTTTGAGCCGCGTTCAGCGAGCATGTAACGTAGAATCAAGAGATTTACGTCAATAAGTTGCGGGGATCATCCAAAAATAGCTTGCGCGTTAGGCGAATCTAGTTGGCTAATCTTCGAAATCTACGAGATAGTATCGCCTTAGAGCATACTTGTGTTATTCGCAACAGAGCTGGGACAGAGTCTGTCTGTATCCACTGTTCGCAGAATTTTTGCCACGAGGGATAACTGTTAGAGACCCTGTGTGAGCCCATATATTATTTGATCTGCCCTTAGAGGTAAGACTAATGGTTCTTCGTATAGGAAACGTCGATTTCCTCTTGTTATATGCTGCTGCACCAGTGAGTGAACTTTGATACTCACTTGAGATGCGCGTAAAAGTCACTAATGTCGGCCACAGAACGGCAAAGCTATTTCGTGATCCATCCCTTGCCATGAATATTAATTAGGGGCCGAGATGAGCCCATTATACTCTAAGTGTAGGTATTATATAATTAGATTCACTCAATTACTAAGGACACGATCCACTCAGGGTACCTCAAGCATAACTGCACCAGTAAATGAACTTTACCTGGCGGGAAGCCAGATGGGGTGGCAGGGAGGCCACTAAACCGGCGGCCATCTTGCTGAGACAGCCGTGGCTAATTCCTTGTCCGCATTTAAAGGAAGTCTATAGACCTGATCCTTTTATCTCGATATTTCGAAAAGTAATTAAGATATGCTTGATGTGATGATGTCAATTGAATTAAATGCATTATTTGCACACACATACCATGTTGGAATGTTGTGATCGGATAATATTTGGCCCAGTTATTCTCTGAGGAGGAATACTGCACCAAATAAATATAGGCATCTTTGTAAAGTGTATTTGCCCAGTCCACACTAATTTATTCATACGGGTAGCGTAATTTGAATGACATGACACGTTTGTAACGATAATGTTTTGACCAGACCCAGAAAATCGTTGTATGGTGAAGCTATAAAATATCTATCCATGTGTATTTTGGAAGGGAAAGTGTACCACTTCAGCGTTTCAAATTGAAGGGAAAAAGAATAAGATTCGCACGGCACAACACTTATTAATCAAGGCATAAGATAATGAATTAATGTTACTGAAAGTAAATGCCCCGTGTAAAACGGATAAATGTTTAATAATTGCATATTTAATATCATTTAAATATAATTTGTGTTTATTGTGTTGTGATATTCCAATTTGTGTTAAATTGTGCCACGTGAAGAACACTATGGACACTCGCAAATGTCGAAGAGTATCTATAATAGGATATTTTGAATAGACTTGAGTGCGGTGAAGCACTAATTTTGAGGAGAAGAGACTCACAGATAATTTTGATTTTTGTTGTGGGAAGTAAATGTAAAGTATCTTTTTCTTGTGTTTTATGTTGTATTGCCACGATTTTCTATCATTAAATGTTATACTTAGGAAAATGTTGTTTCTTTCAAGTAGAGTAGTCACCTGACAGACTCAAATCCTTAACATGTGGTCGTAAGGTGGGTTGAACGCCCCATACCTCGAAAGACCGTGAGTTAGCTGGGATACAAACACATGTTCCATATGATGACGATTGGGTACAGTACGAAACACCATCTCTCCTTTGGTACTTTCCAAAAATAATGTTACATCTTTCTCTTTCTTGGACATTTTCATTCCAGTACTTGGCTATGAACTTCTCTTTAAATTTTCTAAAACTGGTCACCTGGTATTTATACACACTGAACCATGACCATGGATCCCTAACAAAAGATTTATTTAGCATCTCAAGTACTTGTTCCCATTGAACGATCTCCTCTTCTAAATCTTTAGCGAACGTCTTTTCTACTGTTTTTAGGAATTCCATTGGGTTATATGCCTTGCATGTGAATACTGGCAAATCTGCCTCTTTAGTTAGAAATCTACTTAAATTTCCTAATTGTACATTACCGCTATTTGTTGCTATTTGCTTCTGACATCTCTGCAATTTCTCCTCCATTTTATCTGTTTTACTCGCTACTTGTTCACTGATACTGTTAAATTTACTGTTAACCTCTTCCCTAATTTCTTGATTATCGCTCTCTAGTTTATTTTCTAAATTACCTATTTTAGCAATATTAATACCACACTTGACCTTCATGCCGTTGACTTCTCCTTCTAAGTCAACCCTATCCTTACTACATTTAATTTTCACTTCCTCGTCAATTTTGTCAACTCGCTCCGACACTTGTTGCATTCTGGCGTCAACCTTTAGTGACCATGATTCCTCCTCCTCAGTAATCCTGTTTTCTAACTTATTGTGAAATTCTCGGCCTACTTCTTTAATTTGTCTATTGAAGTTCTCTGTAGCTTCATCAAACCTCTTACCTTGTTCATCTAGCTTCTTACTCTGCTCAGTGAACTTAAGATCTATTGCTTTTTCTAATTGATCACTACGCACGTCAAATTTCCTACTTTGTTCCTCTTGCTTCTTACTCTGTTCAGCTAACTTAAGATCTATTGCTTTTTCTAATTGATCGCTACGCACGTCAAATTTCTTACTTTGTTCCTCTTGCTTCTTACTCTGTTCAGCTAACTTAAGATCTATGTTTCTGTTCTGTTCTGTTATCAGCATCGTCAGGTTTCGAAGCCAGGAAGGATTCTCCCCCTCATTACTCTGGATGTTTGCAGCACCGTCTTGTTTATTTTCCTCAGTTTCCTGATTTTCGCTTACGTTTGACATCTCATCATTGGTACCCTGCACATCTAATTTCGACATTTTAACTGATCTTATAATACTACGGTTTCTCAAATTTATATTCCCCAAATTATCCCTGTTACTCATTACCCAAACAACAACTCATCAAAAGAACACTCCTAATTTACAACCGTAGTTCCCTAACTTGATAAATGCCTCTTTATTGAAAAACTCGGAATGAATGCAAAGAGTACTCGTTTATATTGTACATGAAAACAACTTTAAACTTTAACATACTTGAAATAAACTGGATTTATACATAATATCCATTCACTACAGTACTATATTTGGTAGCCCCACAGTTGGTTGTGCCATTTGTAACGGCTAAATTTCTCGTTGGATATCGCTCTACAAGTTGGGCGATCATTTATAACGTTTATACAGCTATTACATTCAATACTCCTTAAAACCACCTCATCGTTCTTATTTAGCATTGGCCTGTCTAGACAGACGACATACACTTTATTAATTTAGTTTTACTGGGTACCAGTTATCGTAAAGATAACACATTAAAATTTAGTGTAGCCACGGCCGCTCCCTTCCTTGAGCCAAGATCTATCATCGGAGCGTAGGGCAATAAACTTGCTCTATGCGATACTCTTTGCATTCCAACCATCCTATATATTCAACTCCCAATGAACAAGACATTTTAACTAATACTGGTTTATTTTACAACAAAATTATTAATAATATTTGATATGAGGTTTCGAGCTGTATACAATATGTGCATTAATATTCCCTATTTGCTGGGCAATATTGACTGTCTCCTCGCTAGCGCTGATCTTCTGTGTTGATACTAACTCGGTCCACATACCTGGTGCCTTGTGGTTCAAAGCCCATCTCGTTGGTCTGCTTGCAGTCTAATTTGAGATCTTACGCCAATACGCGTTTATTGACCTTTGAAAACTTTTGTTTTCTATTTGTTAACTGTACTTCGTAAAGTTGTTGTGGTTGTTGTTGTTGCTGCTGCTTGTTTCTGAGTTTGATCACCATGGTAAGCAAATTTGAACAAACCAGGCTGATTGAATTCACTAAGTCCCATCTTACTGAGGGACTGACAGACTCTAGGACTCACAAAGTCAATGAGTGGGTGCGTGATCGAATAAGTGAATGACAGAATAGAATCTATAGAATAGCCAGTGCTGAAGTCGCGCTGGGCTTCCATACACTCTGAATGGTCCCAATGTTTCGCGGCATAAATTTGCCCGCGACCCATCAGACCAATTATAGCAAAGCATTTCTCAGTCCTCAAGCGTCGCGTTACTTTTCCGAGCGGGAATACAGGCCCGCGTACTTGAAATATTCCACTCAGTACCCGCTATTCCTCTCGTTGCGCATGTATATTTTCCACCAAATCTTTCTCCAAGCCCTTGTCTCCTGTCAGCTTGGCTTCATTCCAGAAATACATTTTCTTGCAATATGTTGCTTCACCGTCCGTAACTTCTTCCAACCATGCCCGTCCTTTCTTTACAATTTAACTAATAAAACAGCCCTAGACCTCTATAAAACCCCTGTTTCTAAACACTTGACAATATTATATATGATTATTGTGCCCGTTTGGACCGAAGTCCGGACAACCACATATGCATTTAACCAAAAATCAGTCAGCACGAGAATCAAAATATCCCGGGGCGCCAGATGGGTTAAAGTCGAATGCAAAGACACTACAAAAAAAATTCTTAACTGATTTTCGGCTCGACGCAACAATAAGGATAGAAGGAGATTCATGAAAACAGTGATTGCATACCATAAAATTATCTCATTTTTATTAAAACATTAAAATGACATGAAGAAAATATGCCCAAAATGGCATAAAAATGACTGGAAAAGAATAAATTATTTACACAATATACAATATCGCCAACACATGAACACTAACAAAGTTGAAACGAGAGGTCAGAATATCAGTCCTGTTGACTTCGTTCGACACAATTATGTACAGGGTAGGGTTTTATCAGCGCAAAGTCAATCGTCCATACTGATCCCTAAATTATTTAGCATTCACACGTTGAAGATCAATAAGAAAATATATCACTGGTTGGAAAATCACTTTCACTGTTCATTTCTCAAAACTATTATCGTAGCATTTCGACTAACACTTCTTAGGCAATAGTAATATTAGGTTTTGTCAAATACAAAGTTGTTCATAATAAGTGAATACACTATGATTTACATGGACCTTGAGCATTTTTGTGGATTCAAAAAAAAACAGAAAATATATATTGACACATAGATCTCAATCCAAAGTCTGTCAAAATAATTTTGACTTAATCAAAATATAATTATCACAAATATAACTTCCATTCCTCATGGATTCAGTCAAGAAATTAATTAATTATTCCTTGAAAACATTAATTAGGAAATTTGAAATATCATTTAACATGTTTTATAATAAAAAAAAATATTATTATTATTATCAAAGTGTTTTTGAAAAAAATGTCAAATATGTTCAGCATCAACTTATTAAAGAAAATGTATATTTATTTTTATAGGATCTGAAAATCCTTTCAGCTTATAGTGGTTGTTAATAAGTAACAATTTCAAACAACAGCATTGGCCCATATGATTGACACTTGATAAAAATCACAGAATTATAAATCAGCATTTAGACAACGGTAAAGCTTTCCTGAATGAAAGGAACTAGTAGAATAATAATTTTCCGGGTAAGCAATGACTAGAAATATTTTCAAACACGTGGATCAACAGTAATTTAGTAATGATGGTTCACAAAATAACCAGTGGTTATATTACGACGAAAGTGTGGCGAAAAACGACTCTCCTACTACATCAAAAACATCCAACCTACAATTTGATTGGTGCTCCCTTTTACACAACCTCATTCCTGCGACTTAAATTGCGCACTCAGAATGGCATATAATTATCTGCACACACACAATGACATCTCCCCAAATTATACAAAATAATCAAGCCTTTGCTTGTTATGACAAATGGAAGATTCAAAAATCAATAAACCTCACCAATGAGTTTACGACAATATCCAATATAATTTCACCATCAGAAATTCCACACAGTGTTAATATTAGCAAACGTTGTGAAAGACGCTGCGTCATAATGATTTCATTTTATATGAACTCTAGCAAAACCCCTGCTTTATACATGCTTAGCTTCCCATTTCACTTCTTTCCGTGTCTTTATCAAAGCTTTGAATATGAAATGCAACCGTGAAACAATTTCACTGAATTTAACTGTTCATTATAAGTGGGCATGTGTTAACCACTATCCTTCGGAATTAACAAATATCCGATTTAGAGTATGACTTCAAATGTCAACTGTATTAATCATACAACCAGAAAATGATGATTATAAACCACAAATGTTTATTATTATTATTATTATTATTATTATTATTATTCCAGAGAAATTAGAAATTATTATTATTTTTAAATCCCATTATTATTATTATTAACATGTTCAAAACTAGGTTTAAAGTTTTCAAACTGTTCGGGGAATATCACCCTCGACTTCATAATAATGGATAACTATCCATTCCTCAACTTTGATTAATTCTTAAATCTCAAATTATGACGCCTAATGACAACAATAAGAAAAAAATATCGAACTAAAATAAATGCTCGTTCTGCTCGTCCACAAATATCGAATCGTATAAATCTGAGTAAAAATCAACTCAGGTCCTAGCTCAGGTTTCGAAAGAAAATATTTTCAAAAACAAATAAACATATCGATGACTATAGAGAAAAAAATATGTGTTGGCAAGACTGTAGAAAATACGAGAAAATCCAACTAACTACGCATAGAAATAATGTAAATTGCAGCTTACATTCTTGTAGGTCTTGATGGTAGAAATCTGGACTGAAACAGACTACTCAGTCTTCCTGTTGTCTGTCCCATTAGGACGCGTACTTATATTCTCGTATCAGCTTCCATGTTATACCCACAAGCTGTTTACGCAGACATAGTTGCGATTATAATATCTTGCAGAAAATTGTTGGCAACTTCAAGAGCTGATGTGTAGTTGTCAGGGGTCTGATCTAAGCGATCCATGATGAAATAATTACCAAGACCCACTGTGATACAATCAGTATTCCAATACTCTTACAATCTTTTCAGCACAATTACAAATTTTGTCGAGTTGGCTGGGCAAAGCTTCTCACTTTTCAGATCACACAAGGCTAAACCTGTATTCCCATTCGGCTTTCGAATTGTAATATGCAAGACTGGTTTTGAAGTTACTGACTTATCTTGGCTGGTCCAAATATTGGATATAAATAATCCAGCTCTAAGTGAATGTGGACTGAAGAAAAAGTTGTAGACTTAGTCTACCATATGTCCAAGTTGTAGCGGTAAAAATTACCAAGTGCCACAGACTTATTTCACTTCTATGAAATCGAAGAAAAGTTCTAAACTCACTCGAAATAGTTTAACACTTTCAGTAACCATGTACTGTCGAACATTCTAAGTCCACAGCTTGTGCTGTAAGTTGAAGTTTAAATGCAACCATGTGCTCGGAGATAATAACGATGTTCGAAGTTCGGTGATAATCAAGCGGCTAGAGCGCTTACGTAGCGTAGCACGACCAAGTCAACGGGGTGCTTGTGACGAAGTGAACATACCTCTGCCTGCGAGGCTCGCCTTATATACCCATCCGCTTGCTGGCTCGAGGTCACTGCGGCGAAAACGCTGGAATTTAAACACCTCTTAACTCGGCTTCTGTTCGATCAATTTCTTTGAAACAAAGCTCATTCTTCTTCTCTTGTTCTTGCCAGTAATCTGATGTAGGTTTCATGTTTCCATCTCAACGGGAAATATTTAGTGACATATAGCCTCGACTATGACGCTCTCCTCCTACGTCACTTACCCACTTCTTGGCTGTAAATTCCTTCGAAAAGCTTCTAAGAAGGTTTGGAGCGCGCTATTCAAACATCCATATCCGAAGTTAGAATCGAGGCCTGTTCCCTCAAATCTAGGCTCACGGCGTGTACCCTTCAATCTAGGCAACTGGATTTGGGCACATCCACCCTACACATAGCCAAAAAAATGGAAAGATTTTTTTTTCACACATCAAGCTATCTGGTTCTTGAATGATAGATCTTCAAACTTGCAGAATTAAAAGTTCCCACGATGATACCAGTTGGTGTATTGGCTATCTTGTAACTACCGTTGTAGTTACACTCATGAATTCGGTAGGGTCCAGAGTATAAACTCGCAAATTTGGAAAATATGCCGTTTTGGACATCAGAGGGTCCTGGTCGTCTCACCAAAACAAGGGTTCCTACACGCAAGGGTCTGCGGAATCGTCTCCCTCTGATTCTGCGCTCTCTCTTTAAAGCTTTGCTTCTCAAACTGTCCAAAGCTAGAATTTCCCTCCTTTGACGACTGGGTTCAATCTCAGTTGGAATTGAGATTATCCGATCCCAAAGTCTCGTTGGCTTGATTCCATGGTGAAGCAACATGGGTATCTGTCCAGTACTCTCATGGACTGTGGAATTTGTGGATTCGGCTGCTAAAGGAATCACATCCATCCATTTCCAATGCTCGTTTGGACAATACAATCGGCAAAATTTGGATATTTCAGCCATAACGCATTCAGCAGGATTGCTCTCTGGATGTCTAATTGAACATAGAAGTTGTTTGATGCCTAAGTTATCCATGGCGATCCTGAATTCCAAAGATGTAAATTGGGATCCATGGTCTGACAAAAGGAATTCCGGATTGCCTGCTTCCGGGATTACGTTATTCCTGATCCTGTTTGCACAATGTTTCGCATTCACCTTCTGCATAGGATGCAACATAGTGTACTTGGTGAAAACATCAATTGTCACAAGAATGTACCGATTTCCTCTCTTAGATTTTGGAATTGGACCATAAATATCGGTAGCAAAAATTTCACAAGGCTTTGTAGGAATAATAGGCCTCGGGGCTTCCCTTAACAATTTGGAATTATGCTTACTTCTCTGGCATAAGTCGCATTCACGTATGGTGTTTGTAATAGACTTCCTCATCAATTCCCACGAAAATCTCTCTTGAATTACTTTAATGGTCTTGTCTACTCCAACGTGACCTGACATGCGATGTGCCATCCAGATGATGGGGACTTGCATGCGTGGAGGTACAACAACTCTCAACTTGGTATGGTCTGGATCCACAAACGTATAAATCAGGCCATCCAATACCAAAAAATCCCCGGAAATTCTTTCCGTTGTAACAAAATCTGCATCTGCTGGATCCATGTCACCATGAAGAAAACGATAAATGTTCCTAAGTGGTCTATTTCTCCTCTGAGATAATGGCAAAAGTCTGAGCTTCCTCAAAGTTTCTTCATCTTCCAAAGTTAACGTCACTTGCAAAACTTTCGGTGTAGATTCCACTGCTCTGCTCAGTAAATCTGTTCCTATATTCAACTTCCCTGGAGTGTGTTAAATGACTAAGTTGAATTGCTGTATGAAGAGCGACCATCTCATTATCCTTTCACTTGCAAAGTTTGTTCTCAGAATAATCTCTAGAGCATGGTGATCGGTTCTAACAATAACCGAATGTCCTATCAAAATCTTCTTCCATGTTTCCAAAGCAAATATAACTGCGAGTGCTTCTAGCTCGGAAGTATAATAGTTCCTCTCTGATGGACGGAGTTTCCTACTTATAAAAGACAGATAATGTCTTCTATGATCGTCGTCTTCTTGAAAAAGAATTGCTCCAATCCCTACGGTGGACGCATCAGATTCTATAATAAAATTCTTCGTGAAATCAGGATACTCCTACTTGATGCTATTTACCAATAGACGGCATTTTGAAGCGACTGCTCACAATCTTCATTCCATTTCCATTTATTATCCTTTTTCAACAATTCTTGGAGAGGTGCGACTGTCTCAGTGTACTTAGGACAATGCCCTGCGAAGAATTGGCATGTGCCTAGAAAACTGCGAACATGCTTCACTCTAGTAGGTCTGGGAAAATTCGCAATAGCTTGGGTTTTCGTCTCATTTGGGCGGTAGCCCTCACCATCCAATATGTGTCCCAGAAATTTGATCTTTTTCTGAAAGAACTGACACTTTCGGAGGTTGACCTTAAAATTTGCCTTCCTCAAATCATCGAACAACATTCGGAGATGTAATAAATGTTCTTCTTTGCTCTCAGATGCAATGAGAATATCATCTATATATCGGACTGATATTTCCTTTACTGCTGGACTCAAATTCTGTTCAAGAACTCTAATCAAATCAGATCCAGACGTTTTGATTCCAAATGGTAGACGTCGAAAAACATAGATTTGTTGGTCAAACATAAACCCTGTAAAAATTTTTCAGTCTTCACTAAGCCTAATATGATGGTAGGACGAAGTGAGATCAATATTTGAGAACCAACTCTTGCCTTGGAATTTCCGGAGTAATTCCCTAATAATAGGTGGTCTGTCGTATTCAGGTAATAATCTCAAATTCAAATTCCGCACGTCTAAACATAGTCGCAAACTGCCATCTGGTTTGGACACCACTGTTAAAGGATTCACATAAGAAGATGTGAGTTTTTCAATAACATTGTTATCTTCTATGTCTTTAACCAGAACCTTCACCGTGTCTCGATGCTTCTCAGCTACTGGATTTTTTATAATTTATTTTAAACCAAGTATTCTGACATTGTGTCATAGCTTCAAATTAAGTTCTTGTTAAATTTAATTTGAGCACTTTAATGTAACGATAACTAACTTCAAGAACAGAAGAAACATCGAATGATATTGTTATATCATTATTGTATATAAAGTGTCGACGATCTAGGAAATACTAGTCGTATGATAAGACCGAAGTCTTAATCCCTATGAACATTCTTTCTGTAGAGTGGAAAGCATTACGACATTGACAAACCTTTTTATTATTTGTAAAGCTAAGAGCTTTGTTCATTTAATATGTTAGAGGAAATACCTTTTAATAGAAGATTATTCAAATCTTTGGCTAGGAATTCAAAGCTAGTTTATCCCGGTCAAGGTTGAATTCTATCTGACACTATAAATAACATGTGTGTTATTTTATTCTATTTGTGTAACATCACGTCATTTTGTGGACATGATATTACAACGATAAAAAATTCAAAGCTTGACAAGTGAGGTGAGACAGGAGTATTATTTTTATTACACGTATTTGCGACAGACGAGTTAACAGTTAATTACCTTGTTGTGGAGTAAACTTTAGGAGGTTAATCACGACTGTCTAATATCGTTCATTGCAATTGGAAGTTACGTTTGAAGAACTTAAGCATGTATAATTGTAGTCCAGTAGTCATATATAATGATACTGAGGGTCATGCCATTATTTGAGAGAAGTTCCTACATAAGATATGTTAATAACAATTAATCCTTTTTGGTTATTGTTTAACATAGTGGATGATAATTTCTTATGCCATATATACTATTATAAGAGGATTTGTAGAGCTATGAAGAGTGCTCGTGCGAGGGAGTTCCGCATTTTAAAAGGAAGTCAAGGTATTGTTGTTCTTTGATAAGAAGGCATGGATCATGACGAGAGCTGTCGTATACAAGCAGTCCAGTTCTTGTGAAGTAACGATTTAGCTGTGTTAACAGGAGGGTTTCAGCGGAAATGCAACTTGGGAACGATTGCCTACTCATGTCTATAATACAATTATTATATTTTATTCAACCCGAAGTTATATTATTACGTAAAGTTAACTTTAATTAGTCGACTGTATTATACCGACAATGTAATGAAACCTATATAAGACGATGTGTAAGCAGTATATCAAAACTACGGAACGTTAGAGGATGGTTATGTGAAAAACCAGTGTATATAGTTAGTTGAGAATTGTATTGTGACCGAGAAACCAGAATCTCGAAAGTGACGTGTTAGCAACACGAAATAATGTATATTATTATGAACATATTACATGTAAGTAATTTCTTTGAAAATGATTTAATTAGTTAAATATTTTAGTAGGATTTATTTATCAATTGTTTTGAAATAGCATGTGTTTTATGAGCGGATGTTTTTGGTATGAATGAGTGTTCACTGTTAAGAGTAAATGTGGAACCGGATTGGTCATGAACAATTGCGGGGTGCGAATGAATGAGTGTATAAAATTTTTAGGATGATTGTTTAAGAAACAGAGTAGTTATGTGAACTTTTGTTAAATCGAAATGTTAAATTTTACGTGTTTTTATAAACGCACACACACGCAGTCTCTATGTGGGCTAGCGAGAATGATTCACCGTTAGGTTTGGAAAACGGTGTGACATAACATAAGCATGTGGACACTCACCGCCTTGAATATAAATTGTAAAACAGTTCCGAGTGTAGCGTGGTACTGAGGTTTCATTGATGAAACAAAGCTACTGCACGTGCGTTCTACAAACGCAAGCTAGTGAATGAAACCAAGTGTTAGGATTGCCACGAATGTAAGAGCCTTCACTAAACGGTTTTACTTTTACGTAGTTTAGGCTTAAACAAGCCAAGATTTGATGCTCATAATTTTTATACAAAGCATTGTAGTAAGATGTAGAGTTGAAAGGAAGTGTGAATGATTGCGTGTTTTTATTTTAATTTCTATTGTTTAATTAGTTTATTGTTATTTTGTTTATACTAGATTAGTTTACACTATTGTTAATAAATTTTATTCAGTTTGTTATCCGTTGTTGTTGGAGTGTGATTCATTTTAAATATAAGGAGAAGAGTATTGTGGATGTATTGTAGGCGAAGCTGAATTCCCAGTCCCTGAGGAGGTAAGTAAAGGAAGGTGCCCCGTGTAGTTTGTTGTTGATCCACAATATTCTTGTAACTGCTGTATGTAAATCCCTAAAGGCCATGTTGAAAGCGATTTCTAATGTAGTTAGTTTATTGTTAACTTGTTTATACTAGATTAGTTTACACTATTGTTAATACATTTTATTCAGTTTGTTATCCGTTGTTGTTGTAGTGTGATTCATTTTAAATATAAGGAGAAGAGTATTGTGGATGTATTGTAGGCGAAGCTGAATTCCCAGTCCCCGAGGAGGTAAGTAAAGGAAGGTGCCCCGTGTAGTTTGTTGTTGATCCACAATACTCTTGTAACTGCTGTATGTAAATCCCTAAAGGCCATGTTGGAAGCGATTTCTAATGTAGTATTTGCCGGAGCTGTTTGAAATAGGCAATCCAGCTGGGGCAATGGAAATTCTAATAGGATCCTTTCCGGATTTTCGGGTACAGTAGGAATGGCGCCTTATGAACTTTGGGGCTACGAAATTAGCTTCGTAGTGTCTCTAAAGGAAATTGGTTTGAACATTTCTAGTGAAAGAAATAATTACCAGACTTGTGGGATGTCTTATCCAATTTCGTAATGATGTGAGTGTAATTATATAGGCTTAATTTAAATTGATATAAGGAAGGTTACACTCAGATTAAGATCGGATCTTAGAAACCTTAGAGTGGTGTAGTAGGTAGACAGTTTCGAAAAACGACCTACGATCTGAATATTTATTTTATTTCATCGGTACATGACGATTGCTAAGGTCATGTTAAAAATAAAGCTAACTTGTTTTGATGATTGTAATGGTAGTATTTTCTTTGTGGTAGTATATTTAAAGTGAATCACAGGAGAACGAACATTATGAGTAAGTTTATTCAACATAGGGTGTACTTTAAGTTAATGCTAAGGTAATTTTAATTTACTTTTAGACATTAAGGTGCTCAAAAATATATATGGAGTAGGACGTTGCTCAGATGTTGTTATTTTGCTCTGTTATCGTTTATGTATCTACAGCATTATATAAGGGGTTATTGCAATGGCAAGCGAGGATGTGAAGAGAATGTTGGAGGAGTTGCAGCAGAATTTGAAGGACCAACTGCAGAGCAGTTTAAATGTTGTTGAAGGTAAATTTCAGGAAGCCAAGCAGGACTTAGAACAACTGAAGTGGGAACGAAAGGAGGACCTTAACACAGTGGTTGTTAATGTTGTTGATTCTATTACAGATAAAGTCGCTGAAAGTGTCAAGGAGTGTTTCAAAACTGAAATTCAAGAAGATCAGACTTCTATAGAGGGTTTACTTACTAGTGCCTCTAAAATGGTTGCCAATGTCACGCGTTTACAGGCCAGCTCAAAGCAGATACAGGATGATGTAAGTGGTGTACGGACAGATGTCGAAGATGTCCGAACTGATGTTCGTAATGTCTAAAGTAAAGTAGACACAGTTCAAGTAGATGTATCCGCAGTTCAAAGTAAAGTCGATACAGTCCAATCCAAAGTAGACTTAGTGCAAGTAGATGTGCCTAATGTACAGTCCGATATTGGTAATGTGAGGTTAGAGGTATCCAATGTCCAATCTAAAGTAGATACAGTCCAAGCCGATGTCACTAATGTTCAGGTTGACATAAACAATATGCAGTCAGATGTCACTGATGTACAGTCTGACATAGGTAAAATACAAACAGAAGTCAATACGGTATTTGTAGATGTAACAAAAGTCCAAGTGGACATTAATAAGATTAGATAAGCGGTAGAGGCGTCTAAAGAATTGTGTACACAGAATATAACTGCTTTAACGACACGTTTTGTTAACGATGCGTTAAAAACTACAGCTTCTCTGGTCGAATTAAAAGGTAACATAGAAACTTTACGAACGCAGGTTATTGACCATAATAACATTCTTAAGGCAGATATTGAGGAGGACATAGCTGCAATGTTAAAAGCTAATGTAGTTGTCTGGAAAGACGAGTGGAACAAATCCAGTGGGGAACATGTTAAGCAAATCCAAGATAACATAGAAAAGAAATTAGCCAGTACCCAAGTAGAAATTAATAGAGAGGTTATTGAAGTAAGAACGGATTTAGCTAAATGGATTGATACGCTCACTGAAAAGCAAGTAGAAGATAGAACTCAATCTAGTCAGGATGTGCAAGCTTTGAAAGAATCGTTAGAGAGTAAGACTAAAACGATAGAGGAACGATTAAACAAGGTTGTCACTAACGTTAATGCGATGAGTGAGGAGAAAACTAATGAACTAGAAGAATACGTATCCAAGAAATTGCAAAATCTTAATCTAGGAGATGTTGCCAAGCTTGAGACGTATCAGGAAGATTTAAAGACCGAAGTAGGCCAACAGCTCAAGAAGATTATCGCTGAGATAGAAGAAAAGGAAAGGAGAAGATAGATTTCGAAAATTCGAGGAGTCAAACTAGAAGAAATAGCCTAGAAGTGGAAGAAAGGGAAATCAGGGTGGAAGAAAGATTATTCAGGTTTACGGAAGGTTTAGAGGATAGGAGTAAAGAGCCCGAAAGTTACAATAGAGATTTTCGACCAAACCTTCAGGATTCATATCCGAGAAACGTGACGGTCATAAGGAACTTTGAAGACAAACCGCGTAAGTTCAGAAACCTAGATAGTTTCACACCGATAGAGTACATTAGAAATCTCAAAGATTACTTTATCAAAGCGCATATTCCAATAGAGAGAGAAATGAAGATCGTAGAACGCTATCTGTCAGATGGGCCCCTTGAATGGATTTGCGCCTTTAGATATACCTTCATGAACTTCGATGAATTCGCAGAAGCACTAATAAAGCGTTTCTGGTCTATTGAAGCTCAAAATTCCCTACGCCCAGAAGTATACTCACGGAAATATTCAGGAACTCTTCCTACACGCTACACAGGCTTCTTCACGAGTCAGTTAGCCAGACTCAGATTTCCTCAACCCCCGTTATATACAGCTCAGTTGATAGACGCGATAGCCAGGATGCTCCCTGTTGAAGTCAGACGTCTAATTATCTCGTCAGGGATCAACGATCTAGCAAGCATAGACGAATTGCTCAGAAAACCCGAGTACACGAGCCCTACGCCAAACGTTGTTGCGAAGAACCAAAGGCAAGAATACCAAGATATTAACACAGTATATCTTGACCAAACACAACAGACAGACAATCCGAAATAACCAGAAAAGGGAAATATTGGTCCTGAATGGAATAATTATTTCCGTGATCGTAGACCAGAACCCAGATACAGGAGATTCCGTGGAGGCCGTCCATATCAGCAACAGCAAGGATGTAATAACGATAATAGCAATGCCAACCGTAGAAGTGGTTATTATCACAATAATAATAATAACTACTGATACAATAATAATGGTTATTATAACAGGAATAACAATAGGAATAACCAGAACTATAATCGTAACAGAAACTCCCATGATGAAATTATGACGAAGAAGTATGATGAACGTCATAAGGAAGTACAAGAATATCTTAAAGATTTAGGAGACAAGGAAAATGGGAATGGAGACAAAAAGGATTTGAGTATCGACTCCAAACCAAGTACCAGTAAAGGAGAAGGTAATGGAAATGATTCTCATAGACGGTATGGAGGGACCATTTACGTTTACCAAAAGAAGTAGAAGAGAGAAGAGGATATACTGCTCCACAGAACCAAGAAAAGAAGAAGAAGACGCTGAAGAACCAAGAAGAGAAGAAGAAGAAGAAGAAGGCGTTGAAGAAGAGAAGAATAGAAGAAGAGGAACGGGTCAGATAAAGATAACTGCAGTAAAACCAAGAAGAAAGAGCGCTCCGCATAACTAATGCTTATGGGAATAACTGTTATGAGTTGTTTGATGATGAAAACAAAGTTATTCTAGGAAAATTCAACGCTAAAAATTTGAAAAAGTATCATAAGAAAATAGGCTAAAATAATTCAATATTCGAGTTCAAGTGACATATCAAAAGTCTGGAATTAGAATGATTAAAAACAATTTGCAACTGTTTTTAACTTGAAATGGCGGAGGAATGCCCCCGTAAATTGAATTATTTTGGGACAAAATGAGAGTATTTTCCGTCCCTATGATAAAATTTAACCAGCAAATATAATTTCTGGAAGTGTGACACAGGAGGGTAGTGTTACAAGCTCGAGGCTGTGGGAGAGCCCGATCACGTGATACATTGAACAATGGACGCTTCTGGAAGGCTATATTTGGCATAGCAACAGCGAGTTTGGAAATTAATATAATAAATATTGTTATAAATTATGCTATTGGATCCCAGCCCAGAGCCAATGAGAAGAGGTCTTATTAAAGACGGGATCAACTTTAATGACACAATTTGATGAAATTATGCATTTAGGCCCTTAGAAGAAGATTTTCTTATTTTTGTAATGAAGAGGATATTAAAAGAAATTATGTCTGATACTTTAAAAACCGCAGATCGGTTAATCTTCGCAGTAATAAGCATTAGTAATCTACGCGCTAAAATTATGGTGGGAGTTTGATCTGGCCGCCAAAATTTCGACTTGGAGGGGGAGATCCAAGGATCGGGGTTCTTATTCCAGCAGTCTTTGAAGAGTGAGGAAGTGTTTATACTGGGTTAACAGAGATCCCAATTCTTAGTCCGAGTGCGACGACTGTCGACTTGTGGAGACGCGAGGATAGCTAGGTGGCACGTAGGAGATCACCGCAATTCCATTCTACGTGAAGTTGTGAGGAACATTGAATTGATTAAATCTCTTATATCATTGAGATCTGAAGTTAAATAAGCGTATATATATATTTTAATCGGTATTCTGCCCGAAGGCAGGTCCGAGCCTCCGAAGAGGCTACCCCCAGCCGGAGTTTACGTGCGGTAGGGTGGCCAGGGCCTTTCCGCTCCTCCTTATGTTGGCCAACAGCGCGCAGTGCCTAGAGCCGGCATACCATCCAAGTTCCGACTACGCCCAATGTTGCTTAACTGCGGAGTTCTCATGGGATCCGGTGTTTCAACACGGCTAGGCCGTTGGCATATATATATATATATATATAAAGAACAGGTCGCATACTTTATATTGTGAAAAGTCGAGCGTTTTAAAATTCACCGTTTCGACAATATAAGCCTGTTAAGTCAGATTTTCAAATGTGCTGGAAATAAAGCTGAATATCCTTTTAAATTGCAACGTGAAGTTGACGAACGCAGTTCAAGTGAACAGTAGCGGAGAACTTTTAATATTGGCGCAACACATAAAAATTAACAGAATGACTATTATTATTCTTCAAAGGTTTTCATTCAACTTAATTAACATTATTGATATGATAAACTAAATAGTCATGCTCCAGAGATATATTCGATAACAGGAGTTAAGATACAACGATGGAGCTTCGTTAGACAACGTATTCTCGAACACAGACGTAGTGTACGGTCCATCTTGTTCATTTTCGTCAATCAATATCAATTAGCAATGGAAATATTTCATTCACCATTTATATGAATACTAGCTGAAGTACCCGTGCTTCGCTACGCGTCATAAATAAATTAAAATGTGAAGCTGACAGTTAAAACAGGGGATAGGCGAGGTGCTGCGCAGAAGGAGATTAAGGATGGAACATTTTGTCCAATTACACCACTCGGCGTTGACCGTGTTTTATACCAGAAATTTAGGTCTACTCGCTAACCGTTGGAGATACCTTTCGGATAGAAAATGTAATTTTAAACCTCGTATATGCCATCAAAAGTTTGCTATTTCTTAGCGTTCTCTCTTTTTTTTGAAATGAAATTATGAAAGTTTGAAACCAAAGGGTGTAGTGACGTCACTAAAATGGTCGCCATCTTTAAAAAGTGCAAAGTATTGAAATCAAAAGTAACCTATATGTTAACCAGGTAAATCAGCTACTTCCATGTAAAATTCATGTAAATCGGACCAGTGGTACTTGCGTGATTGAGTAATACACAGACACACACCATTTCATTTTTAGCCTCGCTTCGCTCGCGTCATAGTCGTGTCATATCGTTATTCAATGAAATGCAGGTTTAACCCCGTTAACACCCCTTTAGAACCTGAATACCCAAAAATCCCTCCCTAGTAGACGTTTTCGACACACAACTAACATATCCCCAAAATATAATTCTTCTAACTTTAATAGTATTGGTTGGTCGATGAGAGTGAACATCCAAAAATCCTTCCTTAGTGGACGTTTTTCTTCCAGAATTTCACCCCTCCCCATAGGCCCCTTAAATTGCATTTATGAAACAAGATGTTCAGTAAAGAACATATAGCCTACTTTCTCCTAAATGCATGGGTATTGTTATAACTCTTTGTCCTTTTCAAGGAGTATGATTGAATGTTGGTTGTAGTAGCTTGTTGAAATACAACGTGCTATAGGGATATTAAACATGAATATGAGGTGCCCTTTGCTAGTGCTACCTCTGTACCAAATTTCGTTCAATTCGGTTTCACCGTGTTCGAATTGATAGGGAGAATCGATTTGCACACATACTTGGCCACCATCTGCAAATTATTGGGCTGATGTTCTTGCAGTTTGGTCAGAATATGTTTCCCACATAAAGATATGGTGTTGCAAAATTTGGTAGAGACTATATTATTAGGATGGTCGTAATTACATTTTAGATTTTAACATTTGGGTGGCCGCGATTACGTTTCCGTCAAGATAGCGGTGATATAAAACATGACACTGAGGTGGCCTTTTCTAGTGCTACCTCTGTACCAAATTTCGTTCCATTCGGTTTCACCGTGTTCGAATTAATAGGGGGAATCAATTTTGACATAAATATGGCCGCCATCCGCAAACTATTTGGCTAATGACCTATTAGATTGGTCAAAGGATGCTCCCTCCATAAAGGTATGTTGTTGCAAAATTTGGTAGAGATCGGATGATTAAGTTAATCGTAATTTGATTTAAGCTTTGAACATTCGTGTGGCCGCCATTACGTTTCAGTCAAGATGGCGGCGATATAAAACATGACACTGAGGTGCCCTTTGCTAGTGCTACCTCTGTACCAAATTTCGTTCTATTCGGTTCCACCGTGTTCGAATTAATAGGGGGAATCAATTTTCACATAAATATGGCCGCCATCCGCAAACTATAAGGCGAATGACCAATTAGATTGGTCAAAGGATGCTCCCTCCATAATGGTATGTAGTTGCAAAATTTGGTAGAGATCGGATGATTAGGTTAATCGTAATTTGATTTAAGCTTTGAACATTCGTGTGGCCGCCATTACGTTCCAGTCAAGATGGCGGCGATATAAAACATGACACTGAGGTGCCCTTTGCTAGTGCTACCTCTGTACCAAATTTCGTTCCATTCGGTTACACCGTGTTTGAATTAATAGGGGGAATCAATTTTGACATAAAGATGGCCGCCATCCGCAAACTATTAGGCAACTAACCTATTAGATTGGTCAAAGGTCCATAAAGGTATGTTGTTGCAAAGTTTGGTAGAGATCGGATGGTTATGTTAGTCGTTATTTAACTTAAGCTTTGAACATTTGTGTGGCCGCCATTAAGTTTCTGTCAGTATGGCGGCGATATAAAACATGACACTGAGATGCCCTTTGCTAGTGCTACCTCTGTACCAAATTTCGTTCCATTCGGTTTCACCGTGTTTGAAATTAATAGGGGGAATTGATTTTCACACAAAGATGGCCGCCATCCGCAAACTATTAGGCTAATGACCTATTCATTTGGTCAAAGGATGCTTCCTCTATAAGGGTATGTTGTTGCAAAATTTGGTAGAGATCGGATGATTAGGTTAATCGTAATTTGATTTAAGCTTTGAACATTTGTGTGGCCGCCATTACGTTTCCGTCAAGATGGCGGCAATATAAAACGTGGCACTGAGGTGCCTTTTGTTAGTACTACCTCTGTACCAAATTTCGTTCCATTCGGTTGCACCGTATTCGAATTAATAGGGGGAATCTATTTTCACACAAAGATGGCCGCCATCCGCAAACTATTACGCTGGTGACCTATTAGTTTGGTCAAGGGATGCTCCCCCCATAAAGGTATGTTGTTGCAAAATTTGGTAGAGATCGGATGATGAGGTTAGTCGTAATTTGATTTAAGCTTTGAACTTTTGTGTGGCCGCCATTACGTTTCCGTCAAGATGGCGGCGATATAAAACATGACACTGAGATATCCTTTGCTAGTGCTACCTTTGTACCAAATTTCGTTCAATTCGCATTCACCGTGTTCGAATTGATAGGGGGGGACAGACATTCAGAGTACACATACTCACACACACACAGACACACACACAGACTCACACACACACATACACACACACAGACAGACACACTTTTTTCGCCCTGTGTTGATCTCATGCAAAAATCGAAAGTAGGCTAAAAACGGTCGAACAACTATTTATTTTATTTATTTATTTATTTATTTATTTATTTTTAAGCTGATTGATTTCCTCCGAGTTTCAAACTCCTCGCCTATGTCGTTTAAGAGATACACGCTCCGTTAGGAATCTTTCAACCCCCACTTTTCATCCCTTTCACCTCATAATATGCACTACATCGAAAAACCATTAGACATGTGTCAGCTTATTTTTAATGATTAGTATATGTGCCAAGTATCACATCCCCAAATGAAACCACTCGTGAGATATTGTTATTCAATGAAATGCACGTTTACCCCCTTAACACCTCTTTAGAACCTGAATATCCCAAACACTTTCCTTAGTGGACGTTTTCGACATACAACGAACATATCCCCAAAATTTCATGTTTCTAACTTCAATAATTTTGGCTCGGCGATGATGAGTGAGTGAGTCAGTCAGGACATTTTATTTCTTTTATTTTTGATAATTTCACCCCTCCCCATGAACCGGTTAAATTGGATTTATGAAACAAACGGTCAAACACCTATTTACTTATTTAAAGCAGTTTTCCCCCTGAGTTTGATGAGTGAGTAAGTGAGTCAATCAGTTAGGACACTTTCTTTCTTGTATTTTTTTTCACAGAATTTCAGCCCTCTCCAAGGGCCCCTTAAATTGGATTTATGAAAAAACGGTCGAACACCTATTTACTTATATTTTAAGCTGTTTTTTCCCGCCGAATTTCAAAGCTCTCGTCTATGTCGTTTCAGTGATACACGCTCCGTTAAGAATCCCTCAACCCCCAATTTTCACCCCTTTCACCTCACAATATACACCACATCGATAAACCCTTAGACGTATGTCTGATTATTTTTAATGATTAGTTTATATACCGAATATCACATCCCCAAAGAAACAACTCTTGAGATATCGTTATTCAATGAAATGCACGTTTACCCCCTTAACACCTCTTTAAAACCCGAATAAACAAAAATCATTCCTTAGTTGACGTTTTCGACATACAGCGAACATATTCCCAAAATTTCAAGTTTGCAACTTTAATAGTTTTCGCTGGGCGTGATGAGAGTGAGTCAGACTAGACATTTTCTTTCAATTATTTTTACCAGAATTTCACCCCTCCCCATGGGCCCCTTAAATTAATTTATGAAAAAACAGTCGAATACCGATTTACTTACTTTTAAGCTGATTTTTTAGCCTATTTTCAATTTTGAAACAAGATGTTCAGCAAAGAACATATAGCCTACTTTCTCCTAAATGTATGGGTATCTTTATGACTCTTTGTCCTCATCCCTAAAACAATCACCCCAACCACAATGTATTGTTTGTTTTCTTTTATATTGATAATAAGCCAGTAAGTGTCAAGATCAATATTATATACTTTATGATGATTGAATAACAACACTACTAACTTATTGTAATGCATTCACGTCCGTTAATCTCTATATTAAGCCAGCCTGCAAAATTAAGAATCTTCCGCCCCAATCACAGTAGGTGGTGCTGCGACCTATCAGTGAATTAATCTTTATCTTGTACGCCTATGCACTGCCATCGTAATGTACTACGATGGCAGTGTTCTATGGGTGTTGAATGAGTAGGCAGTTTAAAGTAGCCAAGAGGGAGGCGATCCAGCTGGCAGTGTTTAAAGGTATTCGGAGCGCGATCGTGGCTAATAGTTGAACCACCAGTATTACAAAATTGCCATACTTCAGGAGGCCAGCTCAGGCATTTACACAGCGTTATGTTTGGAACAATATTACCCACATAACCCACAAGAGGACAGCACCGAACAGAGGCATTAAGAAGGCTGTGGTTAATGACAACGTGTATCTAGTTCTTCTATTCTCCTTTTTCTAATGTCTTCTGTTTATGTGCGATGCTGGGACTGTGATTTTATTAATATACGAGTGTATACTTTATCCTCTCCTTTGAGCTAAATGACATTTTATTCAGTATCTGTGAAAAAAGCTCGTGCACATCATTTGTAAAAGAATTCAAGAAAAAAAAACCTAACTGTAGCAGTACTCGATCCCCAATCAACTGCGTGTCAGACTAACATGCTAGCTCAGAGCTAACCGTATGCATGACGTCAGGTGTTCTTAACTGACATATTAGATACAAACTGTTGGCAAATAATGACTTTAAATAAACGATTTCTTCACTGCAGTACATCTTCATTAAAGATCATTTCATACAAAGTTTATATTATTGTATCAGTACGGTATATCACATACAACATACTAAAACTACTGAAATATAAGACAGGCACATGAGGACAGCTGCCATCTTGTGTGTGACACAAACGGCTCAGCTCTTTTAAGCCACTCATACTGTATAATATTATAATATTAAATTATAATAAATAACGGATCACGACCTTCAGGATAGCTTAAACCCCCCTAGGCTCGATAATCGGAATTGGTGGGTCTTAAGCTATTTATTAAAATGGTTGCATAATTCACACGGCCGCCATCCTGAAATGGCATGGCCGATGACCATGAATTTTGGGTGAAAGACGCGTCCTATATAAAGGTATGTTGTCACCAAATTTGGTAGAGATCGGATGATTAGTTTAGCCGTAATTTGATTTTACGTTTTGAACATTTGAGTGGACGCCATTCTGTTTTGGTAAAGATGGCGGCGATATAAAGTATGACACTGAGGTGTCCTTTACTAGTGCTACCTCTGTACCAAATTTCGTTCAATTCGGTTTCACCGTGTTCGAATTGATAGGGGGGGACAGACATTCAGAGTACACACACTCACACACACACAGACACACACACACACACACAGACTCACACACACACATACACACACACACACAGACTCACACACACACATACACACACACAGACAGACACACTTTTTTCGCCCTGTGTTGATCTCATAAGCCTACTTTCATTTTTTGCAAAAATCGAAAGTAGGTTAAAAATAGGCTTATGAGATCACCTTCTATCCGTGTGTGTGTGTGCGTGTGTGTGTGTGTGATTCGTGTGTGTGCCCCCCCCCCCCCTAATAAAATCTAAATTGTTGGAGAGATGTCAATGAATCTCGGTAAGTTCATAGCTCTATTCTGGGCGACCCCGACCGTGCCCTTCAAAATTTGTTACGTCTCACCTATCCTACATGGCGGTTGTGCGAAATATTTCACCAGTATTCAATATCTCCGAAACTATTACCGATATCACCCTGGAATTTTGTATGGTGATAAAGGGAACTACTAGAAATTCACTTATGTGACCTTTGAAAACCTGGTAACTACAAAACCAACATGGCGGCCAAGCGAAGTTGCGACATTTAATTGGACGTTTCTCGCGATTTAACCAACCAAACGCAATGAAACGTGGCACAGTATATGTTTATATACATTGTAATGCGCCGACATCTAACTTCGTTCAATTGTTTACATAACCTCAAAATGGCGGCTGTGCGAAATATTTCACTGGCATTCAATATCTCCGAAACTATTTATGGTATCAACCTGAAATTTTGTACGGTGATAAAGAGCACTACTACAAGTATATCGATGTAACTTTCAAAAACCTGTTAACTGCGAAACGAACATGGCGCCCAAGCGAAGTTGAAACATTCTAATACATTTTTCTCGTGATTTCATCATATGAGCGCATTGAAATGTGGTACAGTAAATGATTATACATATTGTCATTCACTGGCATCTAATTTAGTTCAATTGTTTACATAAACTGAAGATGGCGGCTGTGCGAAATTTTAAAATTAAGTTTTTATTCTTGTGTCGTAATCATGCGATCGAAGTGACAGTTTGAATAATGAAGCTACGCAATAATTTTCCGTTAATGGTACATAACTCTATGGCCTATACATATAACAATCCAAAATGGCGAGCATCCGAAATATTTTGACGGTTCTCAATATCTAAGAATCTTTTCCAGCAATCAAACTGTTTTTTTTATGTTCATAGAGGCTATGAACATAAGTTCACCTATATGACTTTCAGTAACCTGGTGAGCACAAATCCAACATGGCGGCGACGCGAAGTATAAATATTTAAATGGACGTTTCTCGCGATGTAACCATCTGAGTGCAGTTATACTTTGCACGTTAACGGTTATACAAATGTTAATCCACTGGTATCTAATTTATTTCAATTGTTTTCATAACCACAAGATGGCAGCTGTGCGAAATTTTTAAATCTCGTTTTTACTCTTGTGTCCTAATCATGCAATTGAAGTCTGAAAACCACACGTACACAATAATCTTCATGTAATAGTACATAACCTGGCTACCATCTACAATATTTCGACGGTTCTCAGTATATACGAATCTAACATAGCAATCAAACTGAAATTTTGTATGTTGTTAGAGGCAATTAATATGAGTAGGATATATGAAAATAGGCTGTATAGTTCTTCACGAAACTACTTGTTTTTCGCTAAGTTTCAAATTTCTCGCCTATGTCATTCAAAAGATAGGCCTACACGCTCCGTTAGGAATCCTTCAACCCCCACTTTTCACCCCTTTAACCTCATAATAATACACCACATCGAAAAACCCTTAGACACATGTCTGCGTATTTTTAATGAATAGTTTTTATGCCGAGTATCACATCCACAAATGAAAGCACTCGTGAGATATTGTTATTCAATGAAATGCAGGTTTAAACCCCTTAAGAACCTGAATATCCAAAAAAACTCCCTTAGTGTACGGTTTTGACAGCAAACGAACATATCCCCGAAATGTCATGTTTCCAACTTCAATATTTTTGGCTGGGCGATGATGAGTGAGTGAATGGGTCAGGGCATTTTCTTTCAATTTTTTTTCTTCAGAATTTCACCCCTCCCGATGAACCCCGTCAATTTGATTGAAAAAAAAACCTGTCGGAAAGCTATTTACATACGTTAAAGCAGTTTTTCCCCCCTGAGTTTGATGAGTGAGTCAGTCAGTCAATCAGTTAGGACACTTTCTTTCCTGTTCCCCCCCCCCCCAGAATTTCACCCCTCCCCATGGGCCCCTTAAATTGGATTGCTGAAAAAACGCTTGAACACCTATTAACTTATTTTTAAGCTTTCTTTTTCCCCTGAGTTTGATGAGTGAGTGAGTTAGTCAGTCAGTTAGGACACTTTCTCTCCTTTTCCCCCCAGATTTTCACCCCACCCCATTGGCCCCTTAAATTAATTTATGAAAAAACATTCGAATACCGATTTACTTACTTTTAAGCTGATTTTTTTTTCGCTGAGTTTCAAATTTCTCGGCTATGTCGTTTAAAAGATAGGCCTACACGCTCCGTTAGGAATCCTTCAACCTCCACTTTTCACCCCTTTCACCTCATAATAATACACCACATCGAAAAACCCTTAGACACATGTCTGCTTATTTTTAATGATTAGTTTTTATGCCGAGTATCACATCCACAAATGAAAGCACTCGTGAGATAGTGTTATTCAATGAAATGCAGGTTTAAACCCCTTAAGACCACTTTAGAACCAGAATATCCAAAAAACCTCCCTTAGTGTACGGTTTTGACAGACAACGAACATATCCCCGAAATGTCATGTTTCCAACTTCAATATTTTTGGCTGGGCGATGATGAGTGAGTGAATGAGTCAGGACATTTTCTTTCAATTTTTCTTCTTCAGAATTTCACCCCTCCCGATGAACTCCTTCAATTTGATTGAAAAAAAAAACCTGTCGGAAAGCTATTTACTTACTTTAAAGCAGTTTCCCCCCTTCCCCCCCCCCCCTGAGTTTTGATGAGTGAGTCAGTCAATCTGTTAGGACACTTTCTTTCCTGTTACCCGCCCGTTCCTGTTCCCCCCAGAATTTCACCCCTCCCCATGGGCCCCTTAAATTGGATTTTTGAAGAAACGGTCGAACACATATTTACTTATTTTTATACTGATTTTTTTCCCGCTGAGTTTCAAACTCCTTGCATATGTCGTTTAAGGGATACACGCTCCGTTAGGAATCTTTCAATCCCCACTTTTCACCCCTTTCACATCATTAACACATCGAAAGACCCTCAGACACGTGTCCTGTTACTTTTTAATGATGAGTTTATATGCCGTGTATCACATCCCCCAATGAAACCAATCGGGAGATATTGTTATTCAATGAAATGCAGGTTTAACCCCCTTAAGACCCCTTTAGAACCTGAATATCCGAAAATCCTCCCTTGGTAGACGGTTTTGACATACAATGAACATATCCCCAAACTGTCGTGTTTCTAACTTCAATAATTTTGGCTGAGCGATGATGAGTGAGTGAGTGAGTGAGTCAGGACATTTTCTTTCAATTTTCTTTTTTCAGAATTTCACCCCTCCCCATAAACCCCTTAAATTTGTATTTATGAAAAAAAAATAGAACAGCTATTTACTTACTTTAAAGCAGTTTTTCCCCCCTGAGTTTGATGAGTGAGTCAGTCAGTCAATCAGTTAGGACACTTTCTTTCCTGTTCCCCCCCCCCCCCAGAATTTCACCCCTCCCCATGGGCCCCTTTAATTGGATTGCTGAAAAAACGCTTAAACACCTATTAACTTATTTTTAAGCTGTCTTTTTCCCCTGAGTTTGATGAGTGAGTGAGTTAGTCAGTCAGTTAGGACACTTTCTCTCCTTTTCCCCCAGAATTTCACCCCACCCCATTGGCCCCTTAAATTAATTTATGAAAAGACAGTCGAATACCGATTTACTTACTTTTAAGCTGATTTTTTTTCGCTGAGTTTCAAATTTCTCGCCTATGTCGTTTAAAAGATAGGCCTACACGCTCCATTAGGAATCCTTCAACCTCCACTTTTCACCCCTTTCACTTCATAATAATACACCACATCGAAAAACCCTTAGACACATGTCTGCTTATTTTTAATGATTAGTTTTTATGCCGAGTATCACATCCACAAATGAAAGCACTCGTGAGATATTGTTATTCAATGAAATGCAGGTTTAAACCCCTTAAGACCTCTTTAGAACCTGAATATCCAAAAAACCTCCCTTAGTGTACGGTTTTGACAGACAACGAACATATCCCCGAAATGTCATGTTTCCAACTTCAATATTTTTGGCTGGGCGATGATGAGTGAGTGAATGAGTCAGTACATTTTCTTTCAATTTTTCTTCTTCAGAATTTCACACCTCCCGATGAACTCCTTCAATTTGATTTAAAAAAAACCTGTCGGAAAGCTATTTACTTACTTTAAAGCAGTTTTCCCCCCCTGAGTTTGAAGAGTGATCAGTCAGTCAATCTGTTAGGACACTTTCTTTCCTGTTCCCCGCCCGTTCCTGTTCCCCCCAGAATTTCACCCCTCCCCATGGGCCCCTTAAATTGGATTTTTGAAAAAACGGTCAAACACATATTTACTTATTTTTTATGCTGATTTTTTCCCGCTGAGTTTCAAACTCCTTGCCTATGTCGTTTAAGAGATACACGCTCCGTTAGGAATCTTTCAATCCCCACTTTTCACCCCTTTCACATCATTAACACATCGAAAGACCCTCAGACACGTGTCCTGTTACTTTTTAATGATGAGTTTATATGCCGTGTATCACATCCCCCAATGAAACCAATCGGGAGATATTGTTATTCAATGAAATGCAGGTTTAACCCCCTTAAGACCCCTTTAGAACCTGAATATCCAAAAATCCTCCCTTGGTAGACGGTTTTGACATACAACGAACATATCCCCAAACTGTCATGTTTCTAACTTCAATAATTTTGGCTGAGCGATGATGAGTGAGGGAGTGAGTGAGTCAGGACATTTTCTTTCAATTTTCTTTTTTCAGAATTTCACCCCTCCCCATAAAGCCCTTAAATTTGTATTTATGAAAAAAAAAACTATCGAACAGCTATTTACTTACATTAAAGCAGTTTTTCCCCCCTGAGTTTGATGAGTGAGTCAGTCAGTCAATCAGTTAGGACACTTTCTTTGCTGCCCCCCCCCCCAGAATTTCATTTCTCGCCATGGGCCCCTCCAATTGGATTGATGAAAAAACGGTCAAAACATATTTACTTATTTTTTATGTTTTTTTTTTCGCTGAGTTTCAAACTCCTTGCCTATGTCGTTTAAGAGATACACGCTCCGTTAGGAATCTTTCAATCCCCAATTTTCACCCCTTTCACCTCATAATATACACCACATCGAAAAACCCTCAGACACGTGTCTTCTTATTTTTTTTTAATGATGAGTTTATATGCCGAGTATCACATCCCCCAATGAAACAAATCGGGAGATATTGTTATTCAATGTAATGCAGGTCTACCCCCTTAACCCCCGTTTAGAACCTGAATATCAAAAATCCTCTCTTAGTGGGCATTTGTGGCCCTTGAGGAAGCTGCATACCTGATTTCATTCCAATCCGTTCGGTGGTTTCTGAGATTTCGTGATGAATAAATGAATGAGTGAGTGAGTGAGTGGTATTTGACAAATATATAGTAGAAAGAACATAGTGTCAAGTCTTTGTTATGTTAAACTCGGTTGACAGTGCTGTGTGAGCACTTGAGTAACTAACGGGATTTCAAGTAAAGATCCTCATTTTCTATACCGGTAGTGCAGAGCGCAATTGGCATCTAGTCGGCCGTGTCTCGACTTGAGCTATGTTGCCATGGAATCTATCTGCCTTGCTATTCCTTCATGAGTATATTTTATGATTTGATTAGCCTGTGATTGAGTGCAAAAGGGCCGAAATCAGAAGAATAAGAAAGACTATCGAAAATTCATGTAGCCAGCGGTTCCTTCTGGGTCCTAAACTATGTGAATGCAAAATATGGTTGAGATTGGTGGAACGGTGTAGATTTGTATACGGAACCAACCCACATACATACATACATACATACATACATACATACAGACTTTCACTTTTATATATTAGATTTCTTTAATTATATTCCAATGATGAGGCTGATACATATTTACGACGGAGAATGAAGACTTTACAGAAGAGATTTGTCAAGATGCTAGGGGTAGCCCAGCAACACAGAAGAATTTGCCAGAAGGATGTCGTTCGAGCCCAGGCGAATGTTGGTGAATTCCAGAGAGGGACGTTTCCTATCTCTGAGGTCGAAGATCCGAGGTTCGAATGCAGATCCATCTCAGTGTCTTGTACTGAGGAAACATCTAAAATATTGTGGGAATACTTACATAGATCTTCAAGATTTCGTCCAAATAAGGTAGCAGTGTACCTCATTTGTAGTATAGAGCTTAATTAGTGACATCCTGAGCCAGCGATCTTACTCCATATTTCCATATTTTCATATTTCCATATCTCCATATTTCCATATTCTCACATTTCATGTATTTCAGTGTTCTCATGTATTTTACAATTTAGATGTGTGTTAAGATTTTTAAACTTCAAGATTATTTAGGAGATGATTGCCCTTCATCTATTTTTCAGTTTTATTCTACGGATCAGTTGTGGAACTGACATTAAAAATTTTGTTTGAGGAATTATATTGCCTCATAGAAGACTAGTCGTTTCGACTCTCGAATTTTTAATAATTTATTTTAAACCAAGTATTCTGACATTGTGTCATAGCTTCAAATTAAATTCTTATTAAATTTTATTTGAGCACTTTAATGTAACGACATCTAACTTCAAGAACAGAAGAAACATCGAATGATATTGTTATATCATTATTGTACATAAAGTGTCGACGACCTAGGAAATACTAGTCGTTTGATAAGACCGAAGTCTTAATCCCTATGAACATTCTTTGTGTAGAGTGGAAAAACATTACGACAGTGACAAACCTTTTTATTATTTGTAAAGCTAAGAGCTTTGTTCATTTAATATGTTAGAGGAAATACCTTTTGAAAGAAGCTTATTCAAATCTTTGGCTAGGAATTCAGAGCTGGTTTATCCCGGTCCTAATTGAATTCTATCTGACACTATAAATAACATGTGTGTTATTTTATTCTATTTGTGTAACATCACGTCATTTTGTGGACATGATATTACAACGATAAACAATTTAAAGCTTGACTAGTGTGGTGAGACAGGAGTATTATTTTTAGCCTACTTTTCACATTTTGCAAAAATGAGGAAAAAGTAGACTTATGAGATCGATCCTGGAAAATGTGTGTCTGTCTGTCTGGCTGTGTGTGTGTCCCCCCCTATCAACTCCTAAACGGCTGCAGCAATCAAAACCAAATTTAGTATGAGTAAAGATGTGCACCAGATGAGCTCATGTCCATTATTGAAAATGATGTCAGTGCTACCAACTGCTGAAAAAAGCACTTGAAATTTGAGCTCCATGTTGGATATCTTGCAAGGTATGCATGGGAGCTATTCCAAAATTGGCACTCATGTAGATAATACTATTTCAGTTTAATTTCCAGGAGGCCAACCATGACAGTGTTGCCAAAATAATTTTAAGCCTTCTGATAGGTCCAATGTTTAAATGCATATAACTTCTACACTATCAATTGGATTTCAACCAAATTTTGTATGTAATATCTGTACGTAAACAGATATGACTCAGCGTATTCTTAAGAGCCACCAGGGCTGCCAACTGTAAATAATTGCTCTCTCTATTTTTTTCCCAAATAGCAATATATCAGAAAGTATGCAAGCCAACAGCTTTAAACTATGCACACGCATATTCTGACATTTTAGATTAATTTGGAGTAACTTATATACGTCAGTTCTACCAACATAATTATAAGCCTGCTGATAGTACCAATTTTTAAATACATGTAACTTCTATACTATCAGTTGGATTTCAACCAAATTTCGTATGTGCTATGTGTACCATAACAGATAAGACTAAAAGTATTGTTAAGAGCAATCAGGGCTGCCAACTGTTAATAAATGCTGTCTATATTCTTTTTACCCTGACATCAATATATCAGAAAGTATGCAAGCCAAAAGCTCTATACTTTGCACACGTATAGCACCTGACATTCTAGATTAATTTGGAGTAATTAATGAAAGGCAGTGCTGCCAACATGATTCTATGCCTGCTGATATGTCCAATTTTAAAATACATGTAACTTCTATACCAACAAATGGATTTCATCCAAAATTGGCACAACAAGATATAATAATTCAGATTATTTCTGACCAGCACACGCATGGTATTGTAGGCAACATGCTTTTACGCGTGCTGATAGATCCAGTGTCTAACTGCATGTAACGTCCATTGGACTTCAACCAATTTTTGTATTCTGTACCTTAACAGGTGGAACTAAGAATATATTCAGTCACCAGGGCTGCAAACTGTAGTGCTCTATTAGGCTACATTATACCAGGTATGTGTTTGAGTCTTCAGTCTTTTGACTGGTTTGATGCAGCCCTCCATGCCTCCCTGTCCTGAGCTAATCGTTTCATCTCTACATAGCTCCGACACCCTACATCCGAGGCAATCTGTTTAACATATTCTAACCTTGGTCTACCCCTACAGTTCTTGTCCTCGACCCTTCCTTCCATAACTAAGCTTGCTATTCCTGGGTGTCTTAGTATGTGTCCTACCAACCTATCTCTTCTCTTCATTAGCAGTCGCCAGAAACATCTCTCCTCTCCCACTCGTCTTAATACCTCTTCGTTTGTAACCCTATCTACCCATCTGATCTTCATCATTCTCCTGTAACACCACATTTCAAATGCTTCAATTCTCCTCTTTTCTGCTGCACCAATAGTCCAAGTTTCACTTCCATAGAGCGCCACGCTCCAGACAAAGGCTTTCAAAAATGACTTCCTAATACCTAAATCTATATTCGATGTCAGCAGATTCCTTTTTTGTAGAAATGCTTTCTTTGCCTGAGCCAACCTACTTTTTATATCCTCTTTGCTTCGTCCATCACTGGTTATTCTGCTTCCTAAGTAACAGAAGCCTCCTACTTCCTTTAGCTTTTCACCTGCCAATTTGATCTCCATAGAGGTTTCTGATTTATTTCGGCTGCATTCCAGTATTTTTGTTTTAAATTTATTAATTTTCATCATGAATTCTTTCCGTAAGACGGAGTCCATACCATTCAAAAACTCATTCAAATCCTCAGGCTTGTCGGCCAAGATGACGATGTCATCAGCAAATCTCAGAGTTGAAATTATTTCTCCTTGAATCTTCACTCCCACTTTAAATTTTTCTCTAATTTCCTTCATTGCTTGTTCAATGTAAAGATTGAAAAGTATGGGTGATAAGTTGCAGCCTTGCCTTACACCTTTCTGAATACCAGCTTCTCTCTCATGTCCTTCAACTCGAATGACTGCTGTCTGGTTTCTGTACAGATTGTATATCACCCTCCTATCCCTGTACTTTATTCCAATCGATTTCAAAATGTCAAACAATTTAGTCCAATCAACGTTATCAAAAGCCTTTTCTAAGTCTACAAAAGCCATGAACGTTCTCTTATCTTTCCTTATTCTACCTTCCAAAATCAGCCTAAGACTTAGTACAGCCTCCCTTGTTCCTACATTTCTCCTGAAACCAAACTGGTCTTCACCCAACTCCGTTTCTATCTGGCTTTCAATCCTCTTGTAAATTATTCTAGACAGGATCTTTGAAGCATGAGTAATCAAGCTGATTGTACGGTAATCTTCACATCTGTCAGCTCCCACTTTCTTTGGTATAGGGATGATTACATTCTTCTTGAAATCAGGTGGTACCTCACCTGCCTAATAAATCCTACACACCAAGTGAAATAACCTGATCAGACCTTCATCTCCTATGCAGCATAGCAACTCAATCGGTATATCATCTATGCCTGGTGCTTTGTTCCTGCTTAAGTCTTCCAAAGCTCTATCAAATTCTGATCTCAATATTAAATCTCCTTTCGCATCCTCATCAATTTCCTCCTCCCTTTCCATTACATGATTCTCAATCTCCTTTCCCTTATACAAATTCTCTGTGTAAGCTTTCCATCTCTCAACCTTTTCTTCCCTATCTGTTAGAGGCTTTCCATTTGTGTCCTTAATATTACAGCACTTAGTCTTCTTTTCCCCAAAAGTATTCTTAATCCTTCGATAAGCTGTGTCTACTTTTCCTAATTTCAGACAATTTTCTATACCTGCACATTTCTCTTTCAACCATTCTTCTTTCGCTTCCTTGCACTTCTTGTTAACCTCATTTCTCAGACGTCTGTATTCTGCTTTCCCCTTTTCATCTCTTACATTCTTGTGTTTCCGCCTTTCATCCATCAATTCTAGTATATCCTGAGTGATCCACGGTATATTTTGAACTAATTAGATATTTCGATGTTACCAACTTAATTTCGTCATTATTCTAGATAGGTTCATATACTGTAGAATAATCATTGGCATGAAAAGTAGGCTGTATAGTTCTTCACGGAACTTCTTGTTATTACATGCATTTGCGACAGACGAGTTAACAGTTAATTACCTTGTTGTGGAGTAAACTTTAGGAGGTTAATCACGACTGTCTAATATGGTTCATTACAGTTGGATGTTTCCTTTGAAGAACTTAAGCATGTATAATTGTAGTCCAGTAGTCATGTGCAATAATACTGAGGGTCATGCCATTATTTGAGAGAAGTTCCTACATAAGATATGTTAACCCATAGATACACGCTAAGCGGCACTGAGTGCCGCTTTTTTGCTAAATTTTGTTTGACGTGGTAAACACTTACGAGTTCTGTGAGATCGCCCGCTATATCCTTTGTTCGACATGTGCTGCAGGGGAGGGAGTAGGTTCGGAGCCTGTCTGGTTCCCAGTTAGTCTGAGACAGGTTGTCAAAGTTGCGAGGTGCGCGAATGCGGCATTCCGTACCGCTAGCGTGTAACAACTGGCTGGAATCGGCGTTGTGAAATAATGTAAGTATTTTTTTTTTACCTTTGTTGTATCTTTCTATGCTTCTATCATTATTATCGATGTCAGCACATAGTCTGCACGCTTGCCTTCATTTTATAGGTCTCGACATGGCTGTCAACAACAGGAGATTGAGAGGTTGCTCCCAGAACTTGATGAAAAAGAAGGGTCACTGGATGAAGAGGAACCGACAATAGTGGCTACGCTGGCTAACGCGCAGCATTAGGTCATGGGGCCAAGCTCTCTGCTGACTCGGTAGACGTGTGGGTTCGAGCCTCACAATCGGCCGTCCTTGAAATGGTTTTCCGTGGTTTCCCATTTTCAACACCAGGCAAATGCTGGGACGGTAGCTCCCGACAGGCCACGGCCGCTTCCTTCCACATCCTTGCCCAGTTTCATTCACCATCATTCATTTCATCTCTCATCAACTCCTCTCATGAGGTTGGCGTCAGGAAGGGCATCCGGCCTTAAAAACCATCGCCACAAAGACTTCCATCGCATCTCATCCCCGACCCCGTTGGAAAAACGGGAATAATAAGGGGTAGACATACATACTGGATGAAGAGGATCTATTCGATTTTTAAGTCCTAGAGCAGAGTTATTTTGTGTATTTAGGCACTGTATATTATTTCGTACTGTAAATTAGCAGAAAGTGTCCTTTTCCAAGCCAAGAATCTAAGTGTATAGGCCTACATGATTCCGACAAACAGTTTTTCTTTTACTCTTGTGTATTTCTTGAGCTTGTTGAGCATCAGGTACAATGTCTTGTAATATGACCCTGAGAAAAGGGCAATCTCAATCAAATAATTCTCAATATCTCTTTTGAGTGCGAAAATTATTATCTTTTCTTCGTTGTCCAGTAAATGTTGATAAGAATATTTTATTACATTAGTAAATATGTCCTTATCCCATCCCTCACAATAATATATTTTTAATAAGAATTTCATACATACTGATAAGATTTTTTCAATGTATTCTCATGGGTTCTGTAATATTCTCCATACAAATCAATTTTAGCCGTTTAGCAAGTCACTAAATTACAAAAAAAAAACATGAAAAAATATATTGCGGAATGGAATGCCGCTAGCGTGTACGAATGTTAGTGAAAGAGATGCGTGTAGCTAAGGGTTAATAACAATTAATCCTTTTTGGTTATTGTTTAACATAGTGGATGATAATTGTTTATGCCATATATACTATTATAAGAGGATTTGTAGAGCTATGAAGAGTGCTCGTGCGAGGGAGTTCCGCATTTTAAAAAGAAGTCAAAGTATTGTTGTTCTTTGATAAGAAGGCATGGATCATGATGAGAGCCGTCGTATACAAGTAGTCCAGTTCTTGTGAAGAAACGATTTAACTGTGTTAACAGGAGGGTTTCAGCGGAAATGCAACTTGGGAACGATTGACTACTCATGTCTATAATACAATTATTATATTTTATTAAACCCGAAGTTATGTAATTACGTCAAGTTAACTTTTATTAGTCGACTGTATTATACCGACAATGTAATGAAACCTATATAAGACGATGTGTAAGCAGTATATCAAAACTACGGAACGTTAGAGGATGGTTATGTGAAAACCCAGTGTATATAGTTAGTTGAGAATTGTATTGTGACCGAGAAACCAGAATCTCGAAAGTGACGTGTTAGCAACACGAAATAATATATATTATTATGAACATATTACATGTAAATAATTTCTTTGAAAATGATTTAATTAGTTAAATATTTTAGCAGGATTTATTTATCAATTGTTTTGAAATAGCATGTGTTTTATGAGCGGATGTTTTTGGTATGAATGATTGTTCACTGTTAAGAGTAAATGTGGAACCGGATTGATCATGAACAATTACGGGGTGCGAATGAAAGAGTGTATAAAATTTTTAGGATGATTGTTTAAGAAACAGAGTAGTTATGTGAACTTTTGTTAAATCTAAATGTTAAATTTTACGTGTTTTTATAAACGCACACACACGCAGTCTCTATGTGGGCTAGCGAGAATGATTCACCGTTAGGTTTGGAAAACGGTGTGACATAACATAAGCATGATGGACACTCACCGCCTTGTATATAAATTGTAAAACAGTTCCGAGTGTAGCGTGGTGCTGAGGTTTCATTGATGAAACAAAGCTACTGCACGTTCGTTCTACAAACGCAAGCTAGGGAATGAAACCATGTGTTAGGATTGCCACGAATGTAAGAGCCTTCACTAAACGGTTTTATTTTTACGTAGTGCAGGCTTAAACAAGCCTAGATTTGATGCTCATAATTTTTATACACAGCATTGTAGTAAGATGTAGAGTTGAAAGGAAGTGTGGATGATTGCGTGTTTTTATTTTAATTTCTATTGTTAAATTAGTTTATTGTTATTTTGTTTATACTAAATTAGTTTACACTATTGTTAATACATTTTATTCAGTTTGTTATCCGTTGTTGTTGGAGTGTGATTCATTTTAAATATAAGGAGAAGAGTATTGTGGATGTATTGTAGGCGAAGCTGAATTCCCAGTCCCCGAGGAGGTAAGTAAAGGAAGGTGCCCCGTGTAGTTTGTTGTTGACCCACAATATTCTTGTAACTGCTGTATGTAAATCCATAAAGGCCTTGTTGGAAGCGATTTCTAATGTAGTATTTGCCGGAGCTGTTAGAAATAGGCAATCCAGCTGGGACAACGGATATTCCAACAGGATCCTTTCCGGATTTTCGGGTACAGTACTTGAGTTTACGTTGAATCTGTTCGATAATTTGTGTCACTGTGAGGGCTGTGCTACTGTATGTATTTGAGGCCATGGTTAGCATATGAAGCGGCAGTGGCGTTAATATACACCAGTGTCCAAAAGAAAAGTGTCAGAAAGGTTCTGATAGCTTAGGTACACCTTTGACAACAACTAACAATACTTGGTAATGTCTTCCACAACAAAATATGCTGTTAATAGGGTGTATGTTTACCCCTAGCGGCCACACATGCTTCGCAGCGACATGGCATGCTCTCTATCAGATGGTCCAAGAGCTCTTGTGCCAGTCGATCCCATTCCTCCCAAAGGGCAATGTGAAGGTCTTGGAGGGTCCTTGGTGGAGGCTGAAGCGATGCAATTCGCCTCCCCAATGCATCCCAGGCATGTTGTATAGGATTCAGATCCCGAGACCTCGCTGGCCAGTCCATGCGTTGAATGTTTTCCCCAGCCAGAAATGCATCCATCAGAGCAGCGCGGTGCGGTTGGGAATTATCTTCCATTAGGAGGAAGTCTGGACCAACCACACCACTGAAGAGTCGAACATGTTGTCTCAGTACCTCATCCCTGTATCTCCGAGCGTTCACAGTGTTCCTCGGACCACCCATGAAGATGTGCAGGTCCGTACGGCCATTCAATATGATGCAGCCCCACACCATGACGCAACCACCACCATACTGGTCCCGTTCCACGATGTTCCTGTGGTTGTATTGGCAACCCGGTTCTCTCCAGATTAACATGTGACGGGAATCGTTTTGCAAACTGGAGCGGGATTCATCTGTGAAGAGCACATGCCTCCATTCATTAATGGTCCAGTTTCGCTGTTGACAGTTCCACAGTAAACGGGCCCGTCTCTGTGCTCGAGTGAGCGGGACGCACACCGCTGGACGTCTGGCAAACAGCCCTGCTGTTTTGAGCCTTCGGTACACAGATTGCCGGGACACGGCAATCCCTGAGACGGCTGCAAGTTCTGCCGACAATTGTCTTGCAGATGCACTCCGATTTCGTCGGGCGGTTAAGGCCAGATATCGGTCCTGCTGTGGGGTGGCTACTCTTGGTCGACCTGGTACTGGCCTAAGACTAACATCTCCTGTGTCTCGAAATCGTTTCCAAAGCCTGGAAATGGCACTGTGGCACATTCAAGGATACGGCGACTTCAGTCTGTGTTTGTCCTGCTTCCAGGCGACCGAGTATTCCACCCTGCAAAACGGGGTCCTAATTGTGTCGTTGTGCCATTATGTTGTCACGTTCACCACGAGGCTACACTCCGCACACTATAACAGGGCAAACACGACTGAGGGTATAGCCTATAGGGCGCAGGCACTGGCTGTGTTTACCTTGTTGTTACGCCGCTAGTCAAAGCAGGGAATACTCCTTTCCTATACAGAGCGAACACGTGAGGCCGGTAGGTGCATATGTCGTGCGATTTGCGGTCTATTTCTTGTTGCCCTGCTTATTCGTAACTTATGCTTAACTTTTGGACTCTAGTGTAGATGCCATCCCGGGATTCGGCTGGGGGTTGAAGGGGGAAGTCAGGAAAAACCACGCTGAGGTAGGAAATCGATCCCACCTTTTCCCAGTTCTGCCTCATGAGGCTGAATGAACCCTGTTCTAGCCCACAGACCAGAAGTAAATTTCTTGCTAAATCTGGGAATCGAATTGGACGTCTGCGGTGACAATCATGCATGCTAGTCACTACGCCACGTTGTGTAGTCCGACCACAGTCTCATTTTTAAGCCTCACTCTACCGATGTGACCACTAAAAGTCCCAGGTTAGGTTCGGATTAAGCACTCGGTGAGATCACGTTGTTTTCTACGGTAGTCGCTGATCACCACCCTCCCCATCTAAGACATATTGGAGAGATGACTTCGCTGCTCCGTAACATAAACTCCAACAACTAACAAATATTTAAGAGTTGGAAATCAGTCCTATTCGTGGCATGGCCTTCTATGGTGTAAGTAGCCTGTCCAGAGAACAGCAGATCTGAGTTCAAATCATTACTGCAATCAACAGGAGTTACAATTATTTTTTAATGATAGGTTCGAATTCTATTGTTGATAGTATAAAAAACTTAGAAGCCATGTCCTAGGTATTGCTTTGTTGGAATCTATGTAAAATTCTCCTTTATCAGTCAACACGTATAGGGAAGACCTATTACCTGTATCCCCCTCATTTCAACTTAAGTATATTTCACAGCACCTTTCCTTCTTTAATATTCTCATGTACAGAAATCAATATCATACCCTCTTTAGCAGAGCGGTAACGTTCTCGCCTGCTGAACCCAAGTTTGCAGGATGAAATCCTGGCCCAGCCATATGTTAATGCGAGGGAGCCGTGTCAGTAGATTGAATGTCACATTAAAGATCTCCTTCGGGGCATAATTCCGGCACATCGGTGTCTCTAAAAGCCGCAGTAGTTAAAAGGGACGTAAAACCAATAACATGTTATTCTTTAGCAGAGACTGTGTAACATAATTTTAAGTATCTTACTAACCTTTGTACTAATGGAATAATATTAAGTCCATTATTATTATTATTATTATTATTATTATTATTATTATTATTATTATTATTATTATTATTATGGGGGTCGATCGTTGCTTCACGTCAGTAGGTGAAACCTTAAATTACCCTACACGTGACCCCTGGTTGGTTCTAAGAAAGCAACAGTGATAAGATGTCGCCGTACCGCCCCATGGAACCTCACGGCCATGACAGTAAAATTGATACGAAAAGTCCTTGTAAGGACTCGGCTTCAATACCAGGACCCTGGGCCCTCAGCTAACGATCTGTCAACTTAATATTGAGGGAATCAGTAGAGCTAAGTGTGAGTATTTATCTTCTAAATGTAACGTTGTCCTAACCACATACACCATATGCTTTAAACTAACCTATGATCACTTTCCATCACGTCGGGTTTCTTGAAGCCGCTTTATTTTGAAAGGCTATATTTGGATATAAGCATAGAGGCTCTTCATTGGTTATAGGGCTACACGGATTGGTGAAGTATTGGTGTTACATATCTACCATTTCAAGTAACTACTATTTTTTATGAGCAGCTGATCACCGTCACCATCTGTTTCTCTTCATTTTATACTATTCTTGTACCCTAAATTTTATGGTGCACCATATTCGGTTTTAAATACGTATATTATTACTGTGCTACGCTTTGTTTTTTGTTTTTTCAACAGCTGATGAAGGGGATAAAATATAATTAATCCCCGAAACATGTAACTTACTGTAAACAAGTTAAATAATTAATTTTTTTCTGTATAGTATTGATTCAGGCAGATGTTCATTTCTTGTTAATAACTATTCTAACATATCAATACGGAACCACCATGAGTCATTTAAATAATGTAATTCGGAGGGTAAGTAAAGCCGATGTCTTAGATTTATGGCATGATAAAGAACCTTCTAATATGCATATTAAGGCTTTCACGGCCCGGATTATTATATAAACAATTCATGCTTTTGGGCTAATGCCGTGTGTATTTTTAATTTAAACCATTAAATTAAAAATACACACGGCATTAGCCCAAAAGCATGAAATGTTTATATAACCTTCTAATAATTACACTTGTGTGAAGCTAAATTATAGGTTATATTTGACTAACGCTCTTAGATTACAACGTTCGTCGCCAGGAGCCGACTGCGGTGGCATCTAGTAACAAAGTTCAGAACTAGTTGGTCGTTGACGGTGGCGTTTGGTAGCAAAAGTTGGAACTACTTTAAAATCGAATGTCTGCAGTCCTTACATGAATTAAAAACAGATAACACACACTAATAAAGCCATCACAATTAACACCGGTTATCAGACAGATTCTACACACACCCAGAGTGCACGGGGCTATGGTTGCCTCACTTTCCTGGTTAACGAGTGGCGACTCAAACGTAAGGCAGTAGCACGCGCCGACAATAACCAGTGTTCGCTACTGACCAATAGCTGACGGTTGTTGGGCAATAGAATGCTTCCTCTATCACTCCACGTGGAGTCGAACGTCCGCCCTGGCGGCTAGCTTGTATCTCCCACATATATCAGTGTCCAAAATTGCACATCTGCACATAGTTCTGTCCAGTCTCGCTGTTTGTCCTCAGTGGCTACAGTGGAAAGTTGGCAACGCTGTGCCTCGCGCTGGGAAAGCCTTGGCTCCAGGCACTTTGGATTGTGAACATATCCGCCCACCAAGATTTCAAAGGCGAGCCGCACGTAAATCAGCAAAGTGAGGCAACTATACATGACCGCATTGTTGCAGCCCCTAACCTGAGGAACCAACCAGTGTTCCTAGGATAGGACGAACTGACGGGAAATCACCTCTCCGTGCGCTATAGAAGCCTAGTCTACTAGATGATGATAATTGTTGTTTTGAGGTCGTTAATGAGATGGGTGATAGCGGGAAACTGAAATGAAACTAATGCTACTGCCTATGAGTACATTCCTACAACTAAAACTAACTACACGTTTACAAATTAGGCCTACTACTACAGTAAAGACACCACAAAAACACACTTTATCAGACAGATCCTAGACACTTGCAAAAACGCGGGGCTGATAACGGCAATGTTCAAGCCCCACATCCTTAGATGTTGATGATGATGATAATTGTTGTATTAAGGGGCCTAACATCTAGGTTATCGGCCCCTAATGGTTTGGGTGATCGTGAAGATGAAAATGAAATGTAAACTGTAACTAAAACTAACTACTAACCTACATACTAGAAGAAGAAATGGAAAACAAAAGGAGAATAAGGCAAATACAGGACAGGAGGAAAAGAAATGCCCTCAACCCTCGAACAATGTGGATTGAGGGACTTGGAAGGAAGGAGAGTCATGAAAGGCAGATAGGAAAGTGAAAGAGGAGAGGGTCCGCCCCACAGGTAAGGGACAAAAGGGGGAAACCGGACCCAGCTCAGGAATCCCTCGGGGTCGCCAACTCCCGAACTCACCAGCCGTGAGCCCCTGAGGGTGTAGCATTACCCAGGGTGCACCAGACGTGGTGGGGCTACATACACCCCGCCTCCTTGAGGGCCTTGAACAGAAGGCAGGAGATAACATGAAAAGAAAAAGATGGCTGACCCCTCGCAGAACGAGGGCCAATGAAGGCAGGAAAGAAAGAGACTCCCTAGGCCTCGGATACCCTAATACCGTCGGGGTCGGAAGAGAACAAGAGTTGGCCAAGTGAGGTCGACAGGAAAGAAGACGGAGAGGAGCCCGGCACAAGTAAGTGGAAGCAATGCCGGACTCAGCTGGGGTCCCGTGGTCGCCAACCCACGTCCCACTAGATGTGAGCCCCTGGGGGAGACACACATCCTTAGAGGCTCACAACAAGTTGGAAGGGGGTGGCGACCACGTGACCCTAGCTGAGTCCTGCTTTAGTTAACTTTTAGTTTATCTTTCCTAATACCCTCATTTCTCGAGGTGTCAGCCTCTTCTTTCATTTCACGAACTCCCCTGTGTTGAGGGGCTGGAGGAAATGTACACATCAAAACAAGTTTTGCATATTGCTGGCCAAGAGTCGTAGTGGTCTCAAACCCATTAGTAGTTCTTGCGTGCGTGTATATCAGCTGCCCCGTGGATCATAATCACAAGATTCACGGTCTCGTAAAACTGCCATCTTCCTTCCTTTTATATGAGCTGTGTACACTCGACTTTGTCAATGAGGATAGATCTGTGCGAGTGTGGGGACGGACCGATACCAACAGGGAGGAGGTGGTGCAATGTATTGATGTAGCATCATGTATGGTCGCCGAACCCCTCTTGTGTACATCCCAGGGGTATTGCAGGCATACGTTAGAGGACACCTGTAGTGAAAGGCTATACTGACAATTTTGGCTCAAATTTCACTTTCTTGGTCGATAACGCTCGCCTGCATTGTCAATGCCTTTCTTCAGGAGAATGGTTTTCACAAAATGCAATGGCCTGCCTATGCTCCTGGTCTCAATTGTGTAGAGTAAGCGTGGACACTGCTTGATAAATAAGCCCTTCCTCACTGTGCTCCAGTGCAATTTGCAAAACCTTTATTGATGTGTGCATTATGGAAATACTGTACAAACTGCATTCCCTAATGGGGCGGAGGAGAAAACGAAGGGAAACGCCAAAATTAATTATCCAATAAGAATTGCACAACAATGTAGCCACGCATTAAAAAAAAGCCCACCATAACTAAGTTGGGGAGCTGAAGGAAGTCCGGAGGTTGAAATCCCGGAACTGACTGCAGCCAACACGAATGTGTTTCTTCCCCGGGTTTGTCCACCCTCCTTACAGGCAAATGGACTGGCTGTGTAGTGCACGCTAAAGATCCCCTTTGGGACGAAATACCGGCACCTCGGCGTCTCTAAAATATGCCGCAATAGTTAAAAGGGATGTAAACAAATCACATATTGCACCAAGGTCGCATTTCACCTTTTACTGAAACTGAAATATCTTGACAAGTAATTGCTATACGATGACACTATGCAAGTTACGCACAATTGAGCACCAGCTTACTTGATTCTGTTTTTCGAGTTTTAAAATAATTGCAAATATTCATTTCATCAAGATCATTCTTCTGGATAGGATATGCGCCGGCCGTAGTGAGGGAAGGAGTGAGTCAAGTGCTCAGTATCACGCATGCGTCCAGGAGCCAGATGGCCTGCCCCGCTGTACATGCAAGCGCTGGGAGGCTGGCTTCGTTCTTAGAGGTCGTTTGTGCTCTCAGCACGATGATCCTATATGACGAGACGGAGGCAAACTCAATTACATATGTTACAACAAGTAGTTCCGTAAAGAATTGAATACCCTACTTTAGTTAAAATTTAAGATTTTTTAAAATCGCTTATCATCCAAGCTCGACTTTACCCACGGATCTGCAAGGGATCATTCTCTACCGCCACAAAGGCAGTGTCTTCTGAGCTGGGCACACTTTGTCATTGTGACAGGCCCAACGACCAGGCAACCGCTAACGTGGGTATAATGAAGGAAATATCAGGGATGGGAGGGGGAAAGAAGACAGACGTGAACCTGATGAAAGGAACAGTCCCGGCATTTGCCTGGGAGGGGGGAAGAGAAACCAAAGAACATCAATTTCAGGACAACCGAGGTGTGATTCGAACACTCACTCTTCCGATACCAGCCAGTCACGAGGTGGAGCGTTAGTTCTCTCGACCACCGCATTCGGTCAATTTTCAGATTCATTCCTTATTCCTGAAATTATAGGCCTATTGATTTAGATTAGTATATTTATTTACGGAATTATGCTATAGAATTTGCTCAAAATATAACTGACATATTGTGGTCTAATGTAGCATTGGATTCTGATATATTGATAGTATATGGCTCAAATGCTCAGGAATAGGTAATAGTTGTTGGTAGCACTGCTCAATCTCAGAAATCCAGTGAATGTTATGGAAGTTACATTCAGTTTAACATGAAACCTGTAGCGGTAAGCGTACGTAGAATTATTTTGGTAACACATGTGCACAGTATACGTGTTGCTCAAAATCTATCTGCTATGCTAAGACATTTTAGTGGAAAGAGTGTCAAACTGTTTATATGAACAGACTCATATTGAGTCTAGGGTTCCAATGTTCTCAGAATGTTGTTAGGCAGTTGGTAGTCCCGTAGACTCTGTAAATAGGCATACGCACGGCTGTTAAGGTACACATTACACGTGAAAAATTATGTATAAGTCCGTAAATTAGTATGGCAGTTGCACAGAGTTGATCATTGGCTATTGTAAACGTGCATAGAATTTAGTTGGTACCACTTACTTTGAAGATTTACTGTAAATAAGTTCAAGATATGTTTCAGTGTATTAAATCTTAATGATCTCAAGTCTTTTGAACCCCAGATTCAAAGTCTCAGAAACTTAAGACACGGTAGCCGCGGTGACTCTTATAATAAGCACGGTCATGTGTACTAAAGCACACTTCACACATACAAAATTGGGATGAAATCCATTTGCAGTTAAACGTTGAACCTATCAGCAAGCGTAGAATCATTTTGGCAACTCTGCCATGTACTGTACGGGGTTTTGAAATTAATCTGAAATACTGTGTGCCAATTTTGGAAGAAACCCATTTTTAGCCTATTTTCAATTTTGAAAAAATAGGCTTATGAGATCACCTTTTGTCCGTGTGTGTGTGTGTGCGTGTGTGTGTGTGTGTGTGAGGAGTGTGTGTGTGTGTGTATGCCCCCCTAATAAAATCTAAACTGTTGGAGCGATTTCAATGAAACTCGGTAAGTTCATTGCACTATTCCGGGAGACCACGACCGTGCCCTTCAAATTTTGTTACGTCTCACCCATCCAACATGGCGGCTGTGCGAAATATTTCTCCGGCATTCAATATCTCCAAAACTATTCCCGATATCACCCTGGAATTTATTACGGTGATAAAGGAAACTACTAGAAGTTCACATCTGTGACTTTTGAAAAACTGGTAACTACAAAACTAACATGGCGGCCACGCGAATTTGCGACTTTTAAATAGACGTTCCTCGCGATTTAACCAACCAAACGCAATAAAACTTGGTACAGTATATGTTTATACATATTGTAATGCACCGACATCTAACTTCGTTCAATTGTTTACATAACCACAAGATGGCGGATGTGCAAAATATTTCACCGGTATTCTATATCTCTGAAACTATTAGCGGTATCATCCTGAAATATTGTACAGAGATAAAGGGCACTACTGGAAGTTCATCTATATGACTTTCAAAAACTGGTTAACTACAAAACGAACCTGGCGGCCAAGCGAATTTGAAAATTTTAAATAGACCTTTCTCGCTATTTGATGTTCCAAACGCAATGAAATCTTGTACAGGAGATGTTTATACACATTGTAATCCACTGGTATCTAATTTAGTTCAATTGTTTACATAACCTCAAGATAGTGGCTGTGTGAATTTTAAAATTAAGTTTTTATTTCTTGTGTGGTAATCATGCGATCGAAGTGAAAGTTTGAATAATGAACCTACGCAATAATTCTCCTTGAATGGTACATGACTCTATGGCCTATACATTTAACAATCCAACATGGCAACCATCCGATATATTTAGACGGCTCTGAATATCTACGATTCTATTGTAGCAATCAACTGAATTTTTTAATGTTCATAGGGGCTATGAACTTAAGTTCGCCTATAGGACTTTAAATAACCTGGTGATCACAAATCCAACATGGCGGCGACGCGAGTATAAATATTCACATGGACGTTTCTCGTGATTTAACCGTCCGAGTGCAGTGAAACTTGGTACAGTAAATCCTTATACGAATGTTAATCCACTTTCATCTAATTTATTTCAATTGTTTCCATAACCACAAGATGGTAACTGTGCGAAATTTTAAAATCTCCTTGTTACTTCCTTTGTCCAAATCATGCGATTGAAGTTTGAATGCTACACGTACACAATAATCTTCATGTAACAGTACACAACTCTAGGACCTACATATATAAAATCCATCATGGCGACCATCAAAAATATTAGTCGGTTCTCAATATCTACGAATCTATTACAACAATCAAACTGAAATGTAGTATGTTGATAGTGGCAGTTAACATAAGCAGGATATATTAAAATAGGCTGTATAGTTCTTCACGGAACTACTTGTTTAGTATGAATGTTACATGGAGTTAAACATTCAACATATCAGCCCACATAGAACAATGTTGGCAACACTGTTGTCTATGGGCTCCTGAAATATAATCTGAAATATCATAGTCCTCAACTATACAGGGTTATTCAAAATGATTGTCGGGGTTTTATGATTTTTTTATTTTTTTTAATGGAAAATATGCCATTGCTATTGCTATTGCAGTGACGGTTAGACAAACTATCCAAGTTTTGTTCTGCATCGACTTTAGTGGCGTCAGTTACCACCAGATAGCATTAGCAGCAGTGTTGTACAAAATGGTGTTCAGCGATAGGCTAAGGAGAAAGCGTTTTGTTCTCTAGAATATTATCAACACCGGTCCGTTACTATAGTCCAGCGCCATTTTCGAATGAAATACGGGAAGGATCCTCCCACCGACAACTCTATTCGCATATGGTATGCGCAATTTGTGGATATAGATTGTGTGGGTAAAGGGAGAAGTAGTGGCCGTCCCGCTATGTCAGAAGCGGAAGTGAATTGGATCAGGGACGTTTATCTCCGTAGTGTCCGGCTCAGTGGCTAAATGGTTAGCGCGCCGAGCCATCAGGGATTTTAATCTTCTGTGGTTATTTCCCGCGGCTCGGGGACTCGGTGTATATGACGTCTTCATCATCACTTCATCCTCATTACGACGCGCAGGTCGCCACCAGGCGTCAAATAGAAAGACCTGCACTCGGCCTCTCCGGAGGCCACACGATCATTATTATTAATATTATTATTATTATCTCCGTAGTCCTAAGAAATCGACTACAAGAGGCAGCAGGGAACTGAATGTTCCTCAAACCACAGTATGGCGTGTGTTACGAAGGTGCCTGAATGTAAAGCCACATCGCCTACAATTGCGTAAAGCTCTAACAGGTAATGACAAAGTCTTACGTTCGCATTTTTGCATGGTACAGCAACAACGTTGTGAAGAAGATGATTTTCGTGACAGGATAGTTATCAGTAGAGATGAGAATTATAGGCACTAAAAACAGTTAAAATATGCAGGCATATAGGCTCTTAAAATAGCCAAAATAGGCATGTAAATAGGCACTACCTTTTAAAATAGGTAACAAAATAGGCATGAAAAAATTCCTTATAATTTAATAACATATTTAATTACTATAATAAGAATTAACAACAAGCAACTTTTCAATGTTTTCTGGAAAAAAGTTTGTTCTCCTGTCATGAAGAAAGATCTCTCAACAGCACATGAAGTGATTGGGCAGAACTTTAACGAAGCCACTATATCTGGTTTTAGGTCAATTGCTTCATCTCCCTCACCCCGTAGCACACTGGCTACCACTGCTTCCCATCCTGGATCCTCTGCAGGACCCTATCAAACTTTTCCCTGACAGCGGCTATCTTCCCAGAGGTTCCTCCCAAACTTCCCCTGACTACTTCAACAATCCTACATGACTCCACCAGGGGTATTCCACTCTTCTCTATTTTCTGTTGCCTGCAATAGATCCTGCATGATGTGTACCCATAAGCATACAATCCTCGTTGAAAATTAGAAAACCGCGTAATTTGGAATTGTGGCATTCGCCCATAACCTTACTTTTTACCACAATTTAGCAAGACTCTAGAGGGGATGCTAGAGGCTTGTTGGCAGCTTCGCGGCCCTAACCTGGGAGCTTAACGCTCCCCCAGACTAGAGCCACACACAGCGCTGGTGAAAGTTACTCGCGACTTTTTCAAAAAAAAAAATGCGTTTAAGTTGTAAATCTCTATTTTAACAGGAAATGAGTCAGAGTTCAAAATACCGATTTTTAATTTTCATCCACTCTGGGACAAGACACCACCAGCGTTCTAACTCCTCGTTCAGTAATTAAATGATTATTTACATTTTATATATAAATTATTGAAGGAAAAGGAAGGAAGGAAGCTTGTAGTTTAACGGGACCGTTAATCTTGAGATCATGAGCCACGGGACCTCCTTTTTACGTGGAATCCGAACCACAGGACATGGCATTTCACTTCGAAAATCTCACATGCATTGACCGGGAATCGAACCCGGACCGCCTTGGTGAGAGGCATACAGCTAGACCGCTGAGCCACCATGCCCCCCCCCCCATATAAATTATTGAGAGTTAAATGTCTAATACAGCATTGCAACAAAACAACTTGTCACAATACATAAATTAATATGCCTATAAATACTACAATGAAATGCGATCGTACTTCTCAATCAAAAAAAAACATAAAAGAAACAAACGAATTAACTCTCTACAACAAGCTTGGCAGAAGACTACTCTTCCATCGGTAGTGAAATTGGTATCCCCTGTGATCCACTGCTTCAGCCAGTAAGACTTCGATAATTTATATTTCGGCATTGCCACGGACACACTTCTTCGCAATAAATCACACAAAGTTCTGAATCTGAAGTGAAGATAAAGAGTACGCTTACACAGTTCGCATCGAGAGGGAGGTAGGAAATACGGGTTGTGCAACATAATTCGACGTTGATTGGTTCTCGCATGTGTCTTGTGAGGTTGGAGGGGTTGAAGGCATCGAGGTCAAATTGTTCCTTCTTTCTTCAGATGGAAATTTCCCAAGCGCTATTTCTGGTGACTTCCGAGAATTCCCATTCTTGTTCGTGGGGTAAACACATATTGAGAAATGAGAATATAATTCTGTCGAGCACACCAGCTGCAATATAATGCAATTTAAAATACATTCAAAAGGCATCAAATAGGCAATTATACTCCAAATAGGCACAAACCCTTGAAATAGGCATTTATAGGCACAATAAAACCAACGAGATCTAGCCTAAAAGAACCTAAAACGGATTTATATCTCGAAAGCCTAAGTTTCTAAACACAGGAATAAAATAGGCAAATAGGCAATTTCCCGTCTTTAGTTAGCAGTGACGAAGCATATCGAGCATTTGTAATGTAAAAATTATTTATGAGTTACAGTACACAGTAAAGCAAGATTCTTATTCCTACGTCAATTGCGCTGGGCATTATGAAATTGTGTAACCCCGACAAACATTTTGAATAACCCTGTATATGTGTGCCAATTTTGGAACAGTTCCCATGAATAACTTCTGATATATCAAACATAGAGATAAAATTTCAATTGTAATTTTCTAGCAGTTGGTAGCACTAACATTATTTTTAAATATGGCATTGAAATGTTCTGGTATGCGTCTTCTCATACCTAATCTGGTTTCAAAAGCTGATGCCATTTAGGAGTTGACAGGTTGGGACACACACACAGACAGAAGGACTGGCAGACACACACACATTTGCCCGGATTGATCTCAAATTTCATCATTTTTCAAAATGCGAAAAGTAGGCTCAAATGATGATGATGATAATTGTTGTTTTAAGGGGCCTAACATCTAGGTTATCGGCCTCTAATGATTTGGGTGATCGTGAAGATGAAAATGAAATGTAAACTATAACTAAAACTAACTATTAACTTATATACTAGAAGAATAAATGGAAAACAAAAGGAGAATAAGGCAAATAAAGGACAGGAGGAAAAGAAATGCCCTCAACCCTTAAAGAATGTGGATTGAGGGACTTGGAAGGAACGAGAGCCAAGAAGGCAGATAGGAAAGAGAAAGAGGAGAGGGTCCACCCCATAGGTAATGGATAAAAGGGTGAAAACCGGACCCAGCTCAGGAATCCCTCGGGGTCGCCAACTCCCGAACTCACCAGCCGTGAGCCCCTGAGGGTGTAGCAATACCTAGGGTGCATCAGAAGTCGTGGGTCTACATACACCCTGTCTCATTGAGGGCCTTGAGCAGAAGGCAGGAGATAACAAGAAAAGAAAAAGACGGCTGACCTCTCGCAGAAGGAGGGTATCAAAAAAGATGAGACAAGGGCCAATTAAGGCGGGAAAGGAAGAGACTTCCTAGGCCTTGGATGCCCTAATACCGTCGGGGTCGGAAGAGAACAAGAGTTGACCAAGTGAGGTCGACAGGAAAGAACACAGAGAGGAGCCCGGCACATTAAGGGGAAGCAATGCCGGACCCAACTAGGGCCTCGTGGTCACCAACCCACGTCCCACGAGATGTGAGCCCCTGGGGGTAGGCTCAATTGGAAGGGTACGGTAACTGTCTTCTCATGTCACTATCATGCAAACAGTGAATGTCATGTGGGAAGAAGTGCTGTAGGATAAAACAAATGCTGTGGAGCACGGGTCTCCTACAGCAGCAATAATAAATTATTAGCTTGACCTAATATGAATGCATTATAGCTCATTGCCAACATGATAAAAATCCTGACACAGTATTATAATAATCAAGAAGATGAGAATCAAATTATATTCACCAATCCAACAAGGGGCTGGTTAACGTATAATATATAAAGCGAATCATAATTCTTTTCCGGGGGAACTAGGGAATATCTCAGCATTATCTCTTCCCTTTAAAGGTTACAAGAAACGAAATAGCCGTTTTCCGTACTAGATTATTATAGTCCAGCAAACGTTTAAAGAATTTGCTGTGACAGTGCCAAAAATACGTCAAATGACCATCTGAACTTGTCACACCTAGTGGTTGTAGCATTCCTAAAACACTCTCAGGTGATAAGAACAGGGATATCCTGAACTAACACCAACAGATAGCGCGCAGGTACTATGTGAGATCATTAGCCTATTTTCATTTATGAAAAAATAGGCTTATGAGATCACCTCCTGTCCATGTGTGTGTGTGTGTGTGTGTGTATGTGTGTGTGTGCGTCCATGTGTGTGTCTCCGCTCCCCCCCAATAACTTCTAAACAGCTGGAGCGATTTCAATGAAACTCGGTTAGGTCATAGTACTATTTTGGCCGACCCCGACCATGCCCTTCAAATTTATTTACGTCTCACCAATCCAACATGGCGGCTGTACGAAATATTTCACCGGCATTCTATATCTCCAAACCTATTACTAATATCACCCTGAAATATTGTACGGTGATAAAGGGAACTGCAAGACGTTTATCTATGAGACTTTCAAAAACCTGGTAACAACAAAACGAACATGGCGGCCAAGCAAAGTTGAAACTTTTAAAGAGACATTTTTCGCGATTTATCCATCTGATTGCAGTGAAATATGGTACAGTAAATGTTTATACACAATGTAATGGACTGGCATCTAATTTAGTTCCATTGTTGACATAACCTCAAGATGGCGGCTGTGCGCAACTTTAAACTTATTTTTTTATTTCTTGTGTATTAACAATGCAATCGAAGTGAACGTCTGAATAATGAACCTACGCAAAAATTGCCATGTAATAGTACATAACTCTACGGTCTACCTATATACAAATCCAACATGGGACCATCAGAAATATTTAGATTGTTCGCAATATCTATTAATCTATGATAGCAATCACGCTGAAATTTTGTATGTAGATAGAGGCTATGAACATACAGTAAGTTCACCTATGGGACTTTCAATAACATGCCGAGTACAAATTCAACATGGCAGCGACGCAAAATATAAACTTTTAAATGGACGTTTCGCGCGATTTAACCATTCGAGCGTAGTAAAACCTTGTACGGTAAATGCATATACAAATTTTAATCCACTTGCATCTAATTCTTTTCAATTTGTTTCATAACCACAAGATGGCAGCTGAGCGAAATATCAAAATCTGGTTTTCATTTCTTGTGTCCTAATCATGCGATTGAAGTTTGAATACTACACATAGGCATACACAAGAATTTTCATGTAATGGTAAATAACTCTAAAACCTTCATATAGCCTACAGTATATCAATATGTTCTGTAAAGAACATATAGCCTACTTTCTCCTAAATGCATGGGTATAGTTATAACTCTTTGTCCTTTTCAAGGAGTATAATTGAATGTTGGTTGTAGTAGCTTGTTGAAATACAACGTGTTATACGGATATTATACGCTGATTGATTAAATCCTCACCTGAATTATATGAACACACACACACTAATTCAGCCATCACAATAACACAGGTTATCAGAAAAAATCTACACTCACCCAATTACACGGGGCTAAATGGCCATGATGTCCAAGCATCTCAAATGGAACAACAACAACAACAGCTTCCTACCCAAATCCTTCCTCGTATAAAGGTACACACACTAGTAAAGTTACAGACCTCCCAGTGACACAGGTTATCATACAACTTCTACACACACCCAAGTACACGGGGCTACAAGATCATGATGCCGCAAAACCCCTATTGAATCAACAACAGAAATAACAACAACAACAACAATAGACTCTACTGCGGATCAAGGACAATGAATTTTAATCCTGGTAGTCGAGTGTTGAAATAAGTGGCGTTGTAAGTATATACTAGCGGATCCGTGCGAGAAATCTCGCATGTTCATAAACCACACTTTCCCCAATAGGTTTAGCTGTAACACTCACCGGTTATTCGATATTTATGAAATTATACGATTTGAGTAGGCCTACTCTTTCCAATGAATTACTGTTTCTGAAATCCATGCAAAATCAAAAAGGAAAGACCTCAGAATGTTAAAGACATGAAAGAGGCGTCACAGCGGCCAAAATGTGAAGTGAACAGCAATTATGGAGCGTATTTTACTACAGCAACAGTATCCGCAAATCGCACACTTCGTACATTTTCTAAAACTCATTTTTAGCCTACTTTCGATTTTTGCAAAAAATGAAAGTAGACTTATGAGATCAACACAGGGCGAAAAAAGTGTGTCTGTGTGTGTGTATGTGTGTGTGTGAGTCTGTGTGTGTGTATGTGTGTGTGTGAGTCTGTGTGTGTGTGTGTGAGTGTGTGTACTCTGAATGTCTGTCCCCCCCCTATCAATTCGAACACGGTGAATGCGAATTGAACGAAATTTGGTACAAAGGTAGCACTAGCAAAGGACACCTCAGTGTCATGTTTTATATCGCCGCCATCTTTACTAAAACTGAATGGCGGCCACTCAAACGTTCAAAACGTAAAATCAAATAACGACTAACCAAATCATCCAATCTCTACCAAATTTGGTAACAACATACCTTCGTATAGGATGCGTCTTGTGACCAAACTACAAGGTCGTCCGCCATACCATTTCAGGATGGCGGCCGTGCGAATTATGCAAACTTTATAATCCATATCATGGGACCCACCAGTTCCGATTATCGAGCCGAGAATCGTTTTAACTGTTCTAAAGGAAGAGGCACGTACGAAATTAAAAGTTTATTTTGTAATACTATAGTGCAGACGTGATTTTAAAAAGCTGAGCTGATTCAGTAATAAGACAAGATGGCAGCGGATATCTTGTGCCTGACTTATATTTCACTAATTTGAGTATTGAATGCAATATAGCGTACTGATAAAAAATAAATAAACTTTGTATGAAATGCTTTATATATAAATAATATACTCCAGTGATGAAATCGTTTAGTATAAATCATTATTTGCTAACAAGTTCTATTTAAGTCATTTTAAATAGAACGATATTCGTTGACACAATTAGCTCAGTGGTAGAGCGATAGCCTGTCGTTCAGATTCCTATGGTTCAAACCCGATCAGAGCTAGTTTTTTTGCTTGAAATGTTATATGTTTATTGTTTTGTAATGACTCAGATGTTTTAAAATTAAGCGTTATATTGTGCAAATTATGGTGCAAAATATATATTTAATTAAAACATAATTCGCCAGCAGATTTACTCGAGACATCTAGCTGCCAAAAAGGTAACTTCCAGATTTTATTGAAAAGTTTCTTCTTCTGGCCGCTAGAATGCATTCGCTCTGTTAGGATTATATTGTTCGATATTTCACCACTAGATGTCCCGACTAGTCTACGTGGGGATCCATTGATTACTATACCATTATCATTCTATGCGCATCGAATTTGAAGAATGACAAGTTGATACTACGATACATTTTAACTTTTTATTTTAAAGGGTTTGTAACAGCCTATTTTGCGTTACTTGAAAATGTTATTAAGCGTTATATTGTCCACATTATGGTGTAAAATATATATTTAATTAAAACATAATTCGCCAGCAGATTTACTCGAGACATCTAGCTGCCAAAAAGGTAACTTCCAGATTTTATTGAAAAGTTTCTTATTCTGGCCGCTAGAATGCACTCGCTCTGTTAGGATTATATTATCGAAAATATCCACATAGTTTGTATACACACGTCTCTGTAGGGTCATGGAAAGATTTGTTAATTCAATTAGGGTTGTGAAAGCCATGCACAACCAGACGTGTAAAGACATGCCTCAACTCAAAGTTGGATGTTGCCCACGGCAGGTCGTAATAATAATAATAATAATGTTATTGGTTTTACATCCCTTTTAACTACTGCTGCTTTTAGAGACACCGGGGTGCCGGAATTTTGGCCCGAAGGGGATCTTTAACGTGCCAGTAAATGTACTGACACGGCTCCCTCGCATTTGTGCACCCTCAAATGCCAGCTGACTGCGCCAGGATACGAACCTGCAACCTAGGGCCCAGCAAGCGAGAACGTTACCGCTGAGCCACGCCGCCAGTCCGGTCGATTATGTCTCCAGATCCATAACATTCTTGATATACTTCTTATCTTTCTTTCTTTCTTTCTTCAATGATGGTAGCAGTTTTTATCTAGGTCGTGGCGTTTGGTAGAGGTAAATCGTTTCTAAGGTCTTCAACAAAGAATAGTTCTATTATACTCTTTGATAATAACAACGAGTTATAACTATACTCATACATTTAGGAGAAAGTAGGCTATATGTTCTTTACTGAACATCTTGTTTAATTATAGATATTTATGAAATTAGAGTGCAATTCGTCACTGCTAATGTCTATTCTCTTTCATTTGAATGCTCATTTGGCGCGATCAGTCGCTTGTGAGCGTTGTAGGAGGAATTTGAGTAGGCCTACTCATTCCAATGAATTACAGTTTCTGAAATCCATGCAAAATGATAAAGGACATACCTCAGAATGTTAAAGACATGAAAGAGGCGTCACTGAAATAATATATAATATATTATGATTATATTTTCGATTGCAAAGACACACTATATATATATACAATATTTTTTTTTTTGTCGTTTACCCTCCAGATTGGTGGAACCCACGGACTCAGCGAGGGAACTCACCACTACCGCCTCTACGGGCAGTGTTCTAGAGCTGGGAACATCGAATTGGAAGGGATACAACTGGTGAGGTGTGATTGGCACCTCGCCCAGGCGGCCTCACCTGCAAAGCGAACAGGGGCCTCATGAGGGAAGGTAAGGGATTGTTAGGATGGATGGACAAGGAAGAGGGAAGGAGGCAGCCGTGGCCTTGAAGAAGGTACTGTAACGATTCGATCCCATACCTGTTAGATATAAAGGGTTATTCATTCATTTATTATCATATTTATTATTCTTATTAATTAGTACATCGATGAGATGATTTTTATATCAGATAATTGTAAGCGGTTTTTATTATTATATTCAATTAGATTTTTATTAACATTTATTTGTAAAGAGACGAAGTATTATATATTGCAACAAGATTGGCAATAAGGAACAACCCTATGCGTCACAAACAGAACGTCGTAGTAGTTATTTCACCACGGCTAAGAGTCACTGTTATGAGTAACCATCACGTGCGCACCATCTAGTTCCTTCGAGAAGGAATGGAACAAATATTTCACGCATGGTGAAACTAACACGCCATTTCTAATGTACGTACGCGTCAAGATATTGCAAGTAAGGAGTCATGAAGGTAGAAGGGGTAGCTTGCTTCTAAAGAGAGGGAAGCTGTGACACCACGTGACAAGGAAGATATAAGCTGTAACCCGCGTCTACAACATTATTAGTGAACGACAAGTCATTAGGGAACAATTGTTCTGACCACAATAGGAGAGCGTCAACTGAGGGTCTTAGCTAAAGAGCTGAGCCAATATTCGACTTCCGACTTCAAACCATACAGCGTGATGTCTACCCAAGATACATATCAGTCCGCACTGACTTATAGATAGAGCCCTGCGCGGATAAACAAAACGTCATCCGCATCCGCCCCGCATCCGCACGACTGTTATCCGCTTCCGCCCCGCATCCGCACGACTGTTATCCGCATCCGCATGACTGTTATCCGCATCCGCCCCGAATCCGCAAGACTTGTATAAAAATCCGCTGATATTTCAATTCTGGTTTCCTGACCTCCGCTTTAGACAAAATACTGGCTATACTTCTTTGGCTACATTCGCACTTGTGCCGCAGGAGGTTTGATGTGCCTGATTTGTGTCCTGAGTATGAATACACTTTTTAAAGCTAAAACATCCTGCTATATCGTTCACCTCTTTGGTTCCGTTGAAAACGTAACCAAATATCTGCCTTATCCTTGACTTGAGCTTTGTTTCAAGCACTATTGAATATACACCTTGTTTTGTTTTAATAGATATTTTATCAATGTTGGTTAAATGATGTTCATACTTCCCGGTCGCGGTAACATTTACTAAGTGAACTTCTCTTTAAGCATGGAGAAGGGGATTGATATTTTTCCGGAACTTCCAAGTCACTATGTCAGTCATCATACTACTGCCTCTTGACCCATCAATGTTCGCATCGTTGATGTCATAACTGTCTCCGTTGCAATATCACAGCCCACGCGTTTCAGTGCCAAGATGGAAATAAATCTACAGATAAACCTGGAACCAGATCTTACAGGATAGCTTAGACAGCGAAGTAGCTGACTTGAGAAAAGTGTTAATGATGTCACCACGATGAACTAACAAACATATTGACAGCATTATATCTCGTGGATAATGGCAGTGAGAAATTGATGATGATGAGATGTCAAGATCTTCTACTACAAACATACGGTACTTAATAAAATGTAGTTGAAACCATTATGAGTAAAATAATCTTCTCGTGTATAACTGCAAAACGTGCCTGAATATTTCGTACGCAATAGGCTATAGGAGTATTCCTCTTTTAAGCATGAAGCTGTAGATTGCCATATCAAATATGTAATATTATCGAAAGTTCCATATCGTATTCTAAAACTATCCGCAAATTTACTCCAAACATTATCCGCAGCGTATCCGCTATCCGCACAGCCATACAAAATATATCCGCGTGGCGAAAAATGCTGCGGATATCCGCGGGTTTATCCGCGGATATCCGCATCCGCGCAGGGCTTTACTTATTATAGATCAATTTTACAATCAATCTACAAGTCGCAACGGACTTGGTTATGTTAAACAGTATCAAATGACATACTACAACATTTTTTTTTAAATATGAAACGCAACATCGAGATCATCTTGCACACTTTTTTATGATGATACTTCAAAAGGGTGAGCAAACAATTAAATATCCGACGTCTCTGTAATATGTAACTTCAAGATAGATTCAATTCATTAATGTTTATTTTCTTTTAAATTAATTGCCGCATTGAGTAATTTTAAATTCAATTGTGTGACTATCACTATTCTGTTTTACTAATATTTTGTTTTTGTATTTAATAAATTCATTTTCTTTAACGTAATGCCTATTTCTTTCATAGTAGTTAGCACATACTATAGGCAAATTCATACTCCTTGATTAAATACTGGATTGGTTAGATGACTTTGTCTCACCACGACCAGGGATAATTAGGTCTCACTCTACTGCTGATAGCCGAGGTTAATTCATACATTTCGATTCACTGTCTTAAATAGGAATCTGGCGCTCAACAACACTTATTATATTACACTATCACAGGTAAGGTCACACCACAGTGTATATTATTTATTACTATCATGTTTGTTAAATAGAACCTTTACAGTTGTCACCACGTTAAAAGGACTCATTAAAAAATGTTACATTTGGCGCTACAACGTCGGACACGAAAACCATTCGGTATTTAGGAGAGGAGTGTATAATTTCAGTGCAAATTGTCAGTGCTTTTGGGGGACAGTGAAGTGAAGTGAAATTTTGGACGGGCAATTGTTATACGGTGTACTTCGAGATGTCGGAGGAGGAACAGAGGCAGTTGAGAAGTAGGAATAAAGTCGAGAAAGTTAATTATAAGGAGGTTGATAGCGGTAGTGATGTTGAAAGCGTAGAGAATAATACCAAGATGTCGGAGGTAAATCTTGAGAGTAATGAGGAGAATGTTCCTGTGGTTAGCCCTAACATGAATACAGAGGTAAATCTTGAGACGAATACAGAGTTACATCCTGAGACTAGTGGTAGTCAGGATACTGAAAAGTTCATAGAGGTCCCTGAAATTTCATTAGCTGATATCATGAGGGAGATGAATAGAAACAGTGAAGAGAATAAAAGAAGTTATTTGGAATTCAATGATAAATTTGAGAAATTAGATAAAGATATGGGTAGGCTAAATCAAAATATGGAAGAGAGTAAGAAAGATAATTTGGAAAGTAGGAAGGAATTGAGTAGAGATTTAGGTGAGAAATTAGATAAGAGTAATCAAGAGATGAGAGAGGATATGAGTAAAATAAATCAGAAGCTGGAAGAGAATAAAGTAAAACTAGACAGTGTGGTTAAAGTAAATGAAGGGTTGAGTAAGAAGTATGATATGCTGTAGGAGAGTTTTCCGGGGGTGAAACAGGAAATCAGAGGTGAAATTAAGGAGGAGGTAGAGATGAAGGCTAAAGATATTATTCAGACAGTAGATAAGAAATTAGAAGCAGCAGAAAGTAGGATTCAGGAAAGAATAGTAACTGTGATTGAAGATAAAATAGCAACTCAAGGTGAAAGTTTTAGCAAATTGGTAGAAGTGGAAACTAGACAGGTGAGAGTAGATTTAGGGGATACTGACATAGAATCAGTGAAGACAGCCTGTAAGGAGACTGTAATTGAAAGCAGATTGGAGTCAGAGGTGATAGTAGAAGAAAGCATATTAGAGTTGGAGGAGATTGTAGGTGAAAGTAGATTAGAGTCAGAGGAGATTTTAGATGAAAGCAGGATAGCTGTAGAAGAAATTGTAGTTGAAAACAGATCTGAATCAGAGGAAATTTTAGGTGAAATCAGATTTGAGGTAGAGGAGATTTTAGGTGAAAGTAGATTAGAGTCAGGCGAGATTTTAGGTGAAAGTAGATTGGAGGTAGAAGAAATTGTAGTTGAAAACAGATTAGAGTCAGTGGAGATTTTAGGTGAAAGCAAATTGGAATTAAGGGAGATTGTAAGTGAAAGCAGATTGGAGTCAGAAGAGATAAAAGGAGAAAGCAGATTACAGTCAGCGGAGATGATAGATGAAAGCAGGATAGTTATAGAAGAGACTATAGAACGTAGTGAAAAAGAAGTGTAGAAGATGAGAGAAAAGATAGGGATAGAAGTAGGTAAGATAAAGAAAGTACTTGGCACTCAAGAAATTAAGATGCAGAAAATCTTAGGTGAAAAGGATATGTTAACTAGGGAAGAATTTAATGATGGTGTAGCGGAAATTAATGTGAAATTATTAGAGGCAGAGAAGCGTGCGTTAAATCATATTCAGAAGGACATGATTAGTAAACAGATGAAGAGGAGGAGGGAGATAAATAAGAGCAGAAGCAATAGGCAACGGCTTAAGAGAAAATTAAGTGATAGTAGTAGCGAAGTGAAGAGAAGACATGTAGGTAGATATTTTAGAAGTAAAATGAAAGAGAAGAGAATTAAGTCGTTAGAGGAAAAAGAAATCAGAATGAAAGAGAGAAAGAAAGCATATGATGTGCAGTGCCGTACTGAATTAGCCAGACTTGGGGAAGTGAGAGGGAGAAAGCCGAAGTACCGTGTTACTATGGATGAATGTAGTACAGAGGAAGTAGAAACTAATGTAACACGGAAGGAAGAATGTGGAATTCTAGTTAAAGATAGAATTATTGAAGATGAATGTGGTAAGAACTGTGAAATGCCAGAGAACGTAGTGATGTAAATTTGTATTACCGATAGTTACTGTTCCGTATGACTTAAGTATTAAGTAATGAAGTTTAATATGATTTAAAAGAGGTAGATAAGAAACCTGCTGTGTGTAATTTTAATTCAGTCGTGAAGTTAGCATGGTAAGGGGCGCGTAGTGCCTACGCTTATTGATTTAGGTGGTCTAAAATCATTTAATTTGGAAGACAGAGGTTGTCGTGCTACTGAGCAATTCAGGTAAGTTGAATGTGGGTCCTTAAGCTGCAGGTAAGTTGGAGGAAGTGAGGATTAAATTTAAAAAAGTAGGAAGGTTATTACAAAGGTAAGTAATCGAAAGAAAGAAATAATTATTATGGCAACCATAATTATGAATATAATGGTAATGAAGATTTAATTCAAAAGTGAGTGAAGATAAGATGATACAGTGGTAATAAAACGAATGAGTTGAAGAATTAGGTATTGATTTTTAAAGAAGTTTCATTTTGAGGACAGCGAGGTTATCAGTGGATATATTTGAGAAATTTATAAGTGGTTTAGAATAGTTGATAGTAATGCGTTGTATGAATTAACCAACATCGGGTTGAAATGAGGAAGTAGTAACTAATTAGGACATCTGGTAACTTACTTGGTGACAGATATGTGTGTATGTGTGTATTTTCACGTAAATGGACGTGAGTTTGAAGAAGTAAGTCAACGAAGGTAATGCCGTTGAGCAATGTGGTTTTTAAGTTTTGGTAAGATGCCAAATGGAGTTATAATGGAGGAAGTTTTGGTAAGATGCCAAATGGAGTTTTAAGAAGTTTTTGGAGGATGAAGTAGGTCAGCGAGGTATATTCCGTTGAGCAGTGAGTTTTTTTATGGTGTCTAAGGGACTACGTGAAGTTAATGTCGGGAGGTTTTTAAAGTATATATGGTTGTATGCACACAAGGTAATAAGAGATTACAAAGGTAAGATGCTCCCAAGTTTTAGTTACAGTTACGCACGTTTTAAAAATATTACAAGGCTTGTTATCGAGCTAAACCACTTTTAGTAAAAAAGTTACTGATGATTAATGATGTGGTATATTGTTGTCCTACACACTGGTAAAAGTAAAGATAATAATAATAATTAGATGGTTGACATAATATTTACTAGTATTGAAAGGAATTTGTTATAATTCGACGTTTTAGGATTTAAAGATAAATCATTTTTTTAGTAGACGAGAAATTAAGTTTTATTTATGTCATACGGAGTTAGTAAGGAGAAGTTTATATTTTTGAAGACAAGAATAAGTTAGTAAAGTTGCTTTATGAAGTGATTATGGGAGAATATTTGCCAATTAGGAGTGTCGGTGTTATTGACTATCAACTGGAACACTGTCGTTATTTTAGGAAGACAATAGTTAGGAAAACAAAGTGTGATGTTATTATTCCAAGGAGTTAGTCGAAGCATGAAAGATTTTTTTTAGCTGAAATTTAGTGTGTTATTGGTCAGTAAGAGGTGACCTGTAACAATACGAAGATGTGGGATTATACCACGAATAGGGGACGTTTTTGTATGTGACGTGTGATGTCACGATGAGTTTTGAGAGATTCTGGTATAGCAAGAATGAGCTATAGTCCAGGCGATCGAAGCATGTAAGGAAGTGTTGACGAGAAATGTCACAATAGGTTTTAAGAGAAAACTAAGGTTTTTTTTAGGTATTCAGCAAGAAGTCAAATCATGAATAGACCAAGTTCAAAGTATAAGAGCATTAATATTTTGTGGAACGAAATATTTATTTCGAGGAGTTTGTCAGGTGTTTTTGTGAAATAGTTTAGTGATATACGTAATTCAGGTATTGAGTAGTATTTTGTCCTCGTCTTAATCATTTTGTTATGGTAAGTAAGGAATGACGATACAGTAAAGATATCTTGACGCTAAGTTAAATTTTATTAGATGAACGAGAAGTCAGATTTTATGTTTATTTGTGATTTTGAAAATTCAAGTTATTGTTTTCGAGAAGTAGTGAAGAGGAATTATGGTTTTATGAGAAGTTAAGAAGTCGTGGAGACTTAGGAAGGATTAATTTGGAAGGAGGCGGCCGTGGCCTAAGACAGAATTAAGCCACGAAGGCAGGTGAGTAGTAACTTGGATATTTAAGTGAACTGTTTAATAACTGCTTTAAGGTATTTCGATGTCATTATGTATTTGGGGAAATATTTACATGTATGACATATGCACTGAAATTGGAATTGCCTTAGGTATCTTGCTAAGTTATTTTTTTCTTCAATTATTGAAATTTTACTGCATTTGAGTAATCCCTTTATAGAGACGAAAGGAATATTGTGTTGTTTGCATATCGTGTGCTATGATAGTTTTAAAGTGTTAATCAGCTGGTACGTCAACAATGTAATTCTACACCAGACTGACGAAAACTACGTTCACTAGATAAGAAACCAAAATTGTATGTCAAGCATACAATCACCACCATTATAAACGAGTGCAGCGTTGACATATATGTCAAAATTAAAAGTGAAGGGCATTTATGTATATTTTTTTACAGCATAAATATAAAGAAGAATGAACATTATGAACATTTGGAAGAATGAGATGAATGAAAGTTAAAATGTGAATTTTTGTGAAGAATATATTTCTTGTATATTTTTGTGTATTGATGAAGAGTATATTGCATGCTGTCTTTTTGGGGGTTATAATATTTATATTTATAGTTTTTTATGTTGGATGTGGTAAGAGAAATAATGTTAAACATCATTTAAATTATTTATCTTAGGGGCGATTGTAACGATTCGATCCCATACCTGTTAGATATAAAGGGTTATTCATTCATTTATTATCATATTTATTATTCTTATTAATTAGTACATCGATGAGATGATTTTTATATCAGATAATTGTAAGCGGTTTTTATTATTATATTCAATTGGATTTTTATTAACATTTATTTGTAAAGAGACGAAGTATTATATATTGCAACAAGATTGGCAATAAGGAACAACCCTATGCGTCACAAACAGAACGTCGTAGTAGTTATTTCACCACGGCTAAGAGTCACTGTCATGAGTAACCATCACGTGCGCACCATCTAGTTCCTTCGAGAAGGAATGGAACAAATATTTCACGCATGGTGAAACTAACACGCCATTTCTAATGTACGTACGCGTCAAGATATTGCAAGTAAGGAGTCATGAAGGTAGAAGGGGTAGCTTGCTTCTAAAGAGAGGGAAGCTGTGACACCACGTGACAAGGAAGATATAAGCTGTAACCCGCGTCTACAACATTATTAGTGAACGACAAGTCATTAGGGAACAATTGTTCTGACCACAATAGGAGAGCGTCAACTGAGGGTCTTAGCTAAAGAGCTGAGCCAATATTCGACTTCCGACTTCAAACCATACAGCGTGATGTCTACCCAAGATACATATCAGTCCGCACTGACTTATAGATAGAGCCCTGCGCGGATAAACAAAACGTCATCCGCATCCGCCCCGCATCCGCATGACTGTTATCCGCTTCCGCCCCGCATCCGCACGACTATTATCCGCATCCGCCCCGCATCCGCATGACTGTTATCCGCATCCGCCCCGAATCCGCAAGACTTGTATAAAAATCCGCTGATATTTCAATTCTGGTTTCCTGACCTCCGCTTTAGACAAAATACTGGCTATACTTCTTTGGCTACATTCGCACTTGTGCCGCAGGAGGTTTGATGTGCCTGATTTGTGTCCTGAGTATGAATACACTTTTTAAAGCTAAAACATCCTGCTATATCGTTCACCTCTTTGGTTCCGTTGAAAACGTAACCAAATATCTGCCTTATCCTTGACTTGAGCTTTGTTTCAAGCACTATTGAATATACACCTTGTTTTGTTTTAATAGATATTTTATCAATGTTGGTTAAATGATGTTCATACTTCCCGGTCGCGGTAACATTTACTAAGTGAACTTCTCTTTAAGCATGGAGAAAGGGATTGATATTTTTCCGGAACTTCCAAGTCACTATGTCAGTCATCATACTACTGCCTCTTGACCCATCAATGTTCGCATCGTTGATGTCATAACTGTCTCCGTTGCAATATCACAGCCCACGCGTTTCAGTGCCAAGATGGAAATAAATCTACAGATAAACCTGGAACCAGATCTTACAGGATAGCTTAGACAGCGAAGTAGCTGACTTGAGAAAAGTGTTAATGATGTCACCACGATGAACTAACAAACATATTGACAGCATTATATCTCGTGGATAATGGCAGTGAGAAATTGATGATGATGATGATGATGATGATGATGATGATGAGATGTCAAGATCTTCTACTACAAACATACGGTACTTAATAAAATGTAGTTGAAACCATTATGAGTAAAATAATCTTCTCGTGTATAACTGCAAAACGTGCCTGAATATTTCGTACGCAATAGGCTATAGGAGTATTCCTCTTTTAAGCATGAAGCTGTAGATTGCCATATCAAATATGTAATATTATCGAAAGTTCCATATCGTATTCTAAAACCATCCGCAAATTTACTCCAAACATTATCCGCAGCGTATCCGCTATCCGCACAGCCATGCAAAATATATCCGCGTGGCGAAAAATGCTGCGGATATCCGCGGGTTTATCCGCGGATATCCGCATCCGCGCAGGGCTTTACTTATTATAGATCAATTTTACAATCAATCTACAAGTCGCAACGGACTTGGTTATGTTAAACAGTATCAAATGACATACTACAACATTTTTTTAAAATATGAAACGCAACATCGAGATCATCTTGCACACTTTTTTATGATGATACTTCAAAAGGGTGAGCAAACAATTAAATATCCGACGTCTCTGTAATATGTAACTTCAAGATAGATTCAATTCATTAATGTTTATTTTCTTTTAAATTAATTGCCGCATTGAGTAATTTTAAATTCAATTGTGTGACTACCACTATTCTGTTTTACTAATATTTTGTTTTTGCATTTAATAAATTCATTTTCTTTAACGTAATGCCTATTTCTTTCATAGTAGTTAGCACATACTATAGGCAAATTCATACTCCTTGATTAAATACTGGATTGGTTAGATGACTTTGTCTCACCACGACCAGGGATAATTAGGTCTCACTCTACTGCTGATAGCCGAGGTTAATTCATAAATTTCGATTCACTGTCTTAAATAGGAATCTGGCGCTCAACAACACTTATTATATTACACTATCACAGGTAAGGTCACACCACAGTGTATATTATTTATTACTATCATGTTTGTTAAATAGAACCTTTACAGTTGTCACCACGTTAAAAGGACTCATTAAAAAATGTTACATTTGGCGCTACAACGTCGGACACGAAAACCATTCGGTATTTAGGAGAGGAGTGTATAATTTCAGTGCAAATTGTCAGTGCTTTTGGGGGACAGTGAAGTGAAGTGAAATTTTGGACGGGCAATTGTTATACGGTGTACTTCGAGATGTCGGAGGAGGAACAGAGGCAGTTGAGAAGTAGGAATAAAGTCGAGAAAGTTAATTATAAGGAGGTTGATAGCGGTAGTGATGTTGAAAGCGTAGAGAATAATACCAAGATGTCGGAGGTAAATCTTGAGAGTAATGAGGAGAATGTTCCTGTGGTTAGCCCTAACATGAATACAGAGGTAAATCTTGAGACGAATACAGAGTTACATCCTGAGACTAGTGGTAGTCAGGATACTGAAAAGTTCATAGAGGTCCCTGAAATTTCATTAGCTGATATCATGAGGGAGATGAATAGAAACAGTGAAGAGAATAAAAGAAGTTATTTGGAATTCAATGATAAATTTGAGAAATTAGATAAAGATATGGGTAGGCTAAATCAAAATATGGAAGAGAGTAAGAAAGATAATTTGGAAAGTAGGAAGGAATTGAGTAGAGATTTAGGTGAGAAATTAGATAAGAGTAATCAAGAGATGAGAGAGGATATGAGTAAAATAAATCAGAAGCTGGAAGAGAATAAAGTAAAACTAGACAGTGTGGTTAAAGTAAATGAAGGGTTGAGTAAGAAGTATGATATGCTGTAGGAGAGTTTTCCGGGGGTGAAACAGGAAATCAGAGGTGAAATTAAGGAGGAGGTAGAGATGAAGGCTAAAGATATTATTCAGACAGTAGATAAGAAATTAGAAGCAGCAGAAAGTAGGATTCAGGAAAGAATAGTAACTGTGATTGAAGATAAAATAGCAACTCAAGGTGAAAGTTTTAGCAAATTGGTAGAAGTGGAAACTAGACAGGTGAGAGTAGATTTAGGGGATACTGACATAGAATCAGTGAAGACAGCCTGTAAGGAGACTGTAATTGAAAGCAGATTGGAGTCAGAGGTGATAGTAGAAGAAAGCATATTAGAGTTGGAGGAGATTGTAGGTGAAAGTAGATTAGAGTCAGAGGAGATTTTAGATGAAAGCAGGATAGCTGTAGAAGAAATTGTAGTTGAAAACAGATCTGAATCAGAGGAAATTTTAGGTGAAATCAGATTTGAGGTAGAGGAGATTTTAGGTGAAAGTAGATTAGAGTCAGGCGAGATTTTAGGTGAAAGTAGATTGGAGGTAGAAGAAATTGTAGTTGAAAACAGATTAGAGTCAGTGGAGATTTTAGGTGAAAGCAAATTGGAATTAAGGGAGATTGTAAGTGAAAGCAGATTGGAGTCAGAAGAGATAAAAGGAGAAAGCAGATTAGAGTCAGCGGAGATGATAGATGAAAGCAGGATAGTTATAGAAGAGAATATAGAACGTAGTGAAAAAGAAGTGTAGAAGATGAGAGAAAAGATAGGGATAGAAGTAGGTAAGATAAAGAAAGTACTAGGCACTCAAGAAATTAAGATGCAGAAAATCTTAGGTGAAAAGGATATGTTAACTAGGGAAGAATTTAATGATGGTGTAGCGGAAATTAATGTGAAATTATTAGAGGCAGAGAAGCGTGCGTTAAATCATATTCAGAAGGACATGATTAGTAAACAGATGAAGAGGAGGAGGGAGATAAATAAGAGCAGAAGCAATAGGCAACGGCTTAAGAGAAAATTAAGTGATAGTAGTAGCGAAGTGAAGAGAAGACATGTAGGTAGATATTTTAGAAGTAAAATGAAAGAGAAGAGAATTAAGTTGTTAGAGGAAAAAGAAATCAGAATGAAAGAGAGAAAGAAAGCATATGATGTGCAGTGGCGTACTGAATTAGCCAGACTTGGGGAAGTGAGAGGGAGAAAGCCGAAGTACTGTGTTACTATGGATGAATGTAGTACAGAGGAAGTAGAAACTAATGTAACACGGAAGGAAGAATGTGGAATTCTAGTTAAAGATAGAATTATTGAAGATGAATGTGGTAAGAACTGTGAAATGCCAGAGAACGTAGTGATGTAAATTTGTATTACCGATAGTTACTGTTCCGTATGACTTAAGTATTAAGTAATGAAGTTTAATATGATTTAAAAGAGGTAGATAAGAAACCTGCTGTGTGTAATTTTAATTCAGTCGTGAAGTTAGAATGGTAAGGGGCGCGTAGTGCCTACGCTTATTGATTTAGGTGGTCTAAAATCATTTAATTTGGAAGACAGAGGTTGTCGTGCTACTGAGCAATTCAGGTAAGTTGAATGTGGGTCCTTAAGCTGCAGGTAAGTTGGAGGAAGTGAGGATTAAATTTAAAAAAGTAGGAAGGTTATTACAAAGGTAAGTAATCGAAAGAAAGAAATAATTATTATGGCAACCATAATTATGAATATAATGGTAATGAAGATTTAATTCAAAAGTGAGTGAAGATAAGATGATACAGTGGTAATAAAACGAATGAGTTGAAGAATTAGGTATTGATTTTTAAAGAAGTTTCATTTTGAGGACAGCGAGGTTATCAGTGGATATATTTGAGAAATTTATAAGTGGTTTAGAATAGTTGATAGTAATGCGTTGTATGAATTAACCAACATCGGGTTGAAATGAGGAAGTAGTAACTAATTAGGACATCTGGTAATTTACTTGGTGACAGATATGTGTGTATGTGTGTATTTTCACGTAAATGGACGTGAGTTTGAAGAAGTAAGTCAACGAAGGTAATGCCGTTGAGCAATGTGGTTTTTAAGTTTTGGTAAGATGCCAAATGGAGTTATAATGGAGGAAGTTTTGGTAAGATGCCAAATGGAGTTTTAAGAAGTTTTTGGAGGATGAAGTAGGTCAGCGAGGTATATTCCGTTGAGCAGTGAGTTTTTTTATGGTGTCTAAGGGACTACGTGAAGTTAATGTCGGGAGGTTTTTAAAGTATATATGGTTGTATGCACACAAGGTAATAAGAGATTACAAAGGTAAGATGCTCCCAAGTTTTAGTTACAGTTACGCACGTTTTAAAAATATTACAAGGCTTGTTATCGAGCTAAACCACTTTTAGTAAAAAAGTTACTGATGATTAATGATGTGGTATATTGTTGTCCTACACACTGGTAAAAGTAAACATAATAATAATAATTAGATGGTTGACATAATATTTACTAGTATTGAATGGAATTTGTTATAATTCGACGTTTTAGGATTTAAAGATAAATCATTTTTTTAGTAGACGAGAAATTAAGTTTTATTTATGTCATACGGAGTTAGTAAGGAGAAGTTTATATTTTTGAAGACAAGAATAAGTTAGTAAAGTAAGGTAAGTATACCTAAGGGGTAATATGTAGTTTCAATTAAAGACAGGTGTAATTTACGCATTTAATTTGGTAGAGCAGAGAGTGTCTGAACTGTGTTATAACTCAGGACTTGCTTTATGAAGTGATTATGGGAGAATATTTGCCAATTAGGAGTGTCGGTGTTATTGACTATCAACTGGAACACTGTCGTTATTTTAGGAAGACAATAGTTAGGAAAACAAAGTGTGATGTTATTATTCCAAGGAGTTAGTCGAAGCATGAAAGATTTTTTTTAGCTGAAATTTAGTGTGTTATTGGTCAGTAAGTGGTGACCTGTAACAATACGAAGATGTGGGATTATACCACGAATAGGGGACGTTTTTGTATGTGACGTGTGATGTCACGATGAGTTTTGAGAGATTCTGGTATAGCAAGAATGAGCTATAGTCCAGGCGATCGAAGCATGTAAGGAAGTGTTGACGAGAAATGTCACAATAAGTTTTAAGAGAAAACTAAGTTTTTTTTAGGTATTCAGCAAGAAGTCAAATCATGAATAGACCAAGTTCAAAGTATAAGAGCATTAATATTTTGTGGAACGAAATATTTATTCCGAGGAGTTTGTCAGGTGTTTTTGTGAAATAGTTTAGTGATATACGTAATTCAGGTATTGAGTAGTATTTTGTCCTCGTCTTAATCATTTTGTTATGGTAAGTAAGGAATGACGATACAGTAAAGATATCTTGACGCTAAGTTAAATTTTATTAGATGAACGAGAAGTCAGATTTTATGTTTATTTGTGATTTTGAAAATTCAAGTTATTGTTTTCGAGAAGTAGTGAAGAGGAATTATGGTTTTATGAGAAGTTAAGAAGTCGTGGAGACTTAGGAAGGATTAATTTGGAAGGAGGCGGCCGTGGCCTAAGACAGAATTAAGCCACGAAGGCAGGTGAGTAGTAACTTGGATATTTAAGTGAACTGTTTAATAACTGCTTTAAGGTATTTCGATGTCATTATGTATTTGGGGAAATATTTACATGTATGACATATGCACTGAAATTGGAATTGCCTTAGGTATCTTGCTAAGTTATTTTTTTCTTCAATTATTGAAATTTTACTGCATTTGAGTAATCCCTTTATAGAGACGAAAGGAATATTGTGTTGTTTGCATATCGTGTGCTATGATAGTTTTAAAGTGTTAATCAGCTGGTACGTCAACAATGTAATTCTACACCAGACTGACGAAAACTACGTTCACTAGATAAGAAACCAAAATTGTATGTCAAGCATACAATCACCACCATTATAAACGAGTGCAGCGTTGACATATATGTCAAAATTAAAAGTGAAGGGCATTTATGTATATTTTTTTACAGCATAAATATAAAGAAGAATGAACATTATGAACATTTGGAAGAATGAGATGAATGAAAGTTAAAATGTGAATTTTTGTGAAGAATATATTTCTTGTATATTTTTGTGTATTGATGAAGAGTATATTGTATGTTGTCTTTTTAGGGGTTATAATATTTATATTTATAGTTTTTTATGTTGGATGTGGTAAGAGAAATAATGTTAAACATCATTTAAATTATTTATCTTAGGGGCGATTGTAACGATTCGATCCCATACCTGTTAGATATAAAGGGTTATTCATTCATTTATTATCATATTTATTATTCTTATTAATTAGTACATCGATGAGATGATTTTTATATCAGATAATTGTAAGCGGTTTTTATTATTATATTCAATTAGATTTTTATTAACATTTATTTGTAAAGAGACGAAGTATTGTATATTGCAACAAGATTGGCAATAAGGAACAACCCTATGCGTCACAAACAGAACGTCGTAGTAGTTATTTCACCACGGCTAAGAGTCACTGTCATGAGTAACCATCACGTGCGCACCATCTAGTTCCTTCGAGAAGGAATGCAACAAATATTTCACGCATGGTGAAACTAACACGCCATTTCTAATGTACGTACGCGTCAAGATATTGCAAGTAAGGAGTCTTGAAGGTAGAAGGGGTAGCTTGCTTCTAAAGAGAGGGAAGCTGTGACACCACGTGACAAGGAAGATATAAGCTGTAACCCGCGTCTACAACATTATTAGTGAACGACAAGTCATTAGGGAACAATTGTTCTGACCACAATAGGAGAGCGTCAACTGAGGGTCTTAGCTAATGAGCTGAGCCAATATTCGACTTCCGACTTCAAACCATACAGCGTGATGTCTACCCAAGATACATATCAGTCCGCACTGACTTATAGATCAATTTTACAATCAATCTACAAGTCGCAACGGACTTGGTTATGTTAAACAGTATCAAATGACATACTACAACATTTTTTTAGAAATATGAAACGCAACATCGAGATCATCTTGCACACTTTTTTATGATGATACTTCAAAAGGGTGAGCAAACAATTAAATATCCGACGTCTCTGTAATATGTAACTTCAAGATAGATTCAATTCATTAATGTTTATTTTCTTTTAAATTAATTGCCGCATTGAGTAATTTTAAATTCAATTGTGTGACTATCACTATTCTGTTTTACTAATATTTTGTTTTTGCATTTAATAAATTCATTTTCTTTAACGTAATGCCTATTTCTTTCATAGTAGTTAGCACATACTATAGGCAAATTCATACTCCTTGATTAAATACTGGATTGGTTAGATGACTTTGTCTCACCACGACCAGGGATAATTAGGTCTCACTCTACTGCTGATAGCCGAGGTTAATTCATACATTTCGATTCACTGTCTTAAATAGGAATCTGGCGCTCAACAACACTTATTATATTACACTATCACAGGTAAGGTCACACCACAGTGTATATTATTTATTACTATCATGTTTGTTAAATAGAACCTTTACAGTTGTCACCATAGTTAAGGACTTATTAAAAATGTTACAGTACCATCCCGTTATTTGCCCGAAGACGAAGTGGAAAACCACGGAAAACCACTTCGAGGATGGCTGAGGGGGAATCGAACCCCCCTCTACTCATTTGGGCCACCCGAGGCTGAGTAGACCCCGTTCCAGTCCTCGTACCACTTTTCAAATTTCGTGGCAGAGCCGGGAATCAAACCCAGGACCTCCGGGGTGGCAGCTAACCATGCTGACCGCTACGCTACGGAGGCCACACTATATATGCTTAACATTATAATTAGTAAGTAGTTATAAATCAATTAATATAAAAATCAAGTTAAAAAAGACATCATTTGGATTTGAACCAGGAATCTCAAGCCCAAGAGTCTGAGACGCTACCATTGCGCTACAGACGACCAATACTAAAACTGCGTTAACAACAGCCTTAGTATAACAGCCTAGAATATTTTGTCTTGCAATTGAACTATTTCATAAGCTTTTTCGGCCGTTTTTATGAAGCATTTGTTACTAAATTCGTATTACTTTGAACAGTACATTCGTAAAAGGTAGCATGCTGAGCTTCTATGCCCAAGATCGCGGGTTCAAACCCGGCCGAAGTCGTAGGATCTTTTAAGAAGGTTAAAAATACCTCAGTATGCCTTCCTTCGGAGGGGAAGTAAAGCCGACGGTCCCATGTGATACATTTTTGGCATGTTAAAGAACCTTCCAATAATTACACCTGTGTGAAGCTAAATTATATATAGGTTAAACATTTGACTAACGATCCTAGGTTCCTACGTTCGTCGTCAAGAGCCGACTGAGGTGGCATCTGGTAACTAAGTACTAAACTAGTTGGTCGTTGACGGTGGCGTTCGGCGACAAAAGTAGGAACTACTTGGAGACATTGAATGTCTACAGTCCTTACTTGAATTAAAACAGATACTCACACTAATACATTCATCACAATTAACACCGGTTATCAGCCAGATTCTACACACACCCAAAGTATACGGGGCTACATGACCGCGTTGTTGCAGCCCCTAAACTAAGGAACCAACTAACCAACCAACATTCGTAAAATGAGGTCAATCTACTGAAATATGGTTTAGCGATCAGAACAATAGCTTTGACCCAACGGGACGGTCCAGCACGATAAGGCACGGTTACCCTGAACTGTTCGTCTCTGCTGCGATGCATTATTCTAATATAAAATGAAAATATCCCACCTGACACCTCCTTGAGGCCAGATTAAACCACCCTCTGTACAATAACCGGATTTGGTTAGGCTGGGACTGGTTGAATCATAGTTACGGTTACGCTATAATACTTGCATGATCCATACGTCCACCATATTGAAACTCTTTGGCTGATGCCCTTGTAGTTTGGGTAAAAGACGCTTCCCACATTATGGTATAGTGTTGCAAAATTTAATAGAGATCCGATTATTAGGATATCGTAATTTGATTTAAGCTCAGAACTTTTGGGTGGGCGCCATTTCCTTTCTGTTATGATGCTAGTACTACCTCTGCGCCAAAGGTGGTTCGATTTGGTTTCGTTGTGTTAGAATTGATAGGAGGGATCGACTTGCACACATACAGGGCCGCCATCTGCAAACTATTGCGCGTATGACCTTGTAGTTTGGTGGAAAGACGCTTCCCTCATCGTGGTATGTTGTTGCAAAATTGGATAGTGATCAGATGAATTGGTTAGTCGTAATTTAATTTAAGCGTTGAACATTTGGGTGGCCACCATTATGTTTCCGTCAAAATGGTGGCGATATAAAACATGACACTGAGGAGCCCTTGGCTAGTGCTACCTTTGTAAAAAAGAACTTTCAATTCAGTTTCACCGTGTTGGAATTGATAGGGGGGACAGACATACCAAATCCCATACACACATACAAACACACACACTCACACACACACACGGACATTCACAAAATGTTTGGCCCTGTAGAGATCTCATAAGTCTAATTTCATTTTTTGCAAAAATGGAACGTAGTCTAAAAATCCAACTTGGCGACCATCCGAAATATTTATTTATGTATTGAATATCCATTACAGGAACCCTATTACACAAAGTATATTAGGGTTGTAGTTTGTTACATTTTAAAAAAATTAATTACACTATAAATTATGAGATAAATTTGAAAAAAATGATGAATAAAAGTTAAAAACTGCTATAAAAACGGAAAGAGTTTAGAGTTGCATGCAGTTATATCTACAAAACTTTGAGAGTTAGTATGCTTGGCATTAATATCACCAGTAATAATTAATGGTTTCCCTCTCAGATGATCACATATTTTCTGATTGGCATTCAGGTCCACAGTGATGTCTCGTTTAGAGTCAAGGTAAATGTTGCACACATGAAGTTCCTATCGGTTGATTGATGTACAGATGACAACCCTGTCTGCAGAACAGTATTGTGGCAATAACATTTTTGGATTTGGAGACAATAACCGCTCTAATAATTTCCACATGTGGAGTTTCCCTTAGTGTAAAGATGTTAAAGCCATGTCGTATGCAAATGATTGAGTTTTAGTCATGGCCAAAATTGAGGAGAAGTTCCAGCGTGGGTATACTTGATTTTTGTATATGTTGTTGGTATATTAATAGTTCTACCATAATTAATTTTAGATTTTATAATGTTAAATGTTTTCTGATAGATTGGACAATTTGTTGATGTGGCAGGATCATTGCCTACGCTATGTACAAGGCCGGGAAATGCAAGAAACGAAATAGCCGTTTTCCGTACTAGATTATTATACTCCAGCAAACGTTTGGCGCTATAAATGAATCACCATGAAGTTCCGCCAGTGACCGCTAAGATCGCTTTGTACCACCCTAGTTCCAGCATTCGCGCCAGTTTAATTCAATAGTGACACTGCAAATAGAGGTTGTTTACATGAGTATTTTTTAAATGGTTTATTGCTGTGTTCCGTTTTGTACCTCCCGGTAGGGAATGTGCAAATCAGTTTCATTTCACTCGTTTCCTATCAATCACGAATTAAGAAATAAGTGGATTATAGCTGTTTCTCGACGAGGTGATAAGCCAGGTAGTTTGTGGACTCCTTCTATAAGGTCGGCAGTTTGTAGTAGGCATTTCAGAGAAGACAATTACAGTGTGAGCACAACTAGAAGATTTATTCTTCCTAAATCCGTACCTTCAGTATTTACTGACTTCCCTCAGCACAAACAAGTTGCAACTACAGCTAGGAAACCACCAAAACGACGACAGTGTCAAACTGACGACACTCTTTCATCCCAAAGAAAATGTGACTCTCCAGGAACTGTGAGTAATTTTGTCAGTATTTGTGAAGACGAGATAAATTGTAGAAGTATAGGGACACAGTTTTCACCCATTTCAAGGCCAGTTGTTAGGAAGTCTCTTCGAAAGAAACTGCGGAGTGCTACAAAAAAACAAGTAGTTCCGTGAAGAACTATACAGCCTATTTTCATATATCCTACTTACGTTAATTGCCACTATCAACATACAAAATTTCAGTTTGATTGCTATAACAGATACGTAGATATTGAGAACCGACTAAATATTTCGGATGGTCGCCACGTTGGATTTTATATATGTAGGTCCTAAAGTTATGTACTGTTAGATGAAGATTATTGTGTACGTGTAGCATTCAAACTTCAACCGCATGATTAGGACACAAGATGTAAAAACGAGATTTTAAAATTTCGCACAGCTGCCATCCTGTGGTTATGGAAACAATTGAAATAAATTAGATGTCAGCGGATTAACATTCGTATAAGGATTTACTATACCAAGTTTCACTGCACTCGGATGGTTAAATAGTGAGAAACGTTCATGTGAATATTTATACTTCGCGTCGCCGCCATGTTGGATTTGTGATCACCAGGTTATTTAAAGTCCTATAGGCGAACTTAAGTTCATAGCCCATATGAAAATTAGAAAATTCAGTTTGATTGCTATATAGATTTGTAGATATTCAGAGCTGTCTAAATATTTCGGATAGTCGCCATGTTGGATTGTTAACCGTATAGGCAATAGAGTCATGTACCATTAAAGGAAAATTATTGCGTAGGTTTATTATTCAAACTTTCACTTCGATCGCATGATTACGACATAAGAAATAAAAACTTAATTTTCGAAATTCGCACAGCCGCCATCTTTAGGTTATGTAAACAACTGAACTAAATTAGATACCAGTGCATTATAATGTGTATAAACATTTCCTGTACCAGATTTCATTGCGTTTGGATCATTAACTCGCGAGAAAGGTCTATTTAAAATGTTCGAATTCGCTTGGCCGCCATGTTGGTTTTGTAGTTACCAGGTTTTCAAACGTTACATAGGTGAACTTCTAGTAGTTCTCTTTATCACCGTAATAAATTCCAGGGTGATATCGGTAATAGTTTCGGAGATATTGAATGGTGGTGAAATATTTCGCACAGCCGCCATGTTGGATTGGGAAGACGTAACAAAATTTTAAGGGCACGGTCGGGGTCGCCCGGAGTATTGCTATGAACTTACCGAGTTTCATTGAAATCGCTCCAGCCGTTTAGATTTTATTAGGGACACACACACACACACCTCTCTCTCTCTCTCACACACACACACACACGCACACACACACGGACAAAAGGTGATCTCATAAGCCTTTTTTTTTTTTTTCAAAATTGAAAATAGGCTAAAAACTGCTAAGCGAGACGCTATAATTCACAAGCTACGAAGAAAACTTAATGATCTTCGGGCCGAATTGAAGAAATATAAAACTAAGAAATATGACTTGAACAAGCAGCTGTCTGCAATTCAAAATGAAGCCCAACAAGGTAGTCTCAAAGCCAATTTCTTGCTCGAACAGCTGCAAGAATTTGGAGAGAAGAAATATAAGTACCAAGAAACTACAATTAAAATTTGTGTTCTGCTATCTACTAGGTCACCGACAGGCTATCGATTGTTACGTGAACTAAGGATCTTGCACCTACCACATCCCAAAACTTTGAAGACATACGTAGGGTACTCGAAAGGAGAGACAGGCATTACCTCATTGATCAGAGCAAGATTGATGGCAGAGGAAAAGTCACTGGAACACGAGAATGCAAAAGTGGGCTCCCTTATCATTGACGAAATGGCTATAAAGCCTAGGCTTATGTACAATAGGAATTTAGACATGTTTCTCGGCATGAGTGACGCAGACTTAGACGCTCTTGGTATTGAAGACAAACTAGCCAACAAGTTACTTTGCATTCTTTTCAAAGGACTATCTTCTTCTTACAGAATTCCTGTGTCATTTTATTTTACTTGTTCTATTTCTGGAGCGCACTTGGAAAAATTGGTATTAGATGCTATGAAGGTAGTCGAAGAAAGTGGTTTCAGAGTGTTAAGAATTGTAACTGACAACTGTCAAGCGAATGTTTCGATATTTGAAACGCTATGTGGGGGTCGTATAACGCCTGAAATCCTCTTGATGAAAATCGACCGCTCTTTATAAGTTTTGATCCCAGTCACATTATCAAGAATGTACGATCGCAGTACTTGTCTAGGGAGTTCCTTGTAAATGGCAAAAATGTGACAAGTGATCATTTGAAGAACCTTTATAATCTTCAGAATACTCCGGTGATAAAACCTGTCAGGAAACTCTCCAGGAAAATGGTTTATCCTAGTAATTTGGAAAAGATGAATGTTTCCAGGGCCAAAGTTGTGTTTTCACCTAAAATTGTCGCAGGCTTAATAGGTATGGAAGTCGTATGCTCTGAGAAAATTAATGACAAAGGCAGTTTACTTGAGACTATTAATTTTATGGAACATTTTCAGAAATGATTTGACATCCATGATGTCTGTAACACATCCCATGGCACGCACTTCAGAAATGACAATAAGATGATTTTTTTGTGAGATGGACGATGAAGGACTGCACTGGTTAACAGACGTATTTCTGCCATACATTGAGGGCATTCAGCAACATCACGAAAAGTTCAGGAAATTTACTCTCTGGAGTTGACAACTCTCTCTTCAGTGGCATGCATACGATATTTAATAAGCATCAATTTCCACTATGTCCTAACAAGGAATTTATCGAGTGACGATGTCGAGCTCTTTTTCAGTCAAGGGGGGAGGGGGGTCAATGATATGATGGATGTGAGATCTTGAATCCATGCTATTGAATCTACCCTTCACACTGGAATTATCGCAGCTTCGAGCCATGGAAACGTCGAACTAAGGAATGAAGACTTAGTATCCAGCGTAAGGTCCAGGTTCTTTTCTAGAAACCAACTTCAAGAGCCAGGTGAAGAAGGACATGTCACGGATTCTGCCTTCGTACCGGAGCTTCCCGAACACGTCCTTGATATATTTGGAAACCCCGTTGAAGGTACATTTTTAACCTGATAATTTATTTTCATTGCATTGTGTTTTTATCTAAACACGATTACGGTATTTAACTATTTGGTTTTATTTTTAGGAACTCCAGCGGAGCCTCCGTGGCTTAGGCGGCAGCACGCCGGCCTCTCACCGCTGGGTCCGTGGTTCAATTCCCGGTCACTCCATGTGAGATCTGTGCTGGACAAAACGGAGGCAGACAGTTTTTGCTCCGGGTACTCCGGTTTTCCCTGTCACAATTTCATTCCAGCAACACTCTCCACTATCATTTCATTTCATCTGTCATTCATTTAATCATTGCCCCAGAGGAGTGCGACAGGCTTTGGCAGCCGGAACACTTCATATCCTCGCCACTAGATGGGGGCTTCATTCATTCCATTCCTGACCCGGTCGGTGACTGGAAGCAGGCTATGGATTTTCATTTGAGGAACTCCAGCTACCGCTTCCAACATAGCAGTAGCAATGGTGGCAGGCTACCTAGTGCGCGTAGCAGAAGAAAATACCAGCTGTGAAGGTTGTTGGCAACATATTTCTCTTCCAGCGAGTGAAAGCCCGGTCCTCAGCCTCATACGATTTCAATATCGTAGAGGACTGAGGTACCCTAAAACATCATTTGTGGTGTTACTAGAGCAAATTATGCAATGCGTATCACGTGCTGTCCAGTATCTGCCGCGGATGAACTTAGTGACAAACTGCACACTTTAATTAAAAGACAAGTTCTGTAAAACAAATTAGTGCGACCAATGCAACGATTCTGAACTTGCGATTCTCCTTTTGAAGAAGTTCCTGAAGCCGCTCCTGGACAACCTAGCCTTCAATCGCACGAGCAGGAATTCACGATTTTTACAGCTTTACAATAAGCCCCTGAACAGGAAAGTACTGAAGCTCTAAGAAAAGACTGCTTGTTTATGATATTCCAGTGAATTATAGATATGAATGATAAACCACACTTTTGTAAATGTGCATGAAATAGCCCGGGTATTCTCTCATCTCAATACTAAATTCATATAGTGCGCTCGTATTGAGGGTGTTACAATGTGATCCTAGCGACAGAATGCTGAAGTGCGACATCTCCCGGCCTTGTATTATAACTTAGGCAACGGGCAGGATGCTGGGAGTTGAGTTTTTGCTGTTTACGCCTTGCGATGTTCTTTTGGTTTTGAAACTGGCAGTTCACTCATTCAGTCTTTGTTTTCTGACAGTCGCTGATGTTGTGAGGCTTTGAACATTGGGAACAGGCCTGTTTCTTGTCACAATTTGTAGAGAAGTGACCAAAGCCAAGACAGTTGTAACAACGAATGACTGCAACGTAGTCACTGAAGCTGCAACTGGTATATCCAATGTACAACATATCGCAGTTCTGCATCACACAAAAGATGGCAGGGCTAACTTCAAATACTGCGTATTTTGTGCTGCCATCTCGAGACGTCCTCACAAAGCGCTTCTTAATACATTCAAAGCCCTCGGATGCTACAAGTTTGATACTTGGGTTTTGTTCTATGATAGCTTCTGTGATCTCATCTTCGGGTAAACTAACCTCAATGCCATGAATTATTATTTGTGGGTTTTTCTCACTGGGAATAATTGCTTTCAGATGAGGGTTGTTGGTTTCAATAGAATTTACAAATTTTCGGCACTCGTCTTCATTCCTAAGTTCTAAAACAACACTTTTATTACGAACTTTCTTAACCTTGTTCACTCCTACCTGTAATGATTTTGCGTTAGTCGAAGTTTGCAACAACTGGAGAGTCTGTTCCGAATCTTTCGATATTTTGTCATTTTTAGGGGAGATCATTACTACATGCTTAGTAGAGACAACTTCAGGTCTTTTAGATTGCGCTACTTCATTGTAGGAAACCGACTGCCGCTTACAGGGACTACTATAGGTTGTGATGCACTCATCAAATTCATTATTCGTAATCTCTGTTTCGCGGGCTTATAGGCCGTGTTCCAAGGACATTTTGTCGTCCTTACGTTTCGCTGAATCCTGCGTTCAGCATGTTCACAGGTTACATTAAGCGAGGTAAAACATGTAAACAGAAGATATATAAATAGTCAACAACCCACACATAGAGGCTACCATAGCAACGGCGTACCACATAAAAGTAATGCATCAAGGACAGGGCTGCTCTTCTGTTGCATCTTCTCGTCTACGACGGTCAATGAGGGCAAACAGATAAATCCACTGTTGCAGAACACTCGCTACTCGCAGGTCACGATATAAGATATGGAGACACCGAAGTTCTGTCCACCACGGTGTCTTATCATGCCAGGCTACAAAGGGAGGCCATTGAAATCCTGAAGCATACTAACAGCTTCAATCTTAAGGAGGAAGCAGAACGTGTGAACAGAGCTTGGCTTCCAGTCCTTAATCCCCTCAAGCCTGCCCTCATTGACCGTCGTAGACGAGAAGATACAACAGACAAGCAGCCCTGTCCTTGATGCATTACTTTTATGTGGTACGCCGTTGCTATGGTAGCCTCTATGTGTGGGTTGTTGACTATTTATATATCTTCTGTTTACTTGTTTTACCTCGCTTAATGTAACCTGTGAACGTGCTGAACGCAGTATTCAGTGAAACGTCAGGACGACAAAATGTCCTTGGAACACGGCCTATAAGCCCGCGAAACAGAGATTCCTATTTCAACGCCGGTCGTGAAAGTCTAAATTTTTACTTCATTAATTCGTCTTTGAAATATTTAGACGGTTCTCAATATCTACGAATCTTTTACAGCAATCCAACTGAAATTGTGTATGTTGATAGAGGCAATTAATATAAGTAGGATATATGTAAATAGGCTGTATAGTTCTTTATGGAACGACTTGTTTAGCCTATTTTCATTTATGAAAAAAATAGGCCCATGAGATCACCTTCTGTCCGTGAGTGTATGTGTGTGTGTATGTGTGTGTCCCCATAATAACTTCTAAACGGCTGGAGTGATTTCAATGAAACTCGCTAAGTTCATAGTACTATTTTGGCCAACCCCGTCCGTGCCCTTCAAATTTTATTACGTCGCAAAAATCCAACATGGCGGCTGGACGATATATTACACCGGCATTCTATATCTCCGAAACTATAACTGATATCACCCTGAAATTGTGTACGGTGATATAGAGCACTGTTAAAAATTTACCTATGAGACATTCAAAAACCTCTTAACTACAAAACGAACATGGTGGCCAAGCGAAATTGAAACATATAAATTGACTTTCCTCGCGATTTAACAATCCAAACGGAATGAAACTTGGTTCAGAAAATATTAATACACATAGAAATGCACTCGCATCTAATTTAGTTCAATTGATTACATAAACTCAAGATGGCGGCTGTGTGAAATATTTCACCGGCATTCTATATCACCGAAACTATTACTGATACCTGAAATTTTGTGCGGTTATAAAGGGCACTACAGGAAAATTTCCTATGAGGCTTTCAAAACCCCTTGACTGCAAAACGAACATGGCGGCCAAGCGAAGTTAAAACATTTAACCATCCAACCGCAATGAAACTTAGTGCAGCAAATGTTTATACACTTTGTAATGCAATGGCAAGTAATATAGTTCAATTGTTTACATAACCTCAAGTTGGAGGCTGTGCGAAATATTTCACCTGCATTCTTATTATCATATTTATTTATTTATCGTATGACTTTTAGTTCCGGGAGTGTTCAAGGACATGTTCGATCCGCCAGAGGCTGTAGCTGCTTCAAGCGGACACCGAAAGGGTGAGCTACAAGTTCCGTTCAATTTCAAGTTGTTCCAACTTTCACTACCAGATTCAATGATACCTAGTGGTGAACGTTGGAACTTTGATAGAGCGTTCCAACGAAATCTAACCTAGAAATTTAGCTTCTCACAAGTTAAGTCTGTGGAAGGATCTTTTACATGCCATAAATCTATGACATGGGACCTCCGGCTTTACTTCCCCTCCGAAGGAAGGCATACTGAAGGAATTTAACGCTCCTTAAAGTCCGACAACTTTGGCCGGGTGTGAACCCGCCATCTTGGGCACAGCAGTTCAGCATGCTACCAACTACGCGACTGAATGCCACTGGAATTCTACATCTCTGAAACTATTACCGATATCACCCTGAAATTTTGTACTGTGATAAAGGTTACTACTAGAAGTTCAGCTATGATACACCCAAAAAACCTGTAAAATACCAAACGAACATGGCGGTTAAGCGAATGTGAAACATTTTAATAACTTTTCTCACGATTCAACCATCTGATCGCAGTGAAATATGGTGCAGTTAACGTTTATACACATTGCAATGCACTGGGATATAATTTAGTTCAATTGTTCACATTACTTTAAGATGGTGGCTGTGCGCAATTTTAAAATTAAGTATTTCGTGATTTATTAATCATGCAATCGAAGTGAACGTTTGAATAATGAACCGTCGCAAAAATCGTCATCTAGTAGTAGTCTACATAACTCTATGTCCTGCATATATAAAATTTCAACATGTCGACCATCCGAAATATTTAGACGGTTCTCAATATCTACGAATCTTTTACAGCAGTCCAACTGAAATTTTGTATGTTGATAGAGGCTATGAACAGAAGTTCACATATGGGACTTTCAATAACCTGGTGAGCACAAATCCAACATGGCGGAGACGCGAAATATAAATATGGACGTTTCTCGCGATTAACCATCTGAGCGCAGAAAAACTTGGTACGGTAAATGCTTAAACAAATTTTAATCTTCTGGCATCTAATTTCTTGTGTCTTAATGATGCGATTGAAGTTTGAATACTACACCTAAACAAGAATCTTCATGTAATTGTACATAACTCTAAGACCTACATACATAAAAATCCAACATGGCAACCATCCGCAATATTTAGTCGGTTCTCAATATCTACGAATCTATTACAGCTATCAAACTGAAATATTGTATGTTGATAGAGGCAATTAACATGAGTAGGATGTATGAAAATAGGCTGTATAGTTCTTCACGGAACTACTTGATTTGTTCTTCAGTTGCCATAACAATTGCATATAACACACAATAGGCTGTAACAAGCGGTGCGGAATGAAATTATTCGTGTTATAAACTTGTCATTCATCAAATTAGATGCTTGAAGAATGCCAACGGCAGATGCTGGGACAGTTTCTTACTGCTTCCTTCCAAAATCCCTTCCCTGACCCTACCTTAATTTTTAGTCCCAAGTCAGCGGTTGCCTGTCACCATCCACAATTCTATCTGCTGCTTGCCACGGTGGGTGAGTGGTTATCGTGTAGGATTACTAGCCAAAAGCGTGCAGGTCCGCTCCTGGCCATGGTAAGTAATTGTTGAAAGGCGGCAAAAATCACGATGCGCATGTCATACGATGTTGGTATGTTAAAGAACCCATTTGAATTCAGTAGGCCGTGTTCATAAAGGCAAAATTCATCTCGGTATTTTCCGCCAATACCAAGTTCCTCATTTCTCTACTAGAAAGCGCTATAGTGTCAAGGAGCTTAGATATCTAACCTCCTTGACTTTCATAGTGCTTCAAGGAACAACAAAATTCGACATGCAAGCTGCTTTCTGGGTGTCAAATAACAAAGCTTGCACCCGGCACCCGAGGACGTTCGATATTAATATTATTATTATTATTAGTCTATCTGCTGACTCCTCTTTCAGAAACCGTCTTCCCAACGGTAGAGGAATGAACCGAATAAGAGGATAATCGAATTTCAAAAAATTATTTATTGAATATTGGGACAAGATGATGCTAATTACTGGCCAAGGGTCGCATTAGTAGTTCTTGCTGCGTGTATATCGGCTGTGTGCACTCGCCTGTGTCAATGAGGATAGATCTGTGCGAGTGGTGAGACGACCCGGCGAACGTATGCACGACTAATATATCCGAGACCGATACCAACAGGGAGGAGGTGGTGCAATGTATGGTCACCCAACCCCTCCTGTGTACATCCCAGACGTATGACAGGCATACGTTACAGGGATACTATCCTGGCACCTGTAGTGAAAGTCTATGCTGACAATTTCAGCCCAAATTTCACTTTCGTGGACGATAACGCTCGGCCGCACAGAGTTGGCTTCGTCAATGCCTTTCTTGAGGAGAATGGTATTCACAGAATGGAATGGCCTGCCTATGCTCCTGATCTCAATTGATCTCCCCACTTTACTCATGGCAACATGCGAAACATTTTTGATGTGTTTGTAGGACCTACTGATCATTTATTGCAGTATACTTCTACATAGGCCTACTTATCATCTGTGTACGAGCTCGTCGCGGTGGGGGAGTGGTCAACGTGTCAGTCTACTAACACCAAGCTTGCAGGTTCGCTCCTTGCCGTGGTAAGTGATTTTTTTTAAGGCGGCAAAAATTACGACACCATGTCATACGAAATTGGCATGTCAAAGAACCCATTTGAATTCAGTAGGCCGTGTCCATAATGACAGAATTAATATCGGGGGTTTCCGCCAACACAAATGTTCCTCATTTTGTCTACTAGAAAGCGCTATAGTGCTCAAGGAGGACTTTCATAGAGCTTCAAGGAACATCGAAATTCGACATGCAAGCTACCCTCTGGATGGCAAATAACAAAGCTTGCACCCAGCTCCCGAGTTCATACGATATTATTATTATTATTATATGTAAGGCTATACGCTAAATAAATAAAATATACAACGGTTTGAAAATAAACATCTATGTTGGCAGCACTGTGTCGGACGAGAAATGTTCTTCAAAGAATAAACATTATAGTCTATTACGTTTTAGTGTTAAAAGGAAGGTGGTACCGGCTGATATTTTGTCCGATCATTGTAAGCATTCCTACAGAGAGCAAAATCTGTGCTCGCTAGCTATTTGCTGACTCCGTACAAGTGAGTTCAAATCCCACCTTCGGCTGTCCTTGATATGGTTTTCCGTGGTTTTACATTTCCAACTCCAGGTAAATGCTGGGTCAGTACCTTCTATTTGGCCACGGCCGCTTCGTTTCAACACCTAGCTCAGATTCATTCATTTAATCGTTGTTATTGCTTATTTTAGGGGTTGCGAAATCGTGTAATGCGTGTGATAACCTGTGTTGTTGTGATGGCTGTACTGGTGTGTGTAATTGTAATTCAGGTGAGGATTGGGAAAGAGGTGGCCGTGGCCTTAAGTTAGGAACCATCCCAGCATTTGCCTGGAGTGGAAGTGGGGAAACCACGGGGAACAACTTCCAGGAAGGCTGAGGAGGGAATCGAACCCTTCTCTACTCACGAGGTTGAGTGCACCCCGTTCCAGCCTTCACTCCAGAATTGAAATTTCTTGGCAGAGCCGGGAATCGATCCTCGCATTAACTCCTCTAAAATAAGGTTTCCCTTAGGAAGGGCTTCCGCCTTCTAGAAATTCATCGCATCTCATCCCCGACACCATTGAAATGATAATGATAATTGCTACTGTAAGGGGCGCAACATTTAGGTTTGGGTGACAGTGAAATTGTCGGAACGAAAAACTAGTTCTAAAACTATTGTAGCTACAGACATACAACTAACTTACGTACAAGAAGGAGAAAAGGAATAAAGGAAATAAACGACATGGAAAAACTACCCTCCCTCAAAGAATGAGGACTGAGAGACTTTGAAAGAAAGAGAGCCATGAAAGCCAGATAGGAAAGGTAACGATGAGGGAGTTCGCATCGTAATGAATGAAAGAAGCAGAAAACGGACCCAGCTCAGGAATCTCTCGGTGTCGTTCATCATCTGTGAGCCCTTGACGGTGTAGCACTATCTAGGGTGCATCATAACTGGCCACGGTGGATGAGTGGATAGCATGTCGGTCTACTAACCCCAAGATTGCAGGTTCGCTCCTGGTCGTAGTAAGCGATTTTTGAAAGGCGGCAAAAATACGACACGCATGTCATACGATGTTGGCATGTCAAAGAACCCATTTGAGTTCAGTAGGCCGTGTTCATAATGGCAAAATTAATCTCGGGAGTTTCCGCCAACACAAAGTTCCTCATTTCTCTGTTAGAAAGCGCTATAGTGTTCAAGGAGCTTAGATATCTAACATCCTTGACTTTCATAGTGATTCAAGGAACCACGAAATTCGACATGCAAACTACCCTCTGGGTGTCAAATTACAAAGCTTGCACCCGGCAACCGAAGCCATACGTTATTATTATTATTATTATTATTATTATTATCATTATCATTATCTGTGAGGTAATACAGAGAGGAATGGTGAAAGTTGAAACGAGTTGCTTTTCATTTGAGGGGAGAGAGGCGGCGGATAAATGGGTAGACAACACTATGTTGCTTATTCGTCAAGCCTGCAATAAATCCATGTGCAGGAAGAAAACGCGAAAACACAAACAGCCAGCATACTGGTGGACGGGGAAATTGCTGATATGAGGCGACACTGCCTGAGGATGAGACGAAGGGCACATAGAGCGAGAGGAAGAGAAGAGGCAGCCTTATTCTCCGAAGACCACAAATCAGCAAGAAAGGCGCTTCGGGATGCAATTAAAAGAAGTAAAGCTGACAAATGGTGGGAAATGGTCAAAGTGGTTGACAACGATCCTTGGGGACTAGGATATAAGATTGTATTGAAGAAACTTGGAACTTTTTCTAATCCGATAATGGATGCACACACTATGGACGAAATAGTCAGTACGCTGTTTCCTGAACATCCGGAGAGGATTGATGAAGCTGATGATTGCATTGATATTGAAGAAATACCATTGTTCACCGAGGAAGAATTATTGAAAGCGATTAATTCTATCAGGAACAAGAAGGCTCCTGGACCAGATGGGATTCCAGCAGAAGCACTTAAGGAGGTAGCAAGAGCTTGCCCGCGACTCCTTTTGAACATGTATAACGCATGTCTGAAGGCAGGCGTATTTTGTGCCTGCTGGAAGAAGGCCAGACTAGTTCTTATTAGTAAAGGAAAATTGGGAGGAAATATGCCTTCATCATACAGGCCATTATGTATGCTGGATACGGCTGGAAAAGGATTAGAAAAACTATTACAGCCTAGAATATTGATGGCAGTTCAATCAGCTGGAGATCTATCTGCCCAACAATACGGCTTTCGGAAAGGGCACTCGACTATAGATGCTGTGCGGGTAGTTGTAGAGACTGCAAACAGAGCTCAGATGGGTAACCATTACTCACGTAAAGTTACGCTGCTTGTGACTCTAGATGTGAAGAATGCCTTTAACTCTGCCCAGTGGAGTGACATTTTGGTGGCACTTCAAGATAAATTTAGACTACCGAGATACCTAATGCGGATAATGAGGGATTATCTAAAGGACCGTATTTTGCAGTACGATACCGAGGAAGGACATAGGACTAAAAGATTAACCGCTGGGGCAGCTCAAGGATCTATTCTTGGGCCAGATCTCTGGAATATTGCATACGATGGCCTGCTTCGGATGAAGATGCCCGAAGATGCAATATTGGTAGGATATGCTGATGATGTTGCTGCTCTGATTGTGGCTCGTGATATAGAGCTGGCGCAACTGAAACTCAATCAGGTAATGCGACGTGCCACAGATTGGATGACGGAACATAAGCTGTCATTAGCAGACCATAAAACGGAGATTGTTGTACTGACGAGAAGGAGAATCAACACTCTTGTACCAATGCAAGTGGGAGGGACGATGATTAATTCATCAAGGAGTACGAAGTACTTGGGTGTGACGCTAGATACGAAGCTCACATTCTGGGCCCATATTCAAAGAGTGACGGATAAAGCAGCAAATATCTTGACCGCTTTGAGCCGATTAATGGGTAATATTAAAGGTCCGAAGCCTAGCAAACGACGTCTCCTGATGACAACAGTCCAGTCCATATTACTCTATGGAGCTGAGATCTGGGCTGAGTCCTTACGGTTCGAGAAATATCGTAAAAGGATAGCAGCAGTACAACGAAGAGGAGCACTGAGGATCTCATGTGCATATCGCACTGTTTCAGAGCCTGCTGTTCTAGTGGTAGCGGGAGTAGCACCAATTGATTTACTTGCCTTAGAGCGTCAGGGAGTTTGGCGCACCAAAGAAGAACTGGACATACACCAGGCAAAGACGTCTGCACACAACCATTGTATGGAACGATGGCAACAGAAGTGGGATGATGAGACACGAGGTCGATGGACAAAGAAACTTATTCCGCGTCTAGCTGACTGGGTTGATCGAAACCACGGAGAGGTCAATTATTATTTGACACAGTTCCTAACAGGCCATGGATATTTTCGGAGATTCCTGCATCACATAGGCGTGGCTAATAGTCCTTTGTGTCATTATTGTAATGAAGAGGATGATGCACTCCACACATTCTTTGTGTGTGAACGCTGGTCAACACATAGAAGAGATCTGCAAGCCTCTATAGGGGCAATCACGCCGGACAACATCCTACAGATGATGCTCCGAAATGATCAAACATGGAATCAGATAGCTATTTACATAGAATGTGTCCTACGCCAGAAGAAGAGGGAAATGGATGCGTTCGAACATCCTTAAGAAAAAATGAAGAAAGAAGAAGTCTGAATGACTAAGTAAGCACGACGTCACCCTGAAGTAATGCGAGAGCGGTTCCGGGGTGATGAACGCATCGTGGGAAAAGGGATGTGGTTTTTAGTGGGTAAGAATCCCACACTACTGTGGAGTGCGGACCCTTCACATGTGTCTTTTGAAGATTTTCCACTCTCCCTCGCAAAAAAAAAAAAAAAAATATCATTATCATAACTGGCGGGCCTACACACTCCAACTGCCTTGTTTAGGACCCTGAGCAGTAGGCAGGACTTAACCATGAAATGAATAGCTCTGACCCTCTCGGAGAATGAGGGTATCAGTTTTGTTTCGTGTAACCTCCTGAGAGGCCGAGTGCAGGTCTTTCTAGTCGACGCCCGTGGGCGACCTGCGCGTCGGGATGAGAGATGGAATGGATGAAGATGAAAAGAATTGGGCAAGGATGTGGAAGGAAGCGGCCGTGGCCTGTCAGAAGGTACTGTCTCAGCATTTGCCTGGTGTTGAAAATGGGAAACCACGGAAAACCATTTCAAGGACAGCCGACGGTGGGGCTCGAACCCACGCATCTACTGAGTCAGCAGAGAGCTTGCCCCCTAACCTAACGCAGCGCTTTAGCCAGCGTAGCCACTACTGTCGGTTAGGGTATCAGTGAAAAGATGAGACAAGAGTGGTCGACAGGAAGGATGACGGAGAGGAGCCAGGCACAAGCAAGTGGAAGCAATGTCAGACTCATATGGGGTCCCATGGTCGCCAACCCACGTCCCACTAATCGTGAGCTCCTGGCAAACGTTGGAATGGGATAGTAGGCCTAAACGTACATTGTATACATTCCTTTGTAAGGGTTTGCTTCCTTTTCGTGTCTGCATTACACTAGACGCCAGTTGTCGTCCAGATGTTACCGTCCTGTTGATGAAGTACTCTGGTAAGAAAAAGAAAATCAACCGCTTGATAATTGCATGTATATGTAGGTTCTCAGTTAATACCTCCCGTTCTTGTACTTGGTAGAAGATTTTAAATTGGAGAATTAGCAATGCTATTTGAGTTACTTGGCCGGTTTTTACTCCTCCAGATGGTGCTGCAAGCAGACGATGACGCATTGTTCAACGGCAATCTTCCGTTCTATTTATCTTTGCAGTTTTTTTATTGTATAATTATTTTAATAGGTACCAGTTTTGAGTTATATTCGCCGTTTAAAACCTCCAGTTAAACACCTGACTATCCTATCCAAGAATTCTACTCGATCAGTAATCGATCAATTGAAATATATTTCAATCGTGTCAGCCCCAAGCACCGCAATTCAGCACTCTTAATACCATAAGTACCTTGCCACCCTAATACCCCGGTCAGACGTCCCGGTCGCGATTCCGATCAGGCCCCGATCCAGATTAAGTTGGGACGTCTAAGCGCAACAGAATTACATTATCTCGATTAACTTTCCCTCCAACAGGATCAGCCCGATCCTCTTCCCAAAACTAGATAATCACGTTCGTGGCCATTGCGATCGTCAGTGTGTTCTATCCCCCTGCTGTGTGAGTGAAGTAGGCAGTGGAATTGATGGCCATTCAGGATTTTCTCGTGTTTTGAAAGCGAGAAGTATGTATTGTTGGCCATGACGGTTGTATTTATGTTGGTTGATATCAGACATATAAAGCTTGCCACGGTGGGTGAGTGGTCAACGTGACGGTCTATTAACCCCAAGCTTGCAGGTTCGCTCCTGGCCGTGATAAGTAATTTTTGAAAGGCGGCAAAAATTAGGGCACCATGTCATACGATGTTGGCATGTCAAAGAACCTATTTGAATCCAGTAGGCCGTGTTCATAATGGCAAAATTAATCTCGGGAGTTTCCGCCAGCAAAGAGTTCCTCACTTCTCTACTACAAAGCGCTATAGTGTTCAAGGAACATAGATATCTAACCTCCTTGATTTTCATAGTGCTTCAAGGAACAACGAAATTCGACATGCAAGCTACCCTTTGGGTGTCAAACAACAAAGCTTTCACCCGGCGTCCGAGGCCATATGATATTATTATTATAGATATATGAAGATTGAGAAACACGAAATGATGGAAGGAGAACAAACATACCAGTATTTAAACAGGTAAAAATTCTTAGTGAAAGACCTTGAAGACGAATAATCATACTAATATTTATAACAAGATGTTCAGCAAAGAACATATAGCCTACTTTCTCCTAAATGTATGGGTATCTTTATGACTCTTTGTCCTCATCCCTAACACAATCACCTCTACCACCATGTATTGTTTGTTTTCTTTTATATTGATAATTAGCCAGTAAGTGTCAAAATCAATATTATATACTTTATGATGATTGAATAACAAAACTACTAACTTATTGTAATGCATTCACGTCCGTTAATCTCTATATTAAGCCAGCCTGCAAAATTAAGAATCTTCCGCGCCGATCACAGTAGGTTGGTGCTGCGACCTATTAGTGAATTAATCTTTATTTTGTACGCCTATGCACTGCCATCGTAATGTACTACGATGGCAGTGGCCCATGAGTGTTGAATGAGTAGGCAGTTTAAAGTAGCCAAGAGGGAGGCGATCCAGCCGGCAGTGTTTAAAGGTAATCGGAGCGCGATCGTGGCTAATAGTTGAACTACCAGTATTACAAAATTGCCATACTTCAGGAGGCCAGGTATTTACACAGCGGTATGTTTGGAACAATATTACCCACATAACCCACAAGAGGACATCACCGTACAGAGGCATTAAGAAGGCTGTGCTTAAAGACAACATGTATCTAGTTCTTCTATTCTCCTTTTCCTAATGTCTTCTGTTTATGTGCGATGCTGGGACTGTGATTTTATTAATAAACGAGTGTATACTTTAGCCACTCATTTGAGTTAAATGACATTTTATTCAGTATCTGTGTAAAGAGCTCGTGCACATCATTTGTAAAAGAATTCAAGAAAAAAAAAGGTAACTGTAGCAGTACTCGATCCCCAGTCAACTGCGTGACAGATTAACACGCTAGCCCAGAGCTAACCCTATCCTTAATATTTGGTGTTCTTAACTGACATATTAGATACAAACTCTTGGCAAATAATGACTTTAAATAAACGATTTCTTCACTGCAGTACATCTTCATTAAAGATCATTTCATACAAAGTTTATATTATTGTATCAGTAGGGTATATCACATTCAACATACTAAAACTACTGAAATATAAGGCAGGCACATGAGGACAGCTGCCATCTTGTCGTGTGACACAAACAGCTCAGCTCTTTTAAGCCACTCATACTCTATAATATTATAATATTAAATTATAATAAATAACGGATCACGACCTTCAGGATAGCTTAAACCCCCCTAGGCTCGATAATCGGAATTGGTGGGTCTTAAGCTATTGATTAAAATGGTTGCATAATTCACACGGACGCCATCCTGAAATGGCATGGCCGATGACCTTGAATTTTGGATGAAAGACGCGACCTATATAAAGGTATGTTGTCATCAAATTTGGTAGAAATCGGATGATTAGTTTAGCCGTAATTTGATTTTACGTTTTGAACGTTTGAGTGGCCGCCATTCGGTTTTGGTAAAGATGGCGGCGATATAAAGTATGACACTGAGGTGCCCTTTGCTAGTGCTACCTCTGTACCAAATTTCGTTCAATTCGGTTTCACCGTGTTCGAATTGATAGGGGGGACAGACATTCAGAGTACACACACTCACACACACACACACAGACTCACACACTCACACACACACACACAGACTCACACACACACATACACACACACAGACAGACACACATTTTTTTTCGCCCTGTGTTGATCTCATAAGTCTACTTTCATTTTTTGCAAAAATCGAAAGTAGGCTAAAAATGAGATGGTGTGTGTCTGTCTTTCTGTCTGTCTGTCTGTCTGTGTGTTACTCAATAACGCAAGAACCACTGCTCCGATTTAAACGAAATTTTGCATGGATGTAGCTGATTTACCAGGTTTACATATAGGATACTTTTGATTTCGAAATTTTGCACTATTAAAAATTGCGACCATTTTAGAGCCGTCACTAGACCCTTTGGTTTCAAAATTTCATGTTTCCATATCAAATAAAAAGAGAACGGTAGGAAATAGCAAACTTTCGATGACACGTCCGACCTTTCAAATTTCATTTCCTATCCAAAGGGTCCTTATCACTTATCGTGTATCTCCAACGGTTAGCGAGTAAAACTGACATTTGTGACGTCACTACACCCTTTGGTTTCAAAATTTCATATTTCCATTTCAAATAAAAAGAGAACGCTAAGAAATAGCAAACTTTCTATGGCATACATGAGCTTTAACATTTAATTTTCTATCCGAAAGGTCCTTATCACTTTTCGTATATCTCCAACGGTTAGCGAGTAAAACCAAAATCTGTGCAATAAAACACGGTCAACACCGAGCGGTGCAGTATATCTCTCTATATATAAAAATGAAAATTTGTGGTTTTTTCTCTGAATTTCTACGGAAATTTGAGTTGTTTACGCGTTTCAGACTGTTTTATGATGGATGCGCGCGAAAATAATTTTTTTTGTCTGTCTGTTTGTTTGTATGCCTGTGGACAAATGTGTTCCCTTAAACTCGAGAACGGCTGGGTGTATCAACGTAAAATTTGGTACAGATATCCATCAGAGGCACGACACTAATCATTGATGTACCTCTTCTCCGTACCTCTCATAAAAGGGGGCCTACCCCTAAAAATACATGCTGAAATAGGCGTAGAAGGACGAGACAAAACTCATTTTCAGCCCCTCAATGTCAGAGACAAAACTCGGGCCCCCGAAAACCACATTTTAAGGACCGAAGACTACTGTCGGGGAAATAAGTATAGATACTCGAGTTTAGAGGTCAATAAAACCTTTACCCTTAGTCTTACATAAGAACAACCTACACCAAAATTTTCCTTGTTTAATTTGTCGTTTAACGATGTAGAGTAAATATTTGCATTATATCTCGTTAAAATTTTATAGCAGATTGAACAAAAAAAAGTACCGGTTTTTCTTACCAAGTTCACGGAGCACTCACTTAGAAGGGTCATTACGTTAAAAGTATTGATCGGATCGTAACGAAACTCTAATACATCTTAAAGGAACTTATTGTTAACGCGTATATGAAGTTTTAATCTGATCTGACGTTTCTTTAAATAGTTGTTGTGGATTTTGTAAAACAACTTTTTCTCGAGCCTGGGTGGTCATAGCAGTATGAAATATGGCTTGCTATGAGGCTCATAGCAATGCAAGGCTAAACGAAAAACTACATTTTATCTACTTTTGATAATTGGTTTTATATCGATTGATATTTAATCAGATGGTTATGTGAGAAGAATGTATCATAGCAAGCGACGGGAACAATGCGCTCGGTCGAGGAAACTCTCGCGACGTTGCCCTGTGAAACATAATACGCGCGCGTACCAAGCCGTAAAGTCTGTGAATTTCTGTTGTTTTGTAATTTGTGTTAGGCCGGTATTACACTACCAAAGAAATTTGTCAAATAAATGTTATCAAATATTTTATAAAACTGAACTTTTATCACAGTTATACAAAGCAATGATCACACCATTACACTACATCAAATATGTTATCATAGTTCAGCAAAATGGATGAAGGACAGTTCCTTGTTCACTTACAGAAACTATATTATGGTAGTTGAAATTATGTGGTGGCAATACCGGTATGTAAAAGAAACGGAAAGATAAAATGAATGTCAATGGGTTAAACCATGGGTCGCTCACGTGACAAGAAAGATATTATTTTATACGAGTAAAATCTTGGTGAAGGAGCTGCAGTACGAGGACTTGAAAAATGGCATTAATTAAAATAAATTAAAAACCATAAGTGAAATTGACTAATTATAATATAAATATTATAATATATATTCGCCTCCGTGGTGTAGTGGTCAGCGTGCTTAGCTGCCACCCCGGAGGTCCGTGGTTCAATTCCCGGCTCTGCCACGAAATTTGAAAAGTGGTATTGGATTGGAACTGGGTCTACGCAGCCTCTGGTGGTCCAAATGAGTAGAGGGGGGTTCGATTCCCACCTCAGCCATCCTCGAAGTGGTTTTCGTGGTTTCCCACTTCGTCTCCAGGCGAATGCCGGGATGATACCTAACGTAAGGCCACGGCCGTCTCATTCCCTCTCCCTCGCCTATCCCTCCCAATCTTCCCATCCCTCATAAGGTTCCTGTTCGCTTCGCAGGTGAGGCCACCTGGGCGAGTGCTGGTCACAAATCCCAGTTGTATCTCCGATCCCGAAGTTTCAAAATGGAGGCGGTAAATGTGGGATCCATCGCTGAGTCCGAGGGAATAGCCAACCCTGGAGGGTAATACGACTAAGAAAAAAAGAAATAGAAAATAAAATACACTATCATTCACGTCTATTTAACTTAACTATTTAATTCTTCTTTATATCCTGAAATATGCGTCCCTTACGTACAGCGCTAATATCCTCTGCTAATTTTACCTACATTACATTATTACTTTCTCTCTCGCTTCTAAAAAAAAATATTGCACTTATAATCAGGGCAAATTCTCCCTCCGTTAACTGCGGTTTAGCTGGCATTTTGATAGATGTAGAGGTAATACAGACAGTGATAGTTGCTGCTTGTTGCTAATGACTCAACGTAGAACAAAGGTCAGAGTTTGGTGTGCGTAGGAACGAGCGCGCAGCGAGCTCGAAATACGGCAGTCAACTGGCAACATTGCCAGGCTGCTACGGTACTATCGCCACCCACAATGGTCCGATTAAATATCAATCCATATAAAATCGATAATCAAAAGTAGATAAAATGTAGTTTTACGTTAAGCCTTGCATTGCTATGAGCCTCATAACAAGCCATATTTCATACTGCTACGACCACCCAGGCCCGAGAAAAAGTTGTTTTACAAAATTCACAACAACTATTTTAAGAAACGTCAGATCCGATTAAAACTTCATATACACGTTACAAATAAGTTCCTTTAAGACGTATTAAAGTTTCGTTACGATCAGATCAATACTTTTAACGTAAAGATTTTTCTAAGTGAGCGCTCCGTAAACTTGGTAAGAAAAACCGGTACTTTTTTTGTTCAATCTGCTATAAAATTTTAACGAGATGCAATGCAAATATTTACTCTATATCGTTAAACGACAAATAAAACAAGGAAAATTTTGGTGTAGGTTGTTCTTATGTAAGACTAAGGGTAAAGGTTTTATTGACCTCTAAACTCGAGTATCTATACTTATTTCCCAGACAGTAACTCTTTTTGAGATATTCCCAGAAAACTAATTTAATTTAATAAACTAATGAACGAATGCAGCCAGTAACCATGCCAACGGATTCTCAGAGGTCCATCTAATGCTGTAAGACGCAATGCAATTCCATTAATTACATTAGTGTGAAAGTTTGCAAACGACCAGAAGGTTATCACGGAACCAAATTAAGCCGTAAAATTCATCAATACGTATAATGCGCTCAAGGGGATCAAGGGGTAATCTATAATTTTTTCACGCGATTTACACCTGCAGGTGTGGTACGGCAGGTCTATTATATTCCTATCCCCATATTATTCATTCATTCATTCATTCATTTCGTATAGGCCATCTATGGACCGCGTCATTCCAACCGTCTCCTACTGGCTTTGATGTTTGCCCTGTACGCCCGCATTCGTTCTCGGTGGACTTCCTTCCGTTCCTGGGTCCAAATCTGTCCGGTTTTCAGCTTCGGTTTTTCTTGGAAACCTTTACAAGCTTGAAGTTTCCTTTTGAGTGGGGCGCGCTCCTGAATGTCTGTTGGTGTAATCCCCACTTCTTTCAGATCTTTATCCAGTTCAATGAACCAGGCCCATTTTGTTTTCCTGTCCTGAAAGTAAGTTATGTTGCGGTTGGTCAGTCTCGCTGGGCTCATTCTTTTCACATGCCCAAAAAATGGTAACCTTCTCTTCCGGATGACGTTGCTTATCTTCTCCACATGAGTATATAGGTCATGGTTATGCCGCCTTCTGTATTTCCCATTGTCTTTGATGGAACCCAATATCTTTCTGAAAAATTTCCTTTCTTTGGCCTCCAGTTTCTCGACCAAGCCTTTTTTTGTTCATCGTGAGGCATTCAGAAGCATGCAAGACCTCCGGACGGATGACACTGCAGTAATGTTTTAGTTTTGCGTTGAAGGATATTGACCTTTTCTTATGGATGTCTTTAGTTGAATGGTAGGCCATTTCCATTTTGCTCATGCGTGATGTGAATGCTTCTTTCTCTGATAATATCCCTTCCCTGACCCGTCCTGAAAAGAAAAGTACATAGCCATTGGCTGAATTAAAAATATAAAAAATAGGTGTTATAATTTCTCCCTATATTATATTATTATTAGTATTATATTATGGCGTACAACGACGAGACAAATCCCCTCGGTGCCAGCAACAAAACTCGGGGGCCCTAAAGGGTCATCGAAAACTACATTATAAGGCTCTAAATCCAACAGTTTCTGAAATATTCCCAGAAAACTAATTTAATTTAATTTAACAAACTAATGAAGGAATGCAAATCGGTAACCATGAGAACATTATCTCAAGGGGTGGCATACAACTTTCCTTCTATTTCTGTAAGAAGCAATGTCACTCCATTTATTATATTTCAGTGAAAGTTTGCAAATGGCTATAAGGTTATCACGGAACTAACGTAGACCGTATAATTCATCAATGCAATTAAGGGGGTGAAGGGGTAACCTAGATTTTTTTCATGCAATTTTCACGTTCGACATATAGTACAGAAGGTCTATTATATCTCCAAACAGCAACATTATTTTCAAAAATTCCTGAATTGAACCAGCATTTTTGCGGCTTTAGAGGAAATTGGGCAATTTGAGGCTAAAGAACCTGAATTTTCATGCACCACAAGCCTTTATAATTTATGAAAGGGGGTCTTCCTGTGTATGGGCACCTAGCACAACGTAGAGGGTCAGTTTTTAAGTGACGTGTATTGCGTTTCGTCTACAAGGCTTTCAATTGTATTTCACGTCAGGAAGTACACGTTAGGTGAATTTAGTCTGAGAGCACATTTTAACTAATTTTTTGTTGTTGTCGAAATACGGGTTCATCGTAAGGATGATTTTATTTGATACTGTGTGGTAGATATACCCATATTTGGATATCTGGGTAATATGTTGTAGACAATAGAATTGTCTGTCTGTCTTTCTGTGTATCTTTATGTACGCCTATACCTCGTGTTCGGATGCTTGGTGCATCGTAAAATTAGGTATGGTAACCATGAGAGTCAATAAACCAATCATTTATAAAACTCTTCACCGTACTTTTCATACAGTAGAAGGGTGGATATAGAGAAAAACTTCATAATATATGCTAAAATAGGCGAAATATAAAAATTATCCTAGAAGGACGACCAAAGCATATGTTGCGCTTCTCAATGTGAGACACAAAATTCGGGAATCTATAAAAGGTCTCCGAAAACTACATTTTAAGGGCCTTAAATTAACAGTGTGTGTGATATTCCCAGTAAACTAACTTCGTTCTGATAAACTTGAAGGAATGACAAACCGCTAACCATTGGAACAGTAGTTCAATTGATAATGTCTGGTGTTAACAACGAACACCGTTCGAAGAACGGGTACTTCTGCTAGTAAAGATATAAATTTATTTTCATAGACAAAGAAGGGATTCCGATAGGACCAAATGCCCCTGGACGAACAAAAATGTATTTATGCAATAATTATCGTAGACCTGTGTATAAACATTTTAAAGAATACTTTTTTCACACCAAGAATAGGTCTTGCCTACACATCTTGTCAGGATTTGTATAAAATTAAGAATATGCATTAGCTGGTTGAATTCAGTAAAAAGAATAACTGAAATACTTAAAAACCGGAGGAAACGAACTACTGTAAATTTCTGCTATAACTCATGGAATTCAATGGTTGGCAGAACGTAGCGGGGCCTTACTCTTTTACTCTATTATCCTGTTGTTTCATGATGGGGCGCCTAAACACGTTCCAATTACAAATCCCGTTGATCGCGATTGGACATTATCCAGATCAGAGGTAGCCTAATCGTGATCGCGACCTTGACGTCTAAACGGGGTAAAACAGGGGACATACCACATGGTGTGTTTAACATATTCCCCGCTGCGAGATCACTGAGTCTATTCTCGTTGCAAGTGGTTTTCTTTGATACAGGAAGATGGCAGCACATACTGAAATGTTAAAGTTCATGCGCGTGTTAAGAGGCATTGAGAACACTACAATGTTATTATCCTCGTGAATTTTTTAAACATTTCTTTAAAAGACAGTGAAATTATTCAAAAAATGTCATAATGGGGGATATACCAGCAAACATAAAAAAGTCTAAAGAATAACAATATTAATTTAATACTGACAGTCATAGGTTTCGTACATTATACACAATTCCAGGGAAACACAGACGTCTATGTCTGTTGGATTGTTGTTGTTGTTGTTGTTGTTGGTGTTGTTTCAAAGGGCGAAACAGCGAGGTCAGCTGGCCCTAGACATCTTTGATACCAGAAACAAATATTTTAATTTTTAGCCTATTTTCAATTTTGAAAAAATAGGCTTATGAGATCACCTTTTGTCCGTGTGTGTGTGTGCGTGTGTGTGTGTGAGGTGTGTGTGTGTGTCCCCTAATAACTTCTAAAGGGCTGGAGGATTTCAATGAAACTCGGTAAGTTCATAGCATTATTCCGGACGACCCCGACCGTCCCCTTCAAATTTTGTTACGTCTCACCAATCCAACATGGCGGCTGTGCGAAATATTTCACCATAATTCAATATCTCCGAAACTATTACCGATATCACCCTGAATTTTTTACGGTGATAAAGGGAAATACTAGAAATCCACCTATGTGACTTTTGAAAAACTGATAACTACAAAACCAGCATGGCGGCCACGCGAATTTGCGACATTTGAATAGACGTTTCTCGCGATTTAACCAACCAAATGCAATAAAACTTGGTACAGTATATGTTTATACACATTGTAATGCACCGACATCTAACTTCGTTCAATTGTTTACATAACCACAAGATGGGGGATGTGCGAAATATTTCACCGGCATTCTATATCTCTGAAACTATTAGCGGTATCACCCTGAAATTTTGTACGAAGATAAAGGGCGCTACTGGATGTTCATCTATAAGACTTTCAAAAACCGGTTAACTACAAAACGATCATGGCGGCCAAGCGAATTAGAAAATTTTAATAGCCCTTTCTCACGATCTAATGTTCCAAACGCAATGAAACCTGGTACAGGAAATGTTTATACACATTGTAATGCACTGGTATCTAATTTAGTTAAATTGTTTACATAACCTCAAGATGGCGGCTGTGCGAATTTTAAAACTATGTTTTTATTTCTTGTGTCGTAATCATGCGATTGAAGTGAATGTTTGAATAATGAACCTACGCAATAATTTTCCTATAATGGTACATGACTCTATGGCCTACACATTTAACAATCCAACATGGCTACCATCCGAAATATTTAGACGGCTCTGAATATCTACGAATCTATTATAGCAATCAAACTGAATTTGTTTATGATCATAGGTGTTATGAACATAAGTTCACCTATAGGACTTAAAATAACCTGGTGATCACAAATCCAACATGGCGGCGACGCGAATTATAAATATTCAAAAGGACGTTTCTTGCGTTTTAACCATCCGAGCGCAGTGAAACTTGATACGGTATATGCTTATACAAATTTTAATTGACTGGCATCTAATTCATTTAAATTATTTTCATAACCACAAGATGGCGGCTGAGCGAAATTTTAAATTCCCGCTTTAATTTCTTGTGTCCTACTTGTTTAAATTGTTATAATTAATTATGTCCAATTCTCAAAAATGCCCTTGATTTGAGTTGCCCATCGCGGTGAGAATGATGGCGCAGTGGGTTCACTGTTAGTCTTTCAACCGGACGGCTGGAGTTCGAACCCTAGTCACATTTGGTGAAGGTTTCGCCTAGAAATGACGTGGTGTCAGGAAGGGCATCCGACCTTCAATTCCCCGCCAATACCCAAAAGAACGAGATTGGCTCCGGTGACCCCAGACACACATTGGGATATATCCCCCAAGGGCTCACAACTAGTGGGACGTGGGTTGGCGACCACGGGATCACAGCTGAGTTCGGCATTGCTTCCAATTACTTGTGCCAGGCTTCCCTTTGTCTTATTTTCTGACGATCTTCCTTGGTCGACTCTTGTTCTCTCCCGACCCCGACGGTATTAGGGCATCCGAGGACTAGGGAGTCTTTCAATTTCCCACGTTAATTGTTCCTCATCTCATCTTTCTTCTAGGAGTCAGACTCTTCCATTCTCTTCATGGTATCTCCTGCCTTCTGCTCAAAGCCTTAAAGGTGGCAGAGTGTGTGCACCCTGGATAGTGCTACACCCTCAAGGGCTCACGGCTGATCACGGGATTTGGCGTCCCCAAGGGATTCCAGAGTTTCGTCCGCTTTTCCCTTCTTCCATTGATTTTGGGACAGACACTCTCCTCTTTCCCTTCCTTGTCTGTCTTTCATGGCACTAATTCATTCGAAGTCCCTGAGTCCTAACACATTGAGGGTTGTTTCTATTCACTGTCTTTTATTTCGTTTCTTCTTGCCTCTTCTTCCTCTCAGCTAAAGTCCTCTCAGCCGTAAGTTAAGTTGCTAGTTAGCATCCGATTTTAGTTTTCATTTCATCTTCATTTTTCATTGTGATCCATATCATTAAAGGCCGATAACCTTAATATTGGTCCACTCAGTCAACAATTAGCCTATCATCACATTGGAACAAGCCACCGACAGGCAATTATTTGAGTTGTCCCACGCCATCGTTTCCTTTATAGTTCCCATGTCCAAAGGAATAGTTTAACTTATTGTTTTTCAAGTGCATAATAAACACCCAGCTACAAAAATTAATCAAACCTCAGTTAATTTAACATCTGTTATTTTTTATTTTTATCGTATGGCCTCGGGTGCCTGGTGCAAGCTTTGTTAATTGACACCCAGAGGGTAGCTTGCATGTCGAATTTCGTCGTTCCTTTGAACGCTACGAAAGTCAAGGAGGTTAAATATCTGAACTCCTTGACACTACAGCGCTTTCAAGTAGAGAATGGAGGAACTTTATATTGGCGTAAAATCCCGAGATTAATTTTGCCATTGAACACGGCCTATTGGATTCAAATGGGTTTTTTAACATGCCAACAACATATGACATGAGTGTCGTGATTTTTAGCCTATTTTCAATTTTGAAAAAATTGGCTTATGAGATCACCTTCTGTCCGTGTGTGTGTGTGTGTGTGTGTGAGGTGTGTGTGTGTGTCCCCTAATAAAAACTAAACGGCTGGAGCGATTTCAATAAAACTCGTTAAGTTCATAGCACTAGTCCCTGCGACCCCGACCGTGCCCTTCAAATTTTGTTACGTCTCACCAATCCAACATGGCGGCTGTGCGAAATATTTCACCACCATTCAATATCTCCGAAACTATTACCCATACCACCCTGGAATTTATTACGGTGATAAAGGGAACTACTAGAAGTTCACCTATGTAACATTTGAAAACCGGTAACTACAAAACCAACATGGTGGCCACGCGAATTTGCGACTTTAAAATAGACGTTTCTCGCGATTTAACCAACCAAACGCAATACAACTTGGCACAGTGTATGTTTATACACATTGTAATGCACCGACATCTAACTTGCTTCAATTGTTTGCATAACCACAAGATGGCGGATGTGCGAAATATTTCACCGGCATTCTATATCTCTGAAATTATTAGCGGTATCACCCTGAAATTTTTTACGGAGATAAAAGGCACTACTGGAAGTTCATCTATATGACTTTCAAAAACTGGTTAACTACAAAACGAACATGGCGGCCAAGCGAATTTGAAAATTTTAATTAGACCTTTCTCGCGATTTAATGTTCCAAACGCAATGAAATATGGTATAGGAAATGTGTATACACATTGTAATGCACTGGTATCTAATTTAGTTCAATTGTTTGCATAACTTCAAGATGGTGGCTGTGGGAAATTCGAAAATAAAATTTTTATTTCTTGTTTCGTAATCATTCGATCGAAGTGAAAGTTTGAATAATAAACCAACGCAATAATTTTCCTTTAATGGTTTATGACTCTATGACCTATAACTTTTTGAAAATTTTCAATAGCGCTGTTGATAAATTTGTCCCATTTAAATTGCTGAAACAAAACCCAGATCCTGAGTATTACACACGAGAAATTAGGAGTCTAAAACGGAAAATTAGGAAATTATACACACATCAAAAAAAGTTTTGCATCACCTCGGTTCCCAGATCTCCGACATATAGACGTTGACTGTGTATATTGTATCCAAGATACAGTCCCTTTGACTGTTCATAGATGTCACTAAAACTGCTCAAAGATGTAAACAACCATGCATGAGCAGGGCCTATTAGACGGAGGGGGTACGACAGCCGATCAGTTCCAGTCATTCCACCAGGACGAAGGTACGCTGCTCATGTTGTCTGTAGTTCTACCATGCCTAGAAGGTCAATACCGCAGTTCGATCGCGTCCGCATTGTTACTTTGTGTCAAGAAGGGCTCTCAACAAGGGAAGTTTCCAGGCGTCTCAGAGTGAACCAAAGCGATGTTGTTCGGACATGGAGGAGGTACAGAGATACAGGAACTGTCGATGACAGGCCTCGCTCAGGCCGCCCAAGGGCTACTACTGTAGTGGATGACCGCTACTTACGGATTGCCGCTCGGAGAAACCCTGACAGCAATGCCACCATGTTGAATAATGCGTTTCGTTCAGCCACAGGACGTCGTGTTTCAACTCAAACTGTGCGCAATAGGCTGCATGATGCGCAACTTCACTCCCGACGTCCATGGCGAGGTCCAGCTTTGCAACCCCGACACCATGCAGCGCGGTACAGATGGGCCCAACAACATGCTGAATGGACCCCACGGAATTGGCATCACGTTCTCTTCACCGATGAGTGTCGCATATGCCTTCAACCAGACAATCGTCGGAGACGTGTTTGGAGGCACCCTGGTCAGGCTGAACGTCTTAGACACACTGTCCAGCGAGTGCAGCAAGGTGGTGGTTCCCTGATGTTTTGTGGTGGCATTATGTGGGGCCGACGTACGCCACTGGTGGTCATGGAAGGCTCCGAAACGGCTTTACGATACCTGAATGACATCCTCCGACCCATAGTGCAACCATATCGGCAGAATATTGGAGAGGCATTTGTCTTCATGGACGACAATTCTCGACCTCATCGTGCACATCTTGTGAATGCGTTCCTTCAAGATAACGACATCGCTCGACTACAGTGGCCAGCATGTTCGCCAGACATGAACCCTATCGAACATGCCTGGGATATGTTGAAAAGGGCTGTTTATGGACGTCTTGACCCACCAACCACTCTGAGAGATTTACGCCGAATTGTCGTTGAGGAGTGGGACAATTTGGACCAACAGTGTCTTGATGAACTTGTGGATAGTATGCCACGACGAATACCGGCATGCATCAATGCAAGAGGACGTGCTACTGGGTATTAGAGGTAGTGGTGTGTACTGCAATCTGGACCACAAATGCTGAAAGTCTAGCTGTATGATGGTACAACATGCAATGTGTGGGTCTCATGAGCAATAAAACGAGCTGAAATGTTGTTTGTGTTGATCTCTATTCCCTTTGTATTTAAAGGTTCCGGAACTCTTGGAACCGAGGTGATGCAAAACTTTTTTTGATGTGTGTACAATAAAAGACATGATAGTGACAAGTATATGTTGAAATTTAAGTCCTTAACAAGAGAGCTCGTCTTAAAAAAGAGGGCTGCTCATGACAGTTATATGCAAGGTTTACTTGGTTCGGGAGGTGATGGGTGGAAAAAAAATTACAGTTATGTTAGGAGAAGAAAGGGAAATTCAAATAATTTGTCGATGATAATGTCCGGTGACGGTATATTAATTACTGAGAAAGAGGCCATTGCTAATGAATGAAATGTCTTTTACGGTAGTGTGTCCAATAAATCCAATAGCTGTGTGTTGGACCTTAACGACGAATCAGGGGCTCCACTTTTCCAAATAAACCAGTCAGCAATTGTAAAGCTAATACAAAAACTACGTTTCAATGTATCAAAGGGTCCTGATAATATTGTTAGTGAAGTACTTAAACTAGGAGGTAGGGCCGTGGCACGAAACTTGGAGGTGATGTTTAATGTGTCCATAAACAATGCGAAAATTCCAGATGACTGGAAAAGAGCTACGGTAGTCCCAATATTTAAGGGAGGGAGCAGACTTGAATTGGGCAACTACAGGCCGGTTAGCCTTACGTCCATCGTTTGCAAACAGACGGAGCATCTCATTTGCGACTACTTGAGGGAACAGTGGGAAACATTATCATGGTTTAATGATAGGCAACATGGATTTCGGAAAGGTTACTCATGCGAGAGTCAGATGCTATCACTTTTTCAAGACATTAGTGAATCGTTAGAGCATGGAGTTTCAGTCGACGCAGTGGTTATAGATTTTGCGAAGGCATTTGATGTCGTGCCGCATGACATGCTACTCCATAAGTTAGCTTCGACGAAGATTGATAGAAGAGTAATTTTATGGATCCAAGAATTTTTGACGGGTCGTTCCCAGAAAGTGAAGGTTGAAGGCATATTCTCGGATGAAATTACCGTAACGTCGGGTATCCCTCAGGGCAGCGTTATCGGAACTTCGTTATTATTGGCGTTTATAAATGACTTACCAAATGGGATTCGCAGTGACTGTCGATTGTTTGCGGATGATTGTGTAATATATCAAAAGATACATGACTCACAAGACAATGCAGTGCTTCAAGAGGACCTGAACCTGGTCTATAAGTGGGCGATTGTAAATAAAATGAAAATAAACACAAGAAAATGTGGTCTCTTAAAAATAGGAAAAGTGCGAAGGCAGGATTTTCAATATAACATTGGCTCGAAAATACTTGTAGAAGAAGATTCTTGCAAATATTTGGGCGTTCACGTAAGGAATGATATGAAATGGAGTAGTCATGTAGGATGTGTAGTTTCAAAAGCTTACAAATCCCTGCACTTTGTAATGAGGGTATTAAAAGGAAGTAGTACCTCTGCTAAAGAATTAGGCTGTTTGTCACTTGGGGGGCGTGGTGGCTCAGCGGTCTAGCTGTATGCCTCTCACCAAGGCGGTCCGGGTTCGATTCCAGGTCAATGCATGTGAGATTTTCGAAGTGAAATGCCATGTCCTGTGGTTCGGATTCCACGTAAAAAGGAGGTCCTGTGGCTCATGATCTCAAGATTAACGGTCACATTAAACTGCAAGCTTCCTTCCTTTATTTGTCACTTGTAAGACCTATTCTGGAATATGATTCGGCAGTTTGGGATCCATATCAAGTAGGGCTCATCAATGAGTTGGAAATGGTACAAAGAAAGGTCGCTAGATTTGTGCTCAGTGACTTTAATCCCAGGAGCAGTGTGAGCCGTATGTTAAAGAAACTTGGATGGGAATCACTGGAGGCTAGGAGGATGAAATCTAGACTCTGCGCTATGTACAACACATATACAAATCAACCAGCATGGGGTGAGCTTAGCAAACGATTGGAAAAGCCCACTTACATGGGTAGGAGCGATCATCCTTTCAAAGTTAAGGGCCGACCACAGCGAACAAATTATGGAAAATATTATTTTGTAAACCGTGCCATTGATAACTGGAACTCTCTACCTGCCGCAGTCTTAGAGCCTTTTCCCAAACATATAGATGTGTTTAAGAAAAGACTGACTAAGAGTTTAGTGCTTTTCAGTCGGTCAACACGAATGTACCCAAAAGAGATGGGTTATGCCCTAATCCTGAAATAAATTACATGAGATTAATAAAACACTAGGATGACCAGTTTCGATCGTCAAGCGATCATCATCAGATCCAATACACTTAGGCTATAAAATCTATGTTTGAAATACAGGTGAAAATATTTACAATATGTACAATTATTTAGTTGCAGTATTGGTACTGCAACTGTCAGTGTATGCTAAATGCAGTATATATGTTAGGTGAAATGCTAAATGGTGATGGCTATCCGGAGATTGTACTTTAGAGAGATTATATGGTTGTAAACTATGGTTAAACTATAAAATTTTAGGCTAACTACTTATCTGATTGTCTTCCGTACTACAGCTATTCGCAGTTTCCGTGCTCACTTGAACTCGCTGTGCGGTCGACTGCGGTGGTTATCTTAACGACTGGTTTTTCCCTGCCTTCCCCCCCTGTCCCTACGTGCTGTGGGGAGTGATCGCGATGTGTTTATGTGAGGTGTTGCCAACCTAGATAAGATGTATGTTATTGAATGAGGTGGATCTACAACTATTAAAGACCGTGGATTAGTCCTCGCCACGCGTGGAGCATAACCCATTCGAACTAAGCGTTGACGGTCTTATGAGGACGTCCCGGCACCTTTAATACTGCCTCTAATATGGGCCTTGGTTTATTGCAGAAGAAAAGTACATCGTACACCTGATCCAGATAACATTTACCTATTAAAAACCCCCTAATTTCCCCCCTTTTTTATCTAGCTTGGCTGTGTCGCTAAATTGTGTTTTGTTTCCGACAGGGTGTGTTTTTTAGTAGCGTGAAGAGGGGTGAGCTCTCCATGAACGTGTGTTCATTTAGATTGTTGGGATTGTTTCGTTTGGCTAGGTGTATCTCGATTGCTTCCTTTATGTCAAGAGCTCTGCCTTTCGATTCGTGATGGATTATTTTAAGGTCCGACTCTATGTTGGTAAAGCTATGCCCTGCGTCACACATATGTTCGCACACGGCTGAATGTGTTCCGTATCTTATTGCATTTCTATGTTCATTATAACGTGTGTCTACTCGCCTTCCACTCTGCCCGATGTAATTAGCTTGACAATCGGTGTCTTGGCACGTTATAGAATATACCCCTGACCTTGAATACGGGTCACGTTTATTTAGATTACTATTTAGGAGGTGCCTAGCGGTTGTGTTTTTCGTCGTGAAAGCTATCTTTATGCCTTGCTTTTTGAATAGGTTAGTGATTTTATATGTGTTCGCATTCACATAGTTGAAACGCGCAAATTTTTTCTCATTACTGTCCGGTTTGGGAATCGTTTTATCTTTATTTTTATGTTTGGCTATAATTTGATTTATTTTGCTTGGCGAGAAGTTGTTTTCCTTTGCTATTTGCATAATCGTTCTTATTTCCTTATTATAGTTGTCTTTTGACATGGGTATGTTTAAAGCCCTATGCACCATTGAATTGAAACCCGCTAGTTTGTGCGTACTGGGGTGATTAGACTGATTGTCGATTGCATGCGAGGTTTGTGTTGCTTTCCGGAATATGGAATATGAAAGGTCGTTGTCTTTACGTTCAATAGTTATATCGAGATAATTTATTTTCCGGTCTATTTCGGATTCCTTAGTGAATTTGATAGAATGGTGAAGGCTATTAATGGATTGGAGAATTGTTTCTTCGCTTGTTAGTTCAGTATCGTAGATGCAGATTACATCATCTACGTATCTTTTCCATATTACTATTCCCTTTGTTGAAGTCTTTTCTAAGAACGCATTTTCTAGTGCATTGATGAAGATGTCAGCGATTAACCCACTTAGTGGCGATCCCATTGCTAGGCCTTCTCTCTGTGTGTATATTTTATTGTCGAATTGAAACACGTTTTGGGTGAGAACGACCCTCAGTAATCTCACAATCTCTTCAATTTCTTTTACCGAATTGTTGGATTTTAAGTTGTTTTCGATAGTGTTGATTGCTTCAATAATCGGAATATTGGTGTACATGTTAGTTACGTCGAAGGATACTAGCCTGAAGCTAGGTTTCATTTGTAGGGTGTTCAATGCTGTTACTAGTTCTGTTGTGTTCTTTACAGAGTTGTTTTTGTCGTTGGAAAGACGGCATTTTAAGATTTTTAGTAACTCTTTGCTGATTTTGTAATTAGGGGCATTCCTACAATTGACTATTGGTCTCATTGGGCATTCCTTTTTGTGTATTTTTGGTTGTCCCCTCAATGACGGTATTTTCGGGTTCATGTTTATTAGTTTTGATTTTTCAGCTTTGGTCAGTATGTATTCTGTTTCTTTTAGCGCACTTTTTATTTGTTTTTGGAATTTGTTGGTGGGGTCTTTTGTTAATTCCTTGATTTCGTTGTTGTTTAGGAATTCGACTGTTTTTTCAATGTATTCTGTTTTGTTCAAAATTACTGTAGTGTTTCCCTTATCTGCTTTTGTGATGATTAAGTCATGTTCTTTTATTTTTTGTTTCAACGACTTTATTTCTTTGATTTGTTTGTTGTTTTGAATGTTATTGCTATCGCCCTCTCGTTTGAGGATTTTTTTTGGCTTCGTTGGTGGCGAGATTTTTGGTTAATTCCCTGTCTTCTGCTGGGAGCTTGTGACTGGCTATCTCAATATCTGTGATTAACTGTTTTATATTGTGGTTGGTGTGTGCGTCTGTGCAGTTGTATTTCAAACCTTTGTCTAACATATTCATTTCACCTTGAGAAAAGGTTACGTTCGTTCTGTTGTTTACTCTGCTGTGGAAATTGAATTCATTGTTATTCGTGTGTTGTTCGTTAGATTGATGGTTCTGTGTTTCTCCTAGTTTTCTTAATTTATTTTCTAGTGTTTCATGCTTCCTCGTTGCTCTGATTTTGATGGTGTCATGTAGGTGTTCGGTGAAGCTGTCCCATTGGGCTGCGTGCCAGAAATTACTTAGTTGCAATTGAATGTCGTATAATTGTTGGTTAATTTTTTGCTTTCTTATGTATGCAAATCTTAATTCGTTTTTTATCCAAAGCGCTTTGGCTTGTTTAGTTGAAATGATCGAGGCTGGTGTGTTCGGTACGGTTTTAATTGGTACGTATTTAGGGGTGAGGTTTAGTTCTATACATTTTTTGTTGAACCAAATTGACTTGTCTAAATTCATGAGTTTAAGCCTGAGTGATTTGAATTTCTTGGCTTCACGATTTGCCTGACTAGCCGTGAACATTGTGGTGTTTGAAGCCATATTTTCAGTGTTGCCTTAGTAAACAAGAGTTTAGTGCTTTTCAGTCGGTCAACACGAATGTACCCAAAAGAGATGGGTTATGCCCTAATCCTGAAATAAATTACATGAGATTAATAAAACACTAGGATGACCAGTTTCGATCGTCAAGCGATCATCATCAGATCCAATACACTTAGGCTATAAAATCTATGTTTGAAATACAGGTGAAAATATTTACAATATGTACAATTATTTAGTTGCAGTATTGGTACTGCAACTGTCAGTGTATGCTAAATGCAGTATATATGTTAGGTGAAATGCTAAATGGTGATGGCTATCCGGAGATTGTACTTTAGAGAGATTATATGGTTGTAAACTATGGTTAAACTATAAAATTTTAGGCTAACTACTTATCTGATTGTCTTCCGTACTACAGCTATTCGCAGTTTCCGTGCTCACTTGAACTCGCTGTGCGGTCGACTGCGGTGGTTATCTTAACGACTGGTTTTTCCCTGCCTTCCCCCCCTGTCCCTACGTGCTGTGGGGAGTGATCGCGATGTGTTTATGTGAGGTGTTGCCAACCTAGATAAGATGTATGTTATTGAATGAGGTGGATCTACAACTATTAAAGACCGTGGATTAGTCCTCGCCACGCGTGGAGCATAACCCATTCGAACTAAGCGTTGACGGTCTTATGAGGACGTCCCGGCACCTTTAATACTGCCTCTAATATGGGCCTTGGTTTATTGCAGAAGAAAAGTACATCGTACACCTGATCCAGATAACATTTACCTATTAAAAACCCCCTAATTTCCCCCCTTTTTTATCTAGCTTGGCTGTGTCGCTAAATTGTGTTTTGTTTCCGACAGGGTGTGTTTTTTAGTAGCGTGAAGAGGGGTGAGCTCTCCATGAACGTGTGTTCATTTAGATTGTTGGGATTGTTTCGTTTGGCTAGGTGTATCTCGATTGCTTCCTTTATGTCAAGAGCTCTGCCTTTCGATTCGTGATGGATTATTTTAAGGTCCGACTCTATGTTGGTAAAGCTATGCCCTGCGTCACACATATGTTCGCACACGGCTGAATGTGTTCCGTATCTTATTGCATTTCTATGTTCATTATAACGTGTGTCTACTCGCCTTCCACTCTGCCCGATGTAATTAGCTTGACAATCGGTGTCTTGGCACGTTATAGAATATACCCCTGACCTTGAATACGGGTCACGTTTATTTAGATTACTATTTAGGAGGTGCCTAGCGGTTGTGTTTTTCGTCGTGAAAGCTATCTTTATGCCTTGCTTTTTGAATAGGTTAGTGATTTTATATGTGTTCGCATTCACATAGTTGAAACGCGCAAATTTTTTCTCATTACTGTCCGGTTTGGGAATCGTTTTATCTTTATTTTTATGTTTGGCTATAATTTGATTTATTTTGCTTGGCGAGAAGTTGTTTTCCTTTGCTATTTGCATAATCGTTCTTATTTCCTTATTATAGTTGTCTTTTGACATGGGTATGTTTAAAGCCCTATGCACCATTGAATTGAAACCCGCTAGTTTGTGCGTACTGGGGTGATTAGACTGATTGTCGATTGCATGCGAGGTTTGTGTTGCTTTCCGGAATATGGAATATGAAAGGTCGTTGTCTTTACGTTCAATAGTTATATCGAGATAATTTATTTTCCGGTCTATTTCGGATTCCTTAGTGAATTTGATAGAATGGTGAAGGCTATTAATGGATTGGAGAATTGTTTCTTCGCTTGTTAGTTCAGTATCGTAGATGCAGATTACATCATCTACGTATCTTTTCCATATTACTATTCCCTTTGTTGAAGTCTTTTCTAAGAACGCATTTTCTAGTGCATTGATGAAGATGTCAGCGATTAACCCACTTAGTGGCGATCCCATTGCTAGGCCTTCTCTCTGTGTGTATATTTTATTGTCGAATTGAAACACGTTTTGGGTGAGAACGACCCTCAGTAATCTCACAATCTCTTCAATTTCTTTTACCGAATTGTTGGATTTTAAGTTGTTTTCGATAGTGTTGATTGCTTCAATAATCGGAATATTGGTGTACATGTTAGTTACGTCGAAGGATACTAGCCTGAAGCTAGGTTTCATTTGTAGGGTGTTCAATGCTGTTACTAGTTCTGTTGTGTTCTTTACAGAGTTGTTTTTGTCGTTGGAAAGACGGCATTTTAAGATTTTTAGTAACTCTTTGCTGATTTTGTAATTAGGGGCATTCCTACAATTGACTATTGGTCTCATTGGGCATTCCTTTTTGTGTATTTTTGGTTGTCCCCTCAATGACGGTATTTTCGGGTTCATGTTTATTAGTTTTGATTTTTCAGCTTTGGTCAGTATGTATTCTGTTTCTTTTAGCGCACTTTTTATTTGTTTTTGGAATTTGTTGGTGGGGTCTTTTGTTAATTCCTTGATTTCGTTGTTGTTTAGGAATTCGACTGTTTTTTCAATGTATTCTGTTTTGTTCAAAATTACTGTAGTGTTTCCCTTATCTGCTTTTGTGATGATTAAGTCATGTTCTTTTATTTTTTGTTTCAACGACTTTATTTCTTTGATTTGTTTGTTGTTTTGAATGTTATTGCTATCGCCCTCTCGTTTGAGGATTTTTTTGGCTTCGTTGGTGGCGAGATTTTTGGTTAATTCCCTGTCTTCTGCTGGGAGCTTGTGACTGGCTATCTCAATATCTGTGATTAACTGTTTTATATTGTGGTTGGTGTGTGCGTCTGTGCAGTTGTATTTCAAACCTTTGTCTAACATATTCATTTCACCTTGAGAAAAGGTTACGTTCGTTCTGTTGTTTACTCTGCTGTGGAAATTGAATTCATTGTTATTCGTGTGTTGTTCGTTAGATTGATGGTTCTGTGTTTCTCCTAGTTTTCTTAATTTATTTTCTACTGTTTCATGCTTCCTCGTTGCTCTGATTTTGATGGTGTCATGTAGGTGTTCGGTGAAGCTGTCCCATTGGGCTGCGTGCCAGAAATTACTTAGTTGCAATTGACAGTCGAATTCCTAAACAACAACGAAATCAAGGAATTAACAAAAGACCCCACCAACAAATTCCAAAAACAAATAAAAAGTGCGCTAAAAGAAACAGAATACATACTGACCAAAGCTGAAAAATCAAAACTAATAAACATGAACCCGAAAATACCGTCATTGAGGGGACAACCAAAAATACACAAAAAGGAATGCCCAATGAGACCAATAGTCAATTGTAGGAATGCCCCTAATTACAAAATCAGCAAAGAGTTACTAAAAATCTTAAAATGCCGTCTTTCCAACGACAAAAACAACTCTGTAAAGAACACAACAGAACTAGTAACAGCATTGAACACCCTACAAATGAAAACTAGCTTCAGGCTAGTATCCTTCGACGTAACTAACATGTACACCAATATTCCGATTATTGAAGCAATCAACACTATCGAAAACAACTTAAAATCCAACAATTCGGTAAAAGAAATTGAAGAGATTGTGAGATTACTGAGGGTCGTTCTCACCCAAAACGTGTTTCAATTCGACAATAAAATATACACACAGAGAGAAGGCCTAGCAATGGGATCGCCACTAAGTGGGTTAATCGCTGACATCTTCATCAATGCACTAGAAAATGCGTTCTTAGAAAAGACTTCAACAAAGGGAATAGTAATATGGAAAAGATACGTAGATGATGTAATCTGCATCTACGATACTGAACTAACAAGCGAAGAAACAATTCTCCAATCCATTAATAGCCTTCACCATTCTATCAAATTCACTAAGGAATCCGAAATAGACCGGAAAATAAATTATCTCGATATAACTATTGAACGTAAAGACAACGACCTTTCATATTCCATATTCCGGAAAGCAACACAAACCTCGCATGCAATCGACAATCAGTCTAATCACCCCAGTACGCACAAACTAGCGGGTTTCAATTCAATGGTGCATAGGGCTTTAAACATACCCATGTCAAAAGACAACTATAATAAGGAAATAAGAACGATTATGCAAATAGCAAAGGAAAACAACTTCTCGCCAAGCAAAATAAATCAAATTATAGCCAAACATAAAAATAAAGATAAAACGATTCCCAAACCGGACAGTAATGAGAAAAAATTTGCGCGTTTCAACTATGTGAATGCGAACACATATAAAATCACTAACCTATTCAAAAAGCAAGGCATAAAGATAGCTTTCACGACGAAAAACACAACCGCTAGGCACCTCCTAAATAGTAATCTAAATAAACGTGACCCGTATTCAAGGTCAGGGGTATATTCTATAACGTGCCAAGACACCGATTGTCAAGCTAATTACATCGGGCAGAGTGGAAGGCGAGTAGACACACGTTATAATGAACATAGAAATGCAATAAGATACGGAACACATTCAGCCGTGTGCGAACATATGTGTGACGCAGGGCATAGCTTTACCAACATAGAGTCGGACCTTAAAATAATCCATCACGAATCGAAAGGCAGAGCTCTTGACATAAAGGAAGCAATCGAGATACACCTAGCCAAACGAAACAATCCCAACAATCTAAATGAACACACGTTCATGGAGAGCTCACCCCTCTTCACGCTACTAAAAAACACACCCTGTCGGAAACAAAACACAATTTAGCGACACAGCCAAGCTAGATAAAAAAGGGGGGAAATTAGGGGGTTTTTAATAGGTAAATGTTATCTGGATCAGGTGTACGATGTACTTTTCTTCTGCAATAAACCAAGGCCCATATTAGAGGCAGTATTAAAGGTGCCGGGACGTCCTCATAAGACCGTCAACGCTTAGTTCGAATGGGTTATGCTCCACGCGTGGCGAGGACTAATCCACGGTCTTTAATAGTTGTAGATCCACCTCATTCAATAACATACATCTTATCTAGGTTGGCAACACCTCACATAAACACATCGCGATCACTCCCCACAGCACGTAGGGACAGGGGGGGAAGGCAGGGAAAAACCAGTCGTTAAGATAACCACCGCAGTCGACCGCACAGCGAGTTCAAGTGAGCACGGAAACTGCGAATAGCTGTAGTACGGAAGACAATCAGATAAGTAGTTAGCCTAAAATTTTATAGTTTAACCATAGTTTACAACCATATAATCTCTCTAAAGTACAATCTCCGGATAGCCATCACCATTTAGCATTTCACCTAACATATATACTGCATTTAGCATACACTGACAGTTGCAGTACCAATACTGCAACTAAATAATTGTACATATTGTAAATATTTTCACCTGTATTTCAAACATAGATTTTATAGCCTAAGTGTATTGGATCTGATGATGATCGCTTGACGATCGAAACTGGTCATCCTAGTGTTTTATTAATCTCATGTAATTTATTTCAGGATTAGGGCATAACCCATCTCTTTTGGGTACATTCGTGTTGACCGACTGAAAAGCACTAAACTCTTGTTTACTAAGGCAACACTGAAAATATGGCTTCAAACACCACAAAAGACTGACTATTTGTATAAATTCTCCAGTTTAATTGTTGTATAATTGTTATTGAATTGTTATGTATAATTATTTATTTGTTATGTATATACAATTTGCCACCGGGGGACACACCCCCCATTGCAAATAAATGAATAAATGAATGAATGAATGAATGAACGTTTGTCGCAGCCCCTAAACTAAGGAACCAACCAATCAACTAGGTTGAGTATCTGAAGCGTGACAGTCAGAATAAGTTATGGTATGAACATTAACATTTCAAAAATAAAGATGATGTCGGTAGGAAAGATACGGAAGAAAATAGAATGCCAGGTGGGAGGAACTAAATTGGAACATATGGACCAATTTAAGTACGTGGGCTTTGTATTCTCTCAGAATGGTTAGTAGTATAGAGAAAGTGATAGGGTCAAAATGTAGTAAAAATGAGAATAAGGAAAGAGAGATTACCTAGGAAATCAGCAATAGAGGGTAAGAGAAACAGAAGAGGCGATGGTTAGATTCAGTGTTTAACTATTTCAATGCGAGAGATTGTTTTTGTGGCTTATTTTAGGGGCTGCGACATTGTGGCCATAATGCCCCGTGGATTTGGGTCGGTGTGTTGTGTGATAACCTGTATTATTGTAGTGGCTGTACTAGTGTGTGTATTTGTAAATTGGGGATAGGATCGGGAAGGAGTCAGCCGTGGCCTTCTGTTAGAAATCATCCCAGCATTTTCTTAGAGTATAAGTGGGGAAACCACGGAAAGCCTCTTCCAGATGGCAGAGGTGGGAATCGAAACATTCTGTTCTCAGTATTTTCTTCCCGAGGCAGAAGGTGAGGGACGTAGGAGAATTTTAACCCTTCTATCTATCAAATTCTGGCCTCCACTTTCAACTTACTGTAGCCTATTATTTTTTTAATGTGGAAAACAGGGGGACTCGATGTAAAGGCCTAACCAGGTGTTGGTTTTTCAGGTGTAGCTACTAAACCTCAAATTCACTTGTTTTCCAATATTTTGATATGCCTAGGATGAAGGACAACTTTGTCTTACTATTAGTACCACGTACGTAAAAAATTGATAGAACGTACATTAGTCTTCTTTCAATAACATGAATCATTATGAATAGGATATTTCTCCCAATTATATTTTAAGTGGTCAGTATAACATGTTCATGGATCAATTTATATGTCAAAAACAAAACCTATTTAATGATTTTTCATTAAAAAGTAAAATTAAAAAAGGAATTGCTCTCCATTTACTGATAATATAAGAAATACTGAATATCAAGGAGTTTCACACCTCTGGTTGTTCTTCAGTGGCCTCCGTGGCTAAGGCGGCAGCACGCCGGCCTCTCACCGCTGGGTCCGTGGTTCAAATCCAAGTCACTCCATGTGAGATCTGTGCTGGACAAAACGGAGGCAGACAGGTTTTTCTCCGGGTACTCCGGTTTTCGCTGTCAAAATTTCATTCCAGCAACACTCTCGACTATCATTCCATTTCATCTGTCATTCATTTAATAATTGCCCCAGAGGTGTGCGTCAGGCTTCGACAGCCGGCACAATTCATATCCTCGCCGCTAGATGGGGGCTTCATTCATTCCATTCCTGACCCGGTCGGAGACTGGAAGCAGGCTGTGGATTTTTTTTCTAGTTGTCCTTCATTGAAGCAACACAGACCAAGTTTTGTTCTAGCAGCTTATATTTTGAACACAATAATTCAACATTGGTGGAATTTTTACAAACAAAATGTCATAATATTGTAACGGCTAAATTTCTCGTTGGATATCGCTCTACAAGTTGGGCGATCATTTATAACGTTTATACAGCTATTACACTCAATACTTCTTAAAACCACCTCATCGTTCTTATTTAGCATTGGCCTGTCTAGACAGACGACATACACTTTATTAATTTAGTTTTACTGGGCGCCAGTTATCGTAAAGATAACACATTAAAATTTAGTTTAGCCACGGCCACTCCCTTCCTTGAGCCAAGATCTATCATCGGAGCGTAGGGCAATAAACTTGCTCTATGATATACTCTTTGCGTTCCAACCATCCTATATATTCAACTCCCAATGAACAAGACATTTTAACTAATACTGGTTTATTTTACAACAAAATTATTAATAATATTCGATATGAGGTTTCGAGCTGTGTACAATATGTGCATTAATATTCCCTAATTGCTGGGCAATATTGACTGTCTCCTCGCTAGCGCTGATCTTCTGTGTTGATACTAACTCGGTCCACATACCTGGTGCCTTGTGGTTCAAAATCCATCTCGTTGGTCTGCTTGCAGTCTAATTTGAGATCTTACGCCAACACGCGTTTATTGACCTTTGAAAACTTTTGTTTTCTATTTGATAACTGTTCTTCGTCTAGTTGTTGTGGTTGTTGTTGTTGCTGCTGCTGCTGCTTGTTTCTGAGTTTGATCACCATGGTAAGCAAATTTGAACAAACCAGGCTGATTGAATTCACTAAGTCCCATCTTACTGAGGGGCTGACAGAGTCTCCGACTCACAAAGTCAGTGAGTGGGTGCGTGATCGAATAAGTGAATGACAGAATAGAATCTATAGAATAGCCAGTGCTGAAGTCGCGCTGGGCTTCCATACACTCTGAATGGTCCCAATGTTTCGCGGCATAAATTTGCCCGCGACCCATCAGACCAATTATAGCAAAGCATTTCTCAGTCCTCAAGCGTCGCGTTACTTTTCCGAGCGGGAATACAGGCCCGCGTACTTGAAATATTCCACTCAGTACCCGCTATTCCTCTCGTTGCGCATGTATATTTTCCGCCAAATCTTTCTCCAAGCCCTTGTCTCCTGTCAGCTTGGCTTCATTCCAGAAATACATTTTCTTGCAATATTTTGCTTCACCGTCCGTAACTTCTTCCAACCATGCCCGTCCTGTCTTTACAATTTAACTAATAAAACAGCCCTAGACCTCTATAAAAACCCTGTTTCTAAATCTAAACACTTGACAATATTTTATATGATTATGGTAATGACGTGAATATGTTATGGCCCCTCCCTTGATATTAATGGGTGAATAAAACGATATAACTTTGATATTTCAATAATAATAATAATTATTATTATAACACAATTACTTTAATAATAATAATAATAATAATAATAATAATAATTTGTACCGTAATCAAGATTACGATACAAAACTTCCCCATGGTTTCATAAAGAATGTGATGAATGATGAAATCACAAATCTTCCCTTTAAAACATAACAGGAAATACACTGAATATACATACAGTATATGGCCCTTCAAATTACATACATAATGATTATACCCTTTACATTTTCCTTGATTGATCTGCACTCTTCTTGCAATGTTACATTACACATTCTGATTGTCCTGTGCAGTCATACAGGATTTACATGCTACATTTGTTCTTGTAGTCCCTTACAATAACAGAACACAATATATTGTTTCTTGTTTCACGCAAAACAAGTGATTTATCTCACTTCCACCAATTCCTTAGAGCCACGACACGACTCTAATTATATGTTAACACACGGCAGTCTGCCCTTCTTGCTGCACTTGCTCTTTTCTATGATATTTCCTCAGATTTTAAATGTTATATATACCTATGACACAATTTTCCTGATCTTTCAATAAGTAGGCATTCTTTCCTATCCTCTTCGAAACGACATAAGGTCCAGCAGACAATAAAAACAGCTTTGACATTTTCCCTTCCAATGCACAAGATGGCAACGGTTTACGTAGCAATCGTTGCTACAAACTTCCATGTACTTCATACCTCTCAACAAAACACTGGCTAGCCTGAATAACATCACATGAGTCAACAATACATACCTGAAATAACTACCTAGTGTCCTACCTAATTTCCTAACTAACGATGAGCAACTACTGCTAAAATCTACTGTCGAGAACCACTTCCGGCCCTAAAAACGTTGAACTAAATCCTCCACTGCTTCAGTTCTCAGCTGGTCGCTTTCGATCCTGGTATTTAACATTCTGTCGTCTATGCACAGTCTCACTGAATTATCTTTCTTGGCTACTACAACTAATGGATTTAAACAATGGCTAGCTGAAGGCTCAATTATGTCGTTTTCCAAAATTAATTCTATCTCTTCTTCGACGGCTTTCATATATTTAGTTGCGACAGGATACCTAGGCCCTACGAAACTACTTGTGTCCTTAACGACAAAACTATGCTCATATAAGTGTGTTGCTCCGGGTTTTGTGCTGAACATTTCCTTACATTTTATTAATACCTCATGTAACTGATGACCTTGCTCATCATCCATCTTACACTGTGACAATGCATCATGGATCCTACTCTCAAGTTCAGACTCCATTGCAACCTGACACACCTTAAAAAATTTGCTCTCACTAGCATCTCCGCGATCTACCTCATTTACTTCAGGAAACTCATCACTCACAACCACGTTGCTTTCTTCCTCAAACGTGCACACTTTCATCTGTTTGTCGGTCTTAGACACCTTATACGTAACCTGAACTTCTTTATCCTATCAAAATAAACATATCCTGCCAAAATGAAAATCAAATTTAACTTGATGTAATGATAACCATTCTGCCCCGAGAATCACGGGATATAATAAATTTGGAACTGCCAAACAGGGCTGAAATTTAACTAACTCACTAATGTTAATTGGAACTGCGACTTGCTTAGATATTTTCTGAGACCTACTACCTACAGCTGTGACAATGAAAGTGGACTTAACTGGAATTATATCAACTTGAATAACTTCTCTCATCAACTTGAATAACTTCTCTCATTACATCTTCCAAAAATCTTAAATTTATACAAGAGTTTTCGCTTCCACTGTCCAATAAAACATCAAATTCTTTACCCCACACATTAAGTTTAATTACTGGTGACATAATCTCATTCTCAACATTATCTAAATTTCCACCATTTAGGTCATAAAGCAGTTCTTCTCTAACATCTATAATAAAATCTCCCAAATATTCAATATTCCTAGGACATTGAACTGCAATCACTTCGGGCTGTCTGTTGACCTCACTACAACCCGTTATTCGTTAAAATTAGGCCTACCTACCCCTGGTGAAGATTGTTGTTGTTGTTGTTGACCTATACGTCTGTCTGGCCTAGTACCTTCCCCTACTCTGTTCAAATTCTCGTTCCTCGTATTTGCTGTGCGTCCCCCATTGTCAAGTCGTCTTTCGTAATTCGCATTCCTGCCTTGTTCTCTTCCCCTCTCTCTCTCTCACCTTGCACGAAATGATCTCATCTACTTATTGGCTTGCGTTCGGTCCTACTATTTTCAAGAGAGTCAAAGTTTTCCAATAGCTTCTCGAATCCGTCAATAGTAGTAATATTCTGCATGAAGAATGCTTCGTTAATTATATCTGGAAAATGCCTTAATAATGTTTTAATTACCTGTGATTCAGTCTCTAAACCTTCTAAATTCTGGCATATAAGTACATGCGCTAAAAAATACTCTGTGTACTGTGCCCAATTAGACACGGCTGACTGGCATCGAACTCGGGTCTTATCAAAGAAGACCAGCCCCATGTTTCTGCCCAGAATCGAATCTTTAATCTCTGAGGGGGAACGGCCACAGTGAACCCGAGGAAAAATGAGTTATATCTGCATATAAGAGCAGGATTTCACGGCTAGAATGGGAATATCATAGCTTTTAAGGTGGATTATTGCGGAATTATACCAGCCTATGTACGTTTTAGAAGCCAGAATGCAAGAAAGCGAACCAGCTTGACAGTTGACAAATCGTGGTTAGCGAAGGGGCGTTCCTAGGTGACGCCAAGGAACTAATTTTCGTCTGCACTGGAGGAGCGGCCAAAGATTAATGGCTCTGGGATCCACAGTCTTACAAGGCATAGAAGTGGAGTGGGGGCAACCACCCACAGAAATTAATTGATTACAGCCAATTGGAGCAATGAATTGAAATGAAACTTACACCCAGATGCATGTATTCTAGGAAAGATAATTTAGGAGTATTCTCACGCCTAAATTAAAGCCTGCATCTATAAACGAACCTCTGCACAGACCTCATCCGCTGAGGACGAAGGATATGTAGATGAGCCGAGGGGGAATTACCGGAGTATCGTCAGGACGCCATGGAAGAAGGCAATTAATTATAATTAATTGGCCGAAGCGATCGCTTGCACGCGAGTGATTATGGGACCTCCACACTTAGACAAACGAGACGCATACTTCACTTTGACTGGAAATGTATTATATCAAGAAGGGAGTCGGTCCTGGTCATCCAGTGGACTATGTTTCATTTCATGGTATTTGAGAGCCATTAAGATAGTTAAATGTAAGCCAGTAAATTTAAACTTGATTGGAGCTACGTAGAGCTTTGGCTTATGAGTAATTGCAGAGAGGACGTGAGTGCTTTAAGAATTGAGTCATATGTAAGAGATATTGTTTGAGCCGCGTTCAGCGAGCATGTAACGTAGATTCAAGAGATTTACGTCAATAAGTTGCGGAGATCATCCAAAAATAGCTTGCTCGTTAGGCGAATCTAGTTGGCTAATCTTCGAAATCTACGAGATAGTATCGCCTTAGAGCATACTTGTGTTATTCGCAACAGAGCTGGGACAGAGTCTGTCTGTATCCACTGTTCGCAGAATTTTTGCCACGAGGGATAACTGTTAGAGACCCTGTGTGAGCCCATATATTATTTGATCTGCCCTTAGAGGTAAGACTAATGGTTCTTCGTATAGGAAACGTCGATTTCCTCTTGTTATATGCTGCTGCACCAGTGAGAGAACTTTGATACTCACTTGAGATGCGCGCAAAAGTCACTAATATCGGCCACAGAACGGCAAAGCTATTTCGTGATCCATCCCTTGCCATGAATATTAATTAGGGGCCGAGATGAGCCCATTATACTCTAAGTGTAGGTATTATATAATTAGATTGACTCAATTACTAAGGACACGATCCACTCAGGGTACCTCAAGCATAACTGCACCAGTAAATGAACTTTACCTTGCGGGAAGCCAGATGGGGTGGCAGGGAGGCCACTAAACCGGCGGCCATCTTGCTGAGACAGCCGTGGCTAATTCTTTGTCCGCATTTAAAGGAAGTCTATAGACCTGATCCTTTTATCTCGATATTTCGAAAAGTAATTAAGATATGCTTGATGTGATGATGTCAATTGAATTAAATGCATTATTTCCACACACATACCATGTTGGAATGTTGTGATCGGATAATATTTGGCCCAGTTATTCTCTGAGGAGGAATACTGCACCAAATAAATATAGGCATCTTTGTAAAGTGTATTTGCCCAGTCCACACTAATTTATTCATACGGGTAGCGTAATTTGAATGACATGACACGTTTGTAACGATAATGTTTTGACCAGACACAGAAAATCGTTGTATGGTGAAGCTATAAAATATCTATCCATGTGTATTTTGGAAGGGAAAGTGTACCACTTCAGCGTTTCAAATTGAAGGGAAAATGAATAAGATTCGCACGACACAACACTTATTAATCAAGGCATAAGATAATGAATTAATGTTACTGAAAGTAAATGCCCCGTGTAAAACGGATAAATGTTTAATAATTGCAGATTTAATGTCATTTAAATATAATTTGTGTTTATTGTGTTGTGATATTCCAATTTGTGTTAAATTGTGCCACGTGAAGAACACTATGGACACTCGCAAATGTCGAAGAGTATCAATAATAGGATATTTTGAATAGACTTGAGTGCGGTGAAGCACTAATTTTGAGGAGAAGAGACTCACAGATAATTTTGATTTTTGTTGTGGGAAGTAAATGTAAAGTATCTTTTTCTTGTGTTTTATGTTGTGTTGCCATAATTTTCTATCATTAAATGTTATACTTAGGAAAATGTTGTTTCTTTCAAGTAGAGTAGTCACCTGACAGACTCAAATCCTGAACATGTGGTCGTAAGGTGGGTTGAACACCCCATACCTCGAAAGACCGTGAGTTAGCTGGGATACGAACACATGTTCCCTATGATGACGATTGGGTACATGGAGGACATGTTATTGTACTAGGATTGAGTCACAGGTACTACTGAAAGTCGGCCAAGATATTAATGGTAGAGGCAAGTATAGCAGAAAAGCTAGGATATATTAGGGAAAGGCCGCGTCCCATAGTTAATAAGCCTTCACGTTAAAATAAATGTTGATAATCATCCATAAGACATGCTTAAATGTAACGACTGAGCACCCCCCTAGTACTTATTTTTCACGGCGCCCAGAGATCGTGATGGCTTATGGGATTCAGAAAACCCCATAATAATAGTATGGTTTCCATGGGGGAAAACCATAAGAGTATATTTTTCCTCAAACTGTGTTTGAGCGATTGTGAGTCTTTTTAGGTGATACTCAGACATTAGACACTGTTGTCAGACGAGTGAATATACAGACGGGTACGAGGGTCTAAACCCATTCCATAGGTGGTTACAGCACTGTGCTAAAATGAATGTTGTTGTTTTCGCGACATCGGAATTCTTTTCCCAATATAACGCACCAGCATGCACAGCTACGGCCTGCCTATATCTCAAGATAAGAAATATAGGATGGCTGGCACTGAGGGGGTACTTAAGTGTATCGCGGAGTTAAAAGATCATTTCGATGCTACTCATGCCAAGAGTAGGGAAGATGCTAAAGCATTTCAAGATGAAATAGTGGGTAGATTGGCTACGGTAACTACTCAGTTAGAGACTAACCTATTAGAGGTCAGTCAAAGATTAGATTCAAATTTATTAGAGGTCAATAAAAAAATTGATGATATGAAAGAATCTATTAAACAAGAGGTAACTAAAAATATTGTTAACGTGGTTTCAGAGATGCAAGCAAATAACGACAAACGCTTTGAGTCAATAGAGGTAAAGCTCGAGAGTAATCTGCAAGCGTGCAGAGAATCGCAACGTGAGATCAATGATAGATTAAACAATATGCCCGTAGAGCTTAAAGATATTCAAAATCAGAACGAAGCGAATACTAAGCGACAGCAAGAGCAATTTAATACACTCAGACCGTGGATCATAGGCTTGAAGACAGCGACGAAAAATGGAGTAATCGTATGGCGGGCTACGCAAAATCTGTAGACGAAGCATTAAGGAAGCAGGATCAGAATATCCTTGACCAATGCAAGGAGATCAGTGAAATAAAAACTTCCGCGAAAGAAAATAAGGGAATAATCTCAAATATGAAGACGCAGGTTGGGAAGGTTCAAAAAGAGTTAGAACAAACTCAAAACGATCTAGCAGTCATTCATAAAAGGCAAGATGAGGACCAGGGAGAAATTACCAAAATAAGGACCGAAATCTCCAATATGCACGGTCACATCCAGAAAGAGGTTACAGGCTTACGAGAAGAATTGGAACTTCGAGAGGGCTTGAAAAATGAAGCCAGTGATAAAACGCTTGCCGAGTTAAGGCAAGGTCTAGCGGGGGAAATTTCCCATATAAAACAGAGCCTTAAAGATGAAAAGGAGAAAGTCTTTTCTATGGCAGAGAAAAACCGGGATCGCCTGAAAAAAATAGAACGAGAAGTATTAGCTCGTTTAGAAAGAGCGGAAAACAGGCACAGCCAAATGGAAACTAGAATGATCGCACATGAGGAATCCATATTGCGAAATCCTAGATCTAATGAAGGAAGCATAGATGAAAATAGGAGAAATAGATGGGCAGATATAGAGGTACAGCCCACTCCGAAGAATACAGCCATGCCAAGTGACAGCCCGTATACCACGCCTAGTATACCTATTGCTATGTCCACACCGCATGAAAATGCTGAACAAAATCAGATAGTCACTGTTGTAAGGGCGAGTGACGAGAAACCGAGAAAGTATTCTGGGAGTAACTCAAATATGACACTCAAATACTGGCTCAAAGAGGTTTTGAGTACTTGAATGACGCAAAGGTACCGCCAGAGCGAAGATTAAGAGCTATCGAAAAACTGACTGAAGGGGAATGCGCCTTATGGTTCAGAAGTTTTCGTTACACGTTCGACACCGTTGAAGAATTCCGCCAGGCGTTTTTAAGCAGGTACTGGGATGCAAATATACAACAGAACCTCAGATTGGACTTGTACTCCAGACGCTATAGTACAAATAATCCAACGAAATATGCTGAATTTTTCATAGCACATATATGCCGTTTTTAAGAACTTGACGAGGCCCCTAGAGAGCTAGATCTGTGTATAGCGATAGCCAAGCAATTACCATACGAAGTACAACGACTATTAATCTCGGCAAACGCCAAGACAGCGATTGAAATGGAGGAAGTGCTTAGACAGCTCGATCTCACCACAGCGCAGCATACAAGGCAGAGTCGGAACACGGAACAAGTCCATATCACTAGTGCACCAACTGAACCGACTAGGGTGCAGACCAAAAGTAAGTCTACTAGCACAGAAACTGAAAAGTCAGACTGGCAACGAGAAGAAAGGGAAAACCAGAATTGGAGGCCAGCATACAGAGGGAGATCGAACCGCGGACACCGAGGAAGAAAAACCTGGAATCAGCGCGATACAAGAAACCAACAGCCTGTTAACAGGATAAATTACGGCCGAAATGGGAATAACCGAGAATGGAGATCCCAAGAACAGAATCGCGGGTTCGACGAAGAAGCAGAAGATCGTTATCACGCATCACTAAGATATATGGAGGAGCGTGGAGACGATAACAGGAAATCGCAAGTGCATTGGGATGAAGCGATTAAAAATAGAAGGTCACCCGACATCTATAAGGATGATGACGGAGCCAAGAGTCTGGAATTTCAGCAGCGCGAAGACAGACAGCAGAACTCCACAAGAAATGGAGCCATAAGAAAAACCAGCCAATTATGACTCGGGGAGAAGGAGATACCCGAAAGTCAATGTAAGGTTCATAAGCCCTACCTGATTATAAGGGACTTGCAAAATAATGCTTACAGAATGAAAGATGAAGAAACAGGCAGAGAAGTAGTAGTAAACGCCGCTAACTTAAAATTATATAGTCCACCGGAGGAATTTGAAACCACCGAAGAGCAAGCCATTCACACCCAAATGGACAGGGAGTCATTATATATGCACGCAGAGAGTCCTCAGAAAAGCCCACACCAGGGAGAACGGAAACGAGACAGCCAGCTCGTAGACCCAAGGGACACGAGGGTTGAATGCAGCTGTCAGTTGGAAAAATTTTACAACCAGTTGCGTGAAGCAGCGGTAGAGCTCCAAGCGATGAATGAACAGCTAAGAGCGCAGAACAAGGAAAAACGAGACGGTAGACATAGTGGAGTGGGGGAACGAGACGACCCACTGCCCGGGAGCACTGACCGCTTAAAGTAAACTCTGTCTACATAGTCGATGCCGTCTAGAGGCTCGAGAAAATTCACTTGTAAAATGAATTTTCCGAGCTTAGCGAGGGAAAGATGTGCCCAATTAGACACGGCTGACTGGCATCGAACTCGGGTCTTATCAAAGAAGACCAGGCCCATGATTCTGCCCAGAATCGAATCATTGATCTCTGAGGGGGAACGGCCACAGTGAACCCGAGGAACAATGAGTTATATCTGCATATAAGTATAAGAGCAGGATTTCACGGCTAGAATGGGAATATCATAGCTTTTAAGGTGGATTATTGCGGAAATATACCAGCCTATGTACGTTTTAGAAGCCAGAATGCAAGAAAGCGAACCAGCTTGACAGTTGACAAATCGTGGTTAGCGAAGGGGCGTTCCTAGGTGATGCCAGGGAACTAATTTTCGTCTGCAGTGGAGGAGTGGCCAAGGATTAATGGCTCTGGGATCCACAGTCGTACAAGGCATAGAAGTGGAGTGGGGGCAGCCGCCCACAGAAATTAATTGATTACAGCCAATTGGAGCAATGAATTGAAATGAAACTTACACCCAGATGCATGTATTCTAGGAAATATAATTTAGGAGTATTCTCACGCCTAAATTAAAGCCTGCATCTATAAACGAACCTCTGCACAGACCTCATCCGCTGAGGACGAAGGATATGTAGATGAGCCGAGGGGGAATTACCGGAGTATCGTCAGGACGCCATGGAAGAAGGCAATTAATTATAATTAATTGGCCGAAGCGATCGCTTGCACGCGAGTGATTATGGGACCTCCACACTTAGACAAACGAGGATCATACTTCACTTTGACTGGAAATGTATTATATCAAGAAGGGAGTCGGTCCTGGTCATCCAGTGGACTATGTTTCACAAGGGAGCTTTATATAGGAGAAGCTTCGCAGGAAAGTCAGTTCGTCTTGACTCAACCCGTAAGCTGGCACGCTGCCAGATCACGCAAGGAAGTGCGCGGAATTTATAAAGTATTAACGCTCAAATGTATTAGCGGTGAACAATGGAAAGCGCATCATGCAGCTTCATAACAGTAATTATGCATCGTATAAGATTTAGTCTACAATAGACGTTTAAGCAATAACATACGCGAATATAGATTCAGTACAGCGTAGATATAATTTAGGATGTTTATAGACAATGAACATACCAGGAGGTGTTGTCATAGGTAAAATGACATATTATTGTAATGATCACTACAGTTACGGGAGCCTGGAAGGCGTCACAAGTAGTCGTGACATAGGATTGGACAGATTTGCAGTAGAGGAGATATAAACTGTAGGTGACAGGAGTCGAACACACACACACACGCAAGATGGACTTTCATGGAGACCAGCGGTTGTCAAGAGTTAGCTGCATCGCATCTCTGAGGTCAGGCGATAGTGGGAGTCCAATCAAGGATCCATGTGTGAGAATATAGTGCGAGAAATGTGTATAAAGTTATATTACAGTGATTTTTAAAAGTGTTTATGTGTATATGGTAAAATAATATGTATTGTGTCAAAGTGAAAAAGCCAGTGATGAAAAATATAATCACCATGTGTAAAGTTGATACAATGTGTCGTGTGAATAATATCATGATGGCTTAAGACAAGCATCATGGCAGGTGCGTGGCTGGCGTGCTGGACCGACCCAGCAAAAATGAGAGTGAGTACAAATTTAATATGTTGATATGATTAAATAGCTCACCATATAACGAAGCATCACTCTAAGATTAAGTATTAACAGTCATTTATATACGAGTTCACACCCCTCGTATTTTGGTAAAATATGGCTTGGAGGGTGATTTGTTTACGGCCATTTAGGCGTAAGACATTGATGAAAGTAACAGTAACGTTAAATAATAATAATAATAATAATCTGGGGTCGGTAACGATAATGAATAAATGGGCATGTCAGGCCTATAGTACGTGCAAAGTGTGTCATGTCTAGCGTAAGAATACTGTGTTATTGTAAACAGTAAGAAAGAAACGTAAAATATCGAGATAAAAGAGAGCTTTTCAGTGTCATTGAATTGTTGACTGAATGTTTATTATGGTATATTCTACAGGGTTGTATTTGAGAGCCATTAAGATAGTTAAATGTAAGCCTGTAAATTTAAACTTGATTGGAGCTACGTAGAGCTTTGGCTTATGAGTAATTGCAGAGAGGACGTGAGTGCTTTAAGAATTGAGTCATATGTAAGATATATTGTTTGAGCCGCGTTCAGCGAGCATGTAACGTAGAATCAAGAGATTTACGTCAATAAGTTGCGTGGATCATCCAAAAATAGCTTGCGCGTTAAGCGAATCTAGTTGGCTAATCTTCGAAATCTACGAGATAGTATCGCCTTAGAGCATACTTGTGTTATTCGCAACAGAGCTGGGACAGAGTCTGTCTGTATCCACTGTTCGCAGAATTTTTGCCACGAGGGATAACTGTTAGAGACCCTGTGTGAGCCCATATATTATTTGATCTGCCCTTAGAGGTAAGACTAATGGTTCTTCGTATAGGAAACGTCGATTTCCTCTTGTTATATGCTGCTGCACCAGTGAGAGAACTTTGATACTCACTTGAGATGCGCGTAAAAGTCACTAATGTCGGCCACAGAACGGCAAAGCTATTTCGTGATCCATCCCTTGCCATGAATATTAATTAGGGGCCGAGATGAGCCCATTATACTCTAAGTGTAGGTATTATATAATTAGATTCACTCAATTACTAAGGACACGATCCACTCAGGGTACCTCAAGCATAACTGCACCAGTAAATGAACTTTACCTGGCGGGAAGCCAGATGGGGTGGCAGGGAGGCCACTAAACCGGCGGCCATCTTGCTGAGACAGCCGTGGCTAATTCCTCGTCCGCATTTAAAGGAAGTCTATAGACCTGATCCTTTTATCTCGATATTTCGAAAAGTAATTAAGATATGCTTGATGTGATGATGTCAATTGAATTAAATGCATTATTTGCACACACATACCATGTTGGAATGTTGTGATCGGATAATATTTGGCCCAGTTATTCTCTGAGGAGGAATACTGCACCAAATAAATATAGGCATCTTTGTAAAGTGTATTTGCCCAGTCCACACTAATTTATTCATACGGGTAGCGTAATTTGAATGACATGACACGTTTGTAACGATAATGTTTTGACCAGACCCAGAAAATCGTTGTATGGTGAAGCTATAAAATATCTATCCATGTGTATTTTGGAAGGGAAAGTGTACCACTTCAGCGTTTCAAATTGAAGGGAAAAAGAATAAGATTCGCACGACACAACACTTATTAATCAAGGCATAAGATAATGAATTAATGTTACTGAAAGTAAATGCCCCGTGTAAAACGGATAAATGTTTAATAATTGCATATTTAATATCATTTAAATATAATTTGTGTTTATTGTGTTGTGATATTCCAATTTGTGTTAAATTGTGCCACGTGAAGAACACTATGGACACTCGCAAATGTCGAAGAGTATCTATAATAGGATATTTTGAATAGACTTGAGTGCGGTGAAGCACTAATTTTGAGGAGAAGAGACTCACAGATAATTTTGATTTTTGTTGTGGGAAGTAAATGTAAAGTATCTTTTTCTTGTGTTTTATGTTGTATTGCCACGATTTTCTATCATTAAATGTTATACTTAGGAAAATGTTGTTTCTTTCAAGTAGAGTAGTCACCTGACAGACTCAAATCCTTAACATGTGGTCGTAAGGTGGGTTGAACGCCCCATACCTCGAAAGACCGTGAGTTAGCTGGAATACAAACACATGTTCCATATGATGACGATTGGGTACAGTACGAAACACCATCTCTCCTTTGGTACTTTCCAAAAATAATGTTACATCTTTCTCTTTCTTGGACATTTTCATTCCAGTACTTGGCTATGAACTTCTCTTTAAATTTTCTAAAACTGGTCACCTGGTATTTATACACACTGAACCATGACCATGGATCCCTAACAAAAGATTTATTTAGCATCTCAAGTACTTGTTCCCATTGAACGATCTCCTCTTCTAAATCTTTAGCGAACGTCTTTTCTACTGTTTTTAGGAATTCCATTGGGTTATATGCCTTGCATGTGAATACTGGCAAATCTGCCTCTTTAGTTAGAAATCTACTTAAATTTCCTAATTGTACATTACCGCTATTTGTTGCTATTTGCTTCTGACATCTCTGCAATTTCTCCTCCATTTTATCTGTTTTACTCGCTACTTGTTCACTGATACTGTTAAATTTACTGTTAACCTCTTCCCTAATTTCTTGATTATCGCTCTCTAGTTTATTTTCTAAATTACCTATTTTAGCAAAATTAATACCACACTTGACCTTCATGCCGTTGACTTCTCCTTCTATGTCAACCCTATCCTTACTACATTTAATTTTCACTTCCTCGTCAATTTTGTCAACTCGCTCCGACACTTGTTGCATTCTGGCGTCAACCTTTAGTGACCATGAGTCCTCCTCCTCAGTAATCCTGTTTTCTAACTTATTGTGAAATTCTCGGCCTACTTCTTTAATTTGTCTATTGAAGTTCTCTGTAGCTTCATCAAACCTCTTACCTTGTTCATCTAGCTTCTTACTCTGCTCAGTGAACTTAAGATCTATTGCTTTTTCTAATTGATCACTACGCACGTCAAATTTCCTACTTTGTTCCTCTTGCTTCTTACTCTGTTCAGCTAACTTAAGATCTATTGCTTTTTCTAATTGATCGCTACGCACGTCAAATTTCTTACTTTGTTCCTCTTGCTTCTTACTCTGTTCAGCTAACTTAAGATCTATGTTTCTGTTCTGTTCTGTTATCAGCATCGTCAGGTTTCGAAGCCAGGAAGGATTCTCCCCCTCATTACTCTGGATGTTTGCAGCACCGTCTTGTTTATTTTCCTCAGTTTCCTGATTTTCGCTTACTTTTGACATCTCATCATTGGTACCCTGCACATCTAATTTCGACATTTTAACTGATCTTATAATACTACGGTTTCTCAAATTTATATTCCCCAAATTATCCCTGTTACTCATTACCCAAACAACAACTCATCAAAAGAACACTCCTAATTTACAACCGTAGTTCCCTAACTTGATAAATGCCTCTTTATTGAAAAACTCGGAATGAATGCAAAGAGTACTCGTTTATATTGTACATGAAAACAACTTTAAACTTTAACATACTTGAAATAAACTGGATTTATACATAATATCCATTCACTACAGTACTATATTTGGTAGCCCCACAGTTGGTTGTGCCATTTGTAACGGCTAAATTTCTCGTTGGATATCGCTCTACAAGTTGGGCGATCATTTATAACGTTTATACAGCTATTACATTCAATACTCCTTAAAACCACCTCATCGTTCTTATTTAGCATTGGCCTGTCTAGACAGACGACATACACTTTATTAATTTAGTTTTACTGGGTACCAGTTATCGTAAAGATAACACATTAAAATTTAGTGTAGCCACGGCCGCTCCCTTCCTTGAGCCAAGATCTATCATCGGAGCGTAGGGCAATAAACTTGCTCTATGCGATACTCTTTGCATTCCAACCATCCTATATATTCAACTCCCAATGAACAAGACATTTTAACTAATACTGGTTTATTTTACAACAAAATTATTAATAATATTTGATATGAGGTTTCGAGCTGTATACAATATGTGCATTAATATTCCCTATTTGCTGGGCAATATTGACTGTCTCCTCGCTAGCGCTGATCTTCTGTGTTGATACTAACTCGGTCCACATACCTGGTGCCTTGTGGTTCAAAGCCCATCTCGTTGGTCTGCTTGCAGTCTAATTTGAGATCTTACGCCAACACGCGTTTATTGACCTTTGAAAACTTTTGTTTTCTATTTGTTAACTGTACTTCGTAAAGTTGTTGTGGTTGTTGTTGCTGCTGCTGCTTGTTTCTGAGTTTGATCACCATGGTAAGCAAATTTGAACAAACCAGGCTGATTGAATTCACTAAGTCCCATCTTACTGAGGGACTGACAGACTCTAGGACTCACAAAGTCAATGAGTGGGTGCGTGATCGAATAAGTGAATGACAGAATAGAATCTATAGAATAGCCAGTGCTGAAGTCGCGCTGGGCTTCCATACACTCTGAATGGTCCCAATGTTTCGCGGCATAAATTTGCCCGCGACCCATCAGACCAATTATAGCAAAGCATTTCTCAGTCCTCAAGCGTCGCGTTACTTTTCCGAGCGGGAATACAGGCCCGCGTACTTGAAATATTCCACTCAGTACCCGCTATTCCTCTCGTTGCGCATGTATATTTTCCACCAAATCTTTCTCCAAGCCCTTGTCTCCTGTCAGCTTGGCTTCATTCCAGAAATACATTTTCTTGCAATATGTTGCTTCACCGTCCGTAACTTCTTCCAACCATGCCCGTCCTTTCTTTACAATTTAAGTAATAAAACAGCCCTAGACCTCTATAAAACCCCTGTTTCTAAACACTTGACAATATTATATATGATTATTGTGCCCGTTTGGACCGAAGTCCGGACAACCACATATGCATTTAACCAAAAATCAGTCAGCACGAGAATCAAAATATCCCGGGGCGCCAGATGGGTTAAAGTCGAATGCAAAGACACTACAAAAAAAATTCTTAACTGATTTTCGGCTCGACGCAACAATAAGGATAGAAGGAGATTCATGAAAACAGTGATTGCATACCATAAAATTATCTCATTTTTATTAAAACATTAAAATGACATGAAGAAAATATGCCCAAAATGGCATAAAAGATGACTGGAAAAGAATAAATTATTTACACAATATACAATATCGCCAACACATGAACACTAACAAAGTTGAAACGAGAGGTCAGAATATCAGTCCTGTTGACTTGGTTCGACACAATTATGTACAGGGTAGGGTTTTATCAGCGCAAAGTCAATCGTCCATACTGATCCCTAAATTATTTAGCATTCACACGTTGAAGATCAATAAGAAAATATATCACTGGTTGGAAAATCACTTTCACTGTTCATTTCTCAAAACTATTATCGTAGCATTTCGACTAACACTTCTTAGGCAATAGTAATATTAGGTTTTGTCAAATACAAAGTTGTTCATAATAAGTGAATACACTATGATTTACATGGACCTTGAGCATTTTTGTGGATTCAAAAAAAACAGAAAATATATATTGTCACATAGATCTCAATCCAAAGTCTGTCAAAATAATTTTGACTTAATCAAAATATAATTATCACAAATATAACTTCCATTCCTCATGGATTCAGTCAAGAAATTAATTAATTATTCCTTGGAAACATTAATTAGGAAATTTGAAATATCATTTAACATGTTTTATAATTTAAAAAAATATTATTATTATTATTATCAAAGTGTTTTTGAAAAAAATGTCAAATATGTTCAGCATCAACTTATTAAAGAAAATGTATATTTATTTTTATAGGATCTGAAAATCCTTTCAGCTTATAGTGGTTGTTAATAAGTAACAATTTCAAACAACAGCATTGGCCCATATGATTGACACTTGATAAAAATCACAGAATTATAAATCAGCATTTAGACAACGGTAAAGCTTTCCTGAATGAAAGGAACTAGTAGAATAATAATTTTCCGGGTAAGCAATGACTAGAAATATTTTCAAACACGTGGATCAACAGTAATTTAGTAATGATGGTTCACAAAATAACCAGTGGTTATATTACGACGAAAGTGTGGCGAAAAACGACTCTCCTACTACATCAAAAACATCCAACCTACAATTTGATTGGTGCTCCCTTTTACACAACCTCATTCCTGCGACTTAAATTGCGCACTCAGAATGGCATATAATTATCTGCACACACACAATGACATCTCCCCAAATTATACAAAATAATCAAGCCTTTGCTTGTTATGACAAATGGAAGATTCAAAAATCAATAAACCTCACCAATGAGTTTACGACAATATCCAATATAATTTCACCATCAGAAATTCCACACAGTGTTAATATTAGCAAACGTTGTGAAAGACGCTGCGTCATAATGATTTCATTTTATATGAACTCTAGCAAAACCCCTGCTTTATACATGCTTAGCTTCCCATTTCACTTCTTTCCGTGTCTTTATCAAAGCTTTGAATATGAAATGCAACCGTGAAACAATTTCACTGAATTTAACTGTTCATTATAAGAGGGCATGTGTTATCCACTATCCTTCGGAATTAACAAATATCCGATTTAGAGTATGACTTCAAATGTCAACTGTATTAATCATACAACCAGAAAATGATGATTATAAACCACAAATGTTTATTATTATTATTATTATTATTATTATTCCAGAGAAATTAGAAATTATTATTATTTTTAAATCCCATTATTATTATTATTAACATGTTCAAAACTAGGTTTAAAGTTTTCAAACTGTTCGGGGAATATCACCCTCGACTTCATAATAATGGATAACTATCCATTCCTCAACTTTGATTAATTCTTAAATCTCAAATTATGACGCCTAATGACAACAATAAGAAAAAAATATCGAACTAAAATAAATGCTCGTTCTGCTCGTCCACAAATATCGAATCGTATAAATCTGAGTAAAAATCAACTCAGGTCCTAGCTCAGGTTTCGAAAGAAAATATTTTCAAAAGCAAATAAACATATCGATGACTATAGAGAAAAAAATATGTGTTGGCAAGACTGTAGAAAATACGAGAAAATCCAACTAACTACGCATAGAAATAATGTAAATTGCAGCTTACATTCTTGTAGGTCTTGATGGTAGAAATCTGGACTGAAACAGACTACTCAGTCTTCCTGTTGTCTGTCCCATTAGGACGCGTACTTATATTCTCGTATCAGCTTCCATGTTATACCCACAAGCTGTTTACGCAGACATAGTTGCGATTATAATATCTTGCAGAAAATTGTTGGCAACTTCAAGAGCTGATGTGTAGTTGTCAGGGGTCTGATCTAAGCGATCCATGATGAAATAATTACCAAGACCCACTGTGATACAATCAGTATTCCAATACTCTTACAATCTTTTCAGCACAATTACAAATTTTGTCGAGTTGGCTGGGCAAAGCTTCTCACTTTTCAGATCACACAAGGCTAAACCTGTATTCCCATTCGGCTTTCGAATTGTAATATGCAAGACTGGTTTTGAAGTTACTGACTTATCTTGGCTGGTCCAAATATTGGATATAAATAATCCAGCTCTAAGTGAATGTGGATTGAAGAAAAAGTTGTAGACTTAGTCTACCATATGTCCAAGTTGTAGCGGTAAAAATTACCAAGTGCCACAGACTTATTTCACTTCTATGAAATCGAAGAAAAGTTCTAAACTCACTCGAAATAGTTTAACACTTTCAGTAACCATGTACTGTCGAACATTCTAAGTCCACAGCTTGTGCTGTAAGTTGAAGTTTAAATGCAACCATGTGCTCGGAGATAATAACGATGTTCGAAGTTCGGTGATAATCAAGCGGCTAGAGCGCTTACGTAGCGTAGCACGACCAAGTCAACGGGGTGCTTGTGACGAAGTGAACATACCTCTGCCTGCGAGGCTCGCCTTATATACCCATCCGCTTGCTGGCTCGAGGTCACTGCGGCGAAAACGCTGGAATTTAAACAGCTCTTAACTCGGCTTCTGTTCGATCAATTTCTTTGAAACAAAGCTCATTCTTCTTCTCTTGTTCTTGCCAGTAATCTGATGTAGGTTTCATGTTTCCATCTCAACGGGAAATATTTAGTGACATATAGCCTCGACTATGACGCTCTCCTCCTACGTCACTTACCCACTTCTTGGCTGTAAATTCCTTCGAAAAGCTTCTAAGAAGGTTTGGAGCGCGCTATTCAAACATCCATATCCGAAGTTAGAATCGAGGCCTGTTCCCTCAAATCTAGGCTCACGGCGTGTACCCTTCAATCTAGGCAACTGGATTTGGGCACATCCACCCTACACATAGCCAAAAAAAAATGGAAAGATTTTTTTTCACACATCAAGCTATCTGGTTCTTGAATGATAGATCTTCAAACTTGCAGAATTAAAAGTTCCCACGATGATACCAGTTGGTGTATTGGCTATCTTGTAACTACCGTTGTAGTTACACTCATGAATTCGGTAGGGTCCAGAGTATAAACTCGCAAATTTGGAAAATATGCCGTTTTGGACATCAGAGGGTCCTGGTCGTCTCACCAAAACAAGGGTTCCTACACGCAAGGGTCTGCGGAATCGTCTCCCTCTGATTCTGCGCTCTCTCTTTAAAGCTTTGCTTCTCAAACTGTCCAAAGCTAGAATTTCCCTCCTTTGACGACTGGGTTCAATCTCAGTTGGAATTGAGATTATCCGATCCCAAAGTCTCGTTGGCTTGATTCCATGGTGAAGCAACATGGGTATCTGTCCAGTACTCTCATGGACTGTGGAATTTGTGGATTCGGCTGCTAAAGGAATCACATCCATCCATTTCCAATGCTCGTTTGGACAATACAATCGGCAAAATTTCGATATTTCAGCCATAACGCATTCAGCAGGATTGCTCTCTGGATGTCTAATTGAACATAGAAGTTGTTTGATGCCTAAGTTATCCATGGCGATCCTGAATTCCAAAGATGTAAATTGGGATCCATGGTCTGACAAAAGGAATTCCGGATTGCCTGATTCCGGGATTACGTTATTCCTGATCCTGTTTGCACAATGTTTCGCATTCACCTTCTGCATAGGATGCAACATAGTGTACTTGGTGAAAACATCAATTGTCACAAGAATGTACCGATTTCCTCTCTTAGATTTTGGAATTGGACCATAAATATCGGTAGCAAAAATTTCACAAGGCTTTGTAGGAATAATAGGCCTCGGGGCTTCCCTTAACAATTTGGAATTATGCTTACTTCTCTGGCATAAGTCGCATTCACGTATGGTGTTTGTAATAGACTTCCTCATCAATTCCCACGAAAATCTCTCTTGAATCACTTTAATGGTCTTGTCTACTCCAACGTGACCTGACATGCGATGTGCCATCCAGATGATGGGGACTTGCATGCGTGGAGGTACAACAACTCTCAACTTGGTATGGTCTGGATCCACAAACGTATAAATCAGGCCATCCAATACCAAAAAATCCCCGGAAATTCTTTCCGTTGTAACAAAATCTGCATCTGCTGGATCCATGTCACCATGAAGAAAACGATAAATGTTCCTAAGTGGTCTATTTCTCCTCTGAGATAATGGCAAAAGTCTGAGCTTCCTCAAAGTTTCTTCATCTTCCAAAGTTAACGTCACTTGCAAAACTTTCGGTGTAGATTCCACTGCTCTGCTCAGTAAATCTGTTCCTATATTCAACTTCCCTGGAGTGTGTTAAATGACTAAGTTGAATTGCTGTATGAAGAGCGACCATCTCATTATCCTTTCACTTGCAAAGTTTGTTCTCAGAATAATCTCTAGAGCATGGTGATCGGTTCTAACAATAACCGAATGTCCTATCAAAATCTTCTTCCATGTTTCCAAAGCAAATATAACTGCGAGTGCTTCTAGCTCGGTAGTATAATAGTTCCTCTCTGATGGACGGAGTTTCCTACTTATAAAAGCCAGATAATGTCTTCTATGATCGTCGTCTTCTTGAAAAAGAATTGCTCCAATCCCTACGGTGGACGCATCAGATTCTATAATAAAATTCTTCGTGAAATCAGGATACTCCTACTTGATGCTATTTACCAATAGACGGCATTTTGAAGCGACTGCTCACAATCTTCATTCCATTTCCATTTATTATCCTTTTTCAACAATTCTTGGAGAGGTGCGACTGTCTCAGTGTACTTAGGACAATGCCCTGCGAAGAATTGGCATGTGCCTAGAAAACTGCGAACATGCTTCACTCTAGTAGGTCTGGGAAAATTCGCAATAGCTTGGGTTTTCGTCTCATTTGGGCGGTAGCCCTCACCATCCAATATGTGTCCCAGAAATTTGATCTTTTTCTGAAAGAACTGACACTTTCGGAGGTTGACCTTAAAATTTGCCTTCCTCAAATCATCGAACAACATTCGGAGATGTAATAAATGTTCTTCTTTGCTCTCAGATGCAATGAGAATATCATCTATATATCGGACTGATATTTCCTTTACTGCTGGACTCAAATTCTGTTCAAGAACTCTAATCAAATCAGATCCAGACGTTTTGATTCCAAATGGTAGACGTCGAAAAACATAGATTTGTTGGTCAAACATAAACCCTGTAAAATTTTTTCAGTCTTCACTAAGCCTAATATGATGGTAGGACGAAGTGAGATCAATATTTGAGAACCAACTCTTGCCTTGGAATTTCCGGAGTAATTCCCTAATAATAGGTGGTCTGTCGTATTCAGGTAATAATCTCAAATTCAAATTCCGCACGTCTAAACATAGCCGCAAACTGCCATCTGGTTTGGACACCACTGTTAAAGGATTCACATAAGAAGATGTGAGTTTTTCAATAACATTGTTATCTTCTATGTCTTTAACCAGAACCTTCACCGTGTCTCGATGCTTCTCAGCTACTGGATTTTTTATAATTTATTTTAAACCAAGTATTCTGACATTGTGTCATAGCTTCAAATTAAGTTCTTGTTAAATATAATTTGAGCACTTTAATGTAACGATAACTAACTTCAAGAACAGAAGAAACATCGAATGATATTGTTATATCATTATTGTATATAAAGTGTCGACGATCTAGGAAATACTAGTCGTATGATAAGACCGAAGTCTTAATCCCTATGAACATTCTTTGTGTAGAGTGGAAATCATTACGACATTGACAAACCTTTTTATTATTTGTAAAGCTAAGAGCTTTGTTCATTTAATATGTTAGAGGAAATACCTTTTAATAGAAGATTATTCAAATCTTTGGCTAGGAATTCAAAGCTAGTTTATCCCGGTCAAGGTTGAATTCTATCTGACACTATAAATAACATGTGTGTTATTTTATTCAATTTGTGTAACATCACGTCATTTTGTGGACATGATATTACAACGATAAAAAATTCAAAGCTTGACAAGTGAGGTGAGACAGGAGTATTATTTTTATTACACGTATTTGCGACAGACGAGTTAACAGTTAATTACCTTGTTGTGGAGTAAACTTTAGGAGGTTAATCACGACTGTCTAATATCGTTCATTACAATGGGAAGTTACGTTTGAAGAACTTAAGCATGTATAATTGTAGTCCAGTAGTCATATATAATGATACTGAGGGTCATGCCATTATTTGAGAGAAGTTCCTACATAAGATATGTTAATAACAATTAATCCTTTTTGGTTATTGTTTAACATAGTGGATGATAATTGCTTATGCCATATATACTATTATAAGAGGATTTGTAGAGCTATGAAGAGTGCTCGTGCGAGGGAGTTCCGCATTTTAAAAGGAAGTCAAGGTATTGTTGTTCTTTGATAAGAAGGCATGGATCATGACGAGAGCTGTCGTATACAAGTAGTCCAGTTCTTGTGAAGTAACGATTTAGCTGTGTTAACAGGAGGGTTTCAGCGGAAATGCAACTTGGGAACGATTGCCTACTCATGTCTATAATACAATTATTATATTTTATTCAACCCGAAGTTATATTATTACGTACAGTTAACTTTAATTAGTCGACTGTATTATACCGACAATGTAATGAAACCTATATAAGACGATGTGTAAGCAGTATATCAAAACTACGGAACGTTAGAGGATGGTTATGTGAAAAACCAGTGTATATAGTTAGTTGAGAATTGTATTGTGACCGAGAAACCAGAATCTCGAAAGTGACGTGTTAGCAACACGAAATAATGTATATTATTATGAACATATTACATGTAAGTAATTTCTTTGAAAATGATTTAATTAGTTAAATATTTTAGTAGGATTTATTTATCAATTGTTTTGAAATAGCATGTGTTTTATGAGCGGATGTTTTTGGTATGAATGAGTGTTCACTGTTAAGAGTAAATGTGGAACCGGATTGGTCATGAACAATTGCGGGGTGCGAATGAATGAGTGTATAAAATTTTTAGGATGATTGTTTAAGAAACAGGGTAGTTATGTGAACTTTTGTTAAATCGAAATGTTAAATTTTACGTGTTTTTATAAACGCACACACACGCAGTCTCTATGTGGGCTAGCGAGAATGATTCACCGTTAGGTTTGGAAAACGGTGTGACATAACATAAGCATGTGGACACTCACCGCCTTGAATATAAATTGTAAAACAGTTCCGAGTGTAGCGTGGTACTGAGGTTTCATTATTGAAACAAAGCTACTGCACGTGCGTTCTACAAACGCAAGCTAGTGAATGAAACCAAGTGTTAGGATTGCCACGAATGTAAGAGCCTTCACTAAACGGTTTTACTTTTACGTAGTTTAGGCTTAAACAAGCCAAGATTTGATGCTCATAATTTTTATACAAAGCATTGTAGTAAGATGTAGAGTTGAAAGGAAGTGTGAATGATTGCGTGTTTTTATTTTAATTTCTATTGTTTAATTAGTTTATTGTTATTTTGTTTATACTAGATTAGTTTACACTATTGTTAATAAATTTTATTCAGTTTGTTATCCGTTGTTGTTGGAGTGTGATTCATTTTAAATATAAGGAGAAGAGTATTGTGGATGTATTGTAGGCGAAGCTGAATTCCCAGTCCCTGAGGAGGTAAGTAAAGGAAGGTGCCCCGTGTAGTTTGTTGTTGATCCACAATATTCTTGTAACTGCTGTATGTAAATCCCTAAAGGCCATGTTGAAAGCGATTTCTAATGTAGTTAGTTTATTGTTAACTTGTTTATACTAGATTAGTTTACACTATTGTTAATACATTTTATTCAGTTTGTTATCCGTTGTTGTTGTAGTGTGATTCATTTTAAATATAAGGAGAAGAGTATTGTGGATGTATTGTAGGCGAAGCTGAATTCCCAGTCCCCGAGGAGGTAAGTAAAGGAAGGTGCCCCGTGTAGTTTGTTGTTGATCCACAATACTCTTGTAACTGCTGTATGTAAATCCCTAAAGGCCATGTTGGAAGCGATTTCTAATGTAGTATTTGCCGGAGCTGTTTGAAATAGGCAATCCAGCTGGGGCAATGGAAATTCTAATAGGATCCTTTCCGGATTTTCGGGTACAGTAGGAATGGCGCCTTATGAACTTTGGGGCTACGAAATTAGCTTCGTAGTGTCTCTAAAGGAAATTGGTTTGAACATTTCTAGTGAAAGAAATAATTACCAGACTTGTGGGATGTCTTATCCAATTTCGTAATGATGTGAGTGTAATTATATAGGCTTAATTTAAATTGATATAAGGAAGGTTACACTCAGATTAAGATCGGATCTTAGAAACCTTAGAGTGGTGTAGTAGGTAGACAGTTTCGAAAAACGACCTACGATCTGAATATTTATTTTATTTCATCGGTACATGACGATTGCTAAGGTCATGTTAAAAATAAAGCTAACTTGTTTTGATGATTGTAATGGTAGTATTTTCTTTGTGGTAGTATATTTAAAGTGAATCACAGGAGAACGAACATTATGAGTAAGTTTATTCAACATAGGGTGTACTTTAAGTTAATGCTAAGGTAATTTTAATTTACTTTTAGACATTAAGGTGCTCAAAAATATATATGGAGTAGGACGTTGCTCAGATGTTGTTATTTTGCTCTGTTATCGTTTATGTATCTACAGCATTATATAAGGGGTTATTGCAATGGCAAGCGAGGATGTGAAGAGAATGTTGGAGGAGTTGCAGCAGAATTTGAAGGACCAACTGCAGAGCAGTTTAAATGTTGTTGAAGGTAAATTTCAGGAAGCCAAGTAGGACTTAGAACAACTGAAGTGGGAACGAAAGGAGGACCTTAACACAGTGGTTGTTAATGTTGTTGATTCTATTACAGATAAAGTCGCTGAAAGTGTCAAGGAGTGTTTCAAAACTGAAATTCAAGAAGATCAGACTTCTATAGAGGGTTTACTTACTAGTGCCTCTAAAATGGTTGCCAATGTCACGCGTTTACAGGCCAGCTCAAAGCAGATACAGGATGATGTAAGTGGTGTACGGACAGATGTCGAAGATTTCCGAACTGATGTTCGTAATGTCCAAAGTAAAGTAGACACAGTTCAAGTAGATGTATCCGCAGTTCAAAGTAAAGTCGATACAGTCCAATCCAAAGTAGACTTAGTGCAAGTAGATGTGCCTAATGTACAGTCCGATATTGGTAATGTGAGGTTAGAGGTATCCAATGTCCAATCTAAAGTAGATACAGTCCAAGCCGATGTCACTAATGTTCAGGTTGACATAAACAATATGCAGTCAGATGTCACTGATGTACAGTCTGACATAGGTAAAATACAAACAGAAGTCAATACGCTATTTGTAGATGTAACAAAAGTCCAAGTGGACATTAATAAGATTAGATAAGCGGTAGAGGCGTCTAAAGAATTGTGTACACAGAATATAACTGCTTTAACGACACGTTTTGTTAACGATGCGTTAAAAACTACAGCTTCTCTGGTCGAATTAAAAGGTAACATAGCAACTTTACGAACGCAGGTTATTGACCATAATAACATTCTTAAGGCAGATATTGAGGAGGACATAGCTGCAATGTTAAAAGCTAATGTAGTTGTCTGGAAAGACGAGTGGAACAAATCCAGTGGGGAACATGTTAAGCAAATCCAAGATAACATAGAAAAGAAATTAGCCAGTACCCAAGTAGAAATTAATAGAGAGGTTATTGAAGTAAGAACGGATTTAGCTAAATGGATTGATACGCTCACTGAAAAGCAAGTAGAAGATAGAACTCAATCTAGTCAGGATGTGCAAGCTTTGAAAGAATCGTTAGAGAGTAAGACTAAAACGATAGAGGAACGATTAAACAAGGTTGTCACTAACGTTAATGCGATGAGTGAGGAGAAAACTAATGAACTAGAAGAATACGTATCCAAGAAATTGCAAAATCTTAATCTAGGAGATGTTGCCAAGCTTGAGACGTATCAGGAAGATTTAAAGACCGAAGTAGGCCAACAGCTCAAGAAGATTATCGCTGAGATAGAAGAAAAGGAAAGGAGAAGATAGATTTCGAAAATTCGAGGAGTCAAACTAGAAGAAATAGCCTAGAAGTGGAAGAAAGGGAAATCAGGGTGGAAGAAAGATTATTCAGGTTTAAGGAAGGTTTAGAGGATAGGAGTAAAGAGCCCGAAAGTTACAATAGAGATTTTCGACCAAACCTTCAGGATTCATATCCGAGAAACGTGACGGTCATAAGGAACTTTGAAGACAAACCGCGTAAGTTCAGAAACCTAGATAGTTTCACACCGATAGAGTACATTAGAAATCTCAAAGATTACTTTATCAAAGCGCATATTCCAATAGAGAGAGAAATGAAGATCGTAGAACGCTATCTGTCAGATGGGCCCCTTGAATGGATTTGCGCCTTTAGATATACCTTCATGAACTTCGATGAATTCGCAGAAGCACTAATAAAGCGTTTCTGGTCTATTGAAGCTCAAAATTCCCTACGCCCAGAAGTATACTCACGGAAATATTCAGGAACTCTTCCTACACGCTACACAGGCTTCTTCACGAGTCAGTTAGCCAGACTCAGATTTCCTCAACCCCCGTTATATACAGCTCAGTTGATAGACGCGATAGCCAGGATGCTCCCTGTTGAAGTCAGACGTCTAATTATCTCGTCAGGGATCAACGATCTAGCAAGCATAGACGAATTGCTCAGAAAACCCGAGTACACGAGCCCTACGCCAAACGTTGTTGCGAAGAACCAAAGGCAAGAATACAAAGATATTAACACAGTATATCTTGACCAAACACAACAGACAGACAATCCGAAATAACCAGAAAAGGGAAATATTGGTTTTGAATGGAATAATTATTTCCGTGATCGTAGACCAGAACCCAGATACAGGAGATTCCGTGGAGGCCGTCCATATCAGCAACAGCAAGGATGTAATAACGATAATAGCAATGCCAACCGTAGAAGTGGTTATTATCACAATAATAATAACTACTGATACAATAATAATGGTTATTATAACAGGAATAACAATAGGAATAACCAGAACTATAATCGTAACAGAAACTCCCATGATGAAATTATGACGAAGAAGTATGATGAACGTCATAAGGAAGTACAAGAATATCTTAAAGATTTAAGAGACAAGGAAAATGGGAATGGAGACAAAAAGGATTTGAGTATCGACTCCAAACCAAGTACCAGTAAAGGAGAAGGTAATGGAAATGATTCTCATAGACGGTATGGAGGGACCATTTACGTTTACCAAAAGAAGTAGAAGAGAGAAGAGGATATACTGCTCCACAGAACCAAGAAAAGAAGAAGAAGACGCTGAAGAACCAAGAAGAGAAGAAGAAGAAGAAGAAGAAGAAGGCGTTGAAGAAGAGAAGAATAGAAGAAGAGGAACGGGTCAGATAAAGATAACTGCAGTAAAACCAAGAAGAAAGAGCGCTCCGCATAACTAATGCTTATGGGAATAACTGTTATGAGTTGTTTGATGATGAAAACAAAGTTATTCTAGGAAAATTCAACGCTAAAAATTTGAAAAAGTATCATAAGAAAATAGGCTAAAATAATTCAATATTCGAGTTCAAGTGACATATCAAAAGTCTGGAATTAGAATGATTAAAAACAATTTGCAACTGTTTTTAACTTGAAATGGCGGAGGAATGCCCCCGTAAATTGAATTATTTTGGGACAAAATGAGAGTATTTTCCGTCCCTATGATAAAATTTAACCAGCAAATATAATTTCTGGAAGTGTGACCCAGGAGGGTAGTGTTACAAGCTCGAGGCTGTGGGAGAGCCCGATCACGTGATACATTGAACAATGGACGCTTCTGGAAGGCTATATTTGGCATAGCAACAGCGAGTTTGGAAATTAATATAATAAATATTGTTATAAATTATGCTATTGGATCCCAGCCCAGAGCCAATGAGAAGAGGTCTTATTAAAGACGGGATCAACTTTAATGACACAATTTGATGAAATTATGCATTTAGGCCCTTAGAAGAAGATTTTCTTATTTTTGTAATGAAGAGGATATTAAAAGAAATTATGTCTGATACTTTAAAAACCGCAGATCGGTTAATCTTCGCAGTAATAAGCATTAGTAATCTACGCGCTAAAATTATGGTGGGAGTTTGATCTGGCCGCCAAAATTTCGACTTGGAGGGGGAGATCCAAGGATCGGGGTTCTTATTCCAGCAGTCTTTGAAGAGTGAGGAAGTGTTTATACTGGGTTAACAGAGATCCCAATTCTTAGTCCGAGTGCGACGACTGTCGACTTGTGGAGACGCGAGGATAGCTAGGTGGCACGTAGGAGATCACCGCAATTCCATTCTACGTGAAGTTGTGAGGAACATTGAATTGATTAAATCTCTTATATCATTGAGATCTGAAGTTAAATAAGCGTATATATATATTTTAATCGGTATTCTGCCCGAAGGCAGGTCCGAGCCTCCGAAGAGGCTACCCCCAGCCGGAGTTTACGTGCGGTAGGGTGGCCAGGGCCTTTCCGCTCCTCCTTATGTTGGCCAACAGCGCGCAGTGCCTAGAGCCGGCATACCATCCAAGTTCCGACTACGCCCAATGTTGCTTAACTGCGGAGTTCTCATGGGATCCGGTGTTTCAACACGGCTAGGCCGTTGGCATATATATATATATATATATATATATATATATATATAAAGAACAGGTCGCATACTTTATATTGTGAAAAGTCGAGCGTTTTAAAATTCACCGTTTCGACAATATAAGCCTGTTAAGTCAGATTTTCAAATGTGCTGGAAATAAAGCTGAATATCCTTTTAAATTGCAACGTGAAGTTGACGAACGCAGTTCAAGTGAACAGTAGCGGAGAACTTTTAATATTGGCGCAACACATAAAAATTAACAGAATGACTATTATTATTCTTCAAAGGTTTTCATTCAACTTAATTAACATTATTGATATGATAAACTAAATAGTCATGCTCCAGAGATATATTCGATAACAGGAGTTAAGATACAACGATGGAGCTTCGTTAGACAACGTATTCTCGAACACAGACGTAGTGTACGGTCCATCTTGTTCATTTTCGTCAATCAATATCAATTAGCAATGGAAATATTTCATTCACCATTTATATGAATACTAGCTGAAGTACCCGTGCTTCGCTACGCGTCATAAATAAATTAAAATGTGAAGCTGACAGTTAAAACAGGGGATAGGCGAGGTGCTGCGCAGAAGGAGATTAAGGATGGAACATTTTGTCCAATTACACCACTCGGCGTTGACCGTGTTTTATACCAGAAATTTAGGTCTACTCGCTAACCGTTGGAGATACCTTTCGGATAGAAAATGTAATTTTAAACCTCGTATATGCCATCAAAAGTTTGCTATTTCTTAGCGTTCTCTCTTTTTTTTGAAATGAAATTATGAAAGTTTGAAACCAAAGGGTGTAGTGACGTCACTAAAATGGTCGCCATCTTTAAAAAGTGCAAAGTATTGAAATCAAAAGTAACCTATATGTTAACCAGGTAAATCAGCTACTTCCATGTAAAATTCATGTAAATCGGACCAGTGGTACTTGCGTGATTGAGTAATACACAGACACACACCATTTCATTTTTAGCCTCGCTTCGCTCGCGTCATAGTCGTGTCATATCGTTATTCAATGAAATGCAGGTTTAACCCCGTTAACACCCCTTTAGAACCTGAATACCCAAAAATCCCTCCCTAGTAGACGTTTTCGACACACAACTAACATATCCCCAAAATATAATTCTTCTAACTTTAATAGTATTGGTTGGTCGATGAGAGTGAACATCCAAAAATCCTTCCTTAGTGGACGTTTTTCTTCCAGAATTTCACCCCTCCCCATAGGCCCCTTAAATTGCATTTATGAAACAAGATGTTCAGTAAAGAACATATAGCCTACTTTCTCCTAAATGCATGGGTATTGTTATAACTCTTTGTCCTTTTCAAGGAGTATGATTGAATGTTGGTTGTAGTAGCTTGTTGAAATACAACGTGCTATAGGGATATTAAACATGAATATGAGGTGCCCTTTGCTAGTGCTACCTCTGTACCAAATTTCGTTCAATTCGGTTTCACCGTGTTCGAATTGATAGGGAGAATCGATTTGCACACATACTTGGCCACCATCTGCAAATTATTGGGCTGATGTTCTTGCAGTTTGGTCAGAATATGTTTCCCACATAAAGATATGGTGTTGCAAAATTTGGTAGAGACTATATTATTAGGATGGTCGTAATTACATTTTAGATTTTAACATTTGGGTGGCCGCGATTACGTTTCCGTCAAGATAGCGGTGATATAAAACATGACACTGAGGTGGCCTTTTCTAGTGCTACCTCTGTACCAAATTTCGTTCCATTCGGTTTCACCGTGTTCGAATTAATAGGGGGAATCAATTTTGACATAAATATGGCCGCCATCCGCAAACTATTTGGCTAATGACCTATTAGATTGGTCAAAGGATGCTCCCTCCATAAAGGTATGTTGTTGCAAAATTTGGTAGAGATCGGATGATTAGGTTAATCGTAATTTGATTTAAGCTTTGAACATTCGTGTGGCCGCCATTACGTTTCAGTCAAGATGGCGGCGATATAAAACATGACACTGAGGTGCCCTTTGCTAGTGCTACCTCTGTACCAAATTTCGTTCCATTCGGTTCCACCGTGTTCGAATTAATAGGGGGAATCAATTTTCACATAAATATGGCCGCCATCCGCAAACTATAAGGCGAATGACCAATTAGATTGGTCAAAGGATGCTCCCTCCATAATGGTATGTAGTTGCAAAATTTGGTAGAGATCGGATGATTAGGTTAATCGTAATTTGATTTAAGCTTTGAACATTCGTGTGGCCGCCATTACGTTCCAGTCAAGATGGCGGCGATATAAAACATGACACTGAGGTGCCCTTTGCTAGTGCTACCTCTGTACCAAATTTCGTTCCATTCGGTTACACCGTGTTTGAATTAATAGGGGGAATCAATTTTGACATAAAGATGGCCGCCATCCGCAAACTATTAGGCAACTAACCTATTAGATTGGTCAAAGGTCCATAAAGGTATGTTGTTGCAAAGTTTGGTAGAGATCGGATGGTTATGTTAGTCGTTATTTAACTTAAGCTTTGAACATTTGTGTGGCCGCCATTAAGTTTCTGTCAGTATGGCGGCGATATAAAACATGACACTGAGATGCCCTTTGCTAGTGCTACCTCTGTACCAAATTTCGTTCCATTCGGTTTCACCGTGTTTGAAATTAATAGGGGGAATTGATTTTCACACAAAGATGGCCGCCATCCGCAAACTATTAGGCTAATGACCTATTCATTTGGTCAAAGGATGCTTCCTCTATAAGGGTATGTTGTTGCAAAATTTGGTAGAGATCGGATGATTAGGTTAATCGTAATTTGATTTAAGCTTTGAACATTTGTGTGGCCGCCATTACGTTTCCGTCAAGATGGCGGCAATATAAAACGTGGCACTGAGGTGCCTTTTGTTAGTACTACCTCTGTACCAAATTTCGTTCCATTCGGTTGCACCGTATTCGAATTAATAGGGGGAATCTATTTTCACACAAAGATGGCCGCCATCCGCAAACTATTACGCTGGTGACCTATTAGTTTGGTCAAGGAATGCTCCCCCCATAAAGGTATGTTGTTGCAAAATTTGGTAGAGATCGGATGATGAGGTTAGTCGTAATTTGATTTAAGCTTTGAACTTTTGTGTGGCCGCCATTACGTTTCCGTCAAGATGGCGGCGATATAAAACATGACACTGAGATATCCTTTGCTAGTGCTACCTTTGTACCAAATTTCGTTCAATTCGCATTCACCGTGTTCGAATTGATAGGGGGGGACAGACATTCAGAGTACACATACTCACACACACACAGACACACACACAGACTCACACACACACATACACACACACAGACAGACACACTTTTTTCGCCCTGTGTTGATCTCATGCAAAAATCGAAAGTATGCTAAAAACGGTCGAACAACTATTTATTTTATTTATTTATTTATTTATTTATTTTTAAGCTGATTGTTTTCCTCCGAGTTTCAAACTCCTCGCCTATGTCGTTTAAGAGATACACGCTCCGTTAGGAATCTTTCAACCCCCACTTTTCATCCCTTTCACCTCATAATATGCACTACATCGAAAAACCATTAGACATGTGTCAGCTTATTTTTAATGATTAGTATATGTGCCAAGTATCACATCCCCAAATGAAACCACTCGTGAGATATTGTTATTCAATGAAATGCACGTTTACCCCCTTAACACCTCTTTAGAACCTGAATATCCCAAACACTTTCCTTAGTGGACGTTTTCGACATACAACGAACATATCCCCAAAATTTCATGTTTCTAACTTCAATAATTTTGGCTCGGCGATGATGAGTGAGTGAGTCAGTCAGGACATTTTATTTCATTTATTTTTGATAATTTCACCCCTCCCCATGAACCGCTTAAATTGGATTTATGAAACAAACGGTCAAACACCTATTTACTTATTTAAAGCAGTTTTCCCCCTGAGTTTGATGAGTGAGTAAGTGAGTCAATCAGTTAGGACACTTTCTTTCTTGTATTTTTTTTTCACAGAATTTCAGCCCTCTCCAAGGGCCCCTTAAATTGGATTTATGAAAAAACGGTCGAACACCTATTTACTTATATTTTAAGCTGTTTTTTCCCGCCGAATTTCAAAGCTCTCGTCTATGTCGTTTCAGTGATACACGCTCCGTTAAGAATCCCTCAACCCCCAATTTTCACCCCTTTCACCTCACAATATACACCACATCGATAAACCCTTAGACGTATGTCTGATTATTTTTAATGATTAGTTTATATACCGAATATCACATCCCCAAAGAAACAACTCTTGAGATATCGTTATTCAATGAAATGCACGTTTACCCCCTTAACACCTCTTTAAAACCCGAATAAACAAAAATCATTCCTTAGTTGACGTTTTCGACATACAGCGAACATATTCCCAAAATTTCAAGTTTCCAACTTTAATAGTTTTCGCTGGGCGTGATGAGAGTGAGTCAGACTAGACATTTTCTTTCAATTATTTTTACCAGAATTTCACCCCTCCCCATGGGCCCCTTAAATTGGATTGATGAAAAAACGCTTGAACACCTATTAACTTATTTTTAAGCTGTCTTTTCCCCCTGAGTTTGATGAGTGAGTGAGTTAGTCAGTTAGGACACTTTCTCTCCTTTTTTTCCCCCAGAATTTCACCCTACCCCATTGGCCCCTTAAATTAATTTATGAAAAAACAGTCGAATACCGATTTACTTACTTTTAAGCTGATTTTTTAGCCTATTTTCAATTTTGAAAAAATAGGCTTATGAGATCACCTTCTATCCGTGTGTGTGTGTGCGTGTGTGTGTGTGTGTGATTCGTGTGTGTGTGTCCCCCCCCCCCTAATAAAATCTAAATTGTTGGAGAGATGTCAATGAATCTCGGTAAGTTCATAGCTCTATTCTGGGCGACCCCGACCGTGCCCTTCAAAATTTGTTACGTCTCACCTATCCTACATGGCGGTTGTGCGAAATATTTCACCAGTATTCAATATCTCCGAAACTATTACCGATATCACCCTGGAATTTTGTATGGTGATAAAGGGAACTACTAGAAATTCACTTATGTGACCTTTGAAAACCTGGTAACTACAAAACCAACATGGCGGCCAAGCGAACTTGCGACATTTAATTGGACGTTTCTCGCGATTTAACCAACCAAACGCAATGAAACGTGGCACAGTATATGTTTATATACATTGTAATGCGCCGACATCTAACTTCGTTCAATTGTTTACATAACCTCAAAATGGCGGCTGTGCGAAATATTTCACTGGCATTCAATATCTCCGAAACTATTTATGGTATCAACCTGAAATTTTGTACGGTGATAAAGAGCACTACTACAAGTATATCGATGTAACTTTCAAAAACCTGTTAACTGCGAAACGAACATGGCGCCCAAGCGAAGTTGAAACATTCTAATACATTTTTCTCGTGATTTCATCATATGAGCGCATTGAAATGTGGTACAGTAAATGATTATACATATTGTCATTCACTGGCATCTAATTTAGTTCAATTGTTTACATAAACTGAAGATGGCGGCTGTGCGAAATTTTAAAATTAAGTTTTTATTCTTGTGTCGTAATCATGCGATCGAAGTGACAGTTTGAATAATGAAGCTACGCAATAATTTTCCGTTAATGGTACATAACTCTATGGCCTATACATATAACAATCCAAAATGGCGAGCATCCGAAATATTTTGACGGTTCTCAATATCTAAGAATCTTTTCCAGCAATCAAACTGTTTTTTTTATGTTCATAGAGGCTATGAACATAAGTTCACCTATATGACTTTCAGTAACCTGGTGAGCACAAATCCAACATGGCGGCGACGCGAAGTATAAATATTTAAATGGACGTTTCTCGCGATGTAACCATCTGAGTGCAGTTATACTTTCCACGTTAACGGTTATACAAATGTTAATCCACTGGTATCTAATTTATTTCAATTGTTTTCATAACCACAAGATGGCAGCTGTGCGAAACTTTTAAATCTCGTTTTTACTCTTGTGTCCTAATCATGCAATTGAAGTCTGAAAACCACACGTACACAATAATCTTCATGTAATAGTACATAAATATAAATCCAACCTGGCTACCATCTACAATATTTCGACGGTTCTCAGTATATACGAATCTAACATAGCAATCAAACTGAAATTTTGTATGTTGTTAGAGGCAATTAATATGAGTAGGATATATGAAAATAGGCTGTATAGTTCTTCACGAAACTACTTGTTTTTCGCTAAGTTTCAAATTTCTCGCCTATGTCATTCAAAAGATAGGCCTACACGCTCCGTTAGGAATCCTTCAACCCCCACTTTTCACCCCTTTAACCTCATAATAATACACCACATCGAAAAACCCTTAGACACATGTCTGCGTATTTTTAATGAATAGTTTTTATGCCGAGTATCACATCCACAAATGAAAGCACTCGTGAGATATTGTTATTCAATGAAATGCAGGTTTAAACCCCTTAAGAACCTGAATATCCAAAAAAACTCCCTTAGTGTACGGTTTTGACAGCAAACGAACATATCCCCGAAATGTCATGTTTCCAACTTCAATATTTTTGGCTGGGCGATGATGAGTGAGTGAATGGGTCAGGGCATTTTCTTTCAATTTTTTTTCTTCAGAATTTCACCCCTCCCGATGAACCCCGTCAATTTGATTGAAAAAAAAAACCTGTCGGAAAGCTATTTACATACGTTAAAGCAGTTTTTCCCCCCTGAGTTTGATGAGTGAGTCAGTCAGTCAATCAGTTAGGACACTTTCTTTCCTGTTCCCCCCCCCCCCCCCAGAATTTCACCCCTCCCCATGGGCCCCTTAAATTGGATTGCTGAAAAAACGCTTGAACACCTATTAACTTATTTTTAAGCTTTCTTTTTCCCCTGAGTTTGATGAGTGAGTGAGTTAGTCAGTCAGTTAGGACACTTTCTCTCCTTTTCCCCCCAGATTTTCACCCCACCCCATTGGCCCCTTAAATTAATTTATGAAAAAACATTCGAATACCGATTTACTTACTTTTAAGCTGATTTTTTTTTCGCTGAGTTTCAAATTTCTCGGCTATGTCGTTTAAAAGATAGGCCTACACGCTCCGTTAGGAATCCTTCAACCTCCACTTTTCACCCCTTTCACCTCATAATAATACACCACATCGAAAAACCCTTAGACACATGTCTGCTTATTTTTAATGATTAGTTTTTATGCCGAGTATCACATCCACAAATGAAAGCACTCGTGAGATAGTGTTATTCAATGAAATGCAGGTTTAAACCCCTTAAGACCACTTTAGAACCAGAATATCCAAAAAACCTCCCTTAGTGTACGGTTTTGACAGACAACGAACATATCCCCGAAATGTCATGTTTCCAACTTCAATATTTTTGGCTGGGCGATGATGAGTGAGTGAATGAGTCAGGACATTTTCTTTCAATTTTTCTTCTTCAGAATTTCACCCCTCCCGATGAACTCCTTCAATTTGATTGAAAAAAAAACCTGTCGGAAAGCTATTTACTTACTTTAAAGCAGTTTCCCCCCTTCCCCCCCTGAGTTTGATGAGTGAGTCAGTCAATCTGTTAGGACACTTTCTTTCCTGTTCCCCGCCCGTTCCTGTTCCCCCCAGAATTTCACCCCTCCCCATGGGCCCCTTAAATTGGATTTTTGAAGAAACGGTCGAACACATATTTACTTATTTTTATACTGATTTTTTTCCCGCTGAGTTTCAAACTCCTTGCATATGTCGTTTAAGGGATACACGCTCCGTTAGGAATCTTTCAATCCCCACTTTTCACCCCTTTCACATCATTAACACATCGAAAGACCCTCAGACACGTGTCCTGTTACTTTTTAATGATGAGTTTATATGCCGTGTATCACATCCCCCAATGAAACCAATCGGGAGATATTGTTATTCAATGAAATGCAGGTTTAACCCCCTTAAGACCCCTTTAGAACCTGAATATCCGAAAATCCTCCCTTGGTAGACGGTTTTGACATACAATGAACATATCCCCAAACTGTCATGTTTCTAACTTCAATAATTTTGGCTGAGCGATGATGAGTGAGTGAGTGAGTGAGTCAGGACATATTCTTTCAATTTTCTTTTTTCAGAATTTCACCCCTCCCCATAAACCCCTTAAATTTGTATTTATGAAAAAAAATAGAACAGCTATTTACTTACTTTAAAGCAGTTTTTCCCCCCTGAGTTTGATGAGTGAGTCAGTCAGTCAATCAGTTAGGACACTTTCTTTCCTGTTCCCCCCCCCCAGAATTTCACCCCTCCCCATGGGCCCCTTAAATTGGATAGCTGAAAAAACGCTTGAACACCTATTAACTTATTTTTAAGCTGTCTTTTTCCCCTGAGTTTGATGAGTGAGTGAGTTAGTCAGTCAGTTAGGACACTTTCTCTCCTTTTCCCCCAGAATTTCACCCCACCCCATTGGCCCCTTAAATTAATTTATGAAAAGACAGTCGAATACCGATTTACTTACTTTTAAGCTGATTTTTTTTCGCTGAGTTTCAAATTTCTCGCCTATGTCGTTTAAAAGATAGGCCTACACGCTCCGTTAGGAATCCTTCAACCTCCACTTTTCACCCCTTTCACTTCATAATAATACACCACATCGAAAAACCCTTAGACACATGTCTGCTTATTTTTAATGATTAGTTTTTATGCCGAGTATCACATCCACAAATGAAAGCACTCGTGAGATATTGTTATTCAATGAAATGCAGGTTTAAACCCCTTAAGACCTCTTTAGAACCTAAATATCCAAAAAACCTCCCTTAGTGTACGGTTTTGACAGACAACGAACATATCCCCGAAATGTCATGTTTCCAACTTCAATATTTTTGGCTGGGCGATGATGAGTGAGTGAATGAGTCAGTACATTTTCTTTCAATTTTTCTTCTTCAGAATTTCACCCCTCCCGATGAACTCCTTTAATTTGATTTAAAAAAAAACCTGTCGGAAAGCTATTTACTTACTTTAAAGCAGTTTCCCCCCCCCTGAGTTTGAAGAGTGATCAGTCAGTCAATCTGTTAGGACACTTTCTTTCCTGTTCCCCGCCCGTTCCTGTTCCCCCCAGAATTTCACCTCTCCCCATGGGCCCCTTAAATTGGATTTTTGAAAAAACGGTCAAACACATATTTACTTATTTTTTATGCTGATTTTTTCCCGCTGAGTTTCAAACTCCTTGCCTATGTCGTTTAAGAGATACACGCTCCGTTAGGAATCTTTCAATCCCCACTTTTCACCCCTTTCACATCATTAACACATCGAAAGACCCTCAGACACGTGTCCTGTTACTTTTTAATGATGAGTTTATATGCCGTGTATCACATCCCCCAATAAAACCAATCGGGAGATATTGTTATTCAATGAAATGCAGGTTTAACCCCCTTAAGACCCCTTTAGAACCTGAATATCCAAAAATCCTCCCTTGGTAGACGGTTTTGACATACAACGAACATATCCCCAAACTGTCATGTTTCTAACTTCAATAATTTTGGCTGAGCGATGATGAGTGAGGGAGTGAGTGAGTCAGGACATTTTCTTTCAATTTTCTTTTTTCAGAATTTCACCCCTCCCCATAAAGCCCTTAAATTTGTATTTATGAAAAAAAAAACTATCGAACAGCTATTTACTTACATTAAAGCAGTTTTTCCCCCCTGAGTTTGATGAGTGAGTCAGTCAGTCAATCAGTTAGGACACTTTCTTTGCTGCCCCCCCCCCCAGAATTTCATTTCTCGCCATGGGCCCCTCCAATTGGATTGATGAAAAAACGGTCAACACATATTTACTTATTTTTTATGTTTTTTTTTTCGCTGAGTTTCAAACTCCTTGCCTATGTCGTTTAAGAGATACACGCTCCGTTAGGAATCTTTCAATCCCCAATTTTCACCCCTTTCACCTCATAATATACACCACATCGAAAAACCCTCAGACACGTGTCTTCTTATTTTTTTTAATGATGAGTTTATATGCCGAGTATCACATCCCCCAATGAAACAAATCGGGAGATATTGTTATTCAATGTAATGCAGGTCTACCCCCTTAACCCCCGTTTAGAACCTGAATATCAAAAATCCTCTCTTAGTGGGCATTTGTGGCCCTTGAGGAAGCTGCATACCTGATTTCATTCCAATCCGTTCGGTGGTTTCTGAGATTTCGTGATGAATAAATGAATGAGTGAGTGAGTGAGTGGTATTTGACAAATATATAGTAGAAAGAACATAGTGTCAAGTCTTTGTTATGTTAAACTCGGTTGACAGTGCTGTGTGAGCACTTGAGTAACTAACGGGATTTCAAGTAAAGATCCTCATTTTCTATACCGGTAGTGCAGAGCGCAATTGGCATCTAGTCGGCCGTGTCTCGACTTGAGCTATGTTGCCATGGAATCTATCTGCCTTGCTATTCCTTCATGAGTATATTTTATGATTTGATTAGCCTGTGATTGAGTGCAAAAGGGCCGAAATCAGAAGAATAAGAAAGACTATCGAAAATTCATGTAGCCAGCGGTTCCTTCTGGGTCCTAAACTATGTGAATGCAAAATATGGTTGAGATTGGTGGAACGGTGTAGATTTGTATACGGAACCAACCCACATACATACATACATACATACATACATACATACATACAGACTTTCACTTTTATATATTAGATTTCTTTAATTATATTCCAATGATGAGGCTGATACATATTTACGACGGAGAATGAAGACTTTACAGAAGAGATTTTTCAAGATGCTAGGGGTAGCCCAGCAACACAGAAGAATTTGCCAGAAGGATGTCGTTCGAGCCCAGGCGAATGTTGGTGAATTCCAGAGAGGGACGTTTCCTATCTCTGAGGTCGAAGATCCGAGGTTCGAATGCAGATCCATCTCAGTGTCTTGTACTGAGGAAACATCTAAAATATTGTGGGAATACTTACATAGATCTTCAAGATTTCGTCCAAATAAGGTAGCAGTGTACCTCATTTGTAGTATAGAGCTTAATTAGTGACATCCTGAGCCAGCGATCTTACTCCATATTTCCATATTTTCATATTTACATATCTCCATATTTCCATATTCTCACATTTCATGTATTTCAGTGTTCTCATTTATTTTACAATTTAGATGTGTGTTAAGATTTTTAAACTTCAAGATTATTTAGGAGATGATTGCCCTTCATCTATTTTTCAGTTTTATTCTACGGATCAGTTGTGGAACTGACATTAAAAATTTTGTTTGAGGAATTATATTGCCTCATAGAAGACTAGTCGTTTCGACTCTCGAATTTTTAATAATTTATTTTAAACCAAGTATTCTGACATTGTGTCATAGCTTCAAATTAAATTCTTATTAAATTTTATTTGAGCACTTTAATGTAACGATATCTAACTTCAAGAACAGAAGAAACATCGAATGATATTGTTATATCATTATTGTACATAAAGTGTCGACGACCTAGGAAATACTAGTCGTTTGATAAGACCGAAGTCTTAATCCCTATGAACATTCTTTGTGTAGAGTGGAAAAACATTACGACAGTGACAAACCTTTTTATTATTTGTAAAGCTAAGAGCTTTGTTCATTTAATATGTTAGAGGAAATACCTTTTGAAAGAAGCTTATTCAAATCTTTGGCTAGGAATTCAGAGCTGGTTTATCCCGGTCCTAATTGAATTCTATCTGACACTATAAATAACATGTGTGTTATTTTATTCTATTTGTGTAACATCACGTCATTTTGTGGACATGATATTACAACGATAAACAATTTAAAGCTTGACTAGTGTGGTGAGACAGGAGTATTATTTTTAGCCTACTTTTCACATTTTGCAAAAATGAGGAAAAATTAGACTTATGAGATCGATCCTGGAAAATGTGTGTCTGTCTGTCTGGCTGTGTGTGTGTCCCCCCCTATCAACTCCTAAACGGCTGCAGCAATCAAAACCAAATTTAGTATGAGTAAAGATGTGCACCAGATGAGCTCATGTCCATTATTGAAAATGATGTCAGTGCTACCAACTGCTGAAAAAAGCACTTGAAATTTGAGCTCCATGTTGGATATCTTGCAAGGTATGCATGGGAGCTATTCCAAAATTGGCACTCATGTAGATAATACTATTTCAGTTTAATTTCCAGGAGGCCAACCATGACAGTGTTGCCAAAATAATGTTAAGCCTTCTGATAGGTCCAATGTTTAAATGCATATAACTTCTACACTATCAATTGGATTTCAACCAAATTTTGTATGTAATATCTGTACGTAAACAGATATGACTCAGCGTATTCTTAAGAGCCACCAGGGCTGCCAACTGTAAATAATTGCTCTCTCTATTTTTTTTCCCAAATAGCAATATATCAGAAAGTATGCAAGCCAACAGCTTTAAACTATGCACACGCATATTCTGACATTTTAGATTAATTTGGAGTAACTTATATACGTCAGTTCTACCAACATAATTATAAGCCTGCTGATAGTACCAATTTTTAAATACATGTAACTTCTATACTATCAGTTGGATTTCAACCAAATTTCGTATGTGCTATGTGTACCATAACAGATAAGACTAAAAGTATTGTTAAGAGCAATCAGGGCTGCCAACTGTTAATAAATGCTGTCTATATTCTTTTTACCCTGACATCAATATATCAGAAAGTATGCAAGCCAAAAGCTCTATACTTTGCACACGTATAGCACCTGACATTCTAGATTAATTTGGAGTAATTAATGAAAGGCAGTGCTGCCAACATGATTCTATGCCTGCTGATATGTCCAATTTTAAAATACATGTAACTTCTATACCAACAAATGGATTTCATCCAAAATTGGCACAACAAGATATAATAATTCAGATTATTTCTGACCAGCACACGCATGGTATTGTAGGCAACATGCTTTTACGCGTGCTGATAGATCCAGTGTCTAACTGCATGTAACGTCCATTGGACTTCAACCAATTTTTGTATTCTGTACCTTAACAGGTGGAACTAAGAATATATTCAGTCACCAGGGCTGCAAACTGTAGTGCTCTATTAGGCTACATTATACCAGGTATATTTTGAACTAATTAGATATTTCGATGTTACCAACTTAATTTCGTCATTATTCTAGATAGGTTCATATACTGTAGAATAATCATTGGCATGAAAAGTAGGCTGTATAGTTCTTCACGGAACTTCTTGTTATTACATGCATTTGCGACAGACGAGTTAACAGTTAATTACCTTGTTGTGGAGTAAACTTTAGGAGGTTAATCACGACTGTCTAATATCGTTCATTACAGTTGGATGTTTCGTTTGAAGAACTTAAGCATGTATAATTGTAGTCCAGTAGTCATGTGCAATAATACTGAGGGTCATGCCATTATTTGAGAGAAGTTCCTACATAAGATATGTTAACCCATAGATACACGCTAAGCGGCACTGAGTGCCGCTTTTTTGCTAAATTTTGTTTGACGTGGTAAACACTTACGAGTTCTGTGAGATCGCCCGCTATATCCTTTGTTCGACATGTGCTGCAGGGGAGGGAGTAGGTTCGGAGCCTGTCTGGTTCCCAGTTAGTCTGAGACAGGTTGTCAAAGTTGCGAGGTGCGCGAATGCGGCATTCCGTACCGCTAGCGTGTAACAACTGGCTGGAATCGGCGTTGTGAAATAATGTAAGTATTTTTTTTTTACCTTTGTTGTATCTTTCTATGCTTCTATCATTATTATCGATGTCAGCACATAGTCTGCACGCTTGCCTTCATTTTATAGGTCTCGACATGGCTGTCAACAACAGGAGATTGAGAGGTTGCTCCCAGAACTTGATGAAAAAGAAGGGTCACTGGATGAAGAGGAACCGACAATAGTGGCTACGCTGGCTAACGCGCAGCATTAGGTCATGGGGCCAAGCTCTCTGCTGACTCGGTAGACGTGTGGGTTCGAGCCTCACAATCGGCCGTCCTTGAAATGGTTTTCCGTGGTTTCCCATTTTCAACACCAGGCAAATGCTGGGACGGTAGCTCCCGACAGGCCACGGCCGCTTCCTTCCACATCCTTGCCCAGTTTCATTCACCATCATTCATTTCATCTCTCATCAACTCCTCTCATGAGGTTGGCGTCAGGAAGGGCATCCGGCCTTAAAAACCATCGCCACAAAGACTTCCATCGCATCTCATCCCCGACCCCGTTGGAAAAACGGGAATAATAAGGGGTAGACATACATACTGGATGAAGAGGATCTATTCGATTTTTAAGTCCTAGAGCAGAGTTATTTTGTGTATTTAGGCACTGTATATTATTTCGTACTGTAAATTAGCAGAAAGTGTCCTTTTCCAAGCCAAGAATCTAAGTGTATAGGCCTACATGATTCCGACAAACAGTTTTTCTTTTACTCTTGTGTATTTCTTGAGCTTGTTGAGCATCAGGTACAATGTCTTGTAATATGACCCTGAGAAAAGGGCAATCTCAATCAAATAATTCTCAATATCTCTTTTGAGTGCGAAAATTATTATCTTTTCTTCGTTGTCCAGTAAATGTTGATAAGAATATTTTATTACATTAGTAAATATGTCCTTATCCCATCCCTCACAATAATATATTTTTAATAAGAATTTCATACATACTGATAAGATTTTTTCAATGTATTCTCATGGGTTCTGTAATATTCTCCATACAAATCAATTTTAGCCGTTTAGCAAGTCACTAAATTACAAAAAAAACATGAAAAAATATATTGCGGAATGGAATGCCGCTAGCGTGTACGAATGTTAGTGAAAGAGATGCGTGTAGCTAAGGGTTAATAACAATTAATCCTTTTTGGTTATTGTTTAACATAGTGGATGATAATTGTTTATGCCATATATACTATTATAAGAGGATTTGTAGAGCTATGAAGAGTGCTCGTGCGAGGGAGTTCCGCATTTTAAAAAGAAGTCCAAGTATTGTTGTTCTTTGATAAGAAGGCATGGATCATGATGAGAGCCGTCGTATACAAGTAGTCCAGTTCTTGTGAAGAAACGATTTAACTGTGTTAACAGGAGGGTTTCAGCGGAAATGCAACTTGGGAACGATTGTCTACTCATGTCTATAATACAATTATTATATTTTATTAAACCCGAAGTTATGTAATTACGTAAAGTTAACTTTTATTAGTCGACTGTATTATACCGACAATGTAATGAAACCTATATAAGACGATGTGTAAGCAGTATATCAAAACTACGGAACGTTAGAGGATGGTTATGTGAAAACCCAGTGTATATAGTTAGTTGAGAATTGTATTGTGACCGAGAAACCAGAATCTCGAAAGTGACGTGTTAGCAACACGAAATAATATATATTATTATGAACATATTACATGTAAATAATTTCTTTGAAAATGATTTAATTAGTTAAATATTTTAGTAGGATTTATTTATCAATTATTTTGAAATAGCATGTGTTTTATGAGCGGATGTTTTTGGTATGAATGATTGTTCACTGTTAAGAGTAAATGTGGAACCGGATTGATCATGAACAATTACGGGGTGCGAATGAAAGAGTGTATAAAATTTTTAGGATGATTGTTTAAGAAACAGAGTAGTTATGTGAACTTTTGTTAAATCTAAATGTTAAATTTTACGTGTTTTTATAAACGCACACACACGCAGTCTCTATGTGGGCTAGCGAGAATGATTCACCGTTAGGTTTGGAAAACGGTGTGACATAACATAAGCATGATGGACACTCACCGCCTTGTATATAAATTGTAAAACAGTTCCGAGTGTAGCGTGGTGCTGAGGTTTCATTGATGAAACAAAGCTACTGCACGTTCGTTCTACAAACGCAAGCTAGGGAATGAAACCATGTGTTAGGATTGCCACGAATGTAAGAGCCTTCACTAAACGGTTTTATTTTTACGTAGTGCAGGCTTAAACAAGCCTAGATTTGATGCTCATAATTTTTATACACAGCATTGTAGTAAGATGTAGAGTTGAAAGGAAGTGTGGATGATTGCGTGTTTTTATTTTAATTTCTATTGTTAAATTAGTTTATTGTTATTTTGTTTATACTAAATTAGTTTACACTATTGTTAATACATTTTATTCAGTTTGTTATCCGTTGTTGTTGGAGTGTGATTCATTTTAAATATAAGGAGAAGAGTATTGTGGATGTATTGTAGGCGAAGCTGAATTCCCAGTCCCCGAGGAGGTAAGTAAAGGAAGGTGCCCCGTGTAGTTTGTTGTTGACCCACAATATTCTTGTAACTGCTGTATGTAAATCCATAAAGGCCTTGTTGGAAGCGATTTCTAATGTAGTATTTGCCGGAGCTGTTAGAAATAGGCAATCCAGCTGGGACAACGGATATTCCAACAGGATCCTTTCCAGATTTTCGGGTACAGTACTTGAGTTTACGTTGAATCTGTTCGATAATTTGTGTCACTGTGAGGGCTGTGCTACTGTATGTATTTGAGGCCATGGTTAGCATATGAAGCGGCAGTGGCGTTAATATACACCAGTGTCCAAAAGAAAAGTGTCAGAAAGGTTCTGATAGCTTAGGTACACCTTTGACAACAACTAACAATACTTGGAAATGTCTTCCACAACAAAATATGCTGTTAATAGGGTGTATGTTTACCCCTAGCGGCCACACATGCTTCGCAGCGACATGGCATGCTCTCTATCAGATGGTCCAAGAGCTCTTGTGCCAGTCGATCCCATTCCTCCCAAAGGGCAATGTGAAGGTCTTGGAGGGTCCTTGGTGGAGGCTGAAGCGATGCAATTCGCCTCCCCAATGCATCCCAGGCATGTTGTATAGGATTCAGATCCCGAGACCTCGCTGGCCAGTCCATGCGTTGAATGTTTTCCCCAGCCAGAAATTCATCCATCAGAGCAGCGCGGTGCGGTTGGGAATTATCTTCCATTAGGAGGAAGTCTGGACCAACCACACCACTGAAGAGTCGAACATGTTGTCTCAGTACCTCATCCCTGTATCTCCGAGCGTTCACAGTGTTCCTCGGACCACCCATGAAGATGTGCAGGTCCGTACGGCCATTCAATATGATGCAGCCCCACACCATGACGCAACCACCACCATACTGGTCCCGTTCCACGATGTTCCTGTGGTTGTATTGGCAACCCGGTTCTCTCCAGATTAACATGTGACGGGAATCGTTTTGCAAACTGGAGCGGGATTCATCTGTGAAGAGCACATGCCTCCATTCATTAATGGTCCAGTTTCGCTGTTGACAGTTCCACAGTAAACGGGCCCGTCTCTGTGCTCGAGTGAGCGGGACGCACACCGCTGGACGTCTGGCAAACAGCCCTGCTGTTTTGAGCCTTCGGTACACAGATTGCCGGGACACGGCAACCCCTGAGACGGCTGCAAGTTCTGCCGACAATTGTCTTGCAGATGCACTCCGATTTCGTCGGGCGGTTAAGGCCAGATATCGGTCCTGCTGTGGGGTGGCTACTCTTGGTCGACCTGGTACTGGCCTAAGACTAACATCTCCTGTGTCTCGAAATCGTTTCCAAAGCCTGGAAATGGCACTGTGGCACATTCAAGGATACGGCGACTTCAGTCTGTGTTTGTCCTGCTTCCAGGCGACCGAGTATTCCACCCTGCAAAACGGGGTCCTAATTGTGTCGTTGTGCCATTATGTTGTCACGTTCACCACGAGGCTACACTCCGCACACTATAACAGGGCAAACACGACTGAGGGTATAGCCTATAGGGCGCAGGCACTGGCTGTGTTTACCTTGTTGTTACGCCGCTAGTCAAAGCAGGGAATACTCCTTTCCTATACAGAGCGAACACGTGAGGCCGGTAGGTGCATATGTCGTGCGATTTGCGGTCTATTTCTTGTTGCCCTGCTTATTCGTAACTTATGCTTAACTTTTGGACTCTAGTGTAGATGCCATCCCGGGATTCGGCTGGGGGTTGAAGGGGGAAGTCAGGAAAAACCACGCTGAGGTAGGAAATCGATCCCACCTTTTCCCAGTTCTGCCTCATGAGGTTGAATGAACCCTGTTCTAGCCCTCAGACCAGAAGTAAATTTCTTGCTAAATCTGGGAATCGAATTGGACGTCTGCGGTGACAATCATGCATGCTAGTCACTACGCCACGTTGTGTAGTCCGACCACAGTCTCATTTTTAAGCCTCACTCTACCGATGTGACCACTAAAAGTCCCAGGTTAGGTTCGGATTAAGCACTCGGTGAGATCACGTTGTTTTCTACGGTAGTCGCTGATCACCACCCTCCCCATCTAAGACATATTGGAGAGATGACTTCGCTGCTCCGTAACATAAACTCCAACAACTAACAAATATTTAAGAGTTGGAAATCAGTCCTATTCGTGGCATGGCCTTCTATGGTGTAAGTAGCCTGTCCAGAGAACAGCAGATCTGAGTTCAAATCATTACTGCAATCAACAGAAGTTACAATTATTTTTTAATGATAGGTTCGAATTCTATTGTTGATAGTATAAAAAACTTAGAAGCCATGTCCTAGGTATTGCTTTGTTGGAATCTATGTAAAATTCTCCTTTATCAGTCAACACGTATAGGGAAGACCTATTACCTGTATCCCCCTCATTTCAACTTAAGTATATTTCACAGCACCTTTCCTTCTTTAATATTCTCATGTACAGAAATCAATATCATACCCTCTTTAGCAGAGCGGTAACGTTCTCGCCTGCTGAACCCAAGTTTGCAGGATGAAATCCTGGCCCAGCCATATGTTAATGCGAGGGAGCCGTGTCAGTAGATTGAATGTCACATTAAAGATCTCCTTTGGGGCATAATTCCGGCACATCGGTGTCTCTAAAAGCCGCAGTAGTTAAAAGGGACGTAAAACCAATAACATGTTATTCTTTAGCAGAGACTGTGTAACATAATTTTAAGTATCTTACTAACCTTTGTACTAATGGAATAATATTAAGTCCATTATTATTATTATTATTATTATTATTATTATTATTATTATGGGGGTCGATCGTTGCTTCACGTCAGTAGGTGAAACCTTAAATTACCCTACACGTGACCCCTGGTTGGTGCTAAGAAAGCAACAGTGATAAGATGTCGCCGTACTGCCCCATGGAGCCTCACGGCCATGACAGTAAAATTGATACGAAAAGTCCTTGTAAGGACTCGGCTTCAATACCAGGACCCTGGGCCCTCAGCTAACGATCTGTCAACTTAATATTGAGGGAATCAGTAGAGCTAAGTGTGAGTATTTATCTTCTAAATGTAACGTTGTCCTAACCACATACACCATATGCTTTAAACTAACCTATGATCACTTTCCATCACGTCGGGTTTCTTGAAGCCGCTTTATTTTGAAAGGCTATATTTGGATATAAGCATAGAGGCTCTTCATTGGTTATAGGGCTACACGGATTGGTGAAGTATTGGTGTTACATATCTACCATTTCAAGTAACTACTATTTTTTATGAGCAGCTGATCACCGTCACCATCTGTTTCTCTTCATTTTATACTATTCTTGTACCCTAAATTTTATGGTGCACCATATTCGGTTTTAAATACGTATATTATTACTGTGCTACGCTTTGTTTTTTGTTTTTTCAACAGCTGATGAAGGGGATAAAATATAATTAATCCCCGAAACATGTAACTTACTGTAAACAAGTTCAATAATTAATTTTTTTCTGTATAGTATTGATTCAGGCAGATGTTCATTTCTTGTTAATAACTATTCTAACATATCAATACGGAACCACCATGAGTCATTTAAATAATGTAATTCGGAGGGTAAGTAAAGCCGATGTCTTAGATTTATGGCATGATAAAGAACCTTCTAATAATTACACTTGTGTGAAGCTAAATTATAGGTTATATTTGACTAACGCTCTTAGATTACAACGTTCGTCGCCAGGAGCCGACTGCGGTGGCATCTAGTAACAAAGTTCAGAACTAGTTGGTCGTTGACGGTGGCGTTTGGTAGCAAAAGTTGGAACTACTTTAAAATCGAATGTCTGCAGTCCTTACATGAATTAAAAACAGATAACACACACTAATAAAGCCATCACAATTAACACCGGTTATCAGACAGATTCTACACACACCCAGAGTGCACGGGGCTATGGTTGCCTCACTTTCCTGGTTAACGAGTGGCGACTCAAACGTAAGGCAGTAGCACGCGCCGACAATAACCAGTGTTCGCTACTGACCAATAGCTGACGGTTGTTGGGCAATAGAATGCTTCCTCTATCACTCCACGTGGAGTCGAACGTCCGCCCTGGCGGCTAGCTTGTATCTCCCACATATATCAGTGTCCAAAATTGCACATCTGCACATAGTTCTGTCCAGTCTCGCTGTTTGTCCTCAGTGGCTACAGTGGAAAGTTGGCAACGCTGTGCCTCGCGCTGGGAAAGCCTTGGCTCCAGGCACTTTGGATTGTGAACATATCCGCCCACCAAGATTTCAAAGGCGAGCCGCACGTAAATCAGCAAAGTGAGGCAACTATACATGACCGCATTGTTGCAGCCCCTAACCTGAGGAACCAACCAGTGTTCCTAGGATAGGACGAACTGACGGGAAATCACCTCTCCGTGCGCTATAGAAGCCTAGTCTACTAGATGATGATAATTGTTGTTTTGAGGTCGTTAATGAGATGGGTGATAGCGGGAAACTGAAATGAAACTAATGCTACTGCCTATGAGTACATTCCTACAACTAAAACTAACTACACGTTTACAAATTAGGCCTACTACTACAGTAAAGACACCACAAAAACACACGTTATCAGACAGATCCTAGACACTTGCAAAAACGCGGGGCTGATAACGGCAATGTTCAAGCCCCACATCCTTAGATGTTGATGATGATGATAATTGTTGTATTAAGGGGCCTAACATCTAGGTTATCGGCCCCTAATGGTTTGGGTGATCGTGAAGATGAAAATGAAATGTAAACTGTAACTAAAACTAACTACTAACCTACATACTAGAAGAAGAAATGGAAAACAAAAGGAGAATAAGGCAAATACAGGACAGGAGGAAAAGAAATGCCCTCAACCCTCGAACAATGTGGATTGAGGGACTTGGAAGGAAGGAGAGTCATGAAAGGCAGATAGGAAAGTGAAAGAGGAGAGGGTCCGCCCCACAGGTAAGGGACAAAAGGGGGAAACCGGACCCAGCTCAGGAATCCCTCGGGGTCGCCAACTTCCGAACTCACCAGCCGTGAGCCCCTGAGGGTGTAGCATTACCCAGGGTGCACCAGACGTGGTGGGGCTACATACACCCCGCCTCCTTGAGGGCCTTGAACAGAAGGCAGGAGATAACATGAAAAGAAAAAGATGGCTGACCCCTCGCAGAACGAGGGCCAATGAAGCAGGAAAGAAAGAGACTCCCTAGGCCTCGGATACCCTAATACCGTCGGGGTCGGAAGAGAACAAGAGTTGGCCAAGTGAGGTCGACAGGAAAGAAGACGGAGAGGAGCCCGGCACAAGTAAGTGGAAGCAATGCCGGACTCAGCTGGGGTCCCGTGGTCGCCAACCCACGTCCCACTAGATGTGAGCCCCTGGGGGAGACACACATCCTTAGCGACTCACAACAAGTTGGAAGGGGGTGGCGACCACGTGACCCTAGCTGAGTCCTGCTTTAGTTAACTTTTAGTTTATCTTTCCTAATACCCTCATTTCTCGAGGTGTCAGCCTCTTCTTTCATTTCACGAACTCCCCTGTGTTGAGGGGCTGGAGGAAATGTACACATCAAAACAAGTTTTGCATATTGCTGGCCAAGAGTCGTAGTGGTCTCAAACCCATTAGTAGTTCTTGCGTGCGTGTATATCAGCTGCCCCGTGGATCATAATCACAAGATTCACGGTCTCGTAAAACTGCCATCTTCCTTCCTTTTATATGAGCTGTGTACACTCGACTTTGTCAATGAGGATAGATCTGTGCGAGTGTGGGGACGGACCGATACCAACAGGGAGGAGGTGGTGCAATGTATTGATGTAGCATCATGTATGGTCGCCGAACCCCTCTTGTGTACATCCCAGGGGTATTGCAGGCATACGTTAGAGGACACCTGTAGTGAAAGGCTATACTGACAATTTTGGCTCAAATTTCACTTTCTTGGTCGATAACGCTCGCCTGCATTGTCAATGCCTTTCTTCAGGAGAATGGTTTTCACAAAATGCAATGGCCTGCCTATGCTCCTGGTCTCAATTGTGTAGAGTAAGCGTGGACACTGCTTGATAAATAAGCCCTTCCTCACTGTGCTCCAGTGCAATTTGCAAAACCTTTATTGATGTGTGCATTATGGAAATACTGTACAAACTGCATTCCCTAATGGGGCGGAGGAGAAAACGAAGGGAAACGCCAAAATTAATTATCCAATAAGAATTGCACAACAATGTAGCCACGCATTAAAAAAAAGCCCACCATAACTAAGTTGGGGAGCTGAAGGAAGTCCGGAGGTTGAAATCCCGGAACTGACTGCAGCCAACACGAATGTGTTTCTTCCCCGGGTTTGTCCACCCTCCTTACAGGCAAATGGACTGGCTGTGTAGTGCACGCTAAAGATCCCCTTTGGGACGAAATACCGGCACCTCGGCGTCTCTAAAATATGCCGCAATAGTTAAAAGGGATGTAAACAAATCACATATTGCACCAAGGTCGCATTTCACCTTTTACTGAAACTGAAATATCTTGACAAGTAATTGCTATACGATGACACTATGCAAGTTACGCACAATTGAGCACCAGCTTACTTGATTCTGTTTTTCGAGTTTTAAAATAATTGCAAATATTCATTTCATCAAGATCATTCTTCTGGATAGGATATGCGCCGGCCGTAGTGAGGGAAGGAGTGAGTCAAGTGCTCAGTATCACGCATGCGTCCAGGAGCCAGATGGCCTGCCCCGCTGTACATGCAAGCGCTGGGAGGCTGGCTTCGTTCTTAGAGGTCGTTTGTGCTCTCAGCACGATGATCCTATATGACGAGACGGAGGCAAACTCAATTACATATGTTACAACAAGTAGTTCCGTAAAGAATTGAATACCCTACTTTAGTTAAAATTTAAGATTTTTTAAAATCGCTTATCATCCAAGCTCGACTTTACCCACGGATCTGCAAGGGATCATTCTCTACCGCCACAAAGGCAGTGTCTTCTGAGCTGGGCACACTTTGTCATTGTGACAGGCCCAACGACCAGGCAACCGCTAACGTGGGTATAATGAAGGAAATATCAGGGATGGGAGGGGGAAAGATGACAGCCGTGAACCTGATGAAAGGAACAGTCCCGGCATTTGCCTGGGAGGGGGGAAGAGAAACCAAAGAACATCAATTTCAGGACAACCGAGGTGTGATTCGAACACTCACTCTTCCGATACCAGCCAGTCACGAGGTGGAGCGTTAGTTCTCTCGACCACCGCATTCGGTCAATTTTCAGATTCATTCCTTATTCCTGAAATTATAGGCCTATTGATTTAGATTAGTATATTTATTTACGGAATTATGCTATAGAATTTGCTCAAAATATAACTGACATATTGTGGTCTAATGTAGCATTGGATTCTGATATATTGATAGTCTATGGCTCAAATGCTCAGGAATAGGTAATAGTTGTTGGTAGCACTGCTCAATCTCAGAAATCCAGTGAATGTTATGGAAGTTACATTCAGTTTAACATGAAACCTGTAGCGGTAAGCGTACGTAGAATTATTTTGGTAACACATGTGCACAGTATACGTGTTGCTCAAAATCTATCTGCTATGCTAAGACATTTTAGTGGATAGAGTGTCAAACTGTTTATATGAACAGACTCATATTGAGTCTAGGGTTCCAATGTTCTCAGAATGTTGTTAGGCAGTTGGTAGTCCCGTAGACTCTGTAAATAGGCATACGCACGGCTGTTAAGGTACACATTACACGTGAAAAATTATGTATAAGTCCGTAAATTAGTATGGCAGTTGCACAGAGTTGATCATTGGCTATTGTAAACGTGCATAGAATTTAGTTGGTACCACTTACTTTGAAGATTTACTGTAAATAAGTTCAAGATATGTTTCAGTGTATTAAATCTTAATGATCTCAAGTCTTTTGAACCCCAGATTCAAAGTCTCAGAAACTTAAGACACGGTAGCCGCGGTGACTCTTATAATAAGCACGGTCATGTGTACTAAAGCACACTTCACACATACAAAATTGGGATGAAATCCATTTGCAGTTAAACGTTGAACCTATCAGCAAGCGTAGAATCATTTTGGCAACTCTGCCATGTACTGTACGGGGTTTTGAAATTAATCTGAAATACTGTGTGCCAATTTTGGAAGAAACCCATTTTTAGCCTATTTTCAATTTTGAAAAAATAGGCTTATGAGATCACCTTTTGTCCGTGTGTGTGTGTGCGTGTGTGTGTGAGGAGTGTGTGTGTGTGTGTATGCCCCCCTAATAAAATCTAAACTGTTGGAGCGATTTCAATGAAACTCGGTAAGTTCATTGCACTATTCCGGGCGACCACGACCGTCCCCTTCAAATTTTGTTACGTCTCACCCATCCAACATGGCGGCTGTGCTAAATATTTCTCCGGCATTCAATATCTCCAAAACTATTCCCGATATCACCCTGGAATTTATTACGGTGATAAAGGAAACTACTAGAAGTTCACATCTGTGACTTTTGAAAAACTGGTAACTACAAAACTAACATGGCGGCCACGCGAATTCGCGACTTTTAAATAGACGTTCCTCGCGATTTAACCAACCAAACGCAATAAAACTTGGTACAGTATATGTTTATACATATTGTAATGCACCGACATCTAACTTCGTTCAATTGTTTACATAACCACAAGATGGCGGATGTGCAAAATATTTCACCGGTATTCTATATCTCTGAAACTATTAGCGGTATCATCCTGAAATATTGTACAGAGATAAAGGGCACTACTGGAAGTTCATCTACTGTATATGACTTTCAAAAACTGGTTAACTACAAAACGAACCTGGCGGCCAAGCGAATTTGAAAATTTTAAATAGACCTTTCTCGCTATTTGATGTTCCAAACGCAATGAAATCTTGTACAGGAGATGTTTATACACATTGTAATCCACTGGTATCTAATTTAGTTCAATTGTTTACATAACCTCAAGATGGTGGCTGTGTGAATTTTAAAATTAAGTTTTTATTTCTTGTGTGGTAATCATGCGATCGAAGTGAAAGTTTGAATAATGAACCTACGCAATAATTCTCCTTGAATGGTACATGACTCTATGGCCTATACATTTAACAATCCAACATGGCAACCATCCGATATATTTAGACGGCTCTGAATATCTACGATTCTATTGTAGCAATCAACTGAATTTTTTAATGTTCATAGGGGCTATGAACTTAAGTTCGCCTATAGGACTTTAAATAACCTGGTGATCACAAATCCAACATGGCGGCGACGCGAGTATAAATATTCACATGGACGTTTCTCGTGATTTAACCGTCCGAGTGCAGTGAAACTTGGTACAGTAAATCCTTATACGAATGTTAATCCACTTTCATCTAATTTATTTCAATTGTTTCCATAACCACAAGATGGTAACTGTGCGAAATTTTAAAATCTCCTTGTTACTTCCTTTGTCCAAATCATGCGATTGAAGTTTGAATGCTACACGTACACAATAATCTTCATGTAACAGTACACAACTCTAGGACCTACATATATAAAATCCATCATGGCGACCATCAAAAATATTAGTCGGTTCTCAATATCTACGAATCTATTACAACAATCAAACTGAAATGTAGTATGTTGATAGTGGCAGTTAACATAAGCAGGATATATTAAAATAGGCTGTATAGTTCTTCACGGAACTACTTGTTTAGTATGAATGTTACATGGAGTTAAACATTCAACATATCAGCCCACATAGAACAATGTTGGCAACACTGTTGTCTAAGGGCTCCTGAAATATAATCTGAAATATCATAGTCCTCAACTATACAGGGTTATTCAAAATGATTGTCGCGGTTTTATGATTTTTTTATTTTTTTTAATGGAAAATATGCCATTGCTATTGCTATTGCAGTGACGGTTAGACAAACTATCCAAGTTTTGTTCTGCATCGACTTTAGTGGCGTCAGTTACCACCAGATAGCATTAGCAGCAGTGTTGAACAAAATGGTGTTCAGCGATAGGCTAAGGAGAAAGCGTTTTGTTCTCTAGAATATTATCAACACCGGTCCGTTACTATAGTCCAGCGCCATTTTCGAATGAAATACGGGAAGGATCCTCCCACCGACAACTCTATTCGCATATGGTATGCGCAATTTGTGGATATAGATTGTGTGGGTAAAGGGAGAAGTAGTGGCCGTCCCGCTATGTCAGAAGCGGAAGTGAATTGGATCAGGGACGTTTATCTCCGTAGTGTCCGGCTCAGTGGCTAAATGGTTAGCGCGCCGAGCCATCAGGGATTTTAATCTTCTGTGGTTATTTCCCGCGGCTTGGGGACTCGGTGTATATGACGTCTTCATCATCACTTCATCCTCATTACGACGCGCAGGTCGCCACCAGGCGTCAAATAGAAAGACCTGCACTCGGCCTCTCCGGAGGCCACACGATCATTATTATTAATATTATTATTATTATCTCCGTAGTCCTAAGAAATCGACTACAAGAGGCAGCAGGGAACTGAATGTTCCTCAAACCACAGTATGGCGTGTGTTACGAAGGTGCCTGAATGTAAAGCCACATCGCCTACAATTGCGTAAAGCTCTAACAGGTAATGACAAAGTCTTACGTTCGCATTTTTGCATGGTACAGCAACAACGTTGTGAAGAAGATGATTTTCGTGACAGGATAGTTATCAGTAGAGATGAGAATTATAGGCACTAAAAACAGTTAAAATATGCAGGCATATAGGCTCTTAAAATAGCCAAAATAGGCATGTAAATAGGCACTACCTTTTAAAATAGGTAACAAAATAGGCATGAAAAAATTCCTTATAATTTAATAACATATTTAATTACTATAATAAGAATTAACAACAAGCAACTTTTCAATGTTTTCTGGAAATAAGTTTGTTCTCCTGTCATGAAGAAAGATCTCTCAACAGCACATGAAGTGATTGGGCAGAACTTTAACGAAGCCACTATATCTGGTTTTAGGTCAATTGCTTCATCTCCCTCACCCCGTAGCACACTGGCTACCTTTACCACTGCTTCCCATCCTGGATCCTCTGCAGGACCCTATCAAACTTTTCCCTGACAGCGGCTATCTTCCCAGAGGTTCCTCCCAAACTTCCCCTGACTACTTCAACAATCCTACATGACTCCACCAGGGGTATTCCACTCTTCTCTATTTTCTGTTGCCTGCAATAGATCCTGCATGATGTGTACCCATAAGCATACAATCCTCGTTGAAAATTAGAAAACCGCGTAATTTGGAATTGTGGCATTCGCCCATAACCTTACTTTTTACCACAATTTAGCAAGACTCTAGAGGGGATGCTAGAGGCTTGTTGGCAGCTTCGCGGCCCTAACCTGGGAGCTTAACGCTCCCCCAGACTAGAGCCACACACAGCGCTGGTGAAAGTTACTCGCGACTTTTTCAAAAAAAAAAAAATGCGTTTAAGTTGTAAATCTCTATTTTAACAGGAAATGAGTCAGAGTTCAAAATACCGATTTTTAATTTTCATCCACTCTGGGACAAGACACCACCAGCGTTCTAACTCCTCGTTCAGTAATTAAATGATTATTTACATTTTATATATAAATTATTGAAGGAAAAGGAAGGAAGGAAGCTTGTAGTTTAACGTGACCGTTAATCTTGAGATCATGAGCCACGGGACCTCCTTTTTACGTGGAATCCGAACCACAGGACATGGCATTTCACTTCGAAAATCTCACATGCATTGACCGGGAATCGAACCCGGACCGCCTTGGTGAGAGGCATACAGCTAGACCGCTGAGCCACCATGCTCCCCCCCCCCCCCCCCCATATAAATTATTGAGAGTTAAATGTCTAATACAGCATTGCAACAAAACAACTTGCCACAATACATAAATTAATATGCCTATAAATACTACAATGAAATGCGATCGTACTTCTCAATCAAAAAAAAAACATAAAAGAAACAAACGAATTAACTCTCTACAACAAGCTTGGCAGAAGACTACTCTTCCATCGGTAGTGAAATTGGTATCCCCTGTGATCCACTGCTTCAGCCAGTAAGACTTCGATAATTTATATTTCGGCATTGCCACGGACACACTTCTTCGCAATAAATCACACAAAGTTCTGAATCTGAAGTGAAGATAAAGAGTACGCTTACACAGTTCGCATCGAGAGGGAGGTAGGAAATACGGGTTGTGCAACATAATTCGACGTTGATTGGTTCTCGCATGTGTCTTGTGAGGTTGGAGGGGTTGAAGGCATCGAGGTCAAATTGTTCCTTCTTTCTTCAGATGGAAATTTCCCAAGCGCTATTTCTGGTGACTTCCGAGAATTCCCATTCTTGTTCGTGGGGTAAACACATATTGAGAAATGAGAATATAATTCTGTCGAGCACACCAGCTGCAATATAATGCAATTTAAAATACATTCAAAAGGCATCAAATAGGCAATTATACTCCAAATAGGCACAAACCCTTGAAATAGGCATTTATAGGCACAATAAAACCAACGAGATCTAGCCTAAAAGAACCTAAAACGGATTTATATCTCGAAAGCCTAAGTTTCTAAACACAGGAATAAAATAGGCAAATAGGCAATTTCCCGTCTTTAGTTAGCAGTGACGAAGCATATCGAGCATTTGTAATGTAAAAATTATTTATGAGTTACAGTACACAGTAAAGCAAGATTCTTATTCCTACGTCAATTGCGCTGGGCATTATGAAATTGTGTAACCCCGACAAACATTTTGAATAACCCTGTATATGTGTGCCAATTTTGGAACAGTTCCCATGAATAACTTCTGATATATCAAACATAGAGATAAAATTTCAATTGTAATTTTCTAGCAGTTGGTAGCACTAACATTATTTTTAAATATGGCATTGAAATGTTCTGGTATGTGTCTTCTCATACCTAATCTGGTTTCAAAAGCTGATGCCATTTAGGAGTTGACAGGGTGGGACACACACACAGACAGAAGGACTGGCAGACACACACACATTTGCCCGGATTGATCTCAAATTTCATCATTTTTCAAAATGCGAAAAGTAGGCTCAAATGATGATGATGATAATTGTTGTTTTAAGGGGCCTAACATCTAGGTTATCGGCCTCTAATGATTTGGGTGATCGTGAAGATGAAAATGAAATGTAAACTATAACTAAAACTAACTATTAACTTATATACTAGAAGAATAAATGGAAAACAAAAGGAGAATAAGGCAAATAAAGGACAGGGGGAAAAGAAATGCCCTCAACCCTTAAAGAATGTGGATTGAGGGACTTGGAAGGAACGAGAGCCAAGAAGGCAGATAGGAAAGAGAAAGAGGAGAGGGTCCACCCCATAGGTAATGGATAAAAGGGTGAAAACCGGACCCAGCTCAGGAATCCCTCGGGGTCGCCAACTCCCGAACTCACCAGCCGTGAGCCCCTGAGGGTGTAGCAATACCTAGGGTGCATCAGAAGTCGTGGGTCTACATACACCCTGTCTCATTGAGGGCCTTGAGCAGAAGGCAGGAGATAACAAGAAAAGAAAAAGACGGCTGACCTCTCGCAGAAGGAGGGTATCAAAAAAGATGAGACAAGGGCCAATTAAGGCGGGAAAGGAAGAGACTTCCTAGGCCTTGGATGCCCTAATACCGTCGGGGTCGGAAGAGAACAAGAGTTGACCAAGTGAGGTCGACAGGAAAGAACACAGAGAGGAGCCCGGCACATTAAGGGGAAGCAATGCCGGACCCAACTAGGGCCTCGTGGTCACCAACCCACGTCCCACGAGATGTGAGCCCCTGGGGGTAGGCTCAATTGGAAGGGTACGGTAACTGTCTTCTCATGTCACTATCATGCGAACAGTGAATGTCATGTGGGAAGAAGTGCTGTAGGATAAAACAAATGCTGTGGAGCACGGGTCTCCTACAGCAGCAATAATAAATTATTAGCTTGACCTAATATGAATGCATTATAGCTCATTGCCAACATGATAAAAATCCTGACACAGTATTATAATAATCAAGAAGATGAGAATCAAATTATATTCACCAATCCAACAAGGGGCTGGTTAACGTATAATATATAAAGCGAATCATAATTCTTTTCCGGGGGAACTAGGGAATATCTCAGCATTATCTCTTCCCTTTAAAGGTTACAAGAAACGAAATAGCCGTTTTCCGTACTAGATTATTATAGTCCAGCAAACGTTTAAAGAATTTGCTGTGACAGTGCCAAAAATACGTCAAATGACCATCTGAACTTGTCACACCTAGTGGTTGTAGCATTCCTAAAACACTCTCAGGTGATAAGAACAGGGATATCCTGAACTAACACCAACAGATAGCGCGCAGGTACTATGTGAGATCATTAGCCTATTTTCATTTATGAAAAAATAGGCTTATGAGATCACCTCCTGTCCATGTGTGTGTGTGTGTGTGTGTGTATGTGTGTGTGTGCGTCCATGTGTGTGTCTCCGCTCCCCCCCAATAACTTCTAAACAGCTGGAGCGATTTCAATGAAACTCGGTTAGGTCATAGTACTATTTTGGCCGACCCCGACCATGCCCTTCAAATTTATTTACGTCTCACCAATCCAACATGGCGGCTGTACGAAATATTTCACCGGCATTCTATATCTCCAAACCTATTACTAATATCACCCTGAAATGTTGTACGGTGATAAAGGGAACTGCAAGACGTTTATCTATGAGACTTTCAAAAACCTGGTAACAACAAAACGAACATGGCGGCCAAGCAAAGTTGAAACTTTTAAAGAGACATTTTTCGCGATTTATCCATCTGATTGCAGTGAAATATGGTACAGTAAATGTTTATACACAATGTAATGGACTGGCATCTAATTTAGTTCCATTGTTGACATAACCTCAAGATGGCGGCTGTGCGCAACTTTAAACTTATTTTTTTATTTCTTGTGTATTAACAATGCAATCGAAGTGAACGTCTGAATAATGAACCTACGCAAAAATTGCCATGTAATAGTACATAACTCTACGGTCTACCTATATACAAATCCAACATGGGACCATCAGAAATATTTAGATTGTTCGCAATATCTATTAATCTATGATAGCAATCACGCTGAAATTTTGTATGTAGATAGAGGCTATGAACATACAGTAAGTTCACCTATGGGACTTTCAATAACATGCCGAGTACAAATTCAACATGGCAGCGACGCAAAATATAAACTTTTAAATGGACGTTTCGCGCGATTTAACCATTCGAGCGTAGTAAAACCTTGTACGGTAAATGCATATACAAATTTTAATCCACTTGCATCTAATTCTTTTCAATTTGTTTCATAACCACAAGATGGCAGCTGAGCGAAATATCAAAATCTGGTTTTCATTTCTTGTGTCCTAATCATGCGATTGAAGTTTGAATACTACACATAGGCATACACAAGAATTTTCATGTAATGGTAAATAACTCTAAAACCTTCATATAGCCTACAGTATATCAATATGTTCTGTAAAGAACATATAGCCTACTTTCTCCTAAATGCATGGGTATAGTTATAACTCTTTGTCCTTTTCAAGGAGTATAATTGAATGTTGGTTGTAGTAGCTTGTTGAAATACAACGTGTTATACGGATATTATACGCTGATTGATTAAATCCTCACCTGAATTATATGAACACACACACACTAATTCAGCCATCACAATAACACAGGTTATCAGAAAAAATCTACACTCACCCAATTACACGGGGCTAAATGGCCATGATGTCCAAGCATCTCAAATGGAACAACAACAACAACAGCTTCCTACCCAAATCCTTCCTCGTATAAAGGTACACACACTAGTAAAGTTACAGACCTCCCAGTGACACAGGTTATCATACAACTTCTACACACACCCAAGTACACGGGGCTACAAGATCATGATGCCGCAAAACCCCTATTGAATCAACAACAGAAATAACAACAACAACAACAATAGACTCTACTGCGGATCAAGGACAATGAATTTTAATCCTGGTAGTCGAGTGTTGAAATAAGTGGCGTTGTAAGTATATACTAGCGGATCCGTGCGAGAAATCTCGCATGTTCATAAACCACACATTCCCCAATAGGTTTAGCTGTAACACTCACCGGTTATTCGATATTTATGAAATTATACGATTTGAGTAGGCCTACTCTTTCCAATGAATTACTGTTTCTGAAATCCATGCAAAATCATAAAGGAAAGACCTCAGAATGTTAAAGACATGAAAGAGGCGTCACAGCGGCCAAAATGTGAAGTGAACAGCAATTATGGAGCGTATTTTACTACAGCAACAGTATCCGCAAATCGCACACTTCGTACATTTTCTAAAACTCATTTTTAGCCTACTTTCGATTTTTGCAAAAAATGAAAGTAGACTTATGAGATCAACACAGGGCGAAAAAAGTGTGTCTGTCTGTGTGTGTGTATGTGTGTGTGTGAGTCTGTGTGTGTGTATGTGTGTGTGTGAGTCTGTATGTGTGTGTGTGTGAGTGTGTGTACTCTGAATGTCTGTCCCCCCCCCTAACAATTCGAACACGGTGAATGCGAATTGAACGAAATTTGGTACAAAGGTAGCACTAGCAAAGGACACCTCAGTGTCATGTTTTATATCGCCGCCATCTTTACTAAAACTGAATGGCGGCCACTCAAACGTTCAAAACGTAAAATCAAATAACGACTAACCAAATCATCCAATCTCTACCAAATTTGGTAACAACATACCTTCGTATAGGATGCGTCTTGTGACCAAACTACAAGGTCGTCCGCCATACCATTTCAGGATGGCGGCCGTGCGAATTATGCAAACTTTATAATCCATATCATGGGACCCACCAGTTCCGATTATCGAGCCGAGAATCGTTTTAACTGTTCTAAAGGAAGAGGCACGTACGAAATTAAAAGTTTATTTTGTAATACTATAGTGCAGACGTGATTTTAAAAAGCTCAGCTGATTCATTAATAAGACAAGATGGCAGCGGATATCTTGTGCCTGACTTATATTTCACTAATTTGAGTATTGAATGCAATATAGCGTACTGATAAAAAATAAATAAACTTTGTATGAAATGCTTTATATATAAATAATATACTCCAGTGATGAAATCGTTTAGTATAAATCATTATTTGCTAACAAGTTCTATTTAAGTCATTTTAAATAGAACGATATTCGTTGACACAATTAGCTCAGTGGTAGAGCGATAGCCTGTCGTTCAGATTCCTATGGTTCAAACCCGATCAGAGCTAGTTTTTTTGCTTGAAATGTTATATGTTTATTGTTTTGTAATGACTCAGATGTTTTAAAATTAAGCGTTATATTGTGCAAATTATGGTGCAAAATATATATTTAATTAAAACATAATTCGCCAGCAGATTTACTCGAGACATCTAGCTGCCAAAAAGGTAACTTCCAGATTTTATTGAAAAGTTTCTTCTTCTGGCCGCTAGAATGCACTCGCTCTGTTAGGATTATATTGTTCGATATTTCACCACTAGATGTCCCGACTAGTCTACGTGGGGATCCATTGATTACTATACCATTATCATTCTATGCGCATCGAATTTGAAGAATGACAAGTTGATACTACGATACATTTTAACTTTTTATTTTAAAGGGTTTGTAACAGCCTATTTTGCGTTACTTGAAAATGTTATTAAGCGTTATATTGTCCACATTATGGTGTAAAATATATATTTAATTAAAACATAATTCGCCAGCAGATTTACTCGAGACATCTAGCTGCCAAAAAGGTAACTTCCAGATTTTATTGAAAAGTTTCTTATTCTGGCCGCTAGAATGCACTCGCTCTGTTAGGATTATATTATCGAAAATATCCACATAGTTTGTATACACACGTCTCTGTAGGGTCATGGAAAGATTTGTTAATTCAATTAGGGTTGTGAAAGCCATGCACAACCAGACGTGTAAAGACATGCCTCAACTCAAAGTTGGATGTTGCCCACGGCAGGTCGTAATAATAATAATAATAATGTTATTGGTTTTACATCCCTTTTAACTACTGCTGCTTTTAGAGACACCGGGGTGCCGGAATTTTGGCCCGAAGGGGATCTTTAACGTGCCAGTAAATGTACTGACACGGCTCCCTCGCATTTGTGCACCCTCAAATGCCAGCTGACTGCGCCAGGATACGAACCTGCAACCTAGGGCCCAGCAAGCGAGAACGTTACCGCTGAGCCACGCCGCCAGTCCGGTCGATTATGTCTCCAGATCCATAACATTCTTGATATACTTCTTATCTTTCTTTCTTTCTTCAATGATGGTAGCAGTTTTTATCTAGGTCGTGGCGTTTGGTAGAGGTAAATCGTTTCTAAGGTCTTCAACAAAGAATAGTTCTATTATACTCTTTGATAATAACAACGAGTTATAACTATACTCATACATTTAGGAGAAAGTAGGCTATATGTTCTTTACTGAACATCTTGTTTAATTATAGATATTTATGAAATTAGAGTGCAATTCGTCACTGCTAATGTCTATTCTCTTTCATTTGAATGCTCATTTGGCGCGATCAGTCGCTTGTGAGCGTTGTAGGAGGAATTTGAGTAGGCCTACTCATTCCAATGAATTACAGTTTCTGAAATCCATGCAAAATGATAAAGGACATACCTCAGAATGTTAAAGACATGAAAGAGGCGTCACTGAAATAATATATAATATATTATGATTATATTTTCGATTGCAAAGACACACTATATATATATACAATTTTTTTTTTTTTGTCGTTTACCCTCCAGATTGGTGGAACCCACGGACTCAGCGAGGGAACTCACCACTACCGCCTCTACGGGCAGTGTTCTAGAGCTGGGAACATCGAATTGGAAGGGATACAACTGGTGAGGTGTGATTGGCACCTCGCCCAGGCGGCCTCACCTGCAAAGCGAACAGGGGCCTCATGAGGGAAGGTAAGGGATTGTTAGGATGGATGGACAAGGAAGAGGGAAGGAGGCAGCCGTGGCCTTGAAGAAGGTACTGTAACGATTCGATCCCATACCTGTTAGATATAAAGGGTTATTCATTCATTTATTATCATATTTATTATTCTTATTAATTAGTACATCGATGAGATGATTTTTATATCAGATAATTGTAAGCGGTTTTTATTATTATATTCAATTAGATTTTTATTAACATTTATTTGTAAAGAGACGAAGTATTATATATTGCAACAAGATTGGCAATAAGGAACAACCCTATGCGTCACAAACAGAACGTCGTAGTAGTTATTTCACCACGGCTAAGAGTCACTGTCATGAGTAACCATCACGTGCGCACCATCTAGTTCCTTCGAGAAGGAATGGAACAAATATTTCACGCATGGTGAAACTAACACGCCATTTCTAATGTACGTACGCGTCAAGATATTGCAAGTAAGGAGTCATGAAGGTAGAAGGGGTAGCTTGCTTCTAAAGAGAGGGAAGCTGTGACACCACGTGACAAGGAAGATATAAGCTGTAACCCGCGTCTACAACATTATTAGTGAACGACAAGTCATTAGGGAACAATTGTTCTGACCACAATAGGAGAGCGTCAACTGAGGGTCTTAGCTAATGAGCTGAGCCAATATTCGACTTCCGACTTCAAACCATACAGCGTGATGTCTACCCAAGATACATATCAGTCCGCACTGACTTATAGATAGAGCCCTGCGCGGATAAACAAAACGTCATCCGCATCCGCCCCGCATCCGCACGACTGTTATCCGCTTCCGCCCCGCATCCGCACGACTGTTATCCGCATCCGCCCCGCATCCGCATGACTGTTATCCTCATCCGCCCCGCATCCGCAAGACTTGTATAAAAATCCGCTGATATTTCAATTCTGGTTTCCTGACCTCCGCTTTAGACAAAATACTGGCTATACTTCTTTGGCTACATTCGCACTTGTGCCGCAGGAGGTTTGATGTGCCTGATTTGTGTCCTGAGTATGAATACACTTTTTAAAGCTAAAACATCCTGCTATATCGTTCACCTCTTTGGTTCCGTTGAAAACGTAACCAAATATCTGCCTTATCCTTGACTTGAGCTTTGTTTCAAGCACTATTGAATATACACCTTGTTTTGTTTTAATAGATATTTTATCAATGTTGGTTAAATGATGTTCATACTTCCCGGTCGCGGTAACATTTACTAAGTGAACTTCTCTTTAAGCATGGAGAAAGGGATTGATATTTTTCCGGAACTTCCAAGTCACTATGTCAGTCATCATACTACTGCCTCTTGACCCATCAATGTTCGCATCGTTGATGTCATAACTGTCTCCGTTGCAATATCACAGCCCACGCGTTTCAGTGCCAAGATGGAAATAAATCTACAGATAAACCTGGAACCAGATCTTACAGGATAGCTTAGACAGCGAAGTAGCTGACTTGAGAAAAGTGTTAATGATGTCACCACGATGAACTATCAAACATATTGACAGCATTATATCTCGTGGATAATGGCAGTGAGAAATTGATGATGATGATGATGATGATGAGATGTCAAGATCTTCTACTACAAACATACGGTACTTAATAAAATGTAGTTGAAACCATTATGAGTAAAATAATCTTCTCGTGTATAACTGCAAAACGTGCCTGAATATTTCGTACGCAATAGGCTATAGGAGTATTCCTCTTTTAAGCATGAAGCTGTAGATTGCCATATCAAATATGTAATATTATCGAAAGTTCCATATCGTATTCTAAAACTATCCGCAAATTTACTCCAAACATTATCCGCAGCGTATCCGCTATCCGCACAGCCATGCAAAATATATCCGCGTGGCGAAAAATGCTGCGGATATCCGCGGGTTTATCCGCGGATATCCGCATACGCGCAGGGCTTTACTTATTATAGATCAATTTTACAATCAATCTACAAGTCGCAACGGACTTGGTTATGTTAAACAGTATCAAATGACATACTACAACATTTTTTTTTAAATATGAAACGCAACATCGAGATCATCTTGCACACTTTTTTATGATGATACTTCAAAAGGGTGAGCAAACAATTAAATATCCGACGTCTCTGTAATATGTAACTTCAAGATAGATTCAATTCATTAATGTTTATTTTCTTTTAAATTAATTGCCGCATTGAGTAATTTTAAATTCAATTGTGTGACTATCACTATTCTGTTTTACTAATATTTTGTTTTTGTATTTAATAAATTCATTTTCTTTAACGTAATGCCTATTTCTTTCATAGTAGTTAGCACATACTATAGGCAAATTCATACTCCTTGATTAAATACTGGATTGGTTAGATGACTTTGTCTCACCACGACCAGGGATAATTAGGTCTCACTCTACTGCTGATAGCCGAGGTTAATTCATACATTTCGATTCACTGTCTTAAATAGGAATCTGGCGCTCAACAACACTTATTATATTACACTATCACAGGTAAGGTCACACCACAGTGTATATTATTTATTACTATCATGTTTGTTAAATAGAACCTTTACAGTTGTCACCACGTTAAAAGGACTCATTAAAAAATGTTACATTTGGCGCTACAACGTCGGACACGAAAACCATTCGGTATTTAGGAGAGGAGTGTATAATTTCAGTGCAAATTGTCAGTGCTTTTGGGGGACAGTGAAGTGAAGTGAAATTTTGGACGGGCAATTGTTATACGGTGTACTTCGAGATGTCGGAGGAGGAACAGAGGCAGTTGAGAAGTAGGAATAAAGTCGAGAAAGTTAATTATAAGGAGGTTGATAGCGGTAGTGATGTTGAAAGCGTAGAGAATAATACCAAGATGTCGGAGGTAAATCTTGAGAGTAATGAGGAGAATGTTCCTGTGGTTAGCCCTAACATGAATACAGAGGTAAATCTTGAGACGAATACAGAGTTACATCCTGAGACTAGTGGTAGTCAGGATACTGAAAAGTTCATAGAGGTCCCTGAAATTTCATTAGCTGATATCATGAGGGAGATGAATAGAAACAGTGAAGAGAATAAAAGAAGTTATTTGGAATTCAATGATAAATTTGAGAAATTAGATAAAGATATGGGTAGGCTAAATCAAAATATGGAAGAGAGTAAGAAAGATAATTTGGAAAGTAGGAAGGAATTGAGTAGAGATTTAGGTGAGAAATTAGATAAGAGTAATCAAGAGATGAGAGAGGATATGAGTAAAATAAATCAGAAGCTGGAAGAGAATAATGTAAAACTAGACAGTGTGGTTAAAGTAAATGAAGTGTTGAGTAAGAAGTATGATATGCTGCAGGAGAGTATTCCGGGGGTGAAACAGGAAATCAGAGGTGAAATTAAGGAGGAGGTAGAGATGAAGGCTAAAGATATTATTCAGACAGTAGATAAGAAATTAGAAGCAGCAGAAAGTAGGATTCAGGAAAGAATAGTAACTGTGATTGAAGATAAAATAGCAACTCAAGGTGAAAGTTTTAGCAAATTGGTAGAAGTGGAAACTAGACAGGTGAGAGTAGATTTAGGGGATACTGACATAGAATCAGTGAAGACAGCCTGTAAGGAGACTGTAATTGAAAGCAGATTGGAGTCAGAGGTGATAGTAGAAGAAAGCATAGTAGAGTTGGAGGAGATTGTAGGTGAAAGTAGATTAGAGTCAGAGGAGATTTTAGATGAAAGCAGGATAGCTGTAGAAGAAATTGTAGTTGAAAACAGATCTGAATCAGAGGAAATTTTAGGTGAAATCAGATTTGAGGTAGAGGAGATTTTAGGTGAAAGTAGATTAGAGTCAGGCGAGATTTTAGGTGAAAGTAGATTGGAGGTAGAAGAAATTGTAGTTGAAAACAGATTAGAGTCAGTGGAGATTTTAGGTGAAAGCAAATTGGAATTAAGGGAGATTGTAAGTGAAAGCAGATTGGAGTCAGAAGAGATAAAAGGAGAAAGCAGATTACAGTCAGCGGAGATGATAGATGAAAGCAGGATAGTTATAGAAGAGAATATAGAACGTAGTGAAAAAGAAGTGTAGAAGATGAGAGAAAAGATAGGGATAGAAGTTGGTAAGATAAAGAAAGTACTAGGCACTCAAGAAATTAAGATGCAGAAAATCTTAGGTGAAAAGGATATGTTAACTAGGGAAGAATTTAATGATGGTGTAGCGGAAATTAATGTGAAATTATTAGAGGCAGAGAAGCGTGCGTTAAATCATATTCAGAAGGACATGATTAGTAAACAGATGAAGAGGAGGAGGGAGATAAATAAGAGCAGAAGCAATAGGCAACGGCTTAAGAGAAAATTAAGTGATAGTAGTAGCGAAGTGAAGAGAAGACATGTAGGTAGATATTTTAGAAGTAAAATGAAAGAGAAGATAATTAAGTTGTTAGAGGAAAAAGAAATCAGAATGAAAGAGAGAAAGAAAGCATATGATGTGCAGTGGCGTACTGAATTAGCCAGACTTGGGGAAGTGAGAGGGAGAAAGCCGAAGTACTGTGTTACTATGGATGAATGTAGTACAGAGGAAGTAGAAACTAATGTAACACGGAAGGAAGAATGTGGAATTCTAGTTAAAGATAGAATTATTGAAGATGAATGTGGTAAGAACTGTGAAATGCCAGAGAACGTAGTGATGTAAATTTGTATTACCGATAGTTACTGTTCCGTATGACTTAAGTATTAAGTAATGAAGTTTAATATGATTTAAAAGAGGTAGATAAGAAACCTGCTGTGTGTAATTTTAATTCAGTCGTGAAGTTAGGATGGTAAGGGGCGCGTAGTGCCTACGCTTATTGATTTAGGTGGTCTAAAATCATTTAATTTGGAAGACAGAGGTTGTCGTGCTACTGAGCAATTCAGGTAAGTTGAATGTGGGTCCTTAAGCTGCAGGTAAGTTGGAGGAAGTGAGGATTAAATTTAAAAAAGTAGGAAGGTTATTACAAAGGTAAGTAATCGAAAGAAAGAAATAATTATTATGGCAACCATAATTATGAATATAATGGTAATGAAGATTTAATTCAAAAGTGAGTGAAGATAAGATGATACAGTGGTAATAAAACGAATGAGTTGAAGAATTAGGTATTGATTTTTAAAGAAGTTTCATTTTGAGGACAGCGAGGTTATCAGTGGATATATTTGAGAAATTTATAAGTGGTTTAGAATAGTTGATAGTAATGCGTTGTATGAATTAACCAACATCGGGTTGAAATGAGGAAGTAGTAACTAATTAGGACATCTGGTAATTTACTTGGTGACAGATATGTGTGTATGTGTGTATTTTCACGTAAATGGACGTGAGTTTGAAGAAGTAAGTCAACGAAGGTAATGCCGTTGAGCAATGTGGTTTTTAAGTTTTGGTAAGATGCCAAATGGAGTTATAATGGAGGAAGTTTTGGTAAGATGCCAAATGGAGTTTTAAGAAGTTTTTGGAGGATGAAGTAGGTCAGCGAGGTATATTCCGTTGAGCAGTGAGTTTTTTATGGTGTCTAAGGGACTACGTGAAGTTAATGTCGGGAGGTTTTTAAAGTATATATGGTTGTATGCACACAAGGTAATAAGAGATTACAAAGGTAAGATGCTCCCAAGTTTTAGTTACAGTTACGCACGTTTTAAAAATATTACAAGGCTTGTTATCGAGCTAAACCACTTTTAGTAAAAAAGTTACTGATGATTAATGATGTGGTATATTGTTGTCCTACACACTGGTAAAAGTAAAGATAATAATAATAATTAGATGGTTGACATAATATTTACTAGTATTGAAAGGAATTTGTTATAATTCGACGTTTTAGGATTTAAAGATAAATCATTTTTTTAGTAGACGAGAAATTAAGTTTTATTTATGTCATACGGAGTTAGTAAGGAGAAGTTTATATTTTTGAAGACAAGAATAAGTTAGTAAAGTAAGGTAAGTATACCTAAGGGGTAATATGTAGTTTCAATTAAAGACAGGTGTAATTTACGCATTTAATTTGGTAGAGCAGAGAGTGTCTGAACTGTGTTATAACTCAGGACTTGCTTTATGAAGTGATTATGGGAGAATATTTGCCAATTAGGAGTGTCGGTGTTATTGACTATCAACTGGAACACTGTCGTTATTTTAGGAAGACAATAGTTAGGAAAACAAAGTGTGATGTTATTATTCCAAGGAGTTAGTCGAAGCATGAAAGATTTTTTTTAGCTGAAATTTAGTGTGTTATTGGTCAGTAAGTGGTGACCTGTAACAATACGAAGATGTGGGATTATACCACGAATAGGGGACGTTTTTGTATGTGACGTGTGATGTCACGATGAGTTTTGAGAGATTCTGGTATAGCAAGAATGAGCTATAGTCCAGGCGATCGAAGCATGTAAGGAAGTGTTGACGAGAAATGTCACAATAAGTTTTAAGAGAAAACTAAGGTTTTTTTAGGTATTCAGCAAGAAGTCAAATCATGAATAGACCAAGTTCAAAGTATAAGAGCATTAATATTTTGTGGAACGAAATATTTATTCCGAGGAGTTTGTCAGGTGTTTTTGTGAAATAGTTTAGTGATATACGTAATTCAGGTATTGAGTAGTATTTTGTCCTCGTCTTAATCATTTTGTTATGGTAAGTAAGGAATGACGATACAGTAAAGATATCTTGACGCTAAGTTAAATTTTATTAGATGAACGAGAAGTCAGATTTTATGTTTATTTGTGATTTTGAAAATTCAAGTTATTGTTTTCGAGAAGTAGTGAAGAGGAATTATGGTTTTATGAGAAGTTAAGAAGTCGTGGAGACTTAGGAAGGATTAATTTGGAAGGAGGCGGCCGTGGCCTAAGACAGAATTAAGCCACGAAGGCAGGTGAGTAGTAACTTGGATATTTAAGTGAACTGTTTAATAACTGCTTTAAGGTATTTCGATGTCATTATGTATTTGGGGAAATATTTACATGTATGACATATGCACTGAAATTGGAATTGCCTTAGGTATCTTGCTAAGTTATTTTTTTCTTCAATTATTGAAATTTTACTGCATTTGAGTAATCCCTTTATAGAGACGAAAGGAATATTGTGTTGTTTGCATATCGTGTGCTATGATAGTTTTAAAGTGTTAATCAGCTGGTACGACAACAATGTAATTCTACACCAGACTGACGAAAACTACGTTCACTAGATAAGAAACCAAAATTGTATGTCAAGCATACAATCACCACCATTATAAACGAGTGCAGCGTTGACATATATGTCAAAATTAAAAGTGAAGGGCATTTATGTATATTTTTTTACAGCATAAATATAAAGAAGAATGAACATTATGAACATTTGGAAGAATGAGATGAATGAAAGTTAAAATGTGAATTTTTGTGAAGAATATATTTCTTGTATATTTTTGTGTATTGATGAAGAGTATATTGTATGTTGTCTTTTTGGGGGTTATAATATTTATATTTATAGTTTTTTATGTTGGATGTGGTAAGAGAAATAATGTTAAACATCATTTAAATTATTTATCTTAGGGGCGATTGTAACGATTCGATCCCATACCTGTTAGATATAAAGGGTTATTCATTCATTTATTATCATATTTATTATTCTTATTAATTAGTACATCGATGAGATGATTTTTATATCAGATAATTGTAAGCGGTTTTTATTATTATATTCAATTAGATTTTTATTAACATTTATTTGTAAAGAGACGAAGTATTATATATTGCAACAAGATTGGCAATAAGGAACAACCCTATGCGTCACAAACAGAACGTCGTAGTAGTTATTTCACCACGGCTAAGAGTCACTGTCATGAGTAACCATCACGTGCGCACCATCTAGTTCCTTCGAGAAGGAATGCAACAAATATTTCACGCATGGTGAAACTAACACGCCATTTCTAATGTACGTACGCGTCAAGATATTGCAAGTAAGGAGTCATGAAGGTAGAAGGGGTAGCTTGCTTCTAAAGAGAGGGAAGCTGTGACACCACGTGACAAGGAAGATATAAGCTGTAACCCGCGTCTACAACATTATTAGTGAACGACAAGTCATTAGGGAACAATTGTTCTGACCACAATAGGAGAGCGTCAACTGAGGGTCTTAGCTAATGAGCTGAGCCAATATTCGACTTCCGACTTCAAACCATACAGCGTGATGTCTACCCAAGATACAAATCAGTCCGCACTGACTTATAGATCAATTTTACAATCAATCTACAAGTCGCAACGGACTTGGTTATGTTAAACAGTATCAAATGACATACTACAACATTTTTTTAGAAATATGAAACGCAACATCGAGATCATCTTGCACACTTTTTTATGATGATACTTCAAAAGGGTGAGCAAACAATTAAATATCCGACGTCTCTGTAATATGTAACTTCAAGATAGATTCAATTCATTAATGTTTATTTTCTTTTAAATTAATTGCCGCATTGAGTAATTTTAAATTCAATTGTGTGACTATCACTATTCTGTTTTACTAATATTTTGTTTTTGCATTTAATAAATTCATTTTCTTTAACGTAATGCCTATTTCTTTCATAGTAGTTAGCACATACTATAGGCAAATTCATACTCCTTGATTAAATACTGGATTGGTTAGATGACTTTGTCTCACCACGACCAGGGATAATTAGGTCTCACTCTACTGCTGATAGCCGAGGTTAATTCATAAATTTCGATTCACTGTCTTAAATAGGAATCTGGCGCTCAACAACACTTATTAAATTACACTATCACAGGTAAGGTCACACCACAGTGTATATTATTTATTACTATCATGTTTGTTAAATAGAACCTTTACAGTTGTCACCATAGTTAAGGACTTATTAAAAATGTTACAGTACCATCCCGTTATTTGCCCGAAGACGAAGTGGGAAACCACGGAAAACCACTTCGAGGATGGCTGAGGGGGAATCGAACCCTCCTCTACTCATTTGGGCCACCCGAGGCTGAGTAGACCCCGTTCCAGTCCTCGTACCACTTTTCAAATTTCGTGGCAGAGCCGGGAATCAAACCCAGGACCTCCGGGGCGGCAGCTAACCATGCTGACCGCTACGCTACGGAGGCCACACTATATATGCTTAACATTATAATTAGTAAGTAGTTATAAATCAATTAATATAAAAATCATGTTAAAAAAGACATCATTTGGATTTGAACCAGGAATCTCAAGCCCAAGAGTCTGAGACGCTACCATTGCGCTACAGACGACCAATACTAAAACTGCGTTAACAACAGCCTTAGTATAACAGCCTAGAATATTTTGTCTTGCAATTGAACTATTTCATAAGCTTTTTCGGCCGTTTTTATGAAGCATTTGTTACTAAATTCGTATTACTTTGAACAGTACATTCGTAAAAGGTAGCATGCTGAGCTTCTATGCCCAAGATCGCGGGTTCAAACCCGGCCGAAGTCGTAGGATCTTTTAAGAAGGTTAAAAATACCTCAGTATGCCTTCCTTCGGAGGGGAAGTAAAGCCGACGGTCCCATGTGATACATTTTTGGCATGTTAAAGAACCTTCCACTAATTACACCTCTGTGAAGCTAAATTATATATAGGTTAAACATTTGACTAACGATCCTAGGTTCCTACGTTCGTCGTCAAGAGCCGACTGAGGTGGCATCTGGTAACTAAGTACTAAACTAGTTGGTCGTTGACGGTGGCGTTCGGCGACAAAAGTAGGAACTACTTGGAGACATTGAATGTCTACAGTCCTTACTTGAATTAAAACAGATACTCACACTAATACATTCATCACAATTAACACCGGTTATCAGCCAGATTCTACACACACCCAAAGTATACGGGGCTACATGACCGCGTTGTTGCAGCCCCTAAACTAAGGAACCAACTAACCAACCAACATTCGTAAAATGAGGTCAATCTACTGAAATATGGTTTAGCGATCAGAACAATAGCTTTGACCCAACGGGACGGTCCAGCACGATAAGGCACGGTTACCCTGAACTGTTCGTCTCTGCTGCGATGCATTATTCTAATATAAAATGAAAATATCCCACCTGACACCTCCTTGAGGCCAGATTAAACCACCCTCTGTACAATAACCGGATTTGGTTAGGCTGGGACTGGTTGAATCATAGTTACGGTTACGCTATAATACTTGCATGATCCATACGTCCACCATATTGAAACTCTTTGGCTGATGGCCTTGTAGTTTGGGTAAAAGACGCTTCCCACATTATGGTATAGTGTTGCAAAATTTAATAGAGATCCGATTATTAGGATATCGTAATTTGATTTAAGCTCAGAACTTTTGGGTGGGCGCCATTTCCTTTCTGTTATGATGCTAGTACTACCTCTGCGCCAAAGGTGGTTCGATTTGGTTTCGTTGTGTTAGAATTGATAGGAGGGATCGACTTGCACACATACAGGGCCGCCATCTGCAAACTATTGCGCGTATGACCTTGTAGTTTGGTGGAAAGACGCTTCCCTCATCGTGGTATGTTGTTGCAAAATTGGATAGTGATCAGATGAATTGGTTAGTCGTAATTTAATTTAAGCGTTGAACATTTGGGTGGCCACCATTATGTTTCCGTCAAAATGGTGGCGATATAAAACATGACACTGAGGAGCCCTTGGCTAGTGCTACCTTTGTAAAAAAAACTTTCAATTCAGTTTCACCGTGTTGGAATTGATAGGGGGGACAGACATACCAAATCCCATACACACATACAAACACACACACTCACACACACACACACACGGACATTCACAATATGTTTGGCCCTGTAGAGATCTCATAAGTCTAATTTCATTTTTTGCAAAAATGGAAAGTAGGCTAAAAATCCAACTTGGCGACCATCCGAAATATTTATTTATGTATTGAATATCCATTACAGGAACCCTATTACACAAAGTATATTAGGGTTGTAGTTTGTTACATTTTTAAAAAATTAATTACACTATAAATTATGAGATAAATTTGAAAAAAATGATGAATAAAAGTTAAAAACTGCTATAAAAACGGAAAGAGTTTGTAGTTGCATGCAGTTATATCTACAAAACTTTGAGAGTTAGTATGCTTGGCATTAATATCACCAGTAATAATTAATGGTTTCGCTCTCAGATGATCACATATTTTCTGATTGGCATTCAGGTCCACAGTGATGTCTCGTTTAGAGTCAAGGTAAATGTTGCACACATGAAGTTCCTATCGTTTGATTGATGTACAGATGACAACCCTGTCTGCAGAACAGTATTGTGGCAATAACATTTTTGGATTTGGAGACAATAACCGCTCTAATAATTTCCACATGTGGAGTTTCCCTTAGTGTAAAGATGTTAAAGCCATGTCGTATGCAAATGATTGAGTTTTAGTCATGGCCAAAATTGAGGAGAAGTTCCAGCGTGGGTATACTTGATTTTTGTATATGTTGTTGGTATATTAATAGTTCTACCATAATTAATTTTAGATTTTATAATGTTAAATGTTTTCTGATAGATTGGACAATTTGTTGATGTGGCAGGATCATTGCCTACGCTATGTACAAGGCCGGGAAATGCAAGAAACGAAATAGCCGTTTTCCGTACTAGATTATTATACTCCAGCAAACGTTTGGCGCTATAAATGAATCACCATGAAGTTCCGCCAGTGACCGCTAGGATCGCTTTGTACCACCCTAGTTCCAGCATTCGCGCCAGTTTAACTCAATAGTGACACTGCAAATAGAGGTTGTTTACATGAGTATTTTTTAAATGGTTTATTGCTGTGTTCCGTTTTGTACCTCCCGGTAGGGAATGTGCAAATCAGTTTCATTTCACTCGTTTCCTATCAATCACGAATTAAGAAATAAGTGGATTATAGCTGTTCCTCGACGAGGTGATAAGCCAGGTAGTTTGTGGACTCCTTCTATAAGGTCGGCAGTTTGTAGTAGGCATTTCAGAGAAGACAATTACAGTGTGAGCACAACTAGAAGATTTATTCTTCCTAAATCCGTACCTTCAGTATTTACTGACTTCCCTCAGCACAAACAAGTTGCAACTACAGCTAGGAAACCACCAAAACGACGACAGTGTCAAACTGACGACACTCTTTCATCCCAAAGAAAATGTGACTCTCCAGGAACTGTGAGTAATTTTGTCAGTATTTGTGAAGACGAGATAAATTGTAGAAGTATAGGGACACAGTTTTCACCCATTTCAAGGCCAGTTGTTAGGAAGTCTCTTCGAAAGAAACTGCGGAGTGCTACAAAAAAACAAGTAGTTCCGTGAAGAACTACACAGCCTATTTTCATATATCCTACTTACGTTAATGCCACTATCAACATACAAAATTTCAGTTTGATTGCTATAACAGATACGTAGATATTGAGAACCGACTAAATATTTCGGATGGTCGCCACGTTGGATTTTATATATGTAGGTCCTAAAGTTATGTACTGTTAGATGAAGATTATTGTGTACGTGTAGCATTCAAACTTCAACCGCATGATTAGGACACAAGATGTAAAAACGAGATTTTAAAATTTCGCACAGCTGCCATCCTGTGGTTATGGAAACAATTGAAATAAATTAGATGTCAGCGGATTAACATTCGTATAAGGATTTACTATACCAAGTTTCACTGCACTCGGATGGTTAAATAGTGAGAAACGTTCATGTGAATATTTATACTTCGCGTCGCCGCCATGTTGGATTTGTGATCACCAGGTTATTTAAAGTCCTATAGGCGAAATTAAGTTCATAGCCCCTATGAAAATTAGAAAATTCAGTTTGATTGCTATATAGATTTGTAGATATTCAGAGCTGTCTAAATATTTCGGATAGTCGCCATGTTGGATTGTTAACCGTATAGGCAATAGAGTCATGTACCATTAAAGGAAAATTATTGCGTAGGTTTATTATTCAAACTTTCACTTCGATCGCATGATTACGACATAAGAAATAAAAACTTAATTTTCGAAATTCGCACAGCCGCCATCTTGAGGTTATGTAAACAACTGAACGAAATTAGATACCAGTGCATTACAATGTGTATAAACATTTCCTGTACCAGATTTCATTGCGTTTGGATCAGAAAGGTCTATTTAAAATGTTCAAATTCGCTTGGCCGCCATGTTGGTTTCGTAGTTACCAGGTTTTCAAACGTTACATAGGTGAACTTCTAGTAGTTCTCTTTATCACCGTAATAAATTCCAGGGTGATATCGGTAATAGTTTCGGAGATATTGAATGGTGGTGAAATATTTCGCACAGCCGCCATGTTGGATTGGGAAGACGTAACAAAATTTTAAGGGCACGGTCGGGGTCGCCCGGAGTATTGCTATGAACTTACCGAGTTTCATTGAAATCGCTCCAGCCGTTTAGATTTTATTAGGGACACACACACACACACCTCTCTCTCACACACACACACACACGCACACACACACGGACAAAAGGTGATCTCATAAGCCTTTTTTTTTTTTTTTTTCAAAATTGAAAATAGGCTAAAAACTGCTAAGCGAGACGCTATAATTCACAAGCTACGAAGAAAACTTAATGATCTTCGGGCCGAATTGAAGAAATATAAAACTAAGAAATATGACTTGAACAAGCAGCTGTCTGCAATTCAAAATGAAGCCCAACAAGGTAGTCTCAAAGCCAATTTCTTGCTCGAACAGCTGCAAGAATTTGGAGAGAAGAAATATAAGTACCAAGAAACTACAATTAAAATGTGTGTTCTGCTATCTACTAGGTCACCGACAGGCTATCGATTGTTACGTGAACTAAGGATCTTGCACCTACCACATCCCAAAATTTTGAAGACATACGTAGGGTACTCGAAAGGAGAGACAGGCATTACCTCATTGATCAGAGCAAGATTGATGGCAGAGGAAAAGTCACTGGAACACGAGAATGCAAAAGTGGGCTCCCTTATCATTGACGAAATGGCTATAAAGCCTAGGCTTATGTACAATAGGAATTTAGACATGTTTCTCGGCATGAGTGACGCAGACTTAGACGCTCTTGGTATTGAAGACAAACTAGCCAACAAGTTACTTTGCATTCTTTTCAAAGGACTATCTTCTTCTTACAGAATTCCTGTGTCATTTTATTTTACTTGTTCTATTTCTGGAGCGCACTTGGAAAAATTGGTATTAGATGCTATGAAGGTAGTCGAAGAAAGTGGTTTCAGAGTGTTAAGAATTGTAACTGACAACTGTCAAGCGAATGTTTCGATATTTGAAACGCTATGTGGGGGTCGTATAACGCCTGAAATCCTCTTGATGAAAATCGACCGCTCTTTATAAGTTTTGATCCCAGTCACATTATCAAGAATGTACGATCGCAGTACTTGTCTAGGGAGTTCCTTGTAAATGGCAAAAATGTGACAAGTGATCATTTGAAGAACCTTTATAATCTTCAGAAAACTCCGGTGATAAAACCTGTCAGGAAACTCTCCAGGAAAATGGTTTATCCTAGTAATTTGGAAAAGATGAATGTTTCCAGGGCCAAAGTTGTGTTTTCACCTAAAATTGTCGCAGGCTTAATAGGTATGGAAGTCGTATGCTCTGAGAAAATTAATGACAAAGGCAGTTTACTTGAGACTATTAATTTTATGGAACATTTTCAGAAATGATTTGACATCCATGATGTCTGTAACACATCCCATGGCACGCACTTCAGAAATGACAATAAGATGATTTTTTTGTGAGATGGACGATGAAGGACTGCACTGGTTAACAGACGTATTTCTGCCATACATTGAGGGCACTCAGCAACATCACGAAAAGTTCAGGAAATTTACTCTCTGGAGTTGACAACTCTCTCTTCAGTGGCATGCATACGATATTTAATAAGCATCAATTTCCACTATGTCCTAACAAGGAATTTATCGAGTGACGATGTCGAGCTCTTTTTCAGTCAAGGGGGGAGGGGGGTCAATGATATGATGGATGTGAGATCTTGAATCCATGCTATTGAATCTACCCTTCACACTGGAATTATCGCAGCTTCGAGCCATGGAAACGTCGAACTAAGGAATGAAGACTTAGTATCCAGCGTAAGGTCCAGGTTCTTTTCTAGAAACCAACTTCAAGAGCCAGGTGAAGAAGGACATGTCACGGATTCTGCCTTCGTACCGGAGCTTCCCGAACACGTCCTTGATATATTTGGAAACCCCGTTGAAGGTACATTTTTAACCTGATAATTTATTTTCATTGCATTGTGTTTTTATCTAAACACGATTACGGTATTTAACTATTTGGTTTTATTTTTAGGAACTCCAGCGGAGCCTCCGTGGCTTAGGCGGCAGCACGCCGGCCTCTCACCGCTGGGTCCGTGGTTCAATTCCCGGTCACTCCATGTGAGATCTGTGCTGGACAAAACGGAGGCAGACAGTTTTTGCTCCGGGTACTCCGGTTTTCCCTGTCACAATTTCATTCCAGCAACACTCTCCACTATCATTTCATTTCATCTGTCATTCATTTAATCATTGCCCCAGAGGAGTGCGACAGGCTTTGGCAGCCGGAACACTTCATATCCTCGCCACTAGATGGGGGCTTCATTCATTCCATTCCTGACCCGGTCGGTGACTGGAAGCAGGCTATGGATTTTCATTTGAGGAACTCCAGCTACCGCTTCCAACATAGCAGTAGCAATGGTGGCAGGCTACCTAGTGCGCGTAGCAGAAGAAAATACCAGCTGTGAAGGTTGTTGGCAACATATTTCTCTTCCAGCGAGTGAAAGCCCGGTCCTCAGCCTCATACGATTTCAATATCGTAGAGGACTGAGGTACCCTAAAACATCATTTGTGGTGTTACTAGAGCAAATTATGCAATGCGTATCACGTGCTGTCCAGTATCTGCCGCGGATGAACTTAGTGACAAACTGCACACTTTAATTAAAAGACAAGTTCTGTAAAACAAATTAGTGCGACCAATGCAACGATTCTGAACTTGCGATTCTCCTTTTGAAGAAGTTCCTGAAGCCGCTCCTGGACAACCTAGCCTTCAATCGCACGAGCAGGAATTCACGATTTTTACAGCTTTACAATAAGCCCCTGAACAGGAAAGTACTGAAGCTCTAAGAAAAAAATTGCTTGTTTATGATATTCCGGTGAATTATAGATATGAATGATAAACCACACTTTTGTAAATGTGCATGAAATAGCCCGGGTATTCTCTCATCTCAATACTAAATTCATATAGTGCGCTCGTATTGAGGGTGTTACAATGTGATCCTAGCGACAGAATGCTGAAGTGCGACATCTCCCGGCCTTGTATTATAACTTAGGCAACGGGCAGGATGCTGGGAGTTGAGTTTTTGCTGTTTACGCCTTGCGATGTTCTTTTGGTTTTGAAACTGGCAGTTCACACATTCAGTCTTTGTTTTCTGACAGTCGCTGATGTTGTGAGGCTTTGAACATTGGGAACAGGCCTGTTTCTTGTCACAATTTGTAGAGAAGTGACCAAAGCCAAGACAGTTGTAACAACGAATGACTGCAACGTAGTCACTGAAGCTGCAACTGGTATATCCAATGTACAACATATCGCAGTTCTGCATCACACAAAAGATGGCAGGGCTAACTTCAAATACTGCGTATTTTGTGCTGCCATCTCGAGACGTCCTCACAAAGCGCTTCTTAATACATTCAAAGCCCTCGGATGCTACAAGTTTGATACTTGGGTTTTGTTCTATGATAGCTTCTGTGATCTCATCTTCGGGTAAACTAACCTCAATGCCATGAATTATCATTTGTGGGTTTTTCTCACTGGGAATAATTGCTTTCAGATGAGGGTTGTTGGTTTCAATAGAATTTACAAATTTTCGGCACTCGTCTTCATTCCTAAGTTCTAAAACAACACTTTTATTACGAACTTTCTTAACCTTGTTCACTCCTACCTGTAATGATTTTGCGTTAGTCGAAGTTTGCAACAACTGGAGAGTCTGTTCCGAATCTTTCGATATTTTGTCATTTTTAGGGGAGATCATTACTACATGCTTAGTAGAGACAACTTCAGGTCTTTTAGATTGCGCTACTTCATTGTAGGAAACCGACTGCCGCTTACCGGGACTACTATAGGTTGTGATGCACTCATCAAATTCATTATTCGTAATCTCTGTTTCGCGGGCTTATAGGCCGTGTTCCAAGGACATTTTGTCGTCCTTACGTTTCGCTGAATCCTGCGTTCAGCATGTTCACAGGTTACATTAAGCGAGGTAAAACATGTAAACAGAAGATATATAAATAGTCAACAACCCACACATAGAGGCTACCATAGCAACGGCGTACCACATAAAAGTAATGCATCAAGGACAGGGCTGCTCTTCTGTTGCATCTTCTCGTCTACGACGGTCAATGAGGGCAAACAGATAAATCCACTGTTGCAGAACACTCGCTACTCGCAGGTCACGATATAAGATATGGAGACACCGAAGTTCTGTCCACCACGGTGTCTTATCATGCCAGGCTACAAAGGGAGGCCATTGAAATCCTGAAGCATACTAACAGCTTCAATCTTAAGGAGGAAGCAGAACGTGTGAACAGAGCTTGGCTTCCAGTCCTTAATCCCCTCAAGCCTGCCCTCATTGACCGTCGTAGACGAGAAGATACAACAGACAAGCAGCCCTGTCCTTGATGCATTACTTTTATGTGGTACGCCGTTGCTATGGTAGCCTCTATGTGTGGGTTGTTGACTATTTATATATCTTCTGTTTACTTGTTTTACCTCGCTTAATGTAACCTGTGAACGTGCTGAACGCAGTATTCAGTGAAACGTCAGGACGACAAAATGTCCTTGGAACACGGCCTATAAGCCCGCGAAACAGAGATTCCTATTTCAACGCCGGTCGTGAAAGTCTAAATTTTTACTTCATTAATTCGTCTTTGAAATATTTAGACGGTTCTCAATATCTACGAATCTTTTACAGCAATCCAACTGAAATTGTGTATGTTGATAGAGGCAATTAATATAAGTAGGATATATGTAAATAGGCTGTATAGTTCTTTATGGAACGACTTGTTTAGCCTATTTTCATTTATGAAAAAAATAGGCCTATGAGATCACCTTCTGTCCGTGAGTGTATGTGTGTGTGTATGTGTGTGTCCCCATAATAACTTCTAAACGGCTGGAGTGATTTCAATGAAACTCGCTAAGTTCATAGTACTATTTTGGCCAACCCCGTCCGTGCCCTTCAAATTTTATTACGTCGCAAAAATCCAACATGGCGGCTGGACGATATATTACACCGGCATTCTATATCTCCGAAACTATAACTGATATCACCCTGAAATTGTGTACGGTGATATAGAGCACTGTTAAAAATTTACCTATGAGACATTCAAAAACCTCTTAACTACAAAACGAACATGGTGGCCAAGCGAAATTGAAACATATAAATTGACTTTCCTCGCGATTTAACAATCCAAACGGAATGAAACTTGGTACAGAAAATATTAATACACATAGAAATGCACTCGCATCTAATTTAGTTCAATTGATTACATAAACTCAAGATGGCGGCTGTGTGAAATATTTCACCGGCATTCTATATCACCGAAACTATTACTGATACCTGAAATTTTGTGCGGTTATAAAGGGCACTACAGGAAAATTTCCTATGAGGCTTTCAAAACCCCTTGACTACAAAACGAACATGGCGGCCAAGCGAAGTTAAAACATTTAACCATCCAACCGCAATGAAACTTAGTGCAGCAAATGTTTATACACTTTGTAATGCAATGGCAAGTAATATAGTTCAATTGTTTACATAACCTCAAGTTGGAGGCTGTGCGAAATATTTCACCTGCATTCTTATTATCATATTTATTTATTTATTTATCGTATGACTTTTAGTTCCGGGAGTGTTCAAGGACATGTTCGATCCGCCAGAGGCTGTAGCTGCTTCAAGCGGACACCGAAAGGGTGAGCTACAAGTTCCGTTCAATTTCAAGTTGTTCCAACTTTCACTACCAGATTCAATGATACCTAGTGGTGAACGTTGGAACTTTGATAGAGCGTTCCAACGAAATCTAACCTAGAAATTTAGCTTCTCACAAGTTAAGTCTGTGGAAGGATATTTTACATGCCATAAATCTATGACATGGGACCTCCGGCTTTACTTCCCCTCCGAAGGAAGGCATACTGAAGGAATTTAACGCTCCTTAAAGTCCGACAACTTTGGCCGGGTGTGAACCCGCCATCTTGGGCACAGCAGTTCAGCATGCTACCAACTACGCGACTGAATGCCACTGGAATTCTACATCTCTGAAACTATTACCGATATCACCCTGAAATTTTGTACTGTGATAAAGGTTACTACTAGAAGTTCAGCTATGATACACCCAAAAAACCTGTAAAATACCAAACGAACAAGGCGGTTAAGCGAATGTGAAACATTTTAATAACTTTTCTCACGATTCAACCATCTGATCGCAGTGAAATATGGTGCAGTTAACGTTTATACACATTGCAATGCACTGGGATATAATTTAGTTCAATTGTTCACATTACTTTAAGATGGTGGCTGTGCGCAATTTTAAAATTAAGTATTTCGTGATTTATTAATCATGCAATCGAAGTGAACGTTTGAATAATGAACCGTCGCAAAAATCGTCATCTAGTAGTAGTCTACATAACTCTATGTCCTGCATATATAAAATTTCAACATGTCGACCATCCGAAATATTTAGACGGTTCTCAATATCTACGAATCTTTTACAGCAGTCCAACTGAAATTTTGTATGTTGATAGAGGCTATGAACAGAAGTTCACATATGGGACTTTCAATAACCTGGTGGGCACAAATCCAACATGGCGGAGACGCGAAATATAAATATGGACGTTTCTCGCGATTAACCATCTGAGCGCAGAAAAACTTGGTACGGTAAATGCTTAAACAAATTTTAATCTTCTGGCATCTAATTTCTTGTGTCTTAATGATGCGATTGAAGTTTGAATACTACACCTAAACAAGAATCTTCATGTAATTGTACATAACTCTAAGACCTACATACATAAAAATCCAACATGGCAACCATCCGCAATATTTAATCGGTTCTCAATATCTACGAATCTATTACAGCAATCAAACTGAAATTTTGTATGTTGATAGAGGCAATTAACATTAGTAGGATATATGAAAATAGGCTGTATAGTTCTTCACGGAACTACTTGATTTGTTCTTCAGTTGCCATAACAATTGCATATAACACGCAATAGGCTCTAACAAGCGGTGCGGAATGAAATTATTCGTGTTATAAACTTGTCATTCTTCAAATTAGATGCTTGAAGAATGCCAACGGCAGATGCTGGATTAGTTTCTTACTGCTTCCTTTCAAAATCCCTTCCCAGACCCTACCTTAATTTTTAGTCCCAAGTCAGCGGTTGCCTGTCACCATCCACAAATCTATCTGCTGCTTGCCACGGTGGGTGAGTGGTTATCGTGTAGGATTACTAGCCAAAAGCGTGCAGGTCCGCTCCTGGCCATGGTAAGTAATTGTTGAAAGGCGGCAAAAATCACGATGCGCATGTCATACGATGTTGGTATGTTAAAGAACCCATTTGAATTCAGTAGGCCGTGTTCATAAAGGCAAAATTCATCTCGGTATTTTCCGCCAATACCAAATTCCTCATTTCTCTACTAGAAAGCGCTATAGTGTCAAGGAGCTTTGACATCTAACCTCCTTGACTTTCATAGTGCTTCAAGGAACAACAAAATTCGACATGCAAGCTGCTTTCTGGGTGTCAAATAACAAAGCTTGCACCCGGCACCCGAGGACGTTCGATATTAATATTATTATTATTATTAGTCTATCTGCTGACTCCTCTTTCAGAAACCGTCTTCCCAACGGTAGAGGAATGAACCGAATACGAGGATAATCGAATTTCAAAAAATTATTTATTGAATATTGGGACAAGATGATGCTAATTACTGGCCAAGAGTCGCAGTGGTGTCAAACCCATTAGTAGTTCTTGCTGCGTGTATATCGGCTGTGTGCACTCGCCTGTGTCAATGAGGATAGAGTGGTAAGACGACCCGGCGAACGTATGCACGACTAATATATCCGAGACCGATACCAACAGGGAGGAGGTGGTGCAGTGTATTGATGTAGCATCATGTATGGTCACCCAACCCCTCCTGTGTACATCCCAGACGTATGACAGGCATACGTTACAGGGATACTATCCTGGCACCTGTAGTGAAAGTCTATGCTGACAATTTCAGCCCAAATTTCACTTTCGTGGACGATAACGCTCGGCCGCACAGAGTTGGCTTCGTCAATACCTTTCTTGAGGAGAATGGTATTCACAGAATGGAATGGCCTGCCTATGCTCCTGATCTCAATTGGTCTCCCCACTTTACTCATGGCAACATGCGAAACATTTTTGATGTGTTTGTATGACCTACTGACCATTTATTGCAGTATACATCTACATAGGCCTACTTATCATCTGTGTACGTGCTCGTCGTGGTGGGTGAGTGGTCAACGTGTCAGTCTACTAACACCAAGCTTGCAGGTTCGCTCCTGGCCGTGGTAAGTGATTTTTTTTTGAAAGGCGGCAAAAATTACGACACCATGTCATACGATGTTGGCATGTCAAAGAACCCATTTGAATTCAGTAGGCGGTGTCCATAATGGCAAAATTAATATCGGGGGTTTCCGCCAACACAAATGTTCCTCACTTTGTCTACTAGAAAGCGCTCTAGTGCTCAAGGAGGACTTTCATAGAGCTTCAAGGAACATCGAAATTCGACATGCAAGCTACCCTCTGGATGTCAAATAACAAAGCTTGCACCCAGCACCCGAGTTCATACGATATTATTATTATTATTATTATCTGTAAGGCTATACGCTAAATAAATAAAATATACAACGGTTTGAAAATAAACATCTATGTTGGCAGCACTGTGTCGGACGAGAAATGTTCTTCAAAGAATAAACATTTTAGTCTATTACGTTTTAGTGTTAAAAGGAAGGTGGTGCCGGCTGATATTTTGTCCGATCATTGTAAGCATTCCTACAGAGAGCAAAATCTGTGCTCGCTAGCTATTTGCTGACTCCGTACAAGTGAGTTCAAATCCCACCGTCGGCTGTCCTTGATATGGTTTTCCGTGGTTTTACATTTCCAACTCCAGGTAAATGCTGGGTCAGTACCTTCTATTTGGCCACGGCCCCTTCGTTTCAACACCTAGCTCAGATTCATTCATTTAATCGTTGTTATTGCTTATTTTAGGGGTTGCGAAATCGTGAAATGCGTGTGATAACCTGTGTTGTTGTGATGGCTGTACTAGTGTGTGTAATTGTAATTCAGGTGAGGATTGGGAAAGACGTGGCCGTGGCCTTAAGTTAGGAACCATCCCAGCATTTGCCTGGAGTAGAAGTGGGGAAACCACGGGGAACAACTTCCAGGAAGGCTGAGGAGGGAATCGAACCCTTCTCTACTCACGAGGTTGAGTGCACCCCGTTCCAGCCTTCACTCCAGAATTGAAATTTCTTGGCAGAGACGGGAATCGATCCTCGCATTAACTCCTCTAAAATAAGGTTTCCGTTAGGAAGAGCTTCCACCTTCTAGAAATTCATCGCATCTCATCCCCGACACCATTGAAATGATAATGATAATTGCTACTGTAAGGGGCGCAACATTTAGGTTTGGGTGACAGTGAAATTGTCGGAACGAAAAACTAGTTCTAAAACTATTGTAGCTACAGACATACAACTAACTTACGTACAAGAAGGAGAAAAGGAATAAAGGAAATAAACGACAGGGAAAAACTACCCTCCCTCAAAGAATGAACACTGAGAGACTTTGAAAGAAAGAGAGCCATGAAAGGCGGATAGGAAAGGTAACGAGGAGGGAGTTCGCATCGTAATGAATGAAAGAAGCAGAAAACGGACCCAGCTCAGGAATCTCTCGGTATCGTTCATCAACTGTGAGCCCTTGAGGGTGTGGCACTATCTAGGGTGCATCATAACTGGCCACGGTGGATGAGTGGATAGCATGTCGGTCTACTAACCCCAAGATTGCAGGTTCGCTCCTGGCCGTAGTAAGCGATTTTTGAAAGGCGGCAAAAATACGACACGCATGTCATACGATGTTGGCATGTCAAATAACCCATTTGAGTTCAGTAGGCCGTGTTCATAATGGCAAAATTAATCTCGGGAGTTTCCGCCAACACAAAGTTCCTCATTTCTCTGCTAGAAAGCGCTATAATGTTCAAGGAGCTTAGATATCTAACATCCTTGACTTTCATAGTGATTGAAGGAACAACGAAATTCGACATGCAAACTACCCCCTGGGTGTCAAATTACAAAGCTTGCACCCGGCAATCGAAGCCATACGATATTATTATTATTATTATTATTATTATTATTATTATTATTATTATCATAACTGGCGGGCCTACACACTCCAACTGCCTTGTTTAGGACCCTGAGCAGTAGGCAGGACTTAACCATGAAATGAATAGCTCTGACCCTCTCGAAGAATGAGGGTATCAGTGAAAAGATGAGACAAGGGTGGTCGACAGGAAGGATGACGGAGAGGAGCCAGGCACAAGCAAGTGGAAGCAATGTCAGACTCATATGGGGTCCCATGGTCGCCAACCCACGTCCCACTAATCGTGAGCTCCTGGCAAACGTTGGAATGGGATAGTAGGGCTAAACGTACATTGTATACATTCCTTTGTAAGGGTTTACTTTCTTTTCGTGTCTGCATTACACTAGACGCCATTTGTCGTCCAGATGTTACCGTCCTTTTGATGAAGTACTCTGGTAAGAAAAAGAAAATCAACCGCTTGATAATTGCATTTATATGTAGGTTCTCAGTTAATGCCTCCCGTTCTTGTACTTGGTAGAAGATTTTAAATTGGAGAATTAGCAATGCTATTTGAGTTACTTGGCCGGTTTTTACTCCTCCAGACGGAGCTGCAAGCAGACGATGACGCATTGTTCGACGGCAATCTTCCGTTCTATTTATCTTTGCAGTTTTTTATTGTATAATTATTTTAATAGGTACCAGTTTTGAGTTATATTCCTAGTTTAAAACCTCCAGTTAAACACCTGACTATCCTATCCAAGAAGTCAACTCGATCAGTAATCGATCAATTGAAACATATTTCAATCGTGTCAGCCCCAAGCACCGCAATTCAGCACTCTTAATACCTTAAATACCTTGCCACCCTAATACCCCGGTCAGACATCCCGGTCGCGATTCCGATCAGGCCCCGATCCAGATTAAGTTGGGACGTCTAAGCGCAACAGAATTACATTATCTCGATTAACTTTCCCTCCAACAGGATCAGCCCGATCCTCTTCCCACAACTAGATAATCACGTTCGTGGCCATTGCGATTGTCAGTGTGTTCTATCCCCCTGCTGTGTGAGTGAAGTAGGCAGTGGAATTGATGGCCATTCATGATTTTCTCGTGTTTTGAAAGCGAGAAGAATGTATTGTTGGCCATGACGGTTGTATTTATGTTGGTTGATATAAGATATATAAAGCTTGCCACGGTGGGTGAGTGGTCAACGTGTCGGTCTACCAACCCCCAAGCTTGCATGTTCGCTCCTGGCCGTGGTAAGAGAATTTTTATATAGGCGGCAAAAATTAAGACACCATGTCATAAGATGTTGGCATGTCAAAGAACCTATTTGAATTCAGTAGGCCGTGTTCATAATGGCAAAATTAATTTCGGGAGTTTCCGCCAGCAAAGAGTTCCTCATTTCTCTACTACAAAGCGCTATAGTGTTCAAGGTACTTAGATATCTAACCTCCTTGACTTTCATAGTGCTTCAAGGAACAACGAAATTCGACATGCAAGCTACCCCTTGATTGTCAAATTACAAAGCTTGTACCCGGCACCCGAGGCCTTACGATATTATTATTATAGATATATTAAGATTGAGAAACACGAAATGATGGAAGGAGAACGAGTATACCAGTATTTAAACGTGTAAAAATTCTTAGCGCTGGGGCAAGTCCTTCAAGACGAATAATACAGATATAAATTTATTTTCATAGATATGGAAGGGATTCCGATAGGACCAAATGCCTCTGGACGAACAAAAATGAATTTATGCAATAAATATGGTCGACCTGTGTATAAACATTTTAAAGTATACTTTCTTCACACCAAGAATAGGCCTTGCCTACACATCTTCTCAGGATTTGTATAAAATTAAGAATATGCATTAGCTGGTTGAATTCTGTAAAAAGAATAACTGAAATACTTCAAAACTGGAGAAAACAAACTACTGTAAATTTCTGCTATAACACATGGAATTCAAAGGTTGGCAGAACGTAGCGGTGCCATGCTCTTTTACTCTATTATCCTGTTGTTTCATGATTGGACGTCTAAACATGTTCCAATCAGAAATGCCGTTGATCGCGATTGGACATCATCCAGATCAGAGGTAATCGGGATCGCGACCTTGACGTCTAAACGGGGTAAAACAGGGGACATACATCATGGTGTGTTTAACATATTCCCCGCTGCTAGATCACTGAGTCTATTCTCATTGCAAGTGGTTTACTTTGATACAGGAAGATGGTAGGACATACTGAAATGATAAATGTTCATGCGCGTGTTTAGGAGGCAGTGAGAACACTACAATGTTATCATCCTCGTGAATTTTTTAAACATTTCTTTAAAAGACAGTGAAATTATTCAAAAAAGTCATAATGGGGGATATACCAGCATACATAAAAAAGTCTAAAGAATAACAATATTAATTTAATACTGACAGTCATAGGTTTGGTACATTATGCACAATTCCAGGGAAACACAGACATCTATGTCTGTTGGATTGTTGTTGTTGTTGTTGTTGTTGTTGTTGTTGTTTCAAAGGGCGAAACAACGAGGTCAGCTGGCCCTAGACATCTTTGATACCAGAAACAGATATTTTAATTTTTAGCCTATTTTCAATTTTGAAAAAATAGGCTTATGAGATCACCTTTTGTCCGTGTGTGTGTGTGCGTGTGTGTGAGGTGTGTGTGTGTGTGTCCCCTAATAACTTCTAAAGGGCTGGAGCGATTTCAATGAAACTCGGTAAGTTCATAGCACTATTCCGGACGACCCCGACCGTCCCCTTCAAATTTTGTTACGTCTCACCAATCCAACATGGCGGCTGTGCGAAATATTTCACCATAATTCAATATCTCCGAAACTATTACCGATATCACCCTGATTTTTTTTACAGTGATAAAGGGAAATACTAGAAATTCACCTATGTGACTTTTGAAAAACTGGTAACTACAAAACCAACATGGCGGCCACGGGAATTTGCGACTTTTGAATAGACGTTTCTCGCGATTTAACCAACCAAATGCAATAAAACTTGGTACAGTATATGTTTAAACACATTGTAATGCACCAACATCTAACTTCGTTCAATTGTTTACATAACCACAAGATGGGGGATGTGCGAAATATTTCACCGGCATTCTATATCTCTGAAACTATTAGCGGTATCACCCTGAAATTTTGTACGAAGATAAAGGGCGCTACTGGATGTTCATCTATAAGACTTTCAAAAACCGGTTAACTACAAAACGATCATGGCGGCCAAGCGAATTAGAAAATTTTAATAGCCCTTTCTCACGATTTAATCTTCCAAACGCAATGAAATCTGGTACAGGAAATGTTTATACACATTGTAATGCACTGGTATCTAATTTAGTTTAATTGTTTACATAACCTCAAGATGGCGGCTGTGCGAATTTTAAAACTAAGTTTTTATTTCTTGTGTCGTAATCACGCGATTGAAGTGAATGTTTGAATAATGAACCTACGCAATAATTTTCCTATAATGGTACATGACTCTATGGCCTACACATTTAACAATCCAACATGGCTACCATCCGAAATATTTAGACGGCTCTGAATATCTACGAATCTATTATAGCAATCAAACTGAATTTGTTTATGTTCATAGGGGTTATGAACATAAGTTCACCTATAGGACTTAAAATAACCTGGTGATCACAAATCCAACATGGCGGCGACGCGAATTATAAATATTCAAAAGGACGTTTCTTGCGTTTTAACCATCCGAGCGCAGTGAAACTTGATTCGGTATATGCTTATACAAATTTTAATCGACTGGCATCTAATTCATTTAAATTATTTTCATAACCACAAGATGGCGGCTGAGCGAAATTTTAAATTCCCGCTTTAATTTCTTGTGTCCTACTTGTTTAAATTGTTATAATTAATTATGTCCAATTCTCAAAAATGCCCTTGATTTGAGTTGTCCATCGCGGTGAGAATGATGGCGCAGTGGGTTCACTGTTAGTCTTTCACCCGGACGGCTGGGGTTCGAACCCTGGTGACATTGGGTGAAGGTTTCGCCTAGAAATGACGTGGCGTCAGGAAGGGCATCCGACCTTCAATTCCCCGCCATTACCCAAAAGAACGAGATTGGCTCCGGTGACCCCAAACATACAATGGGATATATATCCCCCAAGGGCTCACAACTAGTGGGACGAGGGGCAGATGAACTCACTGTTCCGCCTCTTCAAACTCCAATAACTAACTGACAACTAGTGGGACATGGGTTGGCGACCACGGGATCACAGCTGAGTTCGGCATTGCTTCCAATTACTTGTGCCAGGCTTCCCTTTGTCTTATTTTCTGACGATCTTCCTTGGTCGACTCTTGTTCTCTTCCGACCCGGACGGTATTAGGGCATCCGAGGACTAGGGAGTCTTGCAATTTCCCACGTTAATTGGTCCTCATCTCATCTTTCTTCGAGGAGTCAGACTCTTCCATTATCTTCATGATATCTCCTGCCTTCTGCTCAAAGCCTTAAAGGAGGCAGAGTGTGTGCACCCTGGATAGTGCTACACCCTCAAGGGCTCACGGCTGATCACGGGATTTGGCGTCCCCAAGGGATTCCAGAATTTCGTCCGCTTTTCCCTTCTTCCATTGATTTTGGGACAGACACTCTCCTCTTTCCCTTCCTTATCTGTCTTTCATGGCACTAATTCATTCGAAGTCCCTGAGTCCTAACACATTGATGGTTGTTTCTATTCACTGTCTTTTATTTCGTTTCTTCTTGCCCCTTCTTCCTCTCAGCTAAAGTCCTCTCAGCCGTAAGATAAGTTGCTAGTTAGCATCCGATTTTAGTTTTCATTTCATCTTCATTTTTCATTGTGATCCATATCATTAAAGATCGATAACCTTAATATTAGTCCACTCAGTCAACAATTAGCCTATCATCACATTGGAACAAGCCACCGACAGGCAATTATTTGAGTTGTCCCACGCCTTCGTTTCCTTCATAGTTCCCATGTCCAAAGGAATAGTTTAACTTTTTGTTTTTAAAGTGCATAATAAACACCCAGTTACAAAAATTAATCAAACCTCAGTTAATTTAACATTTGTTATTTTTTATCGTATGGCCTCGGGTGCCTGGTGAAAGCTTTGTTAATTGACACCCAGAGGGTAGCTTGCATGTCGAATTTCGTCGTTCCTTTGAACGCTACGAAAGTCAAGGAGGTTAGATATCTAAACTCCTTGACACTACAGCGCTTTCAAGTAGAGAATGGAGGAACTTTGTGTTGGCGGAAAATCCCGAGAATAATTTTGCCATTGAACACGGCCTTATGGATTCAAATGGGTTCTTTAACATGCCAACAACATATGACATGAGTGTCGTGATTTTTAGCCTATTTTCAATTTTGAAAAAATTGGCTTATTAGATCACCTTCTGTCCGTGTGTGTGTGCGTGTGTGTGTGTGTGTGTGAGGTGTGTGTGGGTCCCCCCCCCCCCCCTAATAAAAACTAAACGGCTGGAGTGATTTAAATAAAACTCGGTAAGTTCATAGCACTAGTCCCTGCGACACCGACCGTGCCCTTCAAATTTTGTTACGTCTCACCAATCCAACATGGCGGCTGTGCGAAATATTTCACCACCATTCAATATCTCCGAAACTATTCCCGATATCTCCCTGGAATTTATTACGGTGATAAAGGGAACTACTAGAAGTTCACCTATGTAACATTTCAAAAACCGGTAACTACAAAACCAACATGGTGGCCACGCGAATGTGCGACTTTAAAATAGACGTTTCTCGCGATTTAACCAACCAAACGCAATACAACTTGGTACATTGTATGTTTATACACATTGTAATGCACCGACATCTAACTTGGTTCAATTGTTTACATAATCACAAGATGGCGGATGTGCGAAATATTTCACCGGCATTCTATATCTCTGAAACTATTAGCGGTATCACCCTGAAATTTTGTACGGAGATAAAGGGCACTACTGGAAGTTCATCTATATGACTTTCAAAAACCGGTTAACTACAAAACGAACATGGCGGCCAAGTGAATTTGAAAATTTTAAATAGACCTTTCTCGCGATTTAATGTTCCAAACGCAATGAAATATGGTATAGGAAAAGTGTATACACATTGTAATGCACTGGTATAGAAATCAAACTGAATTTTTTAATGTTCATAGAGGCTATGAACTTAAGTTCGCCTATAGGACTATAAATAACCTGGTGATCACAAATCCAACATGGCGGCGACGCGAATTATAAATATTCACATAAACGTTTCTCGCAATTTAACCATCCGAGTGCAGTGAAACTTGGTACAGTAAATCCTTATACGAATGTTAATCCACTGGCATCTAATTTATTTCAATTGTTTCCATAACCACAAGATGGCAGCTGTGCGAAATTTTAAAATCTCGTTTCACTTCTTGTGTCCTAATCATGCGATTGAAGTTTGAATGCTACACGTACACAATAATCTTCATGTAACAGTATTTACCTTAAGGACCTACATATATAAAATCCAACATGGCGACCATCCGAAATATTTAGTCGGTTCTCAATATCTACGAATCTATTACAGCAATCAAACTGAAATGTTGTATGTTGATAGTGGCAGTTAACATAAGTAGGTTACATGAAAATAGGCTGTATAGTTCTTCACGGAACTACTTGTTTCGCCTTTCAAAAATCACTTACCATGGCCAGGAGCAAACCTGCAATCTTGGGGTTGGTAGTCCGATACTATAACCACTCACCCACCGTGGCAAGCTATCTGTTAATTAAGGCATATTATTTCATTTTTATTTTGACCTGCTTAATGATTTTAGTAAATTAAGTATTATAAAGGCTATTGGAAGATCAGAGCGAATGAAAAGCTACTGGGAGAATCGGAAAGAAAACTTACTGAAGAAGAGGACCAAGAAATGATTGACTGAAGCAAAAGCAGAAGAAGAAGAGGCTGATTGAAGCCCTGCCAGTCTGAGTGAGATTCCATTAGGAGGTGGAGGTTTAACATTGTAACTAGCTCAGCCGCAAGGAAACACGCATCGTTTCCAAAATAAAATAAAATTAAATTAAATAACAGAATTCAGAGCAACGAGTATCCCTCTTTGAGCCGATAACAATACCGATAACCAATGTTAAATATTCTAGACTGTGCTAATCCAAGTCACGTCGTAAGTTGAGTATTAAAACCGGCGAGGCGGTCCCATGTCACGTTCGTCACCGGGCGTTGGTTGCGATAGCATATAGTAGTAGCGAAGTTCACTGCTAGGTGTCGTTGATGGTAGCATTTGGTAGCGAAAGTAGGAACTACTTGAAATTATCGTCTGCAGTCCTTACTTGAATTAAAACAGATAACACACACTAATACAGTCATCACAATGAACACCGGTTATCAGACAGATTCTAGACACACCCAAAGTACTCGGGGATACATGACCACGTTATCGGTTGGCAGTCAAAGTGAAAGGTCGTGTTTTTCCCGAGCTATCAGGTGTGCTGAAATGGGTTGTTCTCTGGAGTGTTATCGGGCGAGGATCGGACTGTGGTATGCGAAGGGGGATTTCCGGTGTTTGTGTGTGCGTACGGGACCTAGCAACTTGTGGTTCATAGCCCTAGTGATAGCTGAATTGCTAGTTATTGGTGGAGTGGAAGTGAATCCAGGCCCTGTTACTCCAAATATGAATCAGGCAAATGATCCATTGGCAGCTTTAAAGTGTTCGACGTGCAGTAAAACATTGAAGAATGGTGTTGAGTGTGGACTATGTGAGAAATGGTTTCACTTCGGCAGTATTAAGGTCAAGAAGGAGGATTGTGATGTCGGAAATTGGTTTTGTAAAGTATGTGATACGCCGGACTGTTTGAGGGTGCAAATCAAAGCAAGGGATCAAATAATACAGGAACTTAGAGCAAAGCTTCGTGAATCAGAAGAAACGGTGAAGGATGTGACTGAACGGCTTTTAGGTAGATTTCATTAGAAAGCTAACTATTGCAATGGGTCCCATGTTTCGACTTCCGGAAAATTTCGACATATCTTCGCGTTTCACATCCCCCAGACCCCAAAACCACCGTCAGTTCAAAAGTTTATATATAATTTATGTATATATATATATATATGTATATATATATGTATATCAGTTTCTTGTGGACACGATAACTGCCGTAATTTCGCACCAATTACTTCGAATTTTTTACCGAAGATGTATACCTACAAAATCTCGGTCGAGTTCGTTACTGGGCTAAATCGGTCGAAGGGGGTGAAAATGGGGGGCATTTTTCGAAAAAGTGAAATTTCGCTATAACTCTCTTAATACGTGCAATATCGAATCCATTCAAAGTTCATAATATGTGTCGGATAAGTGCCAAAAATATTTGTCAAATAAGTTTTTTGATAGCACCAACCATTGACCAAAGGGGTGGAAAAAAGTGGGTTTTTCGGGAAACATTAATCATATCTCTCTTAATAGGCACAATATCAAAACCGTACAAAATGGACAATATTCCCCTAATAATTATCTAAAACTTTTGTCTGAAAGAATTTTTGATATGACCCACCATTACGCCAATGGACGAGAAAAATGATTTCGGAATTATAAGAAAATGCCAAGAGCTATCAGTGGTTGCCATGGCAACACTACTAAATTGATGAGGCATGGGCCATCAGACGTTGCAATGACAACGCACTTGCACGAGATCAGATTCAGTATTTCCATCTGATTAAGTGGTTGGTTGGTTGTTTCTTAAGTTTAGGGGCTGCGACAACGCGGTCATGTAGCCCCGTGTACTTTGGGTGTGTGTAGAATCTGTCTGATAACCGGTGTTAATTGAGATGACTGTATTAGTGTGTGTTATCTGTTTGTTAATTTAAGTACTGCAACTAACAATTTTTCAGATAGTTCCTACTTTTGCCGCCAAGCGCCACTGTCAACGACTACGAGGCCAAGTTCAGAACTGAGCTACTAGACGCCGCCGCAGTCGGCTCTTGGCAACGAACATAGAAACCTAAGAGCGTTGTATACATTCTTAACCTATCCAATTTAGCTTCACACAGGTGCAATTAGTGGAACGATCTTTAACATGCCATAAATCTATGACATGGGACCGCCGGCTTTACTTCCCCTCCGATGGAAGGGATATTTAACACTCTTAAAAAATCCGACGGCTTCGGCCGGGTTTGAACCCGGTATCTTAGGCATAGAAGCTCAGCACGCTACCGACTACGCCACCGAAGCCGCCTGGCAAAGTGGGAAGCGGCTTCGGTGACGTAACTGGTAGCATGCTGAATGTCTATGCCCAATGTCGCGGTTTCAAAGCCGGCCGAAGTCGTCGGATTTTCTAAGAGCACTAGAATCCCTCAGTATGCTTTCCTTTGGAGGGGAAGTTCCAACGTTCGTTGCGAGTTGATGGTTGGGGTGGCATCTAGTAGCCAAGTTCACAGCTAGGTGTCGTTGACGGTAGTACCTGGTAGCAACATTAGGAACTACTGCTTGAAATTGACCGTCTGCAGTACTTACATGAATTAAGACTAATACAGCCATTACAATTCACACCGTGTATCAGACAGATTCTACACTCACCCAAAGTACACGGGGTTAGATGACCGCGTTGTCGCAGCCCCTAAACTGAGGAACCAACCAGAGGTAGATTTCATTAGAAAGCTAACTATTGCAATGGGTACCATGTTTCGACTTCCGGAAAATTTCGACATATCTTCGCGTTTCACATCCCCCAGACCCCAAAACCACCGTCAGTTCAAAAGTTATATATAATTTATGTATGTATATGTATATCAGTTTATTGTGGACACGATAACTGCCGTAATTTTGTACCAATCACTTTGAATTTTTTACCGAATACGTATACCTATAAAATCTCGGTCGAGTTCGTTACTGGGCTAAATCGGTCGAAAGGGGTGAAAATAGGGGGCTTTTTTTCGAAAACGTGAAATATTGCTATAACTCTCTTAATATGTGAAATATCGAATCCGTTCAACATTCATACTATGTGTCGGATAAAGCCCAAAAATGTATGTTTGAAGAGTTTTTTTTATAGCACCAACCATTGACCAAAGGGGTGGGAAAAAGTGGGTTTTTCGGGAAACATTAATCATATCTCTCTTAATAGGCACAATATCAAAACCGTACAAAATGGACAATATTCCCATAAATAATTACCTAAAACTTTTGTCTGAAAGAATTTTTGATATAACCCACCATTATGCCAAGGGATGAGAAAAATAATTTCGCAATTATAAGAAAATGCCAAGACCTATCAGTGGTTGCCATGGCAACACTACTAAATTGATGAGGGATGAGCCATCAGACGTTGCCAAGATAACGCACTTGCACGAGATCAGATTCAGATTTCCATCTAAGTGTGAAGCGGCTTCGGTGACGTAACTGGTAGCATGCTGAATGTCTATGCCCAAGGTCGCGAGTTCAAAACCGGCCAAAGTCGTCGGATTTTCTAAGAGCGCTAAAAATCCGTCAGTATGCTTTCCTTTGGAGGGGAAGTTCCAACGTTAGTTGCGAGTTGCTGGTTGCGGTGGCATCTAGTAGCCAAGTTCACAGCTAGGTGTCGTTGACGGTAGTACCTGGTAGCAACATTAGTAACTACTGCTTGAAATTGACCGTCTGCAGTCCTTACCTGAATTACAGACTAATACAGCCATCCCAAAGTACACGGGGTTACATGACCGCGTTGTCGCAGCCCCTAAACTGAGGAACCAACCAAAATCTCTGCGGTAGATATAATTTTGCGTGAAGCAGTAACAGACCGTTACATAGTTGCACATCAGTGTCGAAACCTTGCATAAGGATAGTGTGACCACAAGTATAAAAATGGACCCCAAATGACAAGAAGGTTACCGTTCCCATAAGACAATAAAATGTTTAAAATAAGCATAAAATGACGAAAAACAAAGTTAATTAAGCTCCAATTATAAAATACCTTCTCGCATTAAATGAGGTCTGATCCTTCTACGAAAATCTGCATATTCTGCCTATTTTCGCCTATCCCCAAGTTTGTCCGGTGAAATCTACCTCCGCCTTCCGGCGTGCCGAGAGGACTTTTTTACTGGGATCAGTGTGGAAGAGGGCATGCAGGACCAAACTGAGGATGACGTTATCAATGGGTGATTCTATGATACGATGGAGTGCGAATATCTCGAGGAAATCAGGTGCGAAAGTGCGGTGTTATCCGGGGATTAAAATTGACCAGCTTGCCCAACAAGTGGAAGAATCAAATGTAGAGGACTGTGAAAAAGTTAAAGTGTTGTTGCTACATGTTGGGACGAACGATTTGAAGAAGAGGGCTACAGCTGATTACATCATGGGGGAGCTCTACGAACTAGGCAGAAAAGCTAAAAGCAAGTTTAGAAATGCAAAAATTATAATGAGTGGCATTGTTCGGCGGGGAGATGTTCCGTTGAGGCGAGTTAAGACTGTAAATGACCGAATGGACTGGGTATGTGCACAACTGGGATTAGTGTACGTAGAAGCTGACTGCTGGATTGGTGGCCGTGACTTCACCCGAGACGGGCTGCGTCTAAATCGACGGGGCGCTTTCAACCTAGGGAGCCTACAAGACAGGGTCATCGGTTCGTGCCGGCTTTTGTGGGGAGGAGCAGGTCCAGAGGTTGCCAGCCGATGGGAACAGAAGGAGCTATTTCGAGATATTTGCTGCGGAGGTAAGACTCTAAGATTACTGCACGTTAATTGTCAGAGTTTAGGAAATAAATTAATTGAATTTTGGAATCTTGTAGAGACGTATTCTCCGAACATTGTCATTGCAACTGAATCTTGGTTATATGAGACATAAATAGTAGCGAAATAATTCAAGGGACCTACGAAATGTACAGAAGGGATCGGGGGAAGCAAGGTGGTGGGCTATTTATTTGTGTGCGCAAAAACATAGCTGGTTTCTTAAAGTGGGCTGATATGGATCATGAAATGTTATGTGTACAAATTTCGGATAAAGGAAATAAATTCACTCTTCATGTGATAGGGGCGTATAGAGCACCGAAAGATAACTTTTCTATCTTCGAAACACTGTATGATAAAACTTGTACGGGTAATGCTATGAAAAAGAGCATAATAATTGCTGGAGATTTAAACCTCCCCAAAGTAGACTGGTCTGGTGAGTCAACTAGCTGTGGTCAAGCTCAGAGCGCAGCAAATAAATTTCTTAATGGAGGGGGGATTTTCCCAAGCAGTTGACTTCACAACTAGAGACACTAATACCTTAGATGTTTATCTCGTAAGGCCTGTAGAGCTGTATATTAACTGTCTGAAAGTACCAGGAATTAGTGACCATTCTGGGGTTGAATTAAATATTAGATATGGTGACATTACAAAATTAGACTCTGATGTAGCAAAAAAGATCATATTCCAGTATCGCAGGGTGGATCAGGGCATGTTTCAGGGGTATTTGAATAAGTTATTTGTAGGATGGGCATCGGAAGGAAATCACATTAATATCCTGTGGTCTAACTTTTTGAAAATTTTAAATAGCGCTGTTGATAAATTTGTCCCATTTAAATTGCTGAAACAAAACCCAGATCCTGAGTATTACACACGAGAAATTAGGAGTCTAAAACGGAAAATTAGGAAATTATACAATAAAAGACATGATAGTGACAAGTATATTGAACCCGCTGAGCTATGGTTCATGTGATATTTTTTTTATGACAGAGCATTTATGATGGGATGTTGTACTTTTGAACACACCCAGGAAGCCACGTGAAGCTGAGAGATCACGCGATACTTTGAAGTAGCGGTGAATCGCACTTTTGACTTTGGTGTAAACTGCTAATTATCATCTGAGGTCTTATTAACTATTTTTATCTTTCCTACGAGACTCAGAATATTCCATTTCGTCATGCTGCATTATTAAAACATTTTGGAGAATGTTTATTTTTACTTTAGGTAAGGTAATACCCTTGCAGATACGCAAAAAAGGAACGTAAGTAGTCGCTCAACGTTTTCGTTTTGACGACCTACTTTCTAGAGACACCCAGTACCGGAGCACTGCGTCTTGAGAATCCGCCTTGTGTAGGCGTGGAATTACATTTGTCCTACGAGACGTAGAAGAATATCCGCTGTTTAGCGTTAAAAGTGATTATAAGGTGCCATCGAGCAAGCAAATACTAATATTCACTGTCGATGAAGTCCAGTGAATTAAATAAGAAGCTTGGGAAATAATTATTGGCAAGTATAGTGTATTGCACAACATTGCTGTGACATCACATATTACCCACGCGTATGTGGAGGGCAGATGCCTAGTGGAAATATACAGGTAATAGTGTTACAATTATCCTGAATAAGTGTGATTATAATTGTATGAGATATTTAAATTGCCAAAGTGGAAATTTCATCTTTGAAACGTCGTATAATTCACGGATGCTGCGTGATACAAAAGTAGCGTCACTAGCACGTGCAGCATTACAAAATAGTGTTAGCTCACATGCTAATCCACATCTGCAAGATTAAGGCTGTGTCGTATTTTATAATTGAAGCCTATAATAGTCACGACGGACATTATAATTTTGGAAGTGAGAGGATGAATAATCACGCAACTTATTTCGCTACCCACGTGATTGGACTTTTCTTCACCATGGTTGAAGCAGTCACCATGGGCTAATACCATCCCGGTATGGGGGGGGTGACGTTTCTACAGGAACCAGCATGATGGTGGAACTTCCAGAACGATGAACGAGAGGGAAGGAGCCAAAATGCCATTTCCAGGCATATCCACGAAGATGTCGACAGGGACAAATCGAACCCTGGTCTTTGGGGGAGTCCAGATGGGAATCCTGATGAGGAGGATACCGATCCAGAGAGCCAGAGAGGTTTTTGTACAACCCTTGTTGTGGAATAGAGAGCTGAGTGAGAGCTCCTCCATTTCGTGAGTTTTTGTCACACCCCTTCTTTGTTCTAGTTTCTGGTGGTATAGTAGTTTTAATGTAGTTTGTGAATCAACCACACTCAGTGTCAGCCATTTTTCTAGGTAGGGATGTAACTAGATTAGTTAGATGTCATTTATTTCAGTTTAGAGTGAGACACCCTTGGGGTCAGACATTTTGGTCAGCCCTGGTGCAGCTTGGTGAACGTCGTGGAACGTCAATGCCTACCTTTTTGCTGAACCTGATCGTAGTCATTTTGAGGCTATTTTGTTCAACCCTACTTGGGGTAATTTTCAAGTCTTTGCTGACTGTAGTTATGGCAATCAGATGCCTTGGTTATTAATTGACTGCATTCTTCGCAGCCATCCTTTGTTACACCCCTGACTGTCGTTAGAACGGTCGTATCATTTAGGTAGTCGACAGTAACTACCAGTTTGTAAATGCATTATATTTCATTTTGAATAAGCTCAGAAGCTATTCTTGGTCATGTTTGAACCTAACTACTAGAAGGAATGTTTCGTTGCCTAGCATCGAACGCGGTTCCCAACGTATCATTAAGCAGATCTAGTGTGTGAATCTGTGCCACCTTTATCATATTTTTGCTTGTGTCGTGTGAGACACGTTTTTATTTGATGTTCTAGCAACTACTGAGTTGCATTTTTAAAGCAAAGAGCTTCAGTTATTGTAAGTTTACTTTCATTTAGACGTCTTTGGTAGAAAGACGGAATTGTATTACTATACTCAGATTTATAGCGTGCGTTTGATACACGGACTCTGTAGAGAACCGTAACCTATGGTAAAGTTTTTTATGAACCGGGCAAGTGCAGGTTTTGTATTGATTAAATCGCCGGCCTTGAATAAACTGGTTATGTAACCCAGTGACCTAGAGCACGCCTGCTTCATTGTGAGACAAAACTACTATAGACGAGGACAGAGTACAATTTGTATTCGCTTTTCCTTTCATTGCTATTTTGCTTATGGAAATCAGTTTCCACTCTTGTATTTGATCACTTGTTTTATGGATCGGTTTTTGTTAGTTTAACGCTCTGTTGCGTGTATTGTCGTATGACAGGTACAGTTATGTAAGGTTTTCTATAGGATGGTGAAGTCTACCCTGTCATAGCAGGATGTTATTGTATGCTTTGTCCGGGGATGATCCCGTTGACCAGATGTTATTGGAAGGTAACTGTTGTACAGGCCTATCCCAGAGTTATTGAACGCGAGCTTAGCGCCGCTGGTAACCCGTGTTATTGTGTGTCCGAGTTGTTATACTCGTTGATTATATTCCGACTGTTGAGTCGAGGCTTTTTGGTGGAGAATGATCTCAGTTGGAGACACTCCGTGCCCAGGCTATTGTCAATGTTATTCGCCATAAACCTACGATAAACCTATAAACCGACATCCTAATAATAAGATGCATAATTGTTGTAAAACAAGCCTAACTAACGATTCTTTCTATCTAAATTTGTTCTTCGCATTCTGGAACTGTTGACATAGCCGTGCAGTTGAAGATAATTTCCTTGTGAGGAAATGACTAGGACAGTTGACATTTTTGTAGCGACCTGAAGCATGTGCGAACCTAGAGTTCGTAGCTTGTGGAGCTCAGGCCATGCGATGTCAGACGTGGTCACAACTGCGCATTCGTCACCGTAACTATACACATTAGATGACTATGGTTTACAAAGAGTAAACCAAGGTGTAGGCAGGAATTTTTAATAAAACTACTGTGTCTATTTCGTTATTAATTTATGATGTCAAGTGTATTAAACCCTACATGTTACTTTATTGTGTGCTGTTAGCACATAGTTATTAAGCATAATTAAATTGTTTGTTTTTCATGGCTGTACACTTAGCTTTTGGATGTAATTGTTTTCTTTTACGGACGTCATCGCCGTAAATTTTATTAATTGATAGGACTTAGCTAGTTGAATTAATGTTAAATTTAAATGTCGAAATGGTACCATCCTAACCTAGATTTGTTTTGCTACCCTGTTAAATGTAAATTCAGATATTAGCTTGATCTTGTAACTTGAACCAGGGACTTGCGTCGTACCATATTCCTAGCGTTGCTGTTGTTGCTTTATCATTGTGAGTTAGATCTTTCGCGAGGGTTTTCAGTAACTTCTCAGGTAGGGGACCTGCTCTTTATCTTTGTTTATTTATTAATTTGCGGACTAGCCGATTATAACCCTCCGAACTAGGCTAGGGGCTTGTGAATTTTAATAAATTTTCACGGTGTTTTACATGAGTCTGGATGTTTATTTCCTCAGTCTAGTTTTAAGGTGAACCTTTCCTTAGGCGGTCTATGACCATTGTCACCATGTACCACGATCCCTGTGGACTACGGACTCTCGTGCCGCTTTAGCCTTTATGGAAGGTCACCTGATCCTCCCGGTACTTTTTATTCGATTTATGTGTCGTTAGTTGAGTCATCGTGGTTGTTGACTCAACTAAACGGTCACATAAAATGGCGCCCAACTCATGTGCCGACGTTAACGTGGTGACCCTCAGTACCATGTTATTTTTTTTTGAGGATCTTAATGTTGATTATTGGTAAATTGACAGGACTGGGACGAACTTAGAAAGTCGTACTGCAGATCAATTGACCGCATGGCATTCATGTTTGATAGAAGTCCATGGGGTGAGGCTTTAGTGTTGGATAAATGAAGGATAGGATTTTCTTTGATGATGCCTCGTCCTAAGTAAATGTAATACTTTGCTTTGCTCACCGTTGTCTTTGTAAATGTAGAAGCACTTAGTTTGCATACTCCAGCTGTACTCGTGATATTTATATAAATGAAGCAAGCTTTATACCACCAAGTAACTAATCATAGCTGTAAGTTCCAGTAGAAATTGATCCCTCACTTTCTCATATATTTCTTATCTATGGATGAGGAAACTATTCGTCGTGTGTTTGGAGAGATGTTGGCAGGTGTGAATGCCAATCTTCAACAGATTACTGCTGACTTAGGTCAGAATACTCAGGCTGTCAATACTGTAAGTGGTCATGTGGACCAGGTTAGACAGGACCTAGAAGTCAACACTCAGTCTATAAACAATGTAAGGCAGGAAGTCAACAATGTCAGTGGTCATGTGGACCAGGTTAGACAGGAAGTCAACAATGTCAGTGGTCATGTGGACCAGGTTAGACAGGAAGTCAACAATGTCAGACAGGACTTAGAGATTAACACTCACTCTGTAAACAATGTTAGGGCTGATTTAACTCAAGTCAGGGCAGACATGGACACATATAGGATCGAAGCGAGAAATGATCTGACGGCAGGTTTAGCAGCTGTTAGGGTTGATGTCATACGACACCATCAGGAGGCTAACCAGCGCGTAGATTGCTTAACCGACCAGATGAATAGAGCTAGGGAGGAGGTGCAAAACCGATTGGAGGAGCACCCAGCTCAAATTCAGACAACCTTGAATAAAGTCCAGATAGACATGAGAGCAGATCTGGAACATACCAGGGAAGAATTCGGGACTCGACTAGATCACGTCGAGGGATTTATCGGAAATGTGAAGAAGGACATGGCAACCATGAACGTTGGTTTAATCTTGATGAGAGGAGCTGCCAATGCCGTTAATAACAACGTGAAGACTATCGTTGATGGCATGATGGAGATTAAAGAGGAACTTAACACCAACAGGAGAAACATTTCTGAATTGACGGAAACCGTAGCCAGTCTACGTGAGACAGTTGATATTCATCATGAGGAACACAAAATTGACCTCATGTTATTGAGAGGTGACCTCAACGAACACGAAGCTACAGTCGAGGCTAAGGTAGCCGAGGTTAGAGACGATGTGGGTAAAATCCAAGAAAATATGTCCAGAGTTGAAGGAGATATCGATTCCTTACAAAAGAGATTTGAGGAAGTCGCGGTGACCGAGAGGTTAGACCTCAGTTATAACCTTAGGACGGCCATACGCGAGGTAGACACAAACCTCAAGGGAAAGGTTGACAGGATCGAGCTGCAATTGGACGACTTAGGCAACAAAGTCGCAGCCAGAACCATCCCAGGTCTTGAAGTAATAGAAAGACGCCTGGACAGACTCGAGACGACTCCAAGAGAGAGACACGTACACCCACAGATGGGAGAATCTCAGGAAACGCCTATATCTCAATCAGGAGGAATGATGCCTACCCATTTCCAACCCAGCGCGCCTATGGAATCGCAACCGTCACAATTCACTAATTTAGCGCAAGGTCAGACCTTGAACTTTGACGCTCACCCGTTTCAACCAGCATCTAATCGAATTAGTCATGAGACTAACACTCCTACGCAGAGTTACATGCAAAATACTTTCAGACCCGCGAATACGCAGGGAAATGTCACCATAATTCGTTCAAGAGAGGAGCAACCAGCTCGCTTCTCGGGAACTGGGAGCGGTGTTACTCCAGTGGAATTCCTAGCAAATGTCGAAAGCTACTTACGTGATACTATGGTAACTCCAGAGAGGGAACTAAGAGTTATAGAGTGACTGCTTGAGGGACAAGCCGGTACCTGGTTCAGAGCATTCCGATACTCATTTACGGGCTACCAAGACTTTAAGGAAGCGTTATTAAGAACATATTGGTCGAGCGACATCCAGCAGAGCATCCGAGCTGAGATGTACACTCGAAGGTACAGTTCCAATACACCTACTCGTTATGCGAATTACTTCGCAATACAGCTCGCGAAGCTCCGTTGTCTTCAGCCTCCGTTGTCCGAACAAGATTTGGTGAACACAATTGTTTGGCAGTACCCTGCGGATGTACAACGTGTGTTAATCGCTGCAGGGGCATCCACTTTCCAGCAGTGTGACCAGATACTGCGAAGGTTGGATGCTAACACAGAACAGTTTCCTACACACCGTCAGCAGAAGGCTGATAGGCGCGAGGATAGACATATGAATCTGACGACTGTTGATAAAGTGAGCCAGACGCCACAACAAACACAAACCACAGAGGATTCTGGGCGACGTGATAACAATTACAGTTATAACAGGAGAGAATGGAACAACACTCCGTATACTCGAAATCAACATGATGACCGGCGAAGTCATTGGGACCGGCGATTCGACCGAAGGACGGACGACAACCGACGTCATGAAAACAACCGCCGAGGGAATGAAGGAAGAAATCAGCAACACGGACGTATCCGTAGAGACTATCGATATAGTGGGGGTTACGACAGAAATCGAGACCCTAGATACCAGCCAGACAGGGATTGGAAAGGAAGAGCACGGGAGAGCCGTGAGTACCTCCAACAATTGAGAGAATTGCAGATCCAAGAAGAGGGAGAACGGAACCCTACTTCGAGGGAAAATAGACATTCGGCGCAGGAGACGGAGCAGAACCAGCCCAGTACTTCTCGCCATGACAGAAAAAAAAAAGATGTTCAGCAAAGAACATATAGCCTACTTTCTCCTAAATGTATGGGTATCTTTATGACTCTTTGTCCTCATCCCTAAAACAATCACCCCAACCACAATGTATTGTTTGTTTTCTTTTATATTGATAATAAGCCAGTAAGTGTCAAGATCAATATTATATACTTTATGATGATTGAATAACAAAACTACTAACTTATTGTAATGCATTAACGTCCGTTAATCTCTATATTAAGCCAGCCTGCAAAATTAAGAATCTTCCGCCCCAATCACAGTAGGTGGTGCTGCGACCTATCAGTGAATTAATCTTTATCTTGTACGCCTATGCACTGCCATCGTAATGTACTACGATGGCAGTGTTCTATGGGTGTTGAATGAGTAGGCAGTTTAAAGTAGCCAAGAGGGAGGCGATCCAGCTGGCAGTGTTTAAAGGTATTCGGAGCGCGATCGTGGCTAATAGTTGAACTACCAGTATTACAAAATTGCCATGCTTCAGGAGGCCAGCTCAGGCATTTACACAGCGTTATGTTTGGAACAATATTACCCACATAACCCACAAGAGGACAGCACCGTACAGAGGCATTAAGAAGGCTGTGGTTAATGACAACGTGTATCTAGTTCTTCTATTCTCCTTTTTCTAATGTCTTCTGTTTATGTGCGATGCTGGGACTGTGATTTTATTAATATACGAGTGTATACTTTATCCTCTCCTTTGAGCTAAATGACATTTTATTCAGTATCTGTGGGAAAAGCTCGTGCACATCATTTGTAAAAGAATTCAAGAAAAAAAAACCTAACTGTAGCAGTACTCGATCCCCAGTCAACTGCGTGTCAGACTAACATGCTAGCCCAGAGCTAACCGTATCCATGACGTCAGTTGTTCTTAACTGACATATTAGATACAAACTGTTGGCAAATAATGACTTTAAATAAACGATTTCTTCACTGCAGTACATCTTCATTAAAGATCATTTCATACAAAGTTTATATTATTGTATCAGTACGGTATATCACATACAACATACTAAAACTACTGAAATATAAGACAGGCACATGAGGACAGCTGCCATCTTGTCGTGTGACACAAACAGCTCAGCTCTTTTAAGCCACTCGTACTGTATAATATTATAATATTAAATTATAATAAATAACGGATCACGACCTTCAGGATAGCTTAAACCCCCCTAGGCTCGATAATCGGAATTGGTGGGTCTTAAGCTATTTATTAAAATGGTTGCATAATTCACACGGCCGTCATCCTGAAATGGCATGGCCGATGACCTTGAATTTTGGGTGAAAGACGCGTCCTATACAAAGGTATGTTGTCACCAAATTTGGTAGAGATCGGATGATTAGTTTAGCCGTAATTTGATTTTACGTTTTGAACATTTGAGTGGCCGCCATTCTGTTTTGGTAAAGATGGCGGCGATATAAAGTATGACACTGAGGTGTCCTTTACTAGTGCTACCTCTGTACCAAATTTCGTTCAATTCGGTTTCACCGTGTTCGAATTGATAGGGGGGGACAGACATTCAGAGTACACACACTCACACACACACAGACACACACACACACAGACTCACACACACACATACACACACACACACACAGACTCACACACACACATACACACACACAGACAGACACACTTTTTTCGCCCTGTGTTGATCTCATAAGTCTACTTTCATTTTTTGAAAAAATCGAAAGTAGGCTAAAAACTCCGAAAAATCAATAGATTCTTGTTCGGTTGAGCACCGAGTAACTGCCTCTATATTACTCTGGGAGCCAATCCAAGAAGACTTTTTGGACGAACGACGAACGACGAACCACAATTATGAATTAACACGTCTACCCAAGATTGTAGCCACCTTGAATGAAGTCAGTGTAGTCATACTCATCGATACTGGAGCGATGATTAGTGTAATTTCCGCCGATTGCCATGCCAGACTGAGAGCAAACTCTGAGGTGACGGAGTTGCCCATTTTAGCTATAAGAGTCAGAGGTGTCATACCTGACCGCGTTGTAACGTGCAAAATCCAGATTTTGTGTACTGTGAAGATTTCGAGCCACGTGTACTTGCACGAATTTCTCGTAATGAAGGGCCTGCATCATGATGCCATTTTAGGCGCAGACTTCATTAGAAAATATGATGGTATCATTGACATGGGACGGAATACGGTAGAGTTCAAGCCGAACGAACCCATTCAGATGAGCCTAATTGAAGAAGAACCGGAATTCCTATCCGAAGTAGACGTAGTCGAAGAATTAAATGGCAAGGAAATTGAGGCGACACTAGATGCCGACGAAGAGGCAGAATCGTTATCAGCACCCACACATGAGGATCTTGAGGCAATACTGAACGAATACGGAGATATATTCGACACCACACCTGGTGAGATATTAGACTACGAGTATAATAATAATAATAATATCGTATGGCCTCGGGTGCCTGGTGCAAGCTTTGTTAATTGACACCCAGAGGGTAGCTTGCATGTCGAATTTCGTCGTTCCTTTGAACGCTATGAAAGTCAAGGAGGTTAGATATCTAAACTCCTTGACACTACAGCGCTTTCAAGCAGAGAATGGAGGAACTTTGTGTTGGCGGAAAATCCCGAGATTAATTTTGCCATTGAACACGGCCTACTGAATTCAAATGGGTTCTTTAACATGCCAACAACGTATGACATGAGTATCGTAATTTTTGTCGCCTTCAAAAATCACTTACCATGGCCAGGGGCGAACCTGCAATCTTGGGGTTGGTAGTCCGACACTATAACCACTCACCCACCGTGGCAAGCTACTACGAGTATGATCTTGTATTACTGGACGATTCCCCATTCCAGAAAAGGATTTATCCGATTGCCGAGAAACATCTCGAAGAAGCTGCTAAGAAGATCCATGAGATGGAAGCAGCAGGTACAATCAAGAAATCACCGACTCCTTTCTTGAATCCCATAATACCTGTGGTTAAGGTAGATGGAAGCTTGAGACTTTGTCTTGATGCCAGAGCCATGAATGAACGCCTAGCTCCTGAGCACGACAGACCGCCCAAGATTAGGGACATTCTCAGGAAGTTCAAAGGAAAAAGGATATTTTCATCATTAGACTTGGTTCAGTCTTATTACCATATCAGATTATCTGAGCATACTCAGAAATATACTGGATTCTTGTTTGATCAGACTACTTATGTATTCCAAAAACTACCATTTGGATTGAAAAATGCCGGAGCCGCATTAATCAGAGCACTTGATGCCAAGCTGACTCATGAAGTGAAGCAGAAGGTGATATGTTATGTGGATGACATAATCATAGCTTCGGGAACAGAAGAAGAGCATTTGAAGACATTGTGCCTTGTTTTTGAGAATCTCCGACAGGCAAATTTTAAGGTCAAGTTTGACAAGTGTCGATTTTTTCAGAAAGAAGTGAAATTCGTAGGACACATAATCAATGGAGAAGGATATAGACCGAATCCGGCAAAGATTAGAACTGTTGCTGCATTTCCAACACCAACCCGTGTGAAACACGTGAGACAATTCTTAGGAATTCTCCAATTCTTTGCTGCTCATTGTGAGAAGTATTCCGAAACTGTTGCACCACTGCAAGGATTATTGAAAAAGAACTGCAGGTGGAACTGGAATGATGAATGCGAGATAGCTTTCAGGAGAGCTAAACAGATGCTTGTGGACTCAATTCAGTTAGAATATCCAGATTACTCTCGGAACTTTATTCTAGAAACTGATGCATCTGCCATTGGTATAGGAGCCATTTTACTGCAGGAAGATGATGAGAAGAAACGTCATTACATCGCTTTCTTAAGTCGACGTTTAAGACCACATGAATCTCACTACTTCACGACCGAGATAGAAGCACTTGCAATTGTTTACGCACTTGAATACTGGCAGAAACTTCTGTTAGGTCAGAGGATTATTGTGAGAACCGATCATCATGCGTTGACCTTCATCTTGAGAACAAGACTGGCAAGCGACAGGATCACACGTTGGACGCTGTTTCTCCAACAGTTCGATTTGGAAATAGTTTATCGACCAGGCAGAGAGAATGTGTTGGCCGACATCCTCAGCCGGAATCCTGAAGCTACTGTTAATGCCATAGACATCGAGGGAGAATGCGAGGAACACCTTCGCCGATTTCGTCATTTACCTGAAGGACAGCGACGTGAGGAGGAACTCAGACATATTATCCGTTTCCTAGAACGAAGAATGGATCCACAGGATGATCATTATGCAAGGATTGCTGCTGTTGCAGATGATTATTTGATTTATCATCGTGTCTTATACAAGTTTGTAGACGAGGACCACACTCAACTGCGTGCAGTTATTCTTAGGAGATACCAAGAATCTGTTATTCTTATGGTACATTTATCCATTGGACATGGTGGAACAGACAAAACCATTGCAACTATCAAGGAGTCTTTCACATGGAAAGGGTTAGGAGCCACCGTTAGACAGTGTTTACGTGCTTGCGACGCATGCCAGCGGAACAAGTACACGTCACACTTGCTGAAGGAACAACCTAGACCAATACTACCAACTCAACCTAGAGAGTTGTATGCACAGGACCTGTATGGCCCAATACCTAAGGCTAGTCGTGGGAATCGATACATCGTTGTAACGGTGGATGTGTTCACGAAATATACGATGCTTCATCCTATTCAAAAAGCTACTGCACATCAGATTATTCAGAGGATTAGACGTCAAGTGATACCGGAGGCAGGAAAGCCACAGTTCTTGTTGACTGATCACGGATCACAGTACACCTCAGCAGAATTTGCCAATGCCATGAATGAGCTTGAAATAGGTCATGTTTTATCATCTATTCGACATCCAGAGAGCAACCCAGCAGAATGCGTGATGTCTATTATCGCAAAATTCTGTCGATTATATTGTCAAGAAGAATACTGGCGATGGACTGAAGTCCTTGTTATTATGGCAAAATGTATTAATTCAACAGTACATGAGAGCACTGGTCAAATACCTATGGTCTTGCATTTGAACCAGATGCCGCTGAGAATATGGGATCGTGTGATTGTAAATCCACCTTGTTTACAACCATCACATGCCAGCAGACTTTTAGCTGCGAGAGAGACTATGGACAGACAAGCTGCCAAGCGCTTGAGAAGAACTAGACGCCAGAGGTTTAGAGAACCACTAGTAGAAGGAGACCTTATCCTTATAAGGAGACCCGGAATTTCTAGTCCTATAGACCGCATATATGGGAAATTTCTATCCTTGTATTATGGCCCTAGTCGTATCCGACAGCCTTTAAACAATGGAAGTTATGTGATAGAAGACATTAGGACAGGAGAGCGCATTGGAACCTTTAATGCAGCCAATCTAAAAAAATATCACTCTTGAATGAATTTCAAAGCAAATAAAAATGTTATCCCAACATTTTATTTGAAACGACAGAGAGGCAGATGAACCCGCTGAGCTATGGTTCATGTGATATTTTTTTTATGACAGAGCATTTATGATGGGATGTTGTACTTTTGAACACACCCAGGAAGCCACGTGAAGCTGAGAGATCACGCGATACTTTGAAGTAGCGGTGAATCGCACTTTTGACTTTGGTGTAAACTGCTAATTATCATCTGAGGTCTTATTAATTATTTTTATCTTTCCTACGAGACTCAGAATATTCCATTTCGTCATGCTGCATTATTAAAACATTTTGGAGAATGTTTATTTTTACTTTAGGTAAGGTAATACCCTTGCAGATACGCAAAAAAGGAACGTAAGTAGTCGCTCAACGTTTTCGTTTTGACGACCTACTTTCTAGAGACACCCAGTACCGGAGCACTGCGTCTTGAGAATCCGCCTTGTGTAGGCGTGGAATTACATTTGTCCTACGAGACGTAGAAGAATATCCGCTGTTTAGCGTTAAAAGTGATTATAAGGTGCCATCGAGCAAGCAAATACTAATATTCACTGTCGATGAAGTCCAGTGAATTAAATAAGAAGCTTGGGAAATAATTATTGGCAAGTATAGTGTATTGCACAACATTGCTGTGACATCACATATTACCCACGCGTATGTGGAGGGCAGATGCCTAGTGGAAATATACAGGTAATAGTGTTACAATTATCCTGAATAGGTGTGATTATAATTGTATGAGATATTTAAATTGCCAAAGTGGAAATTTCATCTTTGAAACGTCGTATAATTCACGGATGCTGCGTGATACAAAAGTAGCGTCACTAGCACGTGCAGCATTACAAAATAATGTTAGCTCACATGCTAATCCACATCTGCAAGATTAAGGCTGTGTCGTATTTTATAATTGAAGCCTATAATAGTCACGACGGACATTATAATTTTGGAAGTGAGAGGATGAATAATCACGCAACTTATTTCGCTACCCACGTGATTGGACTTTTCTTCACCATGGTTGAAGCAGTCACCATGGGCTAATACCATCCCGGTATGGGGGGGGTGACGTTTCTACAGGAACCAGCATGATGGTGGAACTTCCAGAACGATGAACGAGAGGGAAGGAGCCAAAATGCCATTTCCAGGCATATCCACGAAGATGTCGACAGGGACAAATCGAACCCTGGTCTTTGGGGGAGTCCAGATGGGAATCCTGATGAGGAGGATACCGATCCAGAGAGCCAGAGAGGTTTTTGTACAACCCTTGTTGTGGAATAGAGAGCTGAGTGAGAGCTCCTCCATTTCGTGAGTTTTTGTCACACCCCTTCTTTGTTCTAGTTTCTGGTGGTATAGTAGTTTTAATGTAGTTTGTGAATCAACCACACTCAGTGTCAGCCATTTTTCTAGGTAGGGATGTAACTAGATTAGTTAGATGTCATTTATTTCAGTTTAGAGTGAGACACCCTTGGGGTCAGACATTTTGGTCAGCCCTGGTGCAGCTTGGTGAACGTCGTGGAACGTCAATGCCTACCTTTTTGCTGAACATGATCGTAGTCATTTTGAGGCTATTTTGTTCAACCCTACTTGGGGTAATTTTCAAGTCTTTGCTGACTGTAGTTATGGCAATCAGATGCCTTGGTTATTAATTGACTGCATTCTTCGCAGCCATCCTTTGTTACACCCCTGACTGTCGTTAGAACGGTCGTATCATTTAGGTAGTCGACAGTAACTACCAGTTTGTAAATGCATTATATTTCATTTTGAATAAGCTCAGAAGCTATTCTTGGTCATGTTTGAACCTAACTACTAGAAGGAATGTTTCGTTGCCTAGCATCGAACGCGGTTCCCAACGTATCATTAAGCAGATCTAGTGTGTGAATCTGTGCCACATTTATCATATTTTTGCTTGTGTCGTGTGAGACACGTTTTTATTTGATGTTCTAGCAACTACTGAGTTGCATTTTTAAAGCAAAGAGCTTCAGTTATTGTAAGTTTACTTTCATTTAGACGTCTTTGGTAGAAAGACGGAATTGTATTACTATACTCAGATTTATAGCGTGCGTTTGATACACGGACTCTGTAGAGAACCGTAACCTATGGTAAAGTTTTTTATGAACCGGGCAAGTGCAGGTTTTGTATTGATTAAATCGCCGGCCTTGAATAAACTGGTTATGTAACCCAGTGACCTAGAGCACGCCTGCTTCATTGTGAGACAAAACTACTATAGACGAGGACAGAGTACAATTTGTATTCGCTTTTCCTTTCATTGCTATTTTGCTTATGGAAATCAGTTTCCACTCTTGTATTTGATCACTTGTTTTATGGATCGGTTTTTGTTAGTTTAACGCTCTGTTGCGTGTATTGTCGTATGACAGGTACAGTTATGTAAGGTTTTCTATAGGATGGTGAAGTCTACCCTGTCATAGCAGGATGTTATTGTATGCTTTGTCCGGGGATGATCCCGTTGACCAGATGTTATTGGAAGGTAACTGTTGTACAGGCCTATCCCAGAGTTATTGAACGCGAGCTTAGCGCCGCTGGTAACCCGTGTTATTGTGTGTCCGAGTTGTTATACTCGTTGATTATATTCCGACTGTTGAGTCGAGGCTTTTTGGTGGAGAATGATCTCAGTTGGAGACACTCCGTGCCCAGGCTATTGTCAATGTTATTCGCCATAAACCTACGATAAACCTATAAACCGACATCCTAATAATAAGATGCATAATTGTTGTAAAACAAGCCTAACTAACGATTCTTTCTATCTAAATTTGTTCTTCGCATTCTGGAACTGTTGACATAGCCGTGTAGTTGAAGATAATTTCCTTGTGAGGAAATGACTAGGACAGTTGACATTTTTGTAGCGACCTGAAGCATGTGCGAACCTAGAGTTCGTAGCTTGTGGAGCTCAGGCCATGCGATGTCAGACGTGGTCTCAACTGCGCATTCGTCACCGTAACTATACACATTAGATGACTATGGTTTACAAAGAGTAAACCAAGGTGTAGGCAGGAATTTTAGGTAGATTTCATTAGAAAGCTAACTATTGCAATGGGTCCCATGTTTCGACTTCCGGAAAATTTCGACATATCTTCGCGTTTCACATCCCCCAGACCCCAAAACCACCGTCAGTTCAAAAGTTTATATATAATTTATGTATATATATATCAGTTTCTTGTGGACACGATAACTGCCGTAATTTCGCACCAATTACTTCGAATTTTTTACCGAAGATGTATACCTATAAAATCTCGGTCGAGTTCGTTACTGGGCTAAATCGGTCGAAGGGGGTGAAAATGGGGGGCATTTTTCGAAAAAGTGAAATTTCGCTATAACTCTCTTAATACGTGCAATATCGAATCCATTCAAAGTTCATAATATGTGTCGGATAAGTGCCAAAAATATTTGTCAAATAAGTTTTTTGATAGCACCAACCATTGACCAAAGGGGTGGAAAAAAGTGGGTTTTTCGGGAAACATTAATCATATCTCTCTTAATAGGCACAATATCAAAACCGTACAAAATGGACAATATTCCCCTAATAATTACCTAAAACTTTTGTCTGAAATAATTTTTGATATGACCCACCATTACGCCAATGGACGAGAAAAATGATTTCGGAATTATAAGAAAATGCCAAGAGCTATCAGTGGTTGCCATGGCAACACTACTAAATTGATGAGGCATGGGCCATCAGACGTTGCAATGACAACGCACTTGCACGAGATCAGATTCAGTATTTCCATCTGATTAAGTGGTTGGTTGGTTGTTTCTTAAGTTTAGGGGCTGCGACAACGCGGTCATGTAGCCCCGTGTACTTTGGGTGTGTGTAGAATCTGTCTGATAACCGGTGTTAATTGAGATGACTGTATTAGTGTGTGTTATCTGTTTGTTAATTTAAGTACTGCAACTAACAATTTTTCAGATAGTTCCTACTTTTGCCGCCAAGCGCCACTGTCAACGACTACGAGGCCAAGTTCAGAACTGAGCTACTAGACGCCGCCGCAGTCGGCTCTTGGCAACGAACATAGAAACCTAAGAGCGTTGTATACATTCTTAACCTATCCAATTTAGCTTCACACAGGTGCAATTAGTGGAACGATCTTTAACATGCCATAAATCTATGACATGGGACCGCCGGCTTTACTTCCCCTCCGATGGAAGGGATATTTAACACTCTTAAAAAATCCGACGGCTTCGGCCGGGTTTGAACCCGGTATCTTAGGCATAGAAGCTCAGCACGCTACCGACTACGCCACCGAAGCCGCCTGGCAAAGTGGGAAGCGGCTTCGGTGACGTAACTGGTAGCATGCTGAATGTCTATGCCCAATGTCGCGGTTTCAAAGCCGGCCGAAGTCGTCGGATTTTCTAAGAGCACTAGAATCCCTCAGTATGCTTTCCTTTGGAGGGGAAGTTCCAACGTTCGTTGCGAGTTGATGGTTGGGGTGGCATCTAGTAGCCAAGTTCACAGCTAGGTGTCGTTGACGGTAGTACCTGGTAGCAACATTAGGAACTACTGCTTGAAATTGACCGTCTGCAGTACTTACATGAATTAAGACTAATACAGCCATTACAATTCACACCGTGTATCAGACAGATTCTACACTCACCCAAAGTACACGGGGTTAGATGACCGCGTTGTCGCAGCCCCTAAACTGAGGAACCAACCAGAGGTAGATTTCATTAGAAAGCTAACTATTGCAATGGGTACCATGTTTCGACTTCCGGAAAATTTCGACATATCTTCGCGTTTCACATCCCCCAGACCCCAAAACCACCGTCAGTTCAAAAGTTATATATAATTTATGTATGTATATGTATATCAGTTTATTGTGGACACGATAACTGCCGTAATTTTGTACCAATCACTTTGAATTTTTTACCGAATACGTATACCTATAAAATCTCGGTCGAGTTCGTTACTGGGCTAAATCGGTCGAAAGGGGTGAAAATAGGGGGCTTTTTTTCGAAAACGTGAAATATTGCTATAACTCTCTTAATATGTGAAATATCGAATCCGTTCAACATTCATACTATGTGTCGGATAAAGCCCAAAAATGTATGTTTGAAGAGTTTTTTTTATAGCACCAACCATTGACCAAAGGGGTGGGAAAAAGTGGGTTTTTCGGGAAACATTAATCATATCTCTCTTAATAGGCACACTCTCAAAACCGTACAAAATGGACAATATTCCCATAAATAATTACCTAAAACTTTTGTCTGAAAGAATTTTTGATATAACCCACCATTATGCCAAGGGATGAGAAAAATAATTTCGGAATTATAAGAAAATGCCAAGACCTATCAGTGGTTGCCATGGCAACACTACTAAATTGATGAGGGATGAGCCATCAGACGTTGCCAAGATAACGCACTTGCACGAGATCAGATTCAGATTTCCATCTAAGTGTGAAGCGGCTTCGGTGACGTAACTGGTAGCATGCTGAATGTCTATGCCCAAGGTCGCGAGTTCAAAACCGGCCAAAGTCGTCGGATTTTCTAAGAGCGCTAAAAATCCGTCAGTATGCTTTCCTTTGGAGGGGAAGTTCCAACGTTAGTTGCGAGTTGCTGGTTGCGGTGGCATCTAGTAGCCAAGTTCACAGCTAGGTGTCGTTGACGGTAGTACCTGGTAGCAACATTAGTAACTACTGCTTGAAATTGACCGTCTGCAGTCCTTACCTGAATTACAGACTAATACAGCCATCCCAAAGTACACGGGGTTACATGACCGCGTTGTCGCAGCCCCTAAACTGAGGAACCAACCAAAATCTCTGCGGTAGATATAATTTTGCGTGAAGAAGTAACAGACCGTTACATAGTTGCACATCAGTGTCGAAACCTTGCATAAGGATAGTGTGACCACAAGTATAAAAATGGACCCCAAATGACAAGAAGGTTACCGTTCCCATAAGACAATAAAATGTTCAAAATAAGCATAAAATGACGAAAAACAAAGTTAATTAAGCTCCAATTATAAAATACCTTCTCGCATTAAATGAGGTCTGATCCTTCTACGAAAATCTGCATATTCTGCCTATTTTCGCCTATCCCCAAGTTTGTCCGGTGAAATCTACCTCCGCCTTCCGGCGTGCCGAGAGGACTTTTTAATAAAACTACTGTGTCTATTTCGTTATTAATTTATGATGTCAAGTGTATTAAACCCTACATGTTACTTTATTGTGTGCTGTTAGCACATAGTTATTAAGCATAATTAAATTGTTTGTTTTTCATGGCTGTACACTTAGATTTTGGATGTAATTGTTTTCTTTTACGGACGTCATCGCCGTAAATTTTATTAATTGATAGGACTTAGCTAGTTGAATTAATGTTAAATGTAAATGTCGAAATGGTACCATCCTAACCTAGATTTGTTTTGCTACCCTGTTAAATGTAAATTCAGATATTAGCTTGATCTTGTAACTTGAACCAGGGACTTGCGTCGTACCATATTCCTAGCGTTGCTGTTGTTGCTTTATCATTGTGAGTTAGATCTTTCGCGAGGGTTTTCAGTAACTTCTCAGGTAGGGGACCTGCTCTTTATCTTTGTTTATTTATTAATTTGCGGACTAGCCGATTATAACCCTCCGAACTAGGCTAGGGGCTTGTGAATTTTAATAAATTTTCACGGTGTTTTACATGAGTCTGGATGTTTATTTCCTCAGTCTAGTTTTAAGGTGAACCTTTCCTTAGGCGGTCTATGACCATTGTCACCATGTACCACGATCCCTGTGGACTACGGACTCTCGTGCCGCTTTAGCCTTTATGGAAGGTCACCTGATCCTCCCGGTACTTTTTATTCGATTTATGTGTCGTTAGTTGAGTCATCGTGGTTGTTGACTCAACTAAACGGTCACAATATGTTGAAATTTAAGTACTTATCAAGAGAGCTCGTCTTGAAAAAGAGGGCTGCTCATGACAGTTATATGCAAGGTTTACTTGGTTTGGGAGGTGATGGGTGGAAAAAAAATTACAGTTATGTTAGGAGAAGAAAGGGAAATTCAAATAATTTGTCGATGATAATGTCCGGTGACAGTAAATTATTTACTGAGAAAGAGGCCATTGCTAATGAATTAAATGTCTTTTACGGTAGTGTGTTCAATAAATCCAATAGCTGTGTGTTGGACCTTAACGACGAATCAGGGGCTCCCCTTTTCCAAATAAACCAGTCAGCAATTGTAAAGCTAATACAAAAACTACGTTTCAATGTATCAAAGGGTCCTGATAATATTGTTAGTGAAGTACTTAAACCAGGAGGTAGGGCCGTGGCACGATACTTGGAGGTGATGTTTAATGTGTCCATAAACAATGCGCAAATCCCAGATGACTGGAAAAGAGCTACGGTAGTCCCAATATTTAAGGGAGGGAGCAGACTTGAATTGGGCAACTACAGGCTGGTTAGCCTTACGTCCATCGTTTTTAAACAGATAGAGCATCCCATTTGCGACTACTTGAGGGAACAGTGGGAAACATTATCATGGTTTAATGATAGGCAACATGGATTTCGGAAAGGTTACTCATGCGAGAGTCAGATGCTATCACTTTTTCAAGACATTAGCGAATCGTTAGAGCATGGAGTTTCAGTCGACGCCGTGGTTATAGATTTTGCGAAGGCATTTGATGTCGTGCCGCATGACATGCTACTCCATAAATTAGCTTCGACGAAGATTGATAGAAGAGTAATTTTATGGATCCAAGAATTTTTGACGGGTCGTTCCCAGAAAGTGAAAGTTGAAGGCATATTCTCGGATGAAATTACCGTAACGTCGGGTATCCCTCAGGGCAGTGTTATCGGAACTTTGTTATTATTGGCGTTTATAAATGACTTACCAAATGAGATTCGCAGTGACTGTCGATTGTTTGCGGATGATTGTGTAATATATCGAAAGATACATGACTCACAAGACAATGCAGTGCTTCAAGAGGACCTGAACCTGGTCTATAAGTGGGCGATTGTAAATAAAATGAAAATAAACACAAGAAAATGTAGTCTCTTAAAAATAGGGAAAGAGCGAAGGTAGGATTTTCAATATAACATTGGCTCGGAAATACTTGTAGAAGAAGATTCTTGCAAATATTTGGGCGTTCACGTAAGGAATGATATGAAATGGAGTAGTCATGTAGGATGTGTAGTTTCAAAAGCTTACAAATCCCTGCACATTGTAATGAGGGTATTAAAAGGAAGTAGTACCTCTGCTAAAGAATTAGGCTATTTGTCACTTGGGGGGCGTGGTGGCTCAGTGGTCTAGCTGTATGCCTCTCACCAAGGCGGTGGGTTCGATTCCCGGTCAATGCATGTGAGATTTTCGAAGAGAAATGCCATGTCCTGTGGTTCGGATTCCACGTAAAAAGGAGGTCCCGTGGCTCATGATCTCAAGATTAACGGTCACGTTAAACTACAAGCTTCCTTCCTTTATTTGTCACTTGTAAGACCTATTCTGGAATATGCCTCGGCGGTTTGGGATCCATATCAAGTAGGGCTCATCAATGAGTTGGAAATGATACAAAGAAAGGCCGCTAGATTTGTGCTCAGTGACTTTAATCCCAGGAGCAGTGTGAGCCGTATGTTAAAAAAAACTTGGGTGGGAATCACTGGAGGCTAGGAGGATGAAATCTTGACTCTGCGCTATGTACAACACATATACAAATCAACCAGCATGGGGTGAGCTTAGCAAACGATTGGAAAAGCCCACTTACATGGGTAGGAGCGATCATCCTTTCAAAGTTAAGGGCCGACCACAGCGAACAAATTATGGTAAATATTCTTTTGTAAACCGTGCCATTGATAACTGGAACTCTCTACCTGCCGCAGTCTTAGAGCCTTTTCCCAAACATATAGATGCGTTTAAGAAAAGACTGACTATTTGTATAAATACTCCAGTTTAATTGTTGTATAATTGTTATTGAATTGTTACGTATAATTATTTATTTGTTACGTATATACAATTTGCCACCGGGGGACACACCCCCCATTGCAAATAAATGAATAAATGAATGAATGAATGAACGTTTGTCACAGCCCCTAAACTAAGGAACCAACCAATCAACTAGGTTGAGTATCTGCAGCGTGACAGTCAGAATAAGTTATGGTATGAACATTAACATTTCAAAAATAAAGATGATGTCGGTAGGAAAGATACGGAAGAAAATAGAATGCCAGGTGGGAGGAACTAAATTGGAACATATGGACCATTTTATGTACGTGGGCTTTGTATTCTCTCAGGATGGTTAGTAGTATAGAGAAAGTGATAGGGTAAAAATGTAGTAAAAATGAGAATAAGAAAAGAGAGATTACCTAGGAAATCAGCAATAGAGGGTAAGAGAAACAGGAGAGGCGATCGTTAGATTCAGTGTTTAACTATTTCAATGCGAGGGATTGTTTTTGTGGCTTATTTTAGGGGCTGCGACATTGTGGCCATAATGCCCCGTGGATTTGGGTGGGTGTGTTGTGTGATAACCTGTATTATTGTAGTGGCTGTACTAGTGTGTGTATTTGTAAATTGGGGATAGGATCGGGAAGGAGTCAGCCGTGGCCTTCTGTTAGAAATCATCCCAGCATTTTCTTAGAGTATAAGTGGGGAAACCACGAAAAGCCTCTTCCAGATGACAGAGGTGGGAATCGAAACCTTCTGTTCTCAGTATTTTCTTCCCGAGGCAGAAGGTGAGGGACGTAGGAGAATTTTAACCCTTCTATCTATCAAATTCTGGCCTCTACTTTCAACTTACTGAAGCCTATTATTTTTTAATGTGGAAAACAGAGGGACTCGATGTAATGGCCTAACCAGGTGGTGGTTTTTAAGGTGTAGCTACTAAACCTCAAATTCACTTGTTTTTCAAGTATTTTGATATGCCTAGGATGAAGGACAACTTTGTCTTACTATTAGTACCACGTACGTAAAAAATTGATAGAGCGTACATTAGTCTTCTTTCAATAACATGAATCATTATGAACAGGATATTTCTCCCAATTATATTTTAAGTGGTCAGTATAACATGTTCATGGATCAATTTAGATGTCAAAAACAAAATCTGTTTAATGATTTTTCATTAAAAAGTAAAATTGAAAAAGGAATTACTCTCCATTTACTGATAATATAAGAAATACTGAATATCAAGGAGTTTCACACCTCTGGTTGTTCTTCAGTGGCCTCAGTGGCTAAGGCGGCAGCATGCCGTCCTCTCATCGCTGGGTCCGTGGTTCAAATCCAAGTCACTCCATGTGAGATCTGTGCTGGACAAAACGGAGGCAGACAGGTTTTTCTCCGGGTACTCCGGTTTTCCCTGTCAACATTTCATTCCAGCAACACTCTCGACTGTCATTTCATTTCATCTGTCATTCATTTAATAATTGCCCCAGAGGTGTGCGTCAGGCTTCGGCAGCCGGCACAGTTCATATCCTCGCCGCTAGATGGGGGCTTCATTCATTCCATTCCTGACCCGGTCGGAGACTGGAAGCAGGCTGTGGATTTTTTTTTCTAGTTGTTCTTCATTGAAGCAACACAGACCAAGTTTTGTTCTAGCAGCTCATATTTTGAACATAATAATTCAACATTGGTGGCATTTTTACAAACAAAATGTCATAATATTGTTACGGCTAAATTTCTCGTTGGATATCGCTCTACAAGTTGGGCGATCATTTATAACGTTTATACAGCGATTACACTCAAGACTCCTTAAAACCACCTCATCGTTCTTATTTAGCATTGGCCTGTGTAGACAGACGACTTACACTTTATTAATTTAGTTTTCCTGGGCGCCAGTTATCGTAAAGATAACACATTCAAATTTATTTTAGCCATGGCCGCTCCCTTCCTTGAGCCAAGATCAATCATCGGAGCGTAGGGCAATAAACTTGCTCTATGAGATACTCTTTGCGTTCCAACCATCCTATATATTCAACTCCCAATGAACAAGACATTTTAACTAATACTGGTTTATTTTACAACAAAATTATTAATAATATTTGATATGAGGTTTCGAGCTGTGTACAATATGTGAATTAATATTCCCTAATTGCTGGGCAATATTGACTGTCTCCTCGCTATCGCTGACCTTCTGTGTTGATACTAACTCGGTCCACATACCTGTTGCCTTGAGGTTCAAAGTCCATCTCGTTGGTCTGCTTGCAGTCTAATTTGAGATCTTACGCCAACACGCGTTTATTGACCTTTGAAAACTTTTGTTTTCTATTTGCTAACTGTACTTCGTATAGTTATTGTGGTTGTTGTTGTTGCTGCTGCTTGTTTCTGAGTTTGATCACCATGGTAAGCAAATTTGAACAAACCAGGCTGATTGAATTCACTAAGTCCCATCTTACTGAGGGACTGACAGAGTCTACGACTCACAAAGTCAATGAGTGGGTACGTGATCGAATAAGTGAATGACAAAATAGAAACTATAGAATAGCCAGTGCTGAAGTCGCGCTGGGCTTTTATACACTCTGAATGGTCCCAATGTTTCGCGGTATAAATTTGCCCGCGACCCACCAGACCAATTATAGCAAAGCATTTCTCAGTCCTCAAGCGTCGCGTTACTTTTCCGAGCGGGAATACAGGCCCGCGTACTTCAAATATTCCACTCAGTACCCGCTATTCCTCTCGTTGCGCATGTATATTTTCCGCCAAATCTTTCTCCAAGCCCTTGTCTCCTGTCAGCTTGGCTTCATTCCAGAAATACATTTTCTTGCAATATTTTGCTTCACCGTCCGTAACTTCTTCCAACCATGCCCGTCCTGTCTTTACAATTTAACTAATAAAACAGCCCTAGACCTCTATAAAAACCCTGTTCCTAAATCTAAACACTTGACAATATTATATATGATTATGGTAATGACGTGAATATGTTATGGCCCCTCCCTTGATATTAATGGGTGAATAAAACGATATAACTTTGATATTCCAATAATAATAATAATAATAATTATTATTATTATTATTATAACACAATGACTTTAATAATAATATTTTTTTTTTTTTTTTTTTAGGGGAAGAAATGCATTTACGCACAGAGTGTCGGGCTCCTGCTACTGAGTAGCAGACTACCGACTAAAACTCCCCCTTTACTTCTGAACACTAGCCTGGAACCGTTTAGCACATTACTTCAGGCTAGAGTCATTTTATATTTGCCCGTAGGGCACTCTTCCGTAATGAATTATCTTCAGTGGCGATCCAGATCCGTCTTCTTTGTTCGGAGGATATCTTCAACAAAACTTGCTACAAGTTTCCAATGTTCTACATTTTGTAGCATTACCGCAACAATATTGTCAGGAGATATCTCTACATCAATTTCATCTTGAAGAGACTGCCTACTTTGGACCCACCGTCCACAAGAGAAGAAGGTGTGATTAGCACTATCTACCTCATTAACACAGTAGATACAATCTGGTGAATCCACTTTCCCCATCTTCTTAAGATAAGAACTGAAGTACCCATGGCCAGTCAAAAACTGAGTGAGATAATAACCAACCTCACCATGTTTCCTCTCTGTCCAAACCTGCACCTGGGGTATCATTCTCCTAGTCCACTGGCTTCGGTGTCCTTGCTCCCATTTGATCTGCCAATTGTGAAAGGTTTGTGCTCTTGCTGTCCGTCTTGCATTTTGTAAACCTACTTCCGATTTCCTCCAGTAAATGTACTTGCGTTCTTTCGCTAGAAAAAAAATTGGAATTATCCCAGCAATAACAAGAACTGCTTCTTCAGAGACCGTGCGATAAGCAGATGCCACGCGTAAAGCACCCCGCCGCTGCACTTGTGCTAGTGACTTTCTATAAATTTCCTTATCCAGGGCATCCGCCCATATTTCCGCTCCATACAGCAGAACTGAATGGATGGCTGTCATCATTAATCTCCTCTTACTAGATTTTGGCCCACCAACATTGGCCATTAGCCGACTGAGAGACGTTACTCCTCTTGCCGCCTTATCCGCAGTCCGTCTAATTTGTTCTCCAAAATTCAATTTATTGTCGATCATGAGGCCCAGATATTTTGCTGCTGGCCGCGTCTCTACTTGTATGTCTCCTACCTGTATTGGGAGTATTGTCTGAATTCTCTTCTTTGTTAGGACTACAATTTCTGTCTTACTAAGTGCTAGAGACAGACCATGTTCCTCCATCCAACTATTGATTGTACGCATTACCATATTGAGTCACAACTGTGCCTGCTCGACACTTCTTCCTGCTACAAGAGCAGCAACACCATCTGCATAACCTACTAGGATAGTTTCATCGGGGACTTCAGATCTCAGCAAGCTATCATATGTGATATTCCATAGATCTGGTCCTAAAATCGAACCCTGTGCTGCTCCGGCTGAGACCCGTACCCTGCGTTGTCCTTCTGTCGTGTTATAAATCAACGAACGATCTTTCAAGTAGGAATTTATCATCCGTAAGAGATAATTTGGAACATGAAATGTATTCTCCAACGCATTCAGCATGTCACTCCACTTGACAGAGTTGAATGCATTTCTTACGTCAAGAGTAACAAAGAGAACAACACGACGAGAGTGGTGGTTGTAATTCTCCGCCCGCTGGACAGCTGAAACAATTTCTTGTATCGCATCCACGGTCGATCTTCCTGTTCGAAATCCATATTGTCTTGGTGATAAGTCGCCCGCTGCCATGATCGCTTGGCGCAACCTGACCCTCAGAAGCTTCTCAAAGAGCTTCCCTGTTCTATCAAGCATACACAGAGGGCGGTATGATGATGGTAAATCCGGGTCTCCCTTACCCTTATTAATAAGCGCCAGACGACAGACCTTCCAGCAGATGCTGAACACTCCTGCTTTTAGACACTCGTTGAACATTCGTAATATTAATTGTGGATGTAACTCGATTATTAATTTGAGAATCTCATTTGAGATGCCGTCAGGACCAGGGGATTTTTTGCTTCGCAGAGACTGAGTAGCCCTACTCAACTCATCCTCAATAAAAAGAGGAATTTCAACATCTACATCGAAATTCTGCTCAGGGATTGTTGGATGTGTTGGGAAAAGAGTTTGGACAATAATGGCCATACTGTTTGCATCCATGACGCACGGTGTTCTTTGTGACCCAAGCTTCTTTCTGACAATTTTATAACCCAATCCCCATGGATCAGTGTCAATATCCTCACATAGCTTCCTCCAGCTCTCATCTTTGCTTTGATTTATGGTTTTCCGAAGTAGCTTCTTTGCATCTCTATGTTCGGCTGATAAGGCATTGGCATCATCCAGATTTCTTGTCCGTTGTGCAGCACGTCGGAGTCTAAGGCAATTCCACCTCAATTCTGCAATTTCATGTGTCCACCAATATGCAGGGCTCTTCCGATGGTGTGATCTTAAACTTGGCATTGAGGTATCACATGCCAATGTAAAAAGATTCATAGTTGAGGAAACGAGATTCTCAACATCAGCCTCTCCGTCAGGCTCCATATCCTCAATTAGTTCTACACCACTGGCTAACGCCTCCTTAAATGCGTCAAGATGGATCTTATTCAAATTCCATCTCCGTTGTTTCTGAGTAGATAAGTTCTTCCCACTTATATTACTGCACACATCAAAATTAATATACTGATGATCACTACCAGTGTAGTCTTCTATAACCTTCCATTCCTTGATGTGTGGTACTAACGTCTCAGAAGCCATGGAGATATCCGGAATGGTCTCTGTATAACCCGGACGCCGAAAGGTTGACACTGCGCCTATATTTAAGATAATAATAATAATATTAATAATAATAATAATAATAATAATAATAATAATAATAATTTGTACCGTAATCAAGATTACGATACAAAACGTCCCCATGGTTTCATAAAGAATGTGATGAATGATAAAATCACAAATCTTCCCGTTAAAACATAACAGGAAATACACTGAATATATATATATATATGGCCCTTCAAATTACATGCATAATGATTATACCCTTTACATTTTCCTTGATTGATCTGCACTCTTCTTGCAATGTTACATTACACATTCTGATTGTCCTGTGCAGTCATACAGGATTTACATGCTACATTTGTTCTTGTAGTCCCTTACAATAACAGAACGCAATATATTGCTTCTTGTTTCACGCAACACAAGTGATTTATCTCACTTCCACCAATTCCTTAGAGCCACGACACGACTCTAATTATATGTTAACACACGGCAGTCTGCCCTTCTTGCTGCACTTGCTCTTTTCTATGATATTTCCTCAGATTGTAAATGTTATATGTACCTATGACACAATTTTCCTGATCTTTCAATAAGTAGGCATTCTTTCCTATCCTCTTCGAAACGACATAAGGTCCAGCAAACAATAAAAACAGCTTTGACATTTTCCCTTCCAATGCACAAGATGGCAACGGTTTACGTAGCAATCGTTGCTACAAACTTCCATGTACTTCATACCTCTCAACAAAACACTGGCTAGCCTGAATAACATCACATGAGTCAACAATACATACCTGAAATAACTACCTAGTGTCCTACCTAATTTCCTAACTAACGATGAGCAACTACTGCTAAAATCTACTGTCGAGAACCACTTCCGCCCCTGAAAACGTTTAACTAAATCCTCCACTGCTTCAGTTCTCAGCCGGTCGCTTTCGATCCTGGTATTTAACATTCTGTCGTCTATGCACAGTCTCACTGAATTATCTTTCTTGGCTACTACAACTAATGGATTTAAACAATGGCTAGCTGAAGGCTCAATTATGTCGTTTTCCAAAATTAATTCTATCTGTTCTTCGACGGCTTTCATATATTTAGTTGCGACAGGATACCTAGGCCCTACGAAACTACTTGTGTCCTTAACGACAAAACTATGCTCATATAAGTGTGTTGCTCCGGGTTTTGTGCTGAAAATTTCCTTATATTTTATTAATACCTCATGTAACTGATGACCTTGCTCATCATCCATCTTACACTGTGACAATGCATCATGGATCCTAATCTCAAGTTCAGACTCCATTGCAACCTGACACACCTTAAAAATTTTGCTCTCACTAGCATCTCCGCGATCTACCTCATTTACTTCAGGAAACTCATCACTCACAACCACGTTGCATTCTTCCTCAAACGTACACATTTTCTTCTGTTTGTCGGTCTTAGACACCTTATACGTAACCTGAACTTCTTTATCGTGCCAAAATAAAGATATCCTGCCAAAATGAAAATCTAATTTAACTTGATGTAATGATAACCATTCTGCCCCGAGAATCACAGGATATACTAAATTTGGAACTGCCAAACTGGGCTGAAATTTAACTAACCCACTAATGTTAATTGGAACTGCGACTTGCTTAGATATTTTCTGAGACCTACTACCTACATCTGTTGCAATGAAAGTGGACTTAACTGGAATTATATTAACTTGAATACCTTCTCTCATTACATCTTCCAAAAATCTTAAATTTATACGAGAGTTTTCGCTTCCACTGTCCAATAAAACATGAAATTCTTTACCCCGCACATTAAGTTTAATTACTGGTGACATAATCTCATTCTCAAAATTATCTAAATTTCCACCATTTAGGTCATAAAGCAGTTCTTCTCTAACATCTATATTACAATCTCCTAAATACTCAATATTCCTATGACATTGAACTGCAATTACTTCGGGCTGTCTGTTGACCTCACTGCAACCCGTTATTCGTTAAAATTAGGCCTACCTACCCCTGGTGTAGATTGTTGTTGTTGTTGTTGACCTGTACGTCTGTCTGGCCTAGTACCTTACCCTACTCTGTTCAAATTCTCGTTCCTCGTATTTGCTGTGCGTCCCCCATTGTCAAGTCGTCTTTCGTAATTCGCATTCCTGCCTTGTTCTCTTCCCCTCTCTCTCTCTCACCTTGCACGAAATGATCTCCTCTACTTATTGGCTTGCGTTCGGTCCTACTATTTTCAAGAGAGTCAAAGTTTTACAATAGCTTCTCGAATCCGTCAATAGTAGTAATATTCTGCATGAAGAATGCTTCTTTAATTATATCTGGAAAATGCATTAATAATGTTTTAATTACCTGTAATTCACTCTCTAAACCTTCTAAATTCAGGCATATAAGTACATGCGCTAAGAAATACTCTGTGTACTGTGCCCAATTAGACACGGCTGACTAGCATCGAACTCGGGTCTTATCAAAGAAGACCAGGCCGATGATTCTGCCCAGAATCGAATCATTGATCTCTGAGGGGGAACGGCCACAGTGAACCCAAGGAACAATGAGTTATATCTGCATATAAGTATAAGAGCAGGATTTCACGGCTACAATGGGAATATCATAGCTTTTAAGGTGGATTATTGCGGAAATATACCAGCCTATGTACGTTTTAGAAGCCAGAATGCAAGAAAGCGAACCAGCTTGACAGTTGACAAATCGTGGTTAGCGAAGGGGCGTTCCTAGGTGACGCCAAGGAACTAATTTTCGTCTGCACTGGAGGAGCAGCCAAAGATTAATGGCTCTGGGATCCACAGTCTTACAAGGCATAGAAGTGGAGTGGGGGCAGCCGCCCACAGAAATTAATTGATTACAGCCAATTGGAGCAATGAATTGAAATGAAACTTACACCCAGATGCATGTATTCTAGGAAAGATAATTTCGGAGTATTCTCACGCCTAAATTAAAGCCTGCATCTATAAACGAACCTCTGCACAGACCTCATCCGCTGAGGAGGAAGGATTTGTAGATGATCCGAGGGGGAATTACCGGAGTAGCGTCAGGACGCCTAGGAGGAAAGCAATTAATTACAATTAATTGGCCGAAGCGATCGCTTGCACGCGAGTGATATTGGGACTTGCACACATAGACAAACGAGGATCATACTTCACTTGGTCTGGAAGTGTATTATATCAAGAAGGGAGTCGGTCCTGGTCATCCAGTGGAGGGGCGTGGTGGCTCAGCGTTCTAGCTGTATGCCTCTCACCAAGGCATTCCGGGTTCGATTCCCGGTCAAAGCATGTGAGATTTTCGAAGTGAAATGCCACGTCCTGTGGTTCGGATTCCACGTAAAAAGGAGGTCCCGTGACTCATGATCTCAAGATTAACGGTCACGTTAAACTACAAGCTTTTCATCCAGTGGACTATGTTTCACAAGGGAGCTTTATATAGGAGATGCTTCGCAGGAAAGTCAGTTCGTCTTGACTCAACCCGTAAGCTGGCACGCTGCCAGATCACGCAAGGAAGTGCGCGGAATTTATAAAGTATTAACGCTCAAATGTATTAGCGGTGAACAATGGAAAGCGCATCATGCAGCTTCATAACAGTAATTAAGCATCGTATAAGATTTAGTCTACAATAGACGTTTAAGCAATAACATACGCGAATATAGATTCAGTACAGCGTAGAGATAATTTAGGTTGTTTATAGACAATGAACATACCAGGAGGTGTTGTCATAGGTAAAATGACATATTATTGTAATGATCACTACAGTTACGAGAGCCTGGAAGGCGTCACAAGTAGTCGTGACATAGGACTGGACAGATTTGCAGTAGAGGAGATATAAACTGTAGGTGACAGGAGTCGAACACACACACACGCAAGATAGACTTTCATGGAGACCAGCGGTTGTCAGGAGTTAGCTGCATCGCATCTCTGAGGTCAGGCGATAGTGGGAGTCCAATCAAGGATCCATGTGTGAGAATATAGTGCGAGAATTGTGTATAAAGTTATATTACAGTGATTTTTAAAAGTGTTTATGTGTATAAGGTAAAAATAATATGTATTGTGTCAAAGTGAAAAAGCCAGTGATGAAAAATATAATCACCAAGTGTAAAGTTGATACAATGTGTCGTGTGAATAATATCATGATGGCTTAAGACAAGCATCATGGCAGGTGCGTGGCTGGCGTGCTGGACCAACCCAGCAAAAATGAGAGTGAGTATAAATTTAATATGTTGATATGATTAAATAGCTCACCATACAACGAAGCATCACTCTAAGATTAAGAATTAACAGTCATTTATGTACGAGTTCACACCCCTCGTATTTTGGTAAAATATGGTTTGGAGAGTGATTTGTTTACGGCCATTTAGGCGTGAGACATTGAGGAAAGTAACGGTAACGTTAAATAATAATAACAATAATAATAATAATCTGGGGTCGGTAACGATAATGAATAAATGGGCATGTCAGGCCTATAGTACGTGCAAAGTGTGTCTTGTCTAGCGTAAGAATACTGTGTTATTGTAAACAGTAAGAAAGAAACGTAAAATATCGAGATAAAAGAGAGATTTTCAGTGTCATTGAATTGTTGAATGAATGTTTATTATGGTATATTCTACAGGGTTGTATTTGAGAGCCATTAAGATAGTTAAATGTAAGCCAGTAAATTTATACTTGTTTGGAGCTACGTAGAGCTTTGGCTAATGAGTAATTGCAGAGAGGACGTGAGTGCTTTAAGAATTGAGTCATATGTAAGAGATATTGTTTGAGCCGCGTTCAGCGAGCATGTAACGTAGAATCAAGAGATTTACGTCAATAAGTTGCGGGGATCATCCAAAAATAGCCTGCGCGTTAGGCGAATCTAGTTGGCTAATCTTCGAAATCTACGAGATAGTATCGCCTTTGAGCATACTTGTGTTATTCGCAACAGAGCTGGGACAGAGTCTGTCTGTATCCACTGTTCGCAGAATTTTTGCCACGAGGGATAACTGTTAGAGACCCTGTGTGAGCCCATATATTATTTGATCTGCCCTTAGAGGTAAAACTAATGGTTCTTCGTATAGGAAACGTCGATTTCCTCTTGTTATATGCTGCTGCACCAGTGATAGAACTTTGATACTCACTTGAGATGCGCGCAAAAGTCACTAATGTCGGCCACAGAACGGCAAAGCTATTTCGTGATCCATCCCTTGCCATGAATATTAATTAGGGGCCGAGATGAGCCCATTATACTCTAAGTGTAGGTATTATATAATTAGATTGACTCAATTACTAAGGACACGATCCACTCAGGGTACTTCCAGCATAACTGCACCAGTAAATGAACTTGACCTTGCGGGAAGCCAGATGGGGTGGCAGGGAGACCACTAAACCGGCAGCCATCTTGCTGAGACAGCCGTGGCTAATTCTTTGTCCGCATGGAAAGGAAGTCTATAGACCAGATCCTTTTATCTCGATATTTCGAAAAGTAATTAAGATATGCTTGATGTGATGATGTCAATTGAATTAAATGCATTATTTCCACACACATACCATGTTGGAATGTTGTGATCGGATAATATTTGGCCCAGTTATTCTCTGAGGAGGAATACTGCACCAAATAAATATTGGCATCTTTGTAAAGTGTATTTGCCCAGTCTACACTAATTTATTTATACGGGTAGCGTAATTTGAATGACATGACACGTTTGTAACGATAATGTTTTGACCAGACACAGAAAATCGTTGTATGGTGAAGCTATAAAATATCTATCCATGTGTATTTTGGAAGGGAAAGTGTACCACTTCAGCGTTTTAAATTGATGGGAAAAAGAATACGATTCGCACGACACAACACGTATTAATCAAGGCATAAGATAATGAATTAATGTTACTGAAAGTAAATGCCCCGTGTAAAACGGATAAATGTTTAATAATTGAAGATTTAATGTCATTTAAATATAATTTGTGTTTATTGTGTTGTGATATTCCAATTTGTGTTAAATTTTGCAACGTGAAGAACATTATGGACACTCGCAAATGTCGAAGAGTATCAATAATAGGATATTTTGAATAGACTTGAGTGCGGTGAAGCACTAATTTTGAGGAGAAGAGACTCACAGATAATTTTGATTTTTGTTGAGGGAAGTAAATGTAAAGTATCTTTTTCTTGTGTTTTATGTTGTATTGCCATGATTTTCTATCATTATATGTTATACTTAGGAAAATGTTGTTTCTTTCAAGTAGAGTAGTCACCTGACAGACTCAAATCCTGAACATGTGGTCGTAAGGTGAGTTGAACGCCCCATACCTCGAAAGACCGTGAGTTAGCTGGGATACGAACACATGTTCCCTATGATGACGATTGGGTACATGGAGGACATGTTATTGTACTAGGATTGAGTCACATGTACTACTGAAAGTCGGCCAAGATATTAATGGTAGAGGCAAGAATAGCAGAAAAGCTAGGATATATTAGGGAAACGCCGCGTCCCATAGTTAATAAGCCTTCACGTTAAAATAAATGTTGCTAATCCTCCATAAGACTTGCTTAAATGTAACGATTGAGCACCCCTCTAGTACTTATTTATCACGGCGCCCAGAGTTCGTGATGGCTTATGGGATTCAGAAAACCCCATAATAATTGTATGGTTTCCATGGGGGAAAACCATAATAGTATATTTTTCCTCAAACTGTGTTTGAGCGATTGTGAGTCTTTTTAGGTAATACTCAGACATTAGACACTCTTGTCAGACGAGTGAATATACAGACGGGTACAAGGGTCTAAACCCATTCCATAGGTGGTTACAGCACTGTGCTAAAATGAATGTTGTTGTTTTCGCGACATCGGAATTCTTTTCCCAATATGACGCACCAGCATGCACAGCTACGGCCTGCCTATATCTCAAGATAAGAAATATAGGATGGCTGGCACTGAGGGGCTACTTAAGTGTATCGCGGAGTTAAAAGAACATTTCGATGCTACTCATGCCAAGAGTAGGGAAGATGCTAAAGCATTTCAAGATGAAATAGCGGGTAGATTGGCTACGGTAAATACTCAGTTAGAGACTAACCTATTAGAGGTCAGTCAAAGATTAGATTCAAATTTATTAGAGGTCAATAAATAATTGATGATGTTAAAGAATCTATTAAACAAGAGGTAACTAAAAATATTGTTAGCGTGGTTTCAGAGATGCAAGCAAATAACGACAAACGCTTTGAGTCAATAGAGGTAAAGCTCGAGAGTAATCTGCAAGCTTGCAGAGAAACGCAACTTGAGATCAATTGTAGATTAAACAATATGTCCGTAGATCTTAAAGATATTCAAAATCAGAACGAAGCGAATACTAAGCGACAGCAAGAGCAATTTAATACATTCACTCAGACCGTGGATCAAAGGCTTGAAGACAGCGACGAAAAATGGAGTAATCGTATGGCAGGCTACGCAAAAGCTGTAGATGAAGCATTAAGGAAGCAGGATCAGAATATCCTTGACCAATGCAAGGAGATCAGTGAAATAAAAACTTCCGCGAAAGAAAATAAGGGAATATTCTCAAATATGAAGACGCAGGTTGGGAAGGTTCAAAAAGAGTTAGAACAAACTCAAAACGATCTAGCAGTCATTCCTAAAAGGCAAGATGAGGACCAGGGAGAAATTACCAAAATAAGGACCGAAATCTCCAATATGCACGGTCGTATCCAGAAAGAGGATACAGGCTTACGAGAAGAATTGGAACTTCGAGAGGGCCTGAAAAATGAAGCCAGCGATAAAACGCTTGCCGACTTAAGGCAAGGTCTAGCGGGGGAAATTTCCCATATAAAAGAGAGCCTTAAAGATGAAAAGGAGAAAGTCTTTTCTATGGCAGAGAAAAACCGGGATCGCCTGGAAAAAATAGAACGAGAAGTATTAGCTCGTTTAGAAAGAGCGGAAAACAGGCACAGCCAAATGGAAACTAGAATGATCGCACATGAGGAATCCATATTGCGAAATCCTAGATCTAATGAAGGAAGCATAGATGAAAATAGGAGAAATAGATGGGCAGATATAGAGGTACAGCCCACTCCGAAGAATACAGACATGCCAAGTGACAGCCCGTATACCACGCCTGGTATATCTATTGCTATGTCCATACCGCATGAAAATGCTGTACAAAATCAGATAGTCACTGTTGTAAGGGCAAGTGACGAGAAACCGAGAAAGTATTCTGGGAGTAACTCAAATATGACACCCAAATACTGGCTCAAAGAGGTTTCCGAATACTTGAGTGATGCAAAGGTACTACCAGAGCGATGATTAAGAGCTATCGAAAAACTGACTGAAGGGGAATGCGCCTTATGGTTCAGAAGTTTTCGTTACGCGTTCGACACCGTTGAAGAATTCCGCCAGGCTTTTTTAAGCAGGTACTGGGATGCAATTGTACAACAGAATCTCAGATTGGACTTGTACTCCAGACGCTATAGTACAAATAATCCAACGAGATATGCTGAATTTTTCATAGCACATGTATGCCGTTTTAAAGAACTTGACGAGGCCTCTAGAGAGCTAGATCTGTGTATAGCGATAGCCAAGCAATTACCATACGAAGTACAACTGTAACGTGTTTTTCGAGGGGTTTTATGCAACTGGCATAAGTCAGTAGGAAGCCATTCTATATTTATTTACGCGGCAAATTGTTCAGCCAAGATAATTTTTCATGTTAATTTATTATTATTATTAATTTATTATAATTATTATTTAGATATTTTCGGAGCATTTTATAAAAATTATAAGCATACAGATAGGTTTTCTATGTCTTAGAAAACGCTATCAAGCAAATTATTACGAACGACGATATCATAGAAAATTATCTGATTACGGAATTTTACGGAGTTTTGTCAGTTAGGGTATTTGAGAGAGATGACTCACTGGGATTTCAAATACAAGCTGATTCCTGTCGAGAAGCATGACGCAATCTTGGGTCGCAAGGTCTAGAACAGACGAATTGTTGAAACGGAATACGACTTCTCCCTCTCGCCCGCGGAGTGTAATGAACCGGAGGAGGGGAAGTGGCGGCGTGCTCAGCCAATCAGCGGAGACAACGTAAGCTGGAAGACGGTACCATGGTGGGGAGCCAACGTGTGCATATATCGTTCGACGCGCCGTGAGACGAGGACTATCTGTGAAATACTTGCGGAGGATGGTTATACGCGGGGGACGCTCCGATGTTCCGTGGAACGGACAATCTGTGTAGAACTTGCAGTGTACGGTCGCAAGTGCGTGTCGCTCCGATGCTCAGTGGAGTTAGCGACGAACTTTTGTAAAACGTAACCAGTGCGGTTTTACGAGAGTTTGGGTCCGATGTACGGACCATAGAATTATCTAATCTACCAGAATATCATCAAATTTCGACGGAGATGACGACGTCCAGGAGACTGTGGGAAGCACACAGCATCATCAAGAACGAGGGAAATGCTTTGGCAATTTCCAGGGGTAAGCGCTAATGACGCAGAAATACGCAATCTCTCATTTTTCTTTGTTTTATATTTCATAATTCAGTAACTTCATAGCTTGGAAATAAGAGTAAAATCAATTTATCAGACTCCGTTTTCACGTAATTTTCTATCGGTAATATTAAAATCACAACGCTCCAATTTAAATTTTATAGTTATTATTATTATTAATTTTGCTATACTTGTTTTATATAATAAATTCATTTCTTTTACAATGCAATCTTTGCTTTCAGTAGGTAGCATTAGATATAGACCAATTCCTTCTCCTGATACAATTGTTTGTTGGGTTAATGATCAAATCATACCACGATCTGAGTGAATAGAGTCTTGAATGTGTTCTGCCAGAGCTAGACGTTGTTAAATACAAATTTAGATTTCGACATTGCATTGAGGTCTTGGCGCCCATTAAAACAACATAGCTTAGGCAAAGGTAAACAGTTACATTTCTCACCCAACAGTGTGGGCTAGCAAAAACGTTTCATTTCGCTACCAACATGGGGCACTAATTACCGTTTCATTTGTACGCTCAACGTGGAGCAAAGTAAATACCGTTTCACTTGTCATCCCAGCCTAAGTAAATAACGTTTCATTTGGCGCCCAACGTGGGGAAAAGTAAATACCGTTTCACTTGTCATCCCAGCCTAAGTAGATAACGTTTCATTTGTCGCCGACAACTTGGGGCTGAAAACCTAATAACATTTGTGGAAGGAGAAGGGTATATATTTCTGTGCCTGCATTTTGGGGGTTATTTGTCTGTATCAGTGTATATCATTATGGGGGATGAGAAAGAAAGACAGATGAGGTTACGTAGTGGTCATCAACGGGAGAGTGATGATACGAGCAGTATGTCGAGTGATGGTAGTACCGGGGTAGCGGAGGTAAATCCCGATACTGAAACAGGGAGTGTAGGCGGCCAACCAGAATTAAAAACTTTACTTCTCGAGTTTATGTATCAGAACAAAGTTAGTAGTGATGCCTTAAATGCTAAATTAGAACAAAATAGTAGGGAAAATAAAGAAAGTACAGAAGCTTTAAATGCAAAGTTAGAACAGAATAACGCTAAACTAGAACAAAACAGTAGGGAAAATAAAGAGAGTAATAGGGAATTGAGCGATAGTTTAAACGGCAGATTAGAACAAAACAGTAAGGAAAATAGAGAGAGTACTGAAACTTTAAATGCTAAATTAGAACAAAACAGTAGGGAAAATAGAGAGAGTAATGAAACTTTAAATGCTAAATTAGAACAAAACAGTAGGGAAATGAGTGACAAATTCGAACTGATTAGAGGTGAGATCAGGGGGGTGATGGAAGAAAAGGCTAAAGAGATTATTGCAGATGTAGACAGAAAATTAGGAAAAGTACAGGAGGAGTTGGAAATTAGAATCAGTACACAGGCTGAAAATTTAAAAGAAATAGTGCAACTGGAAACACAGCAGGTCAAAAAGCAATTGGGGGGAGAAATTGACAAAATTCAGGTAGCTACTAAAGAGGTTAAGGAACAGCTGGGGGGTAGAATTGAGAAAGTTCACTCACAAATAGTTGCAGAAGTAAATGATCTAAGAGAGAGTAATAGGGAGAGCATTAGCAAGATTGAGGAGAAACAAGCAAAGCTATATGATAAAGTAGAAGAATCAGAAGGAAACATTAAATTAACAGTAAACAGTATTGAGAGGAAGGCTGAGGAGAAAATCGCAGAATTAGAATTAAAATTAAAAGCTAGGATCAGGCAAGAAAATAGTCAGAATAGGCCAGTTTTTGTGAATAGCACACACAGGGAGGTAGAACTGGGTAAGTTCAGCAATCGACAGGGGTGCCCAATGGAGTTCATGAACACTATAGAAAATAAATTCGGGGAAAGGTTGGAAAATGGTAGTATTGAGTGGTGCCAGGTAGTTGAAATTTTAGAACAAGTGTTTGTGGGGGAAACGAGGAATTGGTTTGCTGTCTACAGAGACAAGTTTACTGATATTAATGATTTTAAAATGAAATTCTGTGAAAAGTTCTGGAATGAGGTTATTCAGTCGCAGCATCGTGAGGGAGTAGTGTGTGGTAAATATAACCCTAAAGGAAGCTCCACCATGACCGAATACTTTTTAGGGCAGGTATTAGTGTGTAAATATCTGGATGGCTTGAAGGAGGAAAGTGATGTGGTGAGGTTGCTACTTAGGCACTTTCCCTATAGGATCAAGGAGGCTGCTTGTATCCAGAATGTAAAGACTATATCACAAGTAGAAAATTTGTTAAGCACATTTGATGCACTAGGGAGAGGGGGTTATGAGGACAATTTCAATCGGAACCAGGGTAATAATAATAATAGACCTAATGAAGCCAGGCATCAGGAAGTTCAAGGGAACGGTGGCGAAGGGGCCAACGCTCAAAATAGAAATAATAATAATCAGCTAAATCAGAACAGAGGAAATGGCTATGGTAGTCAGTATCAAGGGAGGAACAATGATTTCAGGGGAAATCAAGGGAGGAACAATGATTACAGGGGAAATCAAGGGAGAAACAATGATTTCAGGGGAAATCAAGGGAGAAATTATAATGACAATAATTACAACCAGAATAGGGGTCAAGGAAGAGGACAGCCTCGTGGTAGTAATATACAGCCAAACAATAACAACACAGCCCAGAACATCCAGACCAGTTCAGTAGTTAGTAGTACTACGGCCAGCTGTAGCGGTTCTTTAAACGCGAACCAGGCTGCGAAGTAAGGTCAGAATCTCAGTCTGTAGCATGCCCTGTCCATACAATTATACAGGAACCCTATGACCTAAATGTAAGAAATGAATTATTACATGAACTAAATGATGAAGGTATTATTCAGGAAGTGGTTAGTAAGAGCCCCATAGTTAAATTTAACGTGTCCGAGGCGTACACAGATGTTTTAATTGATAGTGGTTGTATGAAGAGTTGCATAAGTAGTGCATTTTATGATAAAATGAAAGGAACTGGAGTAAATTTTGAGGAGATGCCAATTAAAAGCACTTTTGTTATCACAGCTGTTGGGAAGAGGTCTAAAGTAATTTCTAAGCAAGTTTTAGTAGACATTAAAATTAATAATCATGTAGAGAAGCAGATTTGTCTTGTAATTCCAAATTTAGTATTCAGTGTTATCTTGGGTTCAGAGTGGCTAAGTAGAGTGTCTGGTAACTTATGTTATGATGTAGGGAGTTTGAAATTTAAATGGGGAGATTCTGAAGTAGAAGTAGCGTTCAATGACCATATTCAGAGGAGTAGTATTGTAGGTGTGATTTGTACTTTAAATGAGATATCGCCAGCCGTAGAGCGGGGTTCTCCATGTTTTGTGGGCAGTGTGATTACGAACGGAAGTCTAGAGGACTCGTTACGTGAGGCTGCATTTCAGGGAAATATAGAGGTGGAACAATGTGTTCGGCTCTATGATGTGTTATGGTGTAATAGGAGAGTTTTTGAGGATCGCATTGGTATGGCCAATTGCTATACACATTCATTGAACGTTATTGATAGGTCAGTATTCACAGGACATAGATATCCTGTACCTTTCGCTTATCAGAGTGCAGTTGAGGCACAAATTAATCAGATGCTTGAAGATGGGATTATTGAGCACTCGAACAGTCCATATGTTAATTCTTTGATAACGGTACCCAAGACCGACGGCACTGTTCGTATTTGTTTAGACGCTCGTTTGGTTAAAAGTAGAATTAGTTCAGATCATCTGAAATCTATGTCAATAGAAGAATTAATGCAAACATTTGAGGGGAAGAAGTATTTCACTTGTGTAGATTTGAGTTCCAGTTTTTGGCAAGTGCCACTTATGTACGAAGATAGACCATTTACAGCTTTTAGTCATAAATATAACCTGTATCAATTTTTAGAACACCTTATGGGTTAAAGAGTAGTTCAGCAGCTTTAATTAGGGCTTTAAACATCGCATTAGGGGATGACACAGGAGAGTTTGTAACCATTTACATAGATGATATGGTAATTAGTTCACGCAGTTTTGAGGAGCATCTATGTCATTTAGATATAGTTTTTCAGAAGTTAGATCAGGCAGGGTTCACTTTGAAGCTGTCTAAGTCGTCATTCTGTCAGTCAGAAGTGACATTTTTAGGTCATAGAGTGTCGAGTAGAGGTGTAACACCAGAAGAAAGTAGGGTTAATAAGATACTTAACGCAGAGGTGCCACAGAATGTTAAACAGTTAAAAACTTACCTGGGAATTTGCAACTTTTTCAGGAGGTTCGTTCTTAAATACTCAGGGTTGGTAGAACCATTCAGGGAATTGCTTAAAAGTGGGACTCGGTGGAGATGGGAGTCCAAGCATGATCAGGCTTTTAGAGCGCTAAAGGAAGGTTTTGAGAAAGCTGTAGTGCTGAAATATCCTTTAAAAGATAAGGAATATGTGGTTATGACAGATGCTTCACATATAGGCATTGCTGGAGTATTATGTCAGAGAGATGATGAGGGTAATCTGTGCATTGTATGTTTAGCCTCGCGAGGACTGACAGCAGCAGAGAAAAGATACACGATTACTGAGTTAGAGCTTTTAGGTATTGTTTTCAGTTTAGGGAAATTTAGAATGTATTTAGTAGGGGGGACATTTGAGATCCACACAGATCACCATGCATTACTGTATATGAGAACTTGTAAACTCAGTTCTAACAGAGTTAGTAGGTGGATTCTTGCTCTGCAGGAATACGAATTCACAGTAAAATATATTAAAGGTAAAGATAACATTCTCGCAGACATGCTATCGAGGGACACTAATTTATGTAGGGATTATCCTGTGGTTAAAGCAGAGGACGGTATTTTAATATGTGCATGTGTGGACAGTAGCAACAGGGCATCGTTACAGACACTGAGAAATATGCTAGTGGAGCAACGTGATGACGTTAAGTTAAAGGGAGCCACTTGCAAGGTTGGAAGCAGGTGACGCAGTAACATTTATAGAGTCCAAACGTATTGGAAAAACAGCATATGTGCTGGAGGATAGTAAGGGAAACAGATTATACGGGACGTATAATATACATAGCCTACGAAAATATGTGTCATAAAGTGAGTGTGTTTAGCTGGCGAGCCAGCCTATTAAATGAGTAAGTGTGGTATTTGGTGCGTGGGAGGAGATGGTCTTCCAGGCAGGCGTATCAGAAGTCACACAGGGGGGTAGTATGTAAGTAAATGAGAGTTTTTAAGGTACAGGGAAATATGACGGGATTGTCGGATGCTGTTGAGCACTAAATTGTCTCGATGCACCAAGGCCATTTTGGCAGCGCTGATGGGTTCCCATTTATCTCCAAGAGATGGGGGAGCGCTTGAATAGGGCTTGTTAGCTTAAGGCGTCCACGAGATAAAAGATGGGCCATCAGAATGCGAGACAGTCCTTCATGAAACTCATACATATCAGCACACGTGATTTCTGTTTACGGCCTCGCCATGTAAGATTTGTAAGTGTGTAATTTAAGATAATTTGTACAATGGTATTATTTGTGTGAGGAGAAATGGTCTGTGTTGAGAACTAGTATTAAGTAGAATATGGTTAACGGGAACTTAACAAGACAGGGCGATTACGGCACAGAAATATTTGGTGTTATATGTAATGCGCATTTACTGTATTTTTTTTCAGAAGTCAATATTAATTTAATCTACTTTAAAGAGAGATTAAGTATTATGGTCACGAGGCGCTGCCACAATAGTGTGATCGTGTGCTCAGTGATAAGTGGAATTATATGTCACCATAAGGAGGGGACCTCCAGTGAAATTAGGAAGTTCTATGGTGATATAAATATATCAGAACACCTTCAATGCGTGTGATATGACATCATAAATACATAGTGCTCACACATTAATTATGTCTATTTCTCCAACATAGAGAAATTTGAGAGGCGGAAATATCCGTGGAACACTATTCCATATGTAAAACATTGGACTGGTTGCAAAGTGCAATCCATAGTGACAACAAACTTTGACGCAAAGTGCGTGAAGAAAAAATATGAGTGTATATATCTGTAATTTAGGGTGATTTCATTTATGTAATATGTATTTTGGATGGGGTTTATTAACGTGTCTGGGATAATCGGATAATGGACCGTCGTCACGGTAAATCATCCGATGATCCGAGGCGAATATGTAACGTGTTTTTCGAGGGGTTTTATGCAACTGGCATAAGTCAGTAGGAAGCCATTCTATATTTATTTACGCGGCAAATTGTTCAGCCAAGATAATTTTTCATGTTAATTTATTATTATTATTAATTTATTATAATTATTATTTAGATATTTTCGGAGCATTTTATAAAAATTATAAGCATACAGATAGGTTTTCTATGTCTTAGAAAACGCTATCAAGCAAATTATTACGAACGACGATATCATAGAAAATTATCTGATTACGGAATTTTACGGAGTTTTGTCAGTTAGGGTATTTGAGAGAGATGACTCACTGGGATTTCAAATACAAGCTGATTCCTGTCGAGAAGCATGACGCAATCTTGGGTCGCAAGGTCTAGAACAGACGAATTGTTGAAACGGAATACGACTTCTCCCTCTCGCCCGCGGAGTGTAATGAACCGGAGGAGGGGAAGTGGCGGCGTGCTCAGCCAATCAGCGGAGACAACGTAAGCTGGAAGACGGTTCCATGGTGGGGAGCCAACGTGTGCATATATCGTTCGACGCGCCGTGAGACGAGGACTATCTGTGAAATACTTGCGGAGGATGGTTATACGCGGGGGACGCTCCGATGTTCCGTGGAACGGACAATCTGTGTAGAACTTGCAGTGTACGGTCGCAAGTGCGTGTCGCTCCGATGCTCAGTGGAGTTAGCGACGAACTTTTGTAAAACGTAACCAGTGCGGTTTTACGAGAGTTTGGGTCCGATGTACGGACCATAGAATTATCTAATCTACCAGAATATCATCAAATTTCGACGGAGATGACGACGTCCAGGAGACTGTGGGAAGCACACAGCATCATCAAGAACGAGGGAAATGCTTTGGCAATTTCCAGGGGTAAGCGCTAATGACGCAGAAATACGCAATCTCTCATTTTTCTTTGTTTTATATTTCATAATTCAGTAACTTCATAGCTTGGAAATAAGAGTAAAATCAATTTATCAGACTCCGTTTTCACGTAATTTTCTATCGGTAATATTAAAATCACAACGCTCCAATTTAAATTTTATAGTTATTATTATTATTAATTTTGCTATACTTGTTTTATATAATAAATTCATTTCTTTTACAATGCAATCTTTGCTTTCAGTAGGTAGCATTAGATATAGACCAATTCCTTCTCCTGATACAATTGTTTGTTGGGTTAATGATCAAATCATACCACGATCTGAGTGAATAGAGTCTTGAATGTGTTCTGCCAGAGCTAGACGTTGTTAAATACAAATTTAGATTTCAACATTGCATTGAGGTCTTGGCGCCCATTAAAACAACATAGCTTAGGCAAAGGTAAACAGTTACATTTCTCACCCAACAGTGTGGTCTAGCAAAAACGTTTCATTTCGCTACCAACATGGGGCACTAATTACCGTTTCATTTGTACGCTCAACGTGGAGCAAAGTAAATACCGTTTCACTTGTCATCCCAGCCTAAGTAAATAACGTTTCACAACGACTATTAATCTCGGCAAACGCCAAGACAGCGATTGAAATGGAGGAAGTGCTTAGACAGCTCGATCTCACCACAGCGCAGCATACAAGGCAGAGTCAGAACACGGAACAAGTCCATATGACTAGTGCACCAACTGAACCGACTAGGGTGCAGACCAAAAGTAAGTCTACTAGCACAGAAACTGAAAAGTCAGACTGGCAACGAGAAGAAAGGGAAAACCAGAATTGGAGCATACAGAGGGAGATCGAACCGCGGACACCGAGGAAGAAAAACCTGGAATCAGCGCGATTCAAGAAACCAACAGCCTGATAACAGGATAAATTACGGCCGAAATGGGAATAACCGAGAATGGAGATCCCAAGAACAGAATCGCGGGTTTGACGAAGAAGCAGAAGAACGTTATCACGCATCACTCAGATATATGGAGGAGCGTGGAGACGATAACAGGAAATCACAAGTGCATTGGGATGAAGCGATCAAAAATAGAAGCTCACCCGACATCTATGAGAATGATGACGGAGCCAAGAGTCTGGAACTTCAGCAGCGCGAAGACAGACAGCAGAACTCCACAAGAAATGGAGCCATAAGAAAAACCAGCCAATTATGACTCGGGGAGAAGGAGATACCCGAAAGTCAATGTAAGGTTCATAAGCCCTACCTGATTATAAGGGACTTGCAAAATAATGCTTACAGAATGAAAGATGAAGAAACAGGCAGAGAAGTAGTAGTAAACGCTGCTAACTTAAAATTATATAGTCCACCGGAGGAATTTGAAACCACCGAAGAGCAAGCCATTCACACCCAAATGGACAGGGAGTCATTATATATGCACGCAGAGAGTCCTCAGAAAAGCCCACTCCAGGGAGAAAGGAAACGAGACAGCCAGCTCGTAGACCCAAGGGACACGAGGGTCGAATGCAGCTGTCAGTTGGAAGAATTTTACAACCAGTTGCATGAAGCAGCGGTAGAGCTCCAAGCGATGAATGAAGAGCTAAGAGCGCAGACCAAGGAAATACGAGACGTAGACATAGTGGAGTGGGGGAACGAGACGACCCACTGCCCGGGAGCACTGACGGCTTAAAGTAAACACTGTCTACAGAGTCGATGTCGTCTAGAGGCTCGAGAAAATTCACTTGTAAAATGAATTTTCCAAGCTTAGCGAGAGAAAGATGTGCCTAATTAGACACGGCTGACTGGCTTCGAACTCGGGTCTTATCAAAGAAGACCAGGCCCATGATTCTGCCCAGAATCGAATCATGGATCTCTGAGGGGGAACGGCCACAGTGAACCCAAGGAACAATGAGTTATATCTGCATATAAGTATAAGATCAGGATTTCACGGCTACAATGGGAATATCATAGCTTTTAAGGTGGATTATTGCGGAAATATACCAGCCTATGTACGTTTTAAAAGCCAGAATGCAAGAAAGCGAACCAGCTTGACAGTTGACAAATCGTGGTTAGCGAAGGGGAGTTCCTAGGTGACGCCAAGGAACTAATTTTCGTCTGCACTGGAGGAGCTGCCAAAGATTAATTGCTCTGGGATCCACAGTCTTACAAGGCATAGAAGTGGAGTGGGGGCTGCCGCCCACAGAAATTAATTGATTACAGCCAATTGGAGCAATGAATTGAAATGAAACTTACACCCAGATGCATGTATTCTAGGAAAGATAATTTCGGAGTATTCTCACGCCTAAATTAAAGCCTGCATCTATAAACGAACCTCTGCAAAGACCTCATCCGCTGAGGAGGAAGGATTTGTAGATGAGCCGAGGGGGAATTACCGGAGTAGCGTCAGGACGCCTTGGAAGAAGGCAATTAATTAACATTAATTGGCCGAAGCGATCGCTTGCACGCGAGTGATATTGGGACTTCCACACATAGACAAACGAGGATCATACTTCACTTTGTCTGGAAATGTATTATATCAAGAAGGGAGTCGGTCCTGGTCATCCAGTGGAGGGGCGTGGTAGATCAGCGTTCTAGCTGTATGCCTCTCACCAAGGCATTCCGGGTTCGATTCCCGGTCAAAGCATGTGAGATTTTCGAAGTGAAATGCCACGTCCTGTGGTTCGGATTCCACGTAAAAAGGAGGTCCCGTGACTCATGATCTCAAGATTAACGGTCACGTTAAACTACAAGCATTTCATCCAGTGGACTATGTTTCACAAGGGAGCTTTATATAGGAGATGCTTCGCAGGAAAGTCAGTTCGTCTTGACTCAACCCGTAAGCTGGCACGCTGCCAGATCACGCAAGGAAGTGCGCGGAATTTATAAATTATTAACGCTCAAATGTATTAGCGGTGAACAATGGAAAGCGCATCATGCAGCTTCATAACAGTAATTAAGCATCGTATAAGATTTAGTCTACAATAGACGTTTAAGCAATAACATACGCGAATATAGATTCAGTACAGCGTAGAGATAATTTAGGTTGTTTATAGACAATGAACATACCAGGAGGTGTTGTCATAGGTAAAATGACATATTATTGTAATGATCACTACAGTTACGAGAGCCTGGAAGGCGTCACAAGTAGTCGTGACATAGGACTGGACAGATTTGCAGTAGAGGAGATATAAACTGTAGGTGACAGGAGTCGAACACACACACACGCAAGATAGACTTTCATGGAGACCAGCGGTTGTCAGGAGTTAGCTGCATCGCATCTCTGAGGTCAGGCGATAGTGGGAGTCCAATCAAGGATCCATGTGTGAGAATATAGTGCGAGAATTGTGTATAAAGTTATATTACAGTGATTTTTAAAAGTGTTTATGTGTATAAGGTAAAAATAATATGTATTGTGTCAAAGTGAAAAAGCCAGTGATGAAAAATATAATCACCAAGTGTAAAGTTGATACAATGTGTCGTGTGAATAATATCATGATGGCTTAAGACAAGCATCATGGCAGGTGCGTGGCTGGCGTGCTGGACCAACCCAGCAAAAATGAGAGTGAGTATAAATTTAATATGTTGATATGATTAAATAGCTCACCATACAACGAAGCATCACTCTAAGATTAAGAATTAACAGTCATTTATGTACGAGTTCACACCCCTCGTATTTTGGTAAAATATGGCTTGGAGGGTGATTTGTTTACGGCCATTTAGGCGTAAGACATTGAGGAAAGTAACGGTAACGTTAAATAATAATAACAATAATAATAATAATCTGGGGTCAGTAACGATAATGAATAAATGGGCATGTCAGGCCTATAGTACGTGCAAAGTGTGTCATTTCTAGCGTAAGAATACTGTGTTATTGTAAACAGTAAGAAAGAAACGTAAAATATCGAGATAAAAGAGAGATTTTCAGTGTCATCGAATTGTTGAATGAATGTTTATTATGGTATATTCTACAGGGTTGTATTTGAGAGCCATTAAGATAGTTAAATGTAAGCCAGTAAATTTATACTTGTTTGGAGCTACGTAGAGCTTTGGCTTATGAGTAATTGCAGAGAGGACGTGAGTACTTTAAGAATTGAGTCATATGTAAGGGATATTGTTTGAGCCGCGTTCAGCGAGCATGTATCGTAGAATCAAGAGATTTACGTCAATAAGTTGCGGAGATCATCCAAAAATAGCTTGCGCGTTAGGCGAATCTAGTTGGCTAATCTTCGAAATCTACGAGATAGTATCGCCTTAGAGCATACTTGTGTTATTCGCAACAGAGCTGGGACAGAGTCTGTCTGTATCCACTGTTCGCAGAATTTTTGCCACGAGGGATAACTGTTAGAGACCCTGTGTGAGCCCATATATTATTTGATCTGCCCTTAGAGGTAAAACTAATGGTTCTTCGTATAGGAAACGTCGATTTCCTCTTGTTATATGCTGCTGCACCTGTGATAGAACTTTGATACTCACTTGAGATGCGCGCAAAAGTCACTTATGTCGGCCACAGAACGGCAAAGCTATTTCGTGATCCATCCCTTGCCATGAATATTAATTAGGGGCCGAGATGGACCCATTATACTCTAAGTGTAGGTATTATATAATTAGATTGACTCAATTACTAAGGACACGATCCACTCAGGGTACCTCCAGCATAACTGCACCAGTAAATGAAATTGACCTTGCGGGAAGCCAGATGGGGTGGCAGGGAGGCCACTAAACCGGCGGCCATCTTGCTGAGACAGCCGTGGCTAATTCTTTGTCCGCATGGAAAGGAAGTCTATAGACCTGATCCTTTTATCTCGATATTTCGAAAAGTAATTAAGATATGCTTGATATGATGATGTCAATTGAATTAAATGCATTATTTCCACACACATACCATGTGATAATGTTGTGATCGGATAATATTTGGCCCAGTTATTCTCTGAGGAGGAATACTGCACCAAATAAATATAGGCATCTTTGTAAAGTGTATTTGCCCAGTCCACACTAATTTATTCATACGGGTAGCGTAATTTGAATGACATGACACGTTTGTAACGATAATGTTTTGACTAGACCCAGAAAATCGTTGTATGGTGAAGCTATAAAATATCTATCCATGTGTATTTTGGAAGGGAAAGTGTACCACTTCAGCGTTTCAAATTGATGGGAAAAAGAATACTATTCGCACGACACAACACTTATTAATCAAGGCATAAGATAATGAATTATTGTTACTGAAAGTAAATGCCCCGTGTAAAACGGATAAATGTTTAATAATTGCAGATTTAATGTCATTTAAATATAATTTGTGATTATTTTGTTGTGATATTCCAATTTGTGTTAAATTGTGCCACGTGAAGAACGCTATGGACACTCGCAAATGTCGAAGAGTATCAATAATAGGATATTTTGAATAGACTTGAGTGCGGTGAAGCACTAATTTTGAGGAGAAGAGACTCACAGGTAATTTTGATTTTTGTTGTGGGAAGTAAATGTAAAGTATCTTTTTCTTGTGTTTTATGTTGTATTGCCATGATTTTCTATCATTATATGTTATACTTAGGAAAATGTTGTTTCTTTCAAGTAGAGTAGTCACCTGACAGACTCAAATCCTTAACATGTGGTCGATAGGTGGGTTGAACGCCCCATACCTCGAAAGACCGTGAGTTAGCTGGGATACGAACACATGTTCCATATGATGACGATTGGGTACAGTACGAAACACCATCTCTCCTTTGGTACTTTCCAAAAATAATGTTACATCTTTCTCTTTCTTGCACATTTTCATTCCAGTACTTGGCTATGAACTTCTCTTTAAATTTTCTAATACTGGTCACCTGGTATTTATACACACTGAACCATGACCTTGAATCCCTCACAAAAGATTTATCTAGCATCTCAAGTACTTGTTCCCATTGAACGATCTCCTCTTCTAAATCTTTAGCGAACTTCTTTTCTACTGTTTTTAAGAATTCCATTGGGTTATATGCCTTGCATGTGAATACTGGCAAATCTGCCTCTTTAGTTAGAAATCTACTTAAATTTCCTAATTGTACATTACCGCTATTTGTTACTATTTGCTTCTGACATCTCTGCAATTTCTACTCCATTTTATCTGTTTTACTCGCTACTTGTTCACTGATACTGTTAAATTTACTGTTAACCTCTTCCCTAATTTCTTGATTATCGCTCTCTAGTTTATTTTCTAAATTACCTATTTTAGCAATATTAAAATCACACTTGACCTTCATGCCGTTGACTTCTCCCTAACCTTACTACATTTAATTTTCACTTCCTCGTCAATTGTGTCAACTCGCTCCGACACTTGTTGCATTCTGGCGTCAACCTTTAGTGACCATGATTCCTCCACCTCAGTAATCCTGTTTTCTAACTTATTGTGAAATTCTCGGCCTACTTCTTTAATTTGTCTATTGAAGTTCTCTGTAGCTTCATCAAACCTCTTACCTTGTTCATCTAGCTTCTTACTCTGCTCAGTGAACTTAAGATCTATTGCTTTTTCTAATTGATCACTACGCACGTCAAATTTCTTACTTTGTTCCTCTTGCTTCTTACTCTGTTCAGCTAACTTAAGATCTATTGCTTTTTCTAATTGATCGCTATGCACGTCAAATTTCTTACTTTGTTCCTCTTGCTTCTTACTCTGTTCAGCTAACTTAAGATCTATGTTTCTGTTCTGTTCTGTTATCAGCATCGTCAGGTTTCGAAGCCAGGAAGGATTGTCCCCCTCATTACTCTGGATGTTTGCAGCACCGTCTTGTTTATATTCCTCAGTTTCCTGATTTTCGTTTACTTTTGACATCTCATCATTGGTACCCTGCACATCTAATTTCGACATTTTAACTGATCTTATAATACTACGGTTTCTCAAATTTATATTCCCCAAATTATCCCTGTTACTCATTACCCAAACAACAACTCATCAAAAGAACACTCGTAATTTATAACCGTAGTTCCCTAACTTGATAAATGCCTCTTTATTGAAAAACACGGAATGAATGCAAAGAGTACTCGTTCATATCGTACATGAAAACAACTTTAAACTTTATCATACTTGAAATAAACTGGATTTATACATAATATCCATTCACTACAGTACTATATTTGGTAGCCCCACAGTTGGTTGTGCCATTTGTAACGGCTAAATTTCTCGTTGGATATCGCTCTACAAGTTGGGAGATCATTTATAACGTTTATACAGCTATTACACTCAATACTCCTTAAAACCACCTCATCGTTCTTATTTAGCATTGGCCTGTCAAGACAGACGACATACACTTTATTAATTTAGTTTTACTGGGCGCCAGTTATCGTAAAGATAACACATTAAAATTTAGTTTAGCCACGGCCGCTCCCTTCCTTGAGCCATGATCTATCATCGGAGCGTAGGGCAATAAACTTGCTCAATGAGGTACTCTTTGCATTCCAACCATCCTATATATTCAACTCTCAATGAACAAGACATTTTAACTAATACTGGTTTATTTTACAACAAAATTATTAATAATATTTGATATGAGGTTTCGAGCTGTGTACAATATGTGCATTAATATTCCCTCATTGCTGGGCAATATTGACAGTCTCCTCGCTAGCGCTGATCTTCTGTGTTGATACTAACTCGGTCCACATACCTGGTGCCTTGTGGTTCAAAGTCCATCTCGTTGGTCTGCTTTCAGTCTAATTTGAGATCTTACGCCAACACGCGTTTATTGACCTTTGAAAACTTTTGTTGTCTATTTGCTAACTGTACTTCGTCTAGTTGTTGTGGTTGTTGTTGTTGCTGCTGCTGCTTGTTTCTGAGTTTGATCACCATGGTAAGCAAATTTGAACAAACCAGGCTGATTGAATTCACTAAGTCCCATCTTACTGAGAGACTGACAGAGTCTACGACTCACAAAGTCAATGAGTGGGTGCGTGATCGAATAAGTAAATGACAGAATAGAATCTATAGAATAGCCAGTGCTGAAGTCGCGCTGGGCTTTTATACACTCTGAATGGTCCCAATGTTTCGCGGCATAAATTTGCCCGTGATCCATCAGACCAATTATAGCAAAGCATTTCTCAGTCCTCAAGCGTCGCGTTACTTTTCCGAGCGGGAACACAGGCCCGCGTACTTGAAATATTCCACTCAGTACCCACTATTCCTCTCGTTGCGCATGTATATATTTTCCACCAAATCTTTCTCCAAGCCCTTGTCTCCTGTCAGCTTGGCTTCATTCCAGAAATACATTTTCTTGCAATATGTTGCTTCACCGTCCGTAACTTCTTCCAACCATGCCCGTCCTGTCTTTAGAATTTAACTAATAAAACAGCCCTAGACCTCTATAAAAACCCTGTTTCTAAACACTTGACAATATTATATATGATTATTGTGCCCGTTTGGACCGAAGTCCGGACGACCACATATGCATTTCACCAAAAATCAGTCAGCACGAGAATCAAAATATCCCGGGGCGCCAGATGCGTTAAAGTCGAATGCAAAGACCCAACAAAAAATGCTTAACTGATTTTCGGCTCGACGCAACAATAAAATCAGTGATTGCATACCATAAAATTATCTAATTTTTATTAAAACTTTAAAATGACTTGAAGAAAATATGCCCAAAATGGCATAAAAGATGACTGGAAAAGAATAAATTATTTACACAATTGAACCCTTGCAAAGAAGCATATGAGACTCAGTTTCGGGGGGTGTATCGGTTCATATCGTAAGTTGTAGTCAAGGCGCTTCATTAACTTGCAGGGTAACATATAACAAAATAACATGCAGGAAAGAGTGAAGCCAGGGTTAAAACAAATGAATTTAATAAACAAATCACCATATTTCCACTCAACAATTAACAAAATGAAACTCCCATCTGACTCCCACTTAATAAAAATGCCCAAAAAAACTAGGCGAAAACCTCTGGAGATATTAATTACATGGACCAAGTGTCCCTAAGATGAAATAACAAAAGTGACTATGTATGCGCGTATGTCGTTCTACATGCATCACGATGTGTACAAACGAATGCGTGATTCGTCATCATCCAGAATAATCATTCAGAAAACGAATCCGCATTTCTTAGAGCTAGACCGACACGGGGGAACACAACTACAATACATAAAACTAAACCGACACTTCCTAGACCTAATATAAACAACACAAAATTTCCGTGTGAAATTGGAATCAAATTGCCGTAGCAACATTTACTGCCTAAAAACTTAGGACTTCTCACACAAATCAACACAAGTACATTAACACGTGACCAATAAAAAAATACACAAATGACCGCCGTCAAAATTTACAAGTACTCTACCACTACACCACACAGGTGTCACCTACAAAAATTACATGAATCGAGTCATAAACAAAGCAATAGGCTCACAGCCAACGTTTACGTTATTAATACAATATTTTACCCATTCAACGTACAATAAGCCGTTACACACATGGTGAACTCCCCAATTAATTATGGCTGAAAAATAACCATCACAATGAACAGGTTTTGCTACATGAAAGCTTACAGGGGCCAGTCGGACAATCAGGACTGCCTATCAAAATAAGTCACCAGGCAAAACGGGCGATTTGTGGAACTCTGCATATCTGTCAACCCACGTGTCAATAATCTCGACCTCCCATGACATGGGGTCGAATCTCGAAGAAGTGTGCCCCAAAGCACAATAATACGTGTGTGTGTGTCAGAATAATATGGACAAGAAACAGCGGTCTCCCTAGAGCACCCTGTCTTTCCATCAAAAAATACAACAGCAGCAAAAATATGAGGACGGTAGTACCTCTACCCCCTCCTCACGTAGAATCAACACACACTTGACACAATAACACACACAGAATCACACGTATGGGTTTTGACAGACCCTGAAATAAAAAGACATAAATAATTTCCACATGCTGGCGCCACAGTTCTATGCCGTGACTAGTTAACCTGAAAAGGACCAAAAAAAATCTATCAAAATTAGAACGAAGGTGTTCTACAAATTACATTTTAAGTTGGTGCGCTTGGCAACCCTAATATGAATAATAACGTGTTCAGCAAATATCTTACAGTAATTACCTCCCTTCCCTATCTCAAATATTAACGTTAATAAAGCACCATTTATCGAATGTAACGGGTTTCGCATTTGCATGGATAAAATCACGCACGCACGCCGCGCACATTAAATATGACTCCAAGAAAAACAAATATACAACAAACACTTTGGCCACGCGCCAACGGACATTTTAAACATTTAGTGTCGGTGCAAGAAAAACTCTAAACAACAAGAAAAGAAACATGACTATTTACAAAAGTTCCCCGGCCAAATCTAACTACATAATTGAAATAATTCAATTGTTGTACATCACCGATCCGCTTGTAGAACTTAAGACATCCTTCTCAGCCCATTTCCCTATGGACAGATTAACACTCCATCGTGGTCGTCTGCGTTGAATCGTTGAAGATCATCCCAACTCCAAACCACGTGTTGAGCATCTTGGTATTGACTCCTTGGCAGAAAAGTTCAATGTTAATTATTATGACCTAGCTATAATAGCTTGCAGGTTACTCAATTCGCCCACAAATTGTCCTAATGCGATTAATTGCGAAGACTGGCCCTAGATATCTCGCACACACGCACAATAAACACATGAAAAATACACTGAAATTTGTACATAAAATATACAGCTCGAGACCACGTCACTGGCTGGGTAATAAGTTTAAAATCTTGACTGCACTGGCAGTCGCTATCTTGCTCGGTATTTCCGTACTGTACTGTTGACCTTCGCTCTGGTGAGCGCTAATTAGGATGTTACAAGACTTGCCCCTCATAGCTGAAATGGTCGTCTTTACGAAAATGTTACAAGTCACCACGCACACTGCGTGAAATATTAGCTCGCAAAATAAAGTTGACTTCAGATAAAATGTACTAGAGCTTTAAAATTCGTTATTACGACTGATGTGAATTTAGCTCCTCAGAGCTCACAAATAAATAACTTCAACTAATTCAGAGCGTTAAAATCGTTGTACAAACGGGCGTGAAGTTAGCCTCTCAAGGCTCCAAAAACGAAAAGACGTAGAGTAACATCATGCCAATCTATTTATTAGAAACTGACAGGGGACGGAGGAGTGGGGTGGAATTGGATAAAAATTTCCAGAGTTTTTATCTCAAAAATATGGGACTAGTGTCATTCTTCTTCAAATAAATCAAACGTCTCAATGCACTCGTGCGGAGATCAGTCCGTTCGGCGGTTCTTTAGATAATCAATTCCGCGGGCTTTTTACTACTGACGCTGTCCATCGAGTGATCATGGCTTGGTCTCTCGTGATTGGCTGATTCAATCGTATGTTCGTTGCAAGTGACTCGTGATCATTCCTTTATGCTTACAATTTTGGTGCAAGTAGTTGCACAATTTGGCCTTGAACCCGGCTAAATCTGGCCGTCCCCCAAGAATAGCTACCAGCTCTGCTCCTGTTGCAATCATTACGAAACGCTAGCCTTCCTTTTATCCTTGTCCACATCCTCAAGTACTGCCTGGGCTGCATTAATAATAATAATAAATATGAATACTTATTTATCGTAGATCAATAAGGATTCATTTATCCTCAGCAAGGTTTTGAAATTCGAAGCAATTTATTGATTTGGATTTCAAAAACAAAATCCACTGTAGTAACAACACATCTATTTAATACCTCGCTCAGCTGCTCGAGTGTACGCCCCTCTAACTCAATTAGTGTGCTCTCTTTATCGCCGGAATGTCATTCATACTTCCTCACTAGGTCTCCCCCTTCTCCTAATGTGATTGCCACTCCTGTCATCTCAGCTGCTTGTTGTTTACAAACAAAGTGCGTACTCTGGCGCTCCACGTATATTTGAGTGTTGGCTCTCAAAATAAAATTTTTGCAATACAGATTCTGCACACATCATCTTTCCTAGTCATCAAATGGTTCGCTTCTGTAGTAAGGTTTTAAATTGGCGCTATTAAAAACAGATTTAGCACCAGTGCTCAATTCCTCAAGCATGTAGGCACTGTTACCCAGATTCTTAATTACCCGGAACGGGCCAATAAATTTTGGACAGAATTTTGCGAAGACCTTGTTCTTAGGGTCGGATATCGGTGGTCTACGAACCAGCACTAACTCTTGTTCTTGTAACTCCCGGTGAAACTTCTTTCCTCGGTACCGTCTCAGCCTTCGGTCCGCTTGGTTCCTCATGTGCTCTCTCGTTCGCTGGATTCGCAACTCGTGCGCTAATAGTGGATCCCTTGGGCACGGAATAATCTTGTCCCAAGTTCTTTCTGGCAATCTGTTGTGGTGTACAATCAGTGGGACCTGACCCGTCGACTCGTGCTTAGTGGTGTTCATGCACATCTCAATTTCCCCTACTTTGTCAACCCATTTATTATGATCGTTAGGAATCATTACTCTGTAGTACTTGGCAACACAGCGAATTGTTCTCTCGCTCGGATTTCCACAAGGATGACGAATGCTTGAAAATACGTGTTTTATTCCTAGGCTCTCCAAACCTTGCCTAAAAACATTGCTCGTGAAATAGGTACCATGATTTGATAAAATGGATTCCGGCTTCCCAAGCATCGGAATAACTTTGTTCTTAATTCGACTGAGGACTTGTTTTGATGTCGTCTTCTGGATAGGACATAGCACGACCATCTTCGAAAATACATCGACACACACCAGAAGGTGTCGGCATCCACGCTTTCCTTTTACTAAAGGACCAAAGCAATCGATAGCGAGCATCTCGCATGGTTTTTGAGGTAAAAGTGGTCATGTAGGTTGTTTCAAAATAAAGTTGTTCGGTTTCGTGCGCTGGCATGCGTCACAAGTTCTAATTACTTCAACAATGGTGAATCGCATCTTAGGCCAAGTAAAGGTCTCCTCTATCGTAGCTTCAGTCTTATCCGTGCCGATATGTGCTAGGCTCTCGTGAACATGCCAAGTCAATCCCCTCTGTAGTGATGCTGGAACTAGGATTCGCAGTTTAGTATGATGCTCATCCACGTACTTATGTAACAAGTTATTTAAGTAGTGAAATCTCGCTTCTTTAGCACGGGCTTCTCGGTACTCCGGTGAATCTGGTGTTAATTCCTTCCTGTATAATTTTATCATCATCATCATCCATGGGTCTGCTTCTTGCTCCTTCCGAATATCCTTCAATCTCGCCAAAAACTCACGAGCCTTAGGTGTTAATGTAATATTGTGAACTTCCGCTGTTACTTCGTTTCCGTCCTCAGGATTTCTACTCCAGGCATCTGGTATGACGTTCATCCTTCCAGGGCAATGCTCTATAGTAATGTAAAACTGCTGTATGTAGATGGACCAGCGCGTAATTCTCTCGCTTGCCATTGTTGTCTTGAATAAAAATGTCAGTGCATGGTGGTCGGTTCTAACAATGATGGAATAGCCGTAGATCATCTTACGCCACTGTTGAAGAGAATATAAAATTGCTAGCAGCTCAAGTTCCGTAACGGTGTAGTTCCTCTCATGTTTCCTTAATTTACGACTCGTAAATGCCAAATAGGATTTCTTCTTGGGTTCTTCAGCGTCCTCTTGGTACAGCATAGCACCGATTCCAATCAAAGAAGAATCTGCTTGAATAATAAATCGCTTCTCAAAATCCGGATATCCAAGTTTCACACAGTTTTCCAATAAATCCTTCGTGGCTTTAAAAGACCTGTCGCACTCCTCGTTCCACGACCATCGATTTGCCTCATTCAACATCTCCTGCATAGGTGCTACTGTTTCTGTGTAACCAGGGCAATTTTCCTTGAAGAAGCCTGTCACTCCCAAAAACGCTCTCACATGTTTGACTTTAGTAGGTGTGGGGAATTTCTTAATAGCATCAATCTTGGCTGGATTAGGCCTCACGCCCTCGACATCAATTATATGCCCCAAATATAAAATCTCGCTCTGGCAAAAATGTGATATCTTTAGGTTAATTTTGAAGTTTATGGTTCTCAAGTTGTCCAGAAGTTTATTTAAATTTATCAGGTGTTCCTCCATCGTTTCAGATGCGATTAATATGTCGTCAACATATCTCGTGGTGAAGCTCTTGACCTCCTCAGTCAGATTTCTATCCAGTGCTCTTATGAGTGCACATCCCGCAGTTTTCACGCCAAAGGGCATTCGACACCAGATATAACTTTGATTATCGAATAAAAATCCCGTCAAGAGTTGGGATTTTTCTTCAAGTTCAAGATGGTGGAATCTATTTGTCAAATCAACACTTGAGTATATCTTCTTCCCACGGAAGCCCTTCAAAACATCTTTGATCCTAGGTGCTTGGTCATGCTCAACTAGCAGTTTGCTGTTCAAAACTCGCGCGTCTTGGCAGAGCCTAATTGATCCATTTGGCTTGGCCACAGCCAAAATTGCGTTCAGGTAAGGGGTTGCCGCTTTCCTTATCATGCCAGAATCTAATAAGTTAGTAATAATGTCCTTCACCTGAGAAAAATGTTTCTCTGGGATCGGGTACAATTTACTTTTAAATGGGGTCCAGTCTGTCACTTGCATGGCATATTGAAAATTTAAAACTTTCCCAGGTATGGTATCAAAAGCTCCTTTATGTAATCTTAAAATTTCTTCCAGTTTTCTTCTATCAAGTACCCCTACGATGGCCTCCTTAAGTCGCTCCTGAAGTAGAATTTCAAATTTGGTTCCGCTAATTTCTTCTTCCGCCAAATGAACCCAAAGTTCCTGCGAAATATCTCGGCTGTCAATCTCTACCACTGCTGTCTGGCTGACTCGCTCCCCCGTCAAGTTCTTATCTCCGGCCTCATTAGTGCATTCTTCAACAACCCAAGTATTTGCTTCTCTCTCCAACGGACTCTCTTCCATGTTTAAACCCACATGATTCAACCCCTCTACTTGTTTGAAACTTACAGTGTTGTTATGTAAGTCAATTACAGCATGAAAATCGCAGATGAAGTTGGCTCCTAAAATTATGTTGTAGTTCATCTTTGGAATAACAATGAATGTTTGCGAAAAAGTATGGTTCAATATTTCCAGATCTAAAAATGCTTGCTGTTTACAATTTATAGTTTTGTCAGGAATAACCCCTCTGACTTTCATTAGCGGTACCGGCATAATTGGAACAGTTTGTTTTCTTCCTATTTCTTTTATCAAAACTTCAGTGACTAAGCTCACCTGGCTACCTGTATCAATCAAACATCTCACCCTCATGCCTCCAACATGCGCGTAAATAATTGGTAGTTGTCTGATAACATTTTCACGGTTCTTCACCACTTCCTCCAGGCAGTCGTCCGGGAATGCAACCCACTCTTCTATATTGGCCACTATCATCTCTTCTCGCTCCCTGGCAACCTCCATTTTCAGACTATCATTTTTCAGTTCATTTGGAGTTTTTTTTATCCCGGGACGCATTTGTTGTGTTTCGCCGGTTGTCGTTCTGTCGCTCCTGTTGCCTCAATAAACTCTCTGCCCCCTCTCCTTGATGATTGTCTGGGCTCTGTCTGTTTGCCATGGCACGCCCCCACTTCTCCTTCTCCGTTTCTTCGGCACTTAATTGATCCAAGTATTTTTGTGATTCAATATATCGCTCGTCCCAGTTGTTCCGATAATCTCCCCTATTTTCTTGGCGATAGTTCCTGCCGTTATTCCATCTACCATCTCCATTTCTTTGGTAAGGTCTACCTTGTCTCTGGTTCCCCCTCCAATTTGTGTACTCCCGCTGGTACGTCCATTGATTGTTCTGATTTTGGTTGTTCTGATTGTATCTCCCGCGGTTATTCTGATAGTTTTGATTATTATTGTTGAACTGGTTTCGGCCGTCAAAATCTTGCCTTCTCGGTGTGAATTGTGTCCCTGTGGACTAAGTCTTGGTTTGGTTCCCCTGGCTGTGGTTATTTTGGAGCCCTGAACTACCTCTGCCGTGTTGACACATTCCATATTCCTCCTTCCTGTCTGTGGGCTCACCATACTCGTCTCGTCTAAGTGTCTGAGTAAATCTTCGGCTTGGACTGCGGTTTGAATGTTTCCTGCGACTAATAGTTGTTGGATGTGCATTGGGAGTTGTTTCCCGATGGTTAGAACCATATTTTGCTCGCTAGGCGGGTCGTCAAAATCTCTGAATTTTACCAACTGCTGGCTGAAGAATTCTGAAAAACGGGTCGGATGCGTACTATGATATTTTCGCGTGTACAGGTCCATTCTCAACCCTTGCTGTAAAGAAGGGCTCCAAAACTTCTTTAAAAATGCTTCGCGGAATTGAGCCATGTCTGTGAAAGTATACTTAAAGCTTAAAAACCAGGTTAGGCTTGGTCCTTCTAAAAATTTCTCCACTAGTCTTAATTGTTTCTCAGGGCCGATGTGCTGGTCATTAAAATAATCAGTTAACTGTCGTAGAAATGCTTTGGGAGTGGTTCCTGAATGTTCCTTAAATTTATCGGGCTTGAAATCATTACCCCGAATGACTTGGATGACTTGGGCGGGTGCCAAGTTCGGTTGTGGTGTTGAAGTCTCTCCCCTGTATTGCTGGAATGCGTTACTCGTTAGTCTGGGACTTTGACCCCGGCTGGTATCCTCAGCCAACTTCAAGCCTGCAGGACTTCCAATACTTCCCTGCTTCTCCGGTATATTTTCAGCCGAAAATAATGTCGCATTTTCTAAAGATCTAATCTCGTTTTTGATGATTAAATCTGAGTGTTCCTGTAATTTTGATTTTACATTTTCCTCCAATGCCTGCATTCGCTTTAAAATTGTCAGCCTGTCTTCCTTATTTGCGTGAGCCTGCTGGTCCCAATCTCGCCGGATCCTAATTTTCAAGCTGTTAATTTTCTCCTCGTTCCTTTCCTGATTTTTCTCTAGCTCTTCACGTACTTGTTCTCCAACCTCCTCTCTTATAACCTCTTGTGTTTTTATTAATTGTTCCCCGACTTCTTCTCTTATGACCTCTTGTGTTTTTATTAACTGGCCTTCCAGATTATCCCGAGTCTTGACGAGCTGTTCTCCTACCTCTTTTCTTATGATCTCTTGTGTTTTTACTAGCTGTTCTCCTACTTCTTGTATTTGCTGTTGTGTCTTGCCTAATTGCTCCTCTAAGTTCTCCCGCAAGTGTATCCGTTCGGTTTCGGCCTTAACCTCGACTTAATCAATTTCTTTTATTAATTCCAGCACGTTGCTGTCTACCGAATTAATTTGTTGCTGCAATTTTTCTTGGGTTTTCTTCATTCCCGCGGTGTTATTGACACATGCTGCCTCTATCTGCTTGAGTTTATCTGCCACCATCTCGCCAAATTGTACTAATTTGTTATCAAACTTTGCCTCCAACTTCTTAATTTCGCCTAACTGTTTGACGTTGTTCTCCGCAACCTCGCCTGCCAGTTTCTCTACCTTTTTAACGCTCTGATTAATGTCATTAGTGATCTTTCCTAATTGTTCGGTTTGTGCCGTTTGTGTTACCGCTTGTTCCGACAATTTGTGATTTAGTTCATTTAATTGTTTGTCCGTGTCTAATTTCTGGACCTCTAATTGGACCGAAATACTACCGCTCATGTCATGTAATTGTTTTTCGCTCTTCTCACGCTGACTTTCGAATTGTTTTTCCGTGTCTATCTTCTGCGCTTGTAACAGGACCGTAATGCCACTTAATTGTTTATCATTATGCTCCCGCTGAGCTTCTAATTGTTCTTTTAATTGTTTATTATTGTCTTCGCTTATTTCCTCCTTCATGTTCTTTAATTGTTCTTCCGTCTTTACGGACATTTGGATCGACATCTGTTCCAACAATCCCTTAATTTCATCAACACTCGCCATTTCACACACAAATATATTCAGAGAAAACAGGGTCATAGGCCAAGATTTCAGTCATATACACGCATACATGTCACAACATTTAAATATTACTGGCTCTAATTTAATGAAAATTTCAGTAACAAAATTTACTGAATAAAATTACACTTATTCCCAAACAAGAAAATAACCCCTGGTGATCTGTTTTTAAATTCCTAACCAACAGAATTTACGAAAAACACCAATTAACCGAAGTCAATTAAATATCAAATATAAGGCAACACCTTCCTGCTTTGACTGAGTTCAATAATAATGCAAATTTTCTAATTTTAATGCCGGGCGCCAGAACAGGTTTATAACAAATACAATAGCAAATTCTAACCTTGTTCAATATCTCTAACTTTAGGAACTCAGTGATTTTACTAATGCACATGGCGGTACAATATCGCCTCAGTTTACTGAATTTACATGTCCGCTTGACCTGGCATCATTTCTCAACGAAATAAATATGAGATCAGCGAAGCAACAACAACAACAATCCCCACTTGGGCAGCCATTTTTGTTTTATTAAACGCCTTGACAACAACTTACGATATGAACCGATACACCCCCCGAAACTGAGTCTCATATGCTTCTTTGCAAGGGTTCACAATATACAATATCGCCAACACATGAACACTAACAAAGTTGAAACGAGAGGTCAGAATATCAGTCCTGTTGACTTCGTTCAACACAATTATGTACAGGGGTAGGGTTTTATCAGCGCAAAGTCAATCGTCCATACTGATCCCTAAATTATTTAGCATTCACACGTTGAAGAACAATAAGAAAATATATCACTGGTTGGAAAATCACTTTCACTGTTCATTTCTCAAAACTATTATCGTAGCATTTTGACTATCACTTCTTAGGCAATAGTAATATCAGGTTTTGTCAAATACAAAGTTATATAATTTTCAAAAGAAAATATGTATTGTCCGTTGAGCCATTATATATATAAACACAACTGAAGAGCCCAATAGCACACCGGGGCGAAACACTGTCATTTTGTTGAGTTATGCCGGAACATTTAGCACAATTTGTGTTTAAATAAAAATACAAAGTTGTTCATAATACGTGAAATACACTATGATTTACATGGACCTTGAGAATTTTTGTGGATTCAAAGAAAAACAGAAAATATATATTGAAACATAGATCTCAATCCAAAGTCTGCCAAAATAATTTTGACTTCATCAAAATATAATTATCACAAATATAACTTCCATTCCACATGGATTCAGTCAAGAAATTAATTAATTATTCCTTGAAAACATTAATTAAGAAATTTGAAATATCATTTAACATGTTTTATAATGAAACAAGTTATTATTATTATTATTATCAAAGTGATTTTGAAAAAAATGTCAAATATGTTCAGCATCAACTTATTAAAGAAAATGTATATTTATTTTTATAGGATCTGAAAATCCTTTCAGCTTATAGTGGTTGTTAATAAGTAACAATTTCAAACAACAGCATTGGCCCATATGATTGACGATAAAAATCACAGAATTATAAATCAGCATTTAGACAACGGTAAAGCTTTCCTGAATGAAAGGAACTAGTTGAATAATAATTTTCCGGGTAAGCAATTACTAGAAATATTTTCAAACACGTGGATCAACAGTAATTTAGTAATTATGGTTCACAAAATAACCTGTGTTATATTACGACGAAAGTGTGGCGAAAAACGACTCTCCTACTACATCAATAACATCCAACCTACAATTTGATTGGTGCTCCATTTTACACAACCTCATTCCTGCGACTTAAATTGCGCACTCAGAATGGCATATAATTATCTGCACACACACATTGACATCTTCCCAAATTATACAAAATAATCAAGCCTTTGCTTGCTATGACAAATGGAAGATTCGAAAATCAATAAACCTCACCAATGAGTTTACGACAATATCCAATATAATTTCACCACAGAAATTCCACACAGAGTTAATATTAGCGAACGTTGTGAAAGACGCTGCGTCATAATGATTTCATTTTATATAAACTCTAGCAAAACCCCCGCTTTATACATGCTTAGCTTCCCATTTCACTTCCTTCCTTGTCTTTATCAAAGCTTTAAATATGAAATGCAACCGTGAAACAATTTCACTGAATTTAACTGTTCATTATAAGAGGGCATGTGTTAACCACTAACCTTCGGAATTAACAAATATCCGATTTAGAGTATGACTTCAAATGTCAACTGTATTGATCATACAACCAGAAAATGATTATTATAAACCACAAATGTTTATTATTATTATTATTATTCCAGAGAAATTAGAAATTATTATTATTTTTAAATCCCATTATTATTATTATTAACATGTTCAAAACTAGGTTTAAGGTTATCAAACTGTTCGGGGAATATCACCCTCGACTTCATAATGATGGATAACTATTCATTCCTCAACTTAGATTAATTCTTAAATCTCAAATTATGACGGCTAATGACAACAATAAAAAAAATATCGAACTAAAATAAATGCTCGTTCTGCTCGTCCATAAATATCGAATCGTATAAATCTGAGTAAAAATCAACTCAGGTCCAAGCTCAGGTTTCGAAAGAAAATATTTGCAAAAGCAAATAAACATATCGATGACTATAGAGAAAAAAATATGTGTTGGCAAGACTGTAGAAAATACGAGAAAATCCAACTAACTACGCATAGCAATAATGTAAATTGCAGCTTACATTCTTGTAGGTCTTGATGGTAGAAATCTGGACTGAACCAGACTACTCAGTCTTCCTGTTGTCTGTCCCATTAGGACGCGTACTTATATTCTCGTATCAGCTTCCATGTTATACCCACAAGCTGTTTACGCAGACATAGTGGCGATTATAATATCTAGCAGAAAATTGTTGGCAACTTCAAGAGCTGAAGTGTAGTTGTCAGCGGTCTGATCTAAGCGATCCATGATGAAATAATTACCAAGACCCACTGTGATACAATCAGTATTCCAATACTCTTACAATCTTTTCAGCACAATTACAAATTCTGTCGAGTTGGCTGGGCAAAGCTTCTCACTTTTCAGATCACACAAGGCTAAACCTGTATTCCCATTCGGCTTTCGAATTGTAATATGCAAGACTGGTTTTGAAGTTACTGACTTATCTTGGCTGGTCCAACTATTGGATATAAATAATCCAGCTCTAAGTGAATGTGGACTGAAGAAAAAGTTGTAGACATAGTCTACCATATGTCCAAGTTGTAGCGGTAAAAATTACCAAGTGCCACAGACTTATTTCACTTCTGTGAAATCGAAGAAAAGTTCTAAACTCACTCGAAATAGTTTAACACTTTCAGTAACCATGTACTGTCGAAAATTCTAAGTCCACAGCTTGTGCTGTAAGTTGAAGTTTAAATGCAACCATGTGCTCGGTGATAATAACGATGTTCGAAGTTCGGTGATAGTCAAGCGGCTAGAGCGCCTACGTAGAGTAGCACGACCAAGTCAACGGAGTGCTTGTGACGAAGTGAACATACCTCTGCCTGCGAAGCTCGCCTTATATACCCATCCGCTTGCTGGCTCGAGGTCACTGCGGCGAAAACGCTGGAATTAAAACAGCTCATAACTCGGCTTCTGTTCGATCAATTTCTTTGAAACAAAGCTAATTCTTCTTCTCTTGTTCTTGCCAGTAATCTGATATAGGTTCCATGTTTCCATCTCAAAGGGAAATATTTAGTGACATATAGCCTCGACTATGACGCTCTCCTCCTACGTCACTTACACACTTCTTGGCTGTAAATTCCTTCGAAAGGCTTCTAAGAAGGTTTGGAGCGCGCTATTCAAACATCCATATCCGAACTTATAATCGAGGCCTGTTCCCTGAAATCTAGGCTCACGGCTTGTACCCTTCAATCTAGGCAACTGGATTTGGGCACATCCACCGCACACATAGCCAAAAAAAAAAAATCGGAGAGATTTTTTTTCACACATCAAGCTATCTGGTTCTTGAATGATAGATCTTCAAACTTGCAGAATTAAAAGTTCCCACGATGATACCAGTTCGTGTATTGGCTATCTTGTAACTACCGTTGTTGTTACACTCATGAATTCGGTAGGGTCCAGAGTATAAACTCGCAAATTTGGAAAATATGCCGTTTTGGACATCAGTGGGTACTGGTCGTCTCACCAAAACAAGGGTTCCTACACGCAAGGGTCTGCGGAATCGTCTCCCTCTGATTCTGCGCTCTCTCTTTAAAGCTTTGCTTCTCAAACTGTCCAAAGTTAGAATTTCCCTCCTTTGACGACTGGGTTCGATCTAAGTTGGAATTGAGATTATCCGATCGCAAAGTCTCGTTGGCTTGATTCCATGGTGAAGCAACATGGGTATCTGTCCAGTACTCTCATGGACTGTAGAATTTGTGGATTCGGCTGCTAAAGGAATCACATCCATCTATTTCCAATGCTCGTTTGGACAATACAATCGGCAAAATTTGGATATTTCAGCCATAACGCATTCAGCAGGATTGCTCTCTGGATGTCTAATTGAACATAGAAGTTGTTTGATGCCTAAATTATCCATGGCGATACTGAATTCCAAAGATGTAAATTGGGATCCATGGTCTGACAAAAGGAATTCCGGTTTGCCTGCTTCCGGGATTACGTTATTCCTGATCCTGTTTGCACAATGTTTCGCAATCGCCTTCTGCATAGGATGCAACATAGTGTACTTGGTGAAAACATCAATTGTCACAAGAATGTACCGATTTCCTCTCTTCGATTTTGGAATTGGACCATAAATATCGGTAGCAAAAATTTCACAAGGCTTTGTAGGAATAATAGGCCTCGGGGCTTCCCTTAACAATTTGGAATTATGCTTACTTCTCTGGCATAAGTCGCATTCACGTATGGTGTTTGTAATAGACTTCCTCATCAATTCCCACGAATATCTCTCTTGAATCACTTTAATGGCCTTGTCTACTCCTGCGTGACCTGACATGCGATGTGCCATCCAGATGATGGGGACTTGCATGCGTGGAGGTACAACAACTCTCGACTTGGTATGGTCTGGATCCACAAACGTATAAATCACGCCATCCAATACCAAAAAATCCCTGGAAATTCTTTCCGTTGTAACAAAATCAGCATCTGCTGGATCCATGTCACCATGAAGAAAACGATAAATGTTCCTAAGTGGTCTATTTCTCCTCTGAGATAATGGCAAAAGTCTGAGCTTCCTCAAAGTTTCTTCATCTTCCTAAGTTAACGTCACTTGCAAAACTTTCGGTGTAGATTCCACTGCTCTGCTCAGTAAATCTGCTCCTATATTCAACTTCCCTGGAGTGTGTTAAATGACTAAGTTGAATTGCTGTATGAAGAGCGACCATCTCATTATCCTTTCACTTGCAAAGTTTGTTCTCAGAATAATCTCTAGAGCATGGTGATCGGTTCTAACAATAACCGAATGTCCTATCAAAATCTTCTTCCATGTTTCCAAAGCAAATATGACTGCGAGTGCTTCTAGCTCGGTAGTATAATAGTTCCTCTCCGATGGACGGAGTTTCCTACTGATAAAAGCCAGATAATGTCTTCTATGATCGTCGTCTTCTTGAAAAAGAATTGCTCCAATCCCTACGGTGGACGCATCAGATTCTATAATAAAATTCTTCGTGAAATCAGGATACTCTAACTTCATGCTATTTACCAATAGACGGCATCTTGAAGCGACTGCTCACAATATTCATTCCATTTCCATTTATTATCCTTTTTCAACAATTCCTGGAGAGGTGCGACTGTCTCAGTGTACTTAGGACAATGCCCTGCGAAGAATTGGCATGTGCCTAGAAAACTGCGACCATGCTTCACTCTAGTAGGTCTGGGAAAATTCGCAATAGCTTGGATTTTCGTCTCATTTGGGCGGTAGCCCTCACCATCCAATATGTGTCCCAGAAATTTGATCTCTTTCTGAAAGAACTGACACTTTCGGAGGTTGACCTTAAAATTTGCCTTCCTCAAATCTTCGAACAACATTCGGAGATGTAATAAATGTTCTTCTTTGCTCTCAGATGCAATGAGAATATCATCTATATATCGGACTGATATTTCCTTTACTGCTGGACTCAAATTCTGTTCAAGAGCTCTAATCAAAACAGATCCAGACGTTTTGATTCCAAATGGTAGACGTCAAAAAACATAGGTTTGTTGGTCAAACATAAACCCTGTAAATTTTTTTCAGTCTTCACTAAGCCTAATATGATGGTAGGACGAAGTGAGATCAATATTTAAGAACCAACTCTTGCCTTGGAATTTCCGGAGTAATTCCCTAATAATAGGTGGTCTGTCGTATTCAGGTAATAATCTCAAATTCAAATTCCGCGCGTCTAAACATAGCCGCAAACTGCCATCTGGTTTGGACACCACTGTTAAAGGATTCACATAAGAAGTTGTGAATTTTTCAATAACATTGTTATCTTCTATGTCTTTAATCAGAACCTTCACCGTGTCTCGATGCTTCTCAGCTACTGGATACAATTTTGCATGGTAGGGTGCGTCATCAGTGACTCGAATCTGGTATTCGAAATCCTTAATTTCCCCCAGGTCGAATATCAAATATATCCTTGAACTCGTCAAGAAAATTTTCTAACTCGGACAATCTCTGTGACTTGCTATCTTCTGAGGACTCGTGAAATATCAAAGACCATTGGGCATTTCCCTCGATGTCTACTTCTTCGTTTCCCTCGAAGTTTATTTCCTCGGTATTTTGAAATCTTAACGTTTCGGCACTCATATCAATCACAGCTTTATATTTCTGGATGAAATCTGCCCCTAAGATCATGTCGAAAGCCATGTCCTTCATAATCACAAATACATGTCGAAAATCATGTTCTCCTATCCTGATGCATAAGTATAGCTGAGTTTTACACAGGGATGTCTTATTGGGAATGATTCGTTGGATCTTGATTCCGGACACAGGAATTTCTTCAAGATTCTCAATGAGTTTCCATAAGGCATACAATTTCTCACTTATCAAGCATAACATCGCCCCAGTGTCAATCAGTGTATCGACAGGTTTGCCGAATACTTTACATACAATAATTGGCAATTTGATCCTTGTTCCCATCTCCTTGCGTTCATCATTATTTTGTATTAAATCCTCGTCCTCTACCTGCCATTTGGTAATTCTATAAGTCTTAGTGAAGCCATTTGCTACTGCACATTTGGAGTTTTTTTCTTCATATTTACCCTTATTTTGTGAAGTCCCTGAAGTACCGGGTTCACTCTGCCTCAATTGTTCCAGGTATTGTTTGTTTTCCTGGTGTCGTTCTTCCAAGTTCTTCCTCACCTCCTGCTTGAACTCTTCGTTGGATTCTCTTGGATTTTCATTCCTTGGGTTTATCCATTACTTTTCCCCAAGTATATTTTCTCTTGATATCGCCCTTGATTTCCTCTTTGTCTTCCCCAATGATTTCGGTAGTTGTTTCCAGGTCTTGCATAAGGTCTATTTTCGTATGACCTAGAATTGCTCTGGTTCCATCTTTCTTGTCCTGGGTCATCCCTCGGCGTTTTCTCTTCTCTTCCATTGCGAGGTGTCTGAGAATATCGGTCGGCCATCACCGTAAATAACGTGTTGTCGTTCTTTCCAGCCTTCTGATGAAAGAATTGGGCGTTCGTGTGATCCAGTCTCTGTAAAATTTCGTCGAATTGCTCCATGTTGTATATGTCCGCTGCTATCAGTGTTCTCTGGACATCTGCAGGATATTGCCTGATCAAAGCAGTAATCAGTTCATTGTCAGGCATCGGCGAATCTAAATGTTGGAATTTGGACAACTGTCCTGAGAAATAAGTTGAGTAACGAGTAGGTTGTGAAGTGGAATATCTTTTCGAGTACAACTCTGCTCTCACTTGCTGTTGGGTTTCCGGGGACCAGAATTACTTTAATAATCCTCTTGAAAATTCTTCGAAATTGGTTAGAGTAGATCTGAAAGCACTAAACCACGTCAAGGCGGATCCTTCCAGAAATTTTCCTATCACTCTAATCTCTCTTTCCTTCCCAATTTTGGAATCTTTAAGGTAGTCTCCTACTTCTCTCAGAAATTCTACAGGCGTCATACTTTCGGTTCCAGAGAATTTTGAAGGTTTATCTTCTACATTTTTATAGAAGGTTATCGGTGTGGATTGCATTATCGTCCTAAACTCCTCCGGTCTATGGTGATTTCCTACTCTATTTGTTTCCTCAATGTCTATATCTCTACTTGTAGCTGTAGTTTTACTCTGAGGTTCTTCAATGCTCTTCGCTTGTTTTTGATAATTCAAAAATTTGTCATTAAGGGCTTTTATGGTTTCCTTAAGATCGGCATTCTCTTCACCTACTAATCTCTTTATCTCCTCGCTATCATCCTTGCTATGAAAATAATCACCCTGACTTTTCTCTTTAACTTGATTCTTGATGTCCTCGATCTCCTTCTGATTTTCTTCAGACTTCTTTCTGATCTCTTCGGTGTCTCTTTTGATTGCTTCTGTTTCCTTACAATTCTCCTTCAAGTTATTGGAAATTTGGTCGTTCGAGCCCAGGCGAATGTTGGTGAATTCCAGAGAGGGCGTCTCCTATCTCTGGTGTCGCAGATCCGAGGTTCGAATGCAGATCCATCTCAGTGTCTTGTACTGAGGAAACATCTAAAGTATTGTGGGAATACTTACATAGATCTTCAAGTTTTCGTCCAAATAAGGTAGCAGTGTATCTCATTTGTAGTATAGAGCTTAATTAGTGACATCCTGAGCCAGCGATCTTACTCCATATTTCCATATTTTCATATTTCCATATCTCCATATTTCCATTTTTTCACATTTCATGTATTTCAGTGTTCTTTAATGTAACGATATCTAACTTCAAGAATAGAAGAAACATCGAATGATATTGTTATATCATTATTGTACATAAAGTGTCGACGATCTAGGAAATACTAGTCGTTTGATAAGACCGAAGTCTTAATCCCTATGAACATTCTTTGTGTAGAGTGGAAATCATTACGACATTGAAAAACCTTTTTATTATTTGTAAAGCTAAGAGCTTTGTTCATTTAATATGTTAGAGCAAATACCTTTTAATAGAAGATTATTCAAATCTTTGGCTAGGAATTCAAAGCTAGTTTATCCCGGTCAAGGTTGAATTCTATCTGACACTATAAATAACATGTGTGTTATTTTATTCTATTTGTGTAACATCACGTCATTTTGTGGACATGATATTACAACGATAAAAAAATTTAAAGCTTGACAAGTGAGGTGAGACAGAAGTATTATTTTATTACATGTATTTGCGACAGAGGAGTTAGCAGTTAATTACCTTGTTGTGGAGTAAACTTTAGGAGGTTAATCACGACTGTCTAATATCGTTCATTACAATTGGAAGTTTCGTTTGAAGAACTTAAGCATGTATAATTGTAGTCCAGTAGTCATATATCATGATACTGAGGGTCATGCCATTATTTGAGAGAAGTTCCTACATATGATATGTTAATAACAATTAATACTTTTTGGTTATTGTTTAACATAGTGGATGATAATTGTTTATGCCATATATACTATTATAAGAGGATTTGTAGAGCTATGAAGAGTGCTCGTGCGAGGGAGTTCCGCATTTTAAAAGGAAGTCAAAGTATTGTTGTTCTTTGATAAGAAGGCATGGATCATGATGAGAGCCGTCGTATACAAGTAGTCCAGTTCTTGTGAAGAAACGATTTAGCTGTGTTAACAGGAGGGTTTCAGCGGAAATGCAACTTGGGAACGATTGCCTACTCATGTCTATAATACAATTATTATATTTTATTCAACCCGAAGTTATATTATTACGTACTGTTAACTTTAATTAGTCGACTGTATTATACCGACAATGTAATGAAACCTATATAAGACGATGTGTAAGCAGTATATCAAAACTACGGAACGTTAGAGGATGGTTATGTGAAAAACCAGTGTATATAGTTAGTTGAGAATTGTATTGTGACCGAGAAACCAGAATCTCGAAAGTGACATGTTAGCAACACGAAATAATGTATATTATTATGAACATATTACATGTAAATAATTTCTTTGAAAATGATTTAATTTGTTTAATATTTTAGTAGGATTTATTTATCAATTGTTTTGAAATAGCATGTGTTTTATGAGCGGATGTTTTTGGTATGAATGATTGTTCACTGTTAAGAGTAAATGTGGAACCGGATTGGTCATGAACAATTACGGGGTGCGAATGAAAGAGTGTATACAATTTTTAGGATGATTGTTTAAGAAACAGAGTAGTTATGTGAACTTTTGTTAAATCTAAATGTTAAATTTTACGTGTTTTTATAAACGCACACACACGCAGTCTCTATGTGGGCTAGCGAGAATGATTCACCGTTAGGTTTGGAAAACGTTGTGACATAACATAAGCATGTGGACACTCACCGCCTTGTATATAAATTGTAAAACACTTCCGAGTGTAGCGTGGTGCTGAGGTTTCATTGATGAAACAAAGCTACTGCACGTGCTATCTACAAACGCAAGCTAGTGAATGAAACCATGTGTTAGGATTGCCACGAATGTAAGAGCCTTCACTAAACGGTTTTATTTTTACGTAGTGTAGGCTTAAACAAGCCTAGATTTGATGCTCATAATTTTTATACACAGCATTGTAGTAAGATGTAGAGTTGATAGGAAGTGTGAATGATTGCGTGTTTTTATTTTAATTTCTATTGTTAAATTAGTTTATTGTTATTTTGTTATACTAGATTAGTTTACACCATTGTTAATAAATTTTATTCAGTTTGTTATCCGTTGTTGTTGGAGTGTGATTCATTTTAAATATAAGGAGAAGAGTGTTGTGGATATATTGTAGGCGAAGCTGAATTCCCAGTCCCTGAGGAGGTAAGTAAAGGAAGGTGCCCCGTGTAGTTTGTTGTTGATCCACAATATTCTTGTAACTGCTGTATGTAAATCCCTAAAGGCCATGTTGGAAGCGATTTCTAATGTAGTATTTGCCGGAGCTGTTTGAAATAGGCAATCCAGCTGGGACAATGGAAATTCCAACAGGATCCTTTCCGGATTTTCGGGTACAGTAGGAATGGCGCCTTATGAACTTTGGGACTACGAAATTAGCTTCGTAGTGTCTCTAAAGGAAGTTGGTTTGAACATTTCTAGTGAAAGAAATAATTACCAGACTTGTGGGATGTCTTATCCAATTTCGTAATGATGTGAGTGTAATTATATAGGCTTAATTTAAATTGATATAAGGAAGGTTACACTCAGATAAAGATCAGATCTTAGAAACCTTAGAGAGGTGTAGTAGGTAGACAGTTTCGAAAAACGACCTACGATCTGAATATTTATTTTATTTCATCGGTACATGACGATTGCTATGGTCATGTTAAAAATAAAGCTAACTTGTTTTGATGATTGTAATGGTAGTATTTTCTTTGTGGTAGTATATTTAAAGTGAATCACAGGAGAACGAACATTATGAGTAAGTTTATTCAACACAGGGTGTACTCTAAGTTAATGCTAAGGTAATTTTAATTTACTTTTCGACATTAAGGTGCTCAAAAATATACATGGAGTAGGACGTTGCTCAGATGTTGTTATTTTGCTCTGTTATCGTTTATGTCTCTACAACATTATATAAGGGGTTATTGCAATGGCAAGCGAGGATGTGAAGAGAATGTTGGAGGAGTTGCAGCAGAATTTGAAGGACCAACTGCAGAGCAGTTTAAATGTTGTTGAAGGTAAATTTCAGGAAGCCAAGCAGGACTTAGAACAACTGAAGCGGGAACGAAAGGAGGACCTTAACACAGTGGTTGTTATAGTTGTTGATTCTATTACAGATAAAGTCGCTGAAAGTGTCAAGGAGTGATTCAAAACTGAAATTCAAGAAGATCAGACTTCTATAGAGGGTTTATACTAGTGCCTCTAAAATGGTTGCCAATGTCACGCGTTTACAGGCCAGCTCAAAGCAGATACAGGATGATGTAAGTGGTGTACGGACAGATGTCGGAGATGTCCGAACTGATGTTCGTAATGTCCAAAGTAAAGTAGACACAGTTCAAGTAGATGTATCCGCAGTTCAAAGTAAAGTCGATACAGTCCAATCCAAAGTAGACTTAGTGCAAGTAGATGTGCCTAATGTACAGTCCGATATTGGTAATGTGAGGTTAGAGGTATCCAATGTCCAATCTAAAGTAGATACAGTCCAAGCCGATGTCACTAATGTTCAGGTTGACATAAACAATATGCAGTCAGATGTCACTGATGTACAGTCTGACATAGGTAAAATACAAACAGAAGTCAATACGGTATTTGTAGATGTAACAAAAGTCCAAGTGGACATTAATAAGATTAGATAAGCGGTAGAGGCGTCTAAAGAATTGTGTACACAGAATATAACTGCTTTAACGACACGTTTAGTTAACGATGCGTTAAAAACTACAGCTTCTCTGGTCGAATTAAAAGGTAACATAGAAACTTTACGAACGCAGGTTATTGACCATAATAACTTTCTTAAGGCAGATATTGAGGAGGACATAGCTGCAATGTTAAAAGCTAATGTAGTTGTCTGGAAAGACGAGTGGAACAAATCCAGTGGGGAACATGTTAAGCAAATCCAAGATAACATGGAAAAGAAATTAGCCAGTACCCAAGTAGAAATTAATAGAGAGGTTATTGAAGTAAGAACGGATTTAGCTAAATGGATTGATACGCTCACTGAAAAGCAAGTAGAAGATAGAACTCAATCTAGTCAGGATGTGCAAGCTTTGAAAGAATCGTTAGAGAGTAAGACTAAAACGATAGAGGAACGATTAAACAAGGTTGTCACTAACGTTAATTCGATGAGTGAGGAGAAAACTAATGAACTAGAAGAATACGTATCCAAGAAATTGCAAAATCTTAATCTAGGAGATGTTGCCAAGCTTGAGACGTATCAGGAAGATTTAAAGACCGAAGTAGGCCATCAGCTCAAGAAGATTATCGCTGAGATAGAAGAAAAGGAAAGGAGAAGATAGATTTCGAAAATTCAAGGAGTCAAACTAGAAGAAATAGCCTAGAAGTGGAAGAAAGGGAAATCAGGGCGGAAGAAAGATTATTTAGGTTTACGGAAGGTTTAGAGGATAGGAGTAAAGAGCCCGAAAGTTACAATAGAGATTTTCGACCAAACCTTCAGGATTCATATCCGAGAAACGTGACGGTCATAATGAACTTTGAAGACAAATCGCGTAAGTTCAGTAACCTAGATAGTTTCACACCGATAGAGTACATTAGAAATCTCAAAGATTACTTTATCGAAGCGCATATTCCAAGAGAGAGAGAAATGAAGATCGTAGAACGCTATCTGTCAGATGGGCCCCTTGAATGGTTTTTCACCTTTAGATATACCTTCATGAACTTCGATGAATTCGCAGAAGCACTAATAAAGCGTTTCTGGTCTATTGAAACTCAAAATTCCCTACGCCCAGAAGTATACTCACGAAAATATTCAGGAACTCTTCCTACACGCTACACAGGCTTCTTCACGAGTCAGTTAGCCAGACTCAGATTTCTTCAACCCCCGTTATATACAGCTCAGTTGATAGACGCGATAGCCAGGATGCTCCCTGTTGAATTCAGACGTCTAATTATCTCGTCAGGGATCAACGATCTAGCAAGCATGGACGAATTGCTCAGAAAACTCGATTACACGAGCCCTATGCCGAACGTTGTTGCGAAGAACCAAAGGCAAGAATACAAAGACATTAACACAGTATATCTTGACCAAACACAACAGACAGACAATCCGAAAGAACCAGAAAAGGGAAATATTGGTCCTGAAAGGAATAATTATTTCCGTGATCGTAGACCAGAACCCAGATACAGTAGATACCGTGGAGGCCGTCCATATCAGCAACAGCAAGGATGTAATAACGATAATAGCAATGCCAACCGTAGAAGTGGTTATTATCACAATAATAATAACTACTGATACAATAATAATGGTTATTATAACAGGAATAACAATAGGAATAACCAGAACTATAATCGTAACAGAAACTCCCATGATGAAATTATGACGAAGGAGAAGTATGATGAACGTCATAAGGAAGTGCAAGAATATCTTAAAGATGTAAGAGACAAGGAAAATGGGAATGGTGATAAAAAGGATTTGAGTATCGACTCCAAACCAAGCAGCAGTAAAGGAGAAGGTAATGGAAATGGTTCTCATAGACGATATGGAGGGACCATTTACGTTGACCAAAAGAAGTAGAAGAGAGAAGAGGATATACTGATGCACAGAACCAAGAAAATAATAATAAGAAGAAGACGCTGAAGAACCAAGAAGAGAAGAAGAAGAAGAATACGTTGAAGAAGAGATGAATAGAAGAAGAGGAACGGGTCAGATAAAGATAACTGCAGTAAAAACAAGAAGAAAGAGCGTTCCGCATAACTAATGCTTATGGGAATAACTGTTATGAGTTGTTTGATGATGAAAACAAAGTTATTCTAGGAAAATTCAACGCTAAAAATTTGAAAAAGTATCATAAGAAAATAGGCTAAATAATTCAATATTCGAGTTCAAGTGACATATCAAAAGTCTGGAATTAGAATGATTAAAAACAATTTGCAACTGTTTTTAACTTGAAATGACGGAGGAATGCCCCCTTAAATTGAATTATTTTGGGACAAAATGAGAGTATTTTCCGTCCCCATGATAAAATTTAACCAGCAAATATAATTTCTGGATGTGTGACACAGGAGGGTAGTGTTACAAGCTCGAGGCTGTGGGAGAGCCCGATCACGTGATATATTGCACAATGGACGCTTCTAGAAGGCTATATTTGGCATAGCAACAGCGAGTTTGGAAATTAATAGCCTATAATAAATATTGTTATACATTATGCTATTGGATCCCAGCCCAGGGCCAATGAGAAGAGGTCTTATTGAAGACGGGATCAACTTTAATTACACAATTTGATGAAATTATGCATTTAGGCCCTTAGAAGAAGATTTTCTTATTTGGTAATGAAGAGGATATTAAAAGAAATTATGTCTGATACTTTAAAAACCGCAGATCGGTTAATCTACGCAGTAATAAGCATTAGTAATCTACGCGCTAAAATTATGGTGGGAGTTTGATATGGCCGCCAAAATTTCGACTTGGAAGGGGAGATCCAAGGATCGGGGTTCTTATTCTAGCAGTCTTTGAAGAGTGAGGAAGTGTTTATACTGGGTTAACATAGATCCCAAGGCTTATTCCGAGTGCGATGACTGTCGACTTGTGGAGACGCGAGGATAGCTAGGTGGAACGTAGATCACCGCACTTCCATTCTACGTGAAGTTGTGAGGAACATTGAATTGATTAAATCTCTTATATCATTGAGATCTGAAGTTAAATAAGCGTATATATATATATATATATATATATATATATATATATAAAGAACAGATCGCATACTTTATATTGTGAAAAGTCGAGCGTTTTAAAATTCACCGTTTCGACAATATAAGCCTGTTAAGTCAGATTTTCAAATGTGCTGGAAATAAAGCTGAATATCATTTTAAATTGCAACGTGAAGTTGACGAACGCAGTTCAAGTGAACAGTAACGGAGAACTTTTAATATTGGCGCAACACATAAAAATTAACAGAATGACTATTATTATTATTCTTCAAAGGTTTTCATTCAACTTAATTAACATTATTGATATGATGAACTAAGTAGTCATGCTCCAGAGACATATTCGATAGCAGGAGTTAAGATACAACGATGGAGCTTCGTTAGACAACGTATTCTCGAATAGAGACGTAGTGTACGGTCCATCTTGTGCATTTTCGTCAATCAATATCAATTAGCAATGGAAATATTTCATTCATCATTTATATGAATATTTCTATAATTATATTCCAATGATGAGGCTGATACATATTTACGTCGGAGAATGAAGACTTTACAGAAGAGATTTGTCAAGATGCTAGGGGGTAGCCCAGCAATACAGAAGAATTTGCCAGAAGGATGTCGTTCGAGCCCAGGCGAATGTTGGTGAATTCCAGAGAGGGACGTTTCCTATCTCTGAGGTCGAAGATCCGAGGTTCGAATGCAGATCCATCTCAGTGTCTTGTACTGAGGAAACATCTAAAGTATTGTGGGAATACTTACATAGACCTTCAAGATTTCGTCCAAATAAGGTAGCAGTGTATCTCATTTGTAGTATAGAGCTTAATTAGTGACATCCTGAGCCAGAGATCTTATTCCATATTTCCATATTTTCAAATTTCCATATCCCCATATTTCCATATTTTCACATTTCATGTATTTCAGTGTTCTCATGTATTTAACAATTTAGATGTGTGTTAAGTTTTTTAAACTTCAAGATTATTTAGGAGATGATTGCCTTTCATCTATTTTCCAGTTTTATTCTACGGATCAGTTGTGGAACTGACATTAAAAATTTTGTTTTAGGAATTATATTGCCTCATAGAAGACTAGTCGCTTCGACTCTCGAATTTTTAATAATTTATTTTAAACCAAGTATTCTGACATTGTGTCATAGCTTCAAATTAAATTCTTGTTAAATTTAATTTGAGCACTTTAATGTAACGATATCTAACTTCAAGAACAGAAGAAACATCGAATGATATCGTTATATCATTATTGTACATAAAGTGTCGATGATTTAGGAAATACTAGTCGTTTGATAAGACCGAAGTCTTAATCCCTATGAACATTCTTTGTGTAGAGTGGAAAAATATTACGACATTGACAAACCTTTCTATTATTTGTAAAGCTTTGTTCATTTAATATGTTAGAGGAAATACCTTTTGAAAGAAGCTTATTCAAATCTTTGGCTAGGAATTCAAAGCTAGTTTATCCCGGTCAATATTGAATTCTATCTGACACTAAAAATAACATGTGTGTTATTTTATTCTATTTGTGTAACATCACGTCATTTTGTGGACATGATATTACAACGATAAACAATTTAAAGATTGACAAGTGAGGTGAGACAGGAGTATTATTTTATTACATGTATTTGCGACAGACGAGTTAACAGTTAATTACCTTGTTGTGGAGTAAACTTTAGGAGGTTAATCACGACTGTCTAATATCGTTCATTACAGTTGGATGTTTCGTTTGAAGAACTTAAGCATGTATAATTGTAGTCCAGTAGTCATGTGCAATGATAATGAGGGTAATGCCATTATTTGAGAGAAGTTCCTACATGAGATATGTTAATAACAATTAATCCTTTTTGGTTATTGTTTAACATAGTGGACGATAATTGTTTATGCCACATATACTATTATAAGAAGATTTGTAGAGCTATGAAGAGTGCTCGTGCGAGGGAGTTCCGCATTTTAAAAGGAAGTCAAAGTATTGTTGTTCTTTGATAAGAAGGCATGGACCATGATGAGAGCCGTCGTATACAAGTAGTCCAGTTCTTGTGAAGTAACGATTTAGCTGTATTAACAGGAGGGTTTCAGCGGAAATGCAACTTGGGAACGATTGTCTACTCATGTCTATAATACAATTATTATATTTTATTAAACCCGAAGTTATGTAATTACGTACAGTTAACTTTAATTAGTCGACTGTATTATACCGACAATGTAATGAAACCTATATAAGACGATCTGTAAGAGGTATATCAAAACTACGGAACGTTAGAGGATGGTTATGTGAAAAACCAGTGTATATAGTTAGTTGAGAATTGTATTGTGACCGAGAAACCAGAATCTCGAAAGTGACGTGTTAGCAACACGAAATAATGTATATTATTATGAACATATTACATGTAAATAATTTCTTTGAAAATGATTTAGTTAAATAATTTAGTAGGATTTATTTTATCAATTGTTATGAAATAGCGTGTGTTTTATGAGCGGATGTTTTTGGTATGAACGATTGTTCACTGTTAAGAGTAAATGTGGAACCGGATTGGTCAAGAACAATTACGGGGTGCGAATGAAAGAGTGTATAAAATTTTTAGGATGATTGTTTAAGAAACAGAGTAGTTATGTAAACTTTTGTAAGATCTAAATGTTAAATTTTACGTGTTTTTATAAACGCACACACAAGCAGTCTCTACAATGTGGGCTAGCGAGAATGATTCACCGTTATGTTTGGAAAACGGTGTGACATAACATAAGCATGTGGACACTCACCGCCTTGTATATAAATTGTAAAACACTTCCGAGTGTAGCGTGGTGCTGAGGTTTCATTGATGAAACAAAGCTACTGCACGTGCGTTCTACAAACGCAAGCTAGTGAATGAAACCATGTGTTAGGAATGCCACGAATGTAAGAGCCTTCATTAAACGGTTTTATTTTTACGTAGTGCAGGCTTAAACAAGCCAAGATTTAATGCTCATAATTTTTATACACAGCATTGTAGTAAGATGTAGAGTTGAAAAGAAGTGTGAATTATTGCGTGTTTTTATTTTAATTTCTATTGTTAAATTAGTTTATTGTTATTTTGTTTATACTAGACTAGTTTACACTATTGTTAATACATTTTATTCAGTTTGTTATCCGTTGTTGTTGGAGTGTGATTCATTTTAAATATAAGGAGAAGAGTATTGTGGATGTATTGTAGGCGAAGCTGAATTCCCAGTCCCCGAGGAGGCAAGTAAAGGTAAGTGCCCCGTGTAGTTTGTTGTTGATCCACAATATTCTTGTAAGTGCTGTATGTAAATCCCTAAAGGCCTTGTTGGAAGCGATTTTTAATGTAGTATTTTCCGGAGCTGTTAGAAATAGGCAATCCAGCTGGGGCAATGGATATTCCAACAGGATCCTTTCCGGATTTTCGGGTACAGTACTTGAGTTTATGTTGAATCTGTTCGATAATTTGTGTCACTGTGAGGGCTGTGCTACTGTATGTATTTGAGGCCATGGTTAGCATATGAAGCGGCAGTGGCGTTAATATACACCAGTGTCCAAAAGAAATGTGTCAGAAAGTTTCTGATAGCTAAGGTACACCTTTGACAACAACTAACAATACTTGGCAATGTCTTCCACAACAAAATATGCTGTTAATAGGGTGTATGTTTACCCCTAGCGGCCACACATGCATCGCAGCGGCATGGCATGCTCTCTATCAGATGGTCCAAGAGCTCTTGTGCCAGTCGATCCCATTCCTCCCAAAGAGCAATGTGAAGGTCTTGGAGGGTCCTTGGTGGAGGCTGACGCGATGCAATTCGCCTCCGTAATGCATCCCAGGCATGTTGTATAGGATTCAGATCCACAGACCTCGCTGGCCAGTCCATGCGTTGAATGTTTTCCCCAGCCAGAAATTCATCCATCAGAGCAGCGCGGTGCGGTTGAGCATTATCTTCCATTAAGAGCTAGTCTGGACCAACCGCACCACTGAAGAGTCGAACATGTGGTCTCAGTACCTCATCCTTGTATCTCTGAGCGTTCACAGTGTTCCTCGGACCACCCATGAAGGTGTACAGGTCCGTACGGCCATTCAATATGATGCAGCCCCACACCATGACGCCACCGCCACCATATTGGTTCCGATCCACGATGTTCCTGTGGTTGTATCGGCTACCCGGTTCTCTCCAGATTAATGTGCGACGGAAATCGTTCTGCAAACTGAAGCGGGATTCATCTATGACGTGCACATGCCTCCATTCATTCATGGTCCAGTTTCGACGTTGACGCCTCCACAGTTATCGGGTCCGTCTCTCTGCTGGAGTGAGCGGGACGCACACCGCTGGACGTCTGGCAAACAGCCCTGCTGTTCTGAGCCTCCGGTACACAGATTACCGGAAAACATCAACCCCTGAGACGGCTGCAAACTCCGCCAACAATTGTCTTGCAGGTGCACTCCGATTTCGTCGGGCAGTTAAGGTCAGATATCGGTCCTGCTGTGGGGTGGCTACTCTTGGTCGACCTGGTACTGGCCAGCGACTAACAACTCCTGTGTCTCCAAATCGTTTCCAAAGCCTGGAAATGGCACTGTGGCACATTCAAGGATACGGCTACTTCAGTCTGTGTTTGGCCTGCTTCCTGGCGACCGAGTATTCCACCCTGCAAAACGGGGTCCTAATTGTGTCGTTGTGTTATTATGTTGTCACGTTCACCACGAGGCTACACTCCGCACACTATAACAGGGCAAACACGACTGAGGGAATAGCCTATAGGGCGCAGGCACTGGCTGTGTTTACCTTGTTGTTACGCCGCTAGTCAAAGCAGGGAATACTCCTTTCCTATACAGAGCGAACACGTGAGGCCGGTAGGTGCATATGTCGTGCGATTTGCGGTCTATTTCTTGTTGCCCTGCTTATACGTAACTTATGCTTAACTTTTGGACTCTAGTGTAGATGCCATCCCGGGATTCGGCTGGGGGTTGAAGGGGGAAGTCAGGAAAAACCACGCTGAGGTAGGAAATCGATCCCACCTCTTCCCAGTTCTGCCTCATGAGGCTGAATGAACCCTGTTCTAGCCCTCAGACCAGAAATAAATTTCTTGCTAAATCTGGGAATCGAATTGGACGTCTGCGGTGACAATCATGCATGCTAGTCACTACGCCACGTTGTGTAGACCGACCACAGTCTCACTTTTACGCCTCACTCTACCGATGTGACCACTAAAAGTCCCAGGTTAGGTTCGGATTTAGGCACTCGGTGAGATCACGTTGTTTTCTACGGTAGTCGCTGATCACCACCCTCCCCATCTAAGACATTTTGGGGAGATGACTTCGCTGCTCCGTAACATAAACTCCAACAACTAACAAATATTTAAGAATTGAAAATCAGTCCTATTCGTGGCATGGCCTTCTATGGTGTAAGTAGCCTGTCCAGAGAACAGCAGATCTGAGTTCATATCATTACTGCAATCAACAGAAGTTACAATTGCTTTTAATGATAGGATTGAATTCTATTGTTGATAATATAAAAAAATTAGAAGCCATGTCCTAGGTATTGCTATGTTGGAATCTATGTAAAATTCTCCTTAATCAGTCAACACGTATAGGGAAGACCTATTACCTGTATCCACCTCGTTCCAACTCAAGTATATTTCACAGCACCTTTCCTTCTTTAATATTCTCATGTACAGAAATCAATATCATACCCTCTTTAGCAGAGCGGTAACGTTCTCGCCTGCTGAACCCAAATTTGCAGGATGAAATCCTGGCCCAGCCATATGTTAATGCGAGGGAGCCGTGTCAGTAGATTGAATGTTACATTAAAGATCTCCTTCGGGGCATAATTCCGGCACATCGGTGTCTCTAAAAGCCGCAGTAGTTAAAAGGGACGTAAAACCAATAACATTTTATTCTTTAGCAGAGACTGTGTAACATAATTTTAAGTATCTTACTAACCTTTGTACTAATGGAATAATATTAAGTCCATTACAATTATTATTACTATGGGGGTCGATCGTTGCTTCACGTCCGTAGGTGAAACCAAGACCGACTACAATAAATCAGACCATAATGCCACTATCGATACCGTAGAACATGGCGGAAATCGTAGGGGATTGTTTACATTTGTTGAACCAACATTTTAGTTTGTCTGCTGCCAGAATTTCGTTCAAATGTCGCATATCTCAAGTGATTTCGTGCTGTTATTTATTGTAATAGTGTACCTTAAGTAGTGTAGTGCACTGTGAATAATTATAAATTCTGGTGATACATAATGTGAGAATTATTGTCTGTTCATTGTTATTGTCTGTGAACCCGGCTGTAAATTTAATACTGCTGCAGATACTTCAATTTTTAAATTTCCTAAATAAAGAGAAATGGATAAGAAATATTCTCCGGGATAATTTTCGAAGTTAAAACAGTTGTATGTTGTGGTTAGGAAAATTCCCTAACCCCCTGATGCCATTCCAGTAGGTGGTGTTGGCCATTCCGCCAATTTTCACAAATCAACCGTCCTACCACACAACTCCTGTTTGTTAAAGTAGATGATGGTAGTTTTAATGACATACCATGAGTGTCAGTGTGTTCTAAAGTGCCAAGTTCTTTAAGTGTAATGTATTCTATAACAATCGTGAATCAAGAATCTTTGTGTGCTTGTGGGAAAATTGAATTGGATACTGCAGTCTAATGGAAGCAGTGATTTTAAAATGCGACAGGTATGTAGATAGAATTACTGTTAGTATCACAAGCAAGTGGACCTGGGGCGTTAACCCCAGATTAGGTTCGTTTTTGTATATAACACATTAATAAGATAGAATTTATGTCCGTTACTAGGTTAGGTTGGCCTACTGCCTGGCCGAAAATTACTGTTAGTACCACAGGCAAGGGGGTCTCTGGCGTTAGGTTAGGTTTGTTTTTGTATGTAAAACATTACCTAATAAGATAGGATTTATGTCAGCTACTAGGTTAGGTTTTTATATATAAAGCCTTCAAGAACCAACTGATTTGCCTTCCGTTGGAATTCTATACACATCGAATTTGAAGAATGACAAGTTGATAATACAGTAAGTTTTCATTTTAAAGAGTTTGTAACAGTCAATTGTGTGTTATTGGCAAATGCTATTTGAAATAAAGAACAAAATGATAGTACCTGTGTGCCATCTGTTGGAGCTAGTTCAGGTTGCCTCTATCCTATACAAACAGATAGAAGCGAGTGCGCTCTAATAGCTCTCTCCGCTCAAAACGAACAACACACGACCGTGTTTACGGTATACGTAGGGTTGGCAATATCTTATTTCAATTTGTCAAATAAGCCACGCCTACAATGGCCGACACAACTGAAATCTCACTATATAGGCCTAAGTCGTGTTATAAATGGGGATGGTGGGTGGGTTATAGACAGCGGAGGAGACAACATCTATTAGCAGATCACTGTTGTTAAAAAAAAGGCAGTCATCGGAACGCGTTAGGCTGTAACCATTGTCAAAAACCATTGGATTGGACAAATCGAAGGTTAGAATGGTCTGGTGCAGTTGCCGCTTTGACCGCTCGCAGCTATTGGGGCAGGTTGACACAAAACCATTGATCTGGACGTGTTAGGCTGTAACCATTATAATAAAACTGTGTTGCAGTCGAACGACCATAGAGTATAACAGTTTAGATTACATGTGCAAGTACAAAACGGAAGTTAGAATGGTCGGGTGTTGGTGCGGCATAGTACCAAAACGGTGAGGTTGGCAGTACTGTTCTGATAATGGTTGATGTGAATAATGGCATCCACAGCTGGAAATTCGTCTATAGCCTATAATAATAAGGGATTATTGCAGCCATTGGCTATGCATATAATGAATAAAATCTAAAATCATACAGTAAACTAATTGTTATTCCCTAGGAATATCAAAGATTCATGTCTTAATGTGCAGAATATAGCGTGGGATCTTCCACATTGTTCTCCACAGCGCTCACACAAACATTCGTCACACGGATGATGGAACTTTTTGGTGCGACACAGTTTACAACGGAAACCATGTATGACAACGCGCGTGAGAATATGTCTCAGCCATTGAACTGGAATGCCGACTGTATGGGAGGAAAGTGCGGTTTGTTGGTGCGACTAGTTACTCCTGGTAGTGCATGTCAAGGAGGAGAATTTGACGTATACGAACGAAAGGATGATGTACGTACGAGGAGATACAAGAAAAAGAGGTACTTTTGAACATTTAGGCGAACGGTAAACTAAACGGGACTTAACGCCGAAATACATATTTCAAAACATCATGTAGTAATTTGATACTTAAAATGGCTAGGAATATACGCCAACATAAAATATTATATTGCAGCCTGATTGTTCATCATTTTATCCTTAGATCAAAGGCAGCATACACAATAACTATAGGCCTACTGGCAAAAAATACAAGCCGCACGTACATTAAAATTAAAATAAGGTTAGGCTGGGAATGACTAAGAATAAAGAAAAAAAATGTTAATTGGTATTCAACATTTTTATTAACTCAAAGGCAGCATTCATGTGTGTGAATATGCATAAGCCTACAACTAAACAATTAAATAGATTCTTAGTGAACAAAAATACATAGCCTACTTTATTTATACAAAACACCCACATGTTCAGTATTCTTCAAAGTAATGGAGCGTGGTGGCGCAGTGGTCAAGCTATTCGCCTCTCACCAAGGTGGACCAGGTTTGATTCACGGTCATTGCAAGTGAGATTTTTGAAGTGAAATGCCATGTCCTGTGGTTCGGATTCCACGTAAAATGGAGGTCCCTTGGCTCATGATCACTAGATTAACGGTCACGTAAAACTACAAGCTTCTTTTTCTTCAAAGCAGGTTGAAACTTAGACCTCACATAAGTCATACAGCAAACGAACAGGTCCTGAAGGGAAGATCCCTTAAGCCGAATTATTTTTATCGTCTCCAAGACTGACATCATAAAAGTATACTGGAAAATGTGAAATTTTATGCCTATGCTGATGAAGAAAGTAACAGTGAATATTAGGCTACTTGTCGTTCAATAACTCTCGGTCTTTTCTTGGGTGGCTGAAGCCGATGCTGTGGGAAATTGCAAATTGCAGGTACCGCATCGCATCATCTTTAAGCAGTGGTTTGTTTCTATTTGAATGAAACAAGTAGCATGTTTATAAAAGTGTTCACAGCTATAACCCATTTCTTTAATAGGCCTACTGTGCCCAACTCTAGGAATGGGTATTCCAAGTTTCAGACACCTAGATATCAAGGGAAAGGCTGTAGCCGCTTTTGAAAGTTCAGATATTTGAATATCGCGCTACATTGCTTCGAGAAGCATTTAGAAAGAATTTACCGATAGTTGGATGTCAAGTGACGTAGCGAGTAATAGCAGAGGTGGAGGCTATTTATTGATTAAATAGTTAACTATGGAGTAGAGACTTGAGACTGGGATCAGATTACTGGCACGGCCAAAAGAAAGAGAATGCAATTAGTATCAAGTAAATCGGACCAGGGATTCAAGAGATATGAGGATTTCTAGATATCAGGTGATGACGCGTGACCCTGACGGTTTTGAATAAAAGCCAGCTGGGCGAGGCATGGTCAGCTCATTCTAACACAAGCACTTGGCGAGCAAGTTGCGTCTACGCTGAGCCAAGGCACATGGTTGCCAGATCTACGCAGAAGTTCTTTTCAAGTCGTGATAGTCACGAAAAGTGCTGCGCTACGAGTTGGAACTTAGTAAGTTTCTGGTGAGGAGAATCACTGAGGTGATTGATATTTCTACAGACATTGGTGGAAATATTTATATTTCTACAAGGACATATGCTAGACTTTGTCTAGAATTTAGTATTTTGTCACAGTCCAGTAAAAACTTAATACTTGGATGTTTAAATCCATTTCAAGTCAGTTTTCATTTTTGTAACTAGTTAACCACTTCGATCTGTCAGTACACTGAAGACTAGTCTATAACGGTGGCGTTCATTAGTCTACGCAAGGGAAACTGCAGGTTGCTTAGCGCATGGCAGATGGTGATATAACAAACCATGCCCAGGGAACGATCTTCAGAACAGCCGTTAATTGCTTAGACTGTCAAGTGTTTTTCTTGTACTGATAAGATTACCGTGAGGTATGTTACAACTGACATATTTAAGAAGAGATCACTTAGATCTGACCCTATTTAAACAAACTGTTATGGCTTTGATAGAAGCCCATATTAAAATGGAACCACAGTTAATTCAAACGTCGAAAGATACTACCACTATGTCTGACTAGACGAATTGTGGGTATATGATGGCGGCGGATACAAGGATTATACATGCTTGTCCGATAGGGCATGTCTATGGATAAATCTGGTACAGACCAGGTTTACTACGCTTCAAGACCATCAAGAAATGTAAGCCACATTTGAATTATTTTATGCCTAGCTAATTGGAACAAAGTATTTTTCTGCAGATGACCAACACATTTTTTTCGTCGTATTTAAAGCTTGCAATGATTTACGCAAGACTTATTAGAGTTATTCTGAGCATTTTCAGCACTCAGAACAGTTTAGGATCGATGACCGAGCATAACGAGCATTTATTTGAATTTTTCAAATTTTTGGGAAATCACGGTAATCAGCCGATGTAACTGTAAAAGTTAAATTTATTTTTGTTAAGGAATGGATATTTTTTTCCATATTCGAAGGTTCGAACATGTGGATTCTCACATAATGAGATGATAATTAAACATATTTAAAATAATATAAATAATAATAATAATCCACTAATAATAATAATAATAATTTTTATAATTTTTCTAAATAATTCTTGGATATTATATTTTCTAATAATCATATGTATTGAGAAAGAGCCTATGAAGTAGTTTAATCATTTCTAGTTTGGAACAGGAGATTTTCCGAAGGAGAGTGGTCAGCGCAAGCCCGCATTCAACCAACATTTCAGTTCTGGTTGAACAGTTGATATTTGCAATGAGCAAAGTATATTTTTCAGATAACACGGAGAGGCATGAAACGGGAAGCAATTGATATTTGTATCAAATAGGATATTTTTGTATTTATATAAAATCATGACGTAAATATACCTCGAAAGTGAAATAAAGCTTTTCATAAGTATGGTAAATTCACGGGTTGAACTGAATGGTAAAATAAAATAAACTTGTAAGTTTATTAATCTTCCAGTGTTGATAACAAGCAGAGGCTTGATTTGTTGTATAAATTTTGGGAAGATAATTTATGTGTGGAGTAGTTGAAATGCCATTCCCAGGTGCGCATGTTTAAGTCGCAGGAATGAAGGTTTTTTCGAGCATCAATCAAATAGCAGGTTCGATGGCTCAGGTTTATAGTAGGAGTATTGGAACTACACATTTCGTCGTATGAATAACCCGAAGGTTATTTCTTTGAAACCATCAGTTCTTATTTCAACCTTGTTTACGAATTCCATTTAGACTTTGATTTTGCTAGAACCCGGATTTGTCATGATAGTAGTTTATTCTTCTTCAGAGGAAGACCTTTGCCGTTGTTGTTGTAATATTGTGTTCTTACACAAATAATAGAATGGGCCACTGCCAATTAAAAATAATTCTTTAACCACGAATAATTTGAAGGATATTTTCAATCCTAGTGCCATGAACTAAATGAATTCATTATAAAACTACAATTCTAATTTCCGCATTCTGTCGAAGAATTGCAAGTTGTGAAAGTTACTAAAAATGGCCAGGAATATAAATATTTTATAATAATGTTCCCAAGTGGAAAATTGAATAGTTGAATGGTTCAACCATTTATTGATCAAGTTGATGATTCAGAAATCATGTATTTTGTTTGGAACTTGAAGTTCATAATCGAGTCACTTCTCGAATGTTTAATGTCAGAAGAACAATTAATTGTTGTTGTGCTTCGCACAGTTCTTCGATGCTATGCTCAAGGTCAAATACTTTTCAGATGTTATTAATATGTGTTAATAATTTGTATTGCTTCAATGATGATAATATTTTTCGACGATGTATTTTTGAAACTGGAAAACAAGTGAAAGTTTAAAAATTCTATAAACATTTATTCTACGAGTGTTAATATCATGTAAATATTCAAACAGTGATCTACGTTATTTCCAGTATAGACATTTAACTTTGAACTGGAATTAAATATTAATAATTTTGGAACACAGTCCACAGGACTATTAATCGGACTTGTGTTTCCAAAAAAGATTGTCAAATGTGTTTGGAAAATTTCTGTATATTGTGTGTAAATAAGTGTGTGGATCGCCACACGTGGATGATGCTGCTTTGAGCATCCTTGCAGTCAGGTTTTAACTTCTAAATAAACTGAGATAATTTTACCAGATGTGTCTTACCCAATTAAATCTCCTTCTATCCTTATTGTTGCATTGAGCCAAAAATCAGTAAAGCATTTTTTTAATTAGATGTCGTTTTTGCGATTTGCTTTAACCCATCTGGCGCTCCGGGATATTTTGACTCTCGTGCTGACTGATTATTGGTAAAATGCATATGTGGTCGTGCGGACTCCGGTCTAAACGGGCACATAAAATAAGATAGAGAGAGAAATGGCTTCGAACGTGGGTCCCGATTTAGACATGGTCAATCGCATGCCGATTTGAAATTGTGATCATTTTTATAGAAATATTTTGGGAGTTGAGAGATGTCTGGTTTGGATGAATAAATTAGTAGGAAACCCAATTAGTGGGGAAAATTAAAAATTTTACTTGGTTAATAATTAAAATGGGTTTGATTATTTTTGAGAATGGCTTAACCATTAGGGCGTCAAGTAAATTCAGTAGTAAACGTTCGATGACTGGATATACACATTATTAGAATCCAGGTGGAGGATATTTGAGAACTTGCATATTTTTCTTGTGATATTGTGGTAAATGTAATTCGTAAAAGTAGAGAATTTTGTTTTTCCATCACGTCGACATTAGGACGAATCTCATTTTATTATAGTGTTCCAATTAGCTATTCATATTTCTTGTTCTAGTTATAAGCTTGTGTTTGCCACTGTTGTATACCCCTAAGTTTTGAATAATAATTGAAATTATGGAAGAAATGATGAGGATGATGAGGAGTTTGGAGGAGAGTTCAAAGGAAGCTGGACTGCGTGTAGGAGCCATTATGAAAGAAAATACTGAGGCTTTAGAAAAGAAACTTAAAGAAAATTCTGATTCTTTAGAAAATAAACTTAAAGAAAATTTGAATGATAAACTTAGAGAAAATTCTGATTCTTTGGAAAATAAACTTAAAGAAAATTCTGATTCTTTGGAAAATAAACTTAAAGAAAATTCTGATTCTTTAGAAAATAAACTTAAAGAAAGTTTGAAGGATAAACTTAAAGAAAGTTCTGATTCTTTAAAAAGTAATTTGAAAGAAAATTTAAACAGTAAATTTAATTCAATGGAAAGTTAATTTAAAGAGAATTCTGAAATTTTGAAAATGACACTTGAGAGTAAAATGAATAAATTATGCGAAAAAACACATGAGCTCGAAACTTCATTAGCTACTAACGCAAGTTTAATGGACGAAAAATTTCGCGATGCCGATCTTCGATCCCAAAGCTTAGCTGATAGGATAGAACATGGTCTTAGGAAAGTTGGTGAAGACATGGTCAACCTGGAAGTCAGAGTGAAGAAGGAGAGTAACGAGATGGGAATTCTAGTTGTTCAACGTTTAACGGAACAATTCAAAGAACTTGTCATGGGAGAAATAAGAGAAGGTGTGATTAGTGAATTGCAAACTGAAATCAAGACCACAGTTGTCAATGAAATTAAAGACACACTCAAGCTGGAGAATCAAGAAGGAATCAAGGAGATCAGGGAATCTTTGTCATCCCATATTGAAGTAATTGCCAAAGATATCCAAGCAACTCAGAAGGACATATCAGATATGACAGGGTCATTGAAAAGTCATGAAGCTGTTATGAACCAGATATCCACTGATGTTAAGGACAATTGTAAAGAAACTGAAGCAATTAAGAAGATGGCAGAAGAAAACCAGAAGGAACTTGAGGCTATGAAAACTCAAATCAAGGATGAGAAACAGTCTGATCATCTGTTGAAAATGCCAAATGTAAGGGGAAAGGAACAGATACAGATAAATCTAGGAGGAGCTAGAGAGACTGATAGACAGGATGAGGTCAGGACAGTATTTCAATCCAATCCCATAACTGTATTTAAGAATATAGAAGATAAGCCTTCAAAATTTTCAGGGCGAGATTCTGTAACACCCGTGGAATTTTTGAGAGAAGCAGGTGATTACCTGAAAGATTCTAAGATCCCTAAAGAAAGACAGATCCGAGTGATAGGGAAGTTTTTGGAAGGTCCTGCACTTTTGTGGTTTAGAGCATTTAGATCCACTCTAACCACTTTTGAGGAGTTTTCTCGTGGGCTATTGAAGAAGTTTTGGTCCCCGGAAACCCAACAGCAAGTCAGAGCAGAGTTATATTCGAAGAGATTCTCGACGTCACAACCTACTCGATACTCTACGTACTTTTCTGGACAGCTGTCTAAACTCCAACATTTAGATCCGCCGATGCCAGATAACGAGTTGATTACTGCATTGATACGTCAGTTTCCAGCAGACGTCCAGAGGACTTTGATCGCTGCTGATATCTACAATATGGAACAATTTGATGAAGTATTACAGAAGCTGGATCATACAAACGCTCAATTCTTCCATCAGAAGGGAGGAAAAAATAACAACGCTGTGTATGCTGTTATGGCTGATAATTATTCTCAGACACCTCGAGAGATTCGAGAGGAGCGAGAAGAGAAAACGCCGAGGGAAGATCCAAATAAGAGAGGATGGAACCAGTACAGTAACAGATACAGTTACAAACCATATGCGAGACCGGATGGTGGTAATCGATACAATACTCGATGGAGAAGACCACGAGATACTCAAGGAAGGTACCAGGAAAGAAGATATTATGGTAGAAATAACTACAATAACCGAGGGAATGTGGATACTCGTCAGTCCAATGAAGAGTTTAACAAGGAGACGAGGAAAAACTTGGAAGCAAGACACCAAGATAACTTGCAGTTTTTGGAGCAGAGGCCCAATGAACCAGGTCCATCGGGAACACAACAATCCCGGGGGAATGGTAATGAAAAAAAAAACTTCGAATTCACAGTAGAAGATAGAATTTTGAATACTTTCACTTCCAGAATTATTAAATGGCAAGCAGAGGATGATGACTTAATTCAACAGAATGACGAACGAAAAGAAATGGGTACAAGAATTAGAATGCCAATCATATCATGCGAAGTATTCGGTATGCCTGTCGATACTTTGATCGATACTGGGGCTATGCTTTGTCTGGTGAGTGAGAAGCTTTATATTCTGTGGAAGCTCAAGGACAATTTAGAGGAGATTCCAGTATCAGGAATTAAGATCCAAGGAATAATACCCAATAAAATATCTCTGTGTAAAACACAATTATACTTATGTATTACGATTGGAGGACATGATTTCCGACATGTATTTGTTGTAATGAAGGACATGGCTTTTGACATGATATTGGGAGCAGATTTCATTCAGAAATATCAAGCAGTGATAGATATGAAGACAGAGACGATCAGATTCAAGAATACCGAAGAGATAAACTTCGAGGGAAAAGAAGAGGAAGACATCGAGGGAGATGCTCAATGGTCTCTGATTTTTCATGAAGCTGAAGGAAGAGAAGTCTACACTGAGAAGGAGTCCCCAGAGCTGGGGAAAATTTTGGAATCACGATATTTTTGATATTAAATCTGGTGAAATTGAATATTTTGAATATTATGGAAGTAAACAATAATGGAAGCTATGAAGTAGCCAATACACGAACTGGTAACATCGTGGGAACTTACAATGCATCGAATTTGAAGATCTATTATTCAAGAACCAGATGATTTAATGTGTAGATAGGAAAAATAAAAAGTTTTCAATTTTTATTTTTTGCTAGGTGTGGGGTGGATGTGCCCAACTCTAGGAATGGGTATTCCAAGTTTCAGACACCTAGATATCAAGGGAAAGGCTGTAGCCGCTTTTGAAAGTTCAGATATTTGAATATCGCGCTACATTGCTTCGAGAAGCATTTAGAAAGAATTTACCGATAGTTGGATGTCAAGTGACGTAGCGAGTAATAGCAGAGGTGGAGGCTATTTATTGATTAAAAAGTTAACTATGGAGTAGAGACTTGAGACTGGGATCAGATTACTGGCACGGCCAAAAGAAAGAGAATGCAATTAGTATCAAGTAAATCGGACCAAGGATTCAAGAGATATGAGGATTTCTAGATATCAGGTGATGACGCGTGACCCTGACGGTTTTGAATAAAAGCCAGCTGGGCGAGGCATGGTCAGCTCATTCTAACACAAGCACTTGGCGAGCAAGTTGCGTCTACGCTGAGCCAAGGCACATGGTTGCCAGATCTACGCAGAAGTTCTTTTCAAGTCGTGATAGTCACGAAAAGTGCTGCGCTACGAGTTGGAACTTAGTAAGTTTCTGGTGAGGAGAATCACTGAGGTGATTGATATTTCTACAGACATTGGTGGAAATATTTATATTTCTACAAGGACATAAGCTAGACTTTGTCTAGAATTTAGTATTTTGTCACAGTCCAGTAAAAACTTAATACTTGGATGTTTAAATCCATTTCAAGTCAGTTTTCATTTTTGTAACTAGTTAACCACTTCGATCTGTCAGTACACTGAAGACTAGTCTATAACGGTGGCGTTCATTAGTCTACGCAAGGGAAACTGCAGGTTGCTTAGCGCATGGCAGATGGTGATATAACAAACCATGCCCAGGGAACGATCTTCAGAACAGCCGTTAATTGCTTAGACTGTCAAGTGTTTTTCTTGTACTGATAAGATTACCGTGAGTTATGTTACAACTGACATATTTAAGAAGAGATCACTTAGATCTGACCCTATTTAAACAAACTGTTATGGCTTTGATAGAAGCCCATATTAAAATGGAACCACAGTTAATTCAAACGTCGAAAGATACTACCACTATGTCTGACTAGACGAATTGTGGGTATATGATGGCGGCGGATACAAGGATTATACATGCTTGTCCGATAGGGCATGTCTATGGATAAATCTGGTACAGACCAGGTTTACTACGCTTCAAGACCATCAAGAAATGTAAGCCACATTTGAATTATTTTATGCCTAGCTAATTGGAACAAACTATTTTTCTGCAGATGACCAACACATTTTTTCGTCGTATTTAAAGCTTGCAATGATTTACGCAAGACTTATTAGAGTTATTCTGAGCATTTTCAGCACTCAGAACAGTTTAGGATCGATGACCGAGCATAACGAGCATTTATTTGAATTTTTCATATTTTTGGGAAATCACGGTAATCAGCCGATGTAACTGTAAAAGTTAAATTTATTTTTGTTAAGGAATGGATATTTTTTCCATATTCGAAGGTTCGAACATGTGGATTCTCACATAATGAGATGATAATTAAACATATTTAAAATAATATAAATAATAATAATAATAATCCACTAATAATAATAATAATATTTTTTATAATTTTTCTAAATAATTCTTGGATATTATATTTTCTAATAATCATATGTATTGAGAAAGAGCCTATGAAGTAGTTTAATCATTTCTAGTTTGGAACAGGAGATTTTCCGAAGGAGAGTGGTTAGCGCAAGCCCGCATTCAACCAACATTTCAGTTCTGGTTGAACAGTTGATATTTGCAATGAGCAAAGTATATTTTTCAGATAACACGGAGAGGCATGAAACGGGAAGCAATTGATATTTGTATCAAATAGGATATTTTTGTATTTATATAAAATCATGACGTAAATATACCTCGAAAGTGAAATAAAGCTTTTCATAAGTATGGTAAATTCACGGGTTGAACTGAATGGTAAAATAAAATAAACTTGTAAGTTTATTAATCTTCCAGTGTTGATAACAAGCAGAGGCTTGATTTGTTGTATAAATTTTGGGAAGATAATTTATGTGTGGAGTAGTTGAAATGCCATTCCCAGGTGCGCATGTTTAAGTCGCAGGAATGAAGGTTTTTTCGAGCATCAATCAAATAGCAGGTTCGATGGCTCAGGTTTATAGTAGGAGTATTGGAACTACACATTTCGTCGTATGAATAACCCGAAGGTTATTTCTTTGAAACCATCAGTTCTTATTTCAACCTTGTTTACGAATTCCATTTAGACTTTGATTTTGCTAGAACCCGGATTTGTCATGATAGTAGTTTATTCTTCTTCAGAGGAAGACCTTTGCCGTTGTTGTTGTAATATTGTGTTCTTACACAAATAATAGAATGGGCCACTGCCAATTAAAAATAATTCTTTAACCACGAATAATTTGAAGGATATTTTCAATCCTAGTGCCATGAACTAAATGAATTCATTATAAAACTACAATTCTAATTTCCGCATTCTGTCGAAGAATTGCAAGTTGTGAAAGTTACTAAAAATGGCCAGGAATATAAATATTTTATAATAATGTTCCCAAGTGGAAAATTGAATAGTTGAATGGTTCAACCATTTATTGATCAAGTTGATGATTCAGAAATCATGTATTTTGTTTGGAACTTGAAGTTCATAATCGAGTCACTTCTCGAATGTTTAATGTCAGAAGAACAATTAATTGTTGTTGTGCTTCGCACAGTTCTTCGATGCTATGCTCAAGGTCAAATACTTTTCAGATGTTATTAATATGTGTTAATAATTTGTATTGCTTCAATGATGATAATATTTTTCGACGATGTATTTTTGAAACTAGAAAACAAGTGAAAGTTTAAAAATTCTATAAACATTTATTCTACGAGTGTTAATATCATGTAAATATTCAAACAGTGATCTACGTTATTTCCAGTATAGACATTTAACTTTGAACTGGAATTAAATATTAATAATTTTGGAACACAGTCCACAGGACTATTAATCGGACTTGTGTTTCCAAAAAAGATTGTCAAATGTGTTTGGAAAATTTCTGTATATTGTGTGTAAATAAGTGTGTGGATCGCCACACGTGGATGATGCTGCTTTGAGCATCCTTGCAGTCAGGTTTTAACTTCTAAATAAACTGAGATAATTTTACCAGATGTGTCTTACCCAATTAAATCTCCTTCTATCCTTATTGTTGCATTGAGCCAAAAATCAGTAAAGCATTTTTTTAATTAGATGTCGTTTTTGCGATTTGCTTTAACCCATCTGGCGCTCCGGGATATTTTGACTCTCGTGCTGACTGATTATTGGTAAAATGCATATGTGGTCGTGCGGACTCCGGTCTAAACGGGCACACTACATCTGGACGTTTCCATGGAAATCTGTAATATAAGCGTAGGTTATAATTATGTGACTAATGACTTATAATCTACAATAGGGCCTACGTGTATTTGTCATGTGCTGTTTAGGTCTATGTCAAAATTTGATGTAAGACGTATCCATAAACGCAAAATAGGCTACATTACAAATCTCAATTCTAAAATAAAGTAGACCGTAAACCTACCGTATTATTGGACAATACCATACATATAACGTTGCATAGAGGTACGTACGATCAAATATATGAAAATAATCACGACATATCAGCTGACTTGCAACCTAGAGTTAAATGGTAATGCAGTTTTCAGCGAGGGTTACCATGGGAGGAGTTGTTCCAGTAGTACCTACAGTTCAATGGTCTCAGCTCGTACCCCCCACTCTTTCAATCATTAAAAATTATAGCGTCCGTGGGGCAAAAATCCTACCAAATGTCCTTTGACCCTAGTGTGTCCATGAGGTTTACATATCCTGGAGTAGAAGGTAGCAACATTTGAAGTCGGAGTTCTTCTACATTATAAACCTCGCAAGTCACCTCTTACACCGGTCTTGAAGGTGTATACTTTGATACACCCAAAGCCTTCTTTATGTAAGTTGCCTTCAGTTGCTCCATATTGTTCCAAATACTTCATATTTAAATGTGTCCAAATGCTCTCCAGTCCATAAGTCACAATACGGGTAACTTTTAACCGCAAAAGTTTTAAGGCTGTTTTTATAGATAGCTTAGTCAAATGTTTTATGTCGTTGATGACTTTGGTAGCGACGCTGGGTCTATGCTTGATGTGCAGTGTGAAAACATTGCCAGTTGACTGTAATGTAGGACCTAAGTAGGACTACTTGTAAGATGATACACTCTCAAGCGGTTTTCCTGCAATGTAAAAAAATTCTGGCTTTCCCCCTTTCCTAAAGGTCATAGATTTAGTCTTGTTTCTGTTTAACCTAAGGTCATTGTGTAACGCCCATCATTCTAAAGCGTCGAGGGCAGATTGTAATTCGACCTGTGAACTTGAAGCGAGCACCATGTTATCTGCATATATAAATGAGATTACCCTCTCTGATAATATACCTGTGATATTATCTGCCATAGCAGTGATAAATAACACAGGGCTTTATGGGTCTCCTTGTAGCACGCCTGTAGTCTGCTCTATTGTTAGAGCCTAAAATACTTTTGACAAGACGTTTCGTGTAGCTGTTAAGTTACCTCTCAATAGTCTGTCTAGTTTTTCCAATATTTTCTTCCTGCTAATCGAGTCAAAAGCTTTAGAGAAGTCAATGAATATGGATTGTAACTTTCCCTTCGGTACTGACAGGGTAGACGCAATCTCAGTTTGAAGACCTAGAATTTCCTGGATTGTGCATCTTCCTCTCCTGAAGCCAAATTGTGAGTCGCAATGCTATTTGGGATGGCTGGGTGGGTTACATACAAAGGAGGAGGAAGCATCTATTAAAACATCATTCCCTGATTTATTTCTCGTTTGATAAGGTATTTTGGCTAATTCATGTACTATAGACAATATTATCGCTCGTTCTACTTTCATTCAGTGCTACGATTCTGTTTTAGACCACCTCGTTGTGTAGTGCCTAGCGTTCTTGGCTGTCGTCCCGGAGGTCCGGGTTTGATTCTCCAGCTCTGCCAAGAAATTTAATTCTCAAGTGAGGGCTGGGACGGGGTGCACTCAGCCTCTTGAAGCAACTTAGTAGAGGAGGGTTCAATTCCCACCTCAGTCATCCTGGAAGTGGTTTTCCACGTTTTTCCCACTTCTAATCCAGGCGAATGCCAGGATGGTTCCTAACTTAAGGCCATGGCCGCTTCCTTCCCATTACAATCCCCAATTTACAAACACACTAGTTCAGCCATAACAATAACACAGGTTATCACACAAATTCCACACACAAATACATGGGGCTACAAGACCACGATGTTGTAGCCCCTAATATAAGCAACAACCATTTGTATTTGCATTTTATATTTGCTTAGGCCCTTCATGGGCTGTATAGTGTCAGGGGTTGACTTTGTTGTTGGTTGACTATTCTTGTAATTCCATTTAGAAGTATTTGCATTTTTTTAACATTATGTATTACCTCTGCTTTATTTATGTCTGTATTTTTAGCTACTGTATGTTCGCGTTGCTTGTAGCGAAGTACGTCAGGGTTTCATATTGAATTTGTGCCTTATTACATAAAAACCTGTAATTTCTGGTAGAATTTAATCAATTATGCGAATGTTTATCTTCGAATTTGCCGCTATTTCGATGGCGCCATGCCCGCCAGTCGCTACAGCTGTTCCCCTACGATTTCCGCCATCTTGGATTTGATGTTACGGTCTGAGTATTGTAGTCGGTCTTGGTGAAACCTTAAATTACCCTACACGTGACCCCTGGTTGGTGCTAAGAAAGCAACAGTGATAAGATATCGCCGTACTGCCCCATGGGGCCTCACGGCCATGACAGTAAAATTGATACGAAAAGTCCTTGTAAGGACTCGCCATTCAATACCAGGACCCTGGGCCCTCAGCTAACGATCTGTCAACTTAATATTGAGGGAATCGGTAGAGCTAAGTGTGAGTATTTATCTTCTAAATGTAACGTTGTCCTAACCACATACACCATATGCTTTAAACTAACCTATGATCACTTTCCATCACGTCGGGTTTCTTGAAGCCGCTTTATTTTGAAAGGCTATATTTGGATATAAGCATAGAGGCTCTTCATTGGTTATAGGGCTACACGGATTGGTGAAGTATTCATGTTACATATCTACCATTTCAAGTAACTACTATTTGTTATGAGCAGCTGATCACCGTCACCATCTGTTTCTCTTCATTTTATTCTATTCTTGTACCATAAATTTTATGGTGCACCATATTAGGTTTTACACACGTATATTATTACTGTGATACGCTTTGTTTTTTGTTTTTTCAACAGCTGATGAAGGGGATAAAATATAATTAATCCCCGAAACATGTAACTTACTGTAAACAAGTTCAATAATTAATTTTATCTGTATAGTATTGATTCAGGCAGATGTTCATTTCTTGTTAATAACTACTCTACCATTGTTGTTGTTTGAGTCTTCAGTCTTTTGACTGGTTTGATGCAGCTCTCCATGCCTCCGTGTCCTGAGCTAATCGTTTCATCTCTACATAGCTACCACACCCTACATCCGAGGCAATCTGTTTAACATATTCTAACCTTGGTCTACCCCTACAGTTCTTGTCCTCGACCCTTCCTTCCATAACTAAGCTTGCTATTCCTGGGTGTCTTAGTATGTGTCCTACCAACCTATCTCTTCTCTTCATTAGCAGTCGCCAGAAACATCTATCCTCTCCCACTCGTCTTAATACCTCTTTGTTTGTAACCCTATCTACCCATCTGATCTTCATCATTCTCCTGTAACACCACATTTCAATTGCTTCAATTCTCCTCTTTTCTGCTGCACCAATAGTCCAAGTTTCACTTCCATAGAGCGCCACGCTCCAGACAAAGGCTTTCAAAAATGACTTCCTAATACCTAAATCTATATTCGATGTCAGCAGATTCCTTTTTTGTAGAAATGCTTTTCTTGCCTGAGCCAACCTACTTTTTATATCCTCTTTGCTTCGTCCATCACTGGTTATTCAGCTTCCTAAGTAACAGAAATCTCCTACTTCCTTCAGATTTTCACCTGCCAATTTGATCTCCATAGAGGTTTCTGATTTATTTCGGCTGAATTCCAGTATTTTTGTTTTACATTTATTAATTTTCATCATGAATTCTTTCCGTAAGACGGAGTCCATACCATTCAAAAACTCATTCAAATCCTCTGGCTTGTTGGCCAAGATGACGATGTCATCAGCAAATCTCAGAGTTGAAATTATTTCTCCTTGAATCTTCACTCCCACTTTAAATTTTTCTCTAATTTCCTTCATTGCTTGTTCAATGTAAAGATTGAAAAGTATGGGTGATAAGTTGCAGCCTTGCCTTACACCTTTCTGAATACCAGCTTCTCTCTCATGTCCTTCAACTTAAATGACTGCTGTCTGGTTTCTGTACAGATTGTATATCACCCTCCTATCCCTGTACTTTATTCCAATAGATTTCAAAATGTCAAACAATTTAGTCCAATCAACGTTATCAAAAGCCTTTTCTAAGTCTACAAAAGCCATGAACGTTCTCTTATCTTTCCTTATTCTACCTTCCAAAATCAGCCTAAGACTTAGTACAGCTTCCCTTGTTCCTACATTTCTCCTGAAACCAAACTGGTCTTCACCCAACTCCGTTTCTATCAGGCTCTCAATCCTCTTGTAAATTATTCTAGACAGGATCTTTGAAGCATGAGTAATCAAGCTGATTGTACGGTAATCTTCACATCTGTCAGCTCCCACTTTCTTTGGTATAGGGATGATTACATTCTTCTTGAAATCAGGGGGTACCTCACCTGTCTCATAAATCCTACACACCAAGTGAAATAACCTGATCAGACCTTCCTCTCCTATGCAGCGTAGCAACTCAATCGGTATATCATCTATGCCTGGTGCTTTGTTCCTGCTTAAGTCTTCCAAAGCTCTATCAAATTCTGATCTCAATATTAAATCTCCTTTCGCATCCTCATCAATTTCCTCCTCCCTTTCCATTACATGATTCTTAATCTCCTTTCCCTTATACAAACTCTCTATGTAAGCTTTCCATCTCTCAACCTTTTCTTCCCTATCTGTTAGAGGCTTTCCATTTGTGTCCTTAATATTACAGCACTTAGTCTTCTTTTCCCCAAAAGTATTCTTAATCCTTCGATAGGCTGTGTCTACTTTTCCTAATTTCAGACAATTTTCTATACCAGCACATTTCTCTTTCAACCATTCTTCTTTCGCTTCCTTGCACTTCTTGTTAACCTCATTTCTCAGACGTCTGTATTCTACTTTCCCCTTTTCATCTCTTACATTCTTGTGCTTCCGCCTTTCATCCATCAATTCGAGTATATCCTGAGAGATCCACGGTTTTCTACCTATTCTCTCTTTCCTACCAATGTTTTCTTCTGCGGATTTTGTTATTTCATTCCTCAAAAGTGCCCATTCGTCTGCAATTGAAGTTTGTTTAGGGGTTTTGATTAGTCCTTCCTTTATACTCTTCTTGAATCTTTCGTTTACATCCTTCTCTTTCAGTCTGTCTATTGCCCACCTTTTTGGCTTTTGACTTTTCTTCAGTTTCTTCAACTTTAATCTGCATTTCATTACAACCAGATTGTGGTCAGAGTTTATGTCTGCACCAGGATATGTTTTACAATCCAAAATCTGGTTTCGAAACCTCTGCTTGACCATAATGAAGTCGATTTGGTAACGCCCTGTATCTCCTGGTCTCATCCATGTGTATATTCTTCTATTGTGGTTATTGAATAAGGTGTTAGCTATGACCAACTCATGCTCAGTGCAGAATTCTACCAGCCTGCTTCCTCGATCATTCCTTTCACCTAATCCGAAATCTCCTACTATCTTCCCTTCTCTCCCTTTTCCTACCACAGCATTCCAATCTCCCATTACTATAACATTTTCATCACCCTTGATATACCTCAGAATTTCGTCTATTTCTTCGTAGACCTTTTCAACATCCTCATCATCAGCTTGACTGGTAGGCATATAGACTTGTACCACTGTGGTGCAGGTAGGTTTAGTATTTATTTTTGCTGCAATAATCCGTTCACTATATTGCTCATAATATTCCACCCGCTGTCCAAGTTTCCTACTCAATATGAGGCCAAGCCCTGCTTGGCCATTGTTTGATTTAGTGCTAATGACCCTATAGTCTCCTGACCAAAAGTCCTGTTCTTCCTGCCAGCGCATTTCACTAATCCCAACCAAATCCAACCTCAACCTATCCATTTCCCTTTCTAAGTTTTCTAACCTTCCATTTCCTAGCAGACTTCTAACATTCCACGCTCCGATCCGTAGAATGTCAGAGTTCCTCTTTGTCACTTCTGTGATGTTAACCCCCTCTCGAGTAGTCCCCACCCGGAGATCCGAACGGGGGACTAGTTTACCTCCGGATTGAAATTTTACAAGGGAGGAGGCCATCATCACATGTATTTATGCATAGAGAGGTGCATATCCTCGGGAATAGCAAACGGCTGTAGTTTCCCCTTGCTTTCAGCCGTGCAGCAGGACGCAGTGTATATTCATTATTTGGCTTATATTATCAATATCTTAACCGTCTATAAGACTAGTAAAGAATTGATTTATTCTGAAAGGCTGCTACTCCCTTTCAGAATAAGTAAAGAGCAATTCTACTAACAAAAATACTAACCTTCTACTGTACTAACAATTAAATACCAAAATTCTACTAAGGAAAAAATACTAAAGTTCCACCAACAACAAATACTACCACTAAAACAGTCTGTCACCAGACACACTCACATGCAATCACACATCACAGTCTACTGAAACAATGAACTATAACTAATAAACAATGCAACTGTTACCAGACACACTCACACACCACAGTCTAATAGAACAATGACATATATCTAATAGACAAACTAACTACCTACTTACAACTAACTACATACTTACTGTACTAAATTATAAATTGGATAAATTAGAAGTATCAGAAAGAAAAATTATATGCAAAATTCTCGGTCCATTAAGAACTACAAAGTTTTGCAAATTAAGAAGTAACGAAGAAATATATCGGAACATTGAAACCATAACGGAGACAATAAAGAAGTGGCGATTGTTATTTTTCGGACATTTATGTAGAATGAATGATAGCAGGTTACCCAAACAGATTTTTAGATATGTTTGGAAAAAGAAAACGACAACAGCCTGGTTTCAAGAAGTAAAGAAAGATTTAGAAAGAAACAATGTAAGAGAAGAAGATGTACTAGAGAGAGTAATTTTCAAAAAAAAAAAAGGTATTGGGAATGGAAGCCAAGGAAGGCAATATAAGAAAACAGGCTCAAAATGGTCGGAAGAGAGAAAGAAGACACACAGCAAAAAGATGAAGGAGCACTGGAGGAAAAAGAAAGAACAACATTGAAATTGGTTCGTGGTCCTCAGAAGACCCTAACGGAGAAAGAAGAAAGAGCAACAGATCATAGGAAAAAAAATCAGGGTAGTGTTGTGACGTAATTTACGCCACTTAGCTGACATAAAAATATACCTAACCTAAGATATTCTTTCCTGCCAAATTTACCCGTCCCTGAATTTCCAGTTGGAGCGAATGCTTCATAAATTCCTTCACTTACCCAAAATCTGAAGAAAGTTGTGGGCCTAGGCAGACTGTCGCAAATTCGACCTGTGAACTAAGAAAGCTAGGGACCCGCATGAGGGGTCGCCGGACCCGGGGCGACGCCCCGCTCTTGAAGGTACCACTCATCCCCCCCGTCAAAAGGGCCCAACTGCACCCTCGTCAACATCTCGCCAACCAACAATCGCAGAGGGTCAAGTGAGGCGTCATAGGACCCAAAATGGCCAACCCCTCCCCATGAGCAATGAATCCACCCAAAAAAAAACAGCATGGTCACTAACCCAAGATTCCACCAACCAACAATCAGAGAGGGACAAGTGAGGCGCCACAAGACTCAGGACGGCCAACCCCCCTCCAAGACCAACGAATCCACCCAAAACACCCAAAACAGCAAGGTCATTAACCCAAGATTCCATCAACCAACAATCAGAGAGGGACAAGTAAGGTGTCACAAGACTCAGGACGGCCAACCCCCCACCACGACCAACGAATTCACCCAAAACACCCAAAACAGCAAGGTCATTGACCTAAGATTCCACAAACTTATCAGTAGAGAGGGTCAAGTGAGGCGTCATAGGACCACGAATGGTCAACCCCCTCCCATGACCAATGAATCCACCTCAAAAATTCAAAACAGCAAGGTCATTGACCTGAGATTCTACAAACTAACAATCGGACATCAACATGTGAGGCGTCACAGGACCTAGAATGGTCAACCCCCTCCCATGGCTAATGAATCCACCCAAAAAATACCCAATACATCAAGGTCATCGACCTGAGATTCTACAAACCTACAATCGGATATGGACATGTGAAATGCCCACAGTGAGTGATGAAACACAGCTAGGCAGTGAAAGAACTATTGTAGGCCACATGTATGGTGACTGACAAATCCTTCACCATTGGAACCTGTTTTCAGATCAAACCGCAGCACAGAGAGAGCACAGGTCGCAGGCATGGGATAATAAATGACAAATGGCGCACACAAAATCTGATTCATCGATTCAAGAAACAAGAGCAGACAATCCCCAATTGTTTGGTTAAAGAGGATAGCTAAAATCCAAAATGGCGACCACACTGAACCAAACCGAACCAAGTCGAATCAAACCCAACCAAATCGAACCAAACCCAACAAAAAACAAGCCAATGGCTCAAGTGCAAAACCTGCGGGCGAATGTGGTCACCGGCAATGTCAGAAGGGAAAGGGACAACGCCCCACCCATAGAGGGCAAGGCAAAGCCAGTGCATGATGCATGATTCTACCATATCAATACGGAACCACCATGAGTCATTTAAATAACGTAATTCGGAGGGTAAGTAAAGCCGATGTCTTAGAATAATGGCATGATCAAGAACCTTCTAATAATTACACTTGTGTGAAGCTAAATTATAGGTTATATTTGACTAACGCTCTTAGATTACAACGTTCGTCGCCAGGAGCCGACTGCGGTGGCATCTAGTAACAAAGTTCAGAACTAGTTGGTCGTTGACGGTGGCGTTTGGTAGCAAAAGTTGGAACTACTTTAAAATCGAATGTCTGCAGTCCTTACATAAATTACAAACAGATAACACACACTAATAAAGCCATCACAATTAACACCGGAACTGACTGCAGCCAACACGAATGTGTTTCTTCCCCGGGTTTGTCCACCCTCCTTACAGTCAAATGGACTGGCTGTGTAGTGCACGCTAAAGATCCCCTTCGGGGCGAAATACCGGCACCTCGGCGTCTCTAAAATATGCCGCAATAGTTAAAAGGGATGTAAACAAATCACATATTGCACCAAGGTCGCATTTCACCTTTTACTGAAACTGAAATATCTTGACAAGTAATTGCTATACGATGACACTATGCAAGTTACGCACAATTGAGCACCAGCTTACTTGATTCTGTTTTTCGAGTTTTAAAATAATTGCAAATATTCATTTCATCAAGATCATTCTTCTGGATAGGATATGCGCCGGCCGTAGTGAGGGAAGGAGTGAGTCAAGTGCTCAGTATCACGCATGCGTCCAGGAGCCAGATGGCCTGCCCCGCTGTACATGCAAGCGCTGGGAGGCTGGCTTCGTTCTTAGAGGTCGTTTGTGCTCTCAGCACGATGATCCTATATGACGAGACGGAGGCAAACTCAATTACATATGTTACAACAAGTAGTTCCGTAAAGAATTGAATACCCTACTTTAGTTAAAATTTAAGATTTTTTAAAATCGCTTATCATCCAAGCTCGACTTTACCCACGGATCTGCAAGGGATCATTCTCTACCGCCACAAAGGCAGTGTCTTCTGAGCTGGGCACACTTTGTCATTGAGACAGGCCCAACGACCAGGCAACCGCTAACGTGGGTATAATGAAGGAAATGCCAGGGATGGGAGGGGGAAAGAAGACAGACGTGAACCTGATGAAAGGAACAGTCCCGGCATTTGCCTGGGAGGGGGGAAGAGAAACCAAAGAACATCAATTTCAGGACAACCGAGGTGTGATTCGAACACTCACTCTTCCGATACCAGCCAGTCACGAGGTGGAGCGTTAGTTCTCTCGACCACCGCATTCGGTCAATTTTCAGATTCATTCCTTATTCCTGAAATTATAGGCACATTGATTTAGATTAGTATATTTATTTACGGAATAATGCTATAGAATTTGCTCAAAATATAACTGACATATTGTGGTCTAATGTAGCATTGGATTCTGATATATTGATAGTCTATGGCTCAAATGCTCAGGAATAGGTAATAGTTGTTGGTAGCACTGCTCAATCTCAGAAATCCAGTGAATGTTATGGAAGTTACATTCAGTTTAACATGAAACCTGTAGCGGTAAGCGTACGTAGAATTATTTTGGTAACACATGTGCACAGTATACGTGTTGCTCAAAATCTATCTGCTATGCTAAGACATTTTAGTGGAAAGAGTGTCAAACTGTTTATATGAACAGACTCATATTGAGTCTAGGGTTCCAATGTTCACAGAATGTTGTTAGGCAGTTGGTAGTCCCGTAGATTCTGTAAATAGGCATACGCACGGCTGTTAAGGTACACATTACACGTGAAAAATTATGTATAAGTCCGTAAATTAGTATGGCAGTTGCACAGAGTTGATCATTGGCTATTGTAAACGTGCATAGAATTTAGTTGGTACCACTTACTTTGAAGATTTACTGTAAATAAGTTCAAGATATGTTTCAGTGTATTAAATCTTAATGATCTCAAGTCTTTTGAACCCCAGATTCAAAGTCTCAGAAACTTAAGACACGGTAGCCGCGGTGACTCTTATAATAAGCACGGTCATGTGTACTAAAGCACACTTCACACATACAAAATTGGGATGAAATCCATTTGCAGTTAAACGTTGAACCTATCAGCAAGCGTAGAATCATTTTGGCAACTCTGCCATGTACTGTACGGGGTTTTGAAATTAATCTGAAATACTGTGTGCCAATTTTGGAAGAAACCCATTTTTAGCCTATTTTCAATTTTGAAAAAATAGGCTTATGAGATCACCTTTTGTCCGTGTGTGTGTGTGTGTGTGTGTGTGTGTGTGTGTGCCCCCCTAATAAAATCTAAACTGTTGGAGCGACTTCAATGAAACTCGGTAAGTTCATTGCACTATTCCGGGCGACCACGACCGTGCCCTTCAAATTTTGTTACGTCTCACCCATCCAACATGGCGGCTGTGCGAAATATTTCTCCGGCATTCAATATCTCTGAAACTATTCCCGATATCACCCTGGAATTTATTACGGTGATAAAGGAAACTACTAGAAGTTCACATCTGTGACTTTTGAAAAACTGGTAACTACAAAACCAACATGGCGGCCACGCGAATTTGCGACTTTTAAATAGACGTTCCTCGCGATTTAACCAACCAAACGCAATAAAACTTGGTACAGTATATGATTATACATATTGTAATGCACCGACATCTAACTTCGTTCAATTGTTTACATAACCACAAGATGGCGGATGTGCAAAATATTTCACCGGTATTCTATATCTCTGAAACTATTAGCAGTATCATCCTGAAATATTGTACAGAGATAAAGGGCACTACTGGAAGTTCACCTATATGACTTTCAAAAACTGGTTAACTACAAAACGAACCTGGCGGCCAAGCGAATTTGAAAATTTTAAATAGACCTTTCTCGCTATTTGATGTTCCAAACGCAATGAAATCTTGTACAGGAGATGTTTATACACATTGTAATCCACTGGTATCTAATTTAGTTCAATTGTTTACATAACCTCAAGATGGTGGCTGTGCGAATTTTAAAATTAAGTTTTTATTTCTTGTGTGGTAATCATGCGATCGAAGTGAAAGTTTGAATAATTAACCTACGCAATAATTCTCCTTGAATGGTACATGACTCTATGGCCTATACATTTAACAATCCAACATGGCGACCATCCGATATATTTAGACGGCTCTGAATATCTACGAATCTATTATAGCAATCAACTGAATTTTTTAATGTTCATAGGGGCTATGAACTTAAGTTCGCCTATAGGCCTTTAAATAACCTGGTGATCACAAATCCAACATGGCGGCGACGCGAGTATAAATATTCACATGGACGTTTCTCGTGATTTAACCGTCCGAGTGCAGTGAAACTTGGTACAGTAAATCCTTATACGAATGTTAATCCACTTTTATCTAATTTACTTCAATTGTTTCCATAACCACAAGATGGCAGCTGTGCGAAATTTTAAAATCTCCTTGTTACTTCCTTTGTCCAAATCATGCGATTGAAGTTTGAATGCTACACGTACACAATAATCTTCATGTAACAGTACATAACTCTAGGACCTACATACATAAAATCCATCATGGCGACCATCAAAAATATTAGTCGCTTCTCAATATCTACGAATCTATTACAACAATCAAACTGAAATGTAGTATGTTGATAGTGGCAGTTAACATAAGCAGTATATATTAAAATAGGCTGTATAGTTCTTCACGGAACTACTTGTTTAGTATGAATGTTACATGCAGTTAAACATTCATCATATCAGCTCACATAGAACAATGTTGGCAACACTGTTGTCTATGGGCTCCTGAAATATAATCTGAAATATCATAGTCCTCAACTATACAGGGTTATTCAAAATGATTGTTGGGGTTTTATGATTTTTTTATTTATTTTTTAATGGAAAATATACCATTGCTATTGCAGTGACGGTTAGACAAACTATCAAAGTTTTGTTCTGCATCGACTTTAGTGGCGTCAGTTACCACCAGATAGCATTAACAGCAGTGTTGAACAAAATAGCGTTCAGCGATAGGCTAAGGAGAAAGCGTTTTGTACTCTAGAATATTATCAACACCGGTCCGTTACTATAGTCCAGCGCCATTTTCGAATGAAATACGGGAAGGATCCTCCCACCGACAACTCTATTCGCATATGGTATGCGCAATTTGTGGATATAGATTGTGTGGGTAAAGGGAGAAGTAGTGGCCGTCCCGCTATGTCAGAAGCGGAAGTGAATTGGATCAGGGACGTTTATCTCCGTAGTGTCCGGCTCAGTGGCTAAATGGTTAGCGCGCCGAGCCATCAGGGATTTTAATCTTCTGTGGTTATTTCCCGCGGTTCGGGGACTCGGTGTATATGACGTCTTCATCATCACTTCATCCTCATTACGACGCGCAGGTCGCCACCAGGCGTCAAATAGAAAGACCTGCACTCGGCCTCTCCGGAGGCCACACGATCATTATTATTATTATTATTATTATTATTTTCTTCGTAGTCCTAAGAAATCGACTACAAGACGCAGCAGGGAACTGAATGTTCCTCAAACCACAGTATGGCGTGTGTTACGAAGGTGCCTGAATGTAAAGCCACATCGCCTACAATTGCGTAAAGCTCTAACAGGTAATGACAAAGTCTTACGTTCGCATTTTTGCATGGTACAGCAACAACGTTGTGAAGAAGATGATTTTCGTGACAGGATAGTTATCAGTAGAGATGAGAATTATAGGCACTAAAAACAGTTAAAATAGGCAGGCATATAGGCTCTTAAAATAGCCAAAATAGGCATGTAAATAGGCACTAACGTTTAAAATAGGTAACAAAATAGGCATGAAAAAATTCCTTATAATTTAATAACATATTTAATTACTATAATAAGAATTAACAACAAGCAACTTTTCAATGTTTTCTGGAAATAAGTTTGTTCTCCTGTCATGAAGAAAGATCTCTCAACAGCACATGAAGTGATTGGGCAGAACTTTAACGAAGCCACTATATCTGGTTTTAGGTCAATTGCTTCATCTACCTCACCCCGTAGCACACTGGCTACCTTTACCACTGCCTCCCATCCTGGATCCTCTGCAGGACCCTATCAAACTTTTCCCTGACAGCGGCTATCTTCCCAGAGGTTCCTCCCAAACTTCCCCTGACTACTTCATCAATCCTACATGACTCCACCAGGGGTATTCCACTCTTCTCTATTTTCTGTTGCCTGCAATAGATCCTGCATGATGTGTACCCATAAGCATACAATCCTCGTTGAAAATTAGAAAACCGCGTAATTTGGAATTGTGGCATTCGCCCATAACCTTACTTTTTACCACAATTTAGCAAGACTCTAGAGGGGATGCTAGAGGCTTGTTGGCAGCTTCGCGGCCCTAACCTGGGAGCTTAACGCTCCCCCAGACTAGAGCCACACACAGCGCTGGTGAAAGTTACTCACGACTTTAAAAAAAAAATGCGTTTAAGTTGTAAATCTCTATTTTAACAGGAAATGAGTCAGAGTTCAAAATACCGATTTTTAATTTTCATCCACTCTGGGACAAGACACCACCAGCGTTCTAACTCCTCGTTCAGTAATTAAATGATTATTTACATTTTATATATAAATTATTGAAGGAAAAGGAAGGAAGGAAGCTTGTAGTTTAACGTGACCGTTAATCTTGAGATCATGAGCCACGGGACCTCCTTTTTACGTGGAATCCGAACCACAGGACATGGCATTTCACTTCGAAAATCACACATGCATTGACCGGGAATCGAACCCGGTCCGCCTTGGTGAGAGGCATACAGCTAGACCGCTGAGCCACCACGCCCCCCCTCCCCCCCCATATAAATTATTGAGAGTTAAATGTCTAATACAGCATTGCAACAAGACAACTTGCAACAATACATACATTAATATGCCTATAAATACTACAATGAAATGCGATCGTACTTCTCAATAAAAGAAAAAAACATAAAAGAAACAAACGAATTAACTCTCTACAACAAGCTTGGCAGAAGACTACTCTTCCATCGGTAGTGAAATTGGTATCCCCTGTGATCCACTGCTTCAGCCAGTAAGACTTCGATAATTTATATTTCGGCATTGCCACGGGCACACTTCTTCGCAATAAATCACACAAAGTTCTGAATCTGAAGTGAAGATAAAGAGTACGCTTACACAGTTCGCATCGAGAGGGAGGTAGGAAATACGGGTTGTGCAACATAAATCGACGTTGATTGGTTCTCGCATGTGTCTTGTGAGGTTGGAGGGGTTGAAGGCATCGAGGTCAAATTGTTCCTTGTTTCTTCAGATGGAAATTTCCCAAGCGCTATTTCTGGTGACTTCCGAGAATTCCCATTCTTGTTCGTGGGGTAAACACATATTGAGAAATGAGAATATAATACTGTCGAGCACACCAGCTGCAATATAATGCAATTTAAAATACAGTCAAAAGGCATCAAATAGGCAATTATACTCCAAATAGGTACAAACCCTTGAAATAGGCATTTATAGGCATAATAAAACCAACGAAATCTAGCCTAAAAGAACCTAAAACGGATTTATATCTCGAAAGCCTAAGTTTCTAAACACAGGAATAAAATAGGCAAATAGGCAAATTCCCGTCTCTAGTTATCAGTGACGAAGCATATCGAACATTTGTAATGTAAAAATTCTTTATGAGTTACAGTACACAGTAAAGCAAGATTCTTATTCCTACGTCAATTGCGCTGGGCATTATGGAATTGTGTAACCCCGACAAACATTTTGAATAACCCTGTATATGTGTGCCAATTTTGGAACAGTTCCCATGAATAACTTCTGATATATCAAACATAGAGATAAAATTTCAATTGTAATTTTCTAGCAGTTGGTAGCATTGAAAATGTTCTGGTACGTGTCTTCTCATACCTAATCTGGTTTCAAAAGCTGCAGCCATTTAGGAGTTGACAGGGTGGGACACACACACAGACAGAAGGACTGGCAGACACACACACATTTGCCCGGATTGATCTCAAATTTCATCATTTTGCAAAATGCGAAAAGTAGGCTCAAATGATGATGATGATAATTGTTGTTTTAAGGGGCCTAACATCTAGGTTATCGGCCTCTAATGATTTGGGTGATCGTGAAGATGAAAATGAAATGTAAACTATAACTAAAACTAACTACTAACTTATATACTAGAAGAATAAATGGAAAACAAAAGGAGAATAAGGCAAATAAAGGACAGGAGGAAAAGAAATGCCCTCAACCCTTAAAGAATGTGGATTGAGGGACTTGGAAGGAACGAGAGCCAAGAAGGCAGATAGGAAAGAGAAAGAGGAGAGGGTCCACCCCATAGGTAATGGATAAAAGGGTGAAAACCGGACCCAGCTCAGGAATCCCTCGGGGTCGCCAACTCCCGAACTCACCAGCCGTGAGCCCCTGAGGGTGTAGCAATACCTAGGGTGCATCAGAAGTCGTGGGTCTACATACACCCTGTCTCATTGAGGGCCTTGAGCAGAAGGCAGGAGATAACAAGAAAAGAAAAAGACGGCTGACCTCTCGCAGAAGGAGGGTATCAGAAAAGATGAGACAAGGGCCAATTAAGGCGGGAAAGGAAGAGACTTCCTAGGCCTTGGATGCCCTAATACCGTCGGGGTCGGAAGAGAACAAGAGTTGACCAAGTGAGGTCGACAGGAAAGAACACAGAGAGGAGCCCGGCACATTAAGGGGAAGCAATGCCGGACCCAACTAGGGCCTCGTGGTCACCAACCCACGTCCCACGAGATGTGAGCCCCTGGGGGTAGGCTCAAATGGAAGGGTACGGTAACTGTCTTCTCATGTCACTATCATGCGAACAGTGAATGTCATGTGGGAAGAAGTGCTGTAGGATAAAACAAATGCTGTGGAGCAAGGGTCTCCTACAGCAGCAATAATAAATTATTAGCTTGACCTAATATGAATGCATTATAGCTCATTGCCAACATGATAAAAATCCTGACACAGTATTATAATAATCAAGAAGATGAGAATCAAATTATATTCACCAATCCAACAGGGGCTGGTTAACGTATAATATATAAAGCAAATCATAATTCTTTTCCGGGGGAACTAGGAAATATCTCAGCATTATCTCTTCCCTTTAAAGGTTACAAAAGACGAAATAGCCGTTTTCCGTACTAGATTATTGTACTCCAGCAAACGTTTAAAGAATTTGCTGTGACAGTGCCAAAAATACGTCAAATGACCATCTGAACTTGTCACACCTAGTGGTTGTAGCATTCCTAAAACACTCTCAGGTGATAAGAACAGGGATATCTTGAACTAACACCAACAGATAGCGCGCAGGTACTATGTGAGATCATTTGCCTATTTTCATTTATGAAAAAATAGGCTTATGAGATCACCTCCTGTCCATGTGTGTGTGTGTGTGTGTATGTGCGTGTGCGTGTGTGTATGTGTGTGTGTGCGTCCATGTGTGTGTCTCCGCTCCCCCCAATAACTTCTAAGCAGCTGGAGCGATTTCAATGAAACTCGGTTAGGTCATAGTACTATTTTGGCCGACCCCGAACCATGCCCTTCAAATTTATTTACGTCTCACCAATCCAACATGGCGGCTGTACGAAATATTTCACCGGCATTCTATATCTCCAAACCTATTACTAATATCACCCTGAAATGTTGTACGGTGATAAAGGGAACTGCACGACGTTTATCTATGAGACTTTCAAAAACCTGGTAACAACAAAACGAACATGGCGGCCAAGCAAAGTTGAAACTTTTAAAGAGACATTTTTCGCGATTTATCCATCTGATTGCAGTGAAATATGGTACAGTAAATGTTTATACACAATGTAATGGACTGGCATCTAATGCAATTCCATTGTTGACATAACCTCAAGATGGCGGCTGTGCGCAACTTTAAAATTATTTTTTTATATCTTGTGTATTAACAATGCAATCGAAGTGAACGTCTGAATAATGAACCTACGCAAAAATTGCCATGTAATAGTACATAACTCTACGGTCTACCTATATACAAATCCAACATGGGACCATCAGAAATATTTAGATTGTTCGCAGTATCTATTAATCTATGATAGCAATCACGCTGAAATTTTGTATGTAGATAGAGGCTATGAACAGACAGTAAATTCACCTATGGGACTTTCAATAACATGGCGAGTACAGATTCAACATGGCAGCGACGCGAAATATAAACTTTTAAATGGACGTTTCGCGCGATTTAACCATTCGAGCGTAGTAAAACCTTGTACGGTAAATGCATATACAAATTTTAATCCACTGGCATCTAATTCTTTTCAATTTGTTTCATAACCACAAGATGGCAGCTGAGCGAAATATCAAAATCTGGTTTTCATTTCTTGTGTCCTAATCATGCGATTGAAGTTTGAATACTACACATAGGCATACACAAGAATTTTCATGTAATAGTAAATAACTCTAAAACCTTCATATAGCCTACAGTATATCAATATGTTCTGTAAAGAACATATAGCCTACTTTCTCCTAAATGCATGGGTATAGTTATAACTCTTTGTCCTTTTCAAGGAGTATAATTGAATGTTGGTTGTAGTACCTTGTTGAAATACAACGTGTTATACGGATATTATACGCTGATTGATTAAATCCTCACCTGAATTATATAAACACACACACACTAATTCAGCCATCACAATAACACAGGTTATCAGAAAAATCTACACTCATCCAATTACACGGGGCTAAATGGCCATGATGTCCAAGCATCTCAAATGAAACAACAACAACAACAGCTTCCTACCCAAATCCTTCCTCGTATAAAGGTACACACACTAATAAAGTTACAGACCTCCCAGTGACACAGGTTATCATACAACTTCTACACACCCAAGTACACGGGGCTACAAGATCATGATGCCGCAAAACCCCTATTGAATCAACAACAAAAATAACAACAACAACAACAATAGACTCTACTGCGGATCAAGGACAATGAATTTTAATCCTGGTAGTCGAGTGTTGAAATAAGTGGCGTTGTAAGTATATACTAGCGGATCCGTGCGAGAAATCTCGCATGTTCATAAACCACACATTCCCCAATAGGTTTAGCTGTAACACTCACCGGTTATTCGATATTTATGAAATTATACGATTTGAGTAGGCCTACTCTTTCCAATGAATTACTGTTTCTGAAATCCATGCAAAATGATAAAGGAAAGACCTCAGAATGTTCAAGACATGAAAGAGGCGTCACAGCGGCCAAAATGTGAAGTGAACAGCAATTATGGAGCGTATTTTACTACAGCAACAGTATCCGCAAATCGCACACTTCGTACATTTTCTAAAACTCATTTTTTTAAATTATAGATATTTATGAAATTAGAGTGCAATTCGTCACTGCTAATGTCTATTCTCTTTCATTTGAATGCTCATTTGGCGCGATCAGTCGCTTGTGAGCGTCGTAGGAGGAATTTGAGTAGGCCTACTCATTCCAATGAATTACTGTTTCTGAAATCCATGCAAAATGATAAAAGAAAGACCTCAGAATGTTTAAGACATGAAAGAGGCGTCACTGAAATAACATATAATATATTATGATAATATTTTCGATTGCAAAGACACACTATATATATATATATATTTTATTTTTTTGTCGTTTACCCTCCAGATTGGTGGAACCCACGGACTCAGCGAGGGAACTCACCACTACCGCCTCTACGGGCAGTGTCCTAGAGCTGGGAACATCGAATCGGAAGGGATACAACTGGTGAGGTGTGATTGGCACCTCGCCCAGGCGGCCTCACCTGCAAAGCGAACAGGGGCCTCATGAGGGAAGGTAAGGGATGGTTAGGATGGATGGACAAGGAAGAGGGAAGGAGGCAGCTGTGGCCTTGAAGAAGGTACCATCCCGGCATTTGCCCGAAGCCGAAGTGGGAAACCACGGAAAACCACTTCGAGGATGGCTGAGGGGGAATCGAACCCCCTCTACTCATTTGGGCCACCCGAGGTTGAGTAGACCCCGTTCCAGTCCTCGTACCACTTTTCAAATTTCGTGGCAGAGCCGGGAATCGAACCCAGGACCTCCGGGGCGGCAGCTAACCATGCTGACCGCTATGCTACGGAGGCCACACTATATGTGCTTAACATTATAATTAGTAAGTAGTTATAAATCAATTAATATAAAAAGCAAGTTAAAAAATGACATCACTTGGATTTGAACCAGGAACCTCAAGCCCAAGAGTCTGAGACGCTACCATTGCGCTACAGACGACCAATACTAAAACTGCGTTAACAACAGCCTTAGTATAACAGCCTAGAATATTTTGTCTTGCAATTGAACTATTTCATAAGCTTTTTCTGCCGTTTTTATGAAGCATTTGATACTAAATTCGTATTACTTTGTACAGTACATTCGTAAAAGATAGCATGCTGAGCTTCTATGCCCAAGATCGCGGGTTCAAACCCGGCCGAAGTCGTAGGATTTTTTAAGAACGTTAAAAATACCTCAGTATGCCTTCCTTCGGAGGGGAAGTAAAGCCGACGGTCCCATGTCATACATTTTTGGCATGTTAAAGAACCTTCCACTAATTACACCTGTGTGAAGCTAAATTATATATAGGTTAAACATTTAACTAACGATCTTAGGTTCCTACGTTCGTCGTCAAGAGCCGACTGCGGTGGCATCTGGTAACTAAGTACTAAACTAGTTGGCCATTGACGGTGGCGTTGGGCGACAAAAGTAGGAACTACTTGGAAACATTGAATGTCTACAGTCCTTACTTGAATTAAAACAGATACTCACACTAATACATTCATCACAATTAACACCGGTTATCAGCCAGATTCTACACACACCCAAAGTACACGGGGCTACATGACCGCGTTTTTGCAGCCCCTAAACTAAGGAACCAACCAACCAACCAACATTCGTAAAAGGAGGTCAATCTACTGAAATATGGTTTAGCGATCAGAACAATAGCTTTGACCCAACGGGACGGCACAGCACGATAAGGCACGGTTACCCTGAACTGTTCGTCACTGCTGCGATGTATTATTCTAATATAAAATGAAAATATCCCACCTGACACTTCCTTGAGGCCAGATTATACCACCCTCTGTGCGATAACCGGATTCGGTTAGGCTGGGACTCATTGAATCATAAGTTACGGTTACGCTATAATACTTGCATGATCCATACGTCCACCATATTGAAACTCTTTGGCTGATGCCCTTGTAGTTCGGGTAAAAGACGCTTCCCACATTAAGGTATAGTGTTGCAAAATTTAATACAGATCGGATTATGAGGATAGTCGTAATTTGATTTAAGCTCAGAACTTTTGGGTGGGCGCCATTTCCTTTTAGGTAGATTTCGTTAGAAAGCTAACTATTGCAATGGGTCCCATGTTTCGACTTCCAGAAAATTTTGACATATCTTCGCGTTTCACATCCCCCAGACCACAAAACCACCGTCAGTTCAAAAGTGTATATATAATTTATGTATGTATATATATGTGTATATCAGTTTCTTGTGGACACGATAACTGCCGTAATTTTGCACCAATCACTTTGAATTTTTTACCGAATATGTAAACCTATAAAATCTCGGCCGAGTTCGTTACTGGGCTAAATCGGTCGAAGGGGGTGAAAATGGGGGGCTTTTTTCGAAAGAGTGAAATATTGCTATAACTCTCTTAATATGTGAAATATCGAATCCGTTCAACGTTCATACTATGTGTCGATAATGCCCAAAAATTTATGTTTGAAGAATTTTTTATAGCACCAACCATTGACCAAAGGGGTGGGAAAAAGTGGGTTTTTCGGGAAACATTAATCATATCTCTCTTAATAGGCACAATATCAAAACCGTACAAAATGGACAATATTCCCCTAATAATTACCTAAAACTTTTGTCTGAAAGAATTTTTGATATAACCCACCATTACGCCAAGGGACGAGAAAAATTATTTCGGAATTATAAGAAAATGCCAAGAGCTATCAGTGGTTGCCATGGCAACACTACTAAATTGACGAGGCATGAGCCATCAGACGTTGCCATGATAACGCACTTGCACGAGATCAGATTCAGTATTTCCATCTGACTAAGTGGTTGGTTGGTTGGTTCTTAAGTTTAGGGGCTGCGACAACGCGGTCATGTAGCCCCGTGTACTTTGGGTGTGTGTAGAATTTGTCTGATAACCGGTGTTAATTGTGATGAATGTATTAGTGTGTTATCTGTTTGTTAATTTAAGTACTGCAACTAACAATTTTTCAGATAGTTCCTACTTTTGCCGCCAAGCGCCACTGTCAACGACTACGAGGCCAAGTTCAGAACTGAGCTACTAGACGCCGCCGCAGTCGGCTCTTGGCAACGAACATAGAAACCTAAGAGCGTTGTATACATTCTTAACCTATCCAATTTAGCGTCACACAGGTGCAATTATTGGAAGGATCTTTAACGTGCCATAAATCTATGACATGGGACCGCCGGCTTTACTTCCCCTCCGAAGGAAGGCATACTGAGGGATTTTTAACGCTCTTAAAAAATCCAACGGCTTCGGCCGGGTTTGAACCCGTTATCTTGGGCATAGAAGTTCAGCATGCTACCGACTATGCCACCGAAGCCGCCTGACAAAGTGGGAAGCGGCTTCGGTGACGTAACTGGTAGCATGCTGAACTTCTATGCCGAATGTCGCGGTTTCAAAGCCGGCCGAAATCGTCGGATTTTCTAAGAGCGCTAGAATCCCTCAGTATGCTTTCCTTTGGAGGGGAAGTTCCAACGTTCGTTGCGAGTTGCTGGTTGCGGTGGCATCTAGTAGCCAAGTTCACAGCTAGGTGTCGTTGACGGTAGTACCTGGTAGAAACATTAGGAACTACAGCTTGAAATTGAGCGTCTGCAGTCCTTACCTGAATTAAGACTATTACAGCCATTACAATTCACACCGTGTATCAGACAGATTCTACACTCACCCAAAGTACACGGGGTTAGATGACCGCGTTGTCGCAGCCCCTAAACTGAGGAACCAACCAGAGGTAGATTTCATTAGAAAGCTTACTATTGCAATGGGTACCATGTTTCGACTTCCGGAAAATTTCGACATATCTTTGCGTTTCACATCCCCCAGACCCCAAAACCACCGTCAGTTCAAAAGTTATATATAATTTATGTATGTATATATATATATATGTATATCAGTTTATTGTGGACACGATAACTGCCGTAATTTTGCACCAATCACTTTGAATTTTTTACCGAATATGTATACCTATAAAATCTCGGTCGAGTTCGTTACTGGGCTAAATCGGTCGAAGGAGGTGAAAATGGGGGCTTTTTTTCGAAAAAGTGAAATATTGATATAACTCTCTTAATATGTGAAATATCGAATCCGTTCAACGTTCATACTATGTGTCGGATAAAGCCCAAAAATTTATGTTTGAAGAGTTTTTTTATAGCACCAACCATTGACCAAAGGGGTGGGAAAAAGTGGGTTTTTCGGGAAACATTAATCATATCTCTCTTAATAGGCACAATATCAAAACCGTACAAAATGGACAATATTCCCCTAATAATTACCTAAAACTTTTGTCTGACCCACCATTATGCCAAGGGATGAGAAAAATAATTTCGGAATTATAAGAAAATGCCAAGACCTATCAGTGGTTGCCATGGCAACACTACTAAATTGATGAGGGATGAGCCATCAGACGTTGCCAAGATAACGCACTTGCACGAGATCAGATTCAGATTTCCATCTAAGTGTGAAGCGGCTTCGGTGACGTAACTGGTAGCATGCTGAATGTCTATGCCAAAGGTCGCGAGTTCAAAGCCGGCCGAAGTCGTCGGATTTTCTAAGAGCGCTAAAAATCACTCAGTATGCTTTCCTTTGGAGGGGAAGTTCCAACGTTCGTTGCGAGTTGCTGGTTGCGGTGGCATCTAGTAGCCAAGTTCACAGCTAGGTGTCGTTGACGGTAGTACCTGGTAGCAACATTAGGAACTACTGCTTGAAATTGACCGTCTGCAGTCCTTACCTGAATTACAGACTAATACAGCCATCCCAAAGTACACGGGGCTACATGACCGCGTTGTCGCAGCCCCTAAACTGAGGAACCAACCAAAATCTCTGCGGGAGATATAATTTTGCGTGAAGAAGTAACAGACCGTTACATAGTTACACATCAGTGTCGAAACCTTGCATGAGGATAGTGTGACCACAAGTATAAAAATGAACCCCAAATGACAAGAAGGTTACCGTTCCCATAAGACAATAAAATGTTTAAAATAAGCATAAAATGACGAAAAACAAAGTTAATTAAGCTCCAATTATAAAATACCTCCTCGCAATAAATGAGGTCTGATCCTTCCACGAAAATCTGCATATTCTGCCTATTTTCGCCTATCCCCAAGTTTGTCCGGTGAAATCTACATCCGCCTTCTGGCGTGCCGAGAGGACTTTTTTGTCAAGATGCTATTACTACCACTGTGCCAAAGGTGGTTCGATTTGGTTTGGTTGTGTTTGAATTGATAGGAGGGATCGACTTGCACATATTGAACCCTTATTGATCTTCGATAAATAAGTATTCATATTTATTATTATTATTACTACGGCCCAGGCAGCACTTAAGGAAGTCGACTTGGATATAAGGGAGGCCAGCATTTCGTAATGATTGCAACAGGAGGTGAGCTGGTAGCTATTCTTGGGGGGACGGCCAGAATTAGTCGAGTTCAAGGCCAAATTGAGCAACTACTGTACCAAAATTGGAGGAATAAAGGAAAGATCACGAGGTACTCGCAACGAACATACGATTGAATCAGCCAATCGCAAGAGACCAAGCCATGACCACGAGGTGGACAGCGTCAGTAGTAAAAAGCCCGCGGAAGTGTGTATCTAAAGAACCGCCGAACGGATTAATCTCCGCTCGAGTGAATTGAGACGTTTGATTTATTTGGAGAAGAATGACACTAGTCCCATCTTTGTGAGACGAAAACTCTGGAAGTTTTTATCCGACTCCACCCCACTCCTCCGTCCCTGTCAGTTTCTAATAAATAGTTTGGCCTGACGCCACTCGAAGTCATTCGTTTCGGAGCCGTGAGGGGCTTACTTCACGCCAGTTTGTATTGTGATTTTGACGCTCGAAATTATCCAAGTCTTATTTTGTGGAGCCGTGAGGGGCTTACTTCACGCCAGTTTGTATCGTGATTTTTACGCTCTAAAATTAGTGAAGTTAATTTATTTTGGGAGCTCTGAGGAGCTAAAGTCGCAGCGATTGCAGTATCGAATTTTAAAGCTCGAATACATTTTTTTAAAAAAATTCTGGAATCAACTTTATTTTGTGAGCTAAATATTTCACGCCAGTGCGTGATAACTTGTAACATTCATTTAAAGACGATGAGTTCAGCTCTAAGGGGGAAGTATTGTAACACTCTAATTAGCGCCTACCGGAGCCGAGGCCCACAGTACAGGACGGAAATACCGAGCGAGATAGCGACTGCTAGTGCAGCCAGGATCTTGAACTTGTTAACGAGCCAGTGGCGCGGTCTCGAGATGTATATTTTATGTACAAATTGCAGTGTATTTTATATGTGTTTTATGGTGCGTGTGTGCGAGATATTTAGGGCCAGTCTTCGCTATTAATCGCAGTAGGACAATTGTGGGTGAATTGAGTAGCCTGCAAGCGATTATAGATAGGTAAAATAATTAACATTGAACTTTTCTGCCAAGGAGTTGATACCAAGATGATCAGCACGTGGTTTGAAGTTGGGATGAGCTTCAACAAATCAACGCAGACGACTACTATGGAGTGCTAATTTGTCCATAGGGCGATGGGTTGAGGAGGATGTCCTTAGTTCTACAAGCAGAAGCGGTGATGTACTAAAATTGGATTATTTCAATTATGTAGTTAGATTTGGCCGGGGAACTTTGTAAATAGTCATGTTTTCTTTTCTTGTTGTTTAGAGTTTTTCTTGCACCGACGCTCAATGTTTTAAATGTCCGTTGGCGCGTGGCCAAAGTGTTTGTTTGATATTTTGTTTTTCCTTGAGTCATATGTAATGTGCGCGGCGTGCGTGCGTGATTTTTATCCTTGCAAATGCGGAACCCGTTACATTCGATAAATGGTGCTTTATTAACGTTAATATTTGAAATAGGAATGGGAGGAAATTATTGTAAGATATTTGCTGAACAGGTTATTATTCATATTAGGGTTGCCAAGCGCACCAACTTAAAAGTAATTTGCAGAACACCTTCGTTCTAATTTTGATAGATTTTTTTGAGTCCTTTTCAGGGTGACTAGTCACGGCATAGAACGGTGGCGTCAGCATGTGGATATTATTTGTGTCTTTTTATTTCAGGGTCTGTCAAAACCCATACGTGTGATTCTGTGTGTGTTAATGTGTCTAGTGTGTGTTGATTCTACGTGAGGAGGGGGTAGATGTCCTACCGCTCTCATATTTTTTTTGCTGCTGTTGCATTTTGATGGAAAGACAGGGTGCTCTTGGGAGACTGCTGATTCTTGTCCATATATTTTTCTGACACACACGTATTATTGTGCTTTGGGGCACACTTCTTCGAGATTCGACCCCATGTTCTGGGAGGTCGAGGTATTTGACACGTGGGTTGACAGACATGCAGACTTCCACAAACCGCCCGTTTTGCCTGTGACTTATTTTGATAGGCAGTCCTGTTTGTCCGACTGACCCCTGTAAGCTTTCATGTAGCAAACCTGTTCATTGTGATGGTTATTTTTTTAAGCCATAATTAATTGGGGAGTTCGCCATGTGTGTAACGGCTTGTTGTACGTTGTATGGGTAAAATCTTGTAATTAACGTAAATGTTGGCTGTGTGCCTATTGCTTTGTTTATGACTCGATTCATGTAATTTTGTGTGTCACACCCGTGTGGTGTAGTGGTAGAGTATTTGTAAATTTTGACAGCGGTCATTTGTGTATTTTTCTATTGGTCACGTGTTAATGTACTTGTGTTGATTTGTGTGAGAAGTCCTAAGTTTTTAGGCAGTAAATGTTGCTACGGCAATTTGATTCCAATTTCACACGGAAATTTTGTGTTTGTTTATATTAGATTTAGGAAGTGTCGGTTTAATTTTAAGTATTGTTGTTGTGTTCCCCCGTGTCGGTCTAGCTCTAAGAAATGTGGATTCGTTGTCTGAAGGATTATTCTGGATGATAACGAATCACGCATTCAAAGTACACATCGTGATGCATGTAGAACGGCATACGCACATATATGGTCACTTTTGTATTTTATCTTAGGGACACTTGGTCCAGGTAATTAATCTCTCCAGAGATATCGCCTAGTTTTTTTGGCATTTTTATTAAGTGGGAGTCAGTTGGGAGTTTTTTGTTGTTAATTGTTTATGGGTAAATATGGTGATTTGTTATTAAATTCAGTTGTTTTTAACCCTGGCTTCACTCTTTCCTGCATGTTATTTTGTTATATGTTACCCTGCAAGTTAATGAAGCGCCCTGACAGCAACTTACGAATATGAACCGTTACACCCCCCGAACCTGAGTCTCATATGCTTCTTTGCAAGGGTTCAATATACACGGCCGCCATCTGCAAACTATTGCGCGTATGACCTTGTAGTTTGGTGGAAAGACGCTTCCCTCATCGTGGTATGTTGTTGCAAAATTGGGTAGTGATCAGATGAATTGGTTAGTCGTAATTTAATTTAAGCGTTGAACATTTGGGTGGCCACCATTATGTTTCCGTCAAAATGGTGGCGATATAAAACATGACACTGAGGAGGCCTTTGCTAGTGCTACCTTTGTAAAAAAAAACTTTCAATTCAGTTTCACCGTGTTGGAATTGAGGGTGTTGGCGAATTGAGCCAGCTAATCTTCCGAGTGGATCTTTCTTATCTTGTCATTCCATCCCACAGTCCTTTTTCGCCAGTTGCCCCAGGCCAAGTTCTGGTTCTTCCGCTGAAATTAGCCTCCCTACCGTCTCCCACCACTACCACTGTGAAAACCCAAAATCTTAGGTAACTTATTTGTTCTTGCAGAATGACCCGCTGGCTCTGGGATTTCCTGTAAACACTCTGCCATGAAGGGCTGTACAAATTGCACAATTCACTGAAACAAACATTAGCATATGCCTTAATTATTTTAAAAGGCCACATCAGTTAAAAGTTACCTTAAACCCGTTACATTAATTATTATTACTATTATTACTATTATTACTATTTTAATTATTATTGTCCCCCGTGGTGTATGGATAGCTCGCTTTTCTCTTACCGAGGAGACTCTGGATTAGATTCCAGCCAGAAACATAAGATCTATGTAATGTTATTGGTTTTACGTCGCTTCTAACTACTATGGCCGGGGTGCCGGAATTTTGTCCCGAAGATCTTTAACGTGCCAGTAAACCTACTGACACGGCTCCATCGCAATTATGTACCCACAAATGCCAAGTGACTGTGCCAGGATTCAATCCTGCAGCCTTGGGCTCAGTAGGCAAGAACGTTACCGCTGAGCAACGCAGTCAGTCATACTTAACATCTGATTTGAGGGCTGGGAACAATTGTCGTTTATTCATTTTGAAAGCTTGGCGATCATGTAGTGCTGTGTACTTTGGTGTGTGTGGAATCTGTCTGATAATCTGTGTTATTGTAACTGCTGTAGCGTACTATTGTGTACCTGTAATTTGGCTAGGATATTGTTAGAAGGGCGCCATGGCCTTAATTTAGGTACAATCTAGGCATCTGCCTGGAATACAAATGAGAAACCATGAAAAACCACTTCCAGCATGGCTGCGGTAGGAATCAAACCCGCCTATTCTCAGTTCTGCATCAGGAGAAGGAAAGCCTCGTGAGGACAATTAAGTACCTGCTTGATATGAGAAGTAGTGGTCCATGATCTAAAATCAAAGTGATGTGGCTAAAGGTGTCGTCACGCAGGTTATTCGTTCCCCACAATTTGTAGGCTATGAACTGGGTTGCAGTCGGCTTGATGTTCGGGTGCTCCCAACCACGGGTTTGTTAGACCATTATTGTTGATTCGTTGAGGGGCTTCGCGACATCGTCGTCATGTAACCCCGTGTACTTGGTTGTGTGTGTGGAATTTGTCTGATAACTTGTCTTATTGTGATGGCTGTATTATTGCGTGTAGTTGTAATTAAGATGACGATTGGGAAGGAGGCAGCCGTGGCCTTCAGTCAGGACTCAATCCGGCATTTGCCTGGAGTAGAAGTGGGAAACCAGAAAACTACTTCCAGGATGGCGGAGGTGGGACGAACCCCCCTCCTCCTCCTCCCAGTTTTACCTCACGAGGCTGAGCGTAACCCGTTCCAGCCCTCAAATCAGAATTAAATTTCTTGGCAGAGCCGATAATCGAACCCGGGCCTCCGCTGTGATAGCCACTACGTAACGAGGCGGACATATAATGCTCAATGAAATGTCATCTAAAAAAACCTACTAAAATGAATGAAAATTACTTTTAAAAACTATTCCATCAAACTGAAATATGGCGACAGTTTTACAGAGGATTCATAGAAGGAATCCTGTTTTATTCACTACACAATTACCTACTCTCATTAAAATATACCTGAACAAGGAAATGGCAGTTAAAATGTCATTCGAATTAATGAACTAAAGAAGGAAGCAGCCGAGGCCTATTGGAAGGGACAGTTCCTGGATTTGTAAAGAATTGAAAATAGAAAAAAAGGAAAAGTATATAAATATAATTTTCACCAATTAAAAATTCAGTTCACCGGGCTGATTGCCAAGCTACCTTAAAATGAATCTCCGACTATTAATTATGGTACTGGTATTAAGTATGTTTTAATTTCATCTAATAGGTTAGGGTATTCAATGAAAATTGTTCACTTGGTTTATTACAATTTAATTTTGTTCATTTATTAGTGTATACAAAGAAGATCGGGTAAAATGTTAGAGCTTGCACTTACAGTAGGTTATATTAACGCTGTCAGTTTATCGAACACAATCTCATGGATGTCCATATTTGCGAAACTATTGAGGACATATCGTATTCTTTGTATAAAGCTCCTCCATAGACAGTAGTTGTCACCATATCCAGAAAGCTAGGTCATACATATGTGAATATATAGTAATTGACACCCCTGGGACCGTCAAACTGAGAGTATACAGTATACAGTATACAGTATGGTATGTGTTGGCTGCAGAGTGGGGGAAGGTAGGGGAGGTCGCTAATGAGTTATCGCTGGCCATATTGGACTATGAATTATCAAAGGGGCAGATCATGGTGGCCAGAAAAGTCTGTCCGATTTTATCAGTGTAATTAACCGGCCGAATTGGACTGCGCCCGGAATTGATAGGGGGGACAGACATACCAAATCCCATACACACACACAAACTCACACACTCACACACACACACACACACACACACACACACACACACACAGACATTCACAAAATGTTTGGCCCTGTAGAGATCTCATAAGTCTACTTTCATTTTTTGCAAAAATGGAAAGTAGGCTAAAAATCCAACTTGGCGACCATCCAAAATATTTATTTATGTATTGAATATCCATTACAGGAACCCTATTACACAAAGTATATTTGGGTTGTAGTTTGTTACATTTTAAAAAAAATAATTACACTTTAAATTATGAGATAAATTTGAAAAATTTGATGAATAAAAGTTAAAAACTGCTATAAAACGGAAAGAGTTTGGAGTTGCATGCAGTTATATCTACAAAACGTTGAGAGTTAGTATGCTTGGCATTAATATCACCAGTAATAATTAATGGTTTCCCTCTCAGATGATCACATATTTTCTGATTGGCATTCAGGTCCACAGTGATGTCTCGTTTAGAGTCAAGGTAAACGTTGCACACATGAAGTTCCTATCGGTTGATTGATGTACAGATGACAACCCTGTCTGCAGAACAGTATTGTGGCAATAACATTTTTGGATTTGGAGACAATAACCGCTCTAATAATTTCCACATGTGGAGTTTCCCTTAGTGTAAAGATGTTAAAGCCATGTCGTATGCAAATGATTGAGATTTAGTCATGGCCAAAATTAGGAGAAGTTCCAGCGTGGGTATAATTGATTTTTATATATGTTGTTGGTATATTAATAGTTCAACCATAATCAATTTTAGATGTTTTCTGATAGATTGGACAATTTGTTGATGTGGCAGGATCATTGCCTACGCTATGTACAAGGCCGGGAAATGCAAGCTGTTTGGCGCTATAAATGAATCACCATGAAGTTCCGCCAGTGACCGCTAGGATCGCTTTGTACCACCCTAGTTCCAGCATTCGCGCCAGTTTCACTCAATAGTGACACTGCAAATAGTGGTTGTTTACATGAGTATTTTTTAAATGGTTTATTGCTGTGTTCCGTTTTGTACCTCGCTGTAGGGAATGTGCAAATCAGTTTCATTTCACTCGTTTCCTATCAGTCACGAATTAAGAAATAAGTGGATTATAGCTGTTTCTCGACGAGGTGATAAGCCAGGTAGTGTGTGGACTCCTTCTAAAAGGTCGGCAGTTTGTAGTAGGCATTTCAGAGAAGACAATTACAGTGTGAGCACAACTAGAAGATTTATTCTGCCTAAATCCGTACCTTCAGTATTTACTGACTTCCCTCAGCACAAACAAGTTGCAACTACAGCTAGGAAACCACCAAAACGACGACAGTGTCAAACTGACGACACTCTTTCATCCCAAAGAAAATGTGACTCTCCAGGAACTGTGAGTAATTTTGTCCCTATTTGTGAAGACGAGATAAATTGTAGAAGTATAGGGACACAGTTTTCACCCATTTCAAGGCCAGTTGTTAGGAAGTCTCTTCGAAAGAAACTGCGGAGTGCTACAAAAAAACAAGTAGTTCCGTGAAGAACTATACAGCCTATTTTCATATATCCTACTTACGTTAATTGCCACTATCAACATACAAAATTTCAGTTTGATTGCTGTAACAGATACGTAGATATTGAGAACCGACTAAATATTTCGGATGGTCGCCACGTTGGATTTTATATATGTAGGTCCTAAAGTTATGTACTGTTAGATGAAGATTATTGTGTACGTGTAGCATTCAAACTTCAACCGCATGATTAGGACACAAGATGTAAAAACGAGATTTTAAAATTTCGCACAGCTGCCATCCTGTGGTTATGGAAACAATTGAAATAAATTAGATGTCAGCGGATTAACATTCGTATAAGGATTTACTATACCAAATTTCACTGCACTCGGATGGTTAAATGGCGAGGAACGTTCATGTGAATATTTATACTTCGCGTCGCCGCCATGTTGGATTTGTGATCACCAGGTTATTTAAAGTCCTATAGGCGAACTTAAGTTCATAGCCCCTATGAACATTAGAAAATTCAGTTTGATTGCTATAATAGATTTGTAGATATTCAGAGCGGTCTAAATATTTCGGATGGTCGCCATGTTGGATTGTTAACCGTATAGGCAATAGAGTCATGTACCATTAAAGGAAAATTATTGCGTAGGTTTATTATTCAAACTTTCACTTCGATCGCATGATTACGACACAAGAAATAAAAACTTAATTTTCGAAATTCGCACAGCCGCCATCTTGAGGTTATGTAAACAATTGAACTAAATTAGATACCAGTGCATTACAAAGTGTATAAACATTTCCTGTACCAGATTTCATTGCGTTTGGATCATTAACTCGCGAGAAAGGTCTATTTAAAATGTTCAAATTCGCTTGGCCACCATGTTCGTTTTGTAGGTAACCGGTTTTTGAAAGTCTTATAGATGAACTTCCAGTAGTGCCCTTTATCTCCGTGCAAAATTTCAGAGTGATACCGCTAATAATTTCAGAGATGTAGAATGCCAGTGAAATATTTCGCACTTCTGCCATCTTGTGGTTATGTAAACAATTGAACAAAGTTAGATGTCGGTGCATTAGAGTGTGTATAAACATATACTGTACCAAGTTTTATTGCGTTTGGTTGGTTAAATCGCGAGAAACGTCTATTTAAAAGTCACCAATTCGCGTGACTGCCATGTTGGTTTTGTAGTTACCAGGTTTTCAAACGTTACATAGGTGAACTTCTAGTAGTTCCCTTTATCACTGTAATAAATTCCAGGGTGATATCGGGAATAGTTTCGGAGATATTGAATGGTGGTGAAATATTTCGCACAGCCACCATGTTGTATTGGGAAGACGTAACAAAATTGAGGGGCACGGTCGGGGTCGCCCGGAATATTGCTATGAACTTACCGAGTTTCATTGAAATCGCTCCAGCCGTTTAGATTTTATTAGGGGGACACACACACACCTCTCTCTCTCTCTCTCTCTCACACACACACACACACACGCACACACACACGGACAAAAGGTGATCTCATAAGCCTTTTTTTTTTTTTTTTCAAAATTGAAATTAGGCTAAAAACTGCTAAGCGAGACGCTGTAATTCACAAGCTACGAAGAAAACTTAATGATCTTCGGGCCGAATTGAAGAAATATAAAACTAAGAAATATGACTTGAACAAGCAGCTGTCTGCAATTCAAAATGAAGCCCAACAAGGTTGTCTCAAAGCCAATTTCTTGCTCGAACAGCTGCAAGCATTTGGAGAGAAAAATATAAGTACCAAGAAACTACAATTAAAATTTGTGTTCTGCTATCTACTAGGTCACCGACAGGCTATCGATTGTTACGTGAACTAAGTATCTTGCACCTACCACATCCCAAAACTTTGAAGACATACGGTACTCGAAAGGAGAGACAGGCATTACCTCATTGATCAGAGCAAGATTGATGGCAGAGGAAAAGTCACTGGAACACGAGAATGCAAAAGTGGGCTCCCTTATCATTGACGAAATGGCTATAAAGCCTAGGCTTATGTACAATAGGAATTTAGTCATGTTTCTCGGCATGAGTGACGCAGACTTAGACGCTCTTGGTATTGAAGACAAACTAGCCAACAAGTTACTTTGCATTCTTTTCAAAGGACGATCTTCTTCTTACAGAATTCCTGTGTCATTTTATTTTACTTGTTCTATTTCTGGAGCGCACTTGGAAAAATTGGTATTAGATGCTATGAAGGTAGTCGAAGAAAGTGGTTTCAGAGGGTTAAGAATTGTAACTGACAACTGTCAAGCGAATGTTTCGATATTTGAAACGCTATGCGGGGGTCGTATAACGCCTGAAATCCTCTTGATGAAAATCGACCGCTCTTTATAAGTTTTGATCCCAGTCACATTATCAAGAATGTACGATCGCAGTACTTGTCTAGGGAGTTCCTTGTAAATAGCAACAATGTGACAAGTGATCATTTGAAGATCCTTTATAATCTTCAGAAAACTCCGGCGATAAAACCTGTCAGGAAACTCTCCAGGAAGATGGTTTATCCTAGTAATTTGGAAAAGATGAATGTTTCCAGGGCCAAAGTTGTGTTTTCACCTGAAATTGTCGCAGGCTTAATAGGTATGGAAGTCGTATGCTCTGAGAAAATTAATGACAAAGGCAGTTTACTTGAGACTATTAATTTTATGGAACATTTTCAGAAATGATTTGACATCCATGATGTCTGTAACACATCCCATGGCACGCACTTCAGAAATGACAATAAGATGATCTTTTTGTGAGATGGACGATGAAGGACTGCACTGGTTAACAGACGTATTTCTGCCATACATTGAGGGCATTCAGCAACATCCCGAAAAGTTCAGGAAATTTACTCTCTGGAGTTGACAACTCTCTCTTCAGTGGCATGCATACGATATTTAATAAGCATCAATTTCCACTATGTCCTAACAAGGAATTTATCGAGTGACGATGTCGAGCTCTTTTTCAGTCAAGGGGGGGGGGGTCAATGATATGATGGATGTGAGATCTTGAATCCATGCTATTGAATCTACCCTTCACACTGGAATTATCGCAGCTTCGAGCCATGGAAACGTCGAACTAAGGAATGAAGACTTAGTATCCAGCGTAAGGTCCAGGTTCTTTTCTAGGAACCAACTTCAAGAGACAGGTGAAAAAGGACATGTCACGGATTCTGCCTTCGTACCGGAGCTTCCCGAACACGTCCTTGATATAGTTGGAAACCCCGTTGAAGGTACATTTTTAACCTGATAATTTATTTTCATTGCATTGTGTTTTTATCTAAACACGATTACGGTATTTAACTATTTGGTTTTAATTTGAGGAACTCCAGCGGAGCCTCCGTGGCTTAGGCGGCAGCACGCCGGCCTCTCACCGCTGGGTCCGTGGTTCAATTCCCGGTCACTCCATGTGAGATCTGTGCTGGACAAAACGGAGGCAGACAGTTTTTTCTCCGGGTACTCCGGTTTTCCCTGTCACAATTTCATTCCAGCAACACTCTCCACTATCATTTCATTTCATCTGTCATTCATTTAATCATTGCCCCAGAGGAGTGCGACAGGCTTCGGCAGCCGGCACACTTCATATCCTCGCCACTAGATGGGGGCTTCATTCATTCCATTCCTGACCCGGTCGGTGACTGGAAGCAGGCTATGGATTTTCATTTTATGAACTCCAGCTACCGCTTCCAACATAGCAGTAGCAATGGTGGCAGGCTACCTAGTGCGCGTAGCAGAAGAAAATACCAGCTGTGAAGGTTGTTGGCAACATATTTCTCTTCCAGCGAGTGAAAGCCCGGTCCTCAGCCTCATACGATTTCAAGATCGTAGAGGACTGAGGTACCCTAAAACATCATTTGTGGTGTTACTAGAGCAAATTATGCAATGCGTATCACGTGCTGTCCAGTATCTGCCGCGGATGAACTTAGTGACAAACTGCACACTTTAATTAAAAGACAAGTTCTGTAAAACAATTTAGTGCGACCAATGCAACGAAATCTGAACTTGCGATTCTCCTTTTGAAGAAGTTCCTGAAGCCGCTCCTGGACAACCTAGCCTTCAATCGCACGAGCAGGAATTCACGATTTTTACAGCTTCACAATAAGCCCCTGAACAGGAAAGTACTGAAGCTCTAAGAAAAAAATTGCTTGTTTATGATATTCCGGTGAATTATAGATATGAATGATAAACCACACTTTTGTAAATGTGCATGAAATAGCCCGGGTATTCTCTCATCTCAATACTAAATTCATATAGTGCGCTCGTATTGAGGGTGTTACAATGCGATCCTAGCGACAGAATGCTGACCTCAGTTGCCCCCCAGTCGAAGTGCGGCATCTCCCGGCCTTGTATTATAACTTAGGCAACGGGCAGGATGCTGGGAGTTGAGTTTTTGCTGTTTACGCCTTGCGATGTTCTTTGGGTTTTGAAACTCGCAGTTCACACATTCAGTCTTTGTTTTCTGACACTCGCTGATGTTGTGAGGCTTTGAACATTGGGAACAGGCCTGTTTCTTGTCACAATTTGTAGAGAAGTGACCAAAGCTAAGACATTTGTAACAACGAATGACTGCAACGTAGTCACTGAAGCTGCAACTGGTAGGATCCAATGTACAACTTATCGCAGTTCTGCAGCACACAAAAGATGGCAGGGCTAACTTCAAATACTGCGTATTTTGTGCTGCCATCTCGAGACGTCCTCACAAAGCGCTCCTTAATACATTCAAAGCCCTCTGTTGCTACAAGTTTGATACTTAGGTTTTGTTCTATGATAGCTTCTGTGATCTCATCTTCGGGTAAACTAACCTCAATGCCATGAATTATCATTTGTGGGGTTTTCTCACTGGGAATAATTGCTTTCAGATGAGGGTTGTTGGTTTCAATAGAATTTACAAATTTTCGGCACTCGTCTTCATTCCTAAGTTCTAAAACAACACTTTTATTACGAACTTTCTTAACCTTGTTCACTCCTACCTGTAATGATTTTGCGTTAGTCGAAGTTTGCAACAACTTGAGAGTCTGTTCCGAATCTTTCGATATTTCGTCATTTTTAGGGGAGATCATTACTACATGCTTAGTAGAGACAACTTCAGTTCTTTTAGATTGCGCTACTTCATTGTAGGAAACAGACTGCCGCTTACCGGGACTACTATAGGTTGTGATGCACTCATCAAATTCATTATTCGTAATCTCTGCTTCGCGGGCTTATAGGCCGTGTTCCAAGGACATTTTTTCGTCCTTACGTTTCGCTGAATCCTGCGTTCAGCATGTTCACAGGTTACATTAAGCGAGGTAAAACAAGTAAACAGAAGTTATATAAATAGTCAACAACCCACACATAGAGGCTACCATAGCAACGGCGTACCACATAAAAGTAATGCATCAAGGACAGGGCTGCTCTTCTGTTGCATCTTCTCGTCTACGACGGTTAATGAGGGCAAACAGATAAATCCACTGTTGCAGCACACTCACTACTCGCAGGTCACGATATAAGATATGGAGACACCGAAGTTCTGTCCACCACGATGTCTTATCATGTCAGGCTACAAAGGGAGGCCATTGAAATCCTGAAGCATACTAACAGCTTCAATCTTAAGGAGGAAGCAGAACGTGTGAACAGAGCTTGGCTTCCAGTCCTTATTCCCCTCAAGCCTGCCCTCATTGACCGTCGTAGACGAGAAGATACAACAGACGAGCAGCCCTGTCCTTGATGCATTACTTTTATGTGGTACGCCGTTGCTATGGTAGCCTCTATGTGTGGGTTGTTGACTATTAATATATCTTCTGTTTACTTGTTTTACCTCGCTTTATGTAACCTGTGAACATGCTGAACGCAGTATTCAGCGAAACGTCAGGACGACAAAATGTCCTTGGAACACGGCCTATAAGCCCGCGAAACAGAGATTCCTATTTCAACGCCGGTCGTGAAAGTCTAAATTTTTACTTCATTAATTCGTCTTTGAAATATTTAGACGGTTCTCAATATCTACGAATCTTTTACAGCAATCCAACTGAAATTGTGTATGTTGATAAAGGCAATTAATATAAGTAGGATATATGTAAATAGGCTGTATAGTTCTTTATGGAACGACTTGCTTAGCCTATTTTCATTTATGAAAAAATAGGCCTATGAGATCACCTTCTGTCCGTGAGTGTATGTGTGTGTGTATGTGTGTGTCCCCATAATAACTTCTAAACGGCTGGAGTGATTTCAATGAAACTCGCTAAGTTCATAGTACTATTTTGGCCAACCCCGTCCGTGCCCTTCAAATTTTATTACGTCGCAAAAATCCAACATGGCGGCTGGGCGATATATTACACCGGCATTCTATATCTCCGAAACTATAACTGATATCACCCTGAAATTGTGTACGGTGATATAGAGCACTGTTAAAAATTTACCTATGAGACATTCAAAAACCTCTTAACTACAAAACGAACATGGTGGCCAAGCGAAATTGAAACCTATAAATTGACTTTTCTCGCGATTTAACAATCCAAACGGAATTAAACTTGGTTCAGAAAATATTAATACACATAGAAATGCACTCGCATCTAATTTAGTTCAATTGATTACATAAACTCAAGATGGCGGCTGTGTGAAATATTTCACCGGCATTCTATATCACCGAAACTATTACTGATACCTGAAATTTTGTGCGGTTATAAAGGGCACTACTGGAAAATTTCCTATGAGCTTTCAAAATCCCTTGACTACAAAACGAACATGGCGGCCAAGTGAAGTTAAAACATTTAACCATCCAACCGCAATGAAACTTAGTGCAGCAAATGTTTATACAATTTGTAATGCATTGCCAAGTAATTTAGTTCAATTGTTTACATAACCTCAAGATGGAGGCTGTGCGAAATATTTCACCTGCATTCTTATATTCATATTTATTTATTTATCATATCACTTTTAGTTCCGGGAGTGTTCAAGGACATGTTCGATCCGCCAGAGGCTGTAGCTGCTTCAAGCGGACACCGAAAGGGTGAGCTACAAGTTCCGTTAAATTTCAAGTTGTTTCCAACTTTCACTACCAGATATCAATGATGCCTAGTGGTGAACGCTGGAACTTTGATAGAGCGTTCCAACGAAATCTAACCTAGAAATTTAGCTTCTCACAAGTTAAGTCTGTGGAAGGATCTTTTACATGGCATAAATCTATAACATGGGACCTCCGGCTTTACTTCCCCTGCGAAGGAAGGCATACTGAAGGATTTTAACGCTCCTTGAAGTCCGACAACTTTGGCCGGGTGTGAACCCACCATCTTGGGCACAGCAGTTCAGCATGCTACCAACTACGCGACCAAATGCCACTGGAATTCTATATCTCTGAAAGTATTACCGATATCACCCTGAAATTTTGTACTGTGATAAAGGATACTACTAGAAGTTCAGCTATGATACACCCAAAAGCCTGTAAAATACAAAACGATCATGGCGATTAAGCGAAAGTGAAACATTTTAATAACGTTTCTCACGATTCAACAATCTGAGCGCAGTGAAATATGGTACAGTTAACGTTTATACACATTACAATGCACTGGGATATAGTTTAGTTCAATTGTTCACATTACTTCAAGATGGTGGCTGTGCGCAATTTTAAAATTAAGTATTTCGTGATTTATTAATCATGCGATCGAAGTGAACGTTTGAATAATGAACCGTCGCAAAAATCGTCATCTAGTAGTAGTCTACATAACTCTATGTCCTACATATATAAAATTTCAACATGTCGACCATCCGAAATATTTAGACGGTTCTCAATATCTACGAATCTTTTACAGCAGTCCAACTGAAATTTTGTATGTTGATAGAGGCTATGAACAGAAGTTCACATATGGGACTTTCAATAACCTGGTGAGCACAAATCCAACATGGCGGAGACGCGAAATATAAATATGGACGTTTCTCGCGATTAACCATCTGAGCGCAGTAAAACTTGGTACGGTAAATGCTTAAACAAATTTTAATCCTCTGGCATCTAATTTCTTGTGTCCTAATGATGCGATTGAGGTTTGAATACTACACCTAAACAAGAATCTTCATGTAATTGTACATAACTCTAAGACCTACATATATAAAAATCCAACATGGCAACCATCCGCAATATTTAGTCGGCTCTCAGTATCTACGAGTCTATTACAGCTATCAAACTGAAATATTGTATGCTGATAGAGGCAATTAACATTAGTAGGATATATGAAAATAGGCTGTATAGTTCTTCACGGAACTACTTGATTTGTTCTTCAGTTGCCATAACAATTGCATATAACACACAATAGGCTGTAACAAGCGGTGCGGAATGAAATTATTCGTGTTATAAACTTGTCATTCTTCAAATTAGATGCTTGAAGAATGCCAACGGCAGATGCTGGATTAGTTTCTTACTGCTTCCTTCCAAAATCCCTTCCCTGACCCTACCTTAATTTTTAGACCCAAGTCAGCGGTTGCCTGTCACCATCCACAATTCTATATGCTGCTTGCCACGGTGGGTGAGTGGTTATCGTGTAGGATTACTAGCCAAAAGCGTGCAGGTCCGCTCCTGGCCATGGTAAGTAATTGTTGAAAGGCGGCAAAAATCACGATGCGCATGTCATACGATGTTGGTATGTTAAAGAACCCATTTGAATTCAGTAGGCCGTGTTCATAAAGGCAAAATTCATCTAGGTATTTTCCGCCAATACCAAGTTCCTCATTTCTCTACTAGAAAGCGCTATAGTGTCAAGGAGCTTTGACATCTAACCTCCTTGACTTTCATAGTGCTTCAAGGAACAACAAAATTCGACATGCAAGCTGCTTTCTGGGTGTCAAATAACAAAGCTTGCACCCAGCACCCGAGGCCGTTCGATATTAATATTATTATTATTATTATTCTATCTGCTGACTCCTCTTTCAGAAACCGTCTTCCCAACGGTAGAGGAATGAACCGAATACGAGGATAATCGAATTTCAAAAAATTATTTATTGAATATTGGGACAAGATGATGCTAATTACTGGCCAAGAGTCGCAGTGGTGTCAAACCCATTAGTAGTTCTTGCTGCGTGTATATCGGCTGTGTGCACTCGCCTGTGTCAATGAGGATAGAGTGGTGAGACGACCCGGCGAACGTATGCACGACTAATATATCCGAGACCGATACCAACAGGGAGGAGGTGGTGCAATGTATTGATGTAGCATCATGTATGGTCACCCAACCCCTCCTGTGTACATCCCAGACGTATGACAGGCATACGTTACAGGGATACTATCCTGGCACCTGTAGTGAAAGTCTATGCTGACAATTTCAGCCCAAATTTCACTTTCGTGGACGATAACGCTCGGCCGCACAGAGTTGGCTTCGTCAATGCCTTTCTTGAGGAGAATGGTATTCACAGAATGGAATGGCCTGCCTATGCTCCTGATCTCAATTGATCTCCCCACTTTACTCATGGCAACATGCGAAACATTTTTGATGTGTTTGTAGGACCTACTGATCATTTATTGCAGTATACTTCTACATAGGCCTACTTATCATCTGTGTACGAGCTCGTCGCGGTGGGGGAGTGGTCAACGTGTCAGTCTACTAACACCAAGCTTGCAGGTTCGCTCCTGGCCGTGGTAAGTGGTTTTTTTTTGAAAGGCGGCAAAAATCACGACACCATGTCATACGATGTTGGCATGTCAAATAACCCATTTGAATTCAGTAGGCCGTGTTCATAATGGCAAAATTAATATCGGGGGTTTCCGCCAACACAAATGTTCCTCATTTTGTCTACTAGAAAGCGCTCTAGTGCTCAAGGAGGACTTTCATAGAGCTTCAAGGAACATCGAAATTCGACATGCAAGCTACCCTCTGGATGTCAAATAACAAAGCTTGCACCCAGCACCCGAGTTCATACGATATTATTATTATTATTATTATTATTATCTGTAAGGCTATACGCTAAATAAATAAAATATACAACGGTTTGAAAATAAACATCTATGTTGGCAGCACTGTGACGGACGAGAAATGTTCTTCAAAGAATAAACATTATAGTCTATTACGTTTTAGTGTTAAAAGGAAGGTGGTACCGGCTGATATTTTGTCCGATCATTGTAAGCATTCCTACAGAGAGCAAAATCTGTGCTCGCTAGCTATTTGCTGACTCCGTACAAGTGAGTTCAAATCCCACCGTCGGCTGTCCTTGATATGGTTTTCCGTGGTTTTACATTTCCAACTCCAGGTAAATGCTGGGTCAGTACCTTCTATTTGGCCACGGCCGCTTCGTTTCAACACCTAACTCAGATTCATTCATTTAATCGTTGTTATTGCTTATTTTAGTGGTTGCGAAATCGTGTAATGCGTGTGATAACCTGTGTTGTTGTGATGGCTGAACTAGTGTGTGTAATTGTAATTCAGGTGAGGATTGGGAAAGAGGTGGCCGTGGCCTTAATTTAGGAATCATCCCAGCATTTGCCTGGTGTAGAATTGGGGAAACCACGGGGAACCACTTCCAGGAAGGCTGAGGAGAGAATCGAACCCTTCTCTACTCACGAGGCTGAGTGCTCCCCGTTCCAGCCTTCACAGCAGAATTAAAATTTCTTGGCAGAGCCGGGAATCGATCCTCGCATTAACTCCTCTAAAATAAGGTTTACGTTAGGAAGGGCTTCCGCCTTCTAGAAATTCATCGCATCTCATCCCCGACACCATTGAAATGATAATTGTCACTGTAAGGGGCGCAACATCTAGGTTTGGGTGTCAGTGGAATTGTCGGAAGGAAAAAATAGAACTAAAACTATTGTAGCTACAGACATACAACTAACTTACGTACAGGAAGGAGGAAAGGAATAAAAGAAATAAACGCAGGGAAAAAATATTCTCCCCTCAAAGAATGAGGACTGAGAGACTTTCAAAAAATAGAGCCATGAAAGGCGGATAGGAAAGGTAACGAGGAGGGAGTTCGCATCGTAATGAATGAAAGAAGCGGAAAGCGGACCGAGCTCAGGAATCTCTCGGTGTCGTTCATCATCTGTGAGCCCTTGAGGGTGTGGCACTCTCTAGGATGCATCATAACTGGCCACGGTGGGTGAGTGGTTAGCGTGTCGGTCTACTAACCCCAAGATTGCAGGTTCGCTCCTGGCCGTTGTAAGTGACTTTTTTGAAAGGCGGTAAAAATACGACACGCATGTCTTACGATGTTGGCATGTCAAAGAATCCATTTGAATTCAGTAGGCCGTGTTCTTAATGGCAAAATTAATCTCGGGAGTTTCCGCCAACAAAAAGTTCCTCATTTCTCTACTAGAAAGCACTATAGTGTTCAAGGAGCTTAGATATCTAACATCCTTGACTTTCATAGTGATTCAAGGAACAACGAAATTCGACATGCAAGCTACCCCCTGGGTGTCAAATTACAGAGCTTGCACCCGGCACCCGAAGCCATACGATATTATTATTATTATTATTATTATTATTATTATTATTATTATTATCATAACTGGCGGGCCTACACACTCCAACTGCCTTGTTTAGGACCCTGAGCAGTAGGCAGGACTTACCATGAAATGAATAGCTCTGACCCTCTCGAAGAATGAGGGTATCAGTGAAAAGATGAGACAAGGGTGGTCGACAGGAAGGATGACGGAGAGGAGCCAGGCACAAGCAAGTGGAAGCAATGTCAGACTCATATGGGGTCCCATGGTCGCCAACCCACGTCCCACTAATCGTGAGCACCCGGCAAACGTTGAAATGGGATAGTAGGGCTAAACGTACATTGTATACATTCCTTTGTAAGGGTTTACTTTCTTTTTGTGTCTGCATTACACTAGACGCCATTTGTCGTCCAGATGTTACCGTCCTTTTGATGAAGTACTGTGGTAAGGAAAAGAAAATCAACCGCTTGATAAGTGCATTTATATGTGGGCTCTCAGTTAATGCCTCTCGTTCTTGTACTTGGTAGAAGATTTTAAATTGGAGAATTAGCAATGCTATTTGAGTTACTTGGCCGGTTTTTACTCCTCCAGATGGTGCTGCATGCAGACGATGACGCATTGTTCGACGGCAATCTTACGTTCTATTTATCTTTGCAAGTTTTTTATTGTATAATTATTTTAATAGGTACCAGTTTTTAGTTACATTCGCGGTTTTAAACCTCCAGTTAAACGCCTGACTATCCTATCCAAGAAGTCAACTCGATCAGTAATCGATCAATTGAAATATATTTCAATCGTGTCAGCCCCAAGCACCGCAATTCAGCACTCTTAATACCATAAGTACCTTGCCACCCTAATACCCCGGTCAGACGTCCCGGTCGCGATTCCGATCAGGCCCCGATCCAGATTAAGTTGGGACGTCTAAGCGCAACAGAATTACATCATCTCGATTAACTTTCCCTCCAACAGGATCAGCCCGATCCTCTTCCCACAACTAGATAATCACGTTCGTGGCCATTGCGATTGTCAGTGTGTTCTATCCCCCTGCTGTGTGAGTGAAGTAGGCAGTGGAATTGATGGCCATTCAGGATTTTCTCGTGTTTTGAAAGCGAGAAGTATGTATTGTTGGCCATGATGGTTGTATTTATGTTGGTTGATATAAGATATATAAAGCTTGCCACGGTGGGTGAGTGGTCAACGTGACGGTCTATTAACCCCAAGCTTGCAGGTTCGCTCCTGGCCGTGATAAGTAATTTTTGAAAGGCGGCAAAAATTAGGACACCATGTCATACGATGTTGGCATGTCAAAGAACCTATTTGAATTCAGTAGGCCGTGTTCATAATGGCAAAATTAATCTCGGGAGTTTCCGCCAGCAAAGAGTTCCTCATTTCTCTACTACAAAGCGCTATAGTGTTCAAGGTACTGAGATATCTAACCTCCTTGACTTTCATAGTGCTTCAAGGAACAACGAAATTCGACATGCAAGCTACCCTTTGATTGTCAAATTACAAAGCTTGTACCCGGCACCAGAGGCCATACGATATTATTATTATTATAGATATATTAAGATTGAGAAACACGAAATGATGGAAAGAGAACGAGTATGCCAGTATTTAAACGTGTAAAAATTCTTAGCGCTGGGGCAAGTCCTTCAAGACGAATAATACAGATATAAATTTATTTTCATAGATATAGGAGGGATTCCGATAGGACCAAATGCCTCTGGACGAACAAAAATGAATTTATGCAATAAATATCGTCGACCTGTGTATAAACATTTTGAAGTATACTTTCTTCACACCAAGAATAGGCCTTGCCTACACATCTTCTCAGGATTTGTATAAAATTAAGAATATGCATTAGCTGGTTGAATTCTGTAAAAAGAATAACTGAAATACCTAAAAACCGGAGGAAACGAACTACTGTAAATTTCTGCTATAACACATGGAATTCAAAGGTTGGCAGAACGTAGCGGTGCCATGCTCTTTTACTCTATTATCCTGTTGTTTCATGATTGGACGTCTAAACATGTTCCAATCAGAAATGCCGTTGATCGCGATTGGACATTATCCAGATCAGAGGTAGCCTAATCGAGATCGCGACCGTGACGTCTAAACGGGGTAAAACGTGGGACATACCACATGGTGTGTTTAACATATTCCCCGCTATTAGATCACGGAGTCTATTCTCGTTGCAAGTGGTTTACTTTGATACAGGAAGATGGCAGCACATACTGAAATGTTAAATGTTCATGCGCGTGTTTAGGAGGCAGTGAGAACACTACAATGTTATTATCCTCGTGAATTTTTTAAAACATTTCTTTAAAAGACAGTGAAATTATTCAAAAAATGTCATAATGGGGGATATACCAGCATACATAAAAGAGTCTAAAGAATAACAATACTAAATTAATACTGACAGTCATAGGTTTCGTACAATAATTTTGCACATTTCCAGGGAAACACAGACATCTCTGTCTGTTGGATTGTTGTTGTTGTTGTTGTTTCAAAGGGCGAAGCAGCGAGGTCATCTGACCCTATACATCTTTGATACCAGAAACAAACATTTTAATTTTTTTAAATTGTTATAATTAATGATGTCCAATTCTCAAAATTGCCCTTGATTTGAGTTGTCAATCGCGGTGAGAATGATGGCGCAGTGGGTTCACTGTTCGTCTTTCACCCGGACGGCAACCCTGGTGACAATCGGGTGGAGGTTTCGCCTAAAAAATGACATGGTGTCAGGAAGGGCATTCGACCTTCAATTCCCCGCCAACACCCAAAAGAACGAGGTTGGCTCCGGTGACCCCAAACACACATTGGGATATATCCCCCAAGGGCTCACAACTAGTGGGACGAGGGGCAGATGAACTCACTGTTCCGCCTCTTTAAACTCCAATAACTAACTGACAACTAGTGGGACGTGGGTTGGCTACCACGGAACCACATCTGAGTTCGGCATTGCTTCCAATTACTTGTGCCAGGCTTCCCTTTGTCTTATTTTCTGACGATCTTCCTTGGTCGACTTTTATTCTCTTCCGACCCCGATGGTATTAGGGCATCCGAGGACTAGGGAGTCTTTCAATTTCCCACGTTAATTGGTCCTCGTCTCATCTTTCTTCGAGGAGTCAGACTCTTCTTTTCTCTTCATGGTATCTCCTGGCTTCTGCTCAAAGTCCTAAAGGAGGCAGAATGTGTGAACCCTGGATAGTGTAACGCCCTCAAGGGCTCACGGCTGATCACGGGATTTGGCGTCCCCAAGGGATTCCAGAGTTTCGTCCGCTTTTCCCTTCTTCCATTGATTTTGGGGCAGACACTCTCCTCTTTCCCTTCCTTATCTGTCTTTCATGGCACTAATTCATTCGATGTTCCTGAGTCCTAACACATTGAGGGTTGTTTCTATTCACTGTCTTTTATTTCGTTTCTTCTTGCCTTTTCTTCCTCTCAGCTGTCGTTACTTGTAAGTTAAGTTACTAGTTAGCATTCAATTTTAGTTTTCATTTCATCTTCATTTTTCATTGTCATCCATATCATTAAAGGCCGATAACCTTAATATTAGTCCACTCAGTCAACAATTAGCCTATCATCACATTGGGACAAGCCACCGACAGGCAATTATTTCAGTTGTCCCACTCCATCGTTTCCTTCATAGTTCCCATGTTTAAAGGAATAGTTTAACTTTTTGTTTTTCAAGTGCATGATAAACGCCCAGCTACAAAAATTAATCAAACCTCAGTTAATTTAACATCTGTTAATAAGGCATATTATTTCATTTTTATTTTGACCTGCTTAAACATTTTAGTAGACTAGGTATTATTAGCGGACCCGTGCGATAAATCTCGCATGTTCATAAGTCATACTTTCCCCAATAGATTTATAATGAGTGACTTAAAGGGAAAGGTTGTTATGTTTTTATTTCAACCAAATTGTTATAGAACACTATTTACATTTCAGTTAGAATTCCAAGCTCTACGTTCTCTAACTTCAGAAGGCAATCACTGAAAATTGGATCATCATAACACTCACCAGTTATTCGATATTTATGAAAGCATCTTGGTCAAGATTTCCTGCTTTATCTTGTTGGCTGAGGACCCTCTTTCTCCCTTATAAGGACAGCCCCCGTTGGAAAACCTCTTCACGCCCCACTTACAGTGAGGCTCCCTTGTTCCTAAGTGCAACGGTCAGCGTTAAATGCCTTCACACATTGCCTGCAGGCAGCTTTCCCGTTCCTGCTTGAGGCGCTCAGCGCCAAACTCCTTTGCACGTTACCTACAGGGGTGCTTTCGCTTTCTTGAGTGGAGCGTCAGCATGAGAGCGTACTGTGGCTGGTATCTTCCTGTGAACATTGTATACTGCTTCCTTGATCTGATTTTCAATGTTTTCCTGAAGTCGGGTTTCGATGTATTGTGTTAGGTCCTCGACCTTTTCGGCAAGGGCGGCTATTACCACCCTACAGGATTTAATCATGTCCAGTGCCTCAGGTTTACATATTTCACACAGCCATATCAGTTTCCTGTTCTTTCTTTCAAGGTCCTTGACTTCCTGACCAATGAGGCCAGTACAGTTCTCGTGAGTCTTTTCTCTGCACCAATCGCATTCGATTGTGCTGTCCTCATTAGTGCATTGTCTCTGACATATCGGGCAGAATTCCTTTTTGTTGCTTCTGGGTGCACTCCGGACAGAAAGCATCTTGGTCAAGATTTCCTGCTTTATCTTGTCGGTCGAGGAGCCTCTTTCTCCCTTATCAGGGCAGGCCACGTTGTAAAACATCTTCACGCCCCGCTTACAGTCAGTGTTAAACTCCTTTGTTCCTAGGTGCAACGATCAGCGTGGCTGGTTTCTTTCTTTGATATTTATGAAATTAGAATGCAATTCGTCACTGTTAATGCCATTTGTGTGTTGAGTCCATTGATTGACAGTTTAACCGCAACACTCTCCGGTTATTCGATACATTAACTTTCAGTCAGAATTCCAAGTTGAACGTTCCCTAACTTAAGAAGGCAATCATTGAAAATTGGATCATCATAACACCGGTTATTCTATATTTATGAAATTATACGATTTGAGTACCCAATCCATTGATTTAATAAGTCTAAAAACCATGGGATATGATAGAAGATAGAAGAAGAACCTGTAAAATAATTCATGTTTAATGGTAGTTCTAACGTTTTAGACCCCGTAACACTCGCTGGTTTTATGATTTAGAATAAGGCCTACTCAATCCATTGATTTACTGTTTCTGAAATCCATGAAAAATGATAGAAGAAAAACTATAAGGGAATTAACGTCCAATAGCACACTTCTTACAAAAATTGATAGGCATATTTATGAAATTAGTATGTAATTCATCACTGCTAATTTATGAGGCCTATATGATGATGATGATAGTTTTAAGGTTTCAGACGACAACTCATATTATAGCATGATGCAGAAACAGTATTTGGGAAAAGCTCACTTCTTACAACAATCGATATTTTTGGAATTAGAATGCAGAAGAAAAACCTGTACCCAATCCATTGATTTACTGATTCTGAAAACCACATAGCAAAAAGCACAATTCTTACAAAAATCGATATTTATGGAATTAGAATGCAGAAGAAAAACCTGTATCGTGGCATATTAACAAACCTGGAATTTAATAATTCCATTGTTTAGACGGATGAGCTTAAATCATGTGTGTGCTGAGTCCATTGTTTGAAAGCTTAGCAGTAACACTCGCCGGTTATACGAATTGAGTACCCAATCCAATGATTTAGCCGATTGATTCTGAAAACCATGGGAAATGATAGAGGATAACGTGTAAAAGAATTAACTTAATGTTTAATAGTTCTAAGGTTTTAGACGACGTAACACTAACCGGTTATACGATTAGGGTACTCAATCCATTGATTTACTGTTCTTGAAAACCATTCGAAATGATCGATATTTATGAAATTAGAATGCAGAAGAAAACCCTGTAAAATAATTAATGTTTCATAGTTTTAAGGGTTTAGACGACAACTCATAATTACAGCTTGTTAGAGCATCAGTATTTGCAAATCACACACTTCTTACAAAAAGTTATATTTATGAAATTAGAATGCAATTCGTCACTGCTAATTTATGAAATTACACGATTTGAGTACACATTCCTTTTATTTACTGTTCCTGAAATCCATGCAAAATGATAAAGGAAAGACCTCAGAATGCTAAAATGACATGAAACAGGCGTCACAGCGGCCAAAATGTAAAGTGGATAGCAATTATGGAGCGTACCTTCCTGCAGCAAAAGTAACTGCAAATCGCACACTTCGTACAGTTTTCTAAAGTCATTTTTTTAAGAAATTATAGATATTTATGAAATTAGAGTGCAATGCGTCACTGGTAATGTATATTCTCTTTCATTTGAATGCTCATTTTTCACGATCGGTCGCTTGTGAGCGCCGCAGGAGGGATGCATACTACTGAAATAATATATATGATGATAGAGGCTGATTGGAAGATCAAAGCGAATGAAAAGCTACTGGGATAATCGGAAAGAAAACTTACTGAAGAAGAGGACCAAGAAATGATTGACTGAAGTGGTCCAATGAGGCCGTAAAAGCAGAAGAAGAAGAGGCTGATTGAAGCCCTGCCGGTCTGAGTGAGATCCCCCTGGAGGTGGAGGTTTAACATTGTAACTAGCCCAGCCGCAAGGAAACACGCATCGTTTCCAAAATAAAATAAAATAAAATTAAATTAAATTAAATAACAGAATTCAGAGCAACGAGTATCCCACTTTGAGCCGATAACAACACCGATAACCAATGTTAAATATTCTAGACTGTGCTAATCCAAGTCACGCCGTGCAATAGTATTGTAAGTTGAGTATTAAAACCAGCGGTCCCATGTCACGTTCGTCACCGGGCGTTGGTTGCGATAGCATATAGTAGTAGCGAAGTTCACAGCTAGGTGTCGTTGATGGTAGCATTTGTTAGCGAAAGTAGGAACTACTTGAAATTATCGTCTGCAGTCCTTACTTGAATTAAAAACAGATAACACACACTAATACAGACATCACCATGAACACCGGTTATCAGACAGATTCTACACACACCCAAAGTACTCGGGGCTACATGACCACGTTTGTCGTAGCCCCTAAACTAAGGAACCAACCAATCAACTAGGTTGAGTATCTGCAGCGTGGCAGTCAGATTAAGTTATGGTATGAACATTAACATTTCAAAAGATGTAGGAAAGATACGGAAGAAAATAGAATGCCAGGTAGGAGGAACTAAATTTGACCATATGGACCATTTTAAGTACGTGGGCTTTGTATTCTCTCAGGATGGTTAGTAGTATAGAGAAAGTGATAGGGTCGAGATGTAGTAAAGATGAGAATAAGGAAAGAGAGATTACCTAAGAAATCAGCAATAGAGGGTAAGAGAAACAGAAGAGGCGATGGTTAGATTCAGTGTTTAACTATTTCAATGTGAGGGATTGTTTTTGTGGCTTATTTTAGGGGCTTCGACATTGTGGCCGTAATGCCCCATGGATTTGGGTGTGTGATAACCTGTATTATTGTGGTGGCTGTACTAGTGTGTGTATTTGTAAATTGGGGATAGGATCGGGAAGGAGTCAGCCGTGGCCTTATGTTAGGAACCATCCCAGCATTTTCTTAGAGTATAAGTGGGGAAACCACGGAAAGCCTCTTCCAGATGGCAGATCGAAACCTTCTGTTCTCAGTATTTTCTTCGCGAGGCAGAAGGTGAGGGACGTAGGAGAATTTTAACCCATGTATCTATCAAATTCTGGCCTCTACTTTCAACTTACTGAAGCCTATTATTTTTTTAATGTGGAAAACAGGGGGACTCGATTTAAAGGCCTAACCAGGTGGTGGTTTTTCAGGTGTAGCTACTAAACCTCAAATTCACTGGTTTTTCAATATTTTGATATGCCTAGGATGAAGGACAACTTTGTCTTACTATTAGTACCACGTACGTAAAAAATTGATAGAACGTACATTAGTCTTCTTTCATTAACATGAATCATTATGAATAGGATATTTCTCCCAATTATATTTTAAGTGGTCAGCATAACATGTTCATGGATCAATTTATATGTCAAAAACAAAACCTGTTTAATGATTTTTCATTAAAATGTAAAATTAAAAAAGGAATTGCTCTCCATTTACTGATAATATATGAAATACTGTTTATCAAGGAGTTTCACACCACTAGTTGTTCTTCAGTGGCCTCCGTGGCTAAGGCGGCAGCACGCCGGCCTCTCACCGCTGGGTCTGTGGTTGAAATCCCGGTCACTCCATGTGAGATCTGTGCTGGACAAAACGGAGGCAGACTGGTTGTACTCCGGTTTTCCCTGTCAACATTTTATTCCAGCAACACTCTCCACTATCATTTCATTTCACCTGTCATTCATTTAATCATTTCCCCAGAGGAGTGCGTCAGGCTTCGGCAGCCGGCACAGTTCATATCCTCGCCGCTAGATGGGGGCTTCATTCATTCCATTCCTGATCCGGTCGGAGACTGGAAGCAGGCTGTGGATTTTCATTTTTCACCTATTCTAATGATGAAGAAGAAATCAGGGAATCTTGTAGTAATAAATGTTTACTCTGCAGCAGTCCATAACCCACATACAATCCCTTATTTAGATCTTGACTTATAGGCCTATAAGTTTACTAGAAATCCAGCTATGTCCGCCATTACGCGTGTGAGTTATCATCAAATACAGTATTGCCAACCCCACGCTCACGGTACTAGTGTGTATATAAGCAGTACTCTAAAACAAAGAACCGCCCAGTTCACTTGTTAGTGCACAGAGTAGGAATCATAGTTCACACCATATATACACCCCTGGTTCTTGTCACGCACAGTGGGGTAGTCACTCATCAATAATCTTCAATTAACACCCATGCAGTACTAATAGTATAGGTGCTCTAGGTAGCGTTTTGTGAGGGGTTCAAATGAAGGGAACAGTGGTTACAGCCTAACACGTCCAATCCAATGAGTTTCTAAGAATGGTTACAACCTAACTCGCCCAGATCAATGGTTTTTGCAATGGGTACAGCCTAACGTATCGTAAACAGTGCCCCACTAGCTTCCCACGACCGAAGCCGCACCTCAACCTGACCATTCTAACCTTCGTCTTGTCGAATTCACTTGGTTTTGTCAATTGGTTTTAGCACGAGGGACGTGTTAGCCATATATGCACCCCTGGGTTTGCCACGCACAGTGGAAATAGTCAGGCATATGACTAACCTCATGTGGTGGAGTATTTCATATCTTACATGTTGGCAACACTACCGTGACGACAACGTGTCGTAGTATCTCGTCAATGTCTCCGTCCAGGTAACAGTTGGCGATTGTTCAGCGCTTGAGCAACATGGCTGCCTTCGATCAATGAGCAAGAAACCATGACACAGTCATATGTATGTAATTTAGCGCTTATTTTCAGAGCACTAGTGATAATGGACGGTAATTTCAATTGGTATTGTCCCATAGAAAAAAAGAAAATGAAAATCCACAGCCTGCTTCCAGCCAACCGACCGGGTCAGGAATGGAATGAATGAAGCCCCCCCATTTAGTGGCGACTGTGCCGACTGCCGAAGCCTGTCGCACTCCTCTGAGGCAATGATTAAATTAATAACAGATGAAATGAAATTATAGTGGAGAGTGTTGCTGGAATGACATTTTTGACAGGGAAAACCGGAGTACCCGGAGAAAAGCCTGTCTGCCTCAGTTTTGTCCAGCACAGATCTCACATGGAGTGACCGGGATTTGAACCACGGACCCAGCGGTGAGAGGCCGGCGTGCTGCCGCCTATGCGACGGAGGCTTATTGTCTCCTAGAATGGTATGAGGGTAATGTATTATCCGTATTAACGTAGTTGTGAGTGTCAAAGGCATATTCTCGTCTCCTCCTCAACTAGTAATATCGAAGTTCTATGGTACGCGGCTCAGCTCGTCACCGCTTCCGGCTTCTTCCCATCACCTTCACGAGGTCAGGCTGCGCTATAATCCAGATTTTACAAGCATTATACGTGCTCAGAGTCTCGGTTAACATCCTGTAATAAGATGAAGCTGCATATCTTAGACCAGTAGTATGTATGATTATCAGATTCGCACTGTTCACCTGCCAGAGGGGTTGTGCGCCTACTTCTCGTTTGACGATGCCACTTAACAGCAATCGACTGCGATATGGCTCATTATAATGAGTAAATATGTAGCTTACGGGGATTTTAAATTGTTGGCTACGTTCAACTCCTAACCACGGTTGAGAAGTTGTCGTTGTTGCGTGATTTAGGGTTTTAGCAAAATCGCAGTCATGTACATAGCTCCGTGTATTTGTGTGGGGTGAATATGGCTGAAACCTGTGTTATTGTGGTGGCTGTATTGGTGTGTGTATTTGTAATTCAGTTGAGCATTGGGAAAGAGGTGGCCGTGGCCCTAAGTTAGGAACCATCTCGGTATTTGCCTGAAGTAGAAGTGCGAAACCACGGAAAACCACTTCAAAGTTGGCTGAGATGGGAATCACACCATCCTCTTCTTAGTTTTGGTTTCACGAGGCTGAGTGTATCCCTTTTCAGCCCTCAACCAGATTTCTTTCTGGCAGAGCCGGGAATCGAACTCAGACCTTTGGGGCGATAACCACGAATGCTCGCCGCTACACACCGATGTGGTACTCGTTGAGATGGTTAGAGAAAGAGAGACACAAGTTGTCTTTCTCTTTTAATTTATTTAGGGGCTTGCACAATCGTAATCATTTATCCCCATGAGCTTGTTTGTGTGTGGAATATGTCTGATAACCTGTGTTATTGTGATCACTGGGGTAATGTATTTGTAATTTTTAAATCATTTTATTAATGCAGCCAATGACCATTTACTTCATTTTCAGGACTGGTCAAGGTAGGGGTTTTTGAGGGAAATCGGTCGTGGACCTGTTGAAAGGAACCGCATTTGCCTGGTGGTGAAAATGGGTAACCACGAAAACCACTTTCAGGACGGCCGAGGTGGGATTTGAGCCCCCTCTCCCCTAATGCCAGCGAGGCACGAGGTAGCGAGCTAATTAAGACTAGGATTTGGAGGGAGTTGGCCGTGGCCTTATGTTACGAACCATCTTGACATTTATCCAGAGTAGGCCTATAAGAGGGAAAATATAGATTACGGTACCATTTCTAGGACAGCTGGGAAATGAACCCATTCTTTCTCAGTTTTGCCTCACGAGGCTGAGTGTGCTCCGTTCTAACTCTCAGATCAGAATTAAATTCCTTGACAGAGCTAGGATTCGAACCAAGGGCCTTGTGATTAAGAGTCTCGAAACGTAGCCTATACCGAGACCACGGAAAGCGAAGCATAACCAATAAATGCGGGGAAAATGAGAGCAACACTAGGTCTCAGCTATCCCAATACGACAAAGGGAGGTCGTCAGAAAAACAATTCAGGGGACACAATGTCGGCTGCCAACCCACGTCTCACTAATAGTGAGCCCCTGAGGAATTCTATCTCGAGTGTACGGAATCATACCGATTGTAGGACAAGAGACGTAGATACCAGGAAATACAGCGCAATCGTTTGTTCTCTTTACAGCTGTTTAGGGTCACGTCTAACGGAACATAAACTTGATTAATAAGATAATTAATGTAATTTAGAAATGATGCTGTGAATGTGAGGTAATACGTCAATAAATTTTAGCTATAAACATGCAGAATGTTGTGTTGGCTCAGAGGTATACAAATTATACGTTACAGTTTTTTCGTAGCATACACCTTGCTTGTAACCTTTCCTCGCTATGCCTGTCCATTTCTCACTTTGATAAACTGGTCTTGTTCTGCTCAATGTTCAACTACAAATCAAATCGTTAAGTAACATAAAGGCGGTCAGGTAGGCTACACCATTAATACGGAGATGAATGGAAGGTAATTTCCATGCATTTTGCAGTTGACGATATGTGTAGTCATATAAACATTGGCATGGTCAAAAGAAAACATTCGAATTTTTTCTCTGCCGCCAAATGTACAGTATGCAAAATAGTACTTCAAGTATCAAAAACTCTCCTGGTCGTGGCGCAATCCACAGTGATTTAAAGTGGCTTAGGGTAATTTTCACCAACGTCAATTATCTGTTAATTCATCATTTAAGGCTATTTAACTTTGCACGAACATTTCATCAAACAGAAACGCTCGTTAACTTACCTCTACCAAGCAATTACGTTTAAGGCTACATCTGAACACTCAACTCTCTAAAGCAGCGGTTCCCAAACTGGGTTCCACGGAACCCTAGGGTTCCATGAAGGCATCGCAGGGGTTCCACGATAAATCTTAAAACTCAAATTTAACAAGAAGTTCCGTGAAGAACTATACAGCCTACTTTTCATGCCAATGATATTCTACAGAATATGAACCTATCTAGAATAATGACGAAATTAAGTTGCTAATATCGAAATTTCCAATTAGTTCGAAATACTGTATACCTGGCATAATGTATCCTAATAGAGCACTACAGTTGGCAGCCCTGATGACTGAATATATTCTTAGTTCCGTCTCTTAAGGTACAAAATACAAAATTTGGTTGAAGTCCAATGAATAGCATGGACGTTACATGCAGTTAAACATTGGATCTAACAGCGCGCGTAAAATCATGTTGGCAACAATGTCATGCATGTATTGGTCAGAAATAATCTGAAATAATATGATCTATTGTTGTGCCAATTTTGAATGAAATCCATTAGTTAGTATAGAAGTTACATGCATTTTAAAATTGGACCTATCAGCAGGCTTAGAATCATGTTGGCAGCACTGACGTATATTAGTTACTCCAAATTCGTCTAGAATGCCATGTACTATACGTGTGCAAAGTTTAGAGCTATTGGCTTGCATACTTTCTGATATATTGATATTAGGGTAACAAAAATAGGGACAGCACATATTAACAGTTGGCAGCACTGGTTGCTCCTTAGAATACGCATAGTCATATCTGTTATGGTACACATAGCACATACGAAATTTGGTTGAAATCCAAATGATAGTATGGAAGTTACATGTATTTAAAGTTGGACCTGTCAGCAGGCTTAGAATCATGTTGGTAGCACTGACGTATATAAGTTACTCCAAATTAATATAGAATGTCAGGTACTATACGTGTGCATAGTTTAAAGCTGTCGGCTTGCATACTTTCTGATATATTGGTATTTGGATAAAATAAATTAGGAGCATTTATTAACAGTTGGCAGCCCTGGTAGGTCTTAAGAATACGCTCAGTCATATCTGGTTATGTACACATACAACATACGAAATTTGGTTGAATTCCAATTGATAGTATGGAAGTTATATGCATTTAAAAATTGGACCTATCAGGAGGCTTATAATCATTTTGGCAACACTGCCATGTTTAGCCTCCTGGAAATTAAACTGAAATATTATGATCTGTACGTGTGCCAATTTTGAAATAGCTCCCATTCATACTTTCCAAGATATCCAACATGGAGCTCAAATTTCAATTGCGATTTTTTAGCAGTTGGTAGCATTGACATCATTTTCAAATATGGCCGTGAGATATTCAGGTATAGATCTTTACTCCTACCAAATTTTGTTTCGATTGCTGCAGCCGTTTAGGAGTTGATAGGGGGGGACACACACACAGCCAGACAGACAGACAGACAGACAGAAGGACAGACAGACAGACAGACACACACACATTTGCCCGATCTCATAAGTCTACTTTTTCCTCATTTTTGCAAAATGTGAAAAGTAGGCTAAACATGATTTTAAAATAAAGCCACACAAGGCTATCAGATTGTCTCTAATGTGAAGGTAGGTGGAGTTCGTGTTATATCCAAACACCTATTCGCCAACGTTAGGACTTCGTTTTATGACTTTTATCATAGCAAAATCCATTTGCCAACGAAATAAACGTCACATGTCCGTGCCTTACTATGAAGATCTTATTCAAATTCAATGTACCTCCGCTATTAAAACGAAATTTGAATTAGTGCCGCTGAATGACTTTTGGGTAGGACTGATAGACATATACCCGTCAGTAGCCGAAAAGGCTATCCGAGGTCTGCTCCCCTTCGTGTCCGTCTATCGATGCGAAGCAGGCTTTTTTGCTTATGCTTACACCAAAAACAAGTTGAATGCTGCCCCGGATTTACCTATTCAGCTGTCGGACATAAAGCCCGATTTCAAAACTATTTTAAGAACAAAAATGAAACAATTTCATTCATCACATTAGAAATTGGATGGAAATCCAATTCTTATTGTTCTAAAATAATTGTTTATATTTTTGTTCCGAAATAAAGGCTTGTATGTATATTTAAAATGTTTTGTCTTTGTTTCCAAACCTACTACGTTAGCGTTAGGTTATACAACACACCCAGGCAATAAGAATAGATGAAAGCAGGAAGAACGTTGTGGGTTCACAATGCTCAGTAAAAATCAGGGATAGAGTTAGGGTTCCGCGGAAAGAACATGACTTCTGAAGGGTTCCGGGAAAGCTGTAGGAAAGCAGCTGAATTCTACCTCGGGTATCTTGCAATGTTGGAAGAATTATTTGTTTCCGGATTTCACACGAAGTTTCATCCATATGACTATAAAATAGCCTATGTTTATGACAATAAAATTATAAAAGATCATACATGTTACTACTGTAATACCAAGAAAGAAAAAGGAAGCTTGTAGTTTAACGTGACCGTTAATCTCGAGATCATGAGCCACGGGACCTCCTTTTTACGTGGAATCCGAACCACAGGACATGGCATTTCACTTCGAAAATCTACCAAGAAAGTAGAATACGGAAATAGAAAGAAGAAATCCGAAGTGCGATTCGAACTTCTTCCAGCTCTACATAATGAACGCAGAGTCTGCAACGCAACCACTTACACTACGCAGACAACTGGGAAAACGTGTTCTATTAAGTCAAGTAAACAATGTATACACACAACCGCCAATTCTCCTAAATACCTAGTTCATATCATTTAAGCTTTTACAATGGATAAGGCCGTCTGTATTTCCCTTCCTTTAAAATTATGTTCCAGAGGAAGCATCGCACACACGCTTCTAGACCTTTCCGCCATGTTTTCCAGGGTGAAACCGAGTCTACGCATGCACGAGAGCAGTAAGGCGTATTTAAGTAATGACGAACCTGAATGGCCTCGTGAAATGCATCAACGATAATCACGCATTAACTCTCATATTTAAATTAAATAGAAGATTCGTCTTCGAATCCCGATGTCAGTTGTTTGATACTGTTCATTCATTTAGGTAGTTTCCAAAATCATGGTCACATAGACCCGTGTACTTGAGTTTACGTTGAATCTGTTCGATAACTTGTGTCATTGTGAGGGCTGTGCTACTGTATGTATTTGAGGCCATGGTTAGCATAGGAAGCGGCAATGGCGTTAATATACACTAGTGTCCAAAAGTTATGCATAATCACTAAACGAGGCCATAACACCTGATAGGAATGTCAAACGGTTTGCTGAACAAACGGAAGCTGAATTACACACCATATGTCACACAACTTGTCCAAAAGAAAAGTGTCAGAAAGGTTCTGATAGCTTGTTTTGGTTCCTTAGTTTAGGGGCTGCGACAACGCGGTCATGTAGCCCCGTGTACTTTGGGTGTGTGTAGAATCTGTCTGATAACCGGTGTTAATTGTGATGACTGTATTAGTGTGTGTATCTGTTTTTTTTTAATTCAAGTAGAGACTGCAACTTTGAATTTTCAAATAGTTCCTACTTTTGCCGCCAAACGCCACCGTCAACGACTACTAGGCCTAGTTCAGAACTAGCTACTAGACGCCACCGCAGTCGGCTCTTGGCAACGAACGTAGCAACCTAAGAGCGTTGTTTACATTCTTAACCTATCCAATTTAGTTTCACACAGGTGTAATTAGTGGAAAGATCTTTAACATGCCATAAATCTATGACATGGGACCGCCGGCTTTACTTCCCCTCCGAAGGAAGGCATACTGAGGGATTTTTAACGCTCTTAAAAAATCCGACGGCTTCGGCCGGGTTTGAACCCGCTATCTTGGGCATAGAAGCTCAGCATGCTACCAACTACGCCACCGAAGCCCCCCAAATTCTGATAGCTAAGGTACACCTTTGACAACAACTAACAATACTTGGCAATGTCTTCCACAACAAAATATGCTGTTAATAAGGTGCATGGTTACCCCTAACGGCCACATATGCTTCGCAACGACGTGGCATGCTCTCGTTCAGATGGTCCAAGAGCTCTTGTGGCAGTCGATCCCATTCCTCCCAAAGGGCAATGTGAAGGTCTTGGAGGGTCCTTGGTGGAGGCTGACACGATGCAATTCGCCTCCCTAATGCATCCCAGGCATGTTCTGTAGGATTCAGATCCTCAGATCTCGCTGGCCAGTCCATGCGATGAATGTCTTCCCCAGTCTGAAATCCATCCATCAGAGCAGCGCGGTGCGGTCGGGCATTATCGTCCATTAAGAGGCAGTCTGGACCAACCACACCACTGAAGAGTCGAACATGTGGTCTCAGTACCTCATCCCGGTATCTCCGAGCTTTCACAGTGTTCCTCGGACCACCCATGAAGATGTGCAGGTCCGTACGGCCATTCAACATGATGCTGCCCCACACCATGACGCCACCACCACCATACTGGTTCCGATCTACGATGTCCCTGTGGTTGTATCGGCTACCCGGTTCTCTCCAGATTAATGTGCAACGGATATCGTTTTGCAAACTGAAGCGGGATTCATCTGTGAAGAGCACATGCCTCCATTCATTCATGGTCCAGTTTCGACGTCGACGGCTCCACAGTAAACGGGTCCGTCTCTGTGCTGGAGTGAGCGGGACGCACACCGCTGGACGTCTGGTAAACAGCCCTGCTGTTCTGAGCCTCCGGTACACAGTTTGCCGAAAAACGGCAACATCTGAGACGGCTGCAAGTTCTGCCGACAATTGTCTTTCAGGTGCACTCCGATTTCGTCGGGCAGTTAAGGCCAGATATCGGTCCTGCTGTGGGGTGGCTACTCTTGGTCGACCTGATACTGGCCTACGACTAACATCTCCTGTGTCTCGAAATTGTCTCCAAAGCCTGGAAATGACACTTTGTGGCACATTCAAGGATACGGCAACTTCGATATATGTCTGGCCTGCTTCCAGGCGGCCGAGTATTCCACACTGCAAAACGGGGTCCAAATGGCGTCGTTGTGCTATTATGTTGTCACATTCACCACGAGGCTACACTCCACACACTATAACAGGGCAAACACGACTGATGGAATATGGGGCGCAGGCACTTGCTGTGTTTACCTTGCGGTTACGCCGCTAGTCAAAGCAGGGAATACTCCTTTCCTATACTGAGCGAACTCGTGAGGCCCGTAGGTGCATATGTCGTGCGATTTGCGGCCTATATCCTGTTGCTCTGCTTATTCGTAACTTATGCTTAACTTTTGGACACTAGTGTAGATGCCATCACGGGATTCGGCTGGGGGTAGAAGGGGGAAGTCAGGAAAAACCACGCTCAGGTGGGGAATCGATCCCACCTCTTCCCAGTTCTGCCTCATGAGGCTGAGTGAACCCTGCTCTAGCCCTCAGACCAGAAGTAAATTTTTTGCTAAATCCGGGAATCGAATTGGACGCCTGCGGTGACAGCCATGCATGCTAGTCACTACGCCACGTTGTGTAGACCGACTACAGTCTCACTTTCAAGCCTCACTCTACCGATGTGACCACTAAAAGTCCCAGGTTTGGTTCGGATTTAGGCACTCGGTGAGACCACGTTGTTTTCTACGGTAGTCGCTGATCACCACCCTCCCCATCTAAGACTTTTTGAGGAGATGACTTCGCTGCTCCGTAACTTAAACTCCAACAACTAACAACTATCTAAGAATTGGAAATCAGTCCTATTCCTCGCATGGCCTTCTATGGTGTAAGTAGCCTGTCCAGAGAACAGCAGATCTGAGTTCAAATCATTACTGCAATCCTATTGAAGTTTTACTCAACAGAAGTTACAATTGTTTTTTAATGATGGGTTCGAATTCTATTGTTGATAATATAAACAAGTAGTTCCGTGAAGAACTATACAGCCTATTTTCATATATCCTGCTCATGTTAATTGCCTCTATCAACATACACAATTTCAGTTTAATTGCTGTAACAGATTCGTAGATATTGAGAACCGTCTAAATATTTCAGATGGTCGCCAGGTTGGATTTTTATTTTTGTTCTATTACATTAAGATTATTGTGTACGTGTGGTATTAAAACTTCAATCGCATGATATGAACACGAGAAGCAAAAACGAGATTTTAAAATTACGCACAGCAGCCATCTTGAGATTATGCAAACAATTGAAATAAATTAGATGCCAGTGGATCAACATTTGTATAAGCATTTAACGTGCAACGTTTCACGGCACTCGGATAGTTAATTCGCGAGAAACGTCCATTTAAATATTTATACTTCGCGTCGCCGCCATGTTGGATTTGTGCTCACCAGGTTACTCAAAGTCCTATAGGTGAACATATGTTCATAGTCTCTATGAACGTAAAAAAATCTGTTTGGTTGCTGTAAAAGATTCCTAGATATTGAGAACCGTCTAAATATTTCGGAAGCTCGCCATTTAGGATTGTTATATGTATAGGCCATAGAGTTATATACCGTTCAAGGACAACTATTGCCTAGGTTAATTATTCAAACTTTCACTTCGATCGCATGATTACGACACAAGAAATAAAAACATAATTTTAAAATTTCGCACAGCCGCCATCTTGAGGTTATGTAAGCAATTGAATTAAATTAGATGGCAGTGCATTACAATCTGCAAAAGCATTTACTGTACCACATTTCACTGCGCCCAGAGAGTTAAATCACGAGAAAAGTCTATTAAAATATTTCAAATTCGTTTGGTCGCCATGTTCGTTTTATACCTTACAGGTTTATGAAATATACATATGTAAACTTGTATTAGTACCCTTTATCATCGTACAAAGTTGCAGGGTGATATCTGTAATAGTTTCGAAGATATAGAATGTCAGTGAAATATTTCGCACAGCCGCCATTTTGAGGTTATGTAAACAATTGAACCAAATTAGACTCCAGTGCTTTACAGTGTGTATAAACAATTGCTGTACCCAGTTTCATTACGTTTGGGTAGTTAAATCGCGAGAAAAGTCTATTTAAAAGTCTCAACTTCGCTTGGCCGCCATGTTGGTTTTGTAGTCACCAGGTTTTTGAAAGTCTCATAGATGAACTTCTAGTAGTGCCCTTTATCACCGTACACAATTTCAGGGCGATATCGGTAATAGTTTCGGAGATATTGAATGCTAGTGAAATATTTCGCACAGCCGCCATGTTGGATTGGTGAGACGTAACAAAATTTGAAGGGCACGGTCGAGGTCGCCGGGAAAAGCGTCATGAACTTACCGAGTTTCATTGAAATCGCTCCAGCCGTTTAGATTTTATTAGGAGGACACACACGCACACCTCACACACACACACACGCACACACACACGGACAAAAGGTGATCTCATAAGCCTATTTTTTCAAAATTGAAAATAGGCAAAAAACTTAGAAGCCATGTCCTAGGTATTGCTTTGTTGGAATCTGTGTAAAACCTGTATCCACCTCGTTCCAACTTTTTCACAGCACCTTTCCTTCTTTAATATTCTCATATACAGAAATCAGTATCCAACCCTCTTTAGCAGAGCGGTAACGTTCTCGCCTGCTTAACCCAAGTTTTCAGGATCGAGTCCTGGCCCAGCCAGTTGGCATTTGAGATTGCGCAAATGCGAGGGAGCCGTGTCAGTAGATTGAATAGCACGTTAAAGATCTCCTTCGGGGCATAATTCCGGCACCTCGGTGTCTCTAAAAGCCGCAGTAGTTAAAAGGGATGTAAAACCAATAACATTATTATTCTTTAGCAGAGAATGTGTAACATAATTTTAAGTATCTTACTAACCTTTGTACTAATGGAATAATATTAAGTCTATTATTTTTATTATTATTATTATTTTTATTTTATTATTAGTAGTATTATAATCAATGAATTATTATTAATTTTATTATTAAAATCATTATTATTTTAGTGTAAGAAATCGATTAAGTGTAAACCACTTTGATATTTGTTTTCTCATAACCTGTTAGAAGCGTTATAAATAAATGAATATAAATAATTAAATGAATAATAAATAATAAACACACTAGATTATAAAATAAAATAGATACTTATATAGATAATTAAATGAAAAAGATAATTACTACATACATAAATAAATAAACAAGTAGTTCCATGAAGGACTAAATAGCCTATTTTCATGTAACCTACTTATGTTAATTGCCTCCATCAACATACAAAATTTCAGTTCGATTGCTGTAATACAGTAGATTCGAAGATAGACAATTGAGAACCGTCTGAATATTTCAGATGATCACTATGTTGGATTTTTAGTAGGCTACAAAGTTATCTATTACATGCAGATTATTGAGTAGGTGTATTATTCAAACTTCAATCGCATGATTAGTATACAACAAATAAAAACGAGAATTTAAAATTTCGCACAGCCGCTATCTTGTAGTTATGAAAAGAATTGCAATAAATAAGATGTCAGTGGATTAAAATTTGTATAAGCATTTACCGTTCCAAGTATCACTGCGTTCAGATGGATAAATCCCAAGAAACGTCCGTTTAAATATTTAAATGTCGCGTTGCCGCCATGTTGGATTTGTTCTCACCAGGTTATAGGTGAACTTATGTTCATAGCCTTTATCAACATTTAAAAAAAAAAACAGTTTGATTGCTGTCATAGATTAGTAGATATTGAGAACCGTCTAAATATTTTAGATGGTCGCCATGTTGGATTGTTATATGTAAACCATAGAGTTATGCACTATTAGATAACGATTATTGCGTAGGTTTATTATTCAAAAGATGACTTGGATCGCATGATGAAAAGAAATAAAAACTTAATTTGAACATTTCGCACACCGCCATTGAATTAAATTAGATGACAGTGCATTACAATGTGTATACAAATTGCTGTACCATGTTTCACTGCGCTCGGATGGTTAAATCGTGAGGAAAGTCTATTTAAATGTTTCAACTTTGCTTGGCCACCATGTTCGTTTTGTACCTAACATATTTTTGAATGCCACATGGATCAACTTTTAGCAGTGCCCTTTATCATCGTGGGGCCGATAACCTAGATGTTAGGTCCCTTAAAACAACAATTATCATCATCATCCTTTATCATCGTACGAATTATCTGGGTAATATCAGTAATAGTTTCGGAGATATAGAATGCCGGATAAATATTTCGGACAGCCGCCATGTTGGATTGGAGAAACGTAATAAAATTTGAAGGGCACGGTCGGGGTCGGACAATATAGTACTATGACCTTACCGAGTTTCATAGAAATCGCTCCAGCTGTTTAGATTTTATTATGCGACACACACACATACACACACGGTCAAAATGTGATCTCATAACCCTATTTTTCGTAAATGAAAGTAGGCTAATAAATTCATGGATGATGAATGAATGATTTAATAAATAAATAAATAAATAAATAAAATAATTTAGGCCTATGTTCGACGATGTCGAAATGTAAACATTATGTCTCAAAAAACTGTATCATAAAGAGGCTCATTATAACACTCTTTTTCATTATGAGACAGTTTCTCCCACCAATCAGAGCTCATGAAACAGTTGATTGACCAATTAGGCAAGGATACCTTCGCGCTTGCGCTCAAAATCCAACATGTCTATATAAATTACCGAAAGTGCACCGTGCACATGTTCGCGTAAATGAACTGGCGAATATGAGACTAGAAATAGCACTGTATATACCTGAATATCCTCAACTCCAATTCCAACACAGCGCATTGCTTTCAAACGACTTCAGTGGCAGTTTGACTGAATGCAGATGCACATCGGCAGGCTGTAAACATTGCCAAGCACACAGAGCGCTTGCGTCGGTCGGTCAGAGCACTTGGAAAAAACAGAGATATCCTACCCAGTGCTTGCACTCTGATCACAAAATTCTAGCGATTGAATCTCAACAGATATTTATGAATATTTATGTTAAAACATATAATAAAGTTATAATTATCGTCGAACATAAACAGTCGTATGCAACTCGCCTATAATGGTAATTAAGACACTCGTATGGAAATTATAGGCTCGTTGCATAATGTACTATTAAATAACTAAAATAATTAAATAATTAATTAGCTAAATAGATGAATGAATGAATGAATGAGTGAATGAATGAATAAGTAAATAAATAATTAAATACAAAATAAACAAATAAATAAATAAATTCCTGAGCCTCATTCATGTCTGTGATAGAGTTGCTGAACCCACAATGATACTTTCTGAGAAACGAACGTGCTTCCCAATAGTGCCTATCGTAAGCCTCAGCCATTTCTCTCCACATTCTGGCATCAGAGAAGTACACACAATATTAAAAGACAGTACAATCACACAGTTTTTTTTTCATTAATCCAAACACACACAAAGTATTGGTCCCCAAGGGCCGAAACATGTAGACCATCTGCTCCCTAATGATCAGGGTGATGATTATGAAAATGAAAGTGAATACTACAACAGATAATAATAATGATAATAATATCGTATGGCCTCGGATGCCGGGTGCAAGCTTTGTTAATTGACGCCCAGAGGGAAGCTTGCATGTCCAATTTTATCGCTCCTTGGAGCGCTATGAAAGTCAAGGAGCTTAGATATCTAGGCTTCTTGACACTATAGTGCTTTCTAGTAGAGAATGGAGGAACTTGTGTTGGCGGAAAGTCCTGAGATTCATTTTGCCATTGCTGTATGAAAACGGCCTACAGAATTCATATAGGTTCTTTAACATGCCAACAACGTACGACATGTGTACCGGGATTTTTGTCGCCTTTCAAAAATCACTTACCACGGCCAGGAGCGAACCTGCAACTTGGGGTTGGCAGTCTGACACGATAACCACTCACCCATCGTGGCAAATGGCCGACACACTAGAGGAAGACATTTTAGGTAGATTTCATTAGAAAGCTAACTATTGCAATGGATACCATGTATCGACTTCCGGAAAATTTCGACATATCTTCGCGTTTCACATCCCCGAGACCCCAAAACCATCGTCAGTTCAAAAGTTTATATATAATTTATGTTTATATATATATATATATATATATATACATATATGTATATCACTTTCTTGTGGACACGATAACTACCGCAATTTTGTACCGATCACTTTCATTTTTATACATACTATGTATGCCTATAACATCTCGGTCAAGTTCGTTAATGGGCACAATCGGTCGAAGGGGGTGAAAATGAAGGGCTTTTTTCGAAAAAGTGAAATATCGCTATAACTCACTTATTATTTGAAATATTGAATCCATTCAAAGTTCATAGTATGTGTCGGATAAGGCCCAAAAATTATATTTGATGAGTTTTTTTGATAGCACCAACCATTGACCGAAGGGGTCGGAAAAAGTGGGTTTTCGGGGAACATTAATCACATCTCTCTTAATAGGTAAATATCAAAACCATACAACATGGACAATATTCCCCTAATAATTACCTAAAACTTTTGTCTGAAAGAATTTTTGATATGACACAACATTACGCCAAGGGATGAGAAAAATTATTTTGGAATTAGAAGGAAATGCCAATAGCCATCAGAGGTTGCCATGGCAACGCTACTAAATTGATGAGGGATGAGCCATCAGACGTTGCTATGACTACGCCATTGCACGAGATCACATTCAGTTTTCCATCTGACTCTATGGGAAGCGGCTTCGGTGACGTAACTGGTAGCATGCTGAACCTCTATGCCCAAGGTCGTGAGTTCAAAGCTAGCCGAAGTCGTCGGATTTTCTAAGAGCGCTAAAAATCCCTCAGTGTCCTTCCTTTGGAGGGGAAGATCCAACGTTCGTTGCGAGTAGCTGGTTGCGGTGGCATCTAATAGGCAAGTTCGCAGCTAGGTGTCGTTGACGTATTATTTGGTAGCAAAATTAGGAACTACTACTTGAAATTGACCGTCTGCAGTCCTTACCTGAATTACAGACTAATACAGCCATCAGACACTGTTTGTCAGACAGATTCTACACACATCCAAAGTACTCGGGGTTACATGACCGCGTTGTCGCAACCCCTAAACTGAGGAACCAACCAACATCTGTGCGGGAGATAATATTTTGCGTGAAGAAGTAACATACCGTTAGATAGTTACACATCAGTGTCGAAACCTTGCATAAGGACAGTGTGACCACAAGTATAAAAATGGAACCCAAATGACGAAAATGGTTACCGTCCCCATAACGCAATAAAATGTCAAAAATATGCATAAAAAGACGAAAAATAAAGTTAATTAAACTCCAATTGTAAACTACTTTCTCGCAATAAATGTGGTCTGAGCCTTCTACGAAAACCTGCATATTCTGCCTATTTTCGCTTATCCTCTAGTTTGTCCGGTGAAATCTACCTCCGCCTTCCGGCGTGCCGAGAGGACTTCTTTTAAATAAGGAAATACTGTTAGGGACAGGAAAATTAAATGAGGGAATTTCAAGGAAGTAGAGCCATGAAAGGAAGCTAAAAAAATAGAGAGAGAAAGAAGGAAGGGTGTCTCCCCAAAGTCAATGGAAAAAGGGGAAGAACGGACATTGCTTAGGAATCCTTTGGGGTCGCCAACAGCGCTCTCCAGGGTGCATCATGCTTAGTGGGCCTACACATACTCTGCCTTCTTTGAGACCTCCTACATTATGCAGGAGATAACATGAAGGGAAAAATGAAGATGTACAATCCTTCGAAAAATGAGGGTCTCAGAAAAGTAGAGACTAGGGTCAATTAAGCGGGTGTTAACCGAGTGTACTTCAGAAATGCGAATATTTACAAACAATTCATAACAAAGAAAGTTAACACTCAATATCTGTAAAAAATGCTACATGACTCATGGAAACTATGGCCTTTTACAATGTGTAGCTAGAAACTTTCTCTTCTCGTCTAGTAATTCCTGCTAATTTTGTATACATATTTTCGACAGCACTAAAAATAATGTACCTTTTGAAGACAACCAACATGTCTATAAAACTGATCCTGTGGCTAAACAATGCACAGGGGCCGATAACCTAGATGTTAGTCCCCTCAAAACAACAAGTATCATCATCATCATCATCATCATCATCATCATCACAAACAATGCACAAACAATGTGATCATTGCTTTTTAGTTCACATTGTGTGATTTGAACAATATCAGAATTCTAATTTTTTTAATTGTTAGCAATAAATATATTTTTTAAAATTAAGCGCATTATTGAAATTCTAAATGATTCAGATTTTTAACAAGTACAAGAACCATATCTAGTAAAAAATCTCAATCTGGTTGACCCATTCAGTAGTGAGTAATGGTATTTTAAATATCTCAGAAAAACAAATTTGTAGACAAATCCGAATACAAACAATCTGCACTCTCGTATTGATAACTCTGTTTCTGAATCTTACCACTTGTGTTCAATGATCTCCTGCACCATAATCACCATATTTTCTCTTCTCACATATCCTCTGTGTTTATGTAATTGTCTTTTCTTCATTCTACCATTTATTTACGTAATATTCACATAATAAGACACGAAATGACACCTGTCAGTGCCAAGTTGAGATGGTAAAAATAACACGCGAATACTCAGATATCAGTTTCAAATTTCACACGTTGGTGGGTTAGAACCTGCTAAGTAATAATAACATAAACATGATATTTTTAGATTTTCCCGGTTTCTCCCCATAAAGGCGGGAAAATGAGTGAATCCCTAGGCCTCGGATACTCTAATACCCTGGCTTCGGTGGCGTAGTTGGTAGCATGCAGAACTGCTATGCCCAAGGTCGCAAATTCAAACCCGGCTGGAGTCGTCGGATTTTTAAGAGCGTTAAAATCCTTCAGTATGCCTTCCTTCGGAGGAGAAGTGAAGCCGGTGGTCCCTTGTCATAGATTTATTGCATGAAAAAGAACCTACCACTAGAATTGGTAGTGTGTAGCCAAATTCTTAGGTTATATTTCGTTAGAAATGATCCATCAAGATCCAACGTTCGTCGCTAGGTGTCAGTGGCATCTTGTAGCCAAAGTTGGACCTACTTGAAATTGAACTTGCTCATTCATCTTCATCTTTCATCTCATCCTCATGCGACGGTACTTGTAGCTCACCCCATGGGTGTCCGCATAGAAGCAGCTACAAACTCTGGCGAGCCAAACATGGCCTCGGACACTCCCGGCACTAAAAGCCATACGCTAAATAAATAAACTCGAATACCAGTAGGGTCAGAAAGAAAACAAGAGTTGACCAAGGAAGATCGACAGTAACATGAAAGAGAAGAGCCCAACCCAAGAAAGTGGAATCGGGCCCCTAAAATATTTGGCAACATTTAGGTAATGGCTTTAAAAGTAAGACAAAATTGGTCGCTTTTTTGTCGCTTTTTATCTAGACGGAAGCTTTTTGTCGCTTTTTGTTTACTTTTGGTAGGATTTAAGTCGCTTTTCGTTGCTTTTTGGTCGCATTTTTTGGTCGCAATTGGTCGGCTTTTAGTCGCTATTTGTCACTTGATTGGTCGCTTTTGGTCGCTTTTTATCTAGAAAGAACAAGTTCAAGTGTCAGAGATATAATTTAACCTTCGAGATATCGAATAGTTTGAGTTATATAAATTTGACTTAAAGAGAAAAATAGAAACGTTGTTCGGGAAATAATAATTAAACGAGTTATCGAAAATTCGAGCAACAGAGGTTCGAGATAGAACTGGTGAGATTTTGCTGCTGCTGTCTCTGGAAACATGCTGAATCCACATAATACCCATGCATGATAGTGAAGATCATGATTACTGTTATTCTCTGCCCATATAACAGTTATTATTGTTTATTTCTGCAACGTACTATACTTCCTCGTAATCTCGCAGCTATAATGACACAGCTATGTGTTCAATAATACGGCGTAATAACACTTGGATTGCACCATGCAACTGATGCACATTCGACTACCTGCTATTCTCTTCCAACAGACATTGAACTCATACTTCCGGGTGGTTCCTTGCAAGAGGATCCTCCTCATGATCCCTGGATTGTGGGCTCAATATTATTTCAGACCGAGGAAGTCGGACTTTCGAAGTGTAGAAAAGGGTGACTCGTTATGGTGTTTGAAGCCATTTTCAGTGTTGCCTTAGTAAACGAAAGTTTGATGTTCTTCAGTCGGTCAACACGATTGTACCCAAATGAAATGGGTTAATCCCTAATCATAAAAAATAAATGGTCTTCACTTGGATGAGCAGTTTCGGTCGTCAAGCAATCATCATCAGATCTATTACACTCAAGTTACAATTTTTTTAATGTCTGAAACTATGTGCTCCTCTGAGATATAGTGAATAAGTCGCTTCAAATCTTCAATCCTTTTGAAATTTAGTTTAGTTTAGAAATGTCTCCCATACGTTCAGACATAAAATATATGTTGTAGCTTAAGTGTAATGGATCTGATGATGATCGCATGACGATCGAAACTGGTCATCCAAGTGTATTTATTAATCTCAAGTAAGTTTTCTTCTCAGGATTAGGGAATAACCCATCTCATTTGGGTACAATCGTGTTGACCGACAGAAAAGCATCAAACTTTCGATGTAGACTCGTAAAAGCTCTGTCGTGATCATCAAAAATCAAATTTAAATTATACTCTGCCACAGGTCTCCCAATAGAGTTCGGGTTTTGTTTCTAGGTGTCAGTACAAGCGGAACGTTTTAACTTTAATACAACAATACGTTCAAGTATTTTCCACCCTTCAGCTTATTATTTCAGCAGCTAGATTAATTTTGCGCGTGTACTTTTTAACTTCCACCCATTTGCTGACATGCCACTCACTAAACTGAATGAGTTCTATACGTGTGTATGTTCCTACATGGTGGACCCATCTATTCACTCGGGGCTACATGACCACGTTGTCACATCCCCTAAACTAAGGAATCAATCAAATCAATCATCTATTCACTATGAAATTGGCTCAATTCAAAAATATTGTACTCGAGAGTTAAGGGCACACTTATTGCTTAATTCCTGGAATGGAGACGTTTCTAAACCAAACTTAATTGCAAAAAGATTGAAGATTTGAAGCGACTTATTCACTATATCTCAGAAGAGCACAAAGGCGTCTATGAAGAAATTATAACTTGGCCTACATGCAGTGTGGAGTCTCATGGGGAAACCCATTGAACAATTTACATGGGAAGTGTGATATTGAAGTTAATTCAGTGATAAGATTATTTTGTTGAATGTTTTGAACTAATCTTTTTGTATTCGTATTTAATAAAATTGTAACACGTACCAAAACCATACCTATCATATTACATTACAGTTATGTCAGTTTTGAAAAGGCTCAACTCCATGATTTTTACGATAAAATTCTCTGTATTTAATAAACTATAATGAAAGTTTACCCACCAGAAGCATTAAGCCCCTCCAGTACAACGATTTAGAGGAAAGATACATTGATAAGTAATTACGTGTGTTTTTCGCTCTCCTGTAAGTTTTATCTTCTTGTCATTGAGCCCTTTCTTAAAAGACTGATTCTATTAATATTCACTATATTTTATATATTTCAATTCATGTCTGCATTTATCCAGGAATACTCTCAGATCACCCAGGAAGAACACAACGAATCAACCATAGGCGAACAAAAAGGAAGCGATCCGTTTCTAAATTAATTACAGTTGTTATATTTAAAAGCCTGTTCGTGTTACTGACTTGAGGCAGCTCGCCGTCCTACATGCACTAGGTCACACTGAATCGGGACCAGCATTAATTGCTTTTAAATGGTCGTTTCCTTTGACATCATAATTATTGTTGGTACATCCCACAGTTAAGAGCCTACATCGATTGTAAAGTGAATGTAAGAAAAGAGAGACAACTATATAAACATGACCAAAGCTGCTTAGGAAAGGCATAGTTCAATAGTGAACTTTATTCCATTCGATGTAACACACAGAGGAAGTACAGTACACACATTAAAATAGAATTCGCAACACAATGGAGAAGTGATTTTGTACTTTTGCAATTGAGCATGCAGGATATTGTTTGACTGTGATACGATGACACACTTTCAGACTTCCCCGACCTCAAATGTAAACCAAAATCAAAGCTGGATGTTCCCACCACGACCTGCAATATATTGCTGAATTCTTATTGAAGGCTTGGAGTCAATAAGACTCTCGATCACTTCTTGAGGAATGTTGGTCCATTGTTGGCGCTGTGTGAGAATCAGCTGAGCCCAGAGTTGTGGGTGGCAAGATAGCCAGTTGTTGATCCATCATGACCCACACATGCTCAATAGGGCTGAGGTCCGGGGAACTGGTGGACCATTGTAAGGTTGTGATGTCATGGAGAACTTCTATGAAGATGCGTGTAGCATTGCAAGGGTCGGATGTTCCAGAGTTGTGAGTGGTAGAGGCAAGATAGCCAGTTGTTAATCCATCATGACCCACACATGCTCAATGGGGCTGGGCTCCGGGGAACTAGTGGGCCATTGTAAGGTTGTGATGTCGTAGAAAATTTTCCATGGAGAAGCGTGCAGCATTGCAAGGATCAATTGTTTCATAGTTGTGGGTGGTAGAGGCAAGATGGCCAGTAGTTGATCCATCATGATCCACACATGCTCAAATAGGCAGAGGTTAGGTTGTGATGTCAAGGAGAACTTCCCTGGAGATGCCTGCAGCATTGCAGGGGTCGGGTGTTCCAGAGTTGTCGGTGGCAAAATGGCCAGTTGTTGATCCATCATGTTCCACCCATGCTCAAATAGGCTGAGGTCAGGGGAACTGGTGGACCATTGTAAGGTTGTGATGTCGTAGAAAACTTCCATGGAGATGCGTGCAGCATTGCAAGGGTCGGGTGTTCCAGAGTTGTGAGTGGTAGAGGCAAGATAGCCAGTTGTTAATCCATCATGACCAACACAGGCTCAATGGGACTGGGGTCCGGGGAACTGGTGGGCCATTGTAAGGTTGTGATGTCGTATAAATTTTTCCATGGAGAAGCGTGCAGCATTGCAGGGATCAATTGTTTCATAGTTGTGGGTGGTAGAGGCAGGACGGCCATTTGTTGATTCATCATGACCCAGACATGCTCAATAGGGCTGAGGTCCGGGGAACTGGCTGACCATTTTAAGGTTGTGATGTCATGGAGAACTTCTATGGAGATGCGTGCAGCATTGCAAGGATCAATTGTTTCATAGTTGTGGGTGGTAGAGGCAGGACGGCCATTTGTTGATTCATCATGACCCACACATGCTCAATAGGGCTGAGGTCCGGTTAACTGGTGGACCATTGTAGGGTTGTGAAGTAGAAAACTTCTTTAGAGATGCGTGCAGCATTACAAGGGTCAGTTGTTCCATAGTTGTGAGTGGTAGAGGCAAGATAGCCAGTTGTTAATCCATCATGACCCACACATGCTCAATGGGGCTGGGGTCCGGGGAAATAGTGGGCCTTTGTAAGGTTGTGATGTCGTAGAAAACTTCCATGGAGATGCGTGCAGCATTGCAAGGGTCTGGTGTTCCACAGTTGTGAGTGGTAGAGGCAAGATAGCCAGTTGTTGATCCATCATGTCCCACACATGCTGAATTAGGCTGAGGACCGGGAAACTGGCGGGCCATTGTAAGGTTGTGAAGTAGAAAACTTCCATAGAGATGCGTGCAGCATTGCAAAGGTCAGGTGTTCCAGAGTTGTAAGTGGTAGAGCCAAGATAGCCAGTTGTTAATCCATCATGACCCACACATGCTCAATGGGGCTGGGGTCCGGGGAAATAGTGGGCCATTGTAAGGTTGTGATGTCGTAGAAAATTTTCCATGGAGAAGCGTGCAGCATTGCAAGGATCAATTGTTTCATAGTTGTGGGTGGTAGAGGCAAGATGGCCAGTTGTTGATCCATCATGATCCACACATGCTCAAATAGGCAGAGGTTAGGCTGTGATGTCAAGGAGAACTTCCCTGGAGATGCCTGCAGCATTGCAGGGGTCGGGTGTTCCAGAGTTGTGGGTGGCAAAATGGCCAGTTGTTGATCCATCATGTTCCACCCATGCTCAAATAGGCTGAGGTCAGGGGAACTGGTGGACCATTGTAAGGTTGTGATGTCGTAGAAAACTTCCATGGAGATGCGTGCAGCATTGCAAGGGTCGGGTGTTCCACAGTTGTGAGTGGTAGAGACAAGATAGCCAGTTGTGATCCATCATGTCCCACACATGCTGAATTAGGCTGAGGTCTGGGGAACTGGCGGGCCATTGTAAGGTTGTGAAGTAGAAAACTTCCATAGAGATGCGTGCAGCATTGCAAAGGTCAGCTGTTCCAGAGTTGTAAGTGGTAGAGGCAAGATAGCCAGTTGTTAATCCATCATGACCCACACATGCTCAATGGGGCTGGGGTCCGGGGAACTAGTGGGCCATTGTAAGGTTGTGATGTCGTAGAAAACTTCCATGGAGATGCGTGCAGCATTGCAAGGGTCGGGTGTTCCAGAGTTGTGAGTGGTAGAGGCAAGATGTCCAGTTGTTGATGCATCATGACCCATACATGCTGAATTAGGCTGAGGTCTGGGAAACCGGTGGGTCATTGTAAGGTTGTGATATCGTGGAGAGCTTCCCTGGAGATGCGTGCAGTATGATCGTGGGCATTGCAATGTTTGTCATCACATGAACAGCCACTGAATTGAGTACATTGCCCTCGATAAACACTAATTGTGATTTCACATTTTAGCCAATAGGTCTCAAAACAATAAAGCCCGGTGTTAGCCCAATGTGCCTCTCGATAATAAGGTCTAGCTGTATTATCACTCCCAACGACTGCAATGTGGAGTTGCAGTAAGTCCAGAGATCGGAGGGTCGAATCTGGACGGTGACAGGGGATATCCTAAATGTGCTTAAATAAATAAATAAACACTCTTGAAAAAAAAGGCATGATTTGGTCGTAAATAGTATTATGTTGACTGACTGAAGAAGAGTTACAATTCATCATCATACCCTAAAGGCAACTCCTTTTCACTGCAACCCCATTTGTCTCTCCTCTGCTGAACGTTTAAAATTAGCATATTCCTGGAAAATTAGTCTGTCCATCACAGAATCAAAATACTTCTTCCTTGGTCTTCCTCTTCCATTATTCCCCAAAACATTTCCTTCCAACACGATTGTTAGTACATTGTTATGACGTAGAGTGTGGCCAAGGAATTTTGTTTTCCTCTTTTATATAATGTTGATCAACTCCCTTGCTACATCTACTTCCTTAAGGACCTTTTGGTTTGACATTTTCTCTTTCCATCTTATTTTCAGCATCCTCCTCCATATTCACATTTCCAGGCGTTTTATATTTTGTTTTGCTAAGACTCATGTTTCACAGCCATACAACAAAACACTCTACACCAGGCTGTTCCAAATCCACGAGTTTGAGTATGTGTACACGCGAGTACTCAGCAGTAATGCTCGGAGCACGGTTGGAGAGGGACTTCGGGTGATAGCCAATACGTCACTGGGTGAAGGTCATAGCACAAGTCCATCGATTCCTGCCAGTCTTGATGTGTCCACCACGAAGTGACGGCAGCCCCCTACAGCAGAGCTGTATTGCGTGTTGCAGGTTTACTCACGTAAGGCGGCGAGTACTCCGCAGCTCACGGGCGAGTTGCTCGGCTGGAACAGCCTGCTCTACACAAACATTTTGAGAAAATCTTTCGGAATTTTAGTGTTTATGTTTTTGTTCGTCAGGAAATGTTTCTTGTTACAATTAAATACTTCATCAAAATAAAACAATTTTAGGAAACAAAAGATACAGAACATACCCTCCAAGAACTTGACACCCACTACTTGGTTTCTGTAGTTAGCAATAACAGGAGACTGTAATAAATTAAGATCCTTCTTACGTCTTGTCTGACAGCAGACTTTGACCTGGTGAACTCCTTCATCTCAACCATGTGTGAGGCACAATGAGTGACAGACAGCGTGAAGATTCAATTCGACTCGCTTGTTGGCAGATTTGCAATGGTCTGCTCGCTGGCACAGAAGCACGAAACTCTCATTGTTCTCTTTTCAAGATCTCATGAATTTTTATATTCTCAGTATGAGAATCTGTTGAGTTCTTACAGCATTTCCAAACTACGGAGAATGAACCCAAGGAGTCAGAGGTGTCGACTTTGAAATCTGGGTGAGGGGGCCGGATAATGCAATACTATAAGATATCACTTATGTGTGTTATAGCCTACATAGAGCCCTGCGTGGATAAAGAAAACGTTATGCGCATCCGCACGACTGTTATCAGCATCCGGACCGGATCCGCATAACTTTTATCCGCATTCGCACTTTTGTTACCCGAATACACTGGCATTACAATAATATTTATTCAATATTATTAGCCTACTTTCGATTTTTGCAAAAAAATGAAAGTAGACTTATGAGATCAACACAGGGCGAAAAAAAAGTGTGTCTGTGTGTGTGTGTGTGTATGTATGTGTGTGTGAGAGTGTGGGTACTCTGAATGTCTGTGTCACCCCCCCCCTATCAATTCGAACACGGTGAACGCGAATTGAACGAAATTTGGTACAAAGGTAGCACTAGCAAAGGACACCTCAGTGTCATGTTTTATATCGCCGCCATCTTGACGGAAACGTAATGGCGGCCACACAAATGTTCAAAGCTTAAATCAAATTACGATTAACCTAATCATCCGATCTCTACCAAATTTTGCAACAACATACCTTTATGGAGGGAGCATCCTTTGACCAAACTAATAGGTCATTAGCCTAATATTTTGCGGATGGCGGCCATCTTGTGTGAAAATCGATTCCCCCTATCAATTCGAACACGGTGAAACCGAATGGAACGAAATTTGGTACAGAGGTAGCACTAGAAAAGGGCACCTCAGTGTCATGTTTTATATCACCGCCATCTTGACGGAAACGTAATCGCGGCCACCCAAATGTTAAAAGCCAAAATGAGATTACGACCAACCAAATAATCTAGTCTCTACCAAATTTCGCAACAACGCATCTTTATGTGGGAAGCATATTCTGACCAAACTGCAGGATCATCAGCCCAATAGTTTGCAGATGGTGGCCAAGTATGTGTGCAAATCGATTCCCCCTGTCAATTCAAATACGGTGAAACCGAATTCAACGAAATTTGGTACAGAGGTAGCAGTAGCAAAGGGCACCTCAGTGTCATGTTTTATATCACCACCATCTTGGCGGAAACGGAATGACGGGGCCACCCAAATGTTAAAAGCTTAAATAAAATTACGACCATCCTAATAATTTGATCTCGACCAGATTTTGCAACAACATGCCTTTTTGTGGAAAGCATCTTATGACTGGCTACAAGGTTATCAGCCCAATAGTTTGCAAATAGCGGCCATGTATGTGTGCAAATCCATTCCCCATATCAATTCAAACACGGTGAAACCGAATTGAATGAAATTTTTTACAGAGGTAGCACTAGCAAAGGGCACCTCATATTCATGTTTAATATCCCTATAGCACGTTGTATTTCAACAAGCTACTACAACCAACATTCAATTATACTCCTTGAAAAGGACAAAGAGTTATAACAATACCCAGGCTTTTAGGAGAAAGTAGGCTATATGTTCTTTACTGAACATCTTGTTTTTCTTTGAGCTCTGTTCTATGATTCATTGCAACAAGAACCTAATAATTTTTAAGTTTAAATTAAATATTCACACTACTTGGTTGGCATTCGGGTAATTGAAAGCATAAACAAGATGTTCAGGAAAGAACATATAGCCTACTTTCTCCTAAATGTATGGGTATAGTTATAACTCTTTGTCTTTATCATCTCCTAATTTCTTCCAATTCGAAGTGCAAATTGGCACACTGGATTTGAGGAGTGGCGTTCAAATAATTTACCCCAGCATTTTGCAATTTCATCAGTAAACACTCCAAACAACGTAGGTATTCAGTTTATTAACACCGACTACTTACAATAATTTAAACTTCGTTGCTCTAAACGTATCACAGGGAGAAACATATTTGATATGACTATTACACAGCTAATTTGTAATCGCGCACGGCTAACGATAAAGACAGGCCATGGCGCGTAAACCAAACCCTTCTGTGACGTAGGCAATATACCGGTACTGCTTGATGATGCTTGTACGTTTAAGTCGAGAGCAATTCATAAGCAGCAGAAATGCAATATTTTATATCAATCTTCATAAAATGGACGCAGTTTAGATGTTCCGTGTGTTTTCAAACACGATAAATTATACTGTATAGGTTTGCAAAACTACGCCTATTGAAGTTACTCCTTACAAAAATCCACGCGAACTAGGATTCAAGGTTTCTTTGTGTCTTTAATAGCTGCAACGAACAGGCTACAGTAAGTTGAGTTGTAGATTCTGTGACCTTCGTTGTGAGTTAAATTATGTGCACATTAGTATAATTAGATCAAAGAATCTTGCAGCACAGTATATATATCATTACCATATTGTTGTTTCAAGGGGCGGAACATAATTTAATTCGTTTATAGAAGAGATCTGCGGAATACACTACCCACCGACTAACGACTTGTATCAATACCTTCTATGAAGACAAGTGATAAATGAATACCAACGTTTATACAGGTTCAATGATGTAGACAAGATGACTAGGTACCACACCGGCAGTAAAACGAAGACCAGGCGGTGGTGCAACAGAACTACATTGCTGACGTCACGAAAACTCACCAGAGCCAGTCATTCTCGTTGGCCGTGATAATCGCGCCTTATCTTGGGGATGTGTACCCTCTATTGGCAAAAATAATAACCTTCGCAATTATACTGTCGACATGGGTTCACTAACTGGCCGGTAGAGAGCATAGCTCGCATCTAGAAGGCTGTGGTTACCAATAACATAGTTCAAGTAATTACTCTTAGATGTCACTCCGGTGGTGAATGTTGTTTTAATTAAATATATATTTTCCATTTCAAAATGCATCATATAATGCTTTATTTTATAACGTCTCAGTACTCAAGAAATAATAAATATAAAAAAAATCAAGAAAAAAAGTCTAACTCTGATAGGATTTGAACCACGGCCGGCCTGATGAAAGACTAACGCGCTGACCACTCAGCCAATCGTGCACACTCTAATAGATCGTTAGGAACCAATAAATATACCACGTTATAGCAAATCATGACTTGGACAAAATGTTTTCTTTACTGGAGTATATTTTAAACCGAGTTCATTTCATAGAAAGTTCATATATTTGTTACCACTAGCCTATATTGCATGCAACATACTGAAATTAATAAAATAAAGGTCAGAACGAGAGATCAGCTGCCATCTTGTCAAATAACCGAGACGACTCAGCTTTTTAAAATCACTTCTAGACTATAATCATGACGAATAGAAGGAGAAAGTGAGAAGACCCCTGAAGTTCAAGCGCGCCCCGCCAGGCAGCGCTAGAGTGGGTACGTTCCACACTGCCGGGGTCAGCTGGTCTTAGGGATGGTGCTAACTGCTAAGGGAAACGAGTTACTTTGTAACTAATACTCTTTTCAAAAGTAATTAGCGGTTCCAATTAAAATAGAATGGCAGGGCACAATAGAAAATATAATTCATAGAAAGAAGAACTACGGTCTTCAATACATGTTACGGAACGCACAGATTCCTGGAGTATACAGACACAGATAAAAAACATAATCCCCAGCATATTAAAACAAGCACACATAAACTATTTAGAGTAACACTCTACTTAACAATTCATTTTGTCGGCTACGGTACTGGACTTTCGAAAGCTTGCGTGAAGACTTGGCGGGTGTTCGAGATTGCAAACCTCGGCTGATATCCTTCGTTCTGAAGAAGAATCGGCACCAAAAATAAACAAGTCTGGGGATAATATCCATGACACGCTGAAGACAGCAGCCAGCTCCTGAAGGATCAACTGAAATTGTTTCTTTGGAATCGATACAATCATAAATATTTCGCTCCACATCGATTTTGAGTTTAATTTTCCGGTAATTACTTTCTCGGCCTGGAAAAGAATGCCATATACACTTCTCGAAGGACGTGTTAGATACACTTCATTGTGCATCTTAGGGCACCTTTTTTCGTTTCTTTGTTGCTTTCTCTTAACAATAATTTAGTCGTATTCCCGTTTATTCCTGATGAAGAAAGACTTGGTTTCTTTCGAAACGCGTCGAGATTGAATAAATAAAACACGGCATAAGCCCAAAATTCTACATTATGGATAAAATGGTATTAGTTGTGTTTGACATTAACCATACCGTACATAAAACATCACAATAAATCGGTTGAAAAACTGGATCCAGATAGCTTTAAAACTCATCATTTTGCACCATCTGTTTCCTCTGAATTTGGTTAATTAAAGCTTATTAATTGAGTTTAAATACCGGTTTGGTGACCCATCGTCCCAGGCAAGCCGGTAACACCTGTAACTACTCAGGCAGATAGGTCATTTAGCCGTAATTTGGAAGTTATTGTGAAGTTATGAATGCATTTGCGGTAGCACTGCCGGAGACGTAATCGGGCTAGGCTATTGAGTTTTTAAATTAGCTCCCGTTTCAGGGTTTTTAGGTTTTGAGTGCGAATAGTTCGTTCAATAGTTGTAAAACAGTAAGGAGAGTATGTTTTGTGTAGGTTTTAAGTTGAATTAAAGTTTATGTCGAGCTGAGAAGTGAATTTGGTGTAGCTTAGAGTGTAGTTTTTTGGTCTGATCTGTTTCCTCTGAATTTGGTTAATTAAAGCTTAATAATTGAGTTTAAATGCCGGTTTGGTGACCCATCGTCCCAGGCAAGCCGGTAACACCTGTAACTACTCAGGCAGTAGGTCACTTAGCCGTAATTTGGAAGTTATTGTGAAGTTATGAATGCGTATGCGGTAGCACTGCCGGAGACGTAATCGGGCTAGGCTATTGCGTTTTTAAATTAGCTCCCATTTCAGGGTTTTTAGTTTTTGAGTGCGAATAGTTCGCTTAATAGTTGTAAAACAGTAGGGAGAGTATGTTTTGTATAGGTTTTAAGTTGTATTATGGCTTATGTCGAGCTGAGAAGTGAATTTGTTTTAGCTTAAAGTGTAGTTTTTTGGTCTGTTCTGTAGCCTGGATTTATTAAGTTTATTGTGCTGCTGGCGTGATTAAAAGCTGTAGGATTTGATGTAGAATGCTAGGATTGCTTGGGGGAAGTGTTGGTGAGAGGGAGAGAAGTGAGGGGATGGGTTTATGGAGTTGTTGTTGTTGTTGCTTGTTTTTCAACTGCTGTTTTTTGATGGCGTGCTTGTAGTGCCTACAACCCTGGTACACGTTGTTGGACATTATCGCTTGCAGTGCTTGTAGCGGCGGGACCACAAACTACCATGCTATAATGGCGGAGTCCTCACACTAGGTCCTTCTATTCGTCATGCTATAATATTAAAATATAAACTTTTAATTTCAAACGGGCCACGTCGTTTCAAACAGATTAAACGATTCTTGGTTCGATAGTCGGAACTGGTGGGTCCCATGTTATGGATTATAAAGTTCGCATAATTCACACGGCCTCCATTCTGAAATGGTACGGTTGATAACCTCGTAGTTTGGGCACAAGACGCGCCTCATATGAAGGAACGTTGTTACCAAATTTGGTAAAGATCCGATTATTAGTTTGGTTGTAATGCATTATGAAGTTTTGACCATTTGAGTGGCCGCCATTAAGTTTTGGTAAAGATGGCGGCAATATAAAACATGACACTGAGGTGCCCTTTGCCAGTGCTACCTCTGTACCAAATTTCGTTCAATTCGGTTTCACCGTGTTCGAATTGATAGGGGGGGACAGACATTCAGAGTACACACTCACACACACACACAGACTCACACACACACACACATACACACACACAGACAGACACTCAATTTTTGGCCCTGTAGTGATCTCATAATTCTACTTTCATTTTTTGCAAAAATCGAAAGTAGGCTAAAAATAATATGGTGTATAATGCTTTAATGTATACTAATATTTCACGATGTTTATTCAATATTCTAAGGTTTATTGAATAAACACGCTATATTCAACACAATCTTTAGCTTGTTCGTAAGTATCGTAAAAGAAGCGATTATACATGTAGTCCATTGGAAGATAGTAGCGCCATAACGGACAAATATGCTATTGTAGTAACGCCTAGACGGATATTGTGAAGACTTGAAGAATGATTCTCTTTTAAGTTTCTTTGCAAGCGCGGCATCTAGGATAATTTCCATTTATCTTATGTTTTTCATCTTTCAACTAATTAAGGATTTATGATCACATGTTTAACATTGAAAGATCTATAAATATTTTGGAGTTTAATACTTAATATTAAAACATTAAGTATCCCAAAATAGTTGGCACGCGGAACTGAAGGCATAACGACGTAGATGCCAATCTGATGCTCTGAATTAAGATTTTCGAGGTTAGTAAACACCATTAAGCCGTAACATGTATCAACAAGGAGGGAGAGGGAATGACATGTGAGGTTTAGGAAGGTTTATTTTTCTTTCAAGCTCCAACACTATTATACAACTAAAATTTTGTTTGAACTTCCTAGATTGAGATGCCACCACGTATTGAAATAGTTGGCATGCGGAAAAGAAAGCATATAAGAACTGAAAGAACATCAAAAGTTAGACTTGATGCTATTAGTAGGGTCCAAGATAGTATCATTTCCAGAGATATGCTTACATGTGTTATTTCAACTTCATGGTACAGTACTTTAAAGCTATACTAGCTTCTTTTTAGCCTACTTTCGATTTTTGCAAAAAATGAAAGTATACTTATGAGATCTACACAGGGCCAAAAATTGTGTGTCTGTGTGTATGTGTGTGTGAGTGTGTGTGTGAGTGTGTGTGTGGGTGTGTGTGTGGAATCTGAAAGTCTGTCCCCCCCCCCTATCAATTCGAACACGGTGAATCCGAATTGAACGAAATTTGGTACAGAGGTAGCACTAGCAAAGGGCACCTCAGTGTCATGTTTTATATCGCCGCCATCTTGACATAAACGTAATGGCGGCCACTCAAATGTTCAAAGCTTAAATCAAATTACGACCAACCTATTCATCTGATTTCTACCAAATTTTGTAATGTTATACCATTATTATGAAGAATCTTTTGACCAAACTACGAGGTCATCTGCCCAATAATTTGCGGATGGCGGCCATGTTTGTGTGCAAATTGATTCCCCCTATCTTTTCAAACATGGTGAAAAGGAATTGAAACGAAATTTGGTACAGAGGTAGCACTAGCAAAGGGCACCTCAGTGTCATGTTATAAATCGCCACCATCTTGACGTAAACGTAATGGCGGCCACCCAAATGTACAAAGCTTAATTCAAATTACGACCAACCTATTCATCTGATCTCTACCAAATTTTGTTACCTTATACCTTTATGTATGGAAAATCATTTGACCAAACTACGAGGTCACGTGCCCAATAATTTGCGGATGGCGGCCATATTTGTCTGCAAATCGATTCCCCCTATCTTTTCACACACAGTGAATCCGAATTGAACGAAATTTAGTAAAGAGGTAGCACTAGCAAAAGGCACCTCAGTGTTATGTTCTATATCGCCGCCATCTTGACGTAAACGTAATGGCGGCCACCCAAATGTTCAAAGTTTAAATCAAATTACGACCAACCTATTCATCTGATTTCTACCACATTTTGTAACATTAAACCTTTATGTATGGAAAATCACTTGACCGAACTACGAGGTCATATGCCCAATAATTTACGGATGGCGGCCATATTTGAGTGCAAATCGATTCCCCTTATCTTTTCAAACACGGTGAAACGGAATTGAACGAAATTTGGTACAGAGATAGCGCTAGTAAGGGGCACCTCAGTGTCATGTTTTAAATCGCCGCCATCTTGACGTAAACGTAATGGCGGCCACACAAATGTTCAAAGCTTAATTCAAATTACGGCCAACCTAATAATCTGATCCCTACCAAATTTTGTAACTTTATATCTTTATGTATGCAAAATCTTTTGACCAAACTACGTGGTCATCTGCGCAATAATTTGCGGATGGCGGCCATGTTTGGGTGCAAATCGATTCCCCTATCTTTTCAAACAAGGTGAATCCAAATTGAACGAAATTTAGTAAACGAAATTTAGTACAGAAGTACCACTAGCAAAGGGCACCTCAGTTTCATGTTTTATATCGCCGCTATCTTGACGAAAATTTAATGGCGGCCACCCAAATGATCAAAGCTTAAATCAAATTACGACCAATCTAATCATCTGATCTCTACCAAATTTTGTAACAGTATACCTTTATGTATGAAGAATCGTTTGACAAAACTACGAGGTCATCAGCCAAATAGTTTGGTGATAGCGGCCATGTATGTTTGGAAATCGATTCGTCATATCTATTCAAACACGGTGAAATCGAAGTGAATGAAATATTGTACAGATGAGCACTACCAATGGGCACCTCATATTCATGTTTAATATCCGTATAGCACGTTGTATTTCAGCAAGCTATTACAACCAGCATTCAATTATACTCCTTGAAAAGGACAAAGAGTTATAACTATACCCATGCATTTAGGAGAAAGTAGGCTGTATGTTCTTTACTGAACATCTTGTTTAAGATACTGTTTATGTTCAGAGAACCATATTAACTAATACATTTTTCAGAAGAGGAATTTTTACAATATTTTTCATATATATATTTCAGAAGATTAACCATTGCCTAAATTTTCATAGATATTTTTAAGGATTTATAAATGTTTTTCAAAATTATTCTTTTAAGACGTATTGTAAGGATATCCATTTTTAATTTAAGTTTTTCCTTAGAATAAGTTTTTCTCTCTCAATTGTGCTGAAGAAGAAACCATTGTTGTTTCGAAACATGTACACTTCAAATGATCTATAAACTGCAGACATTTAAGTGCGTTATTATTAGTAGTGATTTGGCGTATAATTAACTTAAGTGTTTTATTAGCTATATCCAAATGGCGAAAACGTTTGCGGATATCCGCAGGTTTATCCCTGGATATCAGCATCTGCGCAGGGCTTTAGTTATACAGTATAACAGTCGAACTTCGATATCTCGATGTGCTTTCAGAAATAAAAATTACTTCGAGTTATCCAAAAATCAAGGTATAGAAATACATGAAAAAATTCGGTTACCTATTGTGCCCTTTTAGCAAGAAATATGCAAATCACAGTATGCCAGCAATGCTCAAATCGGGATTTTCGGGGTTATGGTATGTTCTCCCACTCTGTGACTTACCCATTTTGGATTAAATAGAGGATACACTTCCAAAAATAAAAACAAAATCAACTCCTATTATAAAACATTTAATTAACCAAATATATATGGCGCTACAAACAAATTAAACAAATAAACTACTGACCAATCCTTCTAACTTGTTCAAAGTGAACAAGGAATACATAAAATCAAACAAATGTTATATTAAAATACATGGTTTCCATCAAACCAACAAACTTAAAATTCTTTTCACTTCCATAAAGTATCCCTTTTAAAATTCACTACAATCACGAGCTTCAATGGCTCGATACTTTCCACTATAAACTGTGTTATTCTTTTACACACCTCAATATCTATTTTATGAGTTTCTTATAATCAAAACAATATATAATCTTATTCAAAGTAATTGTTACTCCTTTACTTAATTTTTTGGGCATTTCACAATGTTCTCATGTTACCACCTCTCTCAAGTTAACAAATTCACTACAGTGATCGGGAAAAATACTTGTGTACTCCCGAGTTATAGAAGACTACTTGAACAAAGTCAAAAATTATGATCACTCCCGAAATCTAATTGTCTTCATTGAACTCGTGAAATCCTACATCAATATCTCATTACATTAGGGATTTATATTTATTATTATTTGTCTTAAAAGACCATCATCTCATAAGAAAGCAAACGATCTGAACTTGCAAGCGGTAACTTTCATCTACAAGAACCTCGGTTCGAATCCCGGGTCATTAACAAACTCTAAACACTCATGGTTTATTATTACTTCAAACAAACGGTTCCCCTGACCTACCATACTTTCAATAGCGAGGGGTTGGACCGTGACACTCGACTTGATTTATTGCCCGGGAGGGAGACCCTCAGTATCGCCCACACGGGACCGCTACTCTCATGCTTTAAAACAGCTATTTCTCAAACACAGTTCTCTGAACAGACCTGGCGTTTCTTTCATTCATATTAACAACATTATTTAGGTTCATAGACCACTTTCGTAATCTTGGCATTTATTAATTATGAAGTGTCATCATTGATGGGTAAGAATAATTCAATACAACAACAATATTTAGGGGCTTCAACAACTATACGAGTCTGGGTTCGACTCTCTCAACTGCCTCGGGAACAAATCCCATACTGGAGGACTTTATAACAATTAGCGGCTTAGGGCGACCTCGGTCTAACCTGCGCTCATCAATACAATAAATTCGCACTCTTATACAACGCCTCGTGATCTACATCACTATATGGAGGACTTATCATCAATTACCGCAATCAACTGTCCCTCACAATTAATTTACCAAGTGTATTTAGATTCAACGCCTACCTAGCGTGACAATTTACTTTAATGCGCGACAATGCGCTATACATTACTTTAAGGCCTAGCGTCTTCCAAAGAACTGATAAATTCAAAATCAACATTTGATCTACATCTCAATTTTTTTAAATATTAATCCTCTCCCGTGACAATAATCGCTATACATTAAGAACACGTATTCACACCATGTCTTTATTCCTTTACAAAAGCTCAAAAGCTATTACTTTCATATAATTCAACTTAATCTTCATTTATATAATTTATATTATTATTATATTTTTCCGCTTGCTTTCATAACATTTATCAAACACACTGATATTTTATTTCATACATTTCCTCTAGAGATTTATTCATTTCACATAATCATTTTATAATTTCTCAATTTTTATTTGTTCAGATCGCGCTCTTATTCTGTTATTTGTTATTCAAAAACATCCCTATTTATCATTCTCAGGTGGATTGTACACAAATATTCCCCCAACACATAACATAATGAAAATGGTTACTTACATGCTCGGACGGCCCACTACCGTGCTTTCCAACGATGTTTCATTTTTGCCCACTGTTTGTGATTACACCATCGTGCTCAAATTCATTTCATACACTGACATATCTTGACACACATATAATTTATGTACTTTAATCACTGGTAACATTTTAAAATACACTTCGGTATTCTTCTATTACACACAATAAAATCATTGAAAAATTACTATCTAACACCAATTTTATATATTTACACTACACTGATTCTAATCACTGAGGCTTTGATTAGGCCTTGCACACGTGATATTTGCTTCCCCGTCTCCTAGGGTGAAACTAGTAGATGTCGGCTTCCTATCTGACCAGAATATGAAAGTCTCGAACACTCTACCCCTCCCTGGAATGGTACTTCTTCAAATCCGGTTTCCTGACGATCGGCTATTATTATTATTAGCTCGAACTGCTTCTTTCTAGACCCTATTAGTTGTCTAGCGAAAGTCTGTCTTGTTCACGGTCTCCCAAATACTCTATCGGTGACCTATTATTTTCTAGCATCTAATACTCCTCGTAATTTGTGCTTTTTATAGTTCGTTTGTTTCCTTGAAACAACGTCTTGAATTTACTTCTCCTTTCTGACTACTCAGTTCTATAATTCCTCTCTTTTCAGAATACTATTCGGACCTTATTTTGTACGACCTTGATCGGGTTCTTTAACATTGATAGAATGTTTATTTCGCTGTTATGGTACTTCAAAACGTTACGATACACTTGGTCGTTTAAATAAACTGTTATTGAAGACTTATCGCCTATTCTTTAAGTTCGCAGCCTACTTCGACTGTAATACTGAACTTTTCACTGTAAGACTGATATTGTCGGAACTAAATCCTGTATTAGGATTTTCCTAATTCTCCACACGGCGATACTATGATGATACTTATCGTACTTTGATGCTTCATCGTGCAGCGTCTCGGCGCTCACGGAACTGGATGATTGGTGAAACAGTACGACCCGCCTTGGCGGTCATTCAAGACTGAATAATTGGCTTGGCTCTGCCAGGAATTTTATACAAATTGGCGACAAAAAGATAAATTCTACGTCTTTTTCGGAACCAACTTTTGAAGTAATGGTCGCACATTATTAAAAATTATATCTCTGGAAAGCTTGTTTTCCAAACGTAAACTGACTTCTTTGCACATGAAAATCGATCGTGCAGTTCTGAGATATTAAATAAAATTTAGTCTTCAGCTGTGTGGGTGTTACAGTTGATTTTTAATTCCCCCCTCCTCGGGTCTCGGGAAACCCCCAATGACGTATGACCACGTCGGCACTTCTTTCCTGGGCATTTATTATAACATCTTTCTCCACACAAAAATCTCTATTCCGAAATGATTCACAATGCTGTATTTCTTTAGTTAATTTTATTCTTGCAAATGGGTTAAATCTAATTATTCTTCTTCTGGCCCGGCTGCGCGGTTGCCATTCTACTGCAACGTAAGGGCGATTTCCGAAACACGCTCTTCGTCACTCACTTGGAAAATTCCACTCGTTCTATTTATATTCGTGACTGGCTCCTTATCAATGCGTCAGGCATGATCTCATTTCCTGGCCACCTGGCTTCAGTTTATTTCACAACGTTATGCTAGCCTTCTTGTATAAAATCTTTCTATGTTCCTTTGAAGACTGTATATTTCCTTCCTTCCTTTTACAAAAAAAAAACATGGATTCGACCCCTTGAACCGATGGTACATGGGTTCATCTCTCCCCTCCTTAGGTAAATAAATTTTCGAAAAATTTTGAGGAAATTTATTTCAATAAATCATAAAATCTTATTCTTCTTTAGTGCCGAAGCCATTATAACATTTCTCAGTACCTTCTGATCTTTATTCCTTTAAAATCCCACGATAATTAGGGTTTTCCGCCTTTTAAGTCATATCCGGAAATAGTGTAGGTTGGGTACGCTCTGTCCCTACCCTTTCTTCCTTTCTTATTCGTCTGGACTACAAGTTTCCATAACATAATTCTTCGTTACGGGTGTGGTCTATCCCTACCCGTTTCTTTATTTCATCATTCTCTCTTCTTAAATTGAAATTTTCCTTTTCAACAAAATCAATTATTTCTCTTATCTCGCAATACAGTTTCTCTAATTCGCATTCGCACTCGAATGGTTGAGCTCTGTTTCCTATTTCTACCTTACCATTGTTTCTATCAAAAGAGGATTCATCATCTCTAAATTGTTCCATAACCAGGGCTTGTTCGTTGGCTTCATCGAAGTCTTCGGGAGGGTAATATACTTTTAAATTCGCTGAGTTCATGGTCACTTCGTGATTCGTTTCACAGTGACGAATTCTATAGGCATTATTTCTTAAATCTCTTATTATTTGATACGGTCCGTGGTACATTTTCTGGAACTTCTTGTACACGCGGTTCCCTGGATCCGAAATGGCTGGTCTTTTCACTAACACCATTTCTCCTGCTAATAGTGGTCGATGATACCTCTTGTGCCTGTTTATTCTTTGCCTTCTATCAGCTTGAGCTTTTAGATGCTCAAAGGCTCTTCTAATGCGTACATCTCTTCCAGGCTGAGCTTCTGCTGGCCTAGGAATGACCAGACTCCAAGGTCTCTCTGGTTGCTCATTCCTATGTAACGTTATTGGTATCTCTCCCGTAGATTCATGGATGGTGTTGTTTATACAAAATTCGATAATATCCAGGATATCTATCCATTTCCAATTTTCTTCGGCACAGTATATCCTACAATACTTGGCCGTCTCCCTCATCACTCTTTCCATAGGATTTGCCTCAGGATGGCGAATACTTGACAAAATCTGACGTATTCCAAGTCTCTCTAATTCCTGTCTGAATTCTACACTTGTAAAACTACTACCGTGATCCGACAACAAATTCTCGGGTTTTCCCAGAATAGGTATCACTTTTTCTTTGAGTCGTTTTAACACCTGTTTGGTACTAGTCTTCTGTATGGGAGCAAGGACAACCATTTTTGTGAAAACATCCATAGCCACCATTATGTGTCTATTTCCTCTCCTAGCCTTTGGCAAAGGTCCGAAATTGTCAATGGAAGTAATTTGACCTGGCCTCTCGGGCAACAATGGTATTGGCTTTTGTCTCATCAAAAATGCATTTGGCTTAATCCTCTGACATAGATCACATGTCTTGAGCGTATCCCTTACAGTCTCTCTCAGTCTCGGCCATACAAATGCTTCTTTCAGCATCGAGACTGTTTTGTCGACTCCCATATGTCCAAACGATCTATGGGCTAACCATACCATTTTCCTCTGCAAAATCGCAGGTACTACGATCCTTAATCGTGTATGGTCAGAGTCCACAAACTTATACAACAATCCATTAAAGAACGTGTAATCTTGAGCTATCTTATTAGCTTCAGTGTATGCCGGTGTTCCCCTTATCAAACTCCCTTCCAAGAAAGATATGAGCATGTTCATCCATGGATCCTCACGTTGTCGTTGACCAATGCTTCTTAATTCATTCAGAGTACGCTGATCCCTGTCTTCCAAATCAATAGCCATTACTTCCTCTTCTGTGGACTCTGGCTGTCTACTTAAATAATCTGGAACTACATTTTCTTTCCCTGGGCAATACTCTATATTTACGACGAACTGTTGAATATATAAAGCCCAACGCATCAACCTTTGACTGGATAAATCAGTCTTCATCAAAAAGGTTAAGGCTTTATGATCAGTCCTTAATGTGACTTGAAACCCATATCCGATCTTTCGCCAATATTGCAACGCGTGCAATATCGCTAACAACTCGATCTCGCTGATTGTATAATTTTTCTCGTGTGGTTTCAGTCTCCGACTTGTGAAAGCTAGATAATTTTTCTTCTCAGGGTTATCCGGGTTTTCCTGATATAGCATTGCCCCTATTCCAATCTGGGATGCATCTGTTTGTATTACAAATCTCTGATTAAAATCAGGATATTCTAGCTTCACATAATTTAAGAGCATTTCCTTGGCCTCTATAAATGCTTTTTCTGTTTCCTCCGTCCATTTCCACTTGCCCCCCTTCTTCAGAAGGTCCTGTAGTGGTACAACAGTTTTGGTGTATGACGGACAATGTCCTAAGAAAAATCCAATCAATCCCAAAAACTGGCGAACGTTTTTCACCTTCAAAGGTCTGGGAAAATCTCTTATCGATTCTAATTTGCATGGATTTGGTTTAACACCATCCTTATCAATCACATGCCCCAAAAATGTAACTTGTCTCTGACAAAAATTTGATTTCTTCAAATTAATCTTAAAGTTAGCCCTTCTAAAATCGTCCAATACTTTCTTTAACTTTTCCAAATGTTCCTCAATGTTTTCCGAGGTAAGCAATATGTCATCCACATAACGGATAGTGCAATCTTTCACTTCCTCTGACAGGTTACGATCAAGCGCTCTTATTAAGGCGGATCCCGCGGTCTTCAAACCAAACGGACATCTCCTGAAGCAATATGTTTGTTGGTCGCACTGAAATCCAGTTAAAAGACTGGTTTTCTCTTCCAGTTCGAGATGATGATATGAAGAAGTCATGTCAATATTTGTAAATATCTTCTTGCCTTTAAATTTCCTCTGTATTTCTTTTATGGGTGGTGCCGAATCATTCTCTAGTATGATTTTCGCGTTCAAATTCCTGGCGTCTAAACACACCCTTACTGAGCCATCCGGTTTACTCACAATTACTAATGGACTAACATAAGGTGTCGCCATCTTTTCTATAACCCCTGCATCCATCATCTCCTGCAGCGTTTTTTCTCGTTTGTGGGTAATGTTTTTCTGCAACCGGGTATGGTTTTTGTCTGAACGGTGCCCAATCATTTACTTGAAAAGCGTATTTAAAATTCTCAATCTTCCCTGGCTTGGAATCAAATATGTCCCTGTAATTTCATGGTAATTCCTTTAATTTTTCCCTGTTTTCGAGGTCAACTTTAGCTTCCTCTATTTTTCCTGACAGGTTGGTTTCGAACTCAGTTTCCAAACTATCTTCAAGTTCTATGTTTAGGACTTCAAATACCTTTTCTATGTCCTTACAACATTCCTCGTTCACTTCTTCCACATGCCATACCTGTTCTCCTATTTTCGCATCCTGTTCCTGTAAATTAATATTTTGTTCGTCCACATCCTCTTTTTGAATCCTAATGCAATTTTGCGTTAGGTCTATGATGACCTTGTTCTCACGGATAAAATCAATACCTAATATGACATTATATGGCAATTGATTTACCAGCAAAAAGCATTGCGAAATTTCAGCGTTACCTATGATCAAATCAATGTATACCTGAAATTTACATGTTAAAGATTTTTCAGGAATAATTCCCTTAATCTTCACACTTGAGGTGGGAATTTTCAATACGCGGCCTCTTGTTTCCAATTCATTTAGGAGGGTTTGCGTAATTAAACTTATGGTTGATCCAGTATCAATTAATGCCCTGACCAGTAATCCTTCTATCCTGAGCATGATGATAGGTAGTTCTCTTCTAATAGGTGGGATTCCTTCCACATCCTCTTTAATTAGCTCATCTGGTCTTGCTATCCAATTCACAATCTCTACCTCCTCCCAGCTCCTGGTATGTTTCCACTTTTGATGATTTAATTTTGAAGTTTTTTTTTATCCTGAGGGCTTCCTTTCCCCTCATTCTTCAATTGAGCTTGTAACTCCAAACTTTGAGCTCCTTCTAGTCGGTCGGGTGATTTTCGGTTCTTTATTGCCTCACTCCAACGGACTCTTTGCGTTTCAGGTTCGTCTGTTCGTTCATTCATGTAACGAAGACTTTCCTGATATCTTTCTTCTATTTCGGCCCGATATTCATCATTTCTATCTTCCGGCCTCACATTCCTTCTGGGATAATTTTCCCATCTCTTTCTGTTATCCTGCCTCTGATTATTATTGTTATAGGGTCGGTTCTCTTGTTGCCTATAACCCGTATTTCTAGGATTCCTTCCTCGATATCCTCCTCTATAGTATGGCTGTATTCCCCTAGGCTCTTGATGTCCATATTCTCGACCCAGTCCCTGAGTATCAGTACTAGTGGACTGATTTCTAGTCGGTGTTTTTCTTTGTTTTCTTGACTGCTGGCCATATGTAACTGTTCAGTCTGTCTTTGATGCCTGGGAGTAACATGTGAAGTCGTCATATCTAATTGACGTAAGACGCTCTCCACTTCCACAGCACTTCTGGCTTTAGATGAGATCAACAACCTCTGGATCTCATATGGAAGTCGTCTTGCAATGGCGGCACACAGGTCGTTCTCAGCAGGAGCAATGTCAAGTTCCCGGAATTTACACAGCTGAGCGGTGAAAAATTCTGAATATTTAGTTGGGGCATTTGTGCTATACTTCCTAGAGTACAGATCTAGCCTCAGATTCTCTTGGACATCTGCTGCCCAATATCGTTTCAGAAAAGCTTCTCTAAAACCTTCCACCGTGTCAAATGTATACCTGAAACTCCTGAACCAGGTGAGACAATCACCTGCCAACAGCTTCTCAATTGCTCTCAGTCTCCGATCCTGAGGAACTTTCATTTCATTCAAGTACTCTGCGACCTCCTTCAACCAGTATTTAGGAGTAATTGACATATTATTACCCGTAAACTTCACCGGTCTGTCCTCATTTGACCATTTGTTTGGTTCATATAAGGAGTTGACATCGCCATTGGATATCCTGGGTTCTTATAAGGGCTCTCCCCTCCTAAGTCCCTATCTTGATCTGTGCCTCGTTCATGGGGATCTATCCATCCTGTCTTTTGAAATTCATCCTGATTTTCAAATTCTAATTTCCTTTCTCTTTGGGCACTTTCCTCATTAGCCATGAGTTGAATTTCCATTTGACTGTTCTTGTGTTCAGTCCTTTCCAACCGGGATCCTAATTCATTCTGAATTCTTTCTTGATTCTTTTTACTGTTTTCCACTGCTCGTTCGAGTTGGAATTTCTCTTCCCTAAAACTATCCCTCATTTCAGCTAAGTGTTTTTCTACCTCTTTCTTGATGACCACGACCTGTTCTTCTATAATTTCTTGCTTAACGTCACCTTTGGTATCTAAGTCCTCCCGGATCTCCTTTATCTTTTTCTCCATATCTCCCTTAATTCCTTCAAGCTTTTCCTCAGTTTTCCCTTGACTCTTATACAATCTCCTCAAGTCGTCTTGGACCTGGTTTACTTCAGTACAGGTTTTTCCTACTTGTACCTTTAATGTTCCTATGTTTTCCTGAACCTCATTGATACCCTTACTTATTTCCTCTATCTTCTGGATATTTCCCTTATTTTCTTCATCTCGTTGCTTTCTTTCACACTGGAGATGCTCTTCGTAGGTACCTAATCTCTTATTTATTTTCTCCTCGTGCTTCTTTAAGTTCTCATCTACCTGCCCGGTAAAATGATCAAATTGTTCTTTCCTATTCTTCGCATCTTCCTGATTCTGATTTTCCATATCATTAACTTTGGCCTGAATTTCATCGACTTTTCCCTCAAGTTTTCCTACTTGGTCTTCCACCCCAGTAAATCTGCCTTCTAGCCTATCAACACTATCTTTTATCTCCTTCCGGGATTTTTCACAAATCTTGCTGTTAAACTCTATCTGAGTTTCTAAATTTTTCAGCACACCTTGGATCTGGGTTACAAGTTCATCTTTTCATGCATTTACATTCTCTTTACAAGTTTTTTTCCATTTTACCTGTGATATCTCCTTTTAACTCATCTAACTTACTCTCCAACCGCGTGTCAAAATCTTGAAATTTGTTATTCATTGTCTCTTCTATTTTGTTATTTATATTACTTTGTATTTCAGTCTCCATGGCCTTTAATTCGGTTTTCATGGCTTGACTTTTTAGAGAATTGTCAGCTATCATTTTCTCCTGAAACGAATGTAATCTATTTTCAAGTTTACCCTCCATGATTCCTAATTTCTCTTCCAAATCCTTGGATTGTGCTGAAAAATGATTTGAATTCTCTGTTTTTATACTATCCAACTTACTTTCTATCTCAGCCTTCAATGTACTATTCATGTTGATACAATCGGCTTGGATAGATCCTAACTTTTGATTTATGGATTCTAACTTTTTATTATTTTTATCCTGTTGGAGGCCCAATGTATTGTCTATCGTTTCAAATTTATTGTTTATAGCCTTCATCATTTCATTACCATCAGCTTTTAAAGCGTCCAAAAGCTCCTGCCTTTCTTCCCTATTCTCTTCTTTTGAAGTTTTGTTACTTTCCGTACTTATTTTTATCATCTCCTCCCTATTCCTTTGGAAATGCTCATCCAAACACTCCTTTATCTCCATCATCGTACACATCTTATCCACAATATAAAAATACAGTGGGCTACTATGCCACATCGCTGGTACATGCTTGAGAGATGGTAATCCTAACTCTTGTGTCCCAATTTTTAAAAAATGTTTTACCTTGGTATGGGTGTTTACTAAAACGTACCCGTTTGATATACTCATTCAATGTTAAAACCTTTATGGAAGTATTTACAAATTCAAATTTCGAAAAACAATTTTTTTTTCAAAATAAATGAAAATTTTGATTTTTCAAGAAAACTCGGGTTTTCCCTAGGAAAACTCATCCCCACGTTGGGCGCCAAAATTTTAGTGTTTAGGGGGGTTTATTTATATTCAGGGCTGCTCGGTGTGAGTTTCCAGGGACCCATGCGGTCAGTTAACATTATATGTTGTAGCTATTCCTATCATTACTTTACCTTACATGATATGACCGTCTTAAGTGTTCCTCTAATTATTAATCCAAACACAGTACTTTTATGCCCCTGTGCCCTTTTAGCAAGAAATATGCAAATCACAGTATGCCAGCAATGCTCAAATCGGGATTTTCGGGGTTATGGTATGTTCTCCCACTCTGTGACTTACCCATTTTGGATTAAATAGAGGATACACTTCCAAAAATAAAAACAAAATCAACTCCTATTATAAAACATTTAATTAACCAAATATCTATGGCACTACAAACAAATTAAACAAATAAACTACTGACCAATCCTTCTAACTTGTTCAAAGTGAACAAGGAATACATAAAATCAAACAAATGTTATATTAAAATACATGGTTTCCTTCAAACCAACAAACTTAAAATTCTTTTCACTTCCATAAAGTATCCCTTTTAAAATTCACTACAATCACGAGCTTCAATGGCTCGATACTTTCCACTATAAACTGTGTTATTCTTTTACACACCTCAATATCTATTTTATGAGTTTCTTATAATCAAAACAATATATAATCTTATTCAAAGTAATTGTTACTCCTTTACTTAAATTTTTGGGCATTTCACAATGTTCTCATGTTACCACCTCTCTCAAGTTAACAAATTCACTACAGTGATCGGGAAAAATACTTGTGTACTCCCGAGTTATAGAAGACTACTTGAACAAAGTCAAAAATTATGATCACTCCCGAAATCTAATTGTCTTCATTGAACTCGTGAAATCCTACATCAATATGTCATTACATTAGGGATTTATATTTATTATTATTTGTCTTAAGAGGCCATCATCTCATAAGAAAGCAAACGATCTGAACTTGCAAGCGGTAACTTTCATCTACAAGAACCTCGGTTCGAATCCTGGGTCATTAACAAACTCTAAACACTCATGGTTTATTATTACTTCAAACAAACGGTTCCCCTGACCTACCATACTTTCAATAGCGAGGGGTTGGACCGTGACACTCGACTTGATTTATTGCCCGGGAGGGAGACCCTCAGTATCGCCCACACGGGACCGCTACTCTCATGCTTTAAAACAGCTATTTCTCATACACAGTTCTCTGAACAGACCTGGCGTTTCTTTCATTCATATTAACAACATTATTTAGGTTCATAGACCACTTTCGTAATCTTGGCATTTATTAATTATGAAGTGTCATCATTGATGGGTAAGAATAATTCAATACAACAACAATATTTAGGGGCTTCAACAACTATACGAGTCTGGGTTCGACTCTCTCAACTGCCTCGGGAACAAATCCCATACTGGAGGACTTTATAACAATTAGCGGCTTAGGGCGACCTCGGTCTAACCTGCGCTCATCAATACAATAAATTCGCACCCTTATACAACGCCTCGTGATCTACATCACTATTTGGAGGACTTATCATCAATTACCGCAATCAACTGTCCCTCACAATTAATTTACCAAGTGTATTTAGATTCAACGCCTACCTAGCGTGACAATTTACTTTAATGCGCGACAATGCGCTATACATTACTTTAAGGCCTAGCGTCTTCCAGAGAACTGATAAATTCAAAATCAACATTTGATATACATCTCAATTTTTTTATATTAATCCTCTCCCGTGACAATAATCGCTATACTTTAAGAACACGTATTCACACCATGTCTTTATTCCTTTACAAAAGCTCAAAAGCTATTACTTTCATATAATTCAACTTAATCTTCATTTATATAATTTATATTATTATTATATTTTTCCTCTTGCTTTCATAACATTTATCAAACACACTGATATTTTATTTCATACATTTCCTCTAAAGATTTATTCATTTCACATAATCATTTTATAATTTCTCAATTTTTATTTGTTCAGATCGCGCTCTTATTCTGTTATTTGTTATTCAAAAACATCCCTATTTATCATTCTCAGGTGGATTGTACACAAATATTCCCCCAACACATAACATAATGAAAATGGTTACTTACATGCTCGAACGGCCCACTACCGTGCTTTCCAACGATGTTTCATTTTTGCCCACTATTTGTGATTACACCATCGTGCTCAAATTCATTTCATACACTGACATATCTTGACACACATATAATGTATATACTTTAAACACTGGTAACATTTTAAAATACACTTCGGTATTCTTCTATTACACACAATAAAATCATTGAAAAATTACTATCTAACACCAATTTTATATATTTACACTACACTGATTCTAATCACTGAGGCTTTGATTAGGCCTTGCACACGTGATATTTGCTTCCCCGTCTCCAAGGGTGAAACTAGTAGATGTCGGCTTCCTATCTGACCAAAATATGAAAGTCTCGAACACTCTACCCCTCCCTGGAATGGTACTTCTTCAAATCCAGTTTCCTGACGATCGGCTATTATTATTATTAGCTCGAACTGCTTCTTTCTAGACCCTATTAGTTGTCTAGCGAAAGTCTGTCTTGTTCACGGTCTCCCAAATACTCTATCGGTGACCTATTATTTTCTAGCATCTAATACTCCTCGTAACTTAGTGCTTTTTATAGTTCGTTTGTTTCCTTGAAACAACGTCTTGAATTTACTTCTCCTTTCTGACTACTCAGTTCTATAATTCCTCTCTTTTCAGAACACTATGCGGACCTTATTTTGTACGACCTTGATCGGGTTCTTTAACATTGATAGAATGTTTATTTCGCTGTTATGGTAATTCAAAACGTTACGATACACTTGGTCGTTTATATAAACTGTTATTGAAGACCTATCGCCTATTCTTTAAGTTCGCAGCCTACTTCGACTGTAATACTGAACTTTTCACTGTAAGACTGATATTGGCGGAACTAAATCCTGTATTAGGATTTTCCTAATTCTCCACACGGCGATACTATGATGATACTTATCGTACTCTGATGCTTCATCGTGCAGCGTCTCGGCGCTCACGGAACTGGATGATTGGTGAAACAGTACGACCTGCCTCGGCGGTCGTTCAAGACTGAATAATTGGCTTGGCTCTGCCAGGTCTTTTATACAAATCGGCGACAAAAAGATAAATTCTACGTCTTTTTCGGAACCAACTTTTGAAGTAATGGTCGCACATTATTAAAAATTATATCTCTGGAAAGCTTGTTTTCCAAACGTAAACTGACTTCTTTGCACATGAAAATCGATCGTGCAGTTCTGAGATATTAAATAAAATTTAGTCTTCAGCTGTGTGGGTGTTACAGTTGATTTTTAATTCCCCCCTCCTCGGGTCTCGGGAAACCCCCAATGGCGTATGACCACGTCGGCACTTCTTTCCTGGGCATTTATTATAACATCTTTCTCCACACAAAAATCTCTATTCCGAAATGATTCACAATGCTGTATTTCTTTAGTTAATTTTATTCTTGCAAATGGGTTAAATCTAATTATTCTTCTTCTGGCCCGGCTGCGCGGTAGCCATTTTACTGCAACGTAAGGGCGATTTCCGAAACACGTTCTTCGTCACTCACTTGGAAAATTCCACTCGTTCTATTTATATTCGTGACTGGCTCCTTATCAATGCGTCAGGCATGATCTCATTTCCTGGCCACCTGGCTTCAGTTTATTACACAACGTTATGCTAGCCTTCTTGTATAAAATCTTTCTATGTTCCTTTGAAGACTGTATATTTCCTTCCTTCCTTCCTTTTACAAAAATACATGGATTCGATCCCTTGAACCAATGGTACATGGGTTCACTATACTAATATAATAAAGCTGAAGAGTTTGTGTGTTTGTTTGTGTGTTTAAACGCGCTAATCTCTGGAACTACCAGTCGGATTCGAAGAATTCTTCTTGTATATGATAGCCGTTTTCGAGGGGAATAGTTTAGGCTATGTTAAATTTCGGACAGACCAATCCATTCCCTTTTGGTACAAATCTACACCGTTTAACCGATCTAAACCAAAATTTGTATACTTACCATTGGTACCCTGCGAGTAACACTTTCTACATGAAATTTATGACAGACCAGTCCATTCCCTGCATTTAGGCCCTTTGGCACAAATCTACACCGTTTCACCTATCTGAACCAAAATGTGTATACTTACCCTTTGGAACCCTGCGAGTAACACTGTCTGCATGACATTTTGGACAGACAATTCCATTCCCTGCATTTAGGCCCTTTGGCACAAATCTACACCGTTTCATTAATCTGAACCAAAATTTGTATACTTACCCTTTGGAATCCTGCGAGTAACACTGTTTACATGTAATTTCGGACTGACAACTCCATTCCCTGCAATTAGGCCCTTTTGCACAAATCTACACCGTTTCACCGATCTGAACCAAATTTCACATACTTACCCTTTGGATCCCGACGAGTGACACTGTCTGATTGAAATTTCGGACAGACCACTCCATTCCTTGCATTAAGGTCCTTGGCACAAATCTACTCCGCTTCACGGATCTGAACCACATTTTGTATACTTACCCTTCGGAACCTTGCAGTTGACAATGTCCACTCTAAATTTCGAACAGACCACTCCATTCCCTGCATTTAGGCCCTTTATCACAAATCTACACCTTTCCTCCTAATTGCACCAAATTTTACTTACACTTTGAAACCCTGCTGGCAACACTGTTCAATTGATATTTTGTACAACGCTCTCCATTCCCTACATTTAGAATAACAAACAAACTGAACTTGAAAACCACGTATTAAGGCCCTAGAACCATTTATGTCCGCAGTAGTGTAACTGTAAGAGTATTTTAATAAGTCCATTGTTGACCGGCAATTCGGGCTGCATCACGTCGCCTCTACCAGTGTTCTGGTGCAGAATTGCAAAATTAGTTAAATCTTGCGCTGCTTATAAATTGCAGTCACGGGGGGATTAGTGCAAACAGATTTCATAGGCCCCTTAAAACATTTATCATCATGAACTTATTATGCCTCTGTATAAGTGCAATGGTGTTGGTGCAGTACATTGAGGTTATCAGCTGCAATAAGCGTTGGTGCTTTCAAATTTACCTTCATTTATTCCGAAACTTATCGTTGAGCGCTATGTGGCGGTAAATGATACTATTCTACCTCAGGAGCTCGGGACAGCCGAAGTTTTTCAAAGTGTTCTGATTATTTTCCTACGGCGCTACGCTACAAAAGACGACACTATTGGTCTCTACATTTCTAACAGCCAATGAGATATAGGCCCTAGGCCGTGTCTTATTTCACTTACTCCTGTTTCTAAATATATTTTAAAATGTGTTTGTAAATTACATGTGTCAGTGCTGTAGTTAGTAAACAGCCGTTTCCCTATTCATTATTATCATAACTGGAAAATGGCCTGAATGTTACGTCCAATATACTGTACTAATTATCACCCCCACTAAAACCACCACCACAAAAAGTTATATTTAAAAATATTTCTTTTCTGTTAGTTTAAGTATCATTTGCCAGTTGTGTAGTAGTATTAATTATCATCCTTAAAACAAATAAATCCACCGGGCGAAGCCGGGCGCTACTGCTAGTATTATCATAAATAGTCAACTGTTGCTACGTCATGCTGTTATTGCCACTCGGTCTACTCATGCAGGTCTACTAACTAGGGTAAAATGTTGCTGTGCAAATATTTTAGATACATTTCGATTTATTGTACTCTATGTATTTTCTGTTCCTTCCAAAAACGTGAATCCTGCATAGCGCTATAAATCTTGTGTTTGGTTGGTTGATTCGTTAGTTTAGGGGCTGTGACAACGTGGCCATGTAGCCCCGTGTACTTTGGGTGTGTGTAGAATATGTCTGATAACTGCTGTTAATTATGATGGCTATATTAGTGTGTGTTATCTCTTTTAATTCAAGTAAGGACTGCAGACGATAGTTTCAAGTAGTTCCTACTTTTGCTGTTCCTTCTACCCACACTCAAATACACAGAGCTGCTGATCAAAAGAACTAATTATAATAATAATAATGTTATTGGCTCAACGGTTAGGCTAGTTGCCGCACACCAAGGCGGATTGGGTTTGATTCCCGGCTAATACATGTGGCATTTTCGAGGTGAAATTATACGTCTGATAGTTCGGAATCCTCCTAAGAAAGAGAGGTCCCTAAGCTATTGATTGGCTGTCACGTAAAACTTAAAATTCCTTCCTTGCTGCCATCCTTCCTAAATTCCTTGCTTCCTTCCTTGCTTCCTTATTTCCTTCCTTCCTCATTCCTTCTTGCCTTCCTTACTTCCTTTCTTCCTTGCTTGCCTCCTTCCGTGTTTATTTGTTTCCTTCCTTATTCCTTGTTTCTTTCCTTTCTTCCTTATTTCCTTTCTTCCCTGCTTGCTTCCTTCCTTGCTTGTTTCCTCTTTTGCTTCCTTATTGTTTTCTTCCTTACTTATTCCTTGCTTGCCTTCTTCCTTATTTCCTTCCTTCCTTATTCTTTGCTTCCTTATTGCCTTGATTTTTCATTCCTTCTTTATTTCCTCCCTTGCTTCCTTCTTTCGTTCTTTCTTTAATCCTTCCTTGCCTTCTTCCATCCTTCCTTCCTTCCTACTTTGCTTTCTTCCTTACTTCCTTCCTAAATTCCTTGCTTCCTTGCTTCTTTGCACCCTGCCTTCCTTCCGTGCTTCCGTTCTTCCTTTTATCCGTCCTGTGTTGCTTATTTTCTTGCTTCTAACTTGTTTCCTTTTTACTTCCTTCCCCGCTTCCTACCTTTCTTATTTCTTGCTTCCTTCCTCCCGTCTTTGCCTCCTTCCTTCCTACCTTTTCTCCACATTTCCTGCCTTCCTTCCTTTACACCACAGTAATAGAATAAAACATACAGATTCTACCCACACTTAAGCACACGGGGCTGGTAACCAGGATAACCCAAGTTCTTATATTTGGGCGCTGCAAGCCCGAGCACCATGGTCATCTTGTAGCCTTCGCAAGGTGGTCGTGTGGGTGTAACTAATTTAATAGCCACAGAGACTGAAATAGCGAAGAGTCCGTTACAGGAGATTACACGGCTAGAGAGAGCTCGCACGACTCTTATTATTTATAGCCGAGCATTGTCTTGTCTGACTCACAGGGAGTTATCATTTCAAGAGAATAAATTAGCCTACAGTGAAGTTATATCATTCGTAAGTGTTAATTTTTTTTAAACGAATGCAGAAATTCATTTTAAGTGTATTGAAATGGAGGTTGTCAGTCATTAGGTTATGCATTGAACAGAAATTGTCATCAGGGGCTCACAGGTAGTGGGATGTGCGTTCACGACCTTAAATGAGTCCGCCATTGTTTTCACTTATAGTTCTCTCACTTTCCTCGTTAACGAGTGGCGACTCAAACGTAAGGCAGTAGCACGCGCGGACAATAACTATTGTTCACTACTGACCAATAGCTGACGGTTGTTGACCAATAGCATGCTTGCTCTATCTCTCCACGTGGACCCCAAGGTACGGTCCAGGCGGGCAGCTCGCGTGTAAGGTGTCCAGTGTTGCATTGCTGCATGTAGTTCTCTCCAGTCTCGCTGTTTGCTCTCAGTGGCTACTGTGTAGTTGACAACACTGTGTCCTGAGCTGAGAACGCCCTGGTTTCACGCAGAAATGGAATGTTAATATATCCGCCCAGCTAGGTTTCAAAATGAGCTGCACGTAAACGAGGAAAGTGCGAGATTTATACATGTGTCGGCTACTCCTCTTCATCTTTCCTGTCAATATCGCTTGGTCGTATCTTGTTCTCTTCCCACACCGATGGAGCTATTGCATCCGAGACCTGGGGTATCTTTCATTTTCACGCCTGAATTTTCACTGTCTATTCTTCCCTTATACCCTCATTAACATTTCTTCCTCTTTAATGGTAGGCCTATATCCTGCCTACTGTAAGAGACCCTAAAGGAGACAGGGTGCAAGTATCCCCACCACGTATGGGGCACTTAAGATATACTCACGGCTGCTGAGCTTTTAAGTTGGTGACCCTGAAGAATTTCTAAACTGTCTCCATTTTCTCCTTTTTCTTGTGACTTTAAGAAGGACCCTCACTTATTTCCTTTTCATATCTGCACCTTTCATGGCTTTACTTCCTCCCAAAGAAAAACTCCTTAAACTTTGGATAACATAATATGTTCGGGGTTGTAAGAGAGTGGAAAGTAAATTAGAAAATGATGAACCCCGGCATAAGTACGTGGAAGCAATGCTGAACTCAGCTGGAGCCCCGTGGTCGCCAATGAACTTTCCACTAGCTGTGTGCTGCTGGGAGAGGTGTAATGAAGTAAAGCAATGGAAGGTGGGAAGACATACAAACACTATGGCGAAGATTCATCCCAAAGTATCTGAAAAGAGGAATATTACCCAGCTCTCGAAGCCGTCAGGGTATCATTTCCCGAGCTCATAAGCTGTGAGCCCCTGAGGGGAAAAAGGAGAGACTCTCCTAAACGTAGGGTGTCAGGTAAGAGAATAAAGGCAAGGTCTATGTAGGAGGCAAATTGAGACACCCTAGATCTTGGTTAGCTAACACCGCCCGGGTCGGAAATGAACAAGAATTGACCAAGTGACGTCTATTAGAAATATGAAAAAGAGGAATCTGGCGTATGTAAGTGGCAGAAACTGTGGGATTAGCCTGAGCCCTGCAATCGTCAAAGCACGTCTACTGATCGTGAGCCTCTAGACGAGGATGTACTATTTGTGTACCTCCCAGAAGAACCCTTTAAGTGTAAATGTTGTGTATCGACCGCTATTTCCAACGTGTTTTAATAGCTGTTACATCCGCTCCTCGCCAGCAAACAGTGTGAGGGAGTAAGTTATCTTTATGCTCTCGTCCTGTTAAAGACGTCACACTTTATACCGCATTACCAGCTCCTCTTGACCTGGCAGTTAACCAGTAATGTTTTTGCTTACCCAAAGAAAAAATGGTGATTATGATAATTGTTGTTTCAAGGGGTCTCGGCCCCTAATGGTTTGGGAGATAGTGAAAATTATAATGTGATGTAAACTAAAATTAACTACGGACTTACATACTAGAAGAAACAATGGAAAATAAAAGAAGAAACAGGTAAATAAAGGACGGGAGGAAAATAAATTCCTTCAACCCTCAATGATTGAGGGACTTGGAAGGAAGGAGAGCCATGAAAGTCAGATAGGAAAGAGGGAAAGAGGAGAGAGTCCGCCGCGGAGGCAAAGGAAATAGGACAAAAACTCAGGAATCCCTCAAGGTCGCTAACTCCTGAACTCACCAGCCGTGATCCCTTAAGGGTGTAGTACTACCCAGGGTGCACCATAAGTGGTGGGGATACAAACACCCTGCCTACTTAAGGGCCTTGAGCAGAAAGCAGGATATATCAAGAAGAGAAATGAAGGGGTCTGACCCCTCGAAGAATGAGAGATCAGGAAAGATGAGACAAGGGCCAATTAAGGCGGGGAAGTGAAAGACATCTAGACCTCGGATACCCTGATACCGTCAGGGTTGGAAGAGAACAAGAGTTGACCAAGGGAGGTCGACAGGAAATATGTCAGAGAGGAGACTGGCACATCTAAATGGAAGCAGTGCTGAACTCAGCTGAGGTCCCGTGGTCACCAACCTACGTCCCACTAGTCGTGAGCCCATGGGAAAAATGCTGTAAGGAGTTAGTTATTGTTGTTTTAAGAGGCGGAACTACGAGGTCATCTGCCCCAAGCTGTAAGGAGGAAGTTAGTTGTGCTTCGTTGTTGCTTCATGTTTCTAGGGAACTGCGATAGTGTGTAGCTTTAGTCTAATAACTTATGTTACTGTAGTGTCTATAGGCTAATAGTGTGTGTATTCTTAATTAAGGATAGAATTGGGAAGGAGACAGCAGTGGCCCCCTTTAGTTCCCATGTTACAGAATACTCTGCTATTTGCTGTTGCACAGGGTGCGACTAGCACGGCACGTCATGACAAACCATGCTGTTGTTGATTATTTTAGGGGCTTTGCGACAAAGTCGTCTAGTAGCCCCGTGTACTTGTGTGTGGAATTTGTCTGATAACTTGTGTTATTGTGATGGCTGTATTAGTGTATGTAGTTGTAATTCAGATGAGGTTCGGGAAGGACGTAGCCGTGGCCTTAATTTAGGAACCATCCCGGCATTCGCCTGGAGTACAAGTGGGAAACCACGGAAAACTACTTCCTGGATGGCTGAAGTGGGAATCAAACCAGCCTCTTCTCAGTTTTGCCTTACGATGCTGAGTGTACCCCGTTCCAGCCCTCAGACCAGAATTAAATTTATTGGCACAGCCGAGAATTGAACTCGGGTCCCAGGGGTGTTCGCCAAGAACTAGTCACTGTGCCATGAGGTGGACATAAATTTCTCAGTAGAGCTTGGAATCGATCCCAGACCTCAGGGGTGTTAGCCAAGAATGCTAGTCACTGT